>OY754895.1:10000-1419885 GCA_963576445.1 Lithosia quadra
AACCTAACCTAACCTAACCTAACCTAACCTAACCTAACCTAACCTAACCTAACCTAACCTAACCTAACCTAACCTAACCTAACCTAACCTAACCTAACCTAACCTAACCTAACCTAACCTAACCTAACCTAACCTAACCTAACCTAACCTAACCTAACCTAACCTAACCTAACCTAACCTAACCTAACCTAACCTAACCTAACCTAACCTAACCTAACCTAACCTAACCTAACCTAACCTAACCTAACCTAACCTAACCTAACCTAACCTAACCTAACCTAACCTAACCTAACCTAACCTAACCTAACCTAACCTAACCTAACCTAACCTAACCTAACCTAACCTAACCTAACCTAACCTAACCTAACCTAACCTAACCTAACCTAACCTAACCTAACCTAACCTAACCTAACCTAACCTAACCTAACCTAACCTAACCTAACCTAACCTAACCTAACCTAACCTAACCTAACCTAACCTAACCTAACCTAACCTAACCTAACCTAACCTAACCTAACCTAACCTAACCTAACCTAACCTAACCTAACCTAACCTAACCTAACCTAACCTAACCTAACCTAACCTAACCTAACCTAACCTAACCTAACCTAACCTAACCTAACCTAACCTAACCTAACCTAACCTAACCTAACCTAACCTAACCTAACCTAACCTAACCTAACCTAACCTAACCTAACCTAACCTAACCTAACCTAACCTAACCTAACCTAACCTAACCTAACCTAACCTAACCTAACCTAACCTAACCTAACCTAACCTAACCTAACCTAACCTAACCTAACCTAACCTAACCTAACCTAACCTAACCTAACCTAACCTAACCTAACCTAACCTAACCTAACCTAACCTAACCTAACCTAACCTAACCTAACCTAACCTAACCTAACCTAACCTAACCTAACCTAACCTAACCTAACCTAACCTAACCTAACCTAACCTAACCTAACCTAACCTAACCTAACCTAACCTAACCTAACCTAACCTAACCTAACCTAACCTAACCTAACCTAACCTAACCTAACCTAACCTAACCTAACCTAACCTAACCTAACCTAACCTAACCTAACCTAACCTAACCTAACCTAACCTAACCTAACCTAACCTAACCTAACCTAACCTAACCTAACCTAACCTAACCTAACCTAACCTAACCTAACCTAACCTAACCTAACCTAACCTAACCTAACCTAACCTAACCTAACCTAACCTAACCTAACCTAACCTAACCTAACCTAACCTAACCTAACCTAACCTAACCTAACCTAACCTAACCTAACCTAACCTAACCTAACCTAACCTAACCTAACCTAACCTAACCTAACCTAACCTAACCTAACCTAACCTAACCTAACCTAACCTAACCTAACCTAACCTAACCTAACCTAACCTAACCTAACCTAACCTAACCTAACCTAACCTAACCTAACCTAACCTAACCTAACCTAACCTAACCTAACCTAACCTAACCTAACCTAACCTAACCTAACCTAACCTAACCTAACCTAACCTAACCTAACCTAACCTAACCTAACCTAACCTAACCTAACCTAACCTAACCTAACCTAACCACAGTCGCCCGCCACTCTCTAGCCAGAGTGGATCGTTTTTAACCTCTCTCCGACTGAAAAATTTCAAAATTGTGGGTTTTTCTTACCCGATCGGGACGTGCGATACACCAAAAGACGCGCCTCGCCGGCCCCCATCTGCCGACATATCGACGTGATAATTTCAAGTTCGCGTGTGCCGTCAAAGTGGTGAAAACCGAGAT
This sequence comes from Lithosia quadra, assembly GCA_963576445.1. Classification (NCBI taxonomy): domain Eukaryota; kingdom Metazoa; phylum Arthropoda; class Insecta; order Lepidoptera; family Erebidae; genus Lithosia; species Lithosia quadra. Next base: position 11,790 of record OY754895.1, read on the forward strand.
TTTCGCTCGACCCGCCACGCGGTCTTAGTGTTTTTAGATAATAAGTGCGTCAATTCCATCCGGATCACAGTGAGGAAAGTGCCTTCGGCAGCGCCCAGCGGAGCCCCACCCGCCACTGGTGTTGTTTTTCCCGAAAAGATAGCGGCTTGGCCGGGAAAGCCAGAAAAACAACTACCACGTGGCCACGAGGTGGCAGAACCCGTCGTCCGAGGGAGCTGATTTTTGGCAGACCGGTAGACCTCACCAAGACAAGCGATCCTGCGGCGCCAGAAAAATTTTAACGTCTAAGGTACTTTAATAATAATAATTACAAAGTACGAACTTTTACTAGCAATTGCGGCGGAACCAGGCGGAATTTAAAAATTCCGCAACTGCTATAAGTTGCGCGCTCAAAAGGACAAGCTGCGTACAAGTTTTTAGATTTTTAAGATTTAGTCCTGACCTGTGGCAATTAAAAAGCTAACTTTTTTATTTTTTGTGTATTTTTTATGTCAAGCCGACAAAACTTTTTATAGTTTTTCACGCAGTCAGATAGACGCCGATTTTAGATTAATTTTAAGATTTTTTGTATATTTTTTGCTCCATCCAGTGCGGAGAAACAGATTTTTTAACATTTTTTCTAAATTAATTAAAAAGGGGTAGTTTTTCATTGTTTTTAGCATCGGGATTGGGTTTAGACAAGCCTTCTACACTTGTCTGACCCCAAACTAGGCCCCTCTAAGTCTAAAAACAACGAAAATCGTAAAATCCGACATTTTGGTTTTTTCGGTTACGATTTTTGATTTTAAATTTCTCCGGACTGGATCGGCCTATCGGGCTGCGGTTTTCGGTTTTAGGTGCAATAGGGGAAAAATTTTTAGAAAAAGTACTGTTTTTGTGAATTGACCGGATTTTTTCATATATGGTTTTTAGCCCCCCTAGGGGATAGAGCACATCAAGCTGACCCCAGATATCGATTTTGGGAGCTCTACGACCAACCGTTTAGGAGTTACGACCGGTCAAAGTTTGACCGCGGCCGCGCGGCGGCCATCTTGGATTCCTTTAAACACCTGTGACTCCTCAACGGAGGGTCGTAGAAGCTCCGGACTTCGACTGGGGGCATCAGGGGAATACCGGCTCTCCCCCCCTGCACATTTTCTGGGGAAAAGGGGCAAAATTTGGGTCAAAAATTTTTTGACCATTTTTATAACCGGGACGATAGGGGTGACCGAGCCGCCCAGTGGAACGTTTTTTCCGACTCGCTAGGGCTTCTGGAACCCGAGGTATACGGGTTCAAAGTTTGGCAAATCCGCCATCTTGGATTTCTTCGGACCCGTGTATCTCGGTAACGGGACGTCGTAGCGAGACCGGGTTTTCGCTGGGCGACTCGGCCCAGCTCTCCGCACCGGGCAGCAGGGGTGGGGGTTTGACCCCACTATATTCGGGGGTCAAATTTTGGGGGTCCTCCGATTGTGCCGACAACAGTGTCGGGGGGCAGATCTCGCCGGGACCTTTACGGGGAGCCGTCTCACGGGGTTTTTGGACTGCTGGTTCGAGAGATAACCCGGATCCAAAAACTGGTTTCTGGTGGAAACCCAAAGTTTGAGGACCGGTTATAGCCGAACCAGTGGACCTGGAGGGCCCGTGTTTGGGTTCTTTTTAGAGGGCTCGGAGAGCTCTACCAGCTGAACCCAAAAGGAGGACTCTACATAGAGCCGCTATAGAGTTGACCTGTAGAGCCGATTTTTACGGTGCGATTTCGCGTAAATTTCTACAGGGGCTGCTCCTCCTAGGTTGGAAGCCGAACCAAAGGTAAAAAAGCTAACCTAACCGGCAATTTGGGGAAATAATTTTAATTTTATTTTGTTTGATTATTTACTGACCGATTTATTGTATATTGACTAAATTGTGTAAATAGACGGCGTACAGTGTACCAGAGTTGACCTCCTCTACACTGACAACTCTTTTACAGAGAGTAGAGTTTTTCTCTTAGCATAGTATATTTTTAATTTTAATTTATTTGACCTAACTACTTGACTATAATTCGCTTATTGATTATATTTTATTTTACCTCGTTTTTATCATTTTATTTTAATTTAAACCAGCGTAGACCTTAGCCTACGCGACAAAGGTGTGTGACTCTATCTATCGCGACTGGTAGAGCTAAGCGACTGGGCCTATTGCCTGCATACACACCACTGCACAGTACATAACACATTGCACCCTAGGTGACACACACACATACTCACAAGCGACATAAACACACACACGCACACACACCTATACTCACACCACACTCCACCACACACACACAACACACACCTGGGGACTCTGTTCGGATCGAGCATCTGCACCGACTCGTACTGTGAGCCTGCACGTAACTTTTTAATTGATTTTATTTGAAACACACGCCCTAAGTATGACTGTCCGCTCTCCACCTCGCGGGTGGCAAAACGCCACAATTACAGTAGCGTCCGATGAGGGAGAGGTAGAGCCAACGCTCGAAAATACCTCTCGGGTTGAGAAGAGTGAGCCTGGGCCTGTTCGGTTGAGCATTGAAAGGTTGGAACAAATTGGAAAGGACAAGGGTGCGCCCTCACCAACGGGAAAACCTGAACAGGCACAGGCTAAAACCCCCACAACAAAAAGAGAAAAATTGGCGGAATACTTTAAAATAATTAGGAGCCAACTAAATGTTTCACGCAACCTAAAGGCAACTATAAAAAATAAATGCGTATTAGCCCTCGAAGAAATTGAAAAACAGATGAGAGAATATGAAAGTGAGATAGCGAGATACAGAATGCAAGCCAGGCAGAGCCCTGGGGCGAGCGGGACTCGGGCCCCTATCGCCCCAGTCTCTGCCCCGAGTGTGAAAGGATTCGAAATAATGGAGAAACTTAAGGAGAATGAAAGATTAATAAGAGAGAATGGAAGAATGATGCATGAAATGAAAGAAAGAATGGAGAAGCAGGATGAAAGAGAGAAAGAGAGGGAAAGGAAGGGGACGTTAACTTACGCGGGGGCAGTGGCGAGCAGAGCAGACCCAAAGCTTGCCGAGAAAACGACACTGCACTCGGTAGTAGTTACGTCCAAGAATGAGAGTGAAACCGGAGAGCAAGTGATGGATAGATTGAGGAAAATTGCGAATGAGGATGATGAATGGGTGACAGTGGAGAGAGTAAGAAAGGCGAAAGATAGAAAAGTTATAATAGGTTACAGAACGGATGAGGAAAGAAAGAAGGCACGGGCGCGACTTGAGGAAAGGGAGGCGAACCTGGTTGTGGAACCTATACAGAACCGAGACCCACTTATCATTATGTATGGTGTCCTTAAGACCCATAAGGACGACGACCTGTTGAAGGCCGTAAGGGCTCGGAACCATAATGTGTTCCGAGACCTGGTCCCAGAGCAGGTCCGTGTGTCGGTTCTGTATAGGAAGACAGCCAGGAATCCCCACACGTGCCACGTGGTGCTCAGGGTTTCTCCGGAGGTTTGGGCCCGTGCCCTGGACGCAGGGAGGCTGCACATTGATCTGCAACCCGTTAGGGTAGCAGACCAATCCCCATTGATGCAGTGCTCTCTGTGTCTGGGGTATGGGCACAGCAGGAAGTTCTGCACCGACACGGAAGTCAAGTGCAGTCACTGCGGTGGGCTCCACTTAAGAGCCAAATGCCCGGACTTCGCTGTCGGTGCAGAACCGACATGCTGCAACTGCCGGGGGGAGAAACTGGGCGGCACGGGGCACAGTGTCTTTAGCGACCTGTGCCCAGTGAGACAGAAATGGGACAGGATAGCGCGAGCCACCACTCAGTACCGGTGCTAACGTTGTCCCGGGGAACGTGGCCCCATACAGGATGTTGCAAGCCAACCTCCAAAGGAATAAGCTGGCAACCGACAGCTTCATCTTCGAAGCCTCAAGGCGCAGAGCCACAGCCGCCCTTATACAGGAACCCTATGTGGGCAATTCGACGAGTATGAAGGCATACCAGGGCGTCAGGGTCTTCCAGAACACTGGGCAAGGAGAAGGGACTGTGAAGGCGGCTATTGCCGTCTTCGATCCAAATTTGGATATTATACAGTACCCGCAACTCACCACGGATAACATCATCGTGGTGGGGATCCGGACCAGTGCCTGGGAGATCACGCTGGTGTCCTTCTACTTCGAACCGGAGCCAACACCAATGGGGCCTTATTTGGAACGGCTCAAGGAGGTGAAGAGAAGCCTAGGTTCCCGGCGTATTATCTTTGGAGGGGACGCTAATGCAAAGAGCACCTGGTGGGGTCATTGGTTCGAAGACAACAGAGGCGAGGTACTGAGAGGGGTTCTCGCTGAGATGGACCTCCACGTCCTGAACAGTGGAACAGTTCCAACTTTCGACACTGTGAGAGGTGGAAGAAGGTTTCACAGCTTCGTGGACATCACGGCCTGTACGGACAATGCGTTTGCCTGGGTCGACGCTTGGAAGGTGGACGCTGACCTCTCGCCGAGCTCAGACCACAGCGGCATAGTGTTCAACCTCAACCTGGTAAAGGCAAAAGGCACTAGTATAAAGCGCACTACTCGCGCCTACAACACAAGAAAGGCCAACTGGGATGCTTTCAAAGCGGACATGGCTCGGCTGCTCTCGAATATAGCGATAGGAGACATCCGGAATAACCAACAATTAGATGATATAACCGAAGCGTATTCGAGAGCGGTCGAGGGTGCCTGCAGAGAGAGCATCCCAGCTAAGAAGCCGGTGGGGTTGATCGCTGCGCCGTGGTGGTCGGAAAAACTCGACAGCCTCAAAAAGGTAATGGTCACCTACAAGCGTCGAATCAGGAACGCGGCACCTGTCCGTAGGGAGTTCGTGATAGCTGAGTACCTAGAGCGAAAGGAGACGTATGAAAGTGAAGTAAAAAAGGCACAGGTCGAAAGTTGGAAGGACTTCTGCGGAAAGCAGGACAGGGAGGGCCTCTGGGAGGGTATTTACCGTGTCATAGGTAGGGCCACAGCAAGGGAGGAGGATACTCTGCTTTCCGCCAATGGGTCTTTCCTGGACGCAAGGGGTTCGGCCGAGCTATTGGCTCAAACCTTCTACCCGACCGATCGGGAAGGGGAGGACGACGAGGGGCATCGAAGAGTTAGAGAAATGGCTAAAATGTTGGACGAAGAGGGGGGTCATCATGGTGATGATCCACCATTTACTGTGGATGAACTCTTCGATGCCCTTCGGAAGTTCAACCCCAAGAAGGCTCCGGGAGCGGACGGATTTACCGCGGACATCTGCACCCACGCCATTAGGGCCGACCCCTTGCTCTTCCTGGAACTGCTGAATCGGTGCCTTCACCACGGCTACTTTCCTAAGATATGGAAGGAAGCAGTGGTGGTGGCACTGAGGAAGCCAGGCAAGGACTCGTACACTGTTCCCAAGTCGTACAGACCTATCGGTTTGCTACCTGTTCTTGGGAAAGTGTACGAGAGGATGCTGGTGGCTCGCCTCAACTACTACATATTGCCGAGGATTAGTACTCGCCAGTACGGCTTTATGCCCCAAAAGAGCACCGAAGACGCCCTCTATGACCTCATGGGTCACATAAGGGCCAAACTTGATGAAAAGAAATTGGTCCTTATGGTGTCCCTGGACATAGAGGGCACCTTCGATAGCGCCTGGTGGCCAGCTATCAAAGTACGACTGGCAGAGGAAAGGTGTCCGGCAAACTTGAGGCGAGTCATCGGTAGCTACCTTAGTGACAGGGAGGTAAGGGTTAGGTATGCGGGCGAGGAGTGCAGACGCTCCACGGAGAAGGGTTGCGTCCAGGGCTCCATTGGCGGACCCTTGCTGTGGAACCTGTTACTGGATCCCCTACTACACCAACTAAGGGATAGGGCAGTGCACGTGCAGGCATTCGCAGACGATGTGGTGTTGGTGTTCGATGGGGACGGGGCCCTGGAAATTGAAGGACAGGCCAATGCCTCCCTCGAGCATGTGCGGGAGTGGGGCATCAGAAACAAGCTGAAATTCGCACCGCACAAAACTTGTGCGATGGTAATAACGCGGAGGCTTAAGTATGATGCCCCACGCCTCAGCATGGGCGGGGTAGACATTGGCATGTCCACAGAAATCAAATCCTGGGGCTGACCATCGACCACAAACTCACATTCAACACACACGTCACAAACGTATGCAAAAAGGCGATCGGCATCTACCACAAGTTGGCGCGTATGGCCCGGATCAGTTGGGGATTACATCCCGAGGTGATCCGACCATATACAACGCCGCTGTGGAGCCGACGATCCTGTATGCAGCCAGTAGCTGGTATCCTGCGGTGGACAAGCTTGGTATACGGAAGCAGCTGAACGTGTGCAGCGCGGGATTCGCCCAAAAGCTCTGTAAGAGCTACCGGACGGTTTCTCTGCACTCGGGGCTGATCCTGGCTGGGATGCTCCCTCTGGACCTCAGAGTTCGTGAGGTGGCCTCGTTATACGAGGTCAAGAGAGGGGTACCCCAGTCATGGTTGGGAGACAGGGAAATCGAACGGATGGCTCCGGCTATTGAGGCACCTCACCCAGCGGAGCATACGAGCCTGGAGTTTCACCAACCTGGTAGACGAGGAACATTATAATAGTGCGAATAATATTCAGGTGCGTATTTTCACCGATGGGAGCAAGATTGAGGGTCGCGTAGGCGCAGCATTATCCATATGGAATAATGCGGCCGAAACCGGGACCCGCAAGCTTGCTCTCTCACCTCACTGCACCGTCTACCAGGCCGAACTCCTGGCTATATGCAAAGCTACCAGTGAGGTCCTCAGGCGAGGCGCGGCCACGTTCGGCATCCTTAGCGATAGCAGAGCCGCACTCCAAACGGTAACCAACCCACGCGCCCTCCACCCCTTGGCGGTTGAGGCCAGAATTAACATCAGGCGGGGCTTGGCCCAGGGCAAGGAAATATCCTTGTTCTGGGTCAAGGCCCACATAGGGTTGGAGGGCAATGAGCGGGCCGACCAGCTCGCGAAGGAGGCGGCTCTGAAATCGAAAATTGCACCGCATTACAGCCTGTGTCCCGTTTCGTTTGTCAAGCGAAGCCTGCGGCAGGTCTCGCTTGGCAAATGGAACGAGAGGTACAAAGCAGGAGATACGGCTTTCCGGTACAAGCTTTTCTTCCCTTGCGCGCTGGAAGCATACAGCATCGTCCGTAAGATGGAGGTCGCCGGCACTACGACCCAGTTGTTAACGGGCATGGCGGGTTCTCCGCATACTTGACTCGTTTCAAGTGTAAGGAGGACCCGTCATGCGCCTGCGAGCCGGGCGTCGAGGAGACGGTCACACACCTAATCGTGGACTGTCCTCTCCACATGAGGGACAGGTATAACTTTGAGCAGAAATCAAAATTGAAGTAGACAAAAATAATCTGCCAATTTTACTAACGAAGGAATACAGACAGTACTTCTTGGAGTACTGGAGAAAATTATTAACGTGGTTATAAAGCGAAATAAGGTCTAAATATCTTAAACGAATATTTGGTAAAATAATCGTGGTTAGATTAGAAATAAGGCATTAACATAAGGAAATAAGAATAAGTACTTTTTGTAAAACTGTCTTAGCCGTAAGTTTAATATTAAGGAAAAATGTAAATAAAAATAAAATAAAGAAATACATACCCCCCCCCTAAATAATATCCCTGGTATGAAAGGTTTGGAATGAAAGTGCGAGAAGAATAAATGCGAGAACTAGAATGGTAATAGAGGCCGGAATGAATGCGTGAATAGATTAGATGTAAGAAAAAAATTTAGTTAAAGAAGAAGGGACCCTGAGAGGGTTAAGTGAATTCTCAGACTAGATGAAACAAAAATGTTCAGAATAGGCTCCAGCTTGGGCTGCGAGGTGTAGTAATTAAAAAAAAAAAAAAAAAAAAAAAAAAAAAAAAAAAAAAAAAAAAAACCTAACCTAACCTAACCTAACCTAACCTAACCTAACCTAACCGGAGGCGTCAGAAAAGGAGTACGTCAAGAAGAGACTGAACGGGGTTCAGCGTGTGTTCGCTCAAAAATTAACTAGGGCCTACCGCACGGTCTCCCTGAACTCGGCACTGCTGCTGGCTGGGATACTCCCCTCTGGACCTCCGAGTTCAGGAGGTGGCAGCTCTTTATGAGGCCAAGAGAGGGGTGTCCCAGCCGTGGCTGGGGGACAGGGGAGGTCGAGCGGTTGGCCCCCCTTTCGGCGGCCCCGCACCCCGCTAAACGCATACGCCTGGAGTTCGATAGCGTGGTAGACGAGGAACAACTTAATAACTTGCCACCACACGACTTGCGTGTTTTACACCGACGGGAGCAAAATTGAGGGCCGGGTCGGGGCCGCTGTTTCCGTATGGAACAGTCCGGTCCGAGACGCGCGCCCGCAAGTTTGCTCTCGCAAGGCACTGCACCGTCTACCAGGCTGAACTCTTGGCGTTGCGTGAGGCGGCGTGCGAGGTAGAGCGGCATGACGTTGCCTCGTTCGGCCTCTTCAGTGACAGTAGAGCGGGCGCTTCTTAGTGTAGTTAATCCGTCCTCTTTCCACCCCCTAGCAGTAGAGTCTAGAGACTCTCTTGGCCGCTGTATTCAGCAGGGCAAGAGCGTCTCTCTCTACTGGATCAAGGCCCACGTTGGCCTTGAGGGGAATGAGAGGGCGGATTGGCTCGCTAGGGAGGCCGCCCTGAAGCTCAAGAGGGCCCCTGATTATGACTCGTGTCCTGTGTCATTTGTCAAGAAAACCCTACGTCAGGGCTCTCTTGACAAATGGAACAGGAGGTATCAGGAGGGCGAAACGGCGTCGACCACCAAAATTTTCTTTCCCTGCGCAATACAGGCACACACGGCACCATTAGGAAAATTACCATCAGGGGTCCAATTACCCAAATCTTGACGGGGCACGGTGGGTTCGCTGAGTACTTGACTCGATTCAAGTGCAAGGCGGACCCATCGTGCGCCTGTGAACCAGGCGTACCGGAGTCGGTACCCCACCTCCTAATGGACTGCCCAATTCATGCTGTTGACAGGCTCAACCTGGAAATCGAAACTGGAATAAGGGTCGATATGGAAGGCATCAAAAATTAATAGTTGATCATAGAAAGCAAACACTATTGTATGCTCAAAAATAGTAGATATAGTAAATAAAAGGAATAGAATGTAAGTGCTCATGCTAGCACACTATAGTGGCTATAATGCTGTCTAGCATGAGCCATTATTTTGACTTTAAGAAATATATTTAGAATAAGATGTATAATAGTTAAGTTGAAAATTGTAACCGTCACCTATATATTATAAGTCTTTTTTTATAAGCCTATTGTATTAGCCCTAAGATTAGACCTAAGTTATGTAAATTGTTTTAAATAAAGAAAAATAAAAAATTAGCAGGTAGTAAAATTAGAATAGGTACACAATTACTCCCAGATGCCCTCACTCCCAGCAAAGTATGAAAGGGTTGGCGTGAATAGTGCGAGAAGAAGTAAAAGATTGAACAGTATGCTGTAAGAGGCCTAGAATGAAAGAGGAAAGAGGTAGGCAAAATGATGAGAGGGTGCTTTTATTATAGAGAAAAAAAGGCTAAACAGGCACGGCAGCCTGGCGTGGGTTAGGTAGAAAGTTAGTAAGAAAAGAAGAAAAGAAGAAGAAAGAAGAAAGAAGAACCGGAACCTAAGCCATAACCTAACCTAACCTAACTAACCTAACCTAACCGACCTTCCGCTTCCTTCCTTCCTTCCTTCCTTCCTTCCTTCCTTCCTTCCTTCCTTCCTTCCTTCTTCCTTCTTCCTTCCTTCTTCCTTCCTTCCTTCCTTCCTTTCCTGCCTTCCGGGGCCTTCCTTCCTGCCTTCCTGCCGGTCGGCCTTCCTTCCTTCCTTCCTTCCTTCCTTCTCCTTCCTTCCGTCCTTCCTTCCTTCCTTCCTTCCTGGAAGGGGGGCGAAGGAAGGAGGAGGAAGGAAGGCAGGCACGGAAGGAACGGACAGACGGAAGGCTTCCTTCGCAGTCCTTCCTTCCGATTCCTTCCTTCCTTCCGTCGGCTTTCGCTTCCTTCCTTCCTTCCTTCCTTCCTTCCTTCCTTCCTTCCTTCCTTCCTTCCTTCCTTCCTTCCTTCCTTCCTTCCTTCCTTCCTTCCTTCCTTCCTTCCTTCCTTCCTTCCTTCCTTCCTCCTTCCTTCCTTCCTTCCTTCCTTCCTTCCTTCCTTCCTTCCTTCCTTCCTTCCTTCCTTCCTTCTTCCTTCCTTCCTTCCTTTCCTTCCTTCCTTCCTTCCTTCCTTCCTTCCTTCCTTCCTTCCTTCCTTCCTTCCTTCCTTCCTTCCTTCCTTCCTTCCTTCCTTCCTTCCTTCCTTCCTTCCTTCCTTCCTTCCTTCCTTCCTTCCTTCCTTCCTTCCTTCCTTCCTTCCTTCCTTCCTTCCTTCCTTCCTTCCTTCCTTCCTTCCTTCCTTCCTTCCTTCCTTCCTTCCTTCCTTCCTTCCTTCCTTCCTTCCTTCCTTCCTTCCTTCCTTCCTTCCTTCCTTCCTTCCTTCCTTCCTTCCTTCCTTCCTTCCTTCCTTCCTTCCTTCCTTCCTTCCTTCCTTCCTTCCTTCCTTCCTTCCTTCCTTCCTTCCTTCCTTCCTTCCTTCCTTCCTTCCTTCCTTCCTTCCTTCCTTCCTTCCTTCCTTCCTTCCTTCCTTCCTTCCTTCCTTCCTTCCTTCCTTCCTTCCTTCCTTCCTTCCTTCCTTCCTTCCTTCCTTCCTTCCTTCCTTCCTTCCTTCCTTCCTTCCTTCCTTCCTTCCTTCCTTCCTTCCTTCCTTCCTTCCTTCCTTCCTTCCTTCCTTCCTTCCTTCCTTCCTTCCTTCCTTCCTTCCTTCCTTCCTTCCTTCCTTCCTTCCTTCCCTTCCTTCCTTCCTTCCTTCCTTCCTTCCTTCCTTCCTTCCTTCCTTCCTTCCTTCCTTCCTTCCTTCCTTCCTTCCTTCCTTCCTTCCTTCCTTCCTTCCTTCCTTCCTTCCTTCCTTTCCTTCCTTCCTTCCTTCCTTCCTTCCTTCCTTCCTTCCTTCCTTCCTTCCTTCCTTCCTTCCTTCCTTCCTTCCTTCCTTCCTTCCTTCCTTCCTTCCTTCCTTCCTTCCTTCCTTCCTTCCTTCCTTCCTTCCTTCCTTCCTTCCTTCCTTCCTTCCTTCCTTCCTTCCTTCCTTCTTCCTTCCTCCTTCCTTCCTTCCTTCCTTCCTTCCTTCCTTCCTTCCTTCCCTTCCTTCCTTCCTTCCTTCCTTCCTTCCTTCCTTCCTTCCTTCCTTCCTTCCTTCCTTCCTTCCTTCCTTCCCCTTCCTTCCTTCCTTCCTTCCTTCCTTCCTTCCTTCCTTCCTTCCTTCCTTCCTTCCTTCCTTCCTTCCTTCCTTCCTTCCTTCCTTCCTTCCTTCCTTCCTTCCTTCCAGCTAGCATCTATTACAGGGTAGGCGAGTCAATGGCACAAGTGCCATTGGTGGCACGCGGCACAACATAAAGAAGGAACATAAAGGGGGTCCGCGCTTTTTCCTTCCCAGGAGGGGGCTACAACCGACTTAAACCGTCTTAAACCGACGGCCGGTACAAGAAAGGAAAGCCAAGAGTTTTGATGGCATGCTAGTGACCCCATGAAACATGTTTTAAAAAAAAACGTTGGTGCATTGATGCATGATGCGTAGCATCTATTCTCATCACTCAACGATGTTACTTCGCTTTCAAATGTTGATTATAATATATGATTGGTACACATAATAAAGTAATTCGGAAACAATGTAAGTGGGTACATTGTAAATCGGTACAATGTCCAATTAGAAAAATAATAATAAAAAAAGAACAACACTGACTGAAGAAATCGTCGCACAGTCTTTTTAAGTTTATTTATTTATTCATTTATTTATCTTCATAGTACAGAATACATAGAATACATGTAATAAACAATAAAAAATAGGTACTTTTTTAGGCACAACAGTATGTTCATAATAAGTAAAAGGGAATTAACGCGAACATGGTATAGGTATACTATACATACCTTTGGAATGCCTGACGCTGGAATGACGACCTATACTATGATCGCGTTAATTCCCGTTTACATAGTATTATAATCATGGAACGCGAAAGTTTAGAAGTTAGTACAACAGTATGTTCAGTCAGCGGCAAAGACTATGATTTTTTCAGATTTAAAACTTAAAAAATCTAATGAAATTGGTTCATTAGGTATATTTTAGTCAAAGTTTAAAGGTAGTTCAACAGAGTCAACCAAGTAATTTAAACAGAATTCACAGAACCATAAGTTACCTTGCTTACCATTCGAAATCTGAAATTGATCATAGACTTTTGCCACAGACTGTCTATATTAAAGGCAAAATAAATAAATGCACAAACTTGTTATAATTGCATTAGCAGAGTCATTTGAGTTCATGTTTTGTTTAGAAATTAGACTTATTTTTATATAGGTACCTATAGTGTAGCCATTTACATAATATTATGTACACCTCACGTATTTTCGAAGAACCAGAGATTCACTTTGAAAACCAGTGCCTTACGACCATGGTTTTACACCTTATCTTCCAAACTCAAACATATTTGCAAATTTTTACCTTCAGAATATTAGTAGGATTCTATTATGCCAAGTAGCTTCTTGAGGATTAAGTCATAATTCTATATAATAGTTTTAAAATATCACATAGTTATAAATGATTATCTATTTGGAAGTAGTAAAATAATGCACGTTTATTCAAATCAGTTTGACAAAATAGTTTGTCCACCTGGAAGAACCCGAAAAATATGTCCGAGGCAATGCTTTTTACCTGAACATGACGTACCTAGTCCATCAATTTCTGTATATATTATATTCTGTATATATTATATTCGTGGAAAAATCACAATATCTCACTGCAAACTCAATAAACATTTCAAAAACAATGATTTCAAAACAATTTTTAAAATAATGTTCAATGCAAAACATCAATCTGTCAACACTGTCAGGCGTGCCAGTGTTACCATAGATTTTTTCCTCATTGGTACTTATGGTACATACTACAAGCATCTTAAAAAGCTAAAAAAGATTTTTATTATTTATTTGAGTACATACTACCTCCATAGACTTAGGAAAAGTATGGACGGAGTGCCTAGACCCTAGAGTAACTAGTCTGTGTCACAAAATGGCGGGCATCAATGATTGTGTGAGTGAATTGTAGGGATGCGAGGTTTTACCTAAATTTCCCCATTTTTTATTATTTTAGTTGAGGAATAGGGAGAATTATTTGGTAAATTTTAAAATATATAAATGAACAATCATTAAGGGTGATTCGTGCATTATTATTAAAAATATTATTTTCATCATAAATTAATGAAAATAATATTTTAGTTATTTTTTACATTATACCTATATAAAAAAAACTTACATGGATGGTAACCGTGGGGAATATTCACACGATTAAACTAGGTACCTAATTAACAAAAAAAGTTAAAAAATCATATTAGTCACAATTTGTATTTTTACGATTCCTGATCCCATGTATTTATTAAAAAGAAGTTAAATCACTACGGTTATCACTACTAATAAATAGTTTATGCTATTTCATCATAAAGTCACACAATTTACAGATTTCCCCAAAATATGGGGAAATTTGCACACTTTTATGTTGGGATCACTGGTTTTGTTTTGAAATATTGAATGAACATTTATGTATTTATTTATTTATTTATTTCACATATGGAAAACTTACAGCTAAAATAACAGTAAAAAAGCTAATTAAGCATCTGAAAGCCAATTAAAAGTTTTCACTTTTAACTTCAGAGTAGTTAGTAGGTATAATGTAAGTGCATAGGTTAGACAAACAAAATAGTAAGCTAAACACATAGTGGGTTCGATGCAAGGTACCTTACAGTCGAGTAAACCTAATAATGTATAATTATTAGATAAACATTAAGTGATTGAAATATTACCTGTGAAATGTGATCCCTGGATTTATTTTCTTCCTTTCACTACGGTTTTTACACCATTTCACTGCACAAGACATGTTGTATTTTTTTTTTCTTCCCGCTTAAACTGACAGATCGACCGATTCGGCCAACGTTTGCCGCGAAGTGGCTGACTATGATGTGAGAGTGTGCGTGGCGACTGTATACGTATACGAAAGTTGGCCGACTATGCAGCGTCACTTTTTTGTTCCCATGGCTCCGTCCATAGTTATTCCTAGGTCCATGACTACCTCTTTAAGAAATATTACTTATTTTATCTTACCTTAAAAATTATTCAGTTTAACAGACAATTTTGGCTTTGTTTGTAACGATTTAAAATAGATTTTTAAAGTCAATCACGATAATTAGGAAGTACCTACTATGGTAGTACCACAGGATTACTACTACATTACCATTTTAAGCCATTATGTCTTGAATAACGTATAAGAACACAGACGAATAATGGATTGATTCATTATTGCCAACTGTGGCCAGTTCACAGTTCACATTCAAGTAGGTACAACTTACTACTTATGAAAAATTTTGTATAGTAACCATGTTGATAATAATAAAAACGGTTTTAAATTCTAACATTTAAAATAATAGGTTTATAATATTATGCTTAGAATTATACATTACATAACACTTAAGTAGAATGTTTGTTAATTTTTAGACGAATACGGATGATGTTCTTTTTTTAAATCCGGAGTGAAAAAAACAAAAGGCGGTACAAATATTTTACCTTTCAGATTTCGTTCTACGTTGTATTTCTTCTGCGTGGAGTGTTCTAATTATTGTTCGGACTCGTGGTTACCCTGCTTTGTTACCCTAGGGTGACCACGAGTAATTTCAGTTACTCGTCGTTATCCTACTATGAAAAGGATCGTACTTGACTGAATCTAGATAGTGTAGTACCCGTTAGATAAATTATTATTTACTATTATATTTAATTAATTTTATTATATTTAATTTATTATTTACGGTGATTCGGGTAGTACCTACATCGCAAAAAACGAATGTTGTTCCACTTATATTTGCCTTACTCAGTGACAAAAAAGAAAGCACGTATTCGGCTTTGTTTGATATGTTGCACGTTGAATTTCCCCAATGGAAACCGGATAAGATCCATCTAGACTTTGAAGTAGCAACTTCAAATGCTCTCAGAATTATTTTCCCAAATATCAAAATTAAAAATGTTACTACCATTTCACGAATAGTTTGTGGCGAAAGGCTAAACATATAGGCATAAAATCAAAGCTTTATCGACGTATTGTAGGTTTGTGCACCGCTCTTCCATTATTGCCTGAGAGCCAAATAAAAGAGGGTTGGGATTATGTACAATTGCAAACTGCTAATATAAATAACAAGAAAATTAACGCTTTTATGGCGTACCTACATGAACACCACATGGCTAAAAAGTGATGAATGCATAAGGGAGTGGTGTGTCAGCAACGAACACCATCGCACTAACAACGTCGCAGAAAGTTATAATTCAGTAATAAATAAAAAAATTAACAAGAACTATGTCACAATAAATAAATTACTTTTTGTTCTACTTGACGATATAACGGTAAATCTAACTAATAATAAAACAGCAAATTTCAGCCGAAACTAACGAAAACAATCAGAAAAGGAAAAAGATGATATCATTTTGAATGCACAAATGCAGCTACTTCATAACCAAATAACTGTTGGCCATTTTTTAAAAATATTGCGTTAAATATAAATCCATTTTAAATAAATAATACTTTTCTTGTTCAACATTATAACCATGAATTCCCAACACTAGCAGTGTGACCACGAGTCCTGTGTTTTTATAATGTACTGTTAGTCACCCCACGCAGGGTGACCACGAGTAACTGAAATTACTCGTGGTCACCCTAGGGTAACAAAGCAGGGTAACCACGAGTCCGACCCGTTCTAAACATCAAGTAACCAAGATTTTCGGCAAAAAATACAGTAACAGGTATTATACCATCGACACTTTATATAGTGTGGTAAAATGGTGTGGACACGAGTCTGAAGTCATATTTTTTCTGTGAGCCGAGTGGCGCGAACATACGGCTAACGAACGACTGCTTAGCTGGTTCTTCGGCTTATTAACGCACGACCGTCGGATGCACTGTAGAAAAAATTAAGCCTCACAGTTGTTATCTAAATGTGTATAAGCGCTAAGTACAAGGAAATTTCTAATGTTCTTGGTATAAGCTAAAATCAGTCTCATCTCGTCTCATCTTTGTCACTTGTCGAACAGACAATATTTTTTTTCGGCATCCGTAGCAAGTTTCGTTCGTTTTCAGCCAGAAATTATTTATTCTTTTAAAAATATAGTTTTCTAAAATTGCAAGGATTTGAAATTCATTTTTGAAGTTAATATTTGTTTTGCACTTATAAAAGGTCGTTTATGGCCCTTCTGACCCACCGTACCACCGAATACTCTTTACCTAACGAACACACGACATTGGGTCATACAAAATACAGGCACCTGTTTCCGGGGTAAAAGTAGACTGTGTGCTAATCCAAGCTGTCCAGCAATCTGTATTCCACATAGCGAGGGTTTATACCTACCCTGTCACTTTGGGTATTAATAATTTTATAGGTATTATTTTTATAATACCTACCTTGGCAATAATTTCCTTATCAGTTGTTAGTTATATAGGTTATTACATACCTACATACTGGAATTCGAACCTATTCATGCGAATAATTACCTAATTACCTATTAACTAGGTACCTAGTTATATTGGCATGCCATAGGTTTGCTCCTTAGCGTTGTATACCGATTGCATCCAAGGCCGATCTCGGTGCCCGGGGTCCGTTTAGACCACACCGTTTATTTGGAAATAGGTAAGTACCAGATAGATGTCAAAATTATCATGTTTTTGTTATTGGACTCGAAAATAGCTTAATATAAGTTATTGCCGATGACCTAAAATAGGTAGTAGTGTAATAGGTATCGCTATTTTACGAATTAAATAAAACAAACAGCGTATGCTTATTTAATTACAAAACAAGGGTATTTATCATTTTATTTACCTACAGTCCTTGGAGACAATAACAAAAATATAATGTTCACTCTGTACTTCGGCTACCTCAGCAAATATTACTTCGGGATTGAATGGATAAATCCGGGAGCAAAGTCACGCGGCGAATGGAACACAGTAGCATCCTTTACTTAGAATGATTAGTTTGGTGCCGTCCAGCGCACGGCGCGGGCGGCGCGGGGAGCGCGGGGAGCGCCGCGTCACTCGGCGCCGAACAGCAGGCGCAGCTTGGACGCCGACACCAGCACCTGCAACGTCACATTCGTTCTAGTATCGCCTGGTTTACCCCGGTACTAGTGCAATTTACGAGAGGCCGGCACGTTTAATCAACACAAAATAGTGAAATATTTCGTACTTTGTACTTCGAAAATGACGGACTCTAAATCGCTCCCAAGTTAAATTTTGAAAAAACGCTAATGTAAAAACTAATTATTACGAGTATGAATCACTTCGATGAGAACGATACGAGTTTCGGAGAAACCGGGCAAGCGTCGAACAGAACAGAGGAGGGATAGGAAAGGATGAGGGTGGAGCCGCTGCAGGGCGCGCACCTTGAGCTTGTCGGGGCACTGCGCGTCCTGCGGCGTGGCCACGTGCGCGGGCGGCGCCTGCAGCCAGGCGCGCAGCTCGGCGTCCCCCGCGCCCCCCGGCCCGCCCGCCAGGCGCCGGCCCAGCAGCTGCAGCGCCACGTAGCCGTCGCGCGGCGGCAGGCGCGCCCAGGCGCCCAGCGCCGCCAGCGCGTCGTCGGCGGCGGCGCGCGCCAGCCCCGCGCTCGCCGCGCCGCCGCCGCGCAGCATGTCGCTCAGCTCCAGGCGCAGCGCCGGCGCCGGCAGCGCGCGCAGCAGCAGCCGGCCCAGCCGCTCCACCTGCGCTCGCGGCACCACTTGGGGTAAAGTCGACGGCCACGGTGGAATTCCTACATTTTTATGTCCATTCCAAAACCTTTCAACTAAGCCGTTCCATGCATGCAAGCACTCAAGTCGCGCCTTTTGCCCGTTGGGGTAGGCAGGGACGACATATTTCCACTTGCTAAACTATTTTGAGCGGTCCCTCGGGCGGGACTTGAAAAAGCACCGTCGGTGTACGTAGCGGTAACCTCTGATCCTGAGACTTTCGGGCGAGAAGGAGACCGACGGTGGCTGAATGGATAGGGACGCGGCCTCTCGAAAGTATCGAGTTCGATCCCGGCCGGACGGTACCGATGTGAATTTCACTTTGTGGAATTGACATGTGCTAATCGCACTACTTACCATCTGCTGACGATGAAGGAAAAACATCGCGAGGAAAACTACGGGTCCGATCCACCGACCCGCACTAGGCCAGGGGATGTGGATTGAGGTCTAAACCCTCTCGGCTCTCTCGTTAGGGAGGAGACCCGTGCCCGGCAGTGGGACACAAATGGGTTGCTATCATCGGGCGCGGTGAAGTCATGTTGAAACGTCCAATATAAAAAGAAATGGTCGGACGACTCGGATAGAATATTATCGTTGAACATGGCAAAGCAGAATTACCGCCTTAACCCATGTGGTACTTTTTAACACCACCCAGAAATAAAAATAGTTAGAAACCTGGTCGGCGGAGGCGCGCTGGTCCAGCAGCGTGTGCAGCGCGCGCGCGGCGGCGGGGCCCGGCGCGGGCGCGTCGTCAGCCAGCGCCGCGGCCGCCAGTAGCGCGCCCACCGCGCACAGCTCGTCGTCGGCCCACGCCTCGTCCTCGGCCGCCACCAGCGCGCTGGCGTGCGCCACGGCGTCGCGCAGACGGCGCGGTGAGGTGGCGTGCTGCAGCAGCGCGCGGCCGCGGCCGCCGAGCTCCGGCGCCAGCGCGTCCAGCAGGTCGGCGGCGCGCGTGCAGCGTCGCGTCGGCGCGGCGCCCACGTTCAGGCTGCCCACGGCGGCGGCCAGCACGGCCTCGCTCTCGGAGCTGCTGGAGTCCTGGTGCGCCCAGGAGACTCCGCCGTCGTCGTCGGATTGACGCTCTCGCAGCTCTCGTAGTCTTCTCTCGTTCTCGTCCTCGCGCTCTCGTATCCTCGCTAGTTCGTCGGCGCTAGGAATACTGAAGTCATTCTGTAAAATAAATTTAAGTAGGTATATAAAACATTGACGGTCTTATTACAAAACACGGACTAAAGTCAGGTTTAAACCCAGACTATGAAGTCCAGGCTTAATTTTAAGACCAAGGTTTAAACTTCTTCTTATTACAAAAACAGAATAATCCGTGGACTACTTAGGCCATGGTTTAAATCTTGGCCTAATAACAACCACAGATTACTCTAAACTTTTGTTCGTTCATTGTGATATCATTCGGTCGCAACGTTCCGTTTTCTCAGAAAGCAAAAATTTTGTGAAATCGTTAATAAATATTATTTACTAAAAAATGGTGAAAAAAATATTTACAACATTATAATTATTAAATTTAAAGTCATGAACGATAGTTGGACTTTATTTTATAGTAAAATATCATTATCATGCCTTTATTTAGCAATCATTGTTATAATATTGGACGATCTATGATGAACGTTAAATGAAGCGTAGTTTTTCGGAGCCCGCGCGTTGTTCAATTTTTTTTTTTAATTTTTATACCCACTTTTGAATCATTTCAGTGGTTTAAACTTTTAAATTTGAATTAAATAATGGAAGGAGAAAAGAAAAAGAGGGGCGAAAATTGGACTGCCGAGGAAAAAGTAAGCCAAAATATGATGTATTTTGGTATTTTCCACAAATCAAATCAAAATGACAAGTTTGACGTTTTATTTTCGTGGTTTAGATACTTAGACCAACGTTAAACTAGGTGTCACGCAGGTTTATCTTTAGACCAGAGATAGTCCCAGGTTTAGTACTAAAACGCGTTTTGTAATAACATTTTCGTTAAACCATGGTCTAAAGACGTTTTAAACCTGGGTTTAAAGTTAGTCCGTGTTTTGTAATAAGACCGTGATGGTTTTAATTTTATTGATTTTGGATTTTGTTTGTTTGTTTGTTTATTTTTCATTTACAATGTACATTGTATCTGAATATCATGCAAGGAAATTGGATTAGATATTATAGTAAAAATTATAGTAACGAGATAATGTTGATGTTTTCAATTTTATTTTTTTACTTTATTGCCTCCCGAGGTTGACAGTCTGACTGACTGACTGATTCATCAACACAGAGCCTAAACCGCTGGACTTACAAACTTAAAATTTTGGCAGTAGATGCTTTTTATGTTGTAGGCATCCACTAAGGAAGGATTTTTAGAAATTATACTTCTAAGGTGGCAAAATAAGCGATGAATGTTTGTATGAAAGTCCGTCATTTTCAAAGTTCAACGCATGAAATTTCATACAGGGGAGACTGAGGATACTTGATCCTTACGGGAGACTAGGTACACAAGATTTACGGAACTTGTACAGGCCGTATCTACTTCTATATTGGCAGCATCTGTTGTTTAAGATACCCAATAACTTTCTACAGTTGTTACACTTATTACATTTGAGACTTGGGTAAATGGCGGGCGACCAAGTGATTGCTGCGGCAAAAAGTAAACTTTGGTGAATTTTCACTTCGACTAAACATATCTTTAAAATAGGACTTTTACGTGTGTATGAATTTAATACGAGCCATTACATATATCATTATCGTTTTTTTACTTAGAAAAGTGGCTATATAATAGACATTTCAAAATATTTTTGTTTATAACCTCAAGTAGCTAGGGGTATACTTGGTACACTCTATTATGGGACATTTGATCCGCCTGGATCAAGTGTCCCCTCGCTTTTTTTTCCTCAATTCATTGCAGATCAATATGCCCAGAGTCTACAAAACTAAAGAAGGTGCATAGATTTATAAAGAATTAAGTGATTTCGAAACTAAATAAAAGTTTATTCTATTTTTAAGACATTTTTTATCTAACGCCTTAGTAATAATGGTATCATGTCACCCTAAATATGGGAGACTTGATCCCCCAAGATCGTCATCCAGACCGGGGGGATCAAGTCTTGCATATATACGGGACACATGATACAATTCCCTATTATTGCTTTTAGTCAAATAACTACGAAATTTAGACATTAATATCTTTGGTTCTCATAGCAATTATGAGCAAATAAATTTCACGTATTTCAGTACCAACGGCTTTTTAAACGGATACTCAATAAAAAAATTAGGGATAAAAAACAAAAGGGGGGATCAAGTGTCCTCAGTCTCCCCCACCTATTTCTGGTTAGAAATAAATGAACATGTGTATCAGCGTTTTTTCCAAATTTTACCCCCCAGGGGGTGAAATAGGGGTTGAAAGTTTATATAGGAAATTCCTCAGTTTTCAAAATAGAAGCATGAAAATTTACACAATGATTCTTGGTTAGAAATAAATATAACTGTATCAGTGTTTTTCAAATTTCACTACTAAAGGGGTAAAATAGGCGACGACAGGTTGTATGAAAAGTCATTTTTAAAACTAGACCCATGAAATTTCATACACCTACTTCTGATAAGAAATAATAAATGAACACTGGTAGGTATCAATGTTTTTCAAAATTACTGACATGATGAAGAAAACATGATGGGGAAAATTATTGACAATGATTTATTGGTAGGTACTATCAGCTATTTATGTTGTGTGCAGAAGTGGCTTTTTGGTAGAGTGAATGGATGATAAATTAGCCATTACAAATATCTGATAAATATTCTTATTAATAAAACATGATTTGAAGAAAAACCAATAAATATACAATAACGTACCGCTCCGTTTGCGCAGGAGTTGACAAATATTCTTGGTAGACCATCACAATCTTCATCATCACTCATCGTTATTGAAACTTCCTAACCTTCCCTACACATTACACTAAACAAAACATTATACCTACCCAATATTAAATAACCAAAACTGAACTATTTATAACATTTATTCATTGTAATGCAGTGAAGTGACCAGAATCTCCTCAACTTTAAACTCCTAAATAAAATGATTTCTTAAACTTAAATAAAAGTTTTATTCTTTACACTCTTTACACACTTAACACAGACTCACTTTATCAAATAAAGTGAGTCTGTGTTAAGTTGGTGCTAAGTGGTAAACACAAGATAAACGATTAATTACAACAACAACAAACTACAAAGTCAACAAAACAATACTCAGAGTCAGATTCAGAGTCAGTCAGGTGGTCAGACTGAATTGAATTGAATTTTGGTTTATGGCGAACCCAGACATTCACCCAGACTTCCGCCAATGTCCGTGGTTAGAGAAATAAACGACGGAGTTTGATCGGTGCTAAATAATATGATCGGTGAATCCTGCAGTGATCCCAGCAGTGGTATCTAAACAAATAGAAACGACACAAATAAATAAATAAGATAATTGTAAATAATGTGTTAGTTGTTAAACAATAAACATGTAGGTATAAGACAAATAGTATTTGACGGGATGGGAGTAAATAGGACAAAAAAAAAAAAAAAAAAATCGCATCAATTTTTCAAAATTTCAACTGATTTGTTGATATAAAGCTGCCCAATATTTTAATAAAGGGAGTAAAAGAAAGGGAGAGGAGATATTTCATACAGACCGGACGGGGGATATCAGGAGGAAGTATGTCGTACAAAGAATATTGAAGATTTGGACACGAGAAGAAAAGATGGTCTAGCGTTCCTTCGTCTAGGCCGCACTCACAGAGCGAGCTGTCCCTAATCCGGATCTTGGCTAAGTGGACAGGTGTAGTAGAGTGGTTTAACCTAAGGCGGCAAATTGTAGATGAAGTGGTTCTGCTAAAACTACGACATTTAAAGAACCAGGGCTTGGGTGGAATGAGTGGCTGGATATCTCCGTAAAATTTGCCTTTTTGAGACTTTGAAGAGTCCCAGTCTCTAGACCAGACTCTGTTGAGGTTATCCCTAATGGCCGGGAGGAGATCTTGGGGGTAGAGGGAGCTATATTTGTTGGAACCAACATGAATAGCCTGCTTGGCACAAGAGTCAGCTGTTTCGTTACCCGGTATACCGGAATGCCCTGGAATCCAGGCGAGATTGACTACCAAACCAGAACATTCACAATCATATAAGGCCTCTCTTATCTTGTATATAATTTGGAATTTTGACTTAGACCTAAAGGGGTTCGAAATAAGTTTTTGAAGGCAGCTTTTAGAGTCGGAAAAAATGATGGATTTGTTGAGATTGTGAGACTTAACAAACAAAATGGCCTCGAGAATAGCAACACACTCTCCAGAGAATACGGAATAAGCCGAGGGACATTTAAAACTTAGTACGATTCTAGAACTAGGTATCCACACAGCACAACCCACAGCAGCTCCGTCTGGCATCTTAGAAGCGTCCGTGTAGATGGCCGTCCAATCAGGAAATTCTGAACGGATTTTGATGATAAACTTAGAATACGCGTCAACCGAGCCTTTTTCTATATTAAAGTCAGTATGCACATGGGGTGAGAAAGTTAGTGCCTCGTAAGGTATAGAGTATATTGGAAGCCTTGAACTCTGTGAGACAGGGTTGGGAAGGCGTGAGAATTTTATGAAGCTTTTAACCACACAGGGGAGGGAATCAAACGATACATTATCTAAATTAATAAAATTTGCCAGGGACCTAATTTTATTAAGAACCAGAGAGTTGTCATTTTGGAAAAGATTAATACAAAACTTGTCACACAAAAATTGTCTGCGCAGCGCAAGGGGAGGATCCACGCATTCAACCTGCATTGCATTGATTGGCGAGGATTTCATAGCGCCCAAAATGATGCGCAAACATTTTGCCTGAATTTTGTCCAATTTGGTCAGGGATGTTTTGTTGCATGGGTCTAGGACAAATGCAGCATAGTCCATATTACTACGAATAATGGCATTATATAAAAGTTTTTGATTATAAGGGTGGCAACCCCACCATACGCCTGACAGAGTCCGGAGAATATTTAAATTTTTTTCACATTTTTGGGCAATATAATCGAAGTGGTGAGCCCCTGTCATTCGAGTGTCCAAAAAGATACCTAAAAATTTTGCCGAGTAAGATTGGGGAATGCGCGCTTCTCCAAGTCTCAGGTTAGCCATGGGAACAACTCTCTTCCTGGTAAAAACCACAACCTTGCTCTTGGCCGCAGAAAGTGATAGGCCGTGGGATCCGAGCCAGTCATTTACACCAGTCAGAGAGCTATTCAAATTTTGACTAGCCTCATCCATTATCTGAGTGGGCGTGTAGAGGACTAAGTCATCTGCATATTGTAAGATTTGGGTGCTAGGATTTATAGAAAGTTCTAGATCATGAGTGTATATGGAATATAACAGGGGACTTAGCACTGAGCCCTGGGGCAAGCCTTTCCATATAGTTTTCGGGGACAGTAGCAAGTTCTGATGTCTGATAACGACAGTTCTCTCCGTTAAAAGATTAACGCAGAACCGAACCAACTTCTCAGGAATACTCAGCTGGATAAGTTTATCTCTGAGTAGAGGAAGGAGGACGTTGTCGTATGCAGATTGTACATCCAGAAAAACAGCCACGAGGTATCCCTTTTGGAGCAAGGCCAGTCGAATGTCAGTAGTGAGTATAGTAAGGTTGTCAAATGTAGACATGCCCTTTCTAAACCCAAACTGGGATTTGGCCAGCAAGCCTTGGCTCTCCACATGCCACTCCACTCGATGTTTGATCATGTGTTCAGCGACCTTGCAAAGAACAGAAGACAAAGCAATAGGTCTCCAGCTGCTTGGGGAGGAAGGGTCAGTCGCTGGTTTTTTAATTGGAATAATTACCTGAGACTTCCAAGTATCCGGAACAATACCACTATTATAAATTTGGTTTAAAATATCTAAGAATGTAGATTTGGTATTGAAGGAAGACCTTATCAAAAATGAATAAGGAATTCCATCAACACCTGGGGTGGAATCTTTGAGACCATCTAGTGCCAACTGAAGATCATTCATGGAGAAAGGTTGATCAAGGTAACTTGGGCCAGAAGAGATTGAGAGCACAGATGGAAGAGAGTCTTTGGTGGGGACCCAGGGAGGAGCTAATTTGTCACTAAAGCCGTCCAACCATTTTTGAGGATCATTGTCTGTTACATTTTCTGCAGAACAGGATCCCCTATACCTTTTAATTTGTTTCCATACCAAAGAGGAAGGAGTTCTCGGTGAGAGATTCTCACAGAGACCGCGCCAGCCTTGTCTTTTTTTAAGCCTCAGAATTTTTTTGGCTTTAGCTGCGCATCTTTGGTACTCAAAAAAGTTATCCTGAGTCATTGAGCGACTGTAATTGGCTTCAGCAACATTTCTGGCCTTAACAGAAGTGGTACACTCAGAGTCCCACCATGGTGTGGAAATGTAATCTTTTCTAGTTTGTTTCATTGGAATAGATTCATCAGCTGCAGACAATAGAATCTCAGTGAATTTAGTATAATTTTGAAGATAATTAAGATGGTCCGTGAGGGGGAGGGAGGCAATTTTAGAGTCAACAAGAGATAAAAATGAGTCCCAGTTGGCACCAGACAGCCTATATTTAAGTAGTGGAGAGGGGTTGGATGCCGGGGTAGCTGTGGTAGTGATACCTATAATAATAGGGTAGTGGTCACTACCATATGCTCGAGGCAAAATATTCCACTGTAACCTACTAGCTAGTGAGGCAGAGCACACGGAGAGATCTACTGCGCTACGGGGGTCTTGTAGTGGATAAACACGGCGTGTGGGGGAGCCATCGTTTATTAGGCATAAGTTTGCTTCGTCAAATATCTCCAGGAGAGCATGGCCAAATGCATCATTACGGCTTGATCCCCAAGAGAGGTGGTGAGCGTTAAAATCTCCCATAATCAA
Source organism: Lithosia quadra (assembly GCA_963576445.1). Classification (NCBI taxonomy): domain Eukaryota; kingdom Metazoa; phylum Arthropoda; class Insecta; order Lepidoptera; family Erebidae; genus Lithosia; species Lithosia quadra. Next base: position 37,508 of record OY754895.1, read on the forward strand.
AACGGGAGGGGGCACAGATGAAATGAGGAGAAGAATGTCCGCAATCAAAGAAGTGTTTGGCGAGGGGATATATAAAGAAATGAAGGAGATATCAAGAATTCTAACAGCTACTATATTAATTTCCGGTGGATGAGGGGGGAGTTGAATTTGAGAAAAGGGGAATGTAAGTTTAATTAACAAACCACTACCTGCACGATTATCATCTCTATCATCTCTAAGACATGAATACCCGGGGATCCTAAACCTGGCCCCTGGAGGCAGCCATGTCTCAGAGAGAGCTACAAGGAAAGGCTTATGAGTATTCAATAAATAAATAAGGGAGGGTTTTTTAGCACGAATGCTCTGGCAATTCCATTGCAGTACTGTTAGTTGAGGAGTCATTATGGATGGCAATTTGGGCTAGCTTCTGGGCAACGTTGGACGGTAGGGAGAAATTATTCTCCGTTATGATGGACAAGAGGAGGGATAAAAGAAAGTGGACTATGTGGCTCTCTTGAGGAGATTCATTATTAGGAGAGGAACTTGGGTAGGATAGGGCACAGCCATTTGGTTGGGAAGATTGGGAATCGGATACAATATTCTGGTGAGCAATTTTGTCGAAGGACTTACCGAGGGAAGCTTTTGGACGTGGTGTTAGGAAAACAGTCTTTTTATAAGATTGAGAGGGACTAATAAGTTTTTGGGAGAGAGTATTTCTAGAATCTGTTGTCTGTTTAGAAGCAACAGCAGCATAAGTACGTGAGAAGGTCGGGTAATCTTTAGATGCTTCTAAGTAGGATCGTCCTTTTTCAGCCATAGACATTTTAATTAGCTTCTGTCTACCCTGTTCGGGACAATTTTTATTTATGGAAAAATGACAACCTGAACAGAACATGCAAGTGGAATCTTCTTCAGGAACTTGACATTCATCTCCAAAATGGGGCTGAGCACATCGGAAACACCGTGGTTTTGAGCGGCATTGGGCTTTAATATGTCCAAATCGGCAACATCCTAAGCATTGAATGGTGGGAAATTGATACAGTTCAACAGGGAGTGATGAGTGGAAGGCATATATTACTTCAGGGAGAATTTGCCCCTGAAAAGTAATAACCACCGTTTGAGTCGGCACCCAGGTTATTTTGCTGTCCACAAATGTTTTCCTATTGAAACGACGGGCCTTCAGAACAGTACCTACACCTTCAGGTAATTCGATTGACTCCACGAAGTCATCCATAGACAGATCTAGCGGAACCTGACGAACTATGCCCATCCTAGAGATGTTGTATGCAGGGATTGTAGCTACATAATTGTTTAGGTGTAAGATTGGGCTGCATAAGAAACTATTGGCACTTGATGCTGATTTGAATTCCACTGATATTTTATTTCTCCCTATCTTTTTGACCCCATCCCGAGAGATATTTGAAATTTTATTTTTGGCCAAAAACTGACCAAACTTAATAGCAGTTAGGTTTGTGCCAGAAAGAGGATCAGAGTCAGCTCTGGATATTGTAACTATGAATGGACCTTTATCCTCATTCCGATACTCGTTTATGCCAACAATCAGAGATGGATGACGATAATGTGTTGAACCGATGCAGAGGCTAGAGCAGGATCTGTAATTGTTTTTTTTTGTTGGGGGTTTGAGGAGGATTCATCCTCAGGAAAGCGGCGTTTAGAGATACGCAGGGAAGAGGAAGAGGACCCCGGAGGGTCCGGAGGATCAGGAGGTTCCGGTGAAGTATCCATCACATTCGAAGTAAGGTACTTACCACAGTAATACACACACAAACACAAAACACACAGTTAGCAGTTAGTTGTTAGAGTTTTAAATAGATGAAGACTGCTTAGGGAATATTTATAACTCTGAAATTCACCAAATAAAACTCACTAACACGTTTATAACCTATCACAAACGACGGATCAGCTCTTCTTCCAGGTGGTCAGACTGGTCAGGCAACAACAGCAACATGACAGTGACAAGACAAGACTGACAAGAGTGACAAGTGACAAGAGAGTAGGTACTTAGGTAGTGTTGTTGATCCCGTCCGTAGACAGATTATAGCTCTGGTCGGATCTTGCTTGCAGCAAGATTCTCCGGTCCCCGGCCCCGGAGTCCGGATCGTAATGCATCACCCAAGATATTTTATATATTATGTAGGTATAGGTGGCATCACCGGTATTTTTCAATGATGAGGTTGTAAGTACATGATTTTGGCATGCTGGGAGGGTCGTTGTTTTTAAACTCTTCATAACCGTGTGATGTGCAAAATGTAACTGGGCATCAACTCATCACTGGATATGAGTTGCTGTTCTTATAGGTTGCTATTTTGCTATAATTTATAGGTAGGTAGGTAGGTAAGTACGGGTGGTACCTATGGTACTCAAGGACAAGAACCCAAGAAAGAACCTTTTAGGCTTTTACTTTACCATAAAGAACAAAACAAACCGTCAATCAAAATGTCAAATGAAACAAACGTCAAAATTATGTTGTTTGTTGTCGCAGTATATTTTATTCTGTGGGTTTGAGTTTATTATTTCGTTGTTTGTACATATTTTTTATCTAGAAGTCGGTTCTCAGGAGCCAGAAGAAAATCACTCAGACAGACAGACAAGTGGCGATCGGCGAAGGGCATGTGGGAGGACGGCGGCGGCGGCGGCGCCCGGAGCATGTCCGACTCTGCTAAACTTCATGATGCGGTGTTTCAAGAACTAATGCAGGAATGCAAGCACAGCGCCCCAGGAGCTCGCCTGTCAGCCCGCCTCCGCACTGCGCTTGAAAGGTACCTACCTACATTGTGCATTGGCATCAATCATAATATGAGTCGTAATTATTGGCATAGGTATTACTATACCTGTATTATCAATACGATAATATTATGATCACCTGTCCGGCAATCCCGGCGTCCAGATAGGGTTGCCAGATGTCCGGTTATGGACCGGACAGTCCGGTTTTTTATACACTTGTCCAGTTAAGAAAATCTACGTAAACCGGACAAAACACTGTCCGGTTTTCACTAAAAAATGCGAGTTTAATTACTAAAAATTACACTTGAACCGCTCCGTGCTTTAATTTTTGAATGTAAATACAGAGAAGTTATACGGAACGTGCCTACAACATGGCTCAGTTTATTTGAAGCTCTTGACATAATACTTTTCTCATGGGTGTCGTTAAAAAGGTACTTTTAGACATAGGTCCTGTTCTCCTTCCCTAGGGCTCTACAGGCTATCTTATCAGATCAGGGCGACGAAATTGCAAGTGAAACTTCACCTACGTACAATGTGCTATATATTTATGAGGTCCCTTTTTTTAATATTTACGAGGAATTGGCTGTTTTTCAAAGTACTTTCTTTGCACTTGAAGGAAAGACATTGTGTTGCAATTTTTTTACCAATGAAATAGCACCAACTTTATTGCAAATCCTACAGTAGGTATGTCTCCAGCCTTCCTATATCAAATGATTTTGTGGAACGATTTTTTAGCGTCATGGGGACAGACGAAAGAAATAATGCCTAGCAGTAATAAATACTGTAAAACGTGAATATTTATGCATTTGCATTTTAACATAGGTTTAAGTTGCACCGAATTTAAGATGCCGTCTCTGATAATAAAGCTTTATTAAAAGCAGTGCTATCGATTGCTTAATATGTAAAACATTAATATTATGTATTTCGAGTAGGTAGTTCGATGTTATTTTTAGGGTTCCTAACCTCGGAAGGAAAAAACAGAACCCTTATAGAATCACTTTGTTGTCCGACCGTCTGTCTGTTTGTCTGTCAAGACCCTCAGTAACGCCTGGAGGTATTATGCTGAAATTTGTATCAAACACTCAGGTTTACTGCTCCTTAAACCTGTAGGAAAATCAATCTTCTAAGACAATGCAATTAAAAGATAGGTACAGCCGTTTATGCCGCAAATTTCACACTTGCAAGGCAATCAAAACCTACAGGGAACCCCTCCCTTGAACTCAGAACTTTGAAATCTAGTACGAAGCAACGTCTTTAATACAGATAAAGGAAAAATTGTGAGAACCATATTTTTTTGTTAAGTAGGCAAGTAGGTAGGTAGGTATGTAGGTACTTAAATCAATAATAAAAATATTTTTAGTAATTTCTTACTTATATACTTACTACGGGTTTGTACGGAACCCTCGTGTGAGCCCGACTCGAACTTGGCCGGTTTTGATACCTAATTAAAAAAAAAAATTGTCCGGTTTTTTTTTCTTATACATCTGGCAACCCTACGTCCACACCGTAAATAATAATAATACTACCTGTATTATCAGTGCCTGTATGCAGTAATAACTGCTCAGGTGTCACTCGCACTATAACTAGTCCTTTCTTAAACAGCTGGGTAACCCTCCACATCACCAGAAGTGTTGAAATACTTAAGTTTTCAGTGCCCAAGAAGCAATTTCCAATATGAACTTCATTGTAATGACATAGCACCTACAATAATATTTGAATATAATACCTAAGTTCTAAGTTTAATAAGATAACGTATTTCTGCTTTTTGTTGAATTCTATAACAGAAAAATAAGTTTGCTCGTTAATATATCTATGCATTGTGATTTATGAATATCACTACTAATTTTAGCTGTTTCTTGGGTAAGTTGGTAATGTCGCAGTAGATACTTCCTATCTAGTTATAATATGGTGCTCCAGTACTGTAGCCAGGGCCAAAATTTGGGGAAGGGTATCCGGGGCTAAAGCTGTGGACCCAATATAAAAAGGGGACAAGTGGTCTGGGATTTTGACTTATTGGTCATGGCTATAATTTACTTCATCGATGTAATTTGACATGTAACAAAATTAATCTGAATAAACAATGATTAAACTTATTATACTAATAGTATCTACTTAGTTTGAAAAATACCATTCATTTCATTTGGACAAGAGCCTCCATCCCATTGCTACCCTAAAGCTTGTCAACCTCTAAATCTGCCCCCCAAGTAGTAAGCTTTTGTCACAAGTGTCTCTTACCTGTCAACCTTGCCTTGTGCACTTTTGTAAGAAGCATGGTTTTCAGGGTTCTTTACCTTATAAGGAACAACAGAGCCTTTATAGCATCACTTGATTGTCCTTCTGTAGAATTTTCTCTCAGGGAGATATGAAGGCAGCAAGTTAACAGAGATTGCCATTGCTGTAATCAATATTAGAGTACATCAAGTTGGGACGGCTGAGCCCCATATAATCAAATACGATGAGGTGGATTGGGCTTTCACAAATCCATGTTGCTGCTTGCTAAAGTTGTTTGAGATCTGAATAGAGTTGCTTATGGAGGATTTTTTCTAGGACTTGCATAGCTGCAAGATTGGTTTATAATTTTCTACATAATTTTTTGGTCTCTTTTGGTGAATTGGTGTTGTACAGGTGAATTTTTTACTTTGGTGTGGATGGCCAAATCTGAATTTGTGTGATTTTTTTTTTGCAAAATCTATGGGGGTTCGATTCCTGGCTAGTAAGTATTGATTTTTTAAAATCCAGTGATGCAGTTTTGTTTTCATTGACATCAGGCCCTAGACTCCATTGAGCATTTTTCGTTATTCCTCATAATTACTTACTCAGTGCGTAGGTGAGTTGATGTCTGCATCCATATTCATCAAGAAATTAGAATGAATTCTTGTGAATTTTTGTAACACATGCCACGTCCACATCTAGAAGCACTTACACTGCCTTTTGAGGACCTAAATGAAAAAATGAATGATGTAAATTGCTAAACATGTTAGTGGTTTTGTCACCCTCACTGGAAGATGGGTGTCCAAACTGCAGCACTTCAGTATCGTTTCGTTTGGTATTCCAAGTCCCTAGGGCTCTGATGTTGAGGTGTGGTGGTGTGGTGTGTGCGCAGGATGAGCCCGGAGGCGCGGCGCGCGCTGGTGGCGCGCACGCAGGACGGCTGCGCGCCGCTGTTCGTGGCGTGCCGGCGCGGCAACGTGGAGCTGGTGGAGTACCTGGTGCACGTGTGCGCGGCCGAGCTGGAGCAGCGCGGCGTGTACGAGGTGCCCGACGACCGCTCCGTGCACACCGTCACGCCGCTGTGGTGCGCCGCCGTGTGCGGCCGGCTCGGCGTGCTGCGCGCGCTGGCCGACGCGGGCGCCGACGTGGACGCGGCCAGCGACAGCGGCTCCACGCCCGTGCGCAGCGCCTGCTTCATGACGCACCTGGACGTGGTGCGCTTCCTCGTGGCGCGCGGCGCCGACGTGCACCGCCCCAACCACAACGGCGGCACGTGCCTCATCAACTCCGTGCAGTCGGCGCGCCTGTGCGCCTTCCTGCTGCAGCACGGCGCGCGCGTGGACGCCACGGACACGCAGCTCAAGACCGTGCTGCACTACGCCGTGCAGGAGCACCGCGTGGAGACGGCGCGCCTGCTGCTGGACCACGGCGCCGACCCGCACCTGGCCTCGCGCGCCGGCGACGACGCGCTGCGCACCGCCTGCCTCAAGGGCGCCGCGCAGATCGTCAGCCTGCTGGCGGGCCGCGTGCGCTACCCGCCGGCGCGCCTGGCCGACGCCTACGAGCTGCTGGGCTCCACGCAGCTGGACGAGTTCAACGACGTGGCGGCGGCGCTGGCCGCCTGGCGCCGCGCCACGGCCATCCGCCACGCGCGCGGCGCCTACGTGCCCAAGCGGCCCGCGCGCGCGCCCTGCGCCGCGCTGGGCGGCGCGCGCGAGTGGCGCTCCGCCGCCGAGCTGGAGGCGGCCGCCACGGACATGGACGCGCTGCGCACGCAGGCGCTGCTGGTGGTGGCGCGCGTGCTGGGCGAGGCGCACAAGGACACGGTGTACCGCCTCATGTACCGCGGCGCGTCCTACGCCGACGCCTTCCGCTACCAGCGCTGCATCGACCTGTGGACGTGGGCGCTGCAGATCCGCATCGCCAAGGACACGCTGCTGGCGGCCGACACGGTGCACACGGCGTGCGCGCTCATGCTGGACGCGCGCGCCGGCCGCCTGGAGCGCGCGCGCGGCCTGCCGGCGCACGCGGACGCGCTGCGCGTGTTCCGCCTGCTGGCCGACGCGCTGCCGGGCGCGCGCGCGGCGCTGGCCGTGCGGCCCGTGCACAAGGCGCAGGCCGACTCGTTCGACCGCGCGCTGCGCTGCGTCACGCACGCGCTGGCGCTGCTGCTGGAGGGCGCGACGGGCGCGGCGGAGCGCGCGCAGGTGGAGGCGGCGGCGCGCGCGCTGGTGGCGGCCGACGTGCGCAGCGCGCACACGGGCGACACGCTGCTGCACCTGTGCGTGTCGCGCCTCAACGTCATCCGCTCCACCTACTTCGCCGACGAGGTGGACGTCGCGGTGAGTGCCCCCCCCCCCCCTCCCACCTACCGCACCCCCACCCCCCGCCACTCGCACTGCACGTAGTGACGCGCGCGCCTGCCCGCAGCCCGTGTTCCCGTCGGCGGCGGTGGTGGCGCTGCTGCTCCAGTGCGGCGCGGACGTGCGCGTGCGCAACGAGGCTCGCTCCACGGCGCTGCACGTGGCGGCCATCCCGTACAACTTCAGCTCGGAGCTGGTGGAGCTGCTGCTGGCGGGCGGCGCGCACCTGGACCAGCCCAACAAGTTCGGCGACTCGCCGGCCGAGCTGGTGGCGCTGAACCGCGGCTCGCGCGTGCGCGTACTGCAGCACGTGACGCTGGCGTGCCTGGCCGCGCGCGCGCTCTTGGCCGCGCGCCCCCCTCCACCCACGCGCCTGCTGCCCGCCACGCTGCGCGCCTTCCTCGATTTGCACCGGCCCTAGGGCCCCCCGCTCCCTCACTCACTACTTACATGTAACCAAATTATCGTGTAGACTTAACTTAATGGATGTAGCATAACTGTATTACTTTAAATAAAACTAGGTGATTCGTATGTAACTAAATTTTTATTTGTATTTTGAGCGTTGTAGTATTTACAAAATGTTGTTGCGACTAGGAATCGCGGACGAATACAAAAGATAGTGTAGCGAGTTATACGTCCCGTTGGTTCCGTGGAGCCGCCGTGTCGTGGACTTTTGCGCTGAGCGCGACGCGACGCGCGGCCTCCCAGCCGCCGGGCGCGACACAGGCAGAACCAAGAGGAAGTATAACTAGGACCGAGCGGCGGCGAGCGCGAGCGGGACGGCGAGCGCGAGCAGCGCGCCGGGTGCGAGCGACGCCGCGGGCGACGTCGCGCCGGGCCGCGCGCGCGCGATGCTGCGGTTGGGCCGGTCCACCACGAAGATTCGCCCGCCCATGCCTGCGGGACAGTGCTCCAGCTCAGTGTGGCTCGGACTCGTTATGTAGTGACCCACAAACCAACGTACCGTGGTGGCGTACCTGCGTGCGTGAAGGAGTGGTAGTAGACGATGTCGGGCCACGTGGAGTTGGGCGCCACGGACAGGTCGGCGGGGCGGCCGGCGCCGCAGTCCCACAGCAGCGAGCGGTTGAAGGCGCGGAACGTGGCGTAGTCGGCGTCGCGGCGTGCGTCGGCCCCGGGCGGGCGCCGGCCCTGGCACAGCGCACCCGCCGCCGTGGGCGCCAGGCGGCCGCGCCGCGTGTAGTGCACGCCGGCCAGCACGCGCTGGGCGCGCTGCGCCGCCTCGCCCAGGCGCTCCAGGCCGCCCACCGGCTCCGCCGTCACCACCAGCGGGTGGTAGGCGTGGGCCGAGTGCGGGTCGTCGCCGCCCCACACCTTGAAGCTGTACACGAGGCCGCGCCGCAGCTGCAGGTCGGGCGCCAGCTGCCCGTTGACGTACCAGGCGGTGGGCGGCGCGGCCGTGCGCCCGGGCCGCCCGGCCAGGCCGCGCGCGCCGCCGCTGGGCCCGAGGCGGAACGAGAACACGCGCAGCGCCGGGTCGAACAGCTCCGCCGTCTCCCACGCCGCGCCGCCCGCGCGCGACCCGCTAAGGACAACTCACTGCGTACTACCGCACACGACACACGACACACGATGCGACACGACAGGCCCTCGTGTGCCTATCGACGTAGCTGAATGACTGCTTTTTCATAAAGCCAATTTTCGATGTGTACGTACAATATGTGACTAAATTGATGTTATGTATATCGGACACTAGTCTTCTTCCTTCTTAATTGTTTTTCACAATGAGGATCAGTCACATAACAGAACTTTTAATTTTTAATTAATGAAACGTATGCACTACAGCTTTCTAAGCATTTTGTTTTTTAAATGATTGAAATCCGACAAGAAATGACGAAGTTATCGAAGATTTAAAAACGGCTATTTTAAAACGCACACTCTCGCTGGATTTTTGTCGATGACGTCATGGCTCACATCGTGTACGATGCCCTTTGATAAACAGACCGATACATCAACGAAGAGCCTAAACCGCTCGACCTACAAACTTGAAATTTTGACAGTAGATGCTTTTTATGTTGTAGGAATCCACTAAGGACAGATTTTAAGAATTTTTACTCCTAAGGTGGCAAAATAAGGCATGAACATTTATATGAAAGTTCTTCATTTCCAATGTTAGACGCATTAACATATACCTACTTCTGATTAGAAATAAATACCTATACACGTATATCAGCGTTTTTCAAAATTTCATTACTAAAGGCGTAAAATAGGCGATGGCTGGTTGCATGGAAAGTCCGTTATTTTGAAAGTAAGGAGCACGAAATTTGATACAGCTGCTTCTGGTTAAAAATAAACGTACCTACCCCGTGAATCGCGTTAAGGGGGCAAATAAGGGTAGAGTGGTTGTATAGACATCCGTTATTTCGGAAAGTGTTCCAGTTTTGATGGAATGATGTCCATTACTTTTAGGACTGCATCTCAGCTTACCATCAGCGGGGTGCAGTCAATCCACCTCCGCAAATAAATTATCTTTATCTTTATCTTTATCTTTATCTTTATCTTTATCTCCGAAGGCCGACAGGGGTGATATCCGTGGGGATTTCCGCACGGGTTATATAAGTACCTACTTGATTTCCAACATGCCTAAAAATGCTATCGAACCACTACAAATGAAAGAATAAATATTTCATATTCTTAATACTTAATACTCTAATAATAGGTGGGACCCGACGGTATCTCCAATCCGAACTGGGCAGTCCGACTGAGGTAGTACCTCCGCCCTACAGAACACCGCGGCTGTAGTAATAACCATAGTGTTGTGTTCCCCAAGGTAAGTAGGGTAGCCAGAGCTCACTGTACCCCTCTCCCCCCCTCTTCCTAGCCTCTCCACCCCTTCCTAGCTGCCCGCCCTTCCCTTCAGGGTAGGCAGAACCCCTGGTGACACCCTGTGTGACACCCCTGGTGTTGTACACGTCCATAGACCAGCATGACAGCTTCCCATCAGGTGGGCCGTGTGCTTGTCTGCCACCTACGTAGTATAAAAAAAAGAAAAAATACTTAATTCTATAATTTAAAAAAAAATCATGAAATGTTTTATCCGAATAGGCCTTTATTCTCCATAGCGGCGCGGCGCGGCGGGCGGCGACGCGCGACGATGTGAGCGATGACGTCACAGGGTATTTCTACGCGGTGGCGAGCGTTTTTGAGATTACCGCACTAAAATGGCTATAACTTCGTCATTTTTGATGCGATTCAAATAATTTTTTTACAGAATTTATTGTTTTTTTTAGGTCTATAAAACTGCATACTCAGCTAAAAAAGTGACTGATCCTCATTAAAGGTTCTCACGTACGTCAAACGTATCATTTAACCTCATGCAACTTATAGCAAATTAGCCTAAGAAAAGTTCTCGTACATTTTGGTCCTTCGAACCGAATATGAACCAGCATTGGATAATATACCAACGATTAACTATAAATACTGTATGTACACACTTAGTCTCGTAGTAGTTCTTGTATACTCACACAGTGAACCGTACGCAGTCCTTGATGGGGTCTGCCTTGTTAAGTTCGAGCTGGATGTCCTGCTTGGGGTAGAGGCGGTGGAAGGCGGGCTCGCGTTCGTGGTCCAGGCGACCCACCGCCCACACCACGAACATGGGCCGGTCCACCACCCACTCGCGGTCTAGGGGTTCCACTGCGATGTGATAATGACAAAAAATCTTATATGTTAACCGGAAAATAGTCGTACAAACGTGAAAAGTACGATAACTATTTATCACAGACTCATTTGATTGTAGATTAGATTAGAGGAACTTTAAATTTACCTCATAACACGTTTTTTTTTTTTTTTTTTTTTCCTCTTCCATCCATCTGCAATCGGCTATTAGCCATAATCAGATATTTGCTATGGTTTTGTTAGCTGGATTGGGTGCAATTTCATTAAATTGCACCATAATACATTGGTAGAAACCAAAGGAATGCAAATAATATGTGTTTAGTTTCTCTGGTCCAGGTCTAGGATTTGCCATCTTTTTAGGCGAATCACTTCATCTTGTGGAGTCAATAGATTCTTGGCCAGTTCGTTTGTATGTCTGTCCAACCTTTCCATGTACCTCTTGCTGTTCGTGCGGATTACTTCCTTTACGGTCGGCATCTCAAGATAGTCATGTACTTCCTTGTTTCTGACAAACCAGTGTGCGCCTGAAATTTTTCTCAGAGAGATATTCTGGAATCTCTGGAGGATTTCAATGTTCGAATTGCTAGCACAGCCCCAGAGTTCAATCCCGTAAGTCCAGACTGGTTGTATGATAGCCTTGTAAACTAGCAATTTGTTACTGAGGGTCATAACACGTTTTGTTAAGAAAGTCATCGTGATTCGTTTGAGTTTTGCTAGGCCACCGCTGGCCCCGGTTCAAGAGCGTGTTGTGCGATCTGCATAGAGGCCACCGGGTATTTCGATGTGGGTTAGGCCGGGCCCAAGAAGGAATAAGCCAGACTCGGAGATGTGATAGTACGCGGGGATAGTTGTCTAAGGCTGACCTGGCTGCAGCGTGCGGCGGTAGGAGATGATGGTGAGGCCGTTGTCGCGACGCGCCGTGAACACCTGGTTGGAGTCCAGCCCGCCCAGCCGGTCGTCCCGGCACACGCCGCGCCACGCGCCCAGCACCTGCACGCACTGAGCACACACCCCACGTTAGCACGGCGCCCCGGGCCCCGGCCCCCGGGCCCCGGGGGGGCGCTCCCCGCTACTCACCGGGGCCAGCGCGGTGATGTTGTAGTCGGTGGCGAGGCCGCGCTGCTGGGCGCTGGAGTACTGCGCCACGGCCACGTCCGCGCCCAGCATGGCCGAGCTGCTGGCGTTGCCGGAGATGCCGAACGCCATGTACTCGTCCTCTTCAATCTGGAAACCCATCGACATTAAACAAATTTATACTGCATTTTAGGCAGTACTTCTAGAATACTCAAATAGTCATAAATTTTTACCTGCGCGGCTAGTTCGAAGGTGATTTGGTTGCCGAACACCTCCCATGACACCTGGTAATCGCGGTGGAGTTGCTTGCAATGCGGCAGCGTCGACCTGCGGTAAACCATGGTATTTAATGATATCTGGGCAGGTTCGTGGGCGTCTCCCGCGCTCCACGTGCAGGGCGAGGCGAGGGTACACTCACACGTAGGCGTGGTGCTCGGTGAGCGCGGGCGGCACGTTGAGCGCGTCGGGCACGAGCACGCTGGCCAGCGCGAGGCGCGCGCGCTCGTCCCACACGGCCACCCACTTGATGTCGAACACCGTGGTCCCGCCCGGCAGCTCCAGCCGCACGTCCTCGCCCTTGTACACTCGCAGGGGCTCCAAGCTGCGAGGGACATCTCGTGTTCATTATCGTGCGAGAGAGATCATCTGTATCTTTTAACGCACATTTTCTAGATGTGCAGCAACCGTTCGACCGTGTTTGACATAGAGATTTCTTATAAAAAGTAAAAATATGCCTTCCACATTATGTAACGCCTATCGACTCCTAATTGCAACGAGAGTTTTTCCAGTTACAGTCCAATCTAGAGATACCCTGTCCTCCTTCCAGGAAATTGTAGCTAGGGTACCCCAGGGATCTAGTCTGGGCCCCGCCTAACCAAAGTTGGGCTATGGCTAAAAAAATTAAGAATAAAGGCTAGTAGGTACTTCAAAATTAGTTCATATTGAAGGAACCAGTGCGTAACCAAAACAAATCATAATTATTTATGTCATGAAAAAAGAGCAGGCAAATAGAAAACTAAACTGGCTGATAAGTTGGATTGAATCTTATTTGGTGAATAGACGACTATGTGCTGCAATAACAAGTACCGGTATGTCGAAATGAGCTTACAGCTTGTAAAAGTATTAACTGAAACTGTCCCTTTGGCTAAATTTTAATACTTACTATCCATATTCATCAGGAATCTTCATACCCCTCGAAGATGGTTGTGGTCCTACCCCTGTCCAGAAGTATACCTCTTCGCCAGTGCCATCGTAACGGAACTCTGGAATACTGTAATGTAAAGATCAATTTATTAATAAATTAGATTCCTATTTTCTGACTCTTGTATTGATATCTATGACTTACAGTAATGTAGTAGCATCGAGGAACTGTACGGGCTTGCTAGATACAGCATTTGTGCCGGCAAGGGGCCCCACAGACCTCACTGACGGGGCTTCAAACTCATCTGGTATGTAAACATCACCAAATGCATTTTGGGAGCCAATGTCATAGATTGACAGCCATTTAATGCGGGAAATGCGCTTGCCTTCTGGTAGAGTGAGTCGCACTTCTGCATTGTAGTAACGCTCTAGAATATTGGTCCTGTAATAGTAATTGATACCATGAGTGTTCAGTTATACTGCTTAGTTCTTAGTACAATGTTACAGGAGTATTAGTGAACTTTCAAACAGGTGCCAAGGTAAACAAGGTAGCATGAGCCTAAACAGTCACTAACATTAGACAATACAGTGCTAAAAAAAGTGACGGACTGTTAAAGAGAACAATAAAAGACTTTACAAAATTTTAATCACTAGATATGAACACATCAGCTAGCAGCTGCTCGTTCACAACAAAATAAATAAATCATTATGCAGGGTGAAGTATACTTCAAATGCTCATTAGATAATTGATGGGAGATGTATATAATACTGACTTTCCACGCTCATTGGGTACGATGAAGCCCTGTGGTCCCGGTCGCCCCGAGTCCCCGGCCCAAAAGAAAGAATCATCTCCTGTGCCGTCATAGTTGAAATTCACCAATAACAATGTCCAATCATCTACTGCGTACACATCACCCGATACCTGGAAAGTAGTGCCACAATTTTCATTTCAACGAGAAATTGATCTGGTTCTTAACTATTTTCTCTAGCGAGCGAGAGTAGATGTAAGATTTTTAATTAGAAAGCCTCAATTCAGAAAACTAAAATGATTACACAAGAGTGCTGAAACATTGATAAATAAACACTTCAGTTCTTCTCAGTACACTTAGATGCTTAATTCAAACTTTAAATTATTGACATAAATATAAAACATGTAGTACGTAGTACAGTACAGTAGCAGCCACTTGCCTGATGGTGATACGAGTTGAGTTTCCCGATGAACTTGCCGCGGTACGGGCCCTCCTCGTCCTGTGACACACAGTCTGCAATAACACACCACAATACAGGACAAGCGCATATTGGAACAAAGTTTTCACTTGCACCCCTCGCCCTCCAAGCACACAGTTACAAGTTGACTTTACCTTTGGTGGCTACTATCAGTAGTAGAAAACATATTCGATACATCTTGTAATCACTGTATTCACTTAGAGCTAATTTTTGGAACTTTCTAATTAACAATAAAGGTCATAACATTTCAATAGTCAGTGTTTCGTAGTTTCGCATACTTCCTCGAACTGACTTCCGGTAAGTTGACAAGTCACACGAGTGCCGCGTCGTCGTCTCGCGCACGCTATTGGCTGGGCCCCGGCGCGGCCCGCCGCCATTGGTCCGCACGAGCGGCGACGTTCTCCGCCACCAATCAACTTATAGAAGCTTTCACTTTTTGTTTTCCTCGGGTTAAGGCTCTCGTTTCGTTAGGCTCAACTTAATACGTCACCTGTCAAAGTAACAATAATTGTCTAAATAAAAGTTTACTTATTTAAAAAAGTTGCATACTTGTTTAGGACAAGTCTTAGGTATATTATTTTCGATTGAAGTGTCTCGGAAGTAATTTTATTAGAAAACTTATTTTATTTTCCTTAGCGAAAGATGGTAGGTATAAACTTAATTAAGTATCTAGTAATTAGAAATGGTGGGAGTTCCAGAATGTGCAGAAACAATAGCCATTGCTTTAAACATAAACTTATAACGATACTAGGCTAGCCTAGCAGGCTCCGCCGTAGCCTCAGTGCAGTGGCAAAAATAAAGATAGCATCGCCTATGAAAATGACAATAACACGCACTAACGCGTATTCGCACCTTGCTATATTTTTTGATGTAGGCACCACTTGGGCAAACCTTAGGGTACTACGACTACGACTACGACGACGTATCAGTGAAGACCGACCTAGACCACGCGGTGTCGCTGATATCGGAACTAGCCATCCATATACTCGACTAATACATTTAAATGCGCCTGAGATACTTGAGTGAGGGGGCTCTCCAGTCCGGAGGTGGTGTCACCAGGCTATGGGGTTTTTAAACCACACTCTTATTATGTAAACAAAATTAAACTGTCTTGCAATCGATTTGAAGTATTTATTAGGCGGACTATGTGGCGCGGCGGTGGTTGCGGTATCAGGGACGGGTATCCGGGGCTATGAGTTCTGGAACCTCCACATAAAAGGGGTCCCCACCATAGAAACTTCAGTTTGTTTGACTTATTGCGAATATTTTTCCATAATTGTTTAGTACCAATAGAATGTAGTGTAATGAAATGTACTTGGTTGGTTTCATGATAAATTAGTTATTGAGAAAAATAAAACATGAAAAAATTGTTTATTTCATTGCGAAAATAATTTGGAGCCAGAGGACCTCTAAATCGGGCCCTGGGCGGTATAGTGCGCTCAGTAAAAAAATAGATTGCCAAGCGTAGGAAATCAGAAAAGTCAACAGGCAAGGGGGAAATAGACATAACTTCTAGGGTGAATGCCCTATCAATAGCTATCCTGGAACGCACATACGTTTTAAGGTAAATGTAAGAACATCTACTGAATTTCTTATGAATTGAAAATGGTGCAGATAGGGCGCAATAAGCCCCTTCCCTGCATCGCAATACTCCGGGGCTGCAACGAGCGGTCTTTAGCCACAGATACAACCCTGTCGTACGATATTAGTTTAATGAATTATAATTTGAATACGGTCGTGCCTTGCCTGAGTCTGTGTTTCCGGAAAGCTAAAACCTGAGAGTATCCTAGGTAAGTCAAGAGTGAATAGGTCTAGGCAAGCATGCTCCATCGTCGACCACATCATCACTTGTCATCAGGGG
This sequence comes from Lithosia quadra, assembly GCA_963576445.1. Taxonomy (NCBI): domain Eukaryota; kingdom Metazoa; phylum Arthropoda; class Insecta; order Lepidoptera; family Erebidae; genus Lithosia; species Lithosia quadra. Next base: position 53,744 of record OY754895.1, read on the forward strand.
ACATAGTGGTCACACGCACGCCTATCGACTATATTAAACACTTTTTTGTATTTGAAATTAAGGTACCGAAGGATATAACTTTTGGTGAAAATAGGATTTATTCCAGACCGGCTCAGAATGAATACAGAGCTCATAGATAGGTAGCGCCGTATTCCAGTAGTTCCATTCTCTAGTTCCATTATGGAACTACTGGGATTTTTTTCTCCCAGTAGTTCCATGGAACTAGCATCCTGTTGCCGGCAAGATGAAATAAGCAGTTCATCTTCAAGCGCATCTACGTGATGAAGACCAAAGCTGTGCTGAGCTCGGGCATGATTCCGAGAGTGGTGTGTAGTGTGTGGTGTGTGGTGCGTCGCAGGAGGCGCGGGAGGGCCGTGTTGCACAAGCGCTCGCGCAGTAAAACCACTTGCTGAAAGCGCGCGCGCTCAGTGCCCGGCCGACCGCTCCGCGTGCCGCACTACCGCCCGCGCTCCTCTCGCTCTCCGCTCTCCGCTCTCCGCTCTCCGCTCGCAGCTCGCCGGCCGCTGCCAGTCGTTCCCGGACAGTGCAACAGTGCAACAGTGCACCTCCTCTCCGCGATGCGCCCCGCGCATGCGCTCGCGCTCGCGCTGCTGATGCTCATCGGTGAGTCCACTGCCCTCCACAGTCCAAGCCTCCCCCTCTTCTCCATGTACCACTTTCATCTCCGATATACTCATCAGCGCTGAATGCATCAGATTAAATTGTTGGCCGTAGGTGCGCGTAACTTTACTCTGATGACCGAGATAATCTCTTTAAAAATTAAAGGTAGAGGTGGTTAATTGGTTTTCCTGTAGCTACATCTGCATACCAGTGCAAACCTGGTTCTAGGAATTTGCATTTGACCAGGATCACAACGGTTCGATCGGCTCGCTAGTTCATAACGGTTCCAGCAGGGGCCTCACCGACGTCAGGAGGCATCGAAGATGGTATAGTAGGTCACTTTCAAAATAGTGGTCACATCACTGCGTGTGTTGTCCTCTGCGTCTTTTTGTGAGAGCATAACAGCTCAGTAACGGCACCGCCTCGAGAGGCGTCCGCCAGCCAGTGGGTCACACGAACACGAACACGGACCGAATTATGAGATAGATATTTGCTGCGGAATGTTGGCGCCGGCGGACGTAGTCGCGTCGTGCGGCGCGCACTGTGCGTTGTGCGTACAGCGATGGGATTAGGTGTTATTTTGAGCTCCGACTGAATATTTGCTCTAAGGCTAAATTAAGGGTTAGAAAAAACTGTGCGTTCCGTGCGGAGCCCGCGCGTGCCGCCGATCCGCAACCGTGGCAAAGTGCCCCTCTGACCCTCACTGCTGCTGCTCAAGTTGGCTCTCCAACACGTACAGATGTCCAACTAGTTTGGGTGTCTTTCGACAGTACTATAATATACGAGTACATATTTTACTTCGAGCAAGTGAGAGAAGCATTGCACATTAATTGTATTTTTATGTTTTGAATCTCCGTTCCCTAAGGCAGAACGGTTCAATGTTCATTCCTATGTAACTTATTGACGAAAACTTACTGATCTGCCATGTTTTATTTTCCGGCATTATTGACCGGATCGCAAACTCTGAACTTAGAAAAGTAGAAAGTAGAGGATTAGTCCATTTTTGTGACACATGCTCATATAGTCATCCCTCTTTCCGGTCGGGGTAGGCAGAGATCACATACCTAAATACTAAAAAAATACAATTATATATATTTTAACATACCCTTAGAGCATGCTTAAGCGTAAATATATTTCCTCTAATTCAATTGAGTGGCTATTGCACGTCTATACGTTTGGGAGATACTTAACTCTTCTGTTGTATTATTTACATGTGACAACGTTTCACGTGCCAGACTGAGGTATCACCCGCACACGGTGGCATCAATTCCATCAAGAACCAAGCGGTTCGGTGCCTCTTTTATTTGCCACACCATAAAGACTTGGAATTCTTTACCAGCGCATGTGTTTTCTTCCTCCTATAGTCCCGGGGCCTTTAAGCGGGGCGTGAAAAAGCATTTGATGAGGCCGTCAAGCTGAGGGCCGCCACTGTAGCACTACCGGTGTATGTGGTGGTGACCCCAGTCCTGAGACTTTGCCTTTCGCTTACCATCAGGCGAGGTGGAGTCATTTTGACGTGTCCTATATAAAAAAAAATGTAGGATTGTTCAATATCCAGGCGATTTCAGGATCGGAATAAAGAAGTGTGCGTATTCAAAGTCAACACGCATGTGGGATACATACGCGGGATCAACAGTTCATTAGATCAGCAATCATTATGTCAACGCCATGAGCAGCGGCTTATATATTTTATTATTATTATATCAATGGCTTACAACTACACCAATTAGTTATGACAGTTCCGTACAATGGACTAATTGACTTGTAGTCGTTATGTAGGCGCTCCGCAACAGACGTCCTGACGGCGCGGCGCAGTCAGACGTGTATGCATCATGCCTAGGTGTTACGATCGAATCCCGGCCGCGCAAACAACTTGGCATGTTTCGTATCGACATCCACGAGTTGATCATTCGACGATTTCTACAATTCGATTAATAAGAGAAATTGAGAAAAATGCAGTTTAAAAGTTGAATTCATTGACATCCATTAAATTCATTACATAATAGTCTATTGGATGCACGAGACGTAACGCCAGAGCGCCGCGCGCCGCCGGCGGTCGCGCGCGCAAACATGTTTCACTTGTATAACACCAAGTAACTGGATGAAGGCCGGCTTCAGCTGACCTTGATATGCCGGCTTCGCTTTACGAATGTCCCTTGCATGCTGTACCGCTGTACCGCTGTACTTGTACCACTGCCAGTACTGAGTATGAATGCAGAGCGCGACTGACCCCGTGTCACCAGGAGCGTAGCGTGACGCGCGCCAGCTGCTCACCGCGATGTGGAGCGGCGGCTCGTATGTAGTCGGAGCGCATTCCTCGCACCAGTGGGTCACGTGGCAACGGTACCCGCACCGGTCGCGGGCCCCCCGCCTCTCCCCCTCGCCGCTCCGTCCCACGGCTCTGGTCTCGCTCGGCACCCCTACCCCCCGAGAGCACGCAACGCTTGGCAAGTGGCGCGCTACCCGCGAATAACCATGACGTTTGGAACAACATCGGATTTGGTCGTGTAGCTCTACGTATATGTTTCATTTTATTGATAAATACAGCTTTTTTATACCACTTAGGTGGCAGAGAAGCGCACGGCCCACCTGATGGAAAGCGGTCACCGTGGCCTATGGACGTGTGCAATACCAGGGCGTCACACTCGCACTGCCGACCCTATGTCATAATATCAGTTTCGAATTCCCTGATACCAATATTTATTGATTATTAGCACAATGACGCATTAACATTACGGGACCTAAGGTGCTACTGTTGGTTCGTGCAGTGCAGCGCGCCCCGCGAGGGTCAGCGCACGTGACACGCGTTATGTAACAGTACATCGCGAGGAGCGCGGCCGCTCGCCTGCCCGGCCGTGCTCTCCGCCGCGCGTCGGTCAGATATCTACTTTCTAACGCCGAGGTCGCGCTCCTAGGCGCGCTGGAGCACACCCCGGATTGGCTGATAGAAACCAGCATTCCATTGTATTCAATACACAAACACCTTGTATCATTCTCACTTCGATATTGTAGACCCAAACCAGCTATAAAAAAGGTCAAGTATAATAGAAAACAAAATCCCCAAATTTCTCATAGCAAGAGGATTATTACGCTAACAGCTCGACACACTGACATACCTATAGTAGAGGCAACGGTAAAAAGTAGTAAAACTGAAGTTAAAGAAAATGACAAGTTGAGAATAATCGCGATCGTAATAATATTATTGTTCCACTGCTCAGCAATGTTAACTGTATCGCTACATTTATGTGAACAGGTTTGGTGCCGGCGCGAGCTCGCTGTGCACATTTCTGTGTGGGTAGTTCTGTATTACACTACACGTGGACACTTGTTTATCGATACTTATTTTATGTAATGTACGCCGCACATATGATTTCGGATTCTCCCTAAAAATTTCTCAATATAAGGTCCATGTATAGTAAAAACTGATGAAATAGGTTCACTTCTGTTCAATGGGTTTGTAAAATATAGGTTATGGACTTTCAACCATGAGTCAAATTCTCGAAGGAGTCTGCGGCAGATTGCTACGTTTCCCATTATCCACAACATGCCTTACGTGCCTGAACATCCGTTCGCATGCGTTCGCTGCCATCACGGTATGTTCAGTTAACATCTTGGATGAAATTGATGGCTATATCGTTCAAATGGCAAGCAAGCAGGTGGCGACAGGCCAAATGCCACTAAATGCAAGTTTAGGAGTGTAGGAGCCTCTATCTAGACTGTTGCTAACCTGGGTTAGATGTCGCCAGGTCCGGAAATAAATTATGTATGTATGTACAAACTCTGAAAAGTGCAAGTTTGTCTCACAACTACCTCACTGTGCTTGACAGTCAGGTCTCGAGGTTACTTTTCAGAGTAGACCATCAGCAAGAGCACGACTAGTTGGCCAACTATTTCCTACGAGCTGCGAAAAGGCTCTGCTAACCAGAACATGAGTGACATAATAAGACAACTATATCTTTTTATGACAATGATTAGGCAACAGGTAACGCTGCGTTATGTCGCCGGCCGCAACCATTCTCACGGGTCGGTTTCCACGTGACGTCACGTGTATCATACAGACCGTACAGAGTAGATACGAAATGTAACACACGCATAAACTCACACCTTTTTTACTCTAAAGGAGGTATTGACAACAGTTTTTATTAGAAATACAAATGTTTTAAGAACGCAGTCGTCAGTGCAGAAAGGGGCAATTACAAGTGACCTTCCGCGCGGAGAGCGGGTGCTGCTCGTGACCTTTTCAAAATTAGATCAAACGACTTCAAGGTGGCTTCGTAAGGAGTTGCGCACCACACGTGCGATCTAGTCACGGATCGCGCGTAACTACGTACGTACTTGTTGTGTGAGTGTTGAAGGGTTTGTTAACAGCTCCTCTGTTACACCCGGCAGGCACATTATTGACAATTTAATCAAGCTGCATCCTTAGCATTATATCTTTCGGGATAGAAGTTATGGTAATCCAAAGATTACGAATCTTATGCAAGACATGACGTCGTTAATTTGACGCTAATTTATCGCTTCGTTGGGAAAAATCTCTTTCAATAAATGTTTGAGCGGTCCGCATCAGTGGAAAAAGTTGTAGTGGAGGCTTAGCAGTTCGGGTAACGAAGGATGCAATAAGTGCTGACAGCAGGAGTAGTGAACCGTGACCGGCGATGACGGGAGGCGAGTCAAGTGCAGACGCGCTGCAGCTGTCCGTTGTAACTGGACGCCACGCTCACAGCGTGTTAAGTATTACTAGATATAATTCAAATTCTAATTCATGGAAGAAAGCGTGTGTTTTCCAACAAAAGAGACATTGTGGTTCGCGGTCAACAATCGGTTTAAGAACTAAGCACGTAATTCAATTTGTACGGTTCACCGTACGCATGCAAATATATTAAAACGATGACATGAACTATGTATGTTCGTAATACATAATTTAGTGCAATAAACGCATTCATACCGTGCGGTCGCTGTATATTATTTACACCGTCCCCGTGCTAATTATCATCCTTATCAACTTATCATAAATAAATGTAGCCAAGCAAATCGTTACATTTAATGGTCCTTCGAGTTCTCACAGCTCAGGACCTCGGTTTCGCGTTTTCTACGAGCCGCGGTTTTGGGAGTTAGTTGTTACAATTTGTACCTACTGAAGTTATCATCGCATAAGCTATATTCTACTTGTGAGTATAGATCTTTGTGGTAGCGCATCGGCTCAATCGGCCTCCCACCAGCGGGTCTCACCGATTGAATTGAGACTAGCGTAATACCACAGGGGTTGCAAATTCACTGAAGTAGACAGTGGCATCGCAGCGTGCCATCAATTATCAGCGACATTCTAAGGCTATTATATCATCGTGTTTGAACATTCTTCCTGTCATCAGTACGTGAATCTTACAATCATCATGGAAGAAATCTTCAAGCGCCAAAGTCAAATTATCAAGACTATCGAACGAATCTGCATAAACTTTTCTAAAGACGGGCCTAGCCGCAAGACTAAGGAGTATATTGAAAAAAGATTATCAGCGCTAGACTCTCTTTGGGGTGAGTTCGACTCTAATAACGAATTATTGAATGCAGAAGAGGAACGGAAGCATGACTACTTTACGAACAACATTTATACAAGGATGAAAGAGTATTATGAAGCTGAGAGAAAGGCAATCGCATCTTACCCTGTTGTATCGACATCATCGGCTGTTGAGGTGCCTGACAACGACGACGACACGTTTGACGTCCCTGTCAGCAACAACTTGGACGTGCACTTCGACGACCGAAGGACCGCGGATGAGTTGCTCGCCCAACAAAGGACGAATTTCAGAGCCTTTTCACGTATCATGGAGCGAATCAAAATCAACGAAATGGAAGAAAAGTGGGAGTTTGAAGATCAGCTAAAGGAGTTGCAACGACGTTGGCGTATCATCGATGAACAGCATCTTCGTCTCGATAACGTTTTACAAGGCCAGGACAGACAGTACGAATCTGAGTTTTTGCGTTTCGAGGACAAGTACAATGACATTAAAAGGCAACTCAACCGCAAATTAAACTCAACATGCCACCTTCAGCAATCAACGCCTAAGGTAGAGATTCCCGTATTCACCGGACGATATTCCCAATGGCCCACGTTTTTCGATCTTTTTAAGGAGACTATACATAATAATACCGGACTGAGTAAGGCTCAAAAAATGCAGCACTTGAAGGGAAAGCTAAAGGGCGAGGCAGAGCGCCTTATACAGCATCTTAACATCGCATCTGAAAATTACGATACGGCATGGGACATCCTCACTCATCGGTATAACAATACACATGCTCTATTTACCCATCAAATTGAAATATTTTTAAGCCAGCCTAATATCAATAAGCAGACATCATTTGAGCTCAAGCGCCTACACGACACGACAATGGAAACTATACACGCGATCCACAACCTAGGCGTAGACACGTCCACGTGGGATCCTCTATTAGTACATCTCATTGCCAAAAAATTAGACCCCGACACTTACACAGACTACAAGGAAGCCCGCCAATCTCCGCGAGACCTCCCGAGCTTCGAAGAGCTCATGAACTTTATTGAAAGCAAGTTCGTCGCACTCGAACCTATCAACAAAAGGGAGAAAGTTGCATCCGACAGCAAGCCAGCTACATCTCCTCAAACATCAAAGGGTTCATCTTACAAGCCCAGTTATCAACAATATAGAAATCGCAACAATTATCAAGCCGCCCCTACATATACACCTAAGTGCCCTTTGTGCCACGCAGAACATGATCTATACAAGTGTAAACGGTTCCTTAATTTATCACCAGAAGCAAAAATGAAGGCACTTACGAAACAACAAATATGTTATAATTGCCTATTCAAGCACTTCGACAAGCCTTGTATTTCGACACGTCGTTGCAAAATTTGTAACAATGAACATCATTCTATAATTCACCACGATATTATGAAATTGCAGTCGTCAGCTCCAAATAATTCTACACCTTCGACAAGTTCGTTGCCCTCTACGCCGGAAAACATCACCTACGTACCTCCGCCGTCCAACAAACAACTCAACGTGAATCACGTGGCCACCGAGGGCGAAGAAATATTACTTACAACTATAGCAATTAAAATCAAGTCGAACGACAACACCTATGTCGTACTAAGAGCCCTACTGGATCAAGGCTCGCAAATATCACTCATATCGGAAAGCGCCGCTCAGATGTTAGGGCTACAAAGACAGCGATTTAACGCTTGTGTGTCAGGCGTAGGCGCTACATCAAAACAGAGCAAGGGCATGGTCAATTTAGAATGTGAATCTATTTATGGTGACTACACGTTCAACACACAAGCGTTAGTCATATCACGTGTAATTGGAAATTTACCCAACTCCACGTTTAGCAAGAAGTCGTGGCCACACTTACAAAATATCAACCTCGCAGATCCTGAGTATAACATATCGAAGCCTGTTGACTTATTATTGGATGCGAGCGTTTACTCAGATATAATAATGAGTGGACTAATCAAGGGCTCGCTTCAGGCGCCCATAGCCCAGCAAACTAAGCTCGGCTGGATATTGTCTGGCAGCGTTAAAACATTTAGCTGCAATGTTATTATAAATCAAGTTGGCGATATATCAAAATTTTGGGAGGTGGAAGACATTCACCAGCCCTCTCCGACCATGACAGAGCAGGAGCAGTACTGCGAAGACTTTTATTCAGCAACTACGCGTCGCCTGGATAGCGGCCGGTACGAGGTCGCTCTCCCTATGAAACAAGGCTTCGAAAACAATCTCGGCGCATCTAAATCAAAGGCTGTTATGCAATTCAAACAAATAGAGAAAAGGATGACTAATAATCACTCGCTATACGACGCCTATGCAAAGTTTATGTTTGAATACGAGACATTACGTCACATGCGCCCGGCCGACGCTAGCGCGACCCAGCCCACGTGTTATCTACCGCATCATGGCGTATTGAAAATGGACTCTACGACTACTAAGTTACGAGTTGTTTTTAATGCGTCTGCGAAAACAAGTAGCGGCTACAGTCTTAATGACTTAATGGAGTGTGGTCCCAACTTACAGCAGGACCTCCAAGCCCTCATCCTAAAATGGAGAACGCATAAATACGTCGTGACTGCAGACATAGAGAAGATGTTTCGCCAGTTTCTTGTACGGGAATGTGATCAACCCCTACAATCGATCATCTGGAGAGAGTCGCCTCAGGATCATCTACGTGAATATCACTTGACGACCGTAACATACGGCACCAAAGCAGCGCCATTTTTAGCAATGCGGACACTAAGGCAGATAGCTAGAGATAACCTCGCCCGCTACCCACTAGCGGCCGACGCGATCGAAAACTGCTTCTACACTGACGACCTAATGACTGGACACGATACCATAGCGGAAGTCAAGCTATTACAAAGCCAATTGATAGATGTCCTAAAATCAGCTGGTTTGAACCTCCGCAAGTGGTCCAGCAATAACCTTGAACTCGTGAAAAACTTACCGTCAGACAACGCTAACTTACCCTTCGAGTTCAAGGACTCCGAGACTAGGAAGACTTTGGGCCTCCGATGGAACTCATCATCCGACGCCTTTACATTTCAAAATAAAATCACATATCAAGAAGGCCAAGGCAGTCGTACAAAGAGACAATTTTTATCGGATATTTCAAAGATTTATGACCCCTTAGGCTGGCTCTCACCTATCACCATTAAGGCAAAAATATTATTCCAAAAAACGTGGCTTTTGGACTTACAATGGGACGACGAGTTGCCCGCTGAAATACTTACTGAATGGCAGCACCTCCGCGAGGACATGAAAAACATCGAAAAAATTAGTATATCACGATATATGGGAAATAAAAACACATATCAACTTCATGGCTTCTGCGATGCCTCAGAAAAGGCATACGCGTGCGCTATCTATGTCGTAACAAACAACGATAAGGGCGAGTACACATCGCGACTCATAGCTGCAAAAACTAAAGTGGCCCCCCAGAGCAAACCCTTATCACTACCGAGGCTGGAGCTACTAGGTGCCTTACTTTTATCTCAGCTCATGAAAAAGGTTATCGACTCCATCACTGCTGAAAAAATTGTTATCAATGCATGGTCGGACTCCATGGTTGTACTTGGATGGCTTCAGGGTGACGTATCCCGGTGGAAGCAATTTATCGCCAATCGTGTACGACAAATTACAGATATTATTCCAGCATCCCACTGGCGCCATGTTAAATCTGAGGACAATGCCGCAGACTGCGCCACCCGAGGACTAACATCCGTCAACCTGCAACAAAAACTGTGGTGGGAAGGACCGCAGTGGCTAACGTCATTCGATCCTCGTGAAATGACCCCAGTCAAAATCGAAGCTCCAACTATTGAAATAAAGAAGACATATGTAAACACGGCCTTACAACAAGAAACCTTTATCATTCAATTATTGAATAAATGCAGTTCATTTACCCGAGCAGTGCGCATCGCCGGATGGGTGTCACGTTTCGTGACCCAGTTGCGCAAGCGTCACAACACTTCGGACAAAACGAAACACGCTGCAAATAAAAATATACTGTCGACATCCGAAATACAGGATGCACAAAACATTATTATCAGATCGGTTCAAGCAACTGAGTTTCAAGATGAAATATATCAACTAAAGAAAAAGGGCCACGTGCGAAGTAGCAGCAAGTTATCAAGTCTCAACCCATTCCTCGACGAGCATGGCATATTGCGAGTTGGCGGACGGTTGCATAATGCAAAAATAAGTTATGCTGCGAAACACCCTGTAGTATTACCGACGAAATATCATCGATTGACCGAGCTTATTATTTTACAATCGCACATTTCCACGCTACATGGTGGACCTAAGCTCACTCTATCACATATTAGAGAAAAATTTTGGATTCTCAGTGGTATACGCACTGTGAAAAAGCAAATTAGACTGTGTATCAAGTGCAGGCGACATAGTCAAGAGACAAATCAACAGATCATGGCCGACCTACCGACCGCGAGAGTAACCCCTACGCGCCCGTTTACCAACATGGGTGTTGACTTCACGGGCCACGTGGACATCAAGGTCAATAAAGGGAGAGGCATTAAGACCGTCAAAGGCTACGTCGCCGTCTTCGTGTGTTTGGTGACCAAGGCCGTGCACTTGGAGCTGGTATCGGATCTCAGCACAGCAGCGTTCCTCGCCGCCTTTCGACGTTTGTGCGCGCGACGGGGTACACCAAGACACGTGTACTCCGACAATGGAACTAACTTCGTTGGCGCCGACCGAATGCTACAGAAGGAATACAAGGCAATTATAGAGAGTTTGGACTCAAATTTTATCAAGGACATCAATGGCATGGACATCACATGGCATTTCAACGCCCCGGCGTGGCCTAGCGCAGGAGGATTGTGGGAAGCCGCAGTCAAAAGTATGAAGTTCCACCTCAAGCGTGTGCTGGGCGAACAGAAGCTCACCTACGAGGAATTCATTACTTTACTACAGCAAATCGAGGCGTGTATGAACTCCCGCCCCCTGTGCCCGCTAAGCGAAAACTTGGAAGACGCTTTTCTCACACCGGGTCATTTTTTGATTGGTGACTCACTATTATCAAGGCCACAGACCGACCCGGAAGATATCAATTTACCTGCGAGATGGCAGTTAGTACAGAGCATGAACAAGGCCCTTTGGAAGAAGTGGTCCAGTGAATATCTACAGCAGCTTCAATCGAGGTCGAAATGGAGAACTCCCAAAAGAAATTTAAAAGTTGATGATATTGTGGTTATTAAAGAAGAGAACATGCCCCCCGGCAAGTGGGCGATGGGACGTGTACAAGAGCTGCACCCCGGAAAGGATGGCTACGTTAGAGTCGTCTCCTTAAAAACTCAAAACAACGTCATCAAGCGGCCAATAAATAAGCTCGTATTATTGCCAGTACACGAGACGGCACAGTACAAAACAAGCATATCACGCCCGGATGAGCCGCACAGTTCGCCAACAAGCCGAGACGGCATGGCACGCGAACGTCGCCGTTCACCTAACAGACTATCATCATACGCTCATTTTATTTCCATGGCGTTACTGTTTTTCATGACACTCATATCACCAAGCACGCAACAAAACACCTTACTATACAACACGACCGCTCTGAATAGTCAACAAAGTTTATACTTTGATAGAGTTTCTGATCTACAACATATACGAGATGAATGGAAATTGATTATTTATTATAATATGTCTTCATACTGGAATGGATTAGCGAACATACATAAATACTTATATCACCTAAAGGAACTGTGTCACAATCAAAACGCTCAGTATGAGAGTATCATATTGCAACTGGATCACGAAACATATGAAATTGAACATTATAACAGCCTGCTTATGTATGACCACAATAACAACAAAAGACTAAAGAGAGGATTGGTCGACGGTATAGGCTACATAGCAAAATCGCTTTTTGGCGTGCTGGACGAGCGGTTTGCCGAGCAATATAGAAATGACATTGAGAAGATCACCCTCAATGAAGGCCATCTACAAAATCTCATGAAAAATCAGACACTTATCATTGAATCAGAATATAACATCCTCCGTCGAACTGAGAAAATTATGAACACACAGTTGTCCATAATCAATCAACATCTACGAGATATAACTGTAACCGTTAACAAAGTGCGCTTGGATAGTGAGAACAGCGCCTATATCACTTCATCGGCGTTAGCCCTGAATATGATCATTTCCAACTTACGACGCATACAACAAACTCTGATTAACACGATAACAGACATAAGTCATGGCCGCATCGACGCCCATCTCTTGCCGCCGGAGCAACTAGAAGAACAAATCAACATCATACAGGGACAATTGCCCGGCGACCTAACACTACCTACCGATAAATATAATTTACAGCAGTTATATAAATTATTAAAAGTGTTTGCGAGGGTCGTAAAAGATTACCTTATAATAGAAGTCAGAATACCACTCGTAAGTAACGAGATATATGAGTTGGATCAAATTACCACCGTGCCACTACCCCGCGGTGACGATTTTCAGTATACTGTACCGACTTTTCCATACATTGCCTTCAACATCAAGAGAGATTCAACATTCTTACTATCTAATAGCGACGTGCAATCATGTATGCATGCCCTGACGGATAAACTTATATGTTCCCTGAATAAACCGATTTACGACTTAAAGCAGTCTATATGCGACATCAAGTTACTACATACAGATGGTGTAATATCGTCGCCGTGCGCGGTACAGCTCGCCGCGTGCGCCGCCGACAAGTGGATCAGGTTACACCGACGAAACAGCTGGCTCTACTCGTGTTGTAAACAATGCAATATACGTATTCATTGTATAACTGGGATGGAGATACTGACACTATCGGGGAATGGTATACTCAGCCTAGGTCAGGGCTGTTCCATAAAAGGAGATATGTTTACAATTTTCTCCCATCAAAACTACTTTAATAGTATCCAAAGGCATCCAGAAGAGATCACAGTTCCGGAAATATCAATGTTGAATACTATCATTAACACCAGCTTACCATACGACGATCTGCTGCTTCAGGAGACTCACCCAAAGACCTGGAACGAGCTGAAGGCGCAGATAGAGCAAATGAAAGTAGATTCATCACAACAATTGAACAATCACGACGTGCATCATTACACCCTTCAATATATGTTGGCCGGAGGCTTGATCGCTGTAGTAGCCGTGGTCACCCTGCTGTGGCGAAGGAACCGCGCGCCCCCGCCCCCGGCGCCCGCCCCCTCGCCCCCCTCGCGCCCTCTACCGCGCGCACCAGCCCGCCGCGCCAGCCTTCGCGCCGCCACCCCGGCGCCCAAGTTTGAAATTCCTACTCCTAATGTGACTGAATGAATTTAATGAATTTTTTAAATGTTATAATTTATCTCATACTTGTAAATTCATTTAATTTAGCCTTGTTGTTACTTTGACTTGTCATAACTATATGTTTTATTGTTTGAATTTATCACTTTTACATCTTTGTTCTTGTTTCCTTTAAGTGGGCAAGATGTACGGTTCACCGTACGCATGCAAATATATTAAAACGATGACATGAACTATGTATGTTCGTAATACATAATTTAGTGCAATAAACGCATTCATACCGTGCGGTCGCTGTATATTATTTACACCGTCCCCGTGCTAATTATCATCCTTATCAACTTATCATAAATAAATGTAGCCAAGCAAATCGTTACACAATTGCTTTTACAGTCATGAGCAAGTCGTTACAGATAATATATACGAGTATGTGCGTCTTGCGCGCGTTGATGTCTTTTGTATGAAGCATTATAATTCCACACGATCACGCGTACGTTGTTTGACGACGTATCATAAATCGTTACGTTTTGAACTACTTTCTATTCGAAATACACCTAATCGTGCTGAGAGTCCGGTGCAACGACTGTGATACGAAATTTTTATACTACTAAGGTGTCAGGTGAGTACAGGTCCACCTGATTTTAAGTGGTTGGTGGACGCTTGTCACACCAAAAGACTGAAAATTAAGAGTAAAAGAAAGGTAGCGATGGGAAGGAAGGCCTGTAGTGGCGCGCAGTGCCCGCTCGTATCGCGTATAGCACATGTATGTACATCGACCGGCCACCCATCCTCCCGCGGTGTGCGTCGTGCGCCACAACCTGTTTTGTTCCTTCACATCACACTCACACTATACGCGTAGAAAGTGAGAGGAGTCCCCCCGCGCACGAGAAAGTGTCCGCGCGGGGAGATGCGCGTGCGCACCGAACGCACATCCTCCGAGAATACAAGATGAGCATAATATAACACCTGCCACTATCACGTGAGCACGCGCTCTTTTGAGTTTTTCTCACGAAACAAATATCTACTAAAAATCGTTAATTGTTTGATTACTACGCTTTGAAATGAATTTATAGATCCTCTAGATATATCCTCTAGATATATTTCTAGATACCTTCGCACATGAACATGCCAAATAAAGTATATGAATATACATAAACTTGTACATACATAAGTAATAGTAACACTTTAGTGTCTTAGTTATTCGTTCAATAATTAGTGTTAATTAGATCGTAAAATGTAATCACTCTTGCATTTGTTTAGATTGTTGTTGTTTATAGTCACCGCGTCATGTCCGCGCGTGCGCTGCGCGGGCTCGACCACACCAGTTGTTATTGGTTGTCGTTCTGTCTCACTTGCACGTCAATGACTTCTGCGACTGCTTTGGCACAAATAGTGAAGACATACTTGTAGCTCGAAACATAAACAACATACCTACCTAATATAATATTGTTTTACTGAACATACGCAGTACTGCTTCTTCGCCTTTCGCGCGCGCGTGATGCGATGTATAGTACTTATCTCATTTTGTTGAATTATCTGAACAGTAGCATCCAACTGGTTCATAAACAACGTGCGACGGTAGGCCGCCGGGGCTCCCCTCCTCTCCACGAGCACCAAATTGCATGAGACAAACTAAATACTACAGCAGAGATGGAAAATGATATACCTAAAATAATGAGACTACTGTATATGTATATGTAAATGAATTTGAATTTGAATTTGAATTTGAATTTGAATTTGAATTTGAATTTGAATTTGAATTTGAATTTGAATTTGAATTTGAATTTGAATTTGAATTTGAATTTGAATTTGAATTTGAATTTGAATTTGAATTTGAATTTGAATTTGAATTTGAATTTGAATTTGAATTTGAATTTGAATTTGAATTTGAATACTGTTTCCTATTCTGCATCTCACTGCAAGTTGCAAGCGCGAACCCCAGCGTCGCCTGCTGTGCTTAGCATGGTGTACGAGTATGTGCATCCAAACACCATGCTAAGCATTTCGTTAGTTCCTTACCTTAGTTGCATAAAGAAGCTATAACTTACCATCCTTAATGCCCCGTTTGAAACAGCATCTATCAACCGTGTAGGTACAGTTAGGGGCCGGGTCTCGCACCGCGTACATGCGATGTTTATCTCGCATCGACAGCGCGTATAAATCTCAAGTTATTTTATGACGTCATTGTTCCCTCGCACGCGTCACTCTATGGCAACAGGTCTCCGACGAACAGATGTACGAGCGACGGCTTCCGTTACTCGTTCAGCTGTGAGTCTGTGAGGAAGTACTCGCGTTGTCGGGCACAACAAGGAGCACCCGATGGGCCGCGATAAGGCGTCCCTATTCAGAGAATGATTTTATTAAGAATTTATATTAACACAGCTCCTGACCGATTCATTGACCAATACTACTGACTGCTATTTGACGTGAGCTACACATTTATTAGTATTCTTGTTGTGCAGCCTTTTCATTATCTTGCAGAAATCCCCACGTATACTACCCCTACCGCACGCCCGCCATCGGAAGTGGTTATGTCTGAATCGAACCCACTAAAACCATACGCCGTCTCGGGTTTCAATTACCGGGTCTAAAAGTATCTAATTGGCATATCCTTCGCACCCCAGCTGACCCCGTGCCATATACGGCTTTAAGATGACCCTTTCGACCCCGACAACAGAATATTTCAAATCTTGTATTTTGATCATCATCATCATTCTCTGAACCTTTTTCCCAACTCAGTTGGGGTCGGCTTTTCAGTCTAACTGTGATGCGGCTGAACTTCGATATTTTCCGTGGAGCGACTGCCATCTGACCTCCACAACCAATGGCGATATCGAAGTTCTAAGTTAGACTGGCTGGACTTTTGTGGGCTCCAACTACCCGCAACGATTACCTGTAGCCCATTCATTAGAAAACTTTTAGAAATAATCTTTAAATAAATCGGATAATATAGAGTATAGACGCTATAAAATCAAAACAAACGTTTCTCTGTACCATGACCACCATTAAAACCATGGAGAACTACTCACCGACCCTAGAGCTGTGGCTCATTTGTACGCCCTTAACCGGTGCAGTACTAACTAAATTATAAAAGCGAGCCCGTGCCGCCGGCGCCGCCCGCGGGCCGTAAATAGATATCGATATACATAGATAGCGGATTACGAACGCACGCGCACTGCGGCTGCGCTGGCTGGTGAACATCTCAACATTGCCACCAGGAATATTCGTTTTGTTATTCGATTTAGTAGGTTTATACATGGTTTCACAGATGCAGGTGCAATTAACATATTCATACAGGTGTTCTCCCGATCTAAACAATTTGTGTGAGAATGTCTCAATGGTTATACTGCCTAGGATGTGGGAACTAATTAAAGACAGTTATTATGTTTATTTCTCACTAGTGTTCAAAAGTATGACAAATGTTAAATTCATGAAACGTGTGACGTGGAGGTGTCATTAGAAAGTTTATAATAGTCATCGCAATAAAATTATAGACGGTCCAGCCTTGTCCGCCGCGAAAAGGCCATCAGTGAGTGCCGAACTACCACCGATACTGCTAGGCACTGCTCTATACTCGCGGTGCTGTAACAACGCTTATTGAAATGAGTGTTCATAGCTACGAGTAATGACATTACAGGCAGACATGGCAACATTAGGACATGACACTTAGTGGTACATACATACATGCCGATGCAAAAGTTGCACAATACTCAATTTAAAAATATCTCATCATGGTCAACTCAAACGAGATCTCTACTGTTGATAAGTGATTACGTGGTTGACAATGGAACGCGCTTTCCTCGAAGTAAATCATTCACTGTAGTACTCAAAACGCCCAATGTTATAGCTTTCAAGAAACACAGACTCAGGCAAAGAGTCCCTTAGCAGTATGCACAATTAATGTATTGACAACATTACTTGATGTATTTACACGAATGAATATTTAATAGCATTGCAACATCGTCAAATAGACACGATAAAATGATATTTTTTTTCATTTAGTTGGTAAGAGTTGAGTTATTTTCGCTATACAGAAGTCATGTGTAATGACTACGGGCAGTTCAATTGCGAAGCCGCCGCGCCGCCCCATCGGCGAGGGTGTACCCTTGGAGGGAGAGGGTCTCTCATATTTGCATACAGTGCGTCCGCTGCGCAATTAATAGTGTGTAGTTGTTTATGCATATTACGTGTGCGGGGTCAGGGAGGGGGGGGGGGGGGGGGAAGGGGAGCATCGTTAGCAGCCATTCAATCAGACACCCTTTCTCTTTACCACACTATTTGTGTCCTGTACGCTTGTACACAAACGTACCGACCGTGCCTGAGGTCTAAACATAAATGTATCGATGTTGTCTCACAGGGGATTGGAATATTATCTGCTATAATAATAATAATACAAACTTGTGTTGTCTCTGGGAAGCTTTGTTTGTTTTTATCGGCGAAATTATAATACTAATGAGAGACGCCCGGCGCGGGCACGTGTCAAGGCCGCGGCCGCGACTGACGGTGACACGTGTAGGTACAACACTTACACACACACACACACACACTTGTATACAACTCTTTTTAATAACTTAGTAGGTAATTTTACTAAATAGACAGCATAATAAAATCAAATATTTCCAATATGCGATTTTGTGATTGTTTCCATTTTTTCTACCATACTACCTTACAATAGAAGTGCCGTTGATCTGTGTGACGTCTCAGGCTCCATTCGCTAGTTCGTCTAAATGTTATAATATTGGCTTTAGTACCTACGTGTTACTCTCGTATTGTGTATGTATTACAGTCTCAGTAGTATTACGGCAATAGGCACCGAAAACAGTTGGTGAAAAGTGGGGTTAACACAACTCTGCCTACACCCTCGAGGTACGAATATCTCCCGATCTATATCCACGTTTATGAGATTATAGTATTAATTAGTCATTGGACGCTGCTAATGGGTTGGTAAGGTTACAGCGCGAGTGCTGCCACCTCATTAGAGACTCGTCGCCTATTTTGTTTTATTATTATTATCATTCTACACTTGTGACTTTTACCTGCGGCATGTTGACGCGGGAAAACAGTAATAACTAGAAACTTTGAGTTGTGAAATCAAATAGGAGAAAATTAACATAAATTATTGCTCAAAACTAATTTCTCTCGATGCATTCATTTAACAAGCGATTGGTTCACTGATTGAGTATTTTTTTTCTAATGTAATATGATAACATTGGCGTAACGTTTGGCATGAGAGGTACGTTGACCGCGAGGCACAACTTTCTCCAGACGGCCCCGGGCTCCGGGCCCCGGGCCGGGTGGCGCGGGTAGTCTCCGCGGTGAGCACGTGTGGTGGCACGAGCGCGCTCTCAGGCCATAAGCGTCAAGTTTCTCTCTAACGACCACCGCCAGGTGACAGTTTAACGTGTAATCTGATGGAATGAAATCGGCGGAGGTTCTGCGGCCGCCGTTCGGTACGTCGCCGGACTTGTTTGTAGTTAATATGCAGGTTACATTCCTTCGCCGACTCAACAAATTCTATGTTTCCATTATAAATACCTGTAATTTGGCAACGTTCACATTACAATCAATTGTTTAGCAGTCATTGAAAAGGGCAATGAGTGAACAATCGCAATGGGAAGACTATACGAATGTGAGGCTCTCAGTTAGAAAAAAATAACGGTAAGTTAGTTCTATAATCGTCAGGGAACGAAGTTGCCCCAATTTTGGAACAGTGAATGTTCCTGTTTGGGGAAACTTCCTACCCTGACTTCTAAAGTCTTTTCGCTCGTCTCTGGAGAAACGGGTCGAAGATAAGCAACTGCCAAACAATACAGTTTTCTGCCGCGTACGTACACTTGACTATTTCTTATTTTTTTATTTCACCAATTTTGTTCCACGGCGGGCAAAACCTCCCCAAAATCTGTCCACCCCTCTCCCTCTTTTGCCATTGAGCAAAAAAGAGGTTTTTAACCCTTTTTTATATCACTTAGGTGGCAGACAAGCACACGGCCTACCTGATGGAAAGCGGTCACTGTAAGCTATGGATGTGTGCTACACCAGGGGCGTCACTCACGTTGCCAACCTTGTAAAAAACCTTCTAATTCTTCTTAAAAAACCCCATATTGTAGACGCTAGGGAGATCATTCCATCCTCTCCATATTAGACTACAACAGTGTTAACAAACGTATTGAATGTTATTTATATGGTTTAACGTAAATTAGTCAGTGTTCAGCAGCTTTTGTCCTAGATTGTTTATATATACTTTACATTAAAGCGTCAATAGGTAAACAACCCCGTCGGAGCGGCGAGGGTGACGGCGCGGGGACGACACCGCGCCGTCACGCGTCCGCGGCAGTTCATTACTGTTTTTGATGTAAATTATATAATAATATTATTTCATTCATTACCATGTACAATGAGTCACGCGTCGCAAACGTACCGCGGATAATGTTTTGTTTTGGAGTAATTCACTGTCGTTTTATTGAAGTAATTGCGCCGCAAGTAATGGTTTCGTAATACGCCAGTATCAGTTCGGATGCACATTACTGCGGCGCCGCGCTACTTGCGGCCACGTTACGGTCCACGGTGATCACAGAACTACCGCACGGCACCTCAACACAATGCGTGCATTGTTCTCGGCGGATGCTTGTTAGGCAGCTTAATATACTTTTAACGCTTTCTTCTAATTTTGGAAGGCAAATGTCCTCTAAGTGGCTTTCTTCTAAATTGCCCACATGTCAAGCTACATTATGTCATTTAATCGTTCTGATAAGCGTTGATGCGTCACACATCACCGTAGGAGACTGTCGAGGACATAGGGGAAGAAGTAAGACGTAACTAATTATTTATCAGAGATAGCGTACAGAGTTGCAGTTCAGTTATTGTTCCAAGTGTTAGTAACAAGGACACGGCGCCCTGGCGCGGGCCTGGGAACGGCCAAGAATATAGTGTGACGTTGCAACACATCGATACCTTAACCCAAACTAATTGTAGGTACATTATTTCTAAATACGTAACATAGTAGGTATACGTAAACAATCACATAAATGAAACGCCATAGTGGTTAAGAAGTCCCCCCAATGACCGGGAGTCCTCCGGTCCTCCTGTGTCCTGGTCACTATACTACCGCAGTAGTAGCCGCCCGCTCCTAACACAACGCCTTGAAGGGAGAAAAATCTTTCTTCTTTTTTCCTGTCGATCGCTACAAAAGAAGATCACCTCCCGCACGAGTCGTTAATACAATCTGCCCAGTATGCTAGTAATTTTAAAGCTGGTGGATTTAATGGCATTTCTCCAACTATATGACTTTTGATATAAATGATAGTTGCCGACCTATCGCCCAGCACGTTTTGGTAGAAAGGCGACCTACATCCATACCAAGTGGTTCACGTCCGCGGTGGCGCAGTCGTAGAGAGTACAACTGCCGTGCTAGAGGTACCGGATTCATGGGTCGGGCCAAAGGTCCTGAGTTTTTTTGACAAGCAATTCTTCAGTAGCAGGACGAAGTGTATGATAAATGTCCGACTAACAGCAATAGCTTCGACCCTATTAATTTAGATCACAAACAGTTGTCCCATAACGACTGGTTTAGTATTTCCTTCATTTGATGACGCTATCACATATTCTTACGAGCAGTTTGTTGGCCAACCTAGGAATCGGACTCGAGACTTTTTGTGCAATTTTCGCATATGCTACGCTGTACCACTGAAGTAGCTTATATTATGCATTGACAATCCATGTCAGATATTTAAGAATTCAATCTGTGTCCTTTTCTTGAACGTTGCGCACACACTTTCTTCACCTGCTTGTGTTCAATCAATCTCCTCTGTTGCTCGCCACTTTCGCCTCTCCATATACGGCGACGCTCTATAAAACTATCCGGTGGTACTTACGGTGCGAGACGTCGTCATTGCCGTCGGTTGCTCGCCCGTACGACCGTTAGTTAAAGACGAAAGTGGATTTCGAGGTCGTCCTTGCGCGCTCTCCGCATATGACCATCTGCGTGCGTATTGAGTCATTTCGCTCACACACGTGTCACTATCCAGACGACCGCTATAATAGACCCTACCATCATCCTCCTACGTGCGCCTGCGTCAGTGACCTTCCTCACGGCCCGCAGCCCTATGCCACCCTTACGGCCTCGTGTTAGAGTCCTGCACGAGTACCGGTGTGTGTTCGTTTGGTGAATCATTCATTTTTTCTGCACGACCACTTTCTTGGAGCACTTTCTCGCGTTCCGACGTCGATCACACGTGATCTCTCTACATCGTAAATAAACCGCTTCATCTGGATACTTATATCTTTTTTCATTAGGTTCACTAAACTGAACACACACCAGGTACATAGTCTATTATAAATTGTTCAAATATTTAAAAATATTTAAATATTACATAGTTCAATAGGTAGGTCTAATGTTAGATGAAACCAATGAAATGTCAATGACTTGTCCACGCGGCGAACGAGTCGCGTCTAGTTCCCAAGCCGCGGTTGTGTCACACCGGTCACACGCCTCGGCCACGCCGATGCAATAAACCAGCACTTGACCCCTTACAGCGAGCTGCAGGCGCTGCAGCACTCGCCATCGCACACTCGTCGTGCTCATAGTCATTGGGCCGCGGTGAACGGCGCGATGTGGCACAAGGCGAGCTGTGGACATTTGACAACCGCTCCGCTCCTACGGCACGGCCATCGAGTACCGGAGCGCTGATCTGATCTAGTTTACTATGCTTATATAATAATCTGTTGATAAAATCCAATACAATATGAGTGTATTCCATAATCTAGTCGATATTAGGTACATTATACTCGTACTAATTTAATATAGGTGGGACGATTTCTAGATAATAATTTCGTAACTTTAACAGTAGTTAGTTATTAAAAAAATAGGAAATAGGATTACTTTTTCTTAATGTCATACTTGATGCTAAAAATATATTATATTGTTGTATGTATGTACATATTATACGGTCATCTCGGTCTAGGGACTAGACCCAAGATGCTAGAACTTAGCATAGCTTATAATATGGGTTTCTAAAATACTAATAAACATACCTATAAACATTTTTTCTACATAGGCAAATAAAATAGAAACAGAATAGAAACACCCATACCTCCGACAGACAGATGCAACTGGACATATTTTATTTGATCCGGATTATTCTGTGTAGCAACGGGCCCTGCCCCAATGCTGATACATAGAATATCTTTACAGAAAAAATCCAATGAAATTCAGCATGTGCCGGGAATTGAACTTGAGACCTCATGCACAGTAGTTGCGCTCGCTACTATTGCGCCACGCTCATTTAGGTTCTCTAACTGAGTACAGATGTTATGTATGTGTGACAGTAATGACTAGCTCTACAAGAGTCACCCGGCGTGTGTCGTGCCGACAGCCGCGCATAATTAGAAAGTGAATCTACGATATAATCTGTTCCACTTGTAAATACTTGGAATTACACGTTTTTGTCTCCCGTCCTCACTCACTTTCGTCGGAGCACTCCGGTTGAGTTTCTTCCAATGAAAATGAATGTGTGGCTCGAGCGCGACACCAACTAGGCGTGTGCGCGTTTGTGTGTCTGACTGCTCGACACCTATCTGTTGCAAATGCGATGCCTTTACTCGTAATAGGATTTATCTCCAAGTCGATCGATTTATAGTTTGCGAGGTATCGTGAAGGTCGCAGGTTCAACTTCTGTGTCGGACAATGCGCTACTGAAATTTTATGTCAGGAAACTTTTAGTACGGAGCTCGAAAACGAACCCTTACTTATAGTCGACTGGCTCACGTTTGACCACTATCGCACCTGTTTTTTTTTTTTTTTTTTTATTCATGATAGGCTTACGTACCTGTCGGTAGTGATGATGCGGTCGACGATGGAGCGCGTTTGACTAATAGCTACTTACGCAGCTGGAGGTTAAGGATGCCCTGGTTACAGCTTTCAGGAAACACTCTCTTTAGATGTCGCAGTACTCAAGATATAGATGGCTAAATATTGATGTAAAGAACGTACTATCTGTTTGTTGCAGGCGGCGCGCGCGGCCAGGTGCGCTACTTCGGCGCGGAGCTGGGCGCGCTGTCGGCGCTGCAGCACGGCGTGCGCGGCACCGTGTACGCCGTGGACTCGCGCACGCTCTACGTACACGACTTCTACTACGACGGCGAGGGACCCGGTACGTACACCTCACACCCACACCACTATGACTATGTAAAACCTTCCTAGCTTACCTTACCCTCGAGTACCTCCCCACTGAGTTCGTAAACACAGGGGAACGTATTCGCGGCACCTGAATGATAACACGTTGATAACACAAAACGAGAACCACTTTTGAATGTATGATAAGAGGTATCCCTTAAAGTTTTTATGTAAATGTAAAGAATATGAATGTTGTACCAAAGTAAATAATGAACACGTAGAAGCAAGTTGCGACACAAACTAAATGTCGGGTGCATTGTTCCGCGCGTTGCGCAACGCGCGCTAGTGTAGAGATGCATAACACCCCATTATTAATCTCGCGGGTCACAGCCATAACCATTTAGACGGTAATGTGTGTGCTGTTATATCATAGTGATCTGCTGCCGACGTCGGTGGATTGGATGCTGCTCACATGTCTCATGAATAAGTAGCTTCATTATTGTTCGGACGGCTCGCAATCGCCCGGAGAATCGACAGACTGTTCAATGGTGATATCGTGTTACTTAAATTTAGAGTTATACATGCCATACATTTTCCCTTTCATTTTGCAAAATTCTCAATACAAAGGCGCACAAATTAGTGGTGACGCTTGCTGCTGTAGTCGCGTATTAACTGCACTGTAAAGAGCATTGCCCGTTAATATATTCCATGGCTATAGAGTCCCGCAAGTATTTGTGTCCTCTAATCGTGCCAAGTATGCATGCTTGGCATGATTACGTACGATTACGAACCTCCTAAACAATAACAGTGAGAGCGCACACAGCTTACTGTTTAAAATCTAGTTACTGCCAGAAGGTTGATGAAAACCTCTGAGTTTGACAGATATTTATTGTTTGCTTGATTAAACAACAGAATGTCCAGTGATTGGCACATTACGTGAGATGTTGCACGATATTTATTTATTGACTTTAAATTTTCCATAGATGGTTGAGAATAGTTACGGTACAGTTGCGAGCATATTTTTGTTATTATTATATTTAGGCCCGTCTGAGACTAATTCCACCCTAATTCCCACTAGGTACTGTAACTGATGTACACCAGGATCAACAGTAGTGACCCACGAATACCCCAAGTAATGACGCTAGTGAAGTCCCAGGGAAAGTTAAACTGTCTGGGAACCCGCGATTACGGGCAATAAAAGAGCGACGACGGGACGCGGTCCACGTGAAAGTGCAATTAGCGTCACGTTGATTGATGGCTAATATCTCTTATGCTTATGTGTATGTACAGGAAACGCACACATCCTGTATCACTCAGGCGCATGCGAGGCACAGTGGTCATGGCGTGCGTGGTCTCCTCCCAATACCACTTTCATTGTGAGTTTAGTTATACTCGTATAGCGGATGTATTTTAGAAAATACACCCGCTATATAACTAAACTCACAACGATGTGATTATAGATAATATGAAATACACCCGCTATATAACTAAACTCACAACGATGCGATTATAGATAATATGAAATACTACAGAACTAGAACAAACTCTTTCCTAGTCGGCATGTGTTGCGATTGTTGTGGAGCAGTTGGTCGTGTATCAGACAATATGAGATAGCGCCGCAGTATTTGAGTTGTGTTGAGCAATATGATGGACTTGAAGTGTATTGCAAATAAGCGCAGACTTCTCCCGCCAGGCTCTGCGCGCACCCGTCATGTGAAGCTTGGCAACATCAAGTCTGGTAGAAACTTATCTCGTTATACTCATCATTGAAATAAACATAAAAAAATACAAAGAGCTGTAAAACTCGCGGTCCGTCTGAGTAACTTTTTTGTGTAATTAGGATTGTATAGTATATAAAGCATTTCCTTTTGAATTGAAGTGAAATTTTGTCTATTTGTCACAAGTCTCAAGTAGTGAAAGAAAAAAGGCTAAATTTCGGAACATTAATACAAAGTAACAATTGTTTAGGTGGTTAACAACATGTCGTAATAGCCAAATAAGTCATATGGAATAGGAAGATATTGCTGCTGAAAACTTCTATAACATTTTGCTTTACCCGGGAATCAATTCTGATATCTCATGCACAACAAACGCATTCGTTACTTCACCGCAGCGTAATTTATAAACAGAACATGCAAGTAAAGCCGCCGTAACAAAATAGTGTTAAGTTGGACTAATAAATACGGTAGGTGGGCGGCATACTAAACAAAATCAATCAGCCGCGCCACGACGCCGGTCACACAGTGCAGGCGCAGGCGCAGGGTGCAGGGCCGCCGACACAAAGTGGTATCGTGACGTAATTAATGCAAATTCACTGCAACCCCCCTCCCCGCCCCGCCTGGCCGCGCTCCTCCTCCCGCAGCCACTCTGGCCCGAATGTTGCGTTTTGAAATTAGCTCTCGTAACACATACGCTATTCTGATTCTAAGTAAACATTTTACTTGTAACTAATATTATAATTAATTCGTTTGTTTGTTATTCAAAAGGGTGTTTTCAAAAATGTTACGGATGTTACAACATAAAGGAATACTATTTACTATTTTAACAATACGAATACAGAACGTAGAAAAACATGGAGGTAGATACATAAATCTTTAGAATTAGCCGCGGGCGCATGGCATTCAATGTTAGCACTCAAGTATTATTATAAGTTTACCTTTTTAAATTCTGCGAATACTGAGATATGGATCGTTAAGAGTCGGCCAGCAGTTGTTTAACCAAATGTGACCGCGACCTACCGCCCTCTGGTCGGCGGCGGGCGGGGCCGGGGGCAGATTCCTCGGCGCACGGTATGCTTTGACCCTTTGTGGCGCGCTTTCCCGTCGGCATACTTTGCCGTAGAGGCGAATTGTCTCGCGAGCTACTCACTGTGGCAAATATTCGGGATGCGAGTTGCTGACTGCCTAGCAATTACAATTGCATGACAATATTTTTTGTCTCCAATACAAGCATGCGTTACAAATTCTGGTATTAACTATATAATATTATAGAATGCAATGACGAAATATCTCGGCTAATCTATCGAACAATCAGTCGATGCACAGCCTACAGACCGCCCCCCCCCCATCATCTCCCACAAATCGGTTTCGCATCGGTTTCGCATCGGTTATAACTTTGTTCTTTTAACTGATTAGTTTGCCTGAATTTTCATAACGTATCTCTTTTCTCACTTTAACTGTTGCATTGTAATAAGACACTGAAATGTAATTGTGTTTGTCCAACAGAAGTGTTGTATTGTGATGCATGTAGGTATCTAATTAAACTATTTCATTTCCTATCATTTCCTATCATTTCTCAGTGCTCTGGGTGGTAGCGCGCAGGACGCTCTGGTCGGACAACCTCGCAGGACTAATAACCGCTGTGTCCTCAATCTGAGGCCGGTTGCGGGAAAACGGGTCAATCTCTACAATTTACTACTCTTCATCCACCAAGATTGTGCTACAATTACTATTTGTAGTTGAAAACCAGCGCGTGTCGGCCGATGAGTATCAGTTAGATAAGTAGGCAAGATAACTCAGCTGGCAGCCGTTAGCGGTTAGTTATGTGCACTAACGGTGCGCACGCGCCGCGAAGTCCGCGCAGTGTGGCATTCAAGCTAAACAAAAATATTGGACATCAGATCTTAAACTGAAAGCTGATAATTTGAATATAGCATCTCACTTAACCTATTAGCACTATGTGTTCCGCCGTCCGATAGCCCATTAAAGTTCAAGCGTCATCGCGCATGGGAGGCATCACAATCAAGTATGGCTAACACGACGTCGCGCTCCGTTTGCTGTAGTCGGGGAGGCCGACTGCGCTCCACGGTGTTCAGTTAATACTTGATCTAATTAGGAGATTAAAACATCGACATGCAACAGTGGTTTCGTACTTAAATGATATTTGGAGGTCCAACGGGTTCTAAAAAAGAGGTCGTACGGGCACTTTTTTATTAATTTTTACTTTGGAGGTCGTACGGGTACCAAGAAAGAGGTCGTAAGGGGGCACTTTTGAAAAAGGGTCCAAACTTTGAGGTCCTACGGGTACGTCGCCGTATTTATCATCATCAGTAGTAGAGTGATTTGATGATAATGGACTGCAACGTTACTCTAAATTCAGTCAATTACGATACTTATAATGTTGGGATAAGTTTATTAATTTATTGTGAGCGCTGGTCTCCCCGACTATGTCCGGTTACGTAGTGAGTTTGGACGTCGCCATTAGGCGAACGTTTGGCGTATTTTTTTAATGATAATACACATTGTCCAATTTAATATTACCAGTTTAATAGTATTAGTTTGTAAGCCGTAGAGTTCGTTATGTAGTTTTATTAGTTGGAAGAGAGCTTAATCTGCTTCCTACTTTAAAGCATCAGTTTAGAGTTCGTTTTGCCCTTTGGCTGCGCGTCTGGCCGGTACTTGATTGATGTAACCTTTCACACAGTAATTATACAGACTGCTTTCGTTTTCTCATGGCCGCGTAATTGTAACTCGTATATGATGCCGGTGGTCACGACGCTCACACGTGCCCTCTGAACACCTCTGTCCTCCTTAGCACAGTGAAATGGCGTGAGTGGGGCACAAAATTGATAATTGCGAAAAAAAATTATATACGTAAACAATTTTTTATATTGTGTTGGATAAAAAGGTATAGGCACATAATTATGCAACATACAGAAAATAAATTAACTAACATATATTGTACCAATTAATAAAATATTCCGAATCTCAATTGTCATTATTAAGTTGTATTCTTTAATTCCCATGTCAGGGGGACTGCGAGGGCATTTTTCCAAACTTTTTACGGTTACAGGAAATTGTCCAATAATTTCTAATTTCAATGTTTCTAAGGTGGCAAGCAAAACATATGACCTACTCGGTCGAAAGTTTATAAACGCTTCCTAGACGTAGCACTCGGATACTCGCTACGGTGGGAGGGAAATAAGGAGGAAATGGAAGTGAGGAAAGGTCTCATCAATGTAAACGTTGGGTGTTATCAATAGATGTTTGGTGTTCTCGATATCTCGATACTATGTGTACTGACTGCCCCGTGTGATGTGTGTGTGTGTGTGTGACAGCGGCGTACTTCTACGTGGGCACGTCGGGCTCCCCGCGCGCAGGCGCAGGCGCCGTGAGGCTGCGCGACGAGCGTGGCGGCGCGGGCCCGCTGCGCAAGTACAGCGGCGAGGCGCTCACGCTGTCCGTGCCCGACGGCAAGACGCTGCGCGACTTCCGCTGGTTCAGCGTCTACTGCGACGAGTACGAGGTGAGTTCATCTGTGCCGCCTCACATACGGTGCACACCGCTAACCTTTGTATGTACACGGAACAGCACACGCTCGACGCAGCGCAGGCCTTTAGACTGCTAACATTTTTTATATAGATAACAGGTGCTTATTGTATAAATATAAAGTACAAGTAAGTAATGAAAATCTATCCATTGTAAGTTTATGGGTCTATTTAATATTAACATAAAGGGTATTAGGACTCACTACCGGCACTTTCTGGACCCAAGTCAACCTCATCTGCAAATAAAGGGTTGACACAAAACTTGTGCATGTGTGGGAAATAGCCCCGATCGCTGCACGGAGTTGCCAAATGTTGAAATATTAAATACCTTCGCTAGACGAATGTTACTTTGTTGCCCAAGACTTGCACTACACGTCAATAACCGTAAATCAATATGGCATCCGCTCATTACGAATATTACCTACTGACACTATTTAGAAGCGGTAGGTATTCGACTGATTGGTCTGCAATTGTAATGTCGGCCTCTGTGGCGTAGCGGTAGTGCATTTGACTGCTACGACAGGGGACACGGGTTCGATTCCCGCTCAATGCAAGTATTCGTAAATATGCATAATATGTCCTTTTACATTGGTTTGGGTGTTTCTATGTATAATATATATGACAATGTCTTTAAAAAAAGTATATAAGTATGTTTATCCGCATTCTAGTGTCCATGATTCAAGCCAGTTGAACTATGCTTACTTTGGGTCTAGAGCTTACTCTGTGTGCTCTGGCAACCAAATGGTATGTGACTTCACACTTGACGACTATGCATATTCTCAGCTCTAAGATTGTGACGAACGTTGCGATAGATCTGTTATCTCAATAGGTGCTATCGCGATGTCTAAATTGTATCGCAATGCATAACACAAGTCGTACTTTGTGGTCGATCGCACTCCCTGATTAGTGCATGACTACATATACTTGTGCTTGCGTTGGTGTAGGCTCGTTATTCTGGTTTTGCGCGACAGTCTTCAAGTGCCAGTGTCATGTCTTCAACACCGTTCCGGTTGACAGTGACAGGGAGTGATACAGGCAACTAGCCGTCAACCCTTACAATCGAAGAGGTAGATGAAGAAGTGGTATGAGATACGTCACGAAGAGAAACTACACAGGAGAAACTAAACGAAGCATAAACTTGCAGCATCCAATCAAAAGCTACTTTAAATATCTAATTGCGTAGCAGGCAACACAATCATAGAATATGATAGATGGGCCGTTATTTAGCAAATTGTAATTGTAACTAATAGGTGTGAAGTACCTGTATGGTGTTGTGTATTGGTGTTTACGACCATCAGTAGTAAAGGTTATGTTCTCAGTCAGATATTAAGCAAGTGGGCCACCGATCAAACATCGACATTTCGCTCGGTGGATCAAATGTTAACTTCGTTCGTAAGTACAATATCACCCCCCCCCTCCCACCATTGAGCCGCTCCCCTCGGCGTCTCCAGAGGCTGTACGTAATATAAAATGACTAATAAATTGCTCTCGTCCTTATCAGGCATGCCTGCATAGATTACTCTCTATAGGGAGTTAGTAATTGTAAAATTGTCTACTCAATTACGCTCACCCCAATATTTCATATTGGATACTCATAAAGACGAGCTATTTTATGATCAGCAAACATTGTGTGGGGGGTGGCTGGGGTGAAGGAGGCGGGGGGGGGGAGGTGTTCCCCGGAT
The DNA here is from genome assembly GCA_963576445.1 of Lithosia quadra. Taxonomy (NCBI): domain Eukaryota; kingdom Metazoa; phylum Arthropoda; class Insecta; order Lepidoptera; family Erebidae; genus Lithosia; species Lithosia quadra. The sequence continues at coordinate 84,230 of OY754895.1, forward strand.
GGTGTACAGATATACGGTGACATGCGGATATTATCTGCCCTGAGCGACAAGTGTTATGAAGACGTTAGGGCCGCCGGCGCCGGCGACGAGAGGCAGCGGAGTGGCTCAACAGATATTTTAATGGTTTAATGTTACAACTTATGTGCTTCCTCTTCAGTAGTGCAGCGATAGCGAGTGTCATTGGTGTACTCCAGGTCACTGGATCAATTGGCTAAATGGCACTGAGTAACAGGTACAGAAAGTGTGGACTTTTGATATCATCAATCGGGTACTTTTCATTATACTATTGTGTAAAACTGAAAACTATTTAATTAATAAGCGTAATAATATACGCAAGCCAGTTGAGTGCAGCGGGTAACATGACGACGACACGCGCCACCCGCCAGGCGTGGTACACACGCGGCTCAAGAAACGCACTTTCTGTGACTTTGTACCGACAATAGATTTGTTCCTCGCTCATTCGCAAACATCGAAATGGAGAGTCGCGCATAGCGGCGCTGACGCCGACCTAAACGAGCGGCCTGAATGAACTGTTACCAAATGGTATGAAATGGAAAGCGCTTCTAATTTTAATGAAAGATCTAATCTTTCATTTGCGTCGTGTTTTGTGTATTTCTCGGTATTATTACTGCCTAATAATGAAATGAAAAATATGAAAGCGGTTTCGGAGGAGGCCACTGGAAAGCGATTGGTATATTATATTATGTAGCTCATACATAATGTGTACCGCGTTTCACCCTTTGTACCTACCGTAGCCCAAGTAAATTTAAATGAGTAAAATCGACATCCATGGCAGTACTTTTGTCGTTGACTGTACTTAACACTCACTATGGGATTAGTGGGACATTATTTAACTACCTGTACTATCATGGGACTAGGTTGATGAGACTAGTGGAACAGACCCAGTATCGTTTTTCTACACAGTGCTATCTAAACCCAAAGTAAGCATGGCTTAACTAGCTTGCATTATTGTGATCAGGTACATGTCTTTTGTAAAATCTCAATATTCATATTAATGTATACACAAATATTAGCGCTAAGAGCGAGCTCTGACTTGACCCAGGTGAACTTCGGCGACGTGTCGATCCCGCGCGCGCTGGCGTACCCGCGGCCCGCCAAGGTGGGCGCGCTGAAGGGCGTGCACGGCGTCGCCTCCGACCCCATCGTCGTGGTGGACGCGCAGACCATCCTCGTGCCCAACTTCTCCTACGACGGCGAGGCGCCTGGTGAGCTCACTTACTCATTATTATTTGCTCTTAGCTCCGGATGGAATCTGTAGAGGCTGATATTTATCAGCCTCTACAGATTCCAATCAGCGGTAATCATTTGATTACCGCTGATCGTCAGTGGTCTGCATTTGATTGTACCGCCAATAATTTTAACTATATTAAATTATTAATTAAGATAAAACGCTAAAAGTGACTATGGCTGCATGAAGGTTCGATTTCCGGGTCGGTTAAGCAATTCTCAGTAACATTACGGACGCTGACAAGAGTGCCATTGAGCCACTGAAAGACTTGCAACAATGTTAATACATGCCGTCCTATCATCGCATAAATATCTGAGCACCGATGAACGAAATCCCTCCCGAGATATGTCCGTATAATATGTTACATTTTATTTCAAGTGTCCGCGTCATAAAGACTTCAATAAATGGGAATCCGAACGAAATTGGCTTTCTATAACTACGGTAAATCCATAAAATATTAGATTTACACCCAATATGCGCAATGAGCTTTTCTCCGGGAACTGTAAAAATATAAAACGAATATTTTGTAGCGAGAGCGGATGTCCGCTACAAATTTTTCAATTATTTTCAATATGATTGAGCTAGGATTCTTCAACTCCTTAAATAAAATAAGGCAAAGTTGAAACCCCGCTCAAACAGAGCCCAAGTGAGGTCTATCACATGAATAGACTGAGTCCAACGAGCAGTTTCCACCATCAGTAGAACATGAGTGCCACGTTGACATACCGTTAATGGCTGCTCTGTGACGCGACATTCTTGGCCACGCCGCGCTGCGCTGTGACGGTGTGAGCAGTGATACAACGTGCGGAGCGCGGCGCCACCTGGGACCGCGCCCTGAACTGAACGCACCGACACATCGCGCATTTACTTTTTGAACACTCTATGGTACTTGTAAAGAAAAGTAGGGTGAGCTCAATGTGAACCACTCATCCCTAGCGGTTCAAGCTCGATATACTGGACATCTGAAATGACTTCAGGGGCGATATTGTTTTTCTAAGAGATTAAAAGTATGGGTTTTTTTTACATACACCACTGATGTTACGTCTATAGATGCCCGTAACTACTTACTACTTGAGCCGTATGTTCGGTGACCACCTCGTTGGTATAAAAGCAATGATGCTTAGCACTGGTGATTGAGGCGGACCATGGTCAATTAGGTAGAGGGGGCTCGCGTCGCACTCACTCACAATGAACAACTTCATGAAGTAATAATGGAAGTGAATGGTGCTCTCAAATGAAACGCTGAGTGGCCATAATCCCTCCAAGATGATCCTTCCTTCAATCAAATTTACGGTGGGCGCACTACCGCCGCGCCGCTCTGGCTACAGTGTAGCGCATGGCGCCGTCTCGCTCGCGCGCCACTGTTCAGGAATAGAAATGGAATTACTTTCATTTTACGGTTTATTTCACGGTTTATTGCTCGCCCTAGTTATTGAAACCTTTTCAGTTTTAGTGGCCACCATATCTAGAATATTCGATGAACTACGCGCCACGAATTGAACTGAAAGTCAATGATCAATGGTATTCACCCTCTCACGGTTAGCACTCAGCTTGATGGCACGACGCGTATAAAATCTTTGTAAAGATTTCTTAGTTGAGTCAGAGGTGTGTTACACTGACCGACCACGTGAGCCTATTGCTTGCATTGTTAATACTGAGAATTTTCCAACAGTAGAACCTAATCTAACATCCTACCCAACCTGAGAATCGAACCTCATGCACGCCATTGAAATGATAAAAATGAAAACTTAATAATTACAATGTTCATAATCTCTTTCATGTCGGTTGTTATAACTAAACACACGATGTGCTATCAGGAAGTGTGTTGTGGGCCCAAATCTGTATCTAAAATATTGTATTGTATGTATTGTATTGATTTCTATGTATAACGACTGTCTTTTTATAAAAACATGCCCTTTGAGTGTATAAAACATTATCGACATTTGTGAAACACACAGCTGTTTTCTTACACGTTCGTTTATTACAAATGTGGCAAGTAAATACCGAGAGTTGTAACACGTGTGATGTTGTCGCAGACGCCAAGTTCTGGGTGGGTCGCGGCGAGCGTCCCTCGCCCCAGGGCATCCGCATCCCCGACGAGAACGGCAAGGAGGCGCCGCTGCGCCGCTACGACAAGAAGACCGTCGTACTCACGCTGCCCGGGGTAACTACGCACACGCACACACACGCACACACACACACGTTATAGTGATACGATACACCACGGAACTGTAAATATAATAAATTGGGGATAAATGTATTTTGTAAATACGATATTAATAGAGTATTATTAATTTGAAAAGACAAATACCTCCATCGTCAATTAGCAGGCCTATGGGCTTGCAAGTAAGCCCTTACTTATGACTAGTAATCGAGCTACACCATACTTTGCGTAAATTGAAACTAAGTATGACCTCTTGATTCCTTTGTTTGATTTCAAAAGTGTAGTAAACTTAAGAGGATATCGCTAGGCAATATTCATATCGAGCAGATAATAGGAGACAATATTGTTAAACTAAATGTGTAGTCCGGCGTAGTGAGTGACGTGAGTGTGGTGTGGCGCAGGAGCTGACCGTGTTCGACATCGGGCACTTCGCGGTGTGGTGCGAGGCCTTCACCGTCAACTTCGGCCACGTGGCGCTGCCCGCCGCCGCGCTCGCCAACGTGCCGCCCAGCCTCAAGATGCTCGGCGTGTCGCCGCAGGTACGTCTCCATTGCACTATCTATACGTATGACACTACAGTTTTATAGCAATGAACGACAGCGGTTCATGTATTTCGATGAAACTACAAACTATATCTGTATATAACTGGATGTACGAAAATTAGTGATATAATAATACTGTTTGATATTGTCGCAAGTTAACGCAAATATCTCTTATGAGCGTGGCTGCTGAAAAGCAACCGAAATGTTAGGTTCAATGTAAATAGTAATAACATCAAGTAAATCGCGGCAGATTCCATTAAAATAGTTTTATTTCAGCAATTAAATAATACCGCACATTTTGGAGCTTCGCAAGAATTAAGATCGGATCGTAAGAGTGTGCGAATTCCGTTTATCCTTTAAGCCGCCGCGGCTGTATAATAAAGCCTTTAAATAAACGTGAATGTAATTCAAGTAATACTAGCAAATTACATTTTAATGAGTTCTGAAAGTGAGCCCACGCGGCGCCTGGCGACCTTGGGGCGAGTACCACAGAGCTGACTTACACTCGTACGGTGGGCGACGCGCCACGTGTGGCGCACCGTGCGCCGTGCGCCGGCGAGCCGTCTGACTACAAGCAGAACTATAAACTATTGTTCACATCGCGTGAACTCGCCGCAACAACAGTAACTGTCACACGTTATCGGTAAACCGTGTTCAAGTTAAATCGCTTGCTCTAGTAACTACCGTGGTTGGCCAAATTATTAGGGACAGTACTCATATTTATGAAATGTATAGATTAGAGCATTTGTGTGGACAGTGAGAGTGGTTTTCAAAGGAGTATTATATTTCATTTTTCTCCTGGTATCATTATTATTATTTTTATTAAGTGGCAACACAGGATAAGCACCTCATTGGTCAGTTATATAACGCTGCTTCGTGGTCGGCCATTGTTTCTTGAAAAGCGCGCTTCTCTGTATTTTGATTTTAGTTATTCATAATAGATATTTACAAAGAAGAACGGTCATCAGTGACCCAAGCCCGACAGAAACGAGACATATCTCATTTTATTTGGTATATTGTGTATTGTTAAATTACGTATATTTTATATTTGAAATCAATGGCTAACACCAAAAAATATATGATGATTGGGTTGTTGAATCAGGAAATCAGTGAATTAAATTCCCGTTGTCTATGGATTCTTAACCGACAAAGAGTGTCGTTTCACAGGATGACTGGAAATGATCCGGATATCGAACATTTTCCACGATTAACAATGGGAGAGTTGATTAAATTCTCAATCGGCACCTATCACGTAAAGTTAGCACGGTCGTATTGCAGTGAGCATTTGAAAGCCGCGGGAGTATATAATATGGAAGTATATAGACATCCAACGGCAATAGAGGGCAGAAACAATAATACCTTAATCAGGTGCAGAATTCATTCACGACACGTTACGACAAAAATATATTATACTTATATTATGTTTCATGAAACTCTAAATGGAATTAACGCAATAACAGAATATTACTGCTCATGCTTGCATGGTAAAAGGACATTGGGAAGTTGCGCACACGTCATTAGTGTTGTCTATTACTTAGGGTGGGCTAGACATCAAGATCACTTTGACCACCCGGCAATGGGTATGGATTATGTTGTGAGAGATGATGTGAGAGAAATAGAAATTCAATAAAACTTTATATCGACATACCTATTAGTTTTATTTAATGTTTCAATCCTGAAACCTAAGTGATAGATCATAATCATCACCATTTCAACCCATAGCTGTCCACTACTGAACATAGGCCTCCTCCACCGCTAATTGATAGATGCCACTGAATGATCACGTTTAGTATTTTTATTGTATCGCCTGAACAAAAACATACGGCAATATTTTTTGGTGTTAGCCATTGATTTCAAATATAAAATATACGTAATTTAACAATGCACAATATACCAAATAAAATGAGATATGTCTCGTTTCTGTCGGGCCTGGGTTTTTTTTGTATGGGGTGTGACTGTTCTCCTTTATAGTTCACTTTTCGGCCGAAATTTTATCTGAAGGTAAGTAATGCTTCATAATACGATAGTTTTGCTTTACTTTATCTTCGATTTTAATTTATTTTGAAAGGCTCAATGACGTTACCTTCAAATTTGTATTTTTTAGAATGGGCAAGGTTTCAGACACGTCTCCAAGAAAATGTAGGGAGATACAAACCTTATTGCTGCATTCTAAACATTCCCAGAGGCAAATAGCAACTATTGCAGGGGTTTCAAAATCGGTTGTCAACGAATTAAAATAAAATTGACAATGAAAAACCTCTCGAACCAAATCGTATAGGAAAGTGTGGTAGGAAAAGGATCACCAGTCTTCATACCGATCGGAAAATTAGGAATATCTGCATCGAAAATCGCAAGAAGAGCGTTGGACAGGTGACTAGGATGACTAACGACGAAGGTGTAAAGGTTTCCGAAAGGAAAATGCGGAGGCTGTTTGTCGAAGAGAACCTGGTAGCTCGGCGACCTACCAAGAAACCACGCCTAACCGATGCTATAAAAAAGAAACGACTACAATGGGCTAGACAACATCGAAATATGACTGTTGAAGACTGGAATCATGTTAATATAACTCTTTGGTAAAGCGTAATTTGTAAATAAAGGTTGTTACTATTATAGATAATATTTGACAGGTGTGCTTTTCCGACGAATCAACTTTCGAAATTTTTGATGACAAAAGTCCTTTCGTTAGATGGCGTCCTGGAGAGCAACTCCACGCAGAATGCCTTGTGGAGCGGGTAAATCACCCGGTGACTGTCATGGTGTGGTCTATAATATCGACCCAACATTAAATTTCAAATACCAAAGCATGTATTGAGAGCATGCCCCGACGAATAGCAGTTTTTATTGCAGCTAAAGGCGGCATCACCAAGTATTGAAATTAATTTTATAATTTGTTATCACTTGATTTAGGAAATAAATAAGCATTCAAACAATTACGTTTTCTTGTCTTTATGATTGCAATAGAATAAAAATGTAAATAATAAAGTTATATGACATTTACTTCACACTATTTGTTAGAGTAATCCAATTAAGTCGAAAATATATAATTTTGAGTACTGTCCCTAATAATATGGCCAACCACTGTAGTTTATATCAACAGTAGCTTACATCACACACAAGTTACCGTCGCATTAACAAAACAAATGACTATTGACTGAAGCTTGATTTATGTAGCTATGACGTGTGGGAAATGCATTTTTACTGCGTTTTGAATAGCTGACTTTGTGGTCTGTCATGAAATTTCATAAACCAAATTTCCTTATGAGCTAGAAACGCGACATTCTGCTCATAGTTCGGAATTATGTAATATTTTATATTCAAGATTAAGAAGTAAAGCATATTTTTAGACCGTTTTATTTCACAACAATAATTGTTATTCAGAAAAAACTCTAAGTAAACTCGAAAAACTATAAATTCGTTACATGTACCAATTCGCGCTGCCCACCCGGGAATACAACCCGGGACCTCAAGCGCAGTAGCTGCATTAGCTACGCTCTTTAAATATAGATATCTATTTTGATACGCTGAAGCACTAGAATAATCATATCAGAATTAGCTACAATAAGCGCTGCAGCCACCTGTTCGCAACGATATAATCACGTATGTCGGTTAATACTGGATCACATGACATGTATATGGAGCTGATGATAACGAAACACTCAGTTCAGCTAACATTATGAATACCAAGTACCGACGCTGCACATTTTTGGGTTAACTTTAATGTATAGGAGTTGATGAATAGTGTCAATATGACGTGAACAACAGCTGGGGACGTCTCGCGCCGGGCGGGGGCGCAGGGGCCGGGAGAGGGGGAGGGCTCGCTGCAATAAACAGCTGTCTCCCCTCGTAAACCTCCACTCAATAAAGATTAACTTTAGCTCCGCACAATGACGTCACGACGTGACCGACGGCCAGTACGTTATCTCCGCACAATACTTGCCCGCGTAGACGTGCGTAGACATGTGCTACGCCAGTGCTACGTGTTTGCTACGCTTCTTTGTAATACTATTCCCGGTTTTGATTTATTTAAAAATAATATTTATTTTTACTTAAGAGTTTGCACTTCCTCATTACTACTATAGTATAAATTCGTTTCTCATTTGACATTTTTTTTTTTTTTTATTCGGTTCACAAAACTTGACAATACATTTGACATTCCTACCAATATGAAATCCAAAATTCCGTCTGATATTTTTCACGTCTGGACAGCAGGCTGAACTGATTATCTTAAAGTTTAATATAGATTAGTATTACAAATCCTTATTTCATCGTTAATATTTTTATCCCGCGTACAACGGGGCGAGTCTATTGTTGTCCACCGGACACGCTCCAGGCGTGCGCTACATCATTACAACTTTCACATAGGAAAAACAGTAACAATTTCCTCGTAAAAGATAATGAAAACATATCACATCTTATTATATATAAAATATATTTCATGCAAATATTCTCGTCAGATCAGACAAGCTTACATGTGTCAATATACCTCGTGGTGCAGTGTCCTGCAATTTAATAACGTGGCGCGCAGATTGACACTTGTGAGGGAGAATTTACATACAACGTGTGGTTCGCGATGTAATACATCGTGTAATAAAACGCAATATATGCGAAAATTTTGACGATGTGTAAAAGCAACATGGCGTTGCTGTATGTTGTAATAAAAACAATTCAATAAAAGTCAAGAAGCTCCATCCATCGCAGTCTGAACGCGACAGGCGACCGAAAATTGCGACGAACCCAACAAACATTACGCAACCGCTAAACTTGAATCAAACTCTAAGTTCAGAAAGTGTCGCGGAGACAATGGCGCACTCTGTTGGCTCAAAACCTTGACTAACATTAACAGGAATTTAATGTATACGGTTCTGCTTTCGATTGAAATAGAGAAGGGGATATATTTAGTGCTGTCAAACGAGTTTATGTAAGGTTTAGTGACGGCAGATTGTGTGCGTGAGTCCATGAGGAAAGTTAGTTTGGTTCGCTTCATTTCAATCAAAAAACAATATCTAAATAACATTTAGCATCATTCATTGTGTTTGTTATGTAGATAAGAATTCCACTTGATCCCATTTAGCAGATTATTTTGTTTAGATTATGTATAGCCGTAGGTTTTGAATTCTATCCTGAATGTTGACTGTTTACGACATAAATTTAAAACCTGTGTTGTACTCACGCGGTGCTGCCAACAGACAGATTATGTTTACTTCTCTGCTCTCGGTGCACCTACTTCTTTTATATATCTAAGTTTGTTGCCACTATACATACCTATGTAAGTGCTCATTTACGTTTAATGCACAATCCCTTGCATCTGAGTCATATTTCAGCGTTCTTGGTAGCTACTAGTGCGACCATTTGTCTAAAGATAAGGTTTCATAATGAGGACTTAAATTCATATCTATCGTACGTGCCCTGGGAGAGGCGAGTTGACGTAATTCATTCCGTGACGAGTGTAGTGCGAGCCAATGTTTCAGACAGCTCTTACACGGGGCTTAGTGCGCTCTCGCAGTGCTATGTAGAGTAGGTAGAGTTATAATAAATCGAAAACGTCGCGACTGAGAGTCCATTAGTGGGTTCTGTGGAGCACCTACATAGATCTGTTTCCTACTGTTGCTCCACAGAGTAACTAATGATTTAGTTACATGAACTACTATCACAAGTGGAAGCAATCACACATTACATTTGATGGTAAAGGTTTCATTTTAGATAATCATGTCTGTATATTATTATAGAGGTGTTGAAACAAGTGAATTAACATTCACATTAAGTTGTTTTAGGGGTCCACGTAATCAGGGATGATAACATGCCGTCAGTTGATATATTTCCTAGACTTTGTCACTTTTAAAGCTCTCTAACTGAAAATCTCAATAACACCTTAAGAATTTTCGTTTAAGGTTTCATTTTTTATCGATATAGTTGTTTTGAAGACTCAATTGTAGATAAAGATACGCCTATGAACAGACAAAGGTTATCGGCCGCTCCACGCGCCCTCGATGTCAGCCCTGTGTAGTGTAGGTATAGCCTACCTTGTGTACAAGCTATTAGTTTAGAAACGTCCGCCGATAGCCGCCGGCGGTCACTCGCCGGTTGCGACACTCCGTGCTCTGCCGCTCGACTCACTTATGAAATGATTCAATTCGTTTACGACAGCCTACTCACCATTTGCAAGAAGCTCCGAAGTACCACATCTTCAATCGCCGGCAACCGTATCAGAATTATAATTATGCAAGAATAATGTTGGGAGTGTGTGGTAGTTGTGTTGCCGGCTGATTGCGCAGATGTGTTGCAAAAACAACGGATGCTGAGATGAGGTTACGTAATGGATGCTGATATGCCGGTTCGATTAGTTTCGCGACGCTCCGGGCGCCGCCCGGGGGCACACCAATGGTTACTGATCTCATCTGACAACTTAAGCTCGGCCGACATTCATTTCGCCGAGCCTGCTCGATGTTGTCGAGACACTAAATTGAAACAAAAGTTCCGTAAACTTGTATTTAATGTCGTATTAGATTTGTTTTCTGACGACACTTTGATGGATTTCGAAATAATAACTGAGTATAATTTACACTAATTCACACCAATGCAATGTTATAAGTACGAACTCTGTCCGTATGTTTGTTATTTTATTACCTATACCTACTACCTATACCTCTAGTAATAATCCTTCTTAAAGTGTAGCTTAGTACTTCCAGAATGATAACTGATGATGAAGTCACGAGTAAAACCCAAAGTACAGTTTACTTCAGCGAGCCTCTCGCAAGAACCTGGCACCCAAATCCGTTCTTTTTTTTTTTTTTTTTTTTTTTTTTTTCGTCCTCGCGACCTAACGTCGTTCGTGCGATCGCTCGCTAGTGACTATCTTTCTACGAGTTTTATTTTTCATATACCCTCATTATTAAAAGTGACTATCGTGAATAATTATGTTCCGACACAATAATACCTAGTGTCATTATCAATCCTTTTAGTGGTTTCTGACTACAGAAACAATTATGCACTCCCAAACGTCAAACAACACCCCTAGTTATGCTACTGTGACACAAAACACTATGTTCCCTAAAAAAGATCAAGCCATCGTAATTGATGCGTTAGAAAACGTACAGATTAAAGATTATGCACAAGCTCTGGGGCAGATCATTGACCCGTCCCAAATTCGTTTTTTGTCAAGAATTTCAAACAACCGAGTCTGCATATACGTATCTTCCAAGACAATCGCTGATGATGTGGTAGAAAATAAAAAAATTATTAGTATTAAAAACCAACTGCTACCTATTCGGCCACTCGTCAACAAAAACAAACGCATAATCATATCTAACGTTTGCCCTATAATACCACACAGCGAGATAGAAAAGAAACTCTTAGAGATACAAATTAAACCAACGTCGTCTATCTCTTTCCTTCGTGCTGGTTTAAACGAGACAGGATATAACCATATATTAAGTTTTCGTCGACAAGTCTATGTAACACCTGAAGATTTTAACCGACTACCAGAAAAGATGTCTATTGACTTTGATGACACTAATTACTGGATATATTTCTCCTCGGACACAATGACCTGTTTTATATGTAAGAAAGACGGCCACGTCGCATCTAAATGCCCGGAAAATGACAGTCACATGAATTCTACGGAGTCAACACCACAGAATACGGAGACTTCTTTATTTAAGCGTCCGCACCCACCAACCGAATCTTCGACTACAACCGAATCTATGGTATACGAAGTGCCTGAAGTAAGCTACGCTTTGTCTAACGTTGAAAGCAATGATGAAGACTGTGACAACCTTTCCCAGTCCAGCTCAGACGAAGTATATAAACCTAAAAATAGCAAAAAGCTGAAACGATCTCATCACAATGATTTGGAATCAATAAACTGGGACCTAATTCAAGACTTCATTTCGAAATCTGCCAAAAAGTACCCCATTACAGGATTACAAGTAAAAGAATACCTCACAGAAACTTATGGTGCTAAAAACATTGAAAAAATTACTATTAATTACACCGAAGAGATAGACATGCTAGTTGAATTGTTTAAAGACTTGATACCTAATATCCCATGTCGTAGTGTTAAGAATAGACTCACACGTATTGCTAGTAAGCTTAAAGTAACACAGGGAAAACACCATCAAAGTTTGTAACCTCTGAATCTTAACCTAAATCTTAAGTTGTAACTAAGTTAACACAAACTTTTACCTAAACAAGCCTAAACCTTAACCTAAATTAACTATAAGACTTAACCTAAATTAACTATAAGCCTTAACCTAAACTAACTACAAACCTTAACCTAAATTTACTATAAGCCTTAACCTAAATAGCCCTAAATCTAAGTTTTAATTCTCAGTTAAACCTAATACTAACACTAAGTACGTAATTATTTTTGTATACATTTATAAAATGAACTCAATAATAAGTTACAAACTTAATATTATCCAATGGAACTGTCAAAGCCTGATGCCAAAATTGGTTGATCTAGTCACGTATCTACATAAAGAAAAAGTACATATATGTTTCCTCTCGGAAACTTGGTTAGACTGTAATAGCATGTTGAATATAACGGGATTCTCTGTTTTCAGAAAAGATCGCTCTGATGGATACGGAGGCTTAGCTATACTAGTTCATAATTCTATAAATTGTGTACTCAGAATTGCTCAAAGTAACAACAACAATATTGATACGTTATGTGTTGAACTCCTGAATAGTAGCAAACTGCGGTATATCATAGGTACTTATTCGCCGTCTAATATTCATGTTAGTACCGGGGACTACGAAGAACTATTTAGCTATTTTTCAGAGAAAACCCTCGTAGTCGGAGACTTTAACGCCCACCATTCTGCTTGGTCATACACAACTGACACTCGGGGTAGACTTATATTAAACGCTAGCTCCAAATATAATTACGTATTTCTTAACAACGGGGACTTTACCCGTTGTGTTAAACTTAACAATGCCGTAGTGTGTACGTCACCTGATATTTCTTTCTGTAGCTCTGATCTTGCACTGGAGTTTGACTGGAACGTCTCCAACGAGTCCTTAGGCAGTGATCACCTCATTATTTCCATCAAATCTTTAGATACTACACATGGTGACTCAGAATTAAGAAGGAATATTAAAAAGGCCAACTGGGCTGATTATACCCTAAATATAAAGTCAGCATGTGAGTGTATAGATCTAAATGGAAGTCTACAAATTGGTTACAACAAACTAATAGACATTATTGAAGAAAGCGCTAGCCAAAATATTCCCTACTATAAACATGGTCCACACCCAAAAAAATTTAAGCCTAAACCTTGGTGGAACCCGGAAATTTCAAAAGCTGTAGCAGAAAGAAGACTAGCTCTTAAACAACTTAGAAAATCACGCACGGTAGAAAACTATGTTAAATACAGAGAGAAAGTTTTAAGTACACGTATATTAATTAAAAAAGCTAAAACTAATTCATGGCAACAGTTCTGTGACAGCATCGACTCCAATATGTCTACTTGCTTGGTTTGGAGAAAATTAAGATGGCTGAAGGGATATCGAAGTCCTAAAAACTATTTAGACGAAAACACCGCAGTCTCATTTATAAAGGAGCTCTCGCCTGATAGCGTGTCGCTTCAACCCTACCGGTTTAATATAGATCAGTCTAACGCGAGTATTTTTACCATGGCAGAACTTAATCTATGTCTTAAAAGAACCGATACCTCAGCAGGTTTAGATAATATTACTTATTCTATGATCGATCACTTACCTCGTAACGCTAAATACTTTCTCTTAGACATATTTAATAGAATATACAAAAGTGGCGAAATTCCTGAACAGTGGCGTCATATCAAAATAATAGCTATTCCAAAAAGAAATACTGAGGTACTTAAACATCGTCCTATCTCTCTGATTAACTGCCTTTGTAAAACCTTCAACTTAATGGTCACTCGTCGCCTCGAACATCACTTCGAAAGCAACACATTATTCAATAATAGTACTACAGGATTTCGACGCGGTTATTCTTGCCGGGACAACTTAAGTAGGTTTATCATTGACACTGAAACAGCTTTTGTGAACAAAGAGTATGTACTGTGTGCTTACGGAGATATTAACAACGCCTATAACAACGTGGCTATAGAATCTCTTATATCCCATCTAGTGGGATTTAATGTCGATACCTTATTATGCAGATACATAAGAGAATTTCTCAAGGAACGGATTTTAATATATAGACTGCGGGATGGTAAGGAAATCACTAGAATATGCAGACAGGGCCTGGCTCAAGGGGACCCAATGTCACCCATATTATTTAATATTGTTACTATTAAGCTTTGCAGTACACTTATCAACACTGTTAAGATATCTCAGTACGCCGACGACTTCGCTTTGTACTGTATCAACCAAAACATCAACTTATGTGCGGAAGTCATACAGTCAAGTCTAAACACATTTAAAACACTTTTAGATGAAGTAGGTCTAGAAATATCTCCGGCTAAAACAAAACTCTGCATCTTGACCAGAAAATATAAAATTCCGTATGTTGAGGTTAAAATAAATGGTAACAATATTGAAATTTTGAATTGCGTAAAATTTCTAGGCATTTGGGTGGACGGTCGTCTTAACTGGACAAAACAAATTACAGAAACCGCCCGAAAATGTGCTGCGTACGTTAATATACTTAGTATTTTGGGTAGCTCTAAATGGGGTGTACATCCGATTCAATTCCGACGACTTTATTTTACACTCGTGCGATCTAGGTTGGACTACGGAAGTATGATCTACGGTAATGCCAGTTCTAGTTTACTGCAAAAATTGGATGTAGTTCAAAACCAATGTCTACGTCTTTGTGGCGGTTTCATAAAAGATACCCCTATTTTTGCTATGGAGACTGAATTGTGTATTCCACCTTTGAATTATAGACGAGCAATCTTGAGTGATAAGTATCTCCTGAAGCTTTCCTCCAGAAAATCTGATTTATTAATCAAACAATTGGACTCCTTAGACAACAAATTAAAATCAGGCGTCAATTACTGGCGCAAGAACCAAATTCCATTGCTGCTCGAAAGTTACAGAAAATATTCCAATCTACCCATGTATAAATTTGAACTGTTACCACAGTTTCAACTTCCGTACTATCTCAGGACACTTCCGTGGGACAACTTCATAACAACAGGTGTGGAATCCATAACGGAATCTAAAGCTAAATTTTCTATACACGAGCGTAAAGAACTCAGTGAGCATATGATAAGGCAAGTATACGCAGATTACATTCAAATATACACGGATGGATCTAAAACTATGTACGGTTCTGGTTGCGCTTTCTACGATAAGGAGGCTGACTTTGGAGCTAAATTTAACATTGATAAATCTTGTATACCGATTATGGGAATAGAGTTGATGGCAATAAATGAAGCGGTTCAGTACTTGGCGTCGACCACTTACCCTAAAGCTGTCATTTTAACAGACTCTAAAAGCAGTCTACAACACTTGTTAGGTTGTGCTAAGGGCCTCAATGTGGGCAGGAAAGAAGCTTACCTCGTTATTAAATGTATCCTCAAATTGATACGTAGCGGGGTTGAAGTACGTTTACAATGGATTCCTTCCCACTCAGGTATCAGCGGTAACGACAAGGCTGATTCACTGTCACTAGCGGCTTTACTCGACGGCATCCCCCTCGAAACTGAACCTCATTATACAGACCACATCCCCAAAGTTAATAGAGATAACTATTTAAAACTAAAGTCTCACTTCGAAGAATGCTCTCAAACCAAGGGCATATGGTACAGGACAGTTGTAACTGAACCTCCGCGAGTGCCCTGGTTCTCATCACTAGGCATTAATAGGAGAGATTTAGTAGTATGTTTTAGAATCCGAACTTATCATATCCCGCTTAACAAATTTAGTTTCACTATGCGAAAAAGAGAAGACCCAAATTGTACTCTATGCCAAAAGGAAGAAGACCTCCTTCACTTAGTTCTCGAGTGCAAAATCAACGAACAGTTGCGATCGGATCTTTTAAAAGACACTCAGTGCTCCATTGGGGAGTTCTTCTTTCTGTTTCATAACATTTTATGTTCTAATTTTACTATTGAGCACAGTAACAAAATCATTATTTTCATTGTACAGTCCTTAACTTTAAGACTAGAATATTATAAATCCATAGTTTAATTATTTTTGTTATACCTACCTATTTGACCGAACTTTTGACTTACTTACATAATTATTAAGTCCATTGATACTAACCTCAATGTAACTAATTATTTTAAGTCGACTTAATCATTTGATGTACTAGGCTTATAAAATAAATAAGATTAAAAAAAAAAAAAAAAATATCCGTCTGTTCGCAGAACAAGCCGATGTTCCAACAGACACTGGCTCTAATAAATATCTCATTTGTTAACGTCACTTACGTTATTCTAAAAACACCATTTGTGTTTTATATAATTCTCGAACGCGCGGCGCTGTGCAATAAATCGCTCGCACGTTCTTGTTGCTGCTGTGATAAATAACTAATGGTTGTTTGATTTAATTTTTCATCGCGTGGGTTCGGCCCGGGGCCCGGGGCCCGGCTCCCGCGGATTCGGGCCGGGATCGGGACGCAGATGCGGGCGACGTCACTCCTAATAACGTTAGACATAATATGAACGTACTTTTACCGTATAGTATTGATAGTATACAAGGTATTACAAAGGTGATTGAATAATAATGGGATTCTTAGTGTACGCGTCGGCAACATTATTAAATGAACAGACACAAAGTGCATCAAGATAATATTATAAACATTAATATTGAGAATGTTACAATGATATGATTACAACAGACAAGATTCCCATTAGTTAATTAATTGTGGTCGTAAATCACCGCTGTATCTACCAGTACATACCGCACCGCGCTACACGTATCTATGTAAATGCGTATTGAGTGTGTGAATACTCGTACAGTGGCACTCGCGGTAAACAACACAAATATAATAGAATTATTAATCATCTCGCTGACGACGCGCGCGGCGGCGACGCACGGCCCGCTATACGCGTTGCTCCTTTGTGCTGACGCTACCTTAGAAATCTTTATCCTCTTAAGCACCGAGCAAACATTTACTGGCAGAGTGTTGTACGCCCACGCTCGTCCTGAGAACACATTCAAGTTTCTAGGTCCGCTAAATAGAATATTGTAACATTATTTGCAGGCCTCGTAGTGTTTGTAGCTCGCACAACTTACAGAAAATAGAATGGAGCTCGTGCCGAGTACCTCGTAACGCTAAATGTATTCACTGAACAATGCAATCCTTAATCTTGGCCTCCCTCGCTTTATATTTATTCATCACTTTTATGAAAACTGCGCGCCGCCGTGCACTCCTACAAGAAAAATTAGCCAATTATTTTTTAACTTTATATTTTGGACAGCTTTAGTGCAAAACCGCGTTAATAATATTTTGATAGAGTCGTATTTTTATGCCATTGGTAAAAGAAAGTGTGGTATATAGTAAATATGGGACAACAATTGAAATGATAATAACTATACCAAATATATGCGATGTTAGAGTGAGCGCGCTTCACGCAACTCACACATGTCATGGTGTCGCCAGTGCTCCAGTGCTACCATTATTTGATGTGAATTCGTTTTGATATTTTTTATTTATTGTTTAGAAGTTGCTTGAGATTTTGAGTTCGATCGGCTTAGGTGGTTACTCACCCTCTGAATGTAGTATCAGTTAGCGAGGTGATTGCTTGAGGCCCTGTACCATCCTGCAGTTGGCTAAGCTTGGATAAGCTGGCATTCAATGGCTGTATGTTTCAAAACGATTTATTTTGGTTGTATTATCTAAATTATAAATGGTTTCCATCGCTCACAGTTATCTGGTCCGCCTTTGTCTCAATGAGAGAGCTCGCGGAACGTAATAAAACTTGTTTACCGCACATTTTAAAGTCGGCAATTTAAACATTTAGACTTGCTGAAAGGCGCCACTGAAATGTATAAGCTACACTAAGTATATAATAACACAGGATAGCGAGCTTCGGAGGCGGCCGACTGATAACTACAGTCTCACATAAAAGTAGTTTTACATTGTTGAATTATTTACTAAAATGTTACTCTTATCTTTCGGTTTCCTTTAATCCTTTTTAGTTTCTTATATTGAGTAATACCGTAATAGAATATAAATCATCAATAATATTGTCCCCCTAGCGCACCCTGCATTTCTATAATTCTCCAAGCGATGTCACATCATAACAAGTTCAGCTCGCCTGTGCTACGGCTACGGCTGGCCGACGTCCAAGCGGTTGTCGCCGAATAGGGTCAGCGTAGCGGGTCTACGCCGCCGCTACGAGTATCACAAACTCTGAACACCCGCGAATTGGGTCGCGAGACGTTCTTCACATTATAAACCGAACTTTGCTCTTTCGTAGCGGTGAATAATGCAGCAGCTTGTTGGACTATTAATGGCCGGGTGTGTATACACTTTGGAAGTGTTCCAGGGTTCGCTTCCCGCGCTGATGCGCGCGTCGTGAGCCATTAGCGCCTCTATGTATCGCTCGTTATTTCGACGCGTTTGTTTTATTAAATGAAAAATGTTAGTAAGGTCTCATTAAGTTTTTGTCCACGTCGGTCTCGAGGGTTCATGCCCGTGTCTTAATTCCATCAGGACGGTTAGTCGTTATGCAAAATAACTTGAGAACTGATTTTACCCTGGTAGAGTTCTAGGCAAAAGCATAATATATGATTGAATCCTAAATTAACACATTCATGTTTCTTTCAAAAAAGAAAAGTTTTTTTTTCTTTCAAAGTTTTGTTTCCAACATTGAATTTCGATTGAAAATTTAACGAGCACAGGGAAACTCGAATAATAAATCACTGCTTAAAATGATATTAAGCTAAATGCCTGTCCAGCCTGCCTAGTCGGTCTAAAAAAGTATGGTCACCAAAAAAGAATTTAGCGAGAGACATGAGTGTGGTATGTTATCATACCGGGCCCATGAGCGCACAACACGTGGCCCACGTGTCCCGTACGCCGTCCGCCGTCAGCTCCGCACCAGTCACGAGCGCCAGCGTTAGGCGCACATCACATACATAATCCATGCGATTGCAAACAAGCTAATTAGCTCGCCGTGCGAACTGCCTGCACCACCCACCGCACTAATTACTTCCTATTGGCAAATGTAATCAAATGTGAATATTAGGCAGTACGTTTGTATTTCGTAAAGTGTATAAAATAAGTACCAGACAGCGAACTCTTCATAATAATATGGTGATAATATAAATTATTGTCTTACGCATCTTAGAAACAATTAATAGAAGGAAACTATTTGCTTAAACCAGGAGCTAACATAGTAAAAAAGCAGACACTTGGAAAGTTTTTAGTGACAGCAGTCACCACGAGCTCACCGGGCGCGCTGCCAACCTTTTTGTATGTATGTACATGTTCATTGTGTTCAATGAACTTTGTACTGGACACGTTCTGTACCTACGAGACATAGTTATGGAATTAACATCACGTTTTAGATGATCACACACAAGCATCAGTACTGTACCACTGTACCTGTAGTCGATGAATTAATTATTAGACAATCACCTACTGTACGTGACACCAGTCCTGTTAATAGTTCAGTTCCCAACAGGAATGGAAGCCATTTGAATATTAAGGTAATTGGTTGTAGTATTGACCTGTAAACATTTGAACCTCAGTTTGCGTTTAAGTAGCACACGCGTGTCCTCGCCGATGAGTCCTCAGTCCTCCCCGCGCCATTGCTGAGCGCAGCTTTCCTGTTGCAGAACCGCAACAAAGCGCTGGCGGGCAGCTCGAGCCACGTCACCACCCCCCCGCCCCGCGCCCCGCCCCGCGCCCCGCCCCGCGCCCCGCGCCCGCGCGTGCCCATCGCCAAACTCGACGCGACCACCTACAGGCCGCCGACGAGACTCCGCCCTGGCGCCTCACTGTTCAATTCGTTGACGCAACAGGACCTCGAAGACCGCACCAATCTTCACCGAAGAGCCAATACGGATACAGCACCCTCTCAACTGGTTCAAATACAAAGCTCGAAAGAAATCGTGTATCACGGGGGAGATGAAGACTCTCAGGAGCAAGATTTTAAGCAGCAGCAAAAAGAAAGTGACGACAGCGAGCAGACACACGTCAATAAGCAGTCACAAGAACAAAAACAATACGAACAGCATCAAGAACAGTACAGGCAACTGGCACTGCAGCAACAACAACCATTAACCCCAGAGCAGCATTACCAGCAGTTGCTACTTCAGCAGCAACAGCTGCAAGAAGAGCTACAGCAAAGACGAAGACAGTTGCAGCAGACGCAGCAGCAGTTATACTACAGCCTGCAACCGCAGGCCCAGATCCAGCTACAGCCATTGCAGGACTACTACAACCAGCCGCAACCGGTGCAAACTCAGCAGCAACTGTTCCAGCAGCAGGTGTCGGTGCAGCGCAGCGAGGAGCCGGCGCAGTACCGCCTGCAGCCGTACTCCACAGCGTGAGCGCCCGGTGACCTTGACCCAGATGCGCGCTCCTCGCGTGCAGCGCTGCGCTCGGTGCAACGCGGCGCTCTTGTGCAACACACTCATCGCTCATCTCGCCTTTCACGCTCGCCATCACTTCGTTCGCCGCTCAAGGTCATAGCTAGGTCATCCTCTCATCCTCTCCCTCCTACCTCGGAGCTACTTAAACGTTGTGGTTTGCGTCACTCATTGTTTAAGCTTTGATAGAACTATAAATCGGTCGATCAATCACCTAATTAGGCACTACCTACGCTGAGAGCAACCAAAATATTTGTCTTAAATTGAGACCTTGCGCTGCTTGAGGATCTATTATGATCTAACAAGAAATATACTAGTTCAAATATAAAAATAATACAAATTTTTATACGAGAATTCAGGCACTTATTGACATAGCTAGTACATAAAAAAATCATAAGCTGCATTTTACGTCTTAAGTTGAAAGCTCTACACGCCAGATGCGACTTGTCCAAACTTGCGCCGTTAACAAACAGCTGCCAAGTGACACTTGATGCACGCCATCACGCGGTGCATTAGCACAACACTTATATAACTTACTAATAACAATAAAAACAGCGCGGACGTGGAAACTAACCGTGTAGTTAAACCTTTCTAATGGTAATGACAGTTTTAACCTGAATCATCTCTGTCATGTCTGTTAAGAGAGTTTGAAGATAACAATAAATAATCAACACTGATCAACGAAATCAATAGTATTGTTACAAGGGATTGCACAACCAAGTTATTATATCGTATTTACATTACACTTTCTAAGTTCACACGAACCTATTGGTACATATGAGACATCAAATCGTTGCATTATAAAAAAATTGTTCATACGAATCATACAAGAGCGAATACACTCAAGGCTGAATAAAGCCGACATTTCGACATATAAAGTTAACAGCTCGATACTTTGGGATGTAATAACGAATTATATGTGTGAACACGATTGGGCAATTAGTAGCGCGGAGTGGCGCCCTTCGGCCATCCTCTCACCGGAGCCATCCGAGGAGCCTTGGTGCGCGGCGTGACTGGCCCATGGCCCCCTCCATATCTGAAAGTGAACATTAGCGGCTCCATTTTTATCGGTTACTGGTTATGGAATCTGAGATACTAAAACTGAATATTATAATTAAAGATGATGGTTATTACCGATTACACTTAAGGCATACCTTTGATATCTCGCTGGTTTCGACTCTCTGCCTGTGAGATGCGACGCTCTCACCCTTGTAAACATTGTCTTTAGATTGAAACACTAACTTTGCTACTCAACTTTGTCCGTATCTCTCTCTCTTTCTCTCCGGCGCGGCGACGTCTGAAATTTTATGTGACAATTAAATATACAATCAGTTGCATTACGATCAGTTAACTTAGATTTATTTGAGCGCCACTGTTTTATACATTCGTGCATCATAAAACGGAATGCTGTTTAACTTATAAGGTCTAGTTTGCACTGTGCCATCAGTCTGTGGAGACATTTCATTGTCAATTTTGTTATGAATAGAATAATCCTTTTTATCCTCATAACTTATTCAATAATTATTTGTTATAATGTTCGTAATCGTGGGCCCAATATTTAGGGTTGTATAATTTGAAATTGACTGCAACCTGGAGAGAATTGCCTTAACGTTGTTGAGTAGCAGCTGGACCGCTACGACTGTATGCTGATTGTTGTATCGTTCCCACATGTAAACAATCAGTGTTCTGGCCACAATGGCGCGGGTGTGGGCGCCGCCGCGCGTTGCCCAACTTTCCCACGCGCGCGAGGACAAACATTATTTGATCTTGCAGTTTTATTGGCCGGTAACAAACCTTGCGCCGCCGGTCTGTTCATCTGTTCGTATGGATCCTATATCTGTACATAATATACATGCACGGATAATATCCATGTGGTCTCCAGTTGCATTTAAGCACGTAACACACTCAGATTACGTTTATACTCTATGTGCTAGATTCGACTCGTAAAGGTTTGACATTCAATTGTACAAAACATATATTTCATACAATTACAGCTTATGATTTTAATAAATCCTTTATTTATGTATGAAAAGAATCTAGTTCACCCGCGAACTATTTTTCTAATAAATCCATTTGGTCTATTAATATATTTTGTTGCATCTCGGCGTAGCCTCCTTCTTTTTCTGTTCTTTCATTTCCTATTCTTCCCACAATGTTCAGTTGCATCATTTTGAAAGTGACGTGTTTAATTAAGACACGCCGTACACGTTGCGCCGGCGCACCGCACAGAGCCAGTACTTAGCACTAGTTTATGTTTAAGCACATTACTGCCACCGACGCGCCGCGTTGGCTCGGAGGTTGTTTTACGCGAACTGTTCAACGAAATTAATTGCCACATCTCGTAAGACAAGCTCCTGTTTATATAGTTTATAAGAACGTAGCGTAGATTGTTTATAAATCACAGTTGATGGGACGTGATATATCATCAAATGAACACATTCTGTGTACACGTGGCTTGTGTTGTGTACAAGTTATTATGTCCGCTAAGAATATTCAATGAATTAAATTGAAAATGAAGTCTCATTACGACAATATTAGTGATTTGTTGTACTCTCTGTAGATGATGTAATGTGATAATACTCAGTACAAAGTTCCTGACTGTGATATCTAATGAAACTCATAGAGCGGTTGGAGTACCCGGCCGTGTTCACACCAAGTAGGAACAAAATTGTTTATTTACTTGTTTTTTATATCAAATGTATAATAAAGTTTGTCAAATTATAAAATTGACTCATTATTTGTTTCTGCAACCAACATCAATGTGTTCATACCTCACAGTGTTGATTCGTTAATGTTTGTGTGAGTTTTACAATGAGCCTCTACGATAATATATCGGGAGTTTGTTAACTTTAGTGATATTGACATCAATTCTTACACAACAATAGGCACATGAGAACAGTTGAATAGAGATACGAGTACGTCACAATATTCGCGGTGACTATTGTTGTATAACACTCTCGTTTTAAACAACGAATCTGTAATTGCTGCGTTTGATAAGGCCGTCAAGCTGAAGGCCACCATTATATAGTACTGTCGGTGTTTGGTGACCCCCATTCTTAGACTTTACCTATAGCTTACCATCAGGCGAGGTGAAGTCATATTGACGTGACTGATATAAAAAAGTAATGGTTGGCAAAATTGAATAATGTGAATAATAAAATACTATTTAGGTATTTGCTGAGAGGGAAAGATAGTTCTCTCGCTGTCTGTGTTGCGAGGCTGATATGAAATTGCCTGTTAGTTTTCTATGGAATAGATGTACTTCCCCAGTTAGAGTGGAGCGGAAATTACACTGAATTGGCATAATACACAATGGTAAATATTTTGAACATTTGTGAGTAACGATGACACGACGGTCTATGATATCATGAAATTGCAATTTTACCAGATACACTAACTGAACAACTTGTATAGCCCGTATTAGGAGAACTACCGGGACATGGACATACAACATGATATGACTCGTTCAAATTCTTGAAGCACTTGAACGCTAAGCGGGAATGCAAACCTTCCTCTTATTAGGGGAATAAAACGAACACGAAGTCGACACGTCGTATCCTCACTATATCGACGGAAATTTCTTATAAAAATGCATTAGACATTAATAGACATGAGCAAAACGCACATACCGCACACATTTCGAGGAAACCGTCTCGCTTGATGAGGGACATTTATATACGCATAGCAACGTGAGAAAACTTGTTCATCACTGTCAGGTATTCGTTGCAAATATTATATTATACTTACGACGGCCCAATATTAATTTATACTACTACTAGCTGTGCCCCGCAACCTCGCCTATGGCATACTTCGTCCTAGTTCTAAGCTACTAGCCCTACCAATTTTCAGTCAAATCAGTTCAGTCGTTCTTGAGTTATAAATAGTGTAACTAACACGACTTTCTTTTATTTATGTATAGATTCAAACTACAGAAAAAAACAGCTGATATATTACCTTCATTAACGGAGAAACAAAAACAAAATCGCGTATGGTTAAAATTGGTTAAAATGTACGGGTACTGTTAACGACAGCAGTTGATTTACGCTTGAGAACTTGTAAAGTTACTTTTGCCATTTACTGTACCTACTTCACAAAAACGTGAGCATAGGGAGAGACTCCGCGTCAAACATTAAGATCCTAACATTATCAAGGTGCTCCTTCATATCAGTGTAAATGAATTAAGTCCTATCCAATTTGGCGAGGGGAGGGCGTGGGGGGGAAGGGGGGGGTTCATGTGGAGTGGCGGAGTGTGCAACAGTGCCTCATTATCTTAAAGTGGTTGTGACATGTACTTATTGTGAGTACGTGTATAACATACTTCCTCGATAGCGCGGTGTTAGTACGATTACGATCCTTGTGCATGTTCGGTTGTCGGGTTGAGCAAATTCTTATCGGATGGTAAAATGTAATATTATTAAAGTCAAGATTGTTAATAGAAATGGGAAGATGAGAGGGGGAATAGATATAAAAGCTAATTATTTACTTACTAATTTAATACTATTGGGGTCTGGGTACAGTATGGGAGTTGAAAGTATTGCAAAAACATCTAAATCTTGCGTTAAGCGTCAAGTCAAATCTATATTAACTTCAGGTATTAACTGGGTAAGAACAGTTAATGTGCAGAATTCCCACTAGACGTGTAGTTAGGCGCGCGCATCATACAGGAGGAAATCATTTGCATCCCAACATGATCACTGACGCCTACCGCGCTCAGATAATGGCCGACATTAGCAAGTCGCCGGCTTTCTCCGCCGCGCTGTCGCATGTCGTGGCGGGAAGGTAGCTGTTGGCAGGCGGAGGCGCTCCTTCCGCGTTGCGAGGGCCTTCATTACCTTACCCACATGTCGGTGAACGATGTCATGACATCATAGTTGGGAGTCACGCCGTGTTTCTATGTGCGTGCGCCATTTTGATCCATTCTTAATTCGATACATATTTGCAGAGATATGTAATATCGCTTCCATAACTGAAACATGATCACGACTTTATAAACAGACTCAGGGTGTTGAAGAAACACGTGTCAAGTGAGCTGTGAGCCTGGGAACAGACGCCGTCTTATACGTACGTCGGTGATTACCTTTTGATCCATCGTTACAGAAGGAAACAAACGTTGGGTTTTAGCAGTAGCACAGAACAAAGAAAAATCCTTAGGAGCAGTAGACAGGATTCTGGAGTCTGGAGAACACCAGGCCCCGGACTGTACATTAATTTATTCTTCTTCTTCTTCAACCTAGCGTCAATCTCAGTCGCATCCAAAGCTTTCACCTCGGAGTCTAGGGTCTGCTTTACATTAATTTATTATTGTGGATAAATGATAACAATATCTTATCCTGCCATCATTATCCTCATCGCGAATTTTCAGTTACGTCCTTCATACTTTGGAGCCCGACGACGTGAATAATGCATTAACTCAAACATCTAGATGTGTATAACACTTCCTCAAAGCTACGATCGTTTGCTACCCGTAAGCACTTAACATAGAAGACAGCGAGACATTGAAGAGGGGTAAAAACTGTTATGTCAAGGCTACCCCACGTTCGCACAGGCCGGCGGAGCTGCGACCTGCGACCCAATTGTACGCTCGAGTGTAACACAACTGCGCCGCAAGGGGCGGCCGCAGTGGACACGTCTGCCAGCCCGACCGATATTGGGCTATATTTGCCCAAATATTGGTGTTTGAGATGGCGACCGCAATAAACAAATATATTTGGGTTACATACCAACCGAAAACCATCCATGCTAACATTAAAAAGAGATAGGGCGAATTTTTCGAATTTATTAATATTTGGGGTAAACTTTAGAACCACTGCACTTTTGGAAAAATTCTTTCCTCATTTGACAGGTACATTATTCCCGATGGACATGGCTTTAAATTCTGTGTAAATTACGACGCACTTTAAAAATATGCACTTAATATTAACACACCAAAATTCCTCTTAGAGATACAGTATTTATACAGACAAAATACAACAATTAGATATTCGAAGTTGTGTTTCAGCGCAAGGCAAGAACCAATTGGATTTGGTCCAAAAGCGTGTTCCGTTTCAATCGGTGCACTTTTGCAGCTGGCATGAGAATGTTCATTCAATGATGTTAGCGTAATGGCAAACCATCAGTCGTGGAAAAACTTTAAAAGAGAGCTATACATTTCTTGCGTAAGATCAGTATAAAAACTTCAAGACAATCTCTATTTATATCAAGTTTGAGATACCAAGTTAGAGAGTACAAGTAGTGTGGATAGCGGATCATAGCGAATAACTTTACTAGTATTAATTTCGAAGTGGCAAAGTCGAACGGTATTCGCAACAGTGGCGCGCGGGCGACGTCGCGCGGCAACTTATAACGAGCGCCGCGCGGCGCTACCATTGTTATCAAACAAGGCGACGGAGTTGTGAGCTAGGAGTTACGTCTGCCCGATATTGAAACTTGTATGTACAACTACACAGCTGCAGATATAAGTTTTGAGATATTTGAGAGTAGCTAACTTGATTTTTGTAAAAAGTTATAATCAGCTTGAAATATTACACACATATTGTTGAAAAGTTAACCCACTGTACCTCAACATCAGCACAATTTTATTGTGGAATTAATCCAAGCGACTGAGAGCGCTGTCAGTGTTCCTGCATTTGTTTTGCTTTGGACAGATCTAATGGAGTTAAAATTGCCGAAGAACAAGGATGTTTGTATGACGGAGTTAATTCTTACACTTTATTTGTCTTTAGCAATGCCGATGTTTTATAAATGTGGTTGTTACAGTCGAAGCTGAACTGCGAGGTGCTGTTGGACGAGCTCGCGTTCGAGGTGCGCTGGGCCGTGGCCGGCGATAGCATCGTGGTGCAGCTCGTCGCCAAGCTGGGTCAGTGGGCAGGGTTCAGTCCTACACTACAGGCTATAGATAAATATTATGACACGATCTGCCAGTCTGTAGATCTAGTTTTAGATCTACATCGATAGTTTGCAAATTCAGCTGTCCATAAATTTCACCGCCCATTTCGGGCACAGGTAATAGCAGACTGATTCCTCCAACCATATATATTTTTTTAGAAAACAGGTTTGAATTGAAAACGTTGTGAATGCTGGTATTTGTTGATTAACCTTGTTGTTTTTGTCGTTACACAGAGGATGGCGAATACATGTCATTTGGCATCTCGGGCGATCCACAGCGCACGCAGATGGTGGGCGGGGACCCCGTGGTGGCCTGGGTGGACAAGAGCACGCTCAAGGGATACGCCGTGGACTACTACCTGGACGCCAAGAGCCAGTGCGCCGGCGTCAGGGGCTCGTGCCCCGACGAGAGATTTGTGGTGAGGATTGGAAAGCAAAAATATTTTATTTTAATTACTCAAAATCTGTTTGTTACCATTTGATTGCTATTTACTTCCAATAGTCATTAATATTTTATATTAGTATGCCTTAATCGATTTATTATCATTGTTACAAAGTAATTATTCCATTGACGCATATATGCGTCATTGAAATGGTTGGGGATTTTGGACGCATATATGGTACAGTACAAGTTGTTAAAGGTTGTAATAGAAGCGTTCCGTTCCGCAGGAGAACACGAACTCCATCCGCCTGCTGAACGCGGCGCTGGTGAACGGCTACTCCATCGTGACGTACCAGCGCTCGCTGCGCGCGGCGGACGAGCTGGACCGCGCCGTGCTCACCAACGCCTCGCAGCCCATCATCTGGGCCATCGGCCCGCTCAACTCCAGGAACGAAGTCTCCTACCATCCGCATTATACCAAGGTACCAATCTTTCTGTCTATGAGCACTCTATCTGCGAAACGGTATTTTTATAGTCCTGATGCTAAGTGATGATACGGTTGACAATGGAGCACGTTTGCCTAGAAGCATCACTCTTACTTGAAAACTTCTAGTCACAGTACTTAGCTAGTTTGATACCTACAGAAAGTCCCAGTTGAATGTGAAACATTATCTCATGGTGGAAAATACTGACTACTCTCGTTTCCAGGGTGACAAATTCCTGGAGTTCGGTCGCCCGCCAGTGTGGAACTGCCCGATGCCGGAAGGTGACGACGAAGAGTCGGAGGACAGCGGAGACCACGCGCAACACAAGCACGAGCACGCGCACGAACACACGCACGCACACAAGCACACGCACGAACATGTGAGTTACGCACTGTGACCAGCTCGCCAGGGGCACAATATGGCAGGAGATTTTTTTTTTTGGTTTTATACATGATATTATATTTACAATGTTTTATTAGATTTCTTGCCACGTTCATTTTTAGAAATTACTACCATTGATATACTGGTTCCAATATATTTGCAGACTGCTGTAATCAAACCGAACCCCGTGCCAACTCCTGCGCCGGTGCCCAAGGCGGTCCCATGGGCCATTCCTGCCATTCAGTGCTACGAGCCCCCAGATGGCGTGTTCTACGCACAGATGGGACCCACCGGTGGCAAACAGGGATACTCTGCTATCACAGGTACGTCCAATCATGATCATCATCATCTCAGCGCAAGCAATAGAATTGTACCCTATTTCTATTGTAACATCACATTGTAACATGTTTCACAAATATATAAAATTATGAATATGAAAGTTAGGTTGCACAGCTGTTAGGTTCGTTTAAAAGTAATAAATGTTTCAAATCCTCTGTTTCGGTTTAGGCCACGTGGGCTGGGGCATTTCATGGTACATCAACGGCCTGCTCATACCGGAGATCAATGTGGTGCGCGGGCGCAAGTATACGTTCGTGGTAGAGGGTGGGTCCGACCCAGACTCACCTGCCAGGTATCACCCATTCTACATCACCAATGATCCTGTGGGGGGATACTTCCACAAGAGCGATGAAGAGAAGCAGGTTATTACAATACTTCATACATTGTTCATACACTGTTGTTTTAAAGACTTAAATAATAGTAAAACAGCTCACACCATGTGACTTATATCCACTTGTAACCCAAAAGATGTCGCTTGTGTGCTGATACCTACCGAAAGGAATATTCGATTATTTTATAAACGAAGTGATTCATTACAGGGAGTGAAGATCTATGCCGGAGTCCGTCAGACCCGCAGTGGCAATGTGACCCCTATCGGTGTGGGACGCCTGTGCAACTGGACCCCCGACCCGAAGGGACCTGAAGCGGATGAGTACCCGAGCTTTGGTGCTTATCAGCGGGCGTTGACCCTCGTCTGTGAGGAGGGCAACCCAGGCGTCGTGACCTGGGTGCCAGATAAGAACACGCCAAATACAGTCTACTATCAGGTGGGTTGAACATTCCGCACAGTTCTCTGGTAAATAAGTTAGCAGTTGTTAAACTAGAAAAGAATGTTGAAAAATAACAGTGGGTTCGACTCCTAAATAACACACTTGTGTTTGACTATGCATTGATTCGAGTAAAAGTGTAGTCCAACACAAGTCGAGTAAAGTAAAAATAATAAATTATATAATTATATTATACTTACTAAAATATACTACGGTTGTATTCAATGAGTACTTTGGAAGCGCCGTACACTACTCGACCTTATTAGTACTAAACAAACAATGATTAATCATCAAATATAATGTTTTGTATATAGACGTCATTTAAATACTGTAGACACTTTAGTATCTATCAATTTGAGACTCTACTCATACAATATGGCCACGACTAATCATAACTTGACTACTGTTGTAATCACTATCATATTCTTCACCTGTTCTTCACATTAGTTCATCTCACACCACATCACTATCTACTTTATTCTCACAAACAAGTGTACTGAAGCTTTCAATCACAATTAAAATATCATCACCGTATGTTGTGACACCTAGTTCGACAGATATTGTCAAACATTGCAATTGATAGCTTCTAACATAGTCTCTCATGAAGCGACCGTTCGCTTTGTATATGTACATAATCTTTACTATCTGTTTTCTGTTTCAGCCTTCCAAGTCTTCTCTGTGCATGAGATATCTCGTTGCCATGTATATTATTGGACGGTGAAAGATTCATAGTTACAACTATTTGTGAAATGTTCCCTTACTAACGAAATGTTCTGTTACAGTGTTTCACGCACCGTCATCTCGGGTGGAAAATAAACGTCGTGGACGAATGTGACGAGGTGGAGGGCGCCGAGAGTCGTATCATCGAGAGGGTCGCCGCCCCCGATGACATGCTAACCATGGAGTCAGTCCAGGTACAGACTCGAGTCACTCCAGACAAAAACTTTATAAATGAGCGCAAGAAAACGCAAAAAATAATCAATACGAAATCGAATTATGACAATTTCAGTAGCTTTAAGGGCAGCAGTGGCCTCACGGGTGAAGTGTACCCCGACTCCGAGGGGCCGTTCGGACAGGAGTTTGAATTGCCGATATCCAACGGACAGATTAAGGATGTGATACAAGCAGTCGAGACCCTGGAAACCAAGATGAAGGATGACTTCAAGAGGAACGCATCGCAACACGTGACGGAAGAGGTCAAGGAAATGTTTTTGCCCGAGCAACCCGTGCGGGAAGACGATGAATATTCGTTTGAAGCGGGCAAATTACCGCAGACTTACTTCTTACCATCTAACCAGAAACCTCTAACACTACAATCGGTACTTCATCCAAGCAGCCATAATAAGCCTGTAGGAAACATGAGACCACCATTCCGTCGCCCGGTACCTCCTGAAATAAAATTACGTAGACCTCCACCTCCAATGTATCAAAAAGGAGGTTACCCACTTTCTATACCAAATCACCATAACATGTATGGGCCATCGAAGAAACCTCCACCAAAGATGGCCCCAAACCGACCACCACCGAATATGAGTCGACCACCACCGACTGTAGAACGACCACCGCCGCCCATGGACCGACCTCCTTTACCTCCATCTAGGGGCAGTATACCTCCAATGAAACCCATGCCTATACAACACCAGTCTAAACCTAAGTACAACCAGATTACAAAACTCATATCAAAAAATCCGAGTACTCCGCTAAGTCAATTACAAACAATAATTTTGGGTAAACCTAGTTTATCTCAACCTACCTTACCTTTACCACCTTCGAGTCAAAAGATGAATTTAGGTCAAGCGGATGTAATTGCCAGTCATGTTGTCAAAAGTCAAATAATGCTGCCGGGGGCCAACGATGCGGTCGCACAGCATAGCACGCAGACGTATTTCAATGTGCCAGGACAAATAATTTTAGGTAAACCAATGGATGACCCAATGCCTTTAGAGCAACAAATAACAACTAAACAATATGGAGTCCAAACCCCATCTACACCAACACAAGCACAGTTCTCACAATCGACACCAAGTCTTCATATGACAACCGATCGTAATCAATCATCACAGAATGAAGTAAAATCTTCAGATTTCATAGGAGAGTCCGCAGATGCATCCTTCATACCACCCGCAAGGAACACGGGCTTCAAACCGGATTCAATTGTAGTTGAAAGTGGATTTAAGCCCATTATAAGAGAACCGCTAATGGCTGGTGAAGACAGAATAACAGATGAGTACGAAGCTTTTGGTAGCAACAGACGAGAAGATACTGACGTTCAAGAAGACTATGAAGAATCACCTAATATCATTCCTACTAAACATAAATACCCGAGCGACCAACTGACAGAATCATTTGAACCAATGTTCATACCATCACCAGAAGATCACTTAATTCCTACTAATGATAGAACAAAGGAAATTTTCCCGCCAAATCACGCCAAAGAAGACAGGCCTCATCCAGTTTATGTGAAAACGAAGAACGAATTAAATGCGTTGTTCAGTAAAAAGAACTTAGAAAAAGGTTCATCTACAGATTTGGTGATGCAATCAGACAGGGTCAGCCCTCACTATCTTCCTCCGGATCCAAAATTGCCTAAAGAACATTATCAAAAGTTGACAAATGATGAGACATTTACAACGTATGATGGTAAAACAATATCAGGTGCGACATTAACAAGTATTTCCGATTCCAAGCCCCCTAAGTTATTCTCTGCTAAACTTCCTGCTACCACCGAACAACTAATAAGGTCTCCTCAGTTTGGACCGTTTAAAGGTGAAATTCCACCACCAATAGATGAGCATATAAATACAGAAACAAAAAGTAACACAAATTTGCGAAACACAGACTCAAAAATTGTTGGCAACCAAAAACCGAATAGCGACGATGCTAGCGATCTAAAAACGGCAAGCAGTTCAATAGTGAGTCAACTCAATGCGACAGATGAGCCTGAAGAATATGAGGAAATAGAAGA
This sequence comes from Lithosia quadra, assembly GCA_963576445.1. Lineage (NCBI taxonomy): Eukaryota > Metazoa > Arthropoda > Insecta > Lepidoptera > Erebidae > Lithosia > Lithosia quadra. The sequence goes on from OY754895.1 coordinate 116,865, forward strand.
ATATGAAGAAGACCAAGTGGATGAAGATTTAAAAAAGAGAGTAAGGAGAGGCACAAAACATGACATAGGTCAAGTTGAGGAGGTACCTCAAACCAACGGGCATAGCAAGCCTGTCCATCACGTAGAGTTCGAGACTACGGCGTCAACGGGCGCCGTCGCGACGGTGAGACTCACATGGGTGACTCACATAGTATTACTAGTGATATGTATGAAACTGCTATAAGTATAATTTAAATTATTAATTTATTTATTGGATTAAATTATAGAGGGCTTGCCATTAAATGCATTTCGCGTTTATACGTAAATATCGGGGTTGAGGCTGTGGACTGGCTACACCAGCGTCTAGTGTCGGGGTCGGACGTGTATCCCATTGTGTCTTCGTGAACCGTGATCTTAACCACACCTGTTACCACTTTGTTACACGCATAATGCAATTCAATACTCCGTTAGTCTCTAAGGTTTTGTAAATATTTTTTCTACGTATCTAATAAAAATAGTTTTACATTTTACGTTTCTTTATTTTCCGAATACCAAGCTTGATATCCTTATTTGTAAAGAAAATATAGTGGATTTGAGCTATTATTCTTAAGGGTATATCCCCGACCCCCAAAGTAATTTGGATTATTATTATTGCATGTAAGAATAATATCCTTAAGTTGGCCTATTTGTTGGTGTCTGCGCTAGTCTGCAATGAGAGCACATCACGTAGTGAATGTCGACGAGTTATTGCCTCAGATTAGGCTTCTTGGTGAGCGATGGCAGCTTGAGCAGCGTGTGTACGTTGTAGATCTTCTTGGTGAGGCGCGTGAAGTTCTGCATCGCGATCTCGTGAGGGTAGTTCATGTCCACCAACCGCAGCACCGAGTCTCGGTTGCGGCCGCTGCACAAAGAAATATTTCGCTGTCCCCGGCGAATAATATGGTAATCGCAAATTCTAAATTTTACAGGAGAAGCAAATAACTGTTTTATGCTTATATCTCAGTGCAGGTAGATTGCATGGCAATAATTTATATGTCAAAAGAAAGCTAATTTTTGTACCAACTAGTTCCTATGTTAATTTTATTTTGATAGGTTATTGGAATAAAGTTATTTAAGAAAAACATTTTACAGAAATTGTAGATAAAAAGTATAGTACGCAATGTATCATTACCATTTTATTCGCGTTATTCCCATGTCTGTCGTGGTCAGTAATAATGCATTACAGTATTGTTCAGAGCTAAAAATGTTTACGGCAAATGAACATTACCATATTATTCGGGGAAATTCATATGGTAGTATCTACGGTAATATAACTTTGCAATACTATTCATCAATATATAGTGTCAACTGATTATTAGTAATATTATATTGCAAATACAATATTTCATCAAATAATACAGTACTAATTAATTAAATTACATATAATGTACAATATTACAGCCAGTTGATGATTTTTTTATTAAAATCTGTAATTTATTGTAAAAAGGCATTACCGATACTAACGGAAAAAAATAACTTTGCATTATCGTTTACGGTATTATTCGTGTAAAAATTGTATTTCTAATTTAACTGAATAAAATTGTAATATTCATTATGGACCTATGGGAAATATTGTATTTTCATAAATATCCACTCAAAAATTACAAAAAAAAATTACAATGTGTATTCGATGCTCTAATAACCGAAAATGCAATAAAACCTAAACTGTTGTTATAGCACATTACCATACTATTCGCCGGGGAGGGCGATTTGTTCAATACTCAGGATATTTTTGCATTCATGTTTTCTCCTAAACCTTTTTATTCTGCATGATATGTTGTCGTAAACCTAGACCTTTATGAAGCATGTTCTTGAACCAGGTGATTTCTCAAAGTAGTAGACAGAGCTGTTACACCCTCATATTTCATCAGCATTGTTTCCGGTCTACGTGGGATCGGATATGAGACAAATCTTACGCAGCTAATCAAAACAATTTTCTAATTTCGAATTCACAGGAGTTTGAAAAGAATAACAAAATGACCACTTGCGTGACCCGGACAGTGAACCCGGTTTTATGATTACGACTATGCTTCTTTTACTCACATTCGTTACTCTGCCGATTAAATAATACGATTAAAAAAGATTTACAACTGCCGTGATATCATTTTGGTCTTCTCATGCTGAAGCTGGAAGTAGGTACTTGTATGTATGTGTGTGTGTTTATACTGACTGTCTGTTAGTCATGATCCTCGCCACCGATGTGAGTGGCAGGCCAGCTTTGTCTGCCACCGTCAGGTCACTACCGCGAACGACCAGCTCCTCGATGATCGCAGTGTTGGCACCCTGACACACTGTGACCACAGACCGCAGAGTTACACATATTATTCAAGGGATTGAAATTAGTTGTTACACGCATTTCAGCTGTCCAGTACTAGTTAGGTACAATCTTCGATTTAAACTTCTAGGAAAAGTTATTCAATAGTATGTTTTCAATTGCTCTTGAGCGAACAATGTAAACCTATAAAATGATTTCGAGTGAACTAACCAGTTTAAAACAACAAGTGACTTTCCTCTCCGTCTTTGGCTAATTGATTATTCTGCTATCGACAGAGCGGAGGTAAATTTGAATAAAAAATGAAAGTCTATAAGCGTAGCCGGTGTGGCTGACATCGCGTCCTTGCAAAAAACTGAGTATCGTCCATGAATAAAACAATCTAAAAAGTCGTAGAGTGAAAAACCAAATTTTGTCAAGAACACTTGAAAAGGTAAATATAGACAGACCGACTAACAAATGAAAGCAAATTGGACCACTTCCGAAATGGAGATGAATCGCTCGCTCAGTTCTTGAGTTGTTGATGTATTTTTAACTTAAATATAATGGTGAATATATACAAAATTTTAACATAACTAATATGATAAGTAAGCACACGACCCACGTGATGGAAAGTGTTCACTACACACTGTATACATTCGTAATAAAAGAGTGGTATCCAATAAAAATATTTTTCAGTGGCTACGCACGTAGACTGGATTGTCCATTTATTATGTACTAGCTTAAGCCCGCGGCTCCCCCCGCGTGGACGTCACACGTAACTTATGGAATAGATATATTGAAGTAGCAAGTGGTAGACGCACGAGCTCTGAACAGCGGCGTCCAGCCGTTGTAGTCCTCGGCCTTGACGTCCCCCCCTCTGTCCAGCACGTGGCGCAGCACCTCCACGTCGCACGACTCCACCGCGTAGTGCTCCACGCGGAGGCCGTTCACGTCACGAGCCTGGAACACCAAGACGACACTTTAGTTTAAAGAGATCGAGCGCACCTTTCAGTTTTAATTAAACCACAGGCAAGCAAAGTTAATTGGCCCGTGGTCCGGTTGACAGAACCACTGGCAAAAAAATTTGAACTTGGATCGACCAATAAATCTACGCGATCGGACCACGGGTAACAAGCCTATCAATACAGAGTCCTCGGTAACTATAAGTTGGACGTTCTATATGGTAGCAATATTCTACTAAGACCTAATCTAATGCCAAACTAAGCGTAGTTGAGCATACTTAAATACATTATTTTGAATACATAATTATCATATACGGAAATACTAAAGGTTAACGTTAATATATGCGCGTAGTACTGAGAGCAACACGTGAAGACCGCAATATGGTAAATACGCGCTGTTTACGCTCAAGCTCGGGAGGCCGAGCGTGACATAGTCCGTTGTTTTACATTATAATATCTACAACATTACCTACCACTATTAATTCCATTCAATTTCTTAAAAAAACCGGCCTCATTACACCGAGAGTTTATTCTACTGCTACTTTAAGGGGAGGTGGGTTGAATGTTTGACCCTATATGTTTTGTGACCTGGAAGTCCGCGCCCCTCTCCAGCAGCAGGTCTGCGATGGGCAGGCGGGCGGTGAGTACGGCGAGGTGCAGCGGCGCCTGCCCCGCGGACGAGCGCTGGTTCACGTCCGCACCCGCCGACACCAGAAAGCGCACTGTGTTTATGTCTCCTGGCAAACATTGAGCTCAGAAAGTAGTTGCACCCAAAAAAGTCATGTAAACAAAGCCAAGCGTAATGTAATGAAGAAGTATGCGGACTCCAGGCTCCGAGGTCAAAATCTTACGGTGGAACCACACTTTGCTAAAAGTCAAAGAAACTCTAAACAGGTTGCACGTTTTAGAGTTTCTTAGACTTTTATATCCTAATAAAATTGACAATATGCATACTGGATAGTGACACAAGCTTTTGAAAGCCAAGAAATAAGCAGAAACTCAAAGCAGTATGTTACATAAGCGATAAGTTATACCTTTCCTGACAGCAGTCGCCAGGGGGGTGAAGCCGTTAGTCGGGTTCAGGATACCGATCAGCTCCGGCCTTTCTTCAAGCATGCCTTGAATCTGAATCATTCAACATTATGTACTATGCTTATTCCAATTAAACGAAAGTGATTATAATGGTATGTAAACGGGAATTGACGCGATCATGGTATAGGTATATACATACCTGTATGTGAGTGTGGTATGTGATGGTACATGGAGAAACGATAATATAAAAAATGTCGAAAATGTGCGGGTAGATGAACAACCGGCTACCTCACGGACTCGACGACGGAGGACGTGCGCAGCTGAGACAGTCAGCCTGTGACCACGGCCGGTGTAACCTGGTCGAAACGTCAGGCATTCCAAAGGTATGTATATACCTATACCATGATCGCGTTAATTCCCGTTTACGTATTATTATAATCATGGAACGCGAAAGTTTAAAAGTTAATAAACGAAAGTGAGCACGAATCAACGGCGCCATCTGACCTGCTTGATGTACCCGCACTGCACCGCCATGCAGAAGCACGTGACGGAGGTGCCGTCGGTGTCGGTGTTCGTCCACGTCTCCTCGGACCACCGCGACTCCAGCCACTTGTGTGCTGAGCACTTGCCTGCCGATGACGGTCTACCAGAGACATATTTTTTTGGTATCTAATATTTTTATTCCTTATGATTATATTATATATACAATTCTACTGTACGCGTGGCTGTCACTGAACTCCTCCTAAACGACTGGACCGATTTGAATGATTTTATTTGTATGCATTTGGGTGGCTCGTTGGATGGTTTAGATTTCGAAATAAGCCCGGCAGATGGCGCTCCAGTCGGTATACGGACAACGTCTGTCGGAACCGCTAGTTTTTTTTATAAATAATAGTCTACGGCATTCTAGACAGCGCAAAGTAAGCATAACTTAACCAGCTTATGTTATAGGTTCTAGAATGCGGATAAAAATACCGGTACAACGGTAAAAGATAAATAACGAAATGAGTTTTTCACCTAAATTAATAAGATTATGTCATCAAAATATATATTAATTTTGTTCCTCTCAACGTAAATAACTCCATATACAAAGTTTTTCCAATTTTTAACTGTAACATTTTTATTTTACCTTGCATTCGTGACTTCTTCATCTCCTATTTCTTTCTTTGTAACCAGCTCCATGCTCTTCGTGACTCTGATACTCGGCACATTGGTCGCTTTACCTTTATCACTACTAACACCTTTATCATCGTCTTTAGAATCATTTATTCTGTTTACTCTCTGATACACAGCGTCCTCGCCGCCGTAGAACTGCACAGCTCTGTGGGCGAGGCTGGACACCGCGTCTGCTTGCACTATGACTTTGAGTCTAAACTTGTGAGGGTGTCTCGGAGCTAAGTTGTCTATTTCTTTTGTTGTTTTGCCACCTCTAAAAAGACAACAAACTATTATATTGGTATACAGGTATTTGACTAAAGCGTTAAACTAAGGAAAAGAAGAAATGGCTAATAAGGAAAACTAGAGCTGACGAGGAAAATAACGATACTTAGAAAAGAAATTCGTGGAAAATAAAATATTATTGAATTATTGATGTCAACATCTTTCTAACAATGTCCAACATGAAAGTGATAATATCTTGTTACCTTTTTTATACAACTTAGGTGGCAGACAAGCACACGGCCCACCGATGGAAAGCGGTCACCGTGGCCTATGGACATGTGTAGCACCAGGGGTGTCACACGCGCGCTGCCAACCCTTAAGAGGAGGTTGGGGGGATTGGGGAGGAGAAATGAGAAGAAGGGGGTTAGGTTAGATAAGTAAAATGTACCTGTAGACCACCACCCAGGGCGGGAACTTGTTATTCTTCTCGATCCTAAACAACAACTTGTCAGCGATAAACTCAAACGGCTCCAGTCGTCCCCAGTCCAAGGTGATGGAGTACTTGGTACGGTTCAACACCTCTGGGGGCGGAGGTGACCAGTGAGTGAACTTCTCCACGAGGAACTCTTGAAGAGACATATTGTTAGTGAAATCACAAAACGATTCTACGCATCGACCATCATCTTCTTCTATCCGATTGAAGATAGTACCTTAACTATGCCCAGTACGCTGACTAAAATATTAGCAAGTTGTGACAACTAAGCACAGGCTATTGATATAGATCATGACTCGAACACCACACTCACTAGTGACTTGTCACTTTGTAAATAGTTTACTACGACTAGAGTATGGAGTACAAGAATCTTTCAAGTGAACACACAAGGAACACGGGGAGGTGCGCCGCTGCATCAGGCGCCGAGCACAAGTTTGATCGATGCGAACTTGGACACATTGTTGCGACGCCTGCCGACTGCCGACTTGCGCGAACAATGCCGCCAATTTATGTTGTACTTAGCACTGCGGCGAAGTTTAGATGCATAGTGCATCCAAAATAAACAATTTACCTAAACGTTCATACGTGCCACAAAGAAAGGTTCTAAACTCACTCGTTGGGATCACCTGTAAATGGCGGAAGCAAGTAATAGCTTTAAGATAAATAAATAAATAAAATATTCTACAACATTCTACACATCGCTCCCTAGACCCAAAGTAAGCTTAGTTTAACTAGCTTGTGTTATGGGTTCTAGAATGCTGATAAACATACTTATATCCTTTTTTTTTGTAAATACATACTTATTATACATAGAAACACCCAGGCCAACGCAAATAGACATATTCATGCATACAAATATTTGCACTGAGCGGGAATCGAACCCGCGCCCCCTGCGTAGCAGTCGCATGGACTACCGCTACGCCACAGAGGCTGTCTATCTTATCTTCCTACATTTGCCGGGTTACCTTCATTTTTACTCCCACTTCCCACTTACTTATTCAGCTCACTCACCTGTGTGGTACTTTAGGAGTGTTTCAATGGACATCAACAAATGTCACTTTAATTTAAGTGGGGGTTCCATTCGACTTGCCTCTCCTATTTTTGGTTTCAAACGACTTTTGTAACACAGGATCGCACCAAACTCATAGTTCATAGTCGACCATCAGTACTATAAAGGCGGTCTTGACTGAGAGGTTGCGTGTTCGAATCTAATCCTGATGTAACACCGGCTGAGGGGTGACAAGAGTAATGGTCATATGATTACCTACTGGCATCTGCATATTCTAACAAGTCAACAAATATTGCCCAAAGATGTGTATTCTAGCCGCATTATTACTAAATAACGCTAGAGAAACGTCGTGAATGCAGAACACCCGTCCGTCGTGAACACACAAGTACCTTGACGTACATCACTAGTACATACAACACGCAAAACCTCTCTTTGTTATTCTCTGAATAGTTGGGTTGAACCGAGTTTTTTCTATTTGGTGCAGTTTTATTTAAAAAATCATAAAAATGTTTAATTAAAACACGTTACGAGCTGAACTTTGCGACGTTCCAGTTGTTAGTTATCTACGAGCGAGTGAACATACTGTAGGTATCCACATTCCCATTCAATTGATTTCGAAAGTTTCGCCTTTATTATAAATATCGCGAATCCCTTCATTTCTATTTAATTTAATGATTTCGTAGTGCTCAATCAGGTGGGAATGCAATCGGACACGTTCAATTTGGCGCGGGAATCGGAAAATGGAAAAAACACATTCAAAAGCCATATAAATATTTTAATATCGAAAACATCTAACAAGTACCTTAAACGACTAAACTTTTGAACTGACGGTCATGAAACTTGACAAAGAGGGAGTCTAGGTCTTCGAAAAGGACATAGCTTACGTATATCCTTGCAAAACGAACACCCTTTTTTAAGGTCGGTAAAACATAAATTATTACCAAGTCCGTAAATGTAGTTATATTTCAGTAAACAACAATGTCGTTCGGTGAGCAATCTCGTCAGTTTCAGTTGCATTTTCCAAATCCGCGTGTTCATCTAAGTGCCAAAAGCGGAGTGCTGCGGACGAAGATAAATGTGCGCCGTCCGACCGCCTGCCCGCCCGCCGGCCGGCAGGGCTCCGCCACACTCGGGTGCCAACAGCAGTGCTATTCTCTAACTTACAATTTTCAACGTTGCGCTCGACGTCGAGCGGTTCGACCTACAGCCTTCAGTTCGACGTCGAGCGCAAGGCTGTAATAAAAAGGTATTCTCTAGCACTTTGACTTCGTCGACGAACTGATGACCTCTTCCCTCACATCGTTGTTTTGCCGTCTATCATCGTCTATGGTCGTCTAGTAGGGCTTGACATAATAATTTTTCTGCATCATAACCGGTAAGTATCGATTGAGGATTAATTATGGTTTTAAGGGTTTTAAAAATATGAAATTAGTATTTTTAGGCATTTAGAAGGATATAGTTTAATGAAAAAGTATTATAGTCAATTAATTATTCATATTTAACAATTCTAATATTTTTTTAAGACCAAAATGATGATTATCTATGCCTATAAACGCTTACATAAAAAAAAAACAAAAGCCAATCCGCCATTGAAAATTGATTTGTAAGCAACAACATAGCATTGTTTAATTTGTTCGTTTGTTAAATAACGTAGTGGTTCTTTAGTAAACAACCACTACGTTTTCCCTTTGCCCATAGAATCCCGTTACTGTAACCCATGGGAACTTACTCCAAGGACAAAAGCAGCATAATTATGTGTTATTTACCATGTCAAGCAGTGAGATCGATAACCCATGCGTGGAAAAATTATAATGGGTGTATGAAATGAAGTAATGAAAGGCAAAAGAATGTACACCTCGGTCAAAGGAAAGTTATTTAACACCTGCATATTACTTATTCTAACGTGGGCGCTCACAAAATCTCAGCAAATCTAACTCCGAATATGTCCACAAAGCATGATGGTCAATAAATGGGAAGATACATAGAATTAACCATAACAAAACTAGGGAAATCACTAGACTCGAGATTTAGTGCTTAAAAGAATAACATTAAAGTGAAAATGGGCTTACATAATGAAGTGAAATAAACAAGTAACTATGTGGTACCTACGACGAGATGAGAAGAATCTCGGTTCATGCGATGGGAAGATATTGGTTAAGACAAGTGTTTATGTGTTTAAAAATAATCAAAATTGTGAAACAAGTTTAATAAATTTACTGCAATAAATGTGTTATTTTTGACCACAATCTATCCCTGTTACTAAATTTCAGCCAGATCTATTTAGCGGTTTGAGTGATTGAGTAGGTATCAAATATCTTTACATTTATAACATTAGTCTAAAGCAGGATATTGCTAATAAGTACCTACTTAGTTATCTAAACCGAGTAGTGTAATTGTCCACATCGTGCACAAATCAAAGTATTCAATTTATTTAATATAAGTGTTCAGTGACTGCTCTTTCATATTAAGAATGATCTACAATCTACAACAACCAAGTAATTTGGACTGTTTATAATTGGAGAATGTTACGAAATGCTGTACCATCATCAATGTACACTCGAGAGCAATGAATCCGGGTCACTTAAAGAATCCTAAAAATCTCGGAAACTAAAAATGCTAGGTTAATGCAATAAATTGTATTTAATAGACAATGTAATACTCCTTAAAGGAAGGTATTAAAACTTCTTAGTTATTGTAAAGTTATATCATAAAAAAATCAAATTTGAAAAAGGGCCACTTTCGAAGATGGAACTACGAAATTACAGCATTTGGTTTTGCTTTTGTTTGTAATCTGTCATTTATGTGGGTACATAAACCATGTTGATAGTGCTCTATATTCATTATTCAAGCTGAAATTATGTCGCTTACGCCTGAAGAATGCACCAGAATACTTACAATGCTGGAAACCGGCCGGAGTCAGCGCGATACAGCCAGGACTGTCGGTGTGTCGCTGTCAACAGTACAAAGAGTTCTCCGACGTTACGAGGAAACTGGTTCTAACCTACGCAGACCAGGAACGGGCAGAACCAGGTGTACCACAGCACGAGAAGACCGATACTTGGTGAACACCATGCTTCGAAATCGCTTTCTCACAGGAACTGAACTCACCAATCAGTTTCGACGCCTCGGAGGAAGTAACCCAAGTGCATGGACAGTAAGACGTCGGCTTGCTGAATCTAACTTAAAACCCCTTAGACCTGCAAACGGCCCTAAACTGGAGCGTGGGCATCGTATTTCGAGACTAAGATATGCCCAGAGCCACGTAAATTGGAGTATTGAAGATTGGTCAAAAGTTATGTTCTCCGACGAATCAAAATTTATGCTCTACAAGCACGATGGAAGACACAGAGTGTATCGAAGACCAGGGGAAAGATTCAAGCAAGCATGCATCGAAGAAAAAGTAGCCTACGGTGGTGGGTCTGTACTTGTGTGGGCCGGAATTTCTTCTGAAAGTCGCACAGAGCTGGTGATCATAGAAAACGGCTCTTTAACTAGCGTAAGATATGTGGAAGAAATCCTCAATGATCACGTTGGTCCATTTATGGTCAATTTAGGTGAGGATGCTATATTTATGCATGACAATGCCCGACCTCATACAGGTAGGATTGTGAATGAAAACAACGAAACCCTCCCCCAATCACGCTTCGTGAGCTCAAAATTGCTCTCACAGAGGAATGGGAGAATATTCCCCAAAATCGTATAAGGAACTTGGTGTACAGCATGCCAAACCGCGTAAACGCAGTAATGGAAGCACGAGGAGGCAATACGAAGTATTAAAATTCAAGAAAATCGTAATAAAGTTCAAAAATTTCATGTTTCCTATTTTTGTTTTAAGGAGAGATCAGCAGTTTTTTTCTTTATGTAATTTTGTGTTAATAAAATGTATGGTGACTCATATTTTTTTTACTTTCATTTAAGGAGTATTACATTGTCTATTAAATACAATTTATTGCATTAACCTATCATTTTTAGTTTCCGAGATTTTTAACATTCTTTAAGTGACCCGGATTCATTGCTCTCGAGTGTATGTCACTTCTCCAAATTTTTTGGAGTGTTTGGAGGATTGATTGGGTAGGATATTGGGTAACAAAAACATTAAACCATATTGACATTAAAATCTGTGATATTCCATCCTATGAAAGTATCAATTGAAACAACTGTGTATTTTTTAAAGCATTATATTGAATCTTTATCTTTATTTCTTTAGTTTTAATCAGTCTTATCATTCTTGACATTTTCTTTCTTCGGTTCACGGCTCCATATGGAAAAGAGAGAAGACTATTAATCAGAAAATAATTTATAACATTCTATAGCATTTCATGCAACAGGCATATTACAAACTGAATACATAATATACCTATTCTTCTTTGGACTCACTGTCTACATACCTATACCTCTATTCTTCTAATTAGATTTGTAAATTTTTTTGTAAACAGTACATACATGTTGTACACAGAAACACCCATAGCATTGCAAATATTCATATTCATGCACGCAAAATATAAGCTAAGCAGTGAGTGGGAATCGAACCCCTGACCTCTGACTTAACCGAACATGACACGGCACGGTAGGGACATGTGGAGAGCCTCGGAGCAACCCTGAAGAGGGCCACTTCCGCCTTGGCCGGATTTGCCTCTAGCAGCAGGGTTGCCCGGGTGCACTGTGTGGACGTTTCGGCCCACACCCTCTAGTGCCAGCACCTGGGTTAATAATAACCACACTTCAGTTTTTTATAGTGGTCACGTCAACATGATTTCACCTCGCCTGATGGTAAGGTAAGGGTAGTCTCAGGAATGGGGTCACTATACATACACACAGATAGTGCCATAATTTAACAAGGCATTGTTAAATTTAATTATAACAAATGACTGAAAGAACGCACTAACTATTATTATAATATAACTCAATGCTATGTGTGGAGAAGACTCTTGTGATTACTTTATATGAATAAAATACACTTACCAAGTAAGTATAATCTTTCCCCATCATGCTCAAGAGTATCTAAATATTATAAATGTTCCTTTATAGTTTCAGTAAACACAAAACTGTTATGTCTAGCACCTCCACATATCAACATACAGTTATGTTGATGATTGTATGTTGTACAATGTTGATGATTATCACACAATGAATGATGCAGATTAATCTAAATACCTAATCTGCATCACTAACCTGAAATAAATCATTATGCACTTATGAATTGAGTTATTATTTAATACAATTATACTCTCAATATATATTAAACTAAATTTCACAGATGATAAGCCCATTCCTGCCAAGATATCTATAAAAATGGACTTAAAATTATAGAAAACTAGCTGTGCCCTGCGGCTTCGCCCGTGGCATACTTGTCCCCGTGACAAGATAAAAGTATCCTATGTCCGTCTCCTAGTTCTAAGCTACCCCCCATCAATTTTCAGCCAAATCAGTCCAGCCGTTCACGTGTGATACTGTGACCAAGGGCAATAGGGATTTATTTTTATATATATAAGTAGATTGTTTGTAGGACCTATGTCAAATACTTATTTACCTTTCTTTCAAAACTTGCTGTTCTTCATATTTTTCCTTTCGCTTATTACATATTGCACTTGCACGTACATGGTGTTTATATATTACATATTCTTCTTCTAATACTCATAAATGTATTACATCCATCCTCCAAAAATGTATGAAGTCCGTATCCCGAGAAATGGTTTTCAATTTCTCTTGCTTTCTACGAGATTTCACATTATTTTTTAATTACTCCTTTAGTCTGAGTTATAATCATGCATAGCAGCAGCCTTAAGATCAAGTAGAACTTTTAAAAATGTTAGTTTTCAATGACTCGATCGACCGTACGGCGCAAATATTGTAGCTTTTGTTTTTGACAGCTAAATTCGAGGCTGTGCTCAAGGTTGTCGTCGAAGGCGAGCGCCAACGACGAAGATTTTTACTTACAGAATACCAAAACGTATTGTACTAATGTCAAATGGCCCTCCGGCCGACGCGTGATATTAGTTCTTCGTCGACCACCACAGCCTTGAGCGCTAGTAGTACTTTAGGGAATACCAAATGCACAGTTCGACGCTGTACGCAACGCTGTATCGAGGTTGTGTGCTTAGAGAATAGCACTGCAGTACATTACGTTTCGTCACATTTGTGAGATTTTCCGTAATGGGACATCTTAGTCGCGCTCTTATTACTGCAAAAGTTTTGACAAATCGTGTCATTTAAAACGGTACTCAAGTTGTGATGTCTTATAGTTGTCACAAAATAAAAGGCCCACTTTGACAGTTCGTGCCCATGAAGTTCTTATTGTTTTATCAATTGAAATGTTCTAAAGATAATTACATTTTTCATTGACAGGTACCGCCCACTCGGCTAAGTGCTGTGCATAACGATTTTTTCATGTAGTCCACAGACTATTAATAATCAGTTAAGGAAAGAAAATATCGAGTGAGATATTTTTTTTCAAGCCCGACGCGCACTTTTATTTTTATTTATTTTAATACTTGTGTTTAGATTCTGAAGACTGATTTAATTTTTCTTGTTGTTTTTGTGATTGAGTGAATGTTATTGTAAAAAAATATTAAATATAAGTAAATTGACCTTTAATAACATTGTATTGTTTTAAAATACATACAAAATCAAAGGTTAAGCAAATTTTTCTAATCAGAACTTTAATCCAATGCAGTTTACATACATATTCAAATCGATTAAATCCCCATGCAAACTGGATTCGATTCATCCTGAGTATCGAATACCGAATCGTATAGGTACATAACTAGTTACGCCACGAGAACAAACGTCAAAACGGGCCTTTTATTTTGTGTTGAGTATAAGTCATAAGTTAACTCAGGAGTGGTCCTTAAGAATGTGAACCTGAAACTAAGTGAAGAGAATTAATTAAGTAATGATAACTCATTATAGGTTAACTATACATATCTAGCCATTTGATGCATCCAAATCGCAAATTGCGATAAGACCGCCCATTGTAGGTACAAGATACGCTGTTTACTAATCCGTTATGTCCGATAGGTAGTAAGCAATAAAAAGGATCTTTCTATCTGTCTGTCTATTTTTTAATCTTTCTTTAAAGAACAGATGGTTTGGAACCATAAATCGAACCCTGAACCTTACAATTGCAAGTAAACATAACCCGAATACATGCCATTAGAACAACGAATATGAGTTATACTTTGCTTCCACAAAGAGCTGTGAAGTTTGCTCTCACAATACAGAATTGATTTATTTGAAGCCATACAAGTATACAACTTTGTATCCATTAATTTGCGTGTTTTTCAAGTGTACATCGTAATTTATTCAGATACGTTAAACATTTGTAATAAATAATGTAATAAATAAACATTTGCAATAAATAAACATTTGTAAATGACACAAGTTTCTCTCTAATGTGCACAACGATTTACGTTACGTGACGTTCAGGGGCGCCTGCGAGTACACACACACGCACACACACACAGGGTCCAGTGCGAGTTGCTGATATCCTGATACATTAACAACTAGTTCAAATGGTAGTAAAGTAATGTCTTAGTGGATAGAGTCTAGAGTTTGAAGCTCGAGATCCTTTAATTGTTTTAGATGCCTCTGGCCACGTGGTTCGACCGTATGGTTCGATCAATCGCACTACGTTTAGATGGGTCTGTCGGCTTTTCTGGGAGCGACCGTCTATTACTAACAAGATATACACAAATATATAGGCAGTTCTTTGATTAAATCGTTTGATTACATTTAAATCTATATTATCGGTGCATACGGTGCTAAAAGTTGCCTTTTCTTTAGGAATAATACTTATGAAGGTCAAAAACCCTGATGAATGGCAAATCTAAATTGGACTCTTAACCTGAGTAATCATCAGTCAAACATATACCTACATTCTTTATAAATTACTTTCGCAATACACCACCGACCCTACAACAAACTTTATATGAATCTGTGTTAACATCAGCCAGACCCAGGTGTCCTGTCTGTGAATGATTGGAACAAGACTCAGCGGAACACGTGGCACATGTCAGAGCTGCACATTAGTGAGCGCAGTACGCGACTCACCCCGTACACCGTACGGTACACTGTGCCACGTTGTGACACTCACGATTGATGAGTGCGCGCAGCTGTACGGCTCAGGAACTCTTGCTACGTGATTTTTTTTTACTACGTAGGTGGCAGACAAGCACACGGTCCACCTGATGGGAAGCGGTCACCTTGGCCTATTAGAGGTGTGCAACACTAAGGGTATCACACACGTGCTGCCTACCCAGGAGGGAAGGGGGGAGGGCTTGGAAGTGTGTTTCAGAAACTGTTATAGTTCTGTTGGAACATTATCTTTCCTTTGTTGGAGGTTCAATTGTATAGATCAGGTGGGCCGTGTGCTTGTCTATCACCTAAGTAGTATAAAAAATATACCTGTATATTCCTAATTATGTTATCATGGTAACTAAGCCTGATACACTATAAAAATAAAAATGAATTTATATGTTTATCAATACGAGTGCAGCCGTGAACATAGACTGGTTGCATAAAAGTTGTTACTTTTAAATCACTTCATAAAGTAGATCAGTGTTCATCTCTCGATGATGTAAGGATTCGATAACATAATAACAGACCAATCAATTGGAATCATAGCGGTGTTATTGTGAGGAGGGCGTGGGCGCTGCGACCTCTCGACCTCTCAGCGATTCGTCCACTGGCAGTGTACCTACAGATATAGATAGCAAACACCTATTAGAACATCATTGATAATTAATTAGATGAAGGAATAATCGGGGTATCTCCTAGACTAAGTTTCAGTTCAGTTCAGCACAAGTTATCCAGATGCTCTGGAGGGCAATAGCTACTTCCTGCCAGAGTGCGCTTCGAATAGGTAATTGCCGAAGACCCTTTTAGAGTAAACATTTGAAAATAGCTGAGCAACGAGTATTATTAGATATTTGCAAAAGTGAACGTCGAGTTTACACAAGAGCAATATTATTACAAATTTGTTTAATGTGAAACCCTTTTCCTAGTAGTTTAGTGAAGCGGTTGAGTAAGGGATAACGTTGTATTTGGAAAATAAAACATTTGTACAATCGATACAGGGCGGGCTTGTTTCAGATTGGCAGCATGTCGGCAGAAACAACTGAAATAGACTCGCAACTCGGACTTTGCAGCTAAGATTTTTTATATTACACGTCAATTTGACTTCACCTCGCCTGATGGTAAGCTGAAGGTAAAGTCTCAAGAAAGAGGCTCACCATTACGTACACAGCTTGACGGCCTCATCAAAAGAGGTTGTCGTCGCAGCACCGCGTGACAACCACCGGTCCCACTAATGTTGTGACCACACAATCCTTCCTGCCCGGCTATGCACTTGCTGACCCCTGAACGCAATCCAACCAAGATTCATATTTAATCTCAGAAAGTACGATCATGTCACACAGTTTCGCAACGTACTCAAGTGGCTCCCAATCCGCCTTCGCAGGAACACTCGTATTCTCTGTCTTCTCTTTAATATTCTATACAATCCTACAGCACCGTCTTACCTGCGGGAGCGGTTCTCATTTGTCCGATCTCCTGATGCTCCGTGCAGGTCAAGTCAACGCTCTATCCTCAAATTTCCTTCTCATAAAACCAATTTCTACTCTAATTCCTTCTCTGTGCAAGCGGTTAGGCTGTGGAACCCGCTTCCATCTGACGTCAGAGTCAGCAGAACGCTTTCCGCATTTAAAAGTAAAGTCCGCCAACACTACCTTTCCTCTATTCAGTGACGAAACTTCTTTGCCTAAGTACATGCATGGTATATTTATTTGATATGTAGGATATGTATGTGTATATATGTATGTATATATATTTAGTTTATGTATAGGTATGTTTGTGTATCTTAATCTACTTATATATTTGTTAACTTATGTATGTTTGTGTGTGTTTATGCTATCCTGTCTTGTTCTATACACACGTCTGTACACCTTTTTCTTCTTGCTCAAGATCTCCTCTCGCCGGTCTGCTGGAAGAAATTTCTTTTAGAAATAAGCAGTACCATTGTACGATTCTTTCCACCTTCCATTTTCTGTACTAATTAACATTGTGTGTGCATAAATATAAAATAAATAAATAAATAAATAAATAAGATTAAATTACTATGGAGGGTTTTTCGCAATCGTGCACGGTGTTACCTACTCGTCCGTATTTTGTGACAAATTTGTGCCATCAAATTTCTACCACCAGTAAGAGATAAATCTAGTATGGTACTTCATTATGCAGAGGTGTAGAAGCCCTACCCTAGTGTTAAGTAAACATACTCGTAGTTGAACTGCCCGCCGCCGTACGCCCAGCTAATTTATCACCCCCGATATCGGGGTTTGATTTACAGAGACCCGCAGAGTGGACGCGCTGTGCGGTTCTCTGTAAATCAGGTGGGTGCCTTGCCCCGGGCCCCGGGCCATTGTGGGGAGGACGAGCTTATAATTATGAGGCAACGTTATCGCATCACGGGCAGGCAATAGTAACATAAATATACTCACGGCCGTATATCGCAAAGGTAGGCGAAACCCGATGTGCAACCCATTGAAGGTACATTGATACAACACACTATGGAATGATAGAAGAGCATTTTACGACGTTAGAGGTTAGGGAGTCGCAGGTTCGATGTCCGCTAATAATATGCCTTCCATTACTCAGTTAAAAAAAGATACGAGAAACTTCCAAAAAGTAGAAAAAGTAGGGCGAAAAATTGAGAACTTTCTTTAATAGAACCGGCAACTGGAACCGCGGTCCCAGCTCTTGCGGTCCCAGTCGCTGGAATCCTCTTGGAAGGAGGTCGGTCATAAACAAAACGTGTTGGTTGGCCCTTTAATTTTAACATACTTTATAAAACAAATCCGGCGTTGTCGCGTCAGAGGACCTCGAATAGTTACGACACACGATTTATTTTTCACTTTCTGGAGGTTTTTTTTTTTAAGTCGGCGGTATTTTCAATTTTTTATATACATTCCGTGGCTACTGTACTGAAGACCTTGCCCTACATTAAATCTGACCTAGACCACGAATGTGAAAACAATTATAATGTAATTTATTAAACAGTAGCAATTAGTATAATCAAGCAATCAATTTATTCATCGGCCTGTACATGCGAGCCCTCCATTACGGTTCATATTAAATGACAATAGTCGCGCCACGTCACGTGCTATCTCTCATGTTTGTGTATCAATTATTATTATTATATTATACAAATAGCTAATTTCATTAAAGAAAATAGTTTTCAGTGAACTACAGTAAACAAAATATCATTTAGGCCAATTGCAGCGCCACCTGCTAGGTCTAATAAAGTTAATTTAAAAAATCAAGTGTCTTTGCATTTTTCGACCTTATAGGACCACCCTCCATGTATGTACCAGAGTAGCAAAAATCATATGTAGCCATCATTCCCAAGAATGTACGATCAGTATTTGTGAATTACTATCTGACTCCGGCAATTTCACAGTAGCAACTGCCGCCTGATTGCTAACCCTGAGAGGGAAGCCAGCACCACAGCGCGTCCACCAAGCATGTGGTCACTGTTTGCCAAAAGTAAAATGTCACCAACGGAACTGTGTTGTCACTTTTGATCAATAGTATCATGTTGTCACTTTTACCAAATCGAACTGTGTTGTCACTTTTTGTCAATATATAGCTGTTAAAACTGAGATGATTGAAGTGCTCGCAGATATTAAGGAAGAAACAAATGAACCCTTGGTAGTAACAGTGGAACAAACACTTGCGAAATTTATCTAGAATTTTATCAAACTTTTGTATTATTATTGTTTCTAATTTTATTATGTCATGTCCCAAAAAGTTTAATCAGTAACGGAAATTACATGATTTATTGATTTTATATTTGAGCAAAATAAAACACCGATTGAACAACATCACATAGATTATTATTTTAATCACAGAGTCACAGACCATACAGATAACATCAATAATGATTAACGTGTTAACAAATATATTATATTTTTCTCCAAAGATGTAAAAAAAATATTTTTCAAGACCACAGGCCCAAGGAGGCGCAAAGACACTTCTTCAGTATACTGTTTGGACGAATTACAATATTCTGAAGCTGGAAGTATGTTTAGTTTATCACTGAAGAAACATTTACATTTATCTGAATGAAGTCCTAGGCGCTGTAAAACTTTCCCTACTTTACTGCCTGAGGCCTCGTCATCTAGAACAAGTAAACAAATATGGCCAACGATTCACGAAGGCCTCCGAACTATATCACAGACAATAATACCATAGTAATCACCAAAGATCACGAGAGAATGTAATGCTTCTTCCTTACGTAAAAACTTCCACCACGCAACGCTCACCACAAGCCGCGGCAAGGAACTTCGATTCAATAGACAAAATTTATTTAATAAAAATACGCGCCATTGGACAATGTAGATTTATCAAAAGTACTACAGAAGTTTTTTTTGACATCACAATATAATCACAGCACTATTATGTTCATAGGTACCTACAATACATTAGAATTCCATTTCGTAACTCGGTATGATAACCCGAAACTTGCACCATAGGATCATTAATATCCTCTTGTCCATTTTTCTCCTGTAAATTCTACAAAACGACTGGCTTGCAGTAATGAAATAGTTACAAGATAAACACTGACTAGACTGAGCTAAACTTTTTCTAAGATCTGCATGTAAACTCAAAATCGTGAAGGTTATCTATCGCTAGGTGTTGGGTTAAATACGTTTTATAAAGAAAGAAGATTCACTTACTGCAATAGAATATTTTTATGATCCATGTCTTCTTTTTGTCCCGTTTTAAAATATCAGAAGGATCTGCAGGGTCAGGGACGATATGCTCTACCCGCCGCTCAAGACCATCCATAACACCAGAGTCCTTACGTTGGCTACTGGAGCCACTGGCGCCGCGCTCCGACGTCACTGAGGGCTGGGAAGGTCGCGCCGACGATGATGCTACTTCTTTGAGACATTCAACCTCGCCATTTATGGAGTACCTAATACGGTTAGAGAACTTCATGATAATATTATCATGAAGTTATCATATTATCATATTATCATAATTATTATATTATCATAATATTATCATACAGGTCGTCATAGTCTACGTCGCCTAAGTGACCCTCCTCGCTTTGATACCTCCCTAGCATCAGTGATTGTGCCATTTCTGGGCACAAGTACCTGTATGGTTCTGGATCAGCGACTGCTTGGCCAATCTGTCTGTCTGTATTTACTTTACGCCATTGTCTAACCACATGTGGTATTTTTGATGGAATGTAGGATTTAGCAAAGAAAGCGGCTTCAGTGAACTTGTTGCGTTTAATGAGGAACCGCACGCATGCGTCGAGATCGTTCAGCATGAAATTTGCAATGAACGTGATGTTCGCGGCGTCTTGTTCCACCGAATGTTCTGCTACATTCTTCAGTAGTATCTTGTCGTCAGTGCACAAAGCACTAACATCTTTGGCATTTTGGTAGCATATTTTTGTGAGCTGTATATCTCCGGTCAATGCGGCGGCAGCCCCCAGCCGGCACCACCGGGCTGAGGATGAAAGTGACGGCCCTTCAGCCGCGTCGATCCTCTCCGCCAAGCACTTTGCTCCCAGTAATTTGCCTACAGATATCGCTAGCTCGAATTTATGTTTTGGATCGATGGATACCACTAGGGCTTCATTTTGGTAGCCTTGCCTATCTAGGAATTGAGCGAGCATTGTTCGGTGTTCATTAGGGATGAGTGGAAGCAAACGCGTAGCCGTCTCAATGTGACCGCGCCCTACCGCCGAGTGGTACTCAAGCACCGACCGTAGGAGTGAATACGATACAATGTTCAACTTTTTGTCATTTAAGTACAGTCGATTTTCTTCATTAACATAGCTGAGGATGTCCATAGGACGATCAAGATGAGCTATTGTCAGTATTTTGCCTCCAACGAAGTACTTTATTCTATTCAAGGCGTTAGTGTAGATAAAACAGTCGCCCACCCATAGCCCTGTCTTCACTGTATCGACCGCAATATAGGCAAATTCAAAAGCGTCTTCAATTCCGGCGTCTGGGATGTTGGCATTGGATTCCTTTGCTCGTGCGACGAGGGCTACGTCATACGTTAACACATAGTAGTAGTCATCTGTAGTGAGGCACACTAGGTGACCACTCTGCGACCAGAACACGTGCCGAGGGTGAACGTCGAGGTGTCTGATTAATTGCAAGGTTTCCCAGTCGTAGAACGAGACAAACTTGAAGTTGATGTTTTTGACACCTAGCAAGCGACCACCGAATATACACTCAGTACCAAATTCAGACTTATACCTCTTTATTTCTTCGAAGTTTTTAAAAACTTTTATTGTACTAGAGTCTTCTAGTGTCGCATATTCCGAGCTGTCAAACGCCCAGACGAACTCTTGCGCAGTACCAAAAGCTGTACTTCTAAGTGCCATAGCTGTATAAATTATATATTCTCCATCACCACAGCCAACTACGAATCTACCGTTGGGGCTGTGGGCTATGGTCTGAGGGTAGATCTCAAAGCTTCCCATATTCTTAGCAACGACAGGCACGAGTTCACCATCTTTAATTTCTACACCTTTGGGCAAGGTCTTTAGATTGATTTGCTGCACTTCCGAGTGCTTCGCCAAAATGATCCTTCTCCTGTTGACGTCCATTGATATCGCTGAGTCATTGCGACCCATGGTTACTATTACTGCACCTTCGTTGTATTCAGTGGCTACATCGTTAGAGCCTTGCGCGCTTGGCGTAGTTATATTTCGATTGAAGACGTACTTTATCATAGTCAGGAGTCTGTAAGCGTCAGCGTGCCATATTTTGAAGCTACCATCCTCGGGGCCCGCTATTAGTACCGATAGCGGGGCGTGAACCAATGCACTGGGTATATTGTCTGTACGGCCTTGTAAAGTGTGAATGCATATTTTGTTCTGATAGTCCCAGATTTTGACGACACAGTCGGCAGCGCCACTTATGAGATACGGTTTGCCGCCATCGTGATAGTAGTTTAGGCAGTTGATTCCTCTCATGTGGCCCTCTAGGTTGAACTTGCAGGTTGAACGGTCTAGCTGCCACACTTTGATCTTGGCATCGAGGCCGGCACTGGCAAACGCATTACTGTCCTTCGGGTTGATGACAACCTGCGTCACGCAATGCCTGTGGCCCTCGAACACCTGCTGGCACTCCCAGTTGCGCTCCCAGTTCCACAGTTTGATAAGTGAGTCGTCACTGCCAGTGAGGCAGTAGGGCTGCGTGGGGTGGACAGCGATAGAACTGATGGGGCCAAAATGTGCCTCGAACGTGGCTTCTGACTCGTGCGTAGTGTAGTTGCACACATGTATAAGGTTGTTGTCTGATCCCATGATGACCCAGTTCTTGCGCGCGACGAACTTAGCAGCAAGCACTGGCACGTCTCTGTTGCTGCAAGTCCACAGCACCTTGCACGTTGCATAGTTACATATGTACACCTTGCCTCCGCAGTAGCAACTCAGCAGCCAGGGCTCCGTGGGGTGCTGGTCCATGTACTTAATGCTCTCCATCCTCATTGACATTTTCAATTTGATCTCATTTCACGCCCGTGTTTTCAACCACAATAATGTTACTTTTAATACGTACGCTTTCACAGTTCAAGTTGCCGAAGTTAAGTCTAGATTTCTATTATCATTTGAATACAAAACCGCAACGACATCGCTCAGCACGAAATATACGTCATCAGAACGTTGATACGGAACGGAATGATTGGTGTGAACGAAACGTAACGCAGCATGGCGCCGCTATCGATCGACGCGGCCAGTCGGCGCCCGGGGCCCACGCGCGACGGACGCACGCGACTCTACCGACCGCTCGACGACCTGCGACCGACAGCCGCCCGACAATCGCCCGCCACAACTGATCGACCGAACGGTAAGTAGCTCTACATCGCTTGTCAATCGCTCATTTGTCATCGGTTGTATGCACATCGACGATATTGGCTGCGGACTGTTGTTGTGCTCCGACTGGCGGCTAATCACATTACAGTACAATAAAACAGACTGTGACTCATGTAGAGTGTTCCATGTTATGCTCTATGCATTAATAATTGGTTGAATGTCAGGTGGATTCGCGCGCACGCATTTTGTATGATACCTGCAGCAGTTTTTTTATATATTATACGCTAACAACATACCTAAGCGCAGTAGAGTCGATGAGGTTATCTCAAATATTACCGTAGAGGTTAGGTTGTATATATACGTACAGTTGCATAATGTTGACAGACAATTTAATGTAGACCCTTTACAGAAACTTCATAAAATTTTGCATTGTGAAATTTTGCTGTGTCAATTATTTCAGGCGCTGTGATATGAAAACTATTAATTGATCTAAGCTTATAGAACACGTTACGTACTCACACATCTATCAATTTATAAATGTTTTCATTCAAAATTTAATATCCAATACATTTTCGTATAAATAAAACACAGTGCTGTCAAAGTAAATATCAATGTAGAGAAGTAGAGTCGCAATGCTGCAGTTAAAGTTGTAATCGTTGACCGTAACTGTATTATGGTCGTGGGCAGTCGCTGTGAACCCTATGGTCCAATTGACCCCGTGGCTCTATCGTTGTACAGCGCTACCTTGCCAGTGTCCCGGGAATTTCACCCTGTTCGAGGTTTCCGTGAACAAGCGAGTTTAGACCTTTGCTCCAAATGACCTAAGCGTGTTAGATCTGGGAATTAATGGGCTCTACCTTTTTCGTGTTCGGTAGAGTTACCTAGCTTAGTTGTATTATATAGAGTTCGAGGAGGTATATATTATTGATACTAGCCTTACTCTTAGGTAGAGATTTAAAAGTGATAGAGCTAAGCTCTACCAGAATAGAACCGCCTTCACTTAATACTGACATCAAGTAACAATATGATGTGTTTCGTACTTTACACGTTCATTTTTCTCATTTTAATTTTCTCCCATAGTTCTCCTTTTTAGAAGCATTCACAGGTCACGGTAACCGCTTACCGTCAGATGAACCATATGCTTATTTGCTACCTTAGTTAATTTTTTTTAACAGCTAAAGCAAAGGTTTTCATCTCAGATTGCTGAAGTTAAGGAAGCCACGATACACAATACAGATTCATGTAAACAAATATCTGAACGGACTGGGAATCGATCCCGCAACCTCCGTTGAAGTAGTATGGCATGCATTTAAAATCAAGAGTTGCAATACATTAAATCCGTGCATTCTACAAACAATGATTGTCCAGCGGGCAGCCCCGCCGTCGTTCGATGCGGGGCTCTTGGCGAGGTGCCCACCTCACCCAATTTGCTATTTGTGCAGTCAGCGATGTAGATTTACTTTATGTATCACTCCTCTGCACCCTCGGAGGGTGCAACCTAGCCAAGTGATTCCCGCGGTTTCACTCACCGTACCTAGTCCTTTTCCACCGCGTCGCAGGTCCAAGTAAGTTGTCTACTTGGTACAAAATATTTTACACTATAGTAAAATTTCTGTATAAATTACATGGAAACTGACTCTGGATTAGCAATTATAAAATTCAACTTAAGCTCTGGGTTACATTAAATGGCAGTCACTCCCGTAAAAGCCAAAATAAAGTATTCGTTCACAAGCCGAGCTATAGATTCGTTTGAGAAGAGGAACCTCTGTAATAAATAACAACTGTGAACTACCATAATTTTTGAAGTATTTGGTTCGATTCCCGCTCACTGCAAATATTTGCATGCATGAATATGTCTATTTCCATTGGTCTGGGTGTTTCTATTTATGATAAGTATGTATTTACAAAAAAATGGCAGTAGCTCCACGGAAAATATCGAAGTTCAGTCGCATCACAGTTAGACTGGAAAGCCGACCCCAACTGTGTTGGGAAAAAGGTTCAGAGAATGATGTATTTACAAAAAAAGTATATAAGTGTGTTTATCAGCATTCTAGAACCCATAACGCAAGCTAGTTAAACTAAGCTTACTTTGGGTCTAGGGAGCGATGTGTAGAATATTGTAGAACATTGTAGAGTTGACTTCAGTCTAGCACTAACTTCGCCCGACAGCCCTTCATATATTTCCACCGTCTACGTGGCTGCGCGCCTGAACAAAAGTTTCCCCATAAATTCCCGTGGGTTTTACCAAACACGTTAAAGATGACGAATGCGGAGTGGTTGGCGGAGGTCGCGAGCGCCTCCGCGAAGTTTGGCGGAGGCGCTATTGAGGTCACAGGCGAGACTCTCTGGCGCCATTGTTCCCGGCTAATGCTCTTTCAGATGTCTCTACATTGTTATACAATATTGAACACATTGATCCCATTGTTGATGTGTTTTGAAGTTGTAGCAAATAAATTCATAGCACACCTGATCGTACACAGTTACTATGAGCTATGTCATTCGCACGTTTTCCCTTGCTATAATTAAAGATAAAACAGGAAAATGTAGTACAATTAAAGATAAAAGAGGAAAATTGCAAAAGGAAAGCAGATAATGCCTCCGGCTAACTCGCAAACCATCAGATATACACCATACTGCTACATAAGGCCAAACATTGTTCTAACACTTGCTTACTGACAGGTTTTTCTTCGAGAATAAACGTATTTAATTTATTAATCCAAAAAGCGCAGTAGTTGAATAGATAAGGACGCGGCCTCTACTCAGAGGTATCGAGTTCGAATCCGGCCGGACAGTACCAATGTGAATTTATGATTTGCCATCTGCTGACGGTGAAGTAAAAACATCGTGAGGAAACCCACATGTCCTAGAAGAAATTCTAAGGACATGTCCGATCCACCAACCCGCATTAGGCCAGCGTGTGTGGATTAAGGTCTAAACCTTCTCAGCTCTCTCGTTAGAGGAGAGGAGACCCGTACCCAGCAGTGGGACATAAATGAGTTGCTATTATAACAAAATATAGACCATTATTTTCTAAACTTCGGGATCAGTATACTACGCGGACAGATCTACCGGCAACAGCTAGTATAAAAAGAAATAAAACAGTATTGCAAATATTGTCGCCATCGAGACGTTTCAATACGAGGCGAGTTGTTGCACCGTCTGCTCCTCCGGCGCGCTGCAATATCTCACCTCTTGCTCAATATTGCTCTCCGCTCGACGCTCGACCGCACTCCAAGGAGTATAAAGGCTCTATTTACATTTTATTTGGAATAACGAACAACGTTTCGATACTATCCCGCTTGCATCAATAGCAACGTTCTCGCAGTGCAACTATTTTAACCCGACTGCCGAAGAAAGGAGGGTAATGTTTTTTATTGAATAGAAATTACTGAACAATAGTTTTTCTTTAACATTACCTTGGTTGCCCGTATCACCCGGGATAAATTGAGTTCTTGGTTCGATTTAAACGCGATTTCTTTTCTCTTATTCCTGTAGGTACTTCATTTTCAAGTCCCGTCCTGGATGATCATTTTTTCTGATCAGGAAATTATTGGAAATAGCAAGCAATTGCTTAAAAAAATTTCACTCAACTTCATCTTCTTGCTTGACGAATGTAAGGCTGTGTACCAAAGTAACGACTTAAGAACATCAAAAAGCCACTCAATCTATTTATATACGAATTTGTGTAAATTCCACCTCAGACCCCTCCCCCCCCTCTACCCCTCCTATACCCGCACCTACATACACGACACGCTTTACTTCCGCCCTAATAAAAAAGTTGAAAGCCGTCTTTATTCATTTAAATCTAACTTTATTTACCCACGTATTTTCAAAGAGGCAGTATTCATGTTATGGCCATTCATCAGCTATATATTTCCTTACCATGTCATCCACCTTCTAGTAGTAGACTGCCAATTGAAGTTAAAGTTTATTTTACTCAAGTGGTTTACGATTAAACTCTGAAGAAAATAAAATAGCAGCGAATTAGAACTGTATGTGTATTTATACTTGCTTAAGATGAAGTCAACGAAAAGTGCAAAAAACTAAATTCAAAGCTATCTATATTGGCCGAAAACATATTCCTACATAGTTATTTCACCACATCAAAGGAACTTAATATCTGCTAAACTACCCAGTTTACTCATCTGCCCAATTTACCTTCTAGCTTCACAAATATTCTAGCTTCTCACAACTCCAGGATGCAATCATACTGAGACAATCCTAAAAGTTCTGAGCTGAGAAGCAAGATACTCATTAGAATAATGCTGCTACTACATCAACGTAGGCTGAAGATGCCATTACTTCGTTCAAATACATTGAGGCCTATATTCATAATCCTTTATCTGTCTTAGCACAGAGTCGTCAATGTATATTATACACACACATTGCGCGATATATATGGCTTCGCAATTACACGCCATGAATATGTGGAGGCAAACACTCGTAAATCCTCTTACATAGATCGCAGCGCGGAAACGGAAACTGTTTTATATCACGAATACGAGTGTAATATCATCCTGTAGGGGAGGGGGGGAGGGGGGAGGCTTCTGAGGCCACCTTGTATAACTGCGGTTTCACATGCACAAGCTAGCGAAATGACTAAGATCATGAACGGATCAGTTGATTTACTGGAATTGTCAATAGCTGACACGGGTTCAAGTCCCGTCCTGAATGTTGATATTCCTATAGCGTTAATTACGGTTGAATCCAAAGCTTGTATTTTGGTAGGTACATGGAATCCGCTATTTTCCCTAATTCCTCCTGAGGTAATTTAGCCTGGCATTTACGAAAACGACTGCCCTCTGACCACCCAACCTCGAAAGCAGGGCCTTTATGGGACCTTGTTCATTATTGAGCATTAGGTGAACTGATTAATGGGACCCATATACCCCCAAATGGGGCCATGCATGACAGGTGAAGTTAGTAGTAAAGTTAGTTAAAAGATCAATTTTAGACATTACACTTAGACATTCAAAGTACAACTATCAAAACTAAGTCTAAACCCAAAACATAAATGTATAAATTAAGACATTCAATTTTTAAAAAAATGCGAAATCGCCTTAAACGATTTTACCAGCCATGAGTTGAGTACTGAACCCTATACCATTAGTAAATTACGGTTGAGCTTAAAGCCTGTGTCCCTCGGGTGGAGATGGGAGGGGGAGGGGGGGGGGGGGTTGGAGCAAATTGAAGTGCAATGAACGGGCAAGTTTATCGCAGCCGCGTGCACTTTGTACGAAGGAGTTGCTCCTGCAGTCGGCGCACAAAAGGCAGATTTAGTGGGAGTAGTTGCTGTTGGAAACCGATCCGGTGAGTTCAGTCCTAGTTTTGCGACGTACATAGTACTGTTAGCGATGTTGGCTGAAAGGCATAATGTCATTTATGTAGCAGTTTTATAGCATCAGTTAATCTTTAGTAATAGGTAGTTAAGCTGTGGAACTGGCCGTGTGCCTTAAAGTTTATAATTTCCTCTGTACTACTTTTTACTGCTAGTATGTTAGGTAACATCAATCGAAAAGCCACAAAGTTTTACGAAATGATGTCATACAAGGAAATAAAATGGTTTTAATTTAGATGAAGGTAAGACACATCTAATATTTTCATAAATAAACTTGTAAAACCTTACAAATTTTCGTTAAAATCATTAAAATGGTTTACGAGATATTAATGTATGCTCATATAAGAGAGTTACATCTTGTAGACACACACAAACGTGCAGTATACTTGTCGTGTTCATTTGGGGTCGGTGTATCATATATTCTTCCATACACTTCTGTGTGAGGTCATCTTCTCAGTCACTTTTCTCTTTTTGCTTGTCTTCTGTCGCGACTAGGAAAGCTGCTATCTAAGTTTCCTTGGACCCTTGGATCCAGAAAATCGGATTTTTAAAATTGGTTGAGTCTAAATCTCTCAATTCTGTATTTGTAAAGTTACCTTCTGTTAAAATGTTTATAGAAAAAATGTTTTAAGGCACAAATTTTAAATTGCAGTTAAAAAAACGCCACGGTGATGCATGAAATTAATAATATATGACATACACACATAGGCTGACGGCAAGCGAGGCTCAGGAACGAGCTTACAAATGAATATTTTATAATTTGATGAACTGGTTGTAGCTATTTATAAATTGTTGAATGAGTAAGCTCGTAGATACTAGGTTTAAATGTATTTACACTCGGCCTCGCCCGCCCCAATACGGAAAGGGTTGTACGCCGTACGGTGCTACGATACAAATAGCTTCCAGCGATAAGCCCGCTGATTGTATTGCTTTTGTAGCCTTGGTTCTTGTAGCGACGTCAATAAATAAGCAGCTGACATAAACACTTTTCTATTACTAAATTAAACTAGCTTATCGTCCGCGGCGTTACTCGCCAGGATTTCACCTGTGGATTTAACAATTTCAAAATCAGTCGATTGAGCTGAAATATTGCAAACATGTTAACTATAAAAATGCCAATGCACAGTTTTCTGCAAATATCGGAGTTCAGATTAAGAACAAATTTGAACAGTTTCCTATACTTACTCATAAAGAATTTTAGTGGATCCACTAAAAGGAACTGTTCTATAATCTGTCAACCACAGATTCGTCATTTATCATCCTTGTTTGAAGAATGTCATGAGTGAAAGCATTTTGCAAATGATAAATTAAAGAGGAATGAGTTTCATACATTTTCAGACAAGTTCTTTTAGTTTTTTTTTTATATTTGGTCCGCCGGATTGACTGCACCTAGCCTGATGGTAAGCTGAAGTGAAGTCCAAAAAGTAATGGTCACCATTCCCAAGGGATGCCACCGGTGTGGTGCAAGACGGTGGTGTCAAGGGTCCGAAAGGTGCCCTTAGTTGTGTATCTATACTATCTATGAAGGTAAAATACAAATTCGCTCCAACAGCAGTGTCCGATCGGCACGACTTGATAATGCTAATAATGTACTGTCAATATTGAACGTTTACTTTCAATTTCAACGATAAATTTTTATCAATTTACAAGTATTAAGTTGTTTGCCTTTTCGGGAAGAATCTATACTAGAGCGATTCTTATAATTTGGTACACTGTTATAATTGTATAGGTACTTCGCTAGTTTCACCACGTACATTCAGCGCCAAAATTAGATGATCATTTTCAGATTTACAAGATTCGTTTTTGAATAAAGTACTTTCTATTTCTTAGTATATATGCCATTTATTTACTTAGTGGGCTCTATTAAATTGTTTTTAAAGTTTCATCAACTTAATTTCATCAGTTTCATTAAAACTTTGAACATTGAAATCTGTGCAATCATCATCTACTTTTGACGCTGACTGTACCTAGATCATTGAATTACAATCATGTAGAATTTGCTTCCTAAGTAAACTGTGATACTTAATGAGATGGAATCGTTATTGGTCATACTTTTGGTCAAGTTTGAGGTTTTATAGACAGACATACACACACATTACTACTTAATCTTAACAGCCGTATCTTTAGCTGTTAGATCACACGCACATAGGCACATGCATGTTTGATAAATCGGCGAGTCGCAGTGAGTCACGAATGACTAGACGTGTTTGCGTTTCGATGTTTGTTTGAAGTTCGCGCAGAGCCGGCGCGGCGCTAATGAGCCGACACCTGAATGCTCTGCAGCCAGCCTCGCTTCACCTGCTAAGGCAAAGGCTCTGTGGCGAGCGTCTAACAACTATTCATCGCTCGTACGATTCATGAAGGTGTGTCAAGGTTAATATGTGCAGGCTTTGTGGTATGCAGATGAATTAGAGCTTAATTTCTTTGTAAAGTAGATACTCTTGAATGAAAATATTCTTCTAACGTGAGATTATTGACTTTTAAGCGGGGTGTGAAAAAGCATTTGATGAGGCCGTCAAGCTGAGGGCCGCCACTGTAGCACTACCGGTGTATGTAGTGGTGACCCCAGTCTTGAGACTTTGCCTTTAGCTTACCATCAGGCAAGGTAAAGTCATTTTGACGAGTCCTACATAAAAAATTGCGGGTTCCAGTTACATATTAGATGGAAAATCAACATTCATATATAATTTTGTTCAGCTATTCCAGGACGAGTGGGTACCTAATGAAGATATTTCTTATCTAATTTAACTATTGTTAGGTTAGAGAGGTCAAAGTCAGAGTCAAAATTCATTACTAACATGTTCCTACATATAACAGTTAATGTCTGTCACATTCAGCGAGCACTGAAACGATTTGCGAGATTAATATTCAAACGAAGTTTTAACTCGGCGCTAAACTAAACTGCACTTGTTTTTCCGTCCTTCACGTTCATAATGTAACTGAATACAACCTGTCGGACAAACAGCGAACTTTTAATTGCACTACACCGTCCAATAGGTGCAACTGACGACACGCCACCTTCTCACTTAAACTAATTATAGTTATTACTTGTATTACAAAATTGTAGAGTAAAATTTACCTATACAAATAAAAATAAAAATACTAGATTTATGTTTAACGAACGATTCGGAACACGAAAATATTTTTTAACTATTGAATAGATTTTGATACGGTTTTCTAATAACTTATAGTCATTCCACTCCTTATTTTTGCGTTTGACAGCAGTTTTAGAATGTAACTGTTGCATTAATCCTACAAGTAAACTTGGAAATGCGTGACCAAGAAATTATATAAACTGGCGTATCATATGTATCTACCCTATTTATAACTCATTACCAAAATTAAAATGCTTTAATTGTTTTGGTTGATTTAAAATTTACGATTATTTGCTCACACAATGAAAACGGCTACACTCTACCATGTCTAGTGTTGGGATCGAATGAAATCGCTGCAAACTACGAATCTAAAATAATCGTTCAAACTTACTTACATTTATCAACACAAAAGTTGTTGTAACATGTAGGTAAGCTTTGTTTTTATAGCGTATTATGGATTCTTGTACGTGTTTTCAATGGCTAATCATCTCATCAAAATATTTAAGTTGTGTTGTGTAGGGTAATAGTTTTCATTAATATTATACGTAGGTACGAAAAGCCCACTCGTCTTCGACGGCCTTTTGAAACGCAGCCACAGCTTCTTCGGCATCCATTAAACGTTTATCTCGGTATTTTCTTCCTTTTTCGGAAATAAATAAAAATCGCAAGGTGTGAGGTCAGGGCTATTACCTATACGGCGGGTGACCCAGTAATTCCGCAAATTGTTTTTACCATGACAAAACAATGGAGCCTAAACTCGATAGGCTTATCTTATTGGCGTAAACCCATGACAGATGATCGGTATGAACAGCCTATAAGTGTCGTCGAATAATTGATACATTCAGGAGGAGGAGGATGGACGTAAAAAGTACTGAACGGGGTTTGATGCGGTTTTTTTATTAGAAAGGTCTTAACTTTTAAACGTAAACGTCAGGCATCCAAAGGTATGTATATACCTTTAACGTGATCGCGTTAATTCCCGTTTACGTATAATAGAAAGGTCTTGGTTAGACTCAAAATCTTACGCATATTTGATCACAATCGGCTCATTAGAACATGCGATATAGTAAAAAAACGCGCAAATCGACGTCCACGCGGGCGGAGCCGCGGGCAACCGCTAGTACAGAATATAAATGATTTTTGACTTTGTACGAAGGAGTTGCTCCTGCAGTCGGCGCACAAAAGGTAGATTTAGTGGGAGTAGTTCCTGTTGGAAACCGATCCGGTGAGTTCAGTCCTAGTTTTGCGACGTACATAGTACATGAAATTAATAATATATGACATACATACATACACACATAGGCTGACGGCAAGCGAGGCTCAGGAACGAGCTTACAAATGAATATTTTATAATTTGATGAACTGGTTGTAGCTATTTATAAATTGTTGAATGAGTAAGCTCGTAGATACTAGGTTTAAATGTATTTACACTCGGCCTCGCGCGCCCCAATACGGAAAGGGTTGTACGGTGCTACGATACAAATAGCTTCCAGCGATAAGCCCGCTGATTGTATTGCTTTTGTAGTCTTGGTTCTTGTAGCGACGTCAATAAATAACATAACATTCTCAACTCGCGCCTATATCCCCGAAGGCGTAGGCAGAGGTTTCGCCAGTTTATGTTTAGGTCCCAATGTAATAGGTGGCGAGCCTATTGCCATTAACCGGGTACTTATAAACCTGCGATTAATACACACATAACTTCGAAAAGCATTGAAAAGTCATTGGTGTGTGCCATGGTGAACCTGGGATCGAACCCGAGACCTCGTCTCAGCAGTCCATTACCCATACCACTAGGCTTCCGCGGCGTGAATAAATAAGCATCTCTCATAAATACTTTTCTACTATTACTAAATTAAATGAACAGTTTAGTCTCATATGGGTGTCGAATGAAAGGGCTTTCTACGATACTCACTCATAAAGAATGTTAGTGGATCCCCCAAAAGGAACTGCTCTATAATCTGTCAACCACAGATTCGTCATTTATCATCCTTGTTTGAAGAATGCTCATGAGTGAAAGCATTTTGCAAATGATAAACTAAAGAGGAACAAGTTTCGTACCGTGAAACCGGCCAACTTTGCCCACATTTTTGCGATTTTTTAAGATATTTGGAAAATTATACGTTGGGACGTGTAGGAAATAATTAAATATGACCATTACATTTATTATCAATAGAGTCTATCTATCTATATGTCTATCTTCTACACTCAATAGCATGCCGAAAAATTGCTGTTAAAGAAGTGGGCATAATTACCTGCCAAAGCGTCCAACATTGCTCAGCTTTGATTTTCAGACAAGTTCTTTTTTTTTTTTAATTTATGGTCCGCCGGATTGACTGCACCCAGCCTGATGGTAAGCTGAAGTGAAGTCCAAAAAGTAGTGGTCACCATTCCCATGGCATGCCACCGTTGGTGCAAGACGGTGGTGTCAAGGGTCCGAAGGGTGCCCTTAGTTGTGTATCTATACTATCTATGAAGGTAAAATACGAATTCGCTCCAACAGCAGTGTCCGA
Source organism: Lithosia quadra (assembly GCA_963576445.1). Lineage (NCBI taxonomy): Eukaryota > Metazoa > Arthropoda > Insecta > Lepidoptera > Erebidae > Lithosia > Lithosia quadra. The sequence continues at coordinate 150,803 of OY754895.1, forward strand.
TCGGCTCGACTTGATAATGCTAATAATGTACTGTCAATATTGAACGTTTACTTTCAATGTCAACGATAAATTTTTACCAATTTACAAGTATTAAGTTGTTTGCCTTTTCGGGAAGAATCTATACTAGAGCGATTCTTATAATTTGGTACACTGTTATAATTGTATAGGTACTTAGCTAGTTTCACCACGTACAGTCAGCGCCAAAATTAGGTGATCATTTTCAGATTTACAAGATTCGTTTTTGAACAAAGTAATTTCTATTTTTTATAATATATGCCATTTAATTACTTAGTGGGCTCTATTAAATTGTTTTTAAAGTTTCATTAACTTAATTTTATCAGTTTCATTAAAACTTTGAACATTGAAATCTGTGCAATCATCATCTACTTTTGACGCTGACTGTACCTAGATCATTGAATTACAATCATGTAGAATTTGCTTCCTAAGTAAACTGTGATACTTAATGAGATGAAATCGTTATTGGTCATACTTTTGGTTTGAGTTTTATAGACAGACATACACACACATTACTACTTAATCTTAACAGCCGTATCTTTAGCTGTTAGATCACACGCACATAGGCACATGCATGTTTGATAAATCGGCGAGTCGCAGTGAGTCACGAATGACTAGACGTGTTTGCGTTTCGATGTTTGTTTGAAGTTCGCGTGGAGCCGGCGCGGCGCTAATGAGCCGACACCTGAATGCTCTGCAGCCAGCCTCGCTTCACCTGCTAAGGCAAGGGCTCTGTGGCGAGCGTCTAGTAACAACTATTCATCGCTCGTACGATTCATGAAGGTGTGTCAAGGTTAATTATGTGCAGGCTTTGCGGTATGCAGATGAATAAATGGTTGATTTCTTTGTAAAGTACTCTTGAATTAAAATATTCTCCTAATGTAAGACTGTTGCGGGTTACAGTTACATATTAATGGAAAATTAACACTTATTATAATTTTGTTCAGCTGTTCCAGGACGAGCGGGTAAGGTAGATATTTCTAATGTAATTTATTTATTTATTTATTTATTACATGGAAAACTACAGCTACAAAAACATGAATAGCGTTGGATTAGGCAATAGAAAGCCAGTAACAAGTTTTCGCTTATAGTCGCTGCGTAGGTAAAACATTGTGAGCAAAAACATGCATTACACAAACCTTATTTATCCACAGTCAACACTAGAAACATAGGACATCAATTTCTGGGTTTTAAAAATGCTAAACTCAAGCACCTCCTCGCCGCGGGCATACTAGTCTTAATATTTACCTATTGTTAGGTTAGAGAGGTATGGAATTCATTACCAACATGTCGTACATATAACATTTAATGTCTGTCACATTCAGCGAGCACTGAAACGGTTTGGGAGATTAATATTCAAACGAAGTTTAAACTCGGCGCTAAACTAAACTGCACTTGTTGTTTTTTCGTCCTTCACGTTCATAATGTAACTGAATGCAAACTGTCGGCGACAAACAGCGAACTTATAATTACACTACACCAATAGTTGCCACTGACGACGCGCCATCCTATCATTCCGTCTATATAGTTACTGTTATAAAATAAGTAGTAAATTAGCGGTAAATACATTGGAGATATTAGTATTATTAATATCCCAATAAATAACCTCCATTGGAGATATTTAAAAAAGATCTTAAGCGAACGATTCTCAACACAATATTTTTTTCATTCTTGTCTGTTTATTCGCGATGGACGCAAAAACTATTGAACGGATTTTGACACGGTTTCTTTATTAGAAAGGTCTGATCAGACTTAATGCAATTATTTAAATACAACACAGCTAGTCCTGAAATACTGATGCAAAGTAATTATAAATGCAGACTGAATAAAAACAAAGTTGAAGGTGTCACTGCTCCAGAAGGAGTCTTCCTTCTTACCGTCTTAATTTTAAGTTTTATTTAACAAGTGTCTAGACACTTTTATTTAACAAGTGTACTTTGCCTCACCGGTGTAATACAAATTGCTCGCCGGTAGGGATTGTTATTAAATTAAGTTGCGACTTTCACCGGACATGTCGGATGGAAGAACCCGAATAATCAACTTATCCTCCGATCTTTGGTACCTTTCAGTTGATTCTTAACGAATTAATTTACAGTTTTGAAACAAGATAAAGTACACTAAATTTTTTTTTTGTGGTTTTGTTTTTCTTTTTTCTTCCTATTCTTATTCTTATATTAGTTCAGTGTGTGCGAAGCAACCTCTATAAAATATTGATCTGAAAATTGTCATCTCCAAGCAAAGTTAGGTTGGAAAATTCATGACAATCTGCACCAAACAAGTAAATTCCGAGGACCAGCGGTTTCTGTTCTGGCCGTACTGCAGAGCGCTGTATTCCAATCATTGATCTTTGTTTTTGGTATTTATGACTCAAAATTGCAGCTCGGATTTAATAAAATAAATGTATATTCGATATTGTCGGAAGTTTTGTTCGATATTGCATACTGAAATAAATACCTACACAGTTTTAACGAATTGTATTGAGATTTATTTTATGTTTACACTGTTCCCGATGTTTGTTCCGTTAAAATACTTATTTAATTAATATTGTAGAAATGTTTCCCCATTGACATTTGAAAACATTTTTTCCTCTTACTAAACATAAGTTTGTTTCTCTTATTAGCATGAAACAACTTGTTAATTCATGTATTCCTTACTTAGCTGTATGTAGATGAGGATAATTCCTCACAAATCAAAGTAAGCCGGCGCACTTTTTCCTTCCATCGCGAGTGTAATGTTGATATAATTATGTTTAGCCGCGGGTTGTTCGTTAATTTTTCTCATGTAAATATTCTGTTTTCTTCTTTGAGCGTACACTGTTTGAGTTGGAGAACGCGCCACCGCCTGCAGACATCAGTAATGTACACAAAATAAGGAATTTGGATTATAAAGAAGTATTCTGACAGAAAATCCAAATGATCTCGTATAAAATATATTATTTGTACTTACATAATTATATATCTAATGAAATAGTCGCTGTGGTAGAGGCTCGGCTGTCGCATATATGCTGTTGATTATAGCACAGTACTTATGTAGAACAAAAAATAGTTACATGCGAATGATACTATTTAATATCTCCAACAACTGCTCCCAAATACACAATAACGTGTTCTGCGGACCTTCAGAGAGCAGGATCTTGTGTGAAAGAAGCTGTACTTGCTAATTATTGGGATGAATTAAGAATAACAATTGTATCTTGAGGGTGGACTGAGTTAACGAATATGCATTTGGGATAACTTAAAAAGGAGTTTTAGTGGGATGGATATGGAACAACCCTTTACATAATTTAAATCAACTATTGGAAAGTACGCTATTGATTTGGCTATCTTGTACGAGTATAATTATATAATTGGAGCCAGAGTCTGGTGCAGTAATAACGCGCAGCTTACACCGATAGCCGTAGCACTGTGCATACGTAATGAGGAGCAGCGTCCTAATGCCATGTACGCAGTAATAACCGACATTGGCACCGCTTGTAAGCTGATCAATGGATGCTAATACTCCTCGTCCAACATGTAGCTTAATTGTAGCCCAAATATATAAGGCTTACACTGAAGGCTACAATTGGGTATTATAATGTGTGACCGCTTCTCTTCAGGTAGGCCGTGCACTTGTCTGCCACCTAGGTGGTGGATGAAGGAAAATATTGTTATAGCGCTGGAACTAGTAGGTACCCCAATCACAAAAAAAAGTTACTGCGGTGTGAATTGTCAAAAAAATACGCCTATGTGATTTTTGTGATGAGCTGAGCAAAACTTAATCCGGGTAATACAAAATATTTGTTAAAATTGTATTTATTTGGCCTACGGAACGGAATTCTAAAAAAGATAGTTTACGTATTCTTTGATTTTCTTTGTTCGTCCGCCAGTTTAAACACCATTATTAACCGACTTAAAAAAAGTAGGAGGTTCTCAATGCGTACGCTATTTTTTTTGTATGTATGTTAAGTACAAGGAAATTTCTAATGTTCTTGGTTACGCGATAGCGGCGCCAATTTATGGATGGAATTAGAATTTTTTTTTTGGTTTGAAAGAGGCTACTTCTGACGTGGTCCCATATCCAGGGTATCAGGATCTGATGCTGGGATCTTGGGACAATCGAGGGAAAATCATCAAATTTACAACAAAAATACTGTTTTTGATGCCTTTGTACATAATAAACCTCGTAAATAGGTACTTTTCTATTTCTATACACTAAAAAGTAAAAAATATTAGTTTGTGAAGTCGTTTTTTTAAACGTAGTTATAATTATTATATCATTTATACAGTATATAACTCTTTGTTTACGGCCGAACTACCAGAGATTCACGAACTTTTGCATTTTGATATCAGACGACTTGACTGGGTTCTGTAGCTCCCGGCGATAATAAATACATTTTGGTGGTGAAATATCTCAGCGCCGCTCGAGACAGCGACAGATAGCACCGAACATTAGAACATATAGCGTAATAACCACAATAAATGAAGTGTGAACCGGCACACTACGTTAAGATATGTAAGTGCTAAGAGTTTATGGTCTGCCGCGCACGCTCACGCGCCGTAATGTGCTTCACGAGGAAAGAATAGCTCGTCAGCGTTACACGGACTTACATGTTTATCAAACAGAGTTTACTGTTTGCAAGGTTTGCAAGATAATCTCAATAAGTACAACAGAGATATTAATGTACTTATACATACATAAATAAATATATTACGACATTCTACATAGCGCTCCCTAGACCCAAAGTAAGCTTAGTTTAACTAGCTTGTGTTATGGGTTCTAGAATGTTGATAAACATACTTATATACTTTTCTTTTGTAAATATATATTATACTTATCAAAGTTCAAAGTTCAAAGTTCTTTATTTGTTGAACATGGTACAAAAGTGATGTTTACATCTTTCTTCTCTCTATCTTCGAATCATTTAAATAATCTTTTTATGAAAGATCTAGATAGTGACGTAGTGATTATATTCCCACAAATTTGCTCGAACACTTACTATCTTAATATGTCTCTGAGTTGGACGATTCACTGGCATAACACAAAGGTCATACATTTGTTACAAGTACATACCTATCTAGTTATTTACTTCCATGGCGTTTAAATGAAATAATTTTTGGAAAATAATAAATATCAGTCCGAAGTTTATCCATTAATCCTAGTTATCTTTTCATTCGAACAATGTTTGGTGTTGTCGTAGTTCATGAACTCCAGTTATGTTGATAATTCTTCGAGACTTCATTTAATGAAAGTTTGTGCGGAACCCTCGGAGAGCGGGTTCGACTCACAATCAGTTTATTTTAGTACTGATTTACTTTTACTACCGAGCTATCGCCAGGACTGGACAATTTCTTAACAAAATTTTCTCCGCTACAATAAGAACTTGCCAAAATTCATTCCATAACTGTTTTTGTTGGCTTATCACTTATTTTGTAATGTTACTACGACTGTACTCATAACTTGAAAGCCGTGGGTTTATACCACTTTAGATTAAAGAAAGAATAGAAAGGTTGTCTGGTGACCAACGAGAGAGAGGAAGTAATTAATAGAGGCAGCGCTGGAGAAGTTGACAATGGTTCAATGAGACCACGGGTTTAAGTAGGTCAAGCTAAACATTAAAATGATCAAATGAGCATGCGGGCTGATCTGCCTTTAAGGGATTGACAGGGGCTAACTGAGCCCACGGGCTTAGTTACTGGTTAGTGGATCGAGTCAACCTTTTTTTTTTTAAAAAAAGCCCATGGGCTGAGTTGGCTTTAAAACGTTGACGGGGGCCAACTGAGTCCTTAGGCTGAGTTACTAGCTAGTGGGTCACCTTAACCTATAAAAAAAGGACCAGCGGGCTGAGTTAGCTGTAGGCTCTGTTGACTCTGATGCCATAAATATTGTCACACTATTTCATTTCAACTAGATTGTTTAGAACGGCTAAAGATTCCCTTTACGATATGAAATGTGTTCATGAAGCTGTTTACGCAGCTCCGAGCGGCGATGAACCGCCACATGACGGCATCATCCGATACATTTCGGAAATCGCGCTCTTATCTGCAAGGACGCGATTGCTTTCTTTCCATCTCCGCCAGGCGGCGCACAGGATGTCTCTCCAAATTGTTATAGAAACATTTTTCGTTGAAGCCCGCATGTTTTCTTTTAAAATTCAAAATATCCATGAAGTTTTTTCGTTTTGCTTCTAATAAGTACGCTATTTAAATACGGGTACTTGCTTACATATACTCATACACAGAAGTTTTTCTAAAGCATTATAACGTTATTTTATGAGTATCACGGAATTATGTGTCTCTCCTCGCCAACGTAAGGTTTCTCATCCTTTAATTTACTAACAGCAAGAGCTGTGTCAGCCTGTTAGTTGAAGATGAAATTTATAAAAAAATATTTTTCTATTCTGCTGTATGAAATCAACCTTACCAATTCTTAAATCTAATTTGCTAAACAAAGTGGCTACATTTGCCTAGCTCGATATTAGTCTCCTTCTAAACGATCAAGTGTATACCGAGATGAACATACAAATTGTAAAAGTATTCATAAAACCATTCTTCAAGCTTGTTGTTGTGTTAAGATTCTCGGAGTACAGTCAGAAAGCCGCGCACGTCCTTTGATATTTGGTAAACCCTGTCTATTATTATAATATAAATTTCAGCCATTTTTGCTAACATGTCAAAGCTTTTGTACACGGAGCAATATATTTCCATCGAACTGCGACAACCCGACGTCGTTCGACGCTTGAGGAAAAACTTCAATAACTAACGGTGGGTATTCGTTTTGACAAAACTTGTGATGTATAAGTATCGCAAATTAAGATAGTTGACATTTTAAGTATCTTATGATATTATATTATAAAACTATTATGAAGGCATAACACGAAAAAGGTATAATTAAATAGAGGTAGGACACGAAAGTACCTCCCGTCCGAACTGAGCAGACCCCATACCTCCCTTCAGGGTCGGCAACGCGAGTGTGAGCCCCTGATCTTGGCACACGTCTATAGGCTACGTTGACCACTTCCCATCAGCCGGCCGTGCTTAGTAATTCTTAAACTTTTTTTTTATACAAGCGTATAAATCATTTAAGAATTCCTAGGAGACCACGGGGTCAAGTCTGGGTGCGAATACCCGCGTATTTCCCTTGCACCCCAGCTTGACCCGGGCCATCTCAACGGTTTGAGATGGTCCCTTCGGGTTTGGGAACCACGGTGTCTCCGTCATGTCCCCGGAAAAGGGGCAACTAAACTAAAGGGGGAACTAAACAAAATAGTGTTGTCTAAATATTTGTACTGGTACCTACACCACTGTCTTGCCGTATCGTGTGTTGGTTACAGATCTAAATGTATGTTATGTAGTGCGCTAATAAATTGAGTATTCGCTGGGTGCAAAGCGGGGAGTAGGAACAGACGAATCGATCGCAGCGCCCGCCGTGGCTAAAAAAGGAACTCGCGGCGGATGTCATCCTTGCGTATACATAGTGGAGTGTTGTTGTTTATTGTATTTCGTTAAAAATAAAGAAATATGGGTCACGATACCTGCTGTGTTGATAACTGTAAAAACCCTGGCGTAAACAGTGCTTGTAAATTCTACAAATTTCCACAAGCACGTTGGAAACAAGAACAACGAATGAAATGGATAACAGCCGTCAAGAAGAAAAAGTAAGTTAACCTATAAAATAACACTTTTATTGTTTAATTATCCATATAGTATGAGAATGTTAAGTGACTATAATTTATTTGTTGGTTTATTTCAGTGCTGATGGATCGCCGTGGTACCCAAAGCCCCATGACAAAATTTGCAGTGCACACTTCATTGGAGGCAAAAAAGCTGAAGAACAGGGCAGTCCTAGTTACGTCCCAAGAATATTTCAGACTACATCCACCTCCGCGAGGGTTAAGGCAAATTTAGCCATGTCAAGGTATAACCGATACATGGAACGCAGAAACAAAAAGAAAAAGAATTGTTGAGCAGAGCAGAAGAACCTAATATTCCTTACAAATCAAGAATTGAAATCATGGAAAATACTGCAAAAAAAATTGATAAAGGATGCCAAATAGAAATATTTTCGAGTGTTGAAAATGAAGGAAAAACATTTATATGTAATCGGTATATATACAGTGGCAAAGAAATATGTGATTCTGAAGTACAGACTGATATACCAAGTGACCCCAAGATTATTAAATATGACAAGAAGACGAAAGACCAAGGGTGTAACACTATTCAAAAGACTTTCGCTCATCAAGGAATTATGACAGAAAATAAATATTTTAATGGGTTTCGTTCAATTACTAAGGATGAAGAACTCATTGATCTTGCTGGTGTAACCCGTGGCCATGTTTAACAAACAATCAGCAATAGGTCCGTGTGTACTACATAGAATTGGTTGAATTGTGCCAGTTTACACGGCAAATAAAAAAGGCCAACGTTACTATAGACGCTATACATTTACATGTTTTTAGTTTTACAATAAACGATTTTAAATACGACGTTTCATTGAAAATATTTCTTTGTTTATTTTACTATTCGTAATGACAACTCGCCATTTAACACTTCAGAGTCCGCCTAAAGTTCATCCGTTAGTTGGCGCTGCCGTCGCGCACCCAGCGAATATAGACTCGCTCGTTCACGAGTCCTTGAAATAGGGATTAACTAATTTGATTATTGCTCTCTGTGCTAGACTATCGAACTGTTGTTTAAATAACTAACTTTGCCACGTGATTTTTCTTGTAATTTAGTTTTTATCTCAACTTTTAAAATGATCAATGCAATGGCGTTGAAAATTTCTTAATGTTCACATACCTAATATTTTGTGCCACAATTTTAGATATTTTTCTCTAAATATATTCTAACAAATAGTTGTTTTATTCCAAAAATATTCTTGGTGTGACAATATTTTTCGTATTCAAATATTTTATGTACATACAGTATCAATTTTATGGCGTTCGAGAACAACATAAAAATTGTGCTGCGCCATCTAGTGGTAAGTTTCAACATAATAAACAACATCAAAATTCTCGGATGTGCCAACTTTTATGACGCATCTGTCTCATAATATTATACCAACCTACATTTTATATAAATTCGTGTATATACTCGTATATAAGCCAATATTTGTATCACTAACGCATTTCCTTTTAATTATGTTATGTTATTGGTTCTGAACTTTCTTCAACCGAGCGCTAATCCCAGGACGCATCCAAAGCTTGCACTTTGAAGCCCGGGGTCCGCTGTCCCGCTTCACCCACAATTTACGGGAGTGACTGCCTTCTGACCGCTCAACATCTAAGTAGAAGAAACCATTCGCCAGAGCCACATTCATCCACTACCACATTACCTATATGCCGAGCATTTGTCGGAAATGATGCTCACAAATATACTTTATCAATGCTTGCATTGACTTTGGGCTCTCTTGTGTTTTATATTAAGCTTGGTTCATACCTAATACAAAATTTACTCACAAATAGTACATTTGGGCGAGTGTGTACGCATTGATGTATTCGTGTTCAGGACCTCGCTGTGTATTGTTGGATTAAACAAACGTGTTGGATCATGCAGAACGTGTTCAATCATATTGCATTGTAAAACTCTCCCTAAGCTACGATAAGTGATCACAATCAGACGGACGGTGTGCTAGCTAGAAAATTTCTTGCAATGAATTTCATTGATATCAATCATAACTGTTATTTTTATATCGAAATCCTAAAAGTACCTTTGTAGTTATTAATATATAAAAACAAGATTTGTTTCTCTGTGGATAAAAAAAAAAAAAAAAACTCCTAACGCCGTAAAGTTTTTGTATCAAGTGTCAATGCCGTGGAGCACATTGTTTTTTACTTTTATAATAGGTCATGGGCTCAGAACGTATCTGATATAATCTAACTAGTTTCTCGCGACAGTATATTGTGTTATTTCAATAGTTGCAGTATAGGAACAGTATAGTTGTGATTTGTGAAATAAGTGCAGCTCGTGTAGTGACGAAAAAAAATGGCGTCGAACTCAAATTATCTAATAAACGTTCCCAAGCTCAGAGGACGCGAAAATTACACAGAGTGGTGTTTCGCGGCAGAAAATTTTCTTGTTTTGGAAGGCACTCTTGGAATTATCAAACCAGAAGAAGGTCAACAAAAAATTTCTGCAGCCGAAGATGCTAAGACCCGTGCGAAATTAATTTTAACAATAGATCCCTCTATCTATGTGCATATCAAAGGAGTAACATCTACAAAGGAATTGTGGGATAAACTTAAATCCTTGTATGACGATTCGGGATTTACAAGAAGAATAAGTTTATTGAGAAGTCTCATATCAATTCGTCTGGAAAATTCTACGTCAATGAATTCCTATGTTACTCAATTGGTGGAAACGGGCCAAAAATTAGCGGGAACAGGATTTAACATCAGCGACGAATGGATAGGATCATTATTATTGGCTGGATTAACTGAAAAATTTTCCCCAATGATAATGGCAATCGAACATTCGGGGATGAGTATTACAACGGACGCCATTAAATCAAAATTACTTGATATGGAAACGGAAGCAAATGGAAGCGATAGTGCTGCTTTTGGAAATTTTAAAAGCAGCAGGCCGTACCAACCTAAGAAACCGATAGACAAAAATAAAAGTCAAAGTCTATACCAAAAAGCTGGCGGGCAGATGCAGATGTCAATGTCAAAGCCCAAAGTTGTCAAATGTTTCAAGTGCAAAAAGTTGGGACACTATCGGAATCAGTGCACAAATATTGAAAAAGAAATGGATAATAAACAAACAAATGCATTCAATGCAGCTTTCTTGAATAGCAGTTTTTCGAGAAATGATTGGTATGTTGACTCAGGAGCGAGTGCCCACTTAACCTCAAACGAAAATTGGATTAAAAATGTCTCAACCGAACATTCTATTAAAGAAATTGTTGTTGCTAACGAAGAAAAGCTCATTGTGAAGTGCTCGGGTGACGTGCAAATTGCTACGGTTACTGACGATAGTGAATATGACGTGATTGTCAAAGGAGTGTTGTGCGTGCCAAAGTTAACCACAAACTTATTATCTGTCAGTCAATTGGTTAAAAATGGTAACCAAATTGTGTTTACTACCAGTGGATGTAACATTTATAACAGAAATAAGCAGTTGGTGGCCATGGCGTTATTGACAAATGGTGTTTACAAATTGAGAACTTCTGAAAGCACACTAGCTACAATGTTTGTATCTGTGGATACATGGCATCGCAGATTAGGCCATGTAAACAGCATGTATTTAAACAAGATGCCTGATGCAGTGAGTGGCATGGAACTGGCGAAGAAAAGTGACATTTCCCAGTCATCATGTATTGTTTGTTGTGAAGGCAAACAGTCACGCCTTCCTTTTGGACATGCTGGCTCAAGAAGCAGTGAATTATTGGGTATAATTCACAGTGATGTATGTGGTCCTATGGAAAATACTTCAATTGGTGGTTCCAGGTATTTCATCTTATTTATTGATGTTTACAGTCGGATGACCTACATATATTTCATGAAGCAGAAAAGTGAAGCATTTCAATGTTTTCAGGATTATAAGGCCAAAGTAGAGAACCAGTTGAACAGGAAAATTAAAACACTTCGTAGTGACAATGGAAAGGAATTTTGCTGTAGAAGTTTTGATGATTATTTGAAGAAAAATGGCATTTTACACCAGAAGTCGAATCCTTACACGCCAGAACAAAATGGATTGGCGGAGCGTTTTAATCGTACAATTGTCGAGAAGGCAAAGTGTTTATTATTTGATGCCAAGCTGAGCAAAGAATTTTGGGCTGAAGCATCAAATACAGCTGTCTACCTGCATAATCGTACTGTTCTTCCAGTGCTGAATGATAAAACTCCTTATGAGATTTGGTCAGGATGTAAGCCAGACATAAGTCATTTGAGAATTTTTGGCAGTCATGTGATGGTGCATGTGGCAAAGGAAAAGCGCCTAAAATGGGACAAAAAGTCAGACAAAAAGATACTTGTGGGCTACCCAGAAGACATAAAAGGATATAGAGTTTATTGTCCCATCACTAAAAAGGTCAGTACCAGTAGAGACGTTATTATAATGGAAGAAGTATCTATACCTGTGACAGAGAACAAAGAATGTAATGAAGAGAGTCTTGGTTCAGTGGGGGACATATCTTCAGGAGACTTGGATGAAACTTATATTGACAAGTCTGATGTAACATATATACCCAGTGAGTATGAAAGTGCTTCATCATCTGAATCAGGGGAATCGGAGCATGATGAAAAAGCTGTCAGGTTGCGGAAGAAACCAGAGCGATATGGATATTTAAACATGTGTGCTGATTCTAATGTGAAGGCATGGGATGATGCTAACGATGCTGGTGATTTGACGGTACAGGAAGCATTAGCAGGACCAGAGAAAGAGCTGTGGTTAAGTGCAATTCGGGAAGAACTAAAGTGTTTTAGTGAAAATGATGCTTGGGAGTTGGTAGATGCTCCAAGTACAGGTACGGTAGTGAAGTGCAAGTGGGTACTTAAAAAGAAATACTGTGATGAACAAGTGAGATATCGTGCACGATTAGTTGCGAAGGGTTTTACACAAAGACCTGGTGTGGATTATTATGAGACTTTTTCTCCTGTTATAAGACATTCAACCTTGCGTTATCTATTTGCATTGAGTGTACAGTTAAACATGGACATTACCCACCTGGATGTCACTACAGCATTTCTAAATGGTCATTTAAAAGAGACCATATTTATGCAGTTACCTGAATGTTTTCCTAATGTTAATTGTAACAAGGTTCTTAGATTAAAAAAGGCTATTTATGGTCTAAAACAGGCTTCTCTTACCTGGTATGATAGAGTTAATGAAACCTTATGTAATTTGGGCTATGTCAAGAGTAAAATTGAACCTTGTGTATTTTTAAAGGATTGTAAAAATAATGGAATGGTAATAGTTGGTCTTTATGTCGACGACTTTCTTATTTTTTCAAATGTGAAGTCTGAAACTGATAAGTTAATTGAAGGTTTAAATACTAAATTTAGAATCAAAAATCTTGGTGCTGTCAAACAGTATCTAGGCATGCGTGTTAATGTTGATAGAAAAAACTGTGTTGTTACTCTTGATCAGGAAAAGTATATAGAGCAATTGATGCACAAGTTTAACATGTCAGACTGTCACACAGCAGAAACACCTATTGAATGTAAATTGAATATTGAAAAGTCTAGTGTGTATAAAGATAATATTCCATATCAACAGTTAATAGGGTGTTTAATGTACCTTGCTGTGTTGACTAGGCCAGACATAGCATATTCTGTCAGTTACTTATCTCAGTTCAATAATTACCATTCAGATGTTCATTTTTCTTATGCTAAAAGAGTGCTAAGATACCTGTATAAAACTAAACATTATTGTTTGAAGTACTCCCAAGGAACAGCAGATTTGGTCGGTTATGTAGACGCCGATTGGGCAAGTGACACGTCAGATAGACGGTCATATACTGGTTTTTGTTTTTTGAAAAGTGGGTCTGCTATTTCCTGGGAGAGTAGAAAACAACGCACAGTAGCGTTGAGTAGCTGTGAAGCAGAATATATGGCTTTATCGGAAGCGTGTCGAGAGGCCATACATTTGCGTACACTAGAAATAGAAATAGTTGGACTTTGTAATAAAGTAATATTGTTTAATGATAGCCAAAGTGCTTTAAAACTTGCCAATAGTCATCAGTCATACAAGAGGTCCAAACACATAGATGTGCGTTACAATTTTATAAAAGAAGTAATTGATAATGAGATTGTTGAAACTAAATATGTGAGGACTTCTGAGATGCCTGCTGATTTATTGACAAAAGGTTTGCCCAGAGCAAAACATTATAAATTCATGGAGATTTTGGGACTCCTTAAAATTTAGTTTTGTTGTTATACCTACATGTTTTTTTGAATATGTATTTCGATATAGTGGGGGTGTTATTTTTATATCGAAATCCTAAAAGTACCTTTGTAGTTATTAATATATAAAAACAAGATTTGTTTCTCTGTGGATAAAAAAAAAAAAAAAACTCCTAACGCCGTAAAGTTTTTGTATCAAGTGTCAATGCCGTGGAGCACATTGTTTTTTACTTTTATAATAATAACGATTGATATCAATGAAATTCATTGCAAGAAATTTTTTTCCAGGCAACTTTAAGACGGATAGCAAAAGGTATATTTAGATTTCAGTAATGTGTTTGGTAAAAATGCCCAATCGTACGGAAATTCATAGGCCACGGTAACCGCTTTCCATCAGTGTGGGCCGTGTGCTTGTCTGCCACCTAAGTGGTATAAAAAAAAAAAAATTCAAACTTGCCTCAGTTAGATATTAAACAACTCCAGATAAGTACCTATAACCTATTCCACAGTTCTCTTTATAAATGAAACTTTTTAGGAGGTAGGACACGACGGTATCTCTCGTCCGAAATGAGCTGTCCGTCTGGGGTAGTACCTCCGCCCTACAAAAGACCGCGGCCATAATAACCATTGTGTTGTGTGCCCGCCGGTAAGTAGGGTAGCCAGAGCTCACTGTACTCCTCCCCCCCACCACTTCCTAGCCTCCCCACTCCTTCCAAACCCTCCCCCCTTCCCTTCAGGGTAGGCAGCGCATGTGTGATACCCTTAGTGTTTCACATATCCATAGGCCACGGTGACCGCTTCCCATCAGGTGGGCTGTGTGCTTGTCTGCCACCTACGTAGTATAAAAAAAACGAATCTCGTTTATCGAGCTGAACCGTCGAGTTTACCTTAATCACTGCTCTCCACTTCCTCTCCTCCTCCATCGGCCGGATGGAACTATATTATCTTCTATATAAAAATAAGTCGGGTTTTCCTTCCTGACGCTATAACTCCACGCACGAACCGATTTCCACGGTTTTGCATTCGTTGTAAAGGTCTTGGGCTTCGTGAGGTTTATAGCAAAGAAAATTCAGGAAAAACAGAAAAGCGGATAAATCATTTTTCACATACTAAGCCATTTGGTGGCGAAACGGAGTTCGCTGGGTTTGCTAGTCTCATATAAAAACACAACATTCAACTTTCCCTTACATTAATAATAAAACAGAATGAATGGAATTGGTTCCAAATAAGGACCCAGGGCGGAATTGGCATTAAATCACATGTTAAAATAATAACGGTTCCGGGAAAACGCGCGGCGATATTGATCCCTCGTAATATAATACAATTACTGTTGTGTTTTTTGTTATTCGGCTCCAGCGTCTTACCCCGCGTGTGGAGGGTTACGGTACAAAAATAAAGAAAGTAACTCTAACAGTAACTACGGTATTGACCCTCGGTTCGCTTGCTTATGTTCCTGAGATGACGTTCGGTAAAATATTTACAAACATGTTTACTCAACTTAATTCCAATGTTTTGTTTATGTAATACGCAGTTCATTGCTAAACATGAAATGTATGTCATTTAAATATTCTTGATTTTTATAATAATCATATTGATGAATTTTACAGGGTATTTGAAGATGAGTTATAGTTTTAGTTAGCTTGGAATTGATATCTAATTTTGTGTTTTCACTTATTTAGAACTCTATCTTATCTAATCGTTATAATATTGATGGCATCCTTGGCCTACATTTCAGAGCTTATGGTTCACTATTAAGAAGCGGGTTATTAAGAACATATATAAGGTTGTATTGTGACTAATGTTTTTTTATACTACGTAGGCGGCAGACAAGCACACGGCCCACCTGATGGGAAGTGGTCACCGTGGCCTATAGACATGTGCAACACTAAAGGTGTCGCACACGCGCTACCTACCCTGTAGGGAAGAAGGGAGGGCTAGAAACGGATGGGGAGGCTAGGTTTATATTTTATACTAGCTTCCGCCCGCGGCTTCGCCCGCGTGGAAGTCGGTATCGCCACCAAGTCCACTCCACAGGTCTCCACTCGTCTAACCAAAACCTTTCTAATAAAACAAACCTCATCAAAATCCGTTCAGTACTTTTTACGTCCATCGCTAATCGCGATGGACGTAAAAAGTACTGGACGGATTTTGATGCGGTTTGTTTTATTAGAAAGGTCTTGCTTAGACTTAAAATTTGACGTATGGTTGATTGCATTTGGTTAAGCAGAACCGGAGCTATGACCAAAAAACAATAACCTACTTAAAAACGACGCGCAGGCGGAGCCGCGAGATCAGCTTGTATAAAAAGTAGCCTATATGTTGCCCAGAAGTATGAACTATAATCGTACCAAGTTTGATCAAAATCCCTCCAGTAGTTTTTGAACCATGCGTGCACATACAGACAGACAGACAGACAGACAGACAGACGGAAAGACAAAAAATTTACTAATTGCATTTTTTGCATTAGTATCGATCACCAATCATCCCCCAATAGTTATTTTGTAAAAATATTCAATGTACAGAATTGACCTCTCTACAGTTTTATTATAAGTATAGATATATTTATACTAGCTGTTGCCCGCGGCTCCGCCCGCGTGGATTTCAAATTCTGTTTCAAATTCCTTTTTTTGGGCGGAAGTTCCTTCATATATATCATCCCCGTCAGCCAGCAGGAGCGGTTAAGTCTCACTCAGACCTGATAAAAACCGCACGCCGCCGTCTCAAGTCTTCAGTTGCCGGGGTGAAAGATTACTTAGAGCATATCCCGCCCTCCCCAGTGGACCCTGGGATGGGAATTGTTTGATATTATGATGCCTACAGCCACTTTCTATCATCGCACCGCTCGCCACCGGCAGGGAATTCATCCCCACACGTTGCATCCGCCTGCAGTGCGTACTGTAAGGTTTGAAAGAAATTTCATTCCGCGCACGCTTAGGCCGTGGAACGATCTCCCTGCAGTGGTTTTCCCTGGCGGCTATAATATGGGGTTCTTCAAGAAGGGCATTAGAAGGATTTTGCAGGGTCAGCAGCGCGAGTGTGACGCCCCTGGTGTTGCGCACGTCCATAGGTGCATAGGTCACATAGGTGGGCCGTGTGCTCGTCTACCACCTAAGTGGTATAAAAAAAAGCCGTAGCACCCATAATAGACATTGTGTTGTGTTCCCGCCGCGCCGGCAAGAAGGGTAGCCAGAGCTCACAACCCCCCACCCCATCTCCCCAATCCCCCCCTCTGACGTCCGATTTCAATAACTCAAACAGTCTTTAAATAATTTTGACACAATTGAAAGTCTTGATTAAGATATAATTTATTTGGATGGGAATACAAAGATATACCTCAGGAAACATAATCTTAGATAGGTATAATTCGCGAGACAAACGACGTCCTGGTGCGAGTGGATTGTTTTGCAATAATCCATGATTGGTGAATTTGAGCTTGTCCAGCACGGGGTGCTACCCCGTGCTATCCTCAAAGGCACCCAAGAAAACTGTACTGCGTGTATAGAGCATGATATTTTGAGCACAGTTTAGACACCTACCTTCGTACCTATAATGTCCCGAAGTACATTCTGATTTACATCCGCATTTCAACTTGCATTTATTTCGCCGCGCATTATTTTTCATATTGCGATAGCTCTTAAACGATTTATGGTAATTACATAGTGTGAATGGCAATTTTAATCTACATTAAACGTACAACGTATCTAATGTATTTAATTGGATAAGAAATAATACTGTATTGTTAAAATTAGCTTCGAAAATGACACATGATTTTTTTGTAATTTGTAGAGACAAAAATGGTTACTGTGGGCTAACCTTATTAGGTAGACATATGCTATCGCGGACTTTTACGTAGACCTTTTTAAGTTGTACATTTCCACAGTACATTATTTTGTTCTATCTTCAATAGTTTTCGCAGCGCACGCGATGTAAGTAATTTGTTTAGGTAATTTTTTTACACCTTGGGTTACATTATTGAAGTTTTAGTAAGGATTCTTAAATTTTTTGGAGATAAATTATAGCCTATGTTACTCACAGATAATGTAGCTTTCTATTGATGAAAGAATTATTGAAATCGGTCGAGTAGTTTCGGAGCCTATTCGTTACAAACAAACAAAAAAACAAAAAAACAAATCTTTCCGCTTTATAATATTAGTATAGATATATGTAGGTTTACAATTTAGTGTGGCACAAACTTTAAAATTTTTAAGACAAAATATAACAAACGTTTAAAAGTGTTGCTATAGATACTGATAACTAAACTACTCTCGACATGGAAAGAATATAGTAAGTAAACCGATCCCCATATTCGATAAAAACGAGAATATCAGTAAATACAACACTAACCAAGTGACGTACACAGACAGACAAGCAACACATCACCAATATACAAGGAAACAATGTTAATATCGAAACAGGATATATTTGTTGTCGTTTTTTGCCTTACCGACTCGTAGTCACACCACATTATCACACCAGTATGACAAACGGTATTTTTTTTCTCGTTTGTCACACTGCTGATTTTTACACAACATGTATATCGTAATTGCTAGTGCAGTGCCAACATAAGCCAATGACAAAAATTTTCGAGAAACATATTAGACCCTTAAAAGAAAAAGGGTTGAAAGTGCCACAATTTGATAGCGTAAAGTGCAGCCTCTATAATGCACGCAAACGAAAACTAAACGTGAATAAGACCGTTTTCAAACATATTGAAGACGTACAAGTACCTATTACATTTGAAAAATGTCTAATTGCTGATTATCAATATGAGAATACCAGACTACTAATATTTTGTTCTGAAGACGCAAAGGCATTATTAAAAAGTGTGAAAGAATATTTTATTGATGCGACTTTTAAGAGTTCTCCACAACCATTTCCACAATTGCTTTCTATCCTCGGTGATATGGGAAGCACATCTCAAAAAACTTCAGTTGTACCACTAATTCATGTGCTCATGAGTGACAAAAAAGAGTCAACATACGCTGCATTGTTCGACATCTTGAAAACTAAATTTCCCGATTGGTGTCCCACTGTATTTCACGCAGATTTTGAGATAGCTGTAGCAAATGCCATAAAACTTTTTTTTCCACGTATATCGATTAAAAAGTGTTACTATCACTATTGTCAGTGCTTATGGCGAAAAGCGAAATCAATTGGTTTGAAAAGTAAAATTCATAAAAGAATTGTGGGATTATGTACGGTATTGCCGCTAACTCCGTTAGAACTTGTTAAAAACGCATGGGAGTACATAAAAAATGAATCAAATGAATTGAGCGGGGAAAAGATAAAACAGTTCATTGCATACGTTGGCCGTCAATGGCTAAATGATGAACAATATATTGCTGACTGGAATGTAGTTGGTCAAAGACACAGAACCAACAACGTTTGTGAAAGTTGGCACTCCCAGTTAAACAAAAAGATAAATAAAAACTACGTAACCATACTAAAGTTATTAACAGTATTAATAAATCAGAAGGAAATTAATATACAAAAAAAAGAAGACTCGACCAAACTGATAAAGATAGTTTTATAATTTCGTGCCAATTAAAACTATTAAATAGCGAAATATCATTGGGACATTTCCTTGAAATGTTGCGTTAACAAAAAACTAGTAAACATTTTAAAATAAGCTTTTATTGTTAGTACTTAGCAAAATGCTAATGCATTGGCTAATACGTAATTTGAAGTTTTACTGTAGGTATTACTGTAGTATTGTACCTACTCATTTTTCTCTCAGTAGATACCTACTTTAAAATATTACTTTACGTTTCATATAAAAGAAGCACGATTTATACCTAATTTTCACAATAATTATTTCGCGGACATTGGTGTGGGTTACAAGTTCATTCACTTTCTTTTTAACAATGTACTTAACGTGTAACTGTTTAATGTCTCTACGAATAAATAAATAGTATAACTCGGACAGCACTAGTTCGGAAATAAATACATTACATGGTGTGTAAAAATCAGCAGTGTGACAAACGAGAAAAAAAATACCGTTTGTCATACTGGTGTGATAATGTGGTGTGACTACGAGTCGGTAAGGGTTTTTTGTGTCATTTTTGTTCATAAATCGAGCCGCGGGGGAGGCCTACACAAAAAACCTTTTAGCACAAACATCCGATACGCCAGCGGGCTCAAGTCTGCCATCGAAATACACAGGATCCCTAGGTTTTGGCGGAACAGCTCACTGGGAGAATGTACTGTGTTGTATAAAGCTGCAATGGTTGTAGCAAATCCCTTTCGTATTAGCCGCGAGGCCGCACACGGATTTAGTTACGAGCATTCTATGAGTAATCCGCGGGGAGCAATGGATATTAATTTCAATTATTTTTTCGAGGACGGTCACCGACAAACGCCCTCCCTGAATTCTCATTCAGGGAGGACTTTACTTAGTACTCTCGTATAAGTAAATTTTTCATATCTCTCATAAACTATAATTCGCTTTCGAAGGGGTAGTACCTAACCGGTGTAACTAATTATACTATTAGCTTCCTCGCGCTACCTCGCGCGCGTGAAGATCGGTATCGCCACCAAATCGTCTATTTTAATTTAATAAAACGACTCCACTCCACTGACTAATCTACTCTCCACTCACTACTCCATTCTCCACTCCACACTCTATTCCACTCTCTACTCCGCTCTCCATTCCTAACAGCCAGCCTTAATTAAATTTACCTTGGATATCGTACACAAAACCACGCACAAACCCAAAACTAAAAATATTTGCACAGACCGCGGGAATCGAACCAGTGACATCTGATGTAGTAGTCAAATGCTGTAGCATCACGACATGCAGGTCGTGCTAGGGCTCGGTTGTATTATTCTAAGTTCGATCAGAATCCTTCCACTACCGCAAATACATCCCTGCCTGTTCACATTATAGCCAATTATTTACTGGTGGTGACTGATCGACCTTGGCGCCGCGTCGCTATTTATTGGATCTATTATGTCAAGCAAATTAGCTCCCATTTCACAGCGCACATTCTATTATTTTGATATATAATTAAGTTTAGAAGAATTAAGGCGATTATTGCATTGGCTTACATGTTTTTCAATTATCTAATGTTCCATTTTTTTATACTACGTAGGTGGCAGACAAGCACACGACCCACCTGATGGGAAGCGGTCACCGTGGCCTATGAACGTGTGCAACACTAAGGGTGTCACACACGCGCTGCCTACCCTGAAGGGATGGGGGAGGGCTGGGAAGGGGCGGGGAGGCTAGTAAGAGATGGGGGGAGGAGGGGTACAGTGAGCTTCGGCTACCCTACTTACCGGCAGGAACACAACACGATGGTTATTATGGCCGCGGTCTTCTGTAGGGTGGAGGTACTACCCCAGTCCGAGATACCGTCGTGTCCTACTTCCTTTTACATATAAAGAAAGTTTAAGTTGTGACATTAAAATGAACAAACACACTAGCACACCAGATTATAATATTTATTGTATAACTTACCCCTCTGTTAAAAGTAGCGTATTGATTTTCTCCTAGACGTCACATTTCATTACGATCGGTTCAGTGGTTTATTCGAGCGAAGGTAACAAACAAACAGAGTGACTTTTATATTCACAATATGAATGTGGATTAAACGTAATACACCCTTCAATGTCACCCTTCACGCCTACTTAGCGAGCCAGACGTACTTTGTGTTCCAATGCGGCTTCGAGACAGCCCTTCGATAACATTTGATGAAGGTGCGCCACTCACAATTCAATGTATTGTGAAAATACTTTCGCTTTTCAAATAAATTTGATTTTTCATATTATATTAGTGGAATTGAATATTTCAGTTTTATGGACGTCGACGAAGGTTCCATTACGTCCCGCTGTTTACTCTCAAATATTGTAAATAGATTTGACTGCAAGCCAAGTCCATTTGTGAAATGGGCGCCATATCTATTTACCCGCCGTTTGTTGTGACGGGTGGAGTTGGTACTCCTGTGTTGTAAATATTTTTGTAAAGCTATTACCAAAAATGTGTTATTTATAAAAGGTATTAGTACAAATATAGCTTTTACTCTTTTGAAAAACAGGTCAGAAGATATTTATAGTGTACTAGCTATTGCCCGCGTGGATTTCGAATTCCTTGATTTTTTGAAAACAAATTTTATTATAGCCTATGTCACTCCCAGATATTGTAGCTTTCTATAAGTGAAAGAATTATTGAAATCGGTCCATTAGTTTCAGAGCCTATTCGAGACAAAAAAACAATCAAACCTTTCCTCTTTATAATATTAGTATAGACTAGCAATTAACCCGGGCGATTTTTTGCCTTATCTCCGGTTTTCAACAAATTATAATCAAACATACGGCGCATTATAAATCTGACCAAAATTCTAAATCCGCATCAAAATCCTGTCGCTGAGACTCAAAAGATGAAATTTATGTATTTGATTCGATGATAAGTTTGCTACATTTGCCTGGCATTTTCTTAACATAAGTAAAGATAGTATGGCCATTCGACTTGCAAATGCTGCCAGGGTTTCAGCAGGTTTCAATTACATATCCACGTACTGATTGCAATGCGAAGGAATTCTATTTCGCTGCTGGGGATTTGCAGATTTTTTTTTCGATTTGCACAAGTACTCTAATTTAAATTCTTTTGTTGGCTGCTTTATAATTTTTACCGGGAGACTATTCTTAAGAGGCATCTTTGGAAGCTCATATTATTTTCATAAAGGTTTTAATAGGTACTATTTTATGAACACTAGCTCTCGAAACTCAAATTGTGTCCAGTAAGTGCACTTTACTATTTGTTATTATAGAATCTATTAAAATTGAGTTTCTTAGGCAAATAAGAAACTCTAAATTGAAAACAAAATGCAGGCTGATCCTGGACCGACGTATAACTGCGCTACTTTATCTGAAACGTCGTCTGATTTACATTCAGTTTTAAAACTGTACAAGTTTATATTTAAGTTTAGTTAACTCCTCTTAGTCCGAGACAGTTTAAATGTGGCAGTTACAGCTTAAATAAGTTAACAAAAGTAGTGCTTATAGAAAAACATTAATACAAACATACTAGTTTTATAGCGGATAAACTATTGAACAGTCTTGAACCCCCCAAAGATCACTCCATCTTCCTTTTTTTAAATCAGTATAGTCCAAACAATCAACGAATTCACTCAACCAAATTATCCCTTAGCTCAGAAAATAAGGCTGACAGACTCGTGTTGGTTCCCTTGTCGATACAACCAAGGCGTAGACCTCCGGTTACACTGTAATTATTAGACGGATAAGGCCTTGTTTACTAGTCGTTCTCTCAAATCGATAGAACCAGAGAAACGAAATCTCTTATATGCTTACAACTGTGGGGAAATAGGGTTCTACTTATAATTGTTATTCAATATCCAGTAATAATAGAGCTAAACTGTAGTAACAATAATATACGGTAAGGAGGTCTAAGTACTTTTGTAGGTAGTTACTGAATTCTCCAGGTAGGTATTAAAAATGATTATGATTATATTTTGAAAAGGATCTTGTTTTCTTCGATGTGTTTATTAGGAATGGTGGTAGATTGAGTTTGCTTGTTGCGCTGTTAGTTTTAGTTATTTAGCACTATATTTTTTGTAAAGAGTACTAGTAATCGAAATTACTCCAATCCAGTTTAACCCTTCAGCAAGTTTTAATAAAATGGAGAATTGCTGAACAGGAACTTTGGTTGGTTTGACTATCTATAAATTATAAAATAGATTTAAATCCATATTCATTATGCTGGCGTATTATCTCATTGAGTACCCTTAAATCGCTCGGTCAGGATATAACTACGGCGACAGGATGTTAGAGAGAACTTACTCTAACTTTGTTGAAGACGCTCTGCCACCAGCGTTCGTGAAGTAAACACCGGAACTAAAAGGGACTCTCCGCTAAATAAGATTGTGGCATATCTGGAATTCGGTTGACCGAAAAGTTTAGAAAACGAAAAAGACTGATTAACATTTTATTCATAGGACGATTTTCGACGATTTCTTTTCCGAGTTGAAATATAAAACAAAGTCAGATAATAATATTAATAACATAATGATAGAACAAATTTATTATAAAACATTTAGAAACTGAAACTTAGAAACTTTTTATAAAAATAGTAGGTTTTAATTTTTTTTTTAATTTATTTATTTACATTCACAACATACAGTTTTACTAATTAGAAAGCAAACCATAAGCTACTTGAGCTTGTCTGGAATGCTGTACCTTTCTTATAGGTACCTATACAATAATATTAATAGTACAGCGAACATTTGGCTTAGTTAAATAAAAAGGATATAATACTGATATTAGTCTGATATTATGAAGCAACCAATAAATATTCACAACTACCCACAGATTTAGGCACTCATATGCATGTGGTTTTCCAATAACTGTCCATTAATAAATTTTGTTTTAAACTCCACCCTATTTCTATAGCACCTGATTAATATTATTTGTAACGAAGCGTTCACTTGGTTATGAAAACATTACTTTGTTGTCGATAATAGTTTTGATATTCTAAAACTCCATATATCCGAAAAATAACTAACCGAAACTCAATAGCTGTAGGCGTTTTACAATTCAATAACTATTAACATGGTTTCGAATGAAATACTGATTTGTTTTTTACGTTTTGTTACTGTTTTGTGTCGTAGAAGTTTTGGTTATTTTAAAATAGGTACGTTTTTACACGTAGTCCGTTGTTCAGTTCGGTACAATTCCTCGTGTGTGACAACACAGACATGAACTCGAAGGTGCTAATAGGTATATGTTTATTTCTCAATCACCATTTTATTATATATCCTCAGTATTATTGCTTCATCCAATTTCAAATATGTATAATGTATTGTTTTTCAGGTAAGACGACCGAGCCGCTGTCCCAGGTATAAGATTTTGTTTTAACATTAATCGAAGTGTTTAATAAGAAATTTTCCATAAAGTTTCTTCTGGGAATCTTCCAAAACTTAAATGTCATCAAAGACCATATTATCACACATCAGCAGGTTGGTGAGATAGTGGGCAAACGTGAGCCAATCAATAACAATAAATAAAATGTACGACGGCTCGGGTACGATGCTTTTTGTAACATGACCAAACATGTTGGATCAATCGGACCCAGTGTTCCTCCTTGCGGCATTCCACTGCTAATTTCATGCCTAATAACGTTATACATAAAATTTGACAGGCAAACGTAGCGCCAGTATTGCAATTTTCATAGTAAGACAGATATGAAAACCGCATACGGAATCATCTGAAATTTGAATCAAGTCTAGCGCTACAATAGCTTAACTATGAATGTCTGAATGTGCAGATGGTAAAGGTTAATACAGTAGGTATGTACTTGTATATGTGTTTATGTATATAAAAGAGCGATCATTAGCTATGCGATGCCGTCGACGCCATGTCTCCGCCTCGAATACGAACGAACTTGTTTCTCAGAAGTTGTCTCTGAGCGCTGTTTGTGGTATTATAAGTGTGTTATAGAACTTGTAGGCAGCTACTTAATTTCAATATAATACTGGTTTTGAAAGTAAAATCACAAGTCTTCAAAAGGAAAATGTTTACAGACCTTTTCTTTATAGAATTGAGCCGCAACGTTCGACTTTATGATCCTTCAATCTCATTAATATGGACGCGTTTGATTCTATAGAGAATATGAGTCGTTGTATGTCTATAAATTCAGGATTCAGAGGTTTATTCAAACGTGGTTTTCCCTAGCTTTTACAATAATGGGCTTCTTTAAGAAGGGTATTAGAAAATTTTTCAGGGTCGAAAGCGCGAGTGTGACGCCCCTGGTGTTGCACACGGCCACGGTGACCACTTGACATACTGTAGTGTTTTTTTTATACCACGTAGGTGGCAGACAATCACACGGCCTACTTGATGGGAAGTGGTCACCGTGGCCTATGGACGTGTGCAACACCAAAGGCGTCACCCACGCGCTGCTGACCCTGAAAGAAAGGGCCGGGGGTAGGAAAGGGTGGTGAAGAGGAGGGGTACAGTGAGCTCTGGCTACCCTACTTACCGGTGGGAACACAACACGATGGTTATTATGGCCGCGGTGTTCTGTAGGGCGGCGGTACTTCTTCAGCCGGACTGCTCATTTCGGACGGGAGATACAGTCGTGTCCTACCTCCATTTTGCTGCTCGCCTTGCCTTATATGTATACACCCATATATTTTACATCATTATTATATGAATTATGGGACCGAAGGGTTGTATCTCTATACATACATGCAGCTACTGAAATGTGGATGTAATAACTTCTCTGCCGGTCCCTACCAGGCTATAAATCAAATTAACATTCAATTTTCAGAAATTAGGTCAGCACTTGCCACTATAACGCAATTTATTAATTTACTGGCGAGATGAATAATGCAAACGTCCTTTCCGATGGTTCGTCGAAGTGCTTCGCTGCAGAACAATGAGAGCCGTTGTAATAGATTAATTAGCTATCCGGCGCTAAACGCTGTCACTTGCCAGGGCTGTCGGCTGGTCTGCCTGCCCCATTTGTTATTAATTTTCAGCGTACTAAGGTCGGGTTTTTAAACAACTCGGTCTGTTTATCTGTCCGTCTGTATCTCCGTCACCTCAGGAACATTAGCAGATGAGGGTTTTGAGCTTGATGAATTTTGGTAGAGCTCCATATCCTTTTTTGTTCGTGGTCCCTGGAAGGTACCACGGGAAATATTTTACCCGTGGTCCCTGAATGTTGTATAAGCCAAATAAATAAAAAAGGTATTATAACTTAAATGTATATTATTAAAGACAACATAACATAAACTCACGCCTATATCCCCGAAGGGGTAGGCAGAGGTGCTAGCACCCACATTTCGCCAGTTTACGTTTAGGTCCCAATGTAATAAAGGATTAGGACTTTAACATCCCTATCAAATAAGCATAATATTTACAAATTATCTCAGCAAGTAAGGCGATGTAAATATCTATTATCTCCAATGCTTCTGAAACTATCGATGTTGTGCTATAATTTAAAACAGAGTAGGTAGATTAGTATAAAAAAAATTGAACTAAAATTTTTTTGGCAACCGTATATTTTTAATTCGCCGGCCCCGGAATGCGGGGCGCATACATAAGCTGCTGATACAGGCTGTGTTTAATTTGTGATGAGACCAGCAAGTGGCGTCCGGCTCAGCCCTCAGCGCTCCGCAAATAACGCCCTGTATCCATTATGTAAAGATCGCATCATACTTTCATTTCACGAGGTATTTCGTTTTGATTGTATGTATGTCCGGATGGTGCGGTGGGCTAGCGGTTACGGGTCGGATGTCATGAATTAATTTTGTGAAATGTTGTATTATTCGTAATACGGTCTCAAATGAGCAGTTGTCTTCACTACATAGTATAAAACAAAGTCGCCTTTTCTGTCCCTATATCCGTGCGTCCCTATATGTGCGCTTAAATCTTTAAAACTACGCAACGGATTTTGATGCGGTTTTTTCCAATAGATAGAGTGATTCAAGACGAAGGTTTATATGTATAATACATGCATCATATACTAAGGCAACATTGCTAATTTTAGAGGTTTCTAACGTGATGTCGTAAATTAACCTTATTTTTTTGGGCTTATTTAGCAATTTAGCAAAAACGCTGCCTAAACCCTACGAGTTAGATCAAATTAATGTACTACAGTATTGTACACCATAAAAAGGTCTACAAAAAAGTCCGCAATGGTATATGTTTATCTTTTAGGGATAACCCACATTAACCATTTTTATTGTTTACTTTTTACGTGAAAAAATGGCTTATTTAGGAAGCTATTTTAAGCAATACGGCATTAATCCTTATCGAATTAAGTACCTTAAATACAGTGTGCAATTAATATAGATCAATATGGTTCCTTACAGCATGTAAATTCAACAAATATTTTCGGAGATATTACAAATTTAAAATTTGCGTTTGCGGTGGGTGGTACCGGTCGGACGGGGCAGTGCGGGGAGGCATGCCTGTGAACGTTGTGTATAAAGACATCCTGTAATAATATTAATTGTTGTAAAAATAAAATAAATACCTAGGTAAAAATGTAAAAAGTAAATAAGTAAAAATGTGTAATGTAATAAAAATTGTATGAATTTAGATATTCCAAAGATAGCAGGAAATCTTCATAGTAAGTATAGGGAAAGAGGAATTGTTTTACTGTGCAAAGTCGGAGCGGGCCGCTATGTTTTTATATACAACGTTCATAGTTTTTCTGTAGTGTAGGTATTTAATTTAGTATCAGCATTGCACCCGTGCGAAGCCGGGGCGGGTCGCTAGTTCTAAATAAAACAAGATGTGTAGCTTAAACAGTAAATCCTTCGGCAGAATCTAGTTAATTTTTACTTTTTAATATCATAAGTACATTATGGAAAGCGTGTAAATTGAAAAATAGGTACTATTCGATATTTTTCACTGTCGTTCTACACTTTTTGAAGTTAAGACATCCGTCCCGCTCCGCTTAGGGCTGTATATGAATACGTTTTTGTACAAAGTTTTACTAGACGCAGAAAGACTACCCTTGAAGCCCTTAGCACTACTACGAACAATGCCTAGAGTCTTTACACGTAGCGATTGTCAGGCCTTCACGGTCGTTGAGCGAAAGTTGCCGGCTAGTTCATGGAGTATAAAAGTTTTCATACAATATGATACTTTGTTAGAGTTTCTGAATTTGTTATGTGGATACTGCAGTCTACTTATGTACAACATAGTTTATAATACAGTAGAACCCGTTTAAGACGATCACGCTTAATACGATTTCTCGCATAATACGCCACTTTACGCCAGTCCCTGCAACTTGGAGGCATATTTCATACATTTCTTAACGCTTAATACGATTCGCATCCCGTTTAATACGCCCGCGAGCCCTTCTTACAATATGACAATATGACTACAATTAAGCGAAAGGCATTGTCACTTCAAGAAAAAATTGAGATATTGAAAGTATGTACCTACCATTTAGAAGAATAGAGAAGAAATTAAAGAAAAATAAAGAAAAATACAGATTGGGAGGTGTGCAGAGAAAAAAGCAAAAGGTAGGAAATTTTGATAAATTGGAAATTTTTTTGGTGGAATGGCTTCATCAAGCACGAGCTTTAAAACTGCCCATAAGTGGCCCCATAATATGCGAGAAAGCACGTAAGATTGCTGAAAGCTTACAGATCACTGATTTTAACGGGATAGATCGTTTTAAAAATCGTATTTTCCCTATCCCGCATAATACGCTTTCCCGCTTAAGACGCGTTTTTGGTAGGGTCCCTGTGAAATCGACTTAAGCGGGTTTTACTGTATATTATTTGATAATACCAAGTTATCAGTCAACATTTTACGCATATATTTACACACATAATGTGTAATTATACTATGTGTTAGCCACACTCCCGCTTGGATGTCGCTATCGCGACCAAATATAATCCTCCTTTTCCAAGCTCAATTTCATCTCTGTATATTATTTTTCGTAATTAGTTTAGTGGTTTAGGCGTAAAAGCATTATGCGACAGACAAGGTTATTGTATTTATACTATGTTAGTAAGGAGTATTTAAAACCAGTATTTTATTTATTGAGACAATGAATATTTAATACTATATATTTTCTAGATTTCATCCCTTTATCACCATCATGCGGGTGCAGTCCGTGCAGTCACTTAACGGACTGAAATAAAAAGAATAACGTTTGCACAAAGTCTTGCTCTTGTTCCGACTCTTGTTTCCCTTTCTATTAAGTACAAAGCTAATATTGGACGGGAGCTTAAATGAAAATGTCTAGACTTACAAAGCTTTCCGTTTAAGGCTTTGGACGTTTCGGACAAGTTGATATGTTGACCAACATTCATACAATTGCTTGGTTCTTACATAACAACTACGACAGCTGTCACTCAAAATCTATAAAAGAAAGTCGTGTAATTACACTGTTTATAACTCAAGAACAGCTGAACCGATTTAGCTGAAAAGGGAGGTAGCTTAGAACTAGTAAACAGACATAGGATTTTTTGAGGACTGGAGAGTGGAGTGAAGTAGAGTGGTAAATGAAGTGGAGAGTGGAGTGGAGAGCGGAGTGAAGTGGAGAGATGGAATGGAGAGTAGAAGTGGAGAGTGGAGAGTCGTTTTATTGGTGACGATGCCGATTTTCACGCGGGCGAAGCCACGGGCGAAAGCTACTTGTAAGTAAATACAAGGTATATAATATTGGTGTGCTATATTTTTCCCTACTTTCACATTTTAAGATAAATCGTGTGAAGTAAATGTTTTTGTAATCTTCTACGAACATAAATTCCTTCGCTCAGCATGGCAAATACACCTTCGTTTCTTCCTTCTGTAAAACAGCATGATAAATATAATATATATATAAATCTCGTGTCACAATGTTTGTCCTCAATGGACTCCTAAACCACTTAACCGATTATAATAAAATTCGCACACCATGTGCAGTTCGATCCAACTTGAGAGATAGGATAGTTTTTAGCCGCGGGCAACAGCTAGTATAATATAATATATGATCCGTTTGTTTGTACACAGTGCTTCAGCGATACTGGAAGAGCGCATACGTCCGTAGATTCAGTGAATCGCTTTACAAGGATATACTTGGATTGTTGTATTTGGATAAGAGAACGATAAGAATAGTATGCCGCTTTTTGTATAGAATGCTATACTGAAGCTAAACGCGCATTCTTAACAGTACTACAGAGGTTCAGAGATTACATGACCAAATAAAAACTTTATATTATGTCTCTCTATCACTTTATATTTACGGGTTATTCAATAAAACCCGTGTTCAAAAAGTTCTTTCTTAACTATGATTTGTGGCTATCGCTTTTCGGGGTTGGCAGCACGCAAGTAATGCGATAAGCAGACGGCGCGGCGTGGCGGGGCGGTCAAAATGACCGCGATGCACTCTTGTTTGTACGATTATGAGGTTGCATTTATCCGCGCAATAGCTCATATCGCTTGTCAGACATACGTGGGCTAAATGCGATTTTTAATGACATTCGTCGCGGACATTTTGATCGCCCCACGCCTCGGTCTGCTTATCGCCTAAAGCAACTGCCGGTGTAGGCTCCTATTGTAAATAGTTATACGCTCAATGCTTTTAGTATCTAACCAGATATTTACAAAAACAAACCAACAACATTTTTGTTTTAGTATGAACTGAGAGTCACGCAAGCACTTTACTGAAGACCGTTTTTGTCACGATACTTCGGAGCGATGTGTGCACAATGACTGGAATAATATTGTACCAGTATTGTATCGACCCCATTATGTTCGCAAACTGACGCGAATTGAGAGGCCGCCTTTGATTCAAGCTGAGCCGAGCTAAGCCTTCCTCTACCTGTAAATTTTTCAACAAGGATAATAGAATAAGACATTCATTATGCAGAATTAATCTCACAACGGCTTGATTTTAAATTTAAATCACTTTCTAGAGAGTGTTTACACTACGTTCTCTGACATCTTCATTTCAAAATGGACGCTTTAGATTTCTCTTGCGCGGCGTGTTTCACGCTCCGTGGAGTTTGGTTTTTGGTCTTTATTTTATGTTTCCAAATAATGGTTAAGTTATTGCTATCATTCTGGCACGTTACCTAACTTCGTGCTACCACTAATAATTTCTTAACTGAAAAACACAGAAGTATTTTGCTAGTCTATATATTTCGATATCTGTGGATATGTAGAACTAAACAGACGATCGCATAGCTTTAAAGAAATACTCATTTCAGTCGGTAGACTATTCACTATCGTCTTCTAACAGTGAGAGTCTGTCTTAGAATATTTTACATATTTTTAATTGTACTACACCAATTTAGTATTATTGTATTTAGTATACTAGTATTTAGGAGGAGGTAGGACACGACGGTATCTCCCGTCCGAAATGAGCTGCCCGACTGGGGTAGTACCTCCGCCCCACAGAACACCGCGGCCATAATAACCATCGTGTTGTGTTCCCGCCGGTAAGTAGGGTAGCCAGAGCTCACTGTACCCCTCCTTCCCCATCCCTTCCTAGCCTTCCCGCCCATTCCCAGCCCTCCCCCCTTCCCTTCGAGGTAGGCAGCGCGTGTGAAAGACCCTTAGTGTTGCACACGTTCATAAGCCACGGTGACCGCTTCCCATCAGGTGGGCCGTGTGCTTGTCTGCATCTACGTATATAAAATAAAACATATTTAGTTCAAAAATAGGGAATTTTAATAATATTACCAAATACACTATTTTTATGATGTATTTTGCTCATTTGTTGTCGTGAAAGAGTTGAGCAGTGAACGTCCCTCAGCATCTTGTGTCGGCGTCAAACCCTATCGAGCGAAAATTGAATCTCCCGTAATTCGACCTTCATCCGACGCGCGTCTACTTATCTCGCGAGAAAATTGTCTATCTACTATTTTTATATCAACTGTCTATAATATATACAACTGTATACATGCTAAAGTATCGGGTTTACCCGTCACCTAGAGGCATTTTTTTAAGTTCAGAACAGAACTCACAAATATTTCCGTTATCCCTTCCAGTTGAGTTGAATTGCTTGCAACAAAACAGGAAAGGTCGGGCTTCAGTAGGAAACTAACGAATAAATTGATAAAGTACTTACATAAAAGATGTAAAATACACAAACGCATAAACAGATCAAACTATACTAATATTTAATGGAATACTGTGGAACTAACTTCTAACTAACTGACAAAATATGGAATACAAGTACTCGTAGTTAGTAGTAGTTATGTTATGTACTCCTATAATTTACATAATATCATGATGTGCAACAATAATACCTACATTGAAATCTAAAGGCGGCGACGCGACGGTTGACACAAAGATTCACTTGAGAGGTTACTGTAAGGTTGTAAGTAAAGTTGGCTGCGCGTGCGCTAGCGCTTCGGATTGCAACCATCGCGGTATGATGTTTTTGTGTGACCGGCATATCGGATAGTGGTGTAGTGGAGACTGTGGAGAGTGACGATCAGTTGAGCACTGGATCCTGATCATGGAAATTACGGGTTTGGGACTGCCTCAGTAACGAAGTTTATTTACATATTAAAATATCACATATTTAGTTAGAGCACACACATACACATAACAGGGATTACGGATCGGATCGGATTATTGGTGAGTGACCCTACTCTTTTCATTTCTTTTTTCTTTATTAGCTCCGTGTCACCGCGGATCGTTTGGGCTCAAGGATTGATTCCCAAACATATATTACAGATGCCAGCACGTTACTTGGCCAGGTTTGGGGTAAGTTCGCGCATCGTGCACTTTGAGCCAATCAAATGATTCAAAGTACGAACGAACGGAACGTTGATTCATATGATTGGTCCGTCAAGTGACGGAACAATCATATGTCCGCGACGGCGTAACCGCGTCTCCTGCGACCCGCTCATACCTCAAAGGGGACCTAAAAATCAACCTTTGCGCATATGACGCGTCTGGCCAATTTACGTGCCGGTATCTGTACAACTCAGTAGGTATATTTCAAACGTCAATCCTTCTCACTAGACAATATCTAAACTGCAGACGCAGAAACCTTAAGAGTCTGCTTAACGAGTTAATCTCGTTAAATTGGTGCTGTCGGTGGATAAAGTGAAACCCGCCACATCCGCCATATTGTAATACGCCTCGGACTAATTGCTGATCTCAAAACATCTTGTTAAATCAGGCGTAATTAATTTATGTGATTACCGACATCCATCGAAATCATATTATTTTGCTTTGAGCTATTATTATCGGGTAATATGGATCGAGGCAAAAATCTTGACAGTGTTCTCTAGAGGGAGCCAACCATAGATAATATAGAAAACTATTCACGGTCTCAAATTGATCAGTTCTTTTTGTTGGTTTCTTTTTGGCCAGTTTGTGCACACACGTGAACTTTTGACATTTTGGTCAAGATTTTTGACTCAAAAATGTAACTTTACTGGATCAAAATTCTGGATAGACGTTATTAAGAATTATTATAATAGAGAGATACATTGTCGACCACATCGTCACTTACCATCAGGTGAAATTGTGGTCAAACGCGAGCCTACCCACTATAAAAAAAAGAAAAAAGATGCATGTTAACAAAATCGTGAGTTTATGTTTATGTTATGTTTATGTTAACAAAATCATAAGTTAAGTTTCAGTATATTATTATATATTATGTTAAACTGTTTAACGCAATAAATATACAGAATAAATGCCTGTGTATTGGTCTTAGAAGTCTATTAAAGTGCCCCAACATTTCATTATTGCAAAATAATATCTTACAACAAAATATTTTTTGAAGAGTCAGTGAAAAAATGTAATAATGAAAGAGCTTTCAACGTTAATCAATTACTACGAACGATTTTGTGGAGCTCGGCAGAACGAAGATGAAGAGTTTTTATCTTATTACTCCACGATATAAAATAATTCGGCCAGAGATGCTTACGACAGCATTACTTACGGCTCTCGTGATCTAAGTCAGCCATGGCATTTATTGCTGAGTTAACCTAATTTGTAACTATGATGGTCTATATCTCTATATAGTTTAGGTGGTCTAGAAGTTGGTCAAAGTATATACCCTGTAAAAACTGGTTGCGAGTCCAAGAACCGTCCTGGGTGTTCACTGTTCTGATCTAAATCTATACGAAAAAAAGTTATTAAAATTTGGGTAACCGTCTTTGAAGAGTTCGACCACGAATAACGTAACAAAAGATTTTATGTTACCTATACAATATGTTGATTTGCATCTGAGCATCCTTCACGGGGGGGCATGAGCTACTTATAGTCATCACAAATTCACTAGTGCATTGAATATTAAAACTAAAAAATGTCATTATTTTCATAGCTCACAAGTTTTAAAAAATACGACATAAAAGAAGCACTCCGTATGTATCAGCCCCACGTTTACGGCCGATAACCTTGATTAGCGGACGCGCACAGCCCGGTA
Organism: Lithosia quadra; assembly: GCA_963576445.1. Lineage (NCBI taxonomy): Eukaryota > Metazoa > Arthropoda > Insecta > Lepidoptera > Erebidae > Lithosia > Lithosia quadra. The sequence goes on from OY754895.1 coordinate 185,497, forward strand.
GGCGGCGCGCGGCGCGGCGCCGCCGCCGTCGCGTCGTCGGCCGCGCCGCGCTGGTTCGTCCGCGGGTGCTCGGGTGCTCCATCCATCGGATGCTCTTGTGATAAGTTGATTTAAAATTTTCCTTCCTACTTTTTTTTTGGCTTAGGACCGGCAGATTACCTTAGTAACTAGTACCTACTAGTCAGTAAGGTCAACTGATATCGCAAATATCGCAAATATCGCCTGGTAGTTGTAGGTATTTCTGGCGTAGTTAAAAATTTTAAATCAGCTTAGGTATTTACAGAATTAATTATTAATCACACACTACTTACAGATCTTTTTTCAATTGTCTGGGATTAATCACGTCACACACAATAATTGTTCGAAATGACCACCATTAATTTGCAAACATAGGTTGGCCCGACGCACTATTTTATTTTTCAAGTTCAATAACACGAATGTCTGTGTTCTGACTTGTTCAAAGGCACTAATTATTTTTTCTCGCAACTGTGTACGAGACGTAATTTCTTCACTGTACACAATCCTTTTAATATCTCCCCATAAATAAAAATCTAAAGGAGTTAAATCCGGTGATCTTGGTGGTTCCCTTTTCAGGAGCTTCCAAACCGTGGTACATTATGGTGAACATTAAAACGGCGACCAGCTTCACGTGTGCTGGCCCGAGGTTCTCTTTCAAAAAAATCAAGAATTTGGTCTTGTAAATCGGCAGGAAGCCCCGAGCTGCCTCGTCCTTGGGCATGGTTTGGCACATCGAATTGCCGATGGTCTCTTAATCGTTGCGTTGCAGCCAGCATTACACGTCTAGAAGGGGTCGGGGAATGAGGATACATATCACTGAACATTTGCACTGCTAAACTTAAGTTATTATTTGACATCGCGTACAAGCGCACCATTTCTACTAACTCGATGTTAGTATAGCGCTCCGTCGTCATTATTGCGGCCACGGGAGAAATGCAACGTAAGCGTTATCTCTCGACGCGCGCATTTCCGCAACTAAAATAGCACAAAAAATAGTTTTGATTGAGCGCCCGGCGCACGCGCTGGGAACGAGCGAGAGGCCCAAGGGGCTGTGCGGGGGGTTGCAGGTTGCAGTTGTACAGACCTATTGCACCGCGCTCGGCCGATAGACGATAGCCGCACACACACTAACGAAATGTAAGTACTTTCTTGCTTAGTTTGTGCAAAATTGAATGCATCGCGATCGGCGCAAGAGGCGCGTAAACATACCGCTTGGATTGCGTCGATTGGGGCGGATACACACGGTTTGTTTTATTGGAATTATTTTTTGGAATTCATGAAAGTACTATTAAAATAACACTGTTTTTTTACGACTTCATTTTTTGTGTGCTAGTGATTAAACTCGATAGAGGTAGATCCGTAAATAATAGACAAGTGAAATTTAAAAAAGAATTATGTTTTTTTAAGACTGTTTTTTTTTCATGAATTCTTAGAGAGTATAAGTAGCTCGAGCCCCCCTGTGAAGGATGATCAAATGCAAATCAACACATTGTATATGCCAGACGAAGATTTTGAAATCATTTAATTAAATAAAATGCCAATACCTAGAAGTCTCGGTGACTTGTCGTAAAATGTTAGGGTTGTACGTGTATGTAGGTCTGTCTGTATTAATATTCCAAAGTTATGTAAAAGACAAGACCTATAAAATTCATGTTTTGTGAATCCCAAGTATAGGGATATATACTTCAGCCTACGTTAAGGTACTCATGTTTCGGAGTTATAGCGATACAAGACGAGCAATTTCGTCATTTCGTTTTTTTATTTTCCAGAATAATTATATAAACTATTGAGGGACAGCGATACGCCTGACGTGGCCGTGAAATTCTAAATCGATGAAAAAGAAAAATAATTCCACTGCAACCATTCAATAAATAAGTTTTACGGAGGTAGGACACGACGGTATCTCCTGTCCGAACTGAGCAGTCCGTCTGGGGTGGTACCTCCGCCCCACATAAGACCACGCCCACTTACCGCCAAGAACTCAATTCTTGGCGGTAAGTAGGGTAGACAAAGCTCACAATCCCCCTCTGGTGTAGATTACGCCAATACCCACTGGTCCCACAAGTGCTGCGACAACCATCACCTCAAGCCCGGCTATGCACCTACTGAACCCTGAACGCAATCCAACCGAGGTTGGATCACTATAGGGGGTTTTTCGCAAGGTGCACGGTGGTACCTACCCGGCTCAATTTGAGGCAAAGGAGATGTGTCATTTTGGGCCCCCTAATTGTACACAATACAGAAAAAAAGAGAAATGATACAGGTTATTGACAAAAATACAATTATATTTATTCGCCTCCAAAATTCAAGGCCATAAATTATTAAAATATGAGTACATTTTTATAGTTTTAGTCCACCATGTTTGTTTGTGTTGCAAGAAAGTGTTTATTTATTTAGATTCCGCCCATAATACGAAGCAATATTATAAGAATTGAATCGTGAAAAATGAAAACTACATTGCCTAGCTAATTTTCTAAGTAGTGTACAATTATCGGACCCAAGGTCCATACATTTGTGAAACATCTCCTTTGTGCCATCAAATTGTACCACCTAGTAAAAGTGTGTAGGCGCATTACGCGTTAGTGTAGAGGTAGTGCGGCTCATTAAGTGCGAAGTAGGCGACGTGACGCAAGCCCACCTCGCTTTATGCGCGCTCATCTGGAGCTCGGAGGCACGCCGACTGCGTTTTACTGTCTCGTTTGAGGAGCCCATACAAAGTTTACGTCGCTAGCATTTATAGGCGGACGTGTAAATGGATTTCGGAGCAATTTGTGAATAATTACTTTTGCGTACGTTTAAGATTGAATTAGATGTTTTATTTAATGTGGCGAAACTGGTGAAATGGTGCTAGCACCTCTGCCTACCCCTTCGGAGATATAGGCGTGAGTTAATGTTATATTTAATGTAATTGTTACTAATCTCATATTTCACTTAATTTTACCGATAGAAGGGCGTGAAAAAGCATTTGATGAGGCCGTCAAGCTATAGGCCACCACTGTAGTACTATCAGTGTATGTAGTGGTGACTTCCGGTCCTGAGGCTTCACCTTTAGCTTACCATCAGGCGAGGTGAAGTCATGTTGACGTGTCCAAGCTTTCTCGTATCCCCGACATCGACGACAATTCCTGATTGATTGGTTAAATGCTTATTAAAATTTATTAGTATAACTCTTCAACCCCCCTCCCCCTCGAAAGTCGGCATCGCGAGAGTGACATTTCTGATGTTGCACACGTCAATAGGCCAGGGTGACCGCTTCCCATCAGGTGGGCCGTGTGCTTGTCTGCCACCTAAGTAGTATAAAAAAATCCAATGGAGAATAAACTGCGTTAATTACTGCCGTTTCAAAATGAATACCTCATTTCTTAACGACAGTAACTTAATGTTGTCAACTAATTATTGTGGTACCGTTAACTAGGTAATACCCTGGCCAGTGCAGTTAGTTAGCGTCCAAGTTGTCGCCGGAGCCCGGGGGAGCGCCTCGTAAACGTTGTCTAAATACTGAATACGAGCACTTTCCATCTTAAACTGCTTAATGGGATAACAGTACGTTTATAATTGGATTAGTTAACTTGTAAGCACGGCGCTCCCAACTGAAATAGGATATATACAGATGTGAAGCCGGGGGATCGTGGCTGAGTGGTAACCGAGTAGATTAACACATTGCAAAGTTAAGCAACATTAGCTAAGACAGTCTTAGGATGGGGACCATTCATCTGATATATTAAGACCCCCGTGCATTGGAGAGCACGTTATTATCTAATATTGGATGTTTTTAGAACCCTATCAAGATTTACGTTGCCCAAGCCCACTTTTTTTTTTATGTCGGACACGTTAGCATGACTTCAACTCGCCTGATGGTAAGCTAAAGGCAAAGTCTCTGGAATGGGAGTCAACATTACAAACACCGAGAGTGCTACAATGGTGGCTCTCACCTTGACGGCCCGACCCGGGACCCGGGACTGTATTAGGAAGGAAACACGTTAGCTGGTAAATCATTCCAGGTTTTGATCTTGGGATTGACCTTAACTAAGTTTGCAGTTGCTCCAACAAAGACGCCAGGGTATAAGGCCCATAGAGCATTGCCCAGAGATGACCCTGGTCAAGCCGGGGTGCGAGGGAAATGCTGTATGGGTCACCTTACTAGAGATGTCCATTGTTTCTGATCTGAAGCTAGTTAATGCTATACATCATCAAGTAATCCAATCGCTTCTAATTCATGTCCTGTTTCACACAAATCATTAATCTTCTCTACAAGTAAGCCTCTCTAAGGGTGCACTATCATTAATATTCATCATTCTGTTCGTCACATGACTGACGTCCCTTCTCATCATAGCATGCCAATATCCAAATAAACGATTTTCATTCATCTTTGTTGGCACAGAAACGCCTTCTTTTTCTACTTCGTTTGCTTTAATACACGTTTTTGACTTTCATTTCCATTATCTTAACATTAGCAAAACATATAATTTCCACAAAGTAGTATATTATTTAGTTAGTTAAACATTAACTAGCTAAATAATATTAGGTATACTATGTGCAATACGTTCTCACCTTTTTTTTTCCGTGCGGAAATCCTCATGGATACCTCCCCCGCAGCCAGTGGGGGAGGTTATGTCGGACTCTTACCGACTAAAACCGCACGCCATCTAGGGTCTTCTGACGCCAGAGTGAATACGTTTCCACCTGTATTTTTATTTCTTTTCTCATTAAAATACTTCAATGGCGAATTAACATTATTTTTCGAGAGGTGATGTTTCGCACGCTAATAAACTCAGCATGTGCGAAGGGACTACTAAAAATCTATTCATTTTAAAAAGGACAAATTTGTCTGAGATGAAAACGCAAAAAAATTAGTGCGAATCGACTACTAAGCCGTTAGTTCATATTGCTCTAAGCTGTAATGCGAAGAAAATAACAAGTGTTAGTTTGCACTTATATCGTCACTATAACAATCTGGAAAACAAATTACGATATCACCGAGAGTTGGAGACTTAATAAGTGTAAAGAGAAAACAGTTTCATTATTTTTCTAAATTATAAAAATTCTTCAAGAGAAACCCAAACGGCCTGTACCTAACCGTAATTCCTACGAGAATTTAAACGAATAGAACATTATTGGCATTCGTTTTTAACTCAGACATCTCACAAAAAACAGTGTTCTCTGAACAGTCTGTCAGTCAAGTGTTAGACAGAAAGACAGAGTATAAAATATTCACGCTAATTCCGCGAGGCGTGCGGTGCGGCCCGTCATGTACTCGTATAATCTGAGTCTGCCAAGCAATTTCATTTGATCAATAAGAATTCGTAATATCTATTGTATAAAGCTTAAATTGATTTTCTGGTCGGAAAAAATGATCATCCAGGACGGGACTTGAACCCGTGACCAGTCCCTTACAGGGGGAATGCTCTGACCAACTGAGTTACCTGGACCCATCTTAGATGCTCGAAATTTTCCGATATATTCTACGGCTTAGGGCGCCGGTGAAGCCATCTACCTCTGATCTAAAAAGCTTAAATTGTTCATAATAAAATTGTGTGTTGCAAGTGTAACAGCATAGGTACCTATTATATAGAATGAAGCTGCAAAAGTTTTTGAGGGCAATTTAATCTGATTCGGCGTGTTGGCTTATTAGGTAATGTAATGTACTAGAAAATATTTTCTCTCATACGAATTTGAATATGTTAGTATCTTTTAGAGTGTTTAGTCATTAGAAGAGTTATACGGGCCGCGGGATTAAAATCGCTCAAGATACTTTTTGCATTCCACGGTAATTTTTTTCTCTTTTCTTTCTAATGTATCCCTTAATTTCTCCCACTAAACTCATTTTTTTGGCTTATTGGACGATTCGTACGAATTGAACTCGCCCGAAACGTGCGAATCGACTCCTTTAAATATAATCCACGTCTGTAGTTTAATGCCCAGGAATCGAATCTAGGGCCTCTGAATAAATAAATAAATAAATAAACAAATATTCTACGACATTCTACACATCGCTCCCTAGAACCAAAATAAATTACTCCTTATCCACTTAGGTACCTACCGACGGCGACGCATCATATAGTATTGATCTTCCAAACAAACAAACTTGAACTTTATAATATTAATATAAATATGATCGTCATGTCTCTGCCTACCCCGGGGGGAAAAAGGCATATTATTATGTATGATCTTCATATAATGTTTCAAGCTGAGCAGTTCATCTAATTAAATTTCTGTTTCATATTCGCTAGCGTCACTTCTCAATATTGCGTTCTTTGAACGTGTTAGTATGTTTACAGTATGCTACTCTTTGCCGAAATGTGTGACGATGGCACGGGAGGGGAACAGATAGGCGCGATATTATGTTGTCATCTTAAATTACGAGTGCTTAACAACTTACATCAGTCTTACATAACGAGTTAGTGCGTACGACTCTCGCACTTGACTGCGGCTGGCGGCGACAGCGCGCCACACATTAGACGCAACGCACTTGTGTTATTACTCCGCTAGTTAAACATCATTATACGTGATAAAAGGATCTGGTACTGCTGAAGGGTTAGTATGTTTTGAGTTATACATATGAGCGTTAATTGTAATATAAGTATTTGAGATTTCTTTTAAAAAGATCGGTACCATAGGTATTGTCAGTGATGAATTTGTTTGATGATGTTGAGTGATGAATGAAAATGTGGGTGCTAGCACCTCTGCCTACCCCTTCGGGGATATAGGCGTGAGTTTATGTTATGTATATGTTATGTTATGCATTTGTTTTATCAGAATGATGCTTGTATTGCTTTTAGTTTATATAAGTTTAGCAGCAAGGAGAAGTTAGATAGAGAATACTTATATGAATTGAGCTTCCCGACTTTGGTAGTACTTCCTCCCTTTTTTTTCCGTGCGGAAATCATCATGGATACCCACCCCGCGGCCAGCGGGACAGGTTATGTCGGACTCTTACCGACTAAAACCGCACGCCGTCTAGGGTCCTGACGCCAGGGTGTAATGTGGCCCAAAAAGCATTTCCCTCGCACGGTAGTACTGCCGCCTTACAGAACACCGCGGTCATAATAACCATCGTGTTGTGTTCCCGTCGGTGAGTAGGGTAGCCAGATCTCACTGGAGGGATTCTGTGCTTCAGCGGAGATACCAAAGCAAGACTCCATACCACTACTTACAAGTATAGGTTATGTATGACAAGTATGGAAGTAGGAAGATAACGAATTCTTTAATATTTAATATTTGTATCAATGATATTATATATTGTTATCACAAACATATCGAAAGTAATAGATAAGAACTGACAACAGACTAATCTACTGTTTATATGATAGTATCTGCTGTACTTTTTGTGTGCTCGACATAGTGACGTGGTTTAAAAAATATTTGTATTAATTTTGATGTGTATCAAATTGTTTAGGTGTGTTGTTAGCACGTGTTAATTTAGATTTGTAAGTATATTTCTATAATCATAGTGTATGTTATTTGAAATAAACTATACTCAGTTGGATACATATATATTTGTTACGTCTACATATAACATAACATAACAAGCTGAGGGCCGCCACTGTAGCACTACCGGTGTATGTGGTGGTGGCCCCAGTCCTGAGACTTTGCCTTTCGCTTACCATCAGGCAAGGTGGAGTCATTTTGACGTGTCCTATATAAAAAAAAACATAACATATTTAAGGGGGCTACCTCAGACACTCCATTTCATTTATGATCTGTGAAAGTGATAGAGGTCATGCCTCTGTCTTTAGTCCCAATCATGTTCCTCTTTCCTCTTTCTCCTACGCGTGGGTGACATTTCTGGTGTTGCAAGCGTTCATAAACCGCGGTAATCGCTTCCCATTATGCATTGTACTCGTTATAAAAAGGCTAACAGACTATTATGGCGAGTATATTTACATGTAATTAACTTTTTAATCGAATAAAAATGGTAATTATATGAGCTGTTTGTTAATTGGTGCCCAAACAGTATGTACACTTGCCTCGTTGGGGTTTTCTTTCGCACTCACTTAATTGAATTTATATTTTACGGCAAATATCATAATATTTTTTCATAACTTTTCCTATGTACTTTGTAAATGTAAATATCCGGGATTGTAAAGTCAAATATTGCTAACGTCAATTAAATGTAAAATGATGAATTCTCGTATCATTAATCAAGCTGACAATGACAGTCCCATTATTTATTTTTTAAATCGAATGTAGCGGTGTTGCTACAGTCAAATAAAATATAGGTATTCCTTTTTGATTTCTATTTATGTAAATCATAAACAGTTCAATATTTGAAATATTTTCTTAGTGTAGGAAGTAGAGATTTACTAATTCCCTAATATAATTATTAATATATTTGTAAAAATTTATGAAGATGTTTGGATGTTTGCAACTCAAGCACGCACTACGGGCTGAAGGATCTAACTGGAATTAGCTACAGAGATAGATTATAGCCCGGCATAACATAATGGCGTACTTTTTAACCCTTGAATAGGTTCCCAGAGGAAACGGTCACAGTAACAGCGAAACCGTGAAAATGGTTAATGATGTTATAAGTTTAATTTTCTTTGCGCCCTGTATGATTATGTCAATATTTAATGTAAGACTAAAGCATGAAACCTACCACAAATAAAAGTTAGTTATAAGCACGGAATAAAGAATACCTACTACAATGGAAGTGTGATACTACTTATTCATAAGGGGAACCGCTGTGGCCAAACTCACACATACAACTAGTTTAATACATTGCACTACTAGTAAAAAAATGTTTTGATTTGTCGCATATCTTCCCTAACAAATTAGTCTAAATTATGCATACTGCAAAACGAAAATACACCTTACTAGTTCGCGTTAGAGATTTCTTTGCTATAGATAAAAAAAATATTTACGGCGTTTCGTATTTTGAATCAAACAAACTTTGACTTAAGAAAAACTTCAGATAATCTCTCTCTCGCTCTATACTAACTATGCAAACCTTGCGAACCAACGCATACCAGTGACACGCGTGCCACGCCCACTTACCATATCTATGGTTATAAGTGACCCTTTGACAATCTGTCGTAGTTCAGTTATGTTGTTCCCGGGTACGTGACTACCGACACACGCGACACATTTGACTCACGTGCTGCAGGTTATGAAACACTTTGCGCTCACATATTTTATTCAATATACCTTGTACATGAACGACTTGTAACATTATTTCTCCCCCCTCTCCCCCTGCCTTGTACCGAAGGCATGACAGAACAATATTAGCTTAATACAAATTGTTTTATTTGAATTTCAATTTCGTTCTTTTTCGTATCAAATTGTCCGTGGCTAATCGCAGATCGCTGTGAGATCATTTTGAGCTTACTAGATAGATAGATAGATAGATAACTCTTTATTGTACACCAACCTTAGATATTAGGACAATGTTACATGGGTCACAATCATTTCAGTTGAGAGTACAATGGGCGGCCTTATCGCCAAGTGCGATTTCTTCCAGGCAACCTTAGGATGGACAAAGTAGGAAAGAAAAAAGGCACCTTAAGGTGGTTTAGCTGTCATAAATATTCTATAAAAAAATAAATAGTAAAAATAAGGAATATACGGAACATACATACACACAAAACAATCCATCAGTTCATACATAAAATCATACACAAAATATAATACTTATATACAATGAAGCATTCTACTCTAATGATAAGTAGTATTTTTTCACCTGTTCTTTAAATATATTAAGGGATTTTGCCTGCCTAATATACAAAGGCAGTGCATTCCACAGACGAATTGCATTAATAGTAAATGACTTACCAGCATAGTTTGAGGAATGCACAGGCATTGCCAGTTCCAGGTTCTCAGATGACCTCAAATCCCTACTGTGTGTATCCTTCAGGTATTTAAAGCGCTCTTTAAGATATGTCGGAGTTTTAGGATTAAATAGGGTATTATATAATAATGCCAGGATGTGAGTATTCCTGCGAAGTCGAATTGGAAGCCACTTGAGTCTGTTGCGAAATTCAGATACTCGATCATATTTGCGCAAACCAAATATGAATCGTATACAAAAATTTTGAAGACGCTCAAGCTTATTGAGTTGCTCCTCAGTGAGATCAGGATAGCTGACATCGGCATAATCAAGAACTGGGAGCAGAAGGGATTGTGCAAGCGCAATCTTAGTGGTAGTAGGCAGGAAGTTCTTTAGCCTGCGTAGAGAACCCGCTGATGCAAACAGTTTTCGACTGGTTTCTTGGATTTGAATGCCCCAGGAGAACGTCTTGTCGAAATAAATTCCCAGGTTCCTAACACTGTCCCGTATTGGCAGCACTGCTCCGTCAAACTGAACTTGGGGCAGTTGCGATAAATCCATCCTCGAAACCATGCTGGGACTGCCAATAACGATGACTTGCGTTTTGTTTGGATTTATCATGAGTCCGTGGTTCTTGCTCCATTCACAGATCCGCTCCAGGTCTGCGTTTATAGTACAGAAAGCCTCTGATAACCTGTTTAAGGGGGCTTGTGTATAGATTTGGAGATCGTCCGCGTAAAGGTGGTAGGATGAAACTAGCTTGTCAGAGATGGAATTAATAAAAATTGCGAAGAGTAAAGGAGATAAAACGCCACCCTGTGGTACACCGGCCTCAGCACTGCACCATGAAGAATATGATTCTTCGATGCGTATCCGTTGCCGACGACCAAACAGGTAACTACGAAACCAATCAATAGCCGTTGGAGATATGTTAAGAGAGCTTAGAATGCCAAGCAAAATGTGGAAATCTACATTGTTAAAGGCGCTACTAAAGTCCAGTAAGGATAAGAGTGTAAGATTTCCGCCATCCATTGCTTGCCTTATATCATCTGTGATGTTTACCAATGCTGTAGCAGTGCTATGTCCAGGACGAAATCCGGATTGTAATGGGTTCAATAACGAATGTCTATTGAGGAAAGTGCTAAGTTGGGAGTGAATAAGGCGCTCTAAGACTTTAGATAGAAATGGGAGGATCGATATGGGACGGTAATCAGATGGGGAGCAAGGTTTCGACTTTTTTGGTAAAGGAATTATCTGAGCCTCTTTCCAAATAGATGGAAATACACCACTAGAGATGGAATGATTAAACACATGACACAAGATAGGTAGAATTTCATCTACTATAGGAATAATCATGTTTCGACTAATACAATCGTTGCCCACAGCATTGGATGCGATTGCCATTATGCTCTTCTTAACATCACAAGCGGACAATTGTTCGAAGACAAAAGGAGCATACTTGGGAGTTGGAATAGATGAAAGATATTGTAGCGTGTTTGTTTTGGTTGTCCCGCTTAGATGGGTCGAAGAACAGAAATGATTGTTAAGCGCATTGACATCTAAGTTCTTAGGAATTGATTCTTGACGTGATTTTCCAACTCCCAATGAATTAAGAAATTTCCAGACTCTAGCTGGATCTCCATTTTCAATAGACGTATGAATGTGTTGGCGTTGTGCATTCCTACACACCTTATTGCAACGGTTTCTAATAGCCACATACTTCTCCAGATTCTCCTGGGTCGATCGCAACTTGTACCTTGCCTTGGCTGCAGCTTTTTTCGCCATTAACTTTTTGATGTCCTCTGTAAGCCAAGGCGATGGCAAATGTTTCACTTTTATTACTCGTATCGGAGCATGTACATCATACAGTCGTGTTATGTTAGACGTAAGAATTTGCACTTTAGTGTCGATAGAGTGTGAGGTAAAAAGTGGTTCCCAATCTATCCCAGCAGCATCCTCGCGGATCTTATCAGCGTCTATACCACCAAAATTGCGTTGCACAATGATTTTCGGTTTTGCCTTTGGAGGCCGAATTTTATAAGACAAATAGATCAAGTCATGGTAGGAAAAGTTATCTGCTGAACATTGACCATGCTTAGCGACATGATTAGATGAAGAAACTATAATGAGGTCAAGGAGAGAAGGAACACAATCTGGAAAATGATGAGTAGCATTGAGAGGTAGAATAGAAAGATTACAGGATTCAGTAATATGGTGCAAGGAGCTAGAACGAGAATTATTTTTAAGTAAGCAAGTATTAAAGTCTCCCATCAAAATAGCATGACTGTAGGAAGGTAAGAAAGTTTCCAGCATGTGTTCTAAGGAAGAAAAATAGTTCACTCGTAGTGATGGTGCATAGAAAACCCCTAATAGAATTTTAGTGTGGTTAAGTTTCAGCTCAATAAACAAATGTTCACTTGAATTAGGTACTTGTGGCGATATGCTAATAATATTATATGGAATATGTGTGCGTAGGTATATAGCCACACCACCACCCCCAGAAAACTCACGGTCATTCCTAATAAGATGAAAACCTGGAAGAGAGTAAGATGAAGTTGGTAAGCAAGGTTTAAGGAAAGTTTCAGAGACAAGAATAGCGTGGATATAGTCAGAGTGAAAGTTAGCCAGCATATCCGGGAAATGAGCAGGAATACTCTGGGCATTTATGTGGATCACATTAAAATTACACGGTACATCTGATAACTGGGATCGAAGAGTGTCCTCCAGAGTCACTGATGGTAAACTACTGAAGCTATCATTTAGGCTACTCGCAGAAAAAAAGCTATCATTATTGCTATCTGAACCATTCATAAAAATATATATTTAAGTATAACAATATTATATGTATGTAATAAAGTAAAATAGTGTATAAATAGATAAATAAGTGTTCTATACGTTACGTAAACCAGTATAATTACTTCAAAATTCAATATGCAGTATCCACCCGCCAGTTGCGCTTTACAGTAATAACATAAAAATTAAAAACAATAAAATTACAAAAAGAAACAAAGAAAGATATAAATTCGAGCAATAAACAAAGATACAGACATAACATACTATTTCCGGGCAACAATTCTGTAGTACTACTTATACTACTACTAAGGTTAAAAGACTAGTGTTCAAAGAAAAAAGCATGCTTAAACTCTTAATGAAGAAAGTGACACGGAACGCTAGATCATGTTGTCATGTCATTGTCAAAAAGTTATTAATTTGATTTTGAATTGTTAAGCATGTACTTAATTGGCGTTATTTTGTGGAAGGTAGTGCATAAATATTAATTTTATAGTAAGAATAGTTTAAAAAGTATCACAAACATAAACACAAGTTACCCGGCCAAGTACGAATGACATCGAATTGTTCATTTCTTACTCGCTGCACGCTTGGGTCTTGCAGAAACCATTTTGACTGCAACGGTATCTTCATCATCTGGGCACTTTATGTTTGCAATATCACCTATAGATACGATTCGATGCCGGTTCCCATCCGCGCCAAGGACATACACGGATCCCTCCTTAGTCCAGCATTTGTTGACGCCGAATTTATCCCTAGCTGCCATGAAAGCTCTGTGCCGTGACCTAGTTAAAAACTCAGAAAGAGTAATACCCGTACCTTTGAGCTTCGTCTTCGAGAACCAGATACTGTCCCTTACTGCTACACTCTGGAGTTTAACAAGGATCGGTCTGGGCTGCTGACTGGATGTTAGCCGTCCCATCCTTTGGCACCGTTTGACATCTTTAGATGTAAAAGACTCGATCTTGAGGTGTTTCTGTACGACCTTAGTAACTGCCTCAACCGCTTGCTCACCTGTCGTCTCTGCGATGCCGTGTAGTAGAAGTATCTTTCGACGGCTACGTGTCTCCAGATTATCCACCTCTCGTGCTACTGTATCAAGGTGTTGTGAGAATGACTTAAATGCCTGTAACATGAATGTTTTAAACGCACCAAATTCATCAGCCAGACTCCCAGCACTTGTTGAAGTCTTCTTCTGCAGGTCTGCCTCGAATCGTGCCATTCGCTCGTCAAAATATTTCCGCAAATCGGGCAAGGAGCCCTCCATTGTGCTTCTATATTTTTATGTAGTGTTCAGTTTATGGAGAAAACGCTAGACTGGCAGGTATGTTGTGTTAGCTGACTATTTCAATCATCTATTTAATGAAAAAACGATAAATACTATTTTTCAAATAATTAATTATCAAGAGATGAATAGTGCACTTTTAATCAACTACCCGAAAAAACATACTTATATTACTGTTGTTTTTATCTTTATCAAATAAATCTGGTAAAGTCTGATGGGAGGGAGTTTTGGTTTTTATTTTAATAAATCGGACCAACGTTATTACAGCACACATTTTTAAATAGATATCGTTATTACAACTATGTTTCTTATATAGATATTGTAACTGAATTGTATTGAAGAAAGGGCAGGTCAAAAGCACTTGAAACCGGCGGACTTGCATGAATGGTTTATTGCGGGCTGTTGTCTCTGCTTACCCCGCCAGAGGGAAAAAGGCGTGACCTTATGTATATACAATGCATGTGGATTTTGCACAAAAAAAAACTGTTCTATTTTCTAAGATTAACACTCATTAGTCATGTGACGTTTTGTGTATGATATTTTCTGAGTATAACGTTTTGTGTTTCTGACAGATTCAGTTAAAATTCACATTTTGTATTCTGCCACTTCCGCACGATTCGTCATCTTACATCTGCAACACACCTCCATAATATTTCATTGTGTCGAGAGCTTTAATAATGTCATTGAATTCTCTTTTAATATAGTCTTCTCAGTTATAGTTACTCTACAATGGATTTCCGCCATTGACCACCTAATTCTAATGCATTTGTTAGTACTTATCTATTGCAATGATAAATTTTAATCTCATCAATGTATGACAAATAGCTGAGCCATTAGTGACGAGTCTATCTGCCGCAGCAGTCGGGCGGTGGTATCGGATCGGATACCAATTACGTCCAGTCGGAGTAACCGCCGCCAATTAATCGCGGCTCGCAGCACGTGTCCACCCGCCGTCCATCGCCACTGCACTGGGTTTTAATTAACTGGAAGAAATACTGAATTTAAATTTAAAAAGCGTCTGCCTGGGACCGGTACTTGTCGTGTACTTTTTGTAGGGATTGTAGTTTTAAGTTTAATTATCAGTTTTTCTGGTAGGAAATTCGAAAGGCTCACCCCTTTATTATGTAAGCATCAAAGCACAAAAAGGCTAATTGAAAAAAAAATTTCTTTGTTTTCTGTACGGTTTCTGCAAAGCTCTATCTTTTCTAATAAACCTTTTCGGTGTCTATTATACTTTGTAGTTGCCACCAAGAACATCAATTGTAAATTTCAAATTTCGGTTTTTGCAAAGCTCTATCTTTCCTAATAAACCTTTTCGGTATTTATTATACTTTGTAGTTGCCACCAAGAACATCATGTAAATTCCAAATTTTCCAAAGATAGTTTTGCAACATTCTGTACCTAGTTATATATCTAACTGCAGACAAAATTAAGCCACTAGGGATACCAAATCAATCACGCACATCGTAACCTGAGATATGTCTTAACGAAGTTGAAACTGTATCCAAGTACTACCATATCAAATGCTTTGACCCATGTAAGTAGATTGTTAAATTGTTCGGCCATACTCCCTCGGTACAACTGGTCCAGTTGGACTGAAAATACTTATATTATATAGACGTTATGTGTGCTGCGGTTCATTATGGTCTTGTGAGGAAGACGAACTTTTTCTATTTTCTACATTCTTTTCTTGTCTTGCTTCATACATTTCTATTAAGTCATTCATCTATTTTCTCTATCAATTTTCCTATATACAAGGCAAGGCGACACCATTGCTATTATAAACATACATTGCAAGAAACTTTTATTTGTAAACATCATTAAATCCTATCTTCCCCAGCAGTAACCAAACACCGACTGGTATCTTGTCAAGGCGCCTCCCAATTTCCCGTTACTTATTCCTGCTGGCTCATCCATCATACAGCTATTTGGTTTATAAACTTCGTCTGAAAGTAATGTACATCATCTCTGAAACATCAGCCTTCAACTGGCAACATAATTAAGTGACCAATTTCAGCAGAATCACGTTCAATTAAAACTCCCGACGAACAAACTCGCTAAACTGATTCCAACTTGAGATTGAATCCTTTAAGACCTCGTATTGCCGATACAGCGACGAGCTATCGATCATCCGCGAATTTATTGTAGACAAATATTTCATCATACACGTACGTACACACACACCCTCAACCTAAAATGTGCACTCACCTGCACACACATAATCAGAATTTCTTCCCAACGTTTACACGGTCACAATTTATAATGGAGATTTAGGAGCTGTAATAGTTTGACTTCAATTATTTCTATAATTCTTTAAAAAAAGTTCTTGTTAAATAAATAATTCCTTCATAACATAATATATATTTGAGCGAGAATAATCATGTGACCCTGAACATAATTATTATGAATTTCCAATACGTTCGTAATAAGAGTGTACTCACTCATATTCGATCAGACGCACGTATTCACACGTATGAGCACTCACTCACATGTACATAGATCGAATGACGGGCGGTGATTAAAATTGAATTAATAGGGAGCCCTCAACCCGACATATATTGGGGATGGTCCCTTGTCATTTTAGATAACAAAGTTTTTATTGAGTTAGCGTTGTGTTTTATAGCGAAAGATTATAATAATATTAGAATTATGTGTGTGTTTCCTGTTTCGGATTATTGGTAAACGAGTTAATAATTATGGAATTATTGAATATTGACATGGGCTATACTTCGCAAGCTGTTTTTCATCCTAATTTAATAGAAACGAATTTAAATATATTGCCACATACTCTAAAACATTCTAGTAGAAATACCAATAATACTACTTATAGTTATCGAGATCGACATTGGCTTTAACGATTTTTTATTTTGCTGAGTAGGGCAGCTCATGTCTGAAAAAATAATGATTTTTTAAAGTTTTTTTTAAAGTCGATTGGCTCGCGTTTGACCACTATCTCACCTGATGGTAAGTGACGATATGGTCGACGATGGAGCACACTTAGCTAGAAGCAGCCTGTTCACTCTAGACTTAAGGTTATTGCTTATAGCTCCCAGGTTATAGCTTTCCGGAAACACAGACTCGGGCAGGGTATTCCACTCCTTAGTTGTACGCATAATGTAAAGTTTTTTCTACAAAGAAATGAATCACAGCTTAGTGTCAATAGACATTAAATATTATACATTTATTAATTCGTTATTATGAGAGCTGCTATTTTTGCTATCTACTCCTGTTGATATTATTCTAAATTAACTTTCATGATATTTAAATGTCGTAGAACTGAAACATGATTAGAGCACAAAGAGAAACTCCACAAAAACGTCAAAACCGTCGACACTCGGAGTGGCAGCGCCCTGTAGTTCGCTGACTAGCAACAAGTTCGAGTGCTCGGCAGGTACTAATTATGAGCTGAAAACATTTACAAACTTTCACTGGCTTCAAACTTTATTTCAACTATTTTCTTGTAATTTTAAATTGTTAGTCCTCCTAACTGTATCCTCTCCGCCCACCACTTCCTTTCCTCCACCCCTTCAGGGTCGGCAGCACGAGTATTACTCTACTGATGTTACCACTTTCGATCAGGTGGGCCGTGTGCTTGTCTGCCACCTAAGGTGTTGTACACGTACCTACATAGGCCACGGTAACTGCTTCCCATCAGATGGGCCGTGTGTTTGTTTGTAAGTGGTATAAAAAAATATTTGGTGGTGATGCTGAAATAAAAGAGGGTAGAAGCGCCACCGAGTTTTAATTTATTGTTTATTTTCTTTTGTTTTGTTTTGTTTGTTAGTTACTTGTCTACTGTCATTGTCGTTTATACACTTAAGTCCTACAGCCGTCGATATAATAATTCAACTTAATAACTTAATAATGTATGAGTATGCTGTTAATAACACATAAATATGCTGATAAGTACCGCGAATTTCAGTACTCTAGTCATTATGGTACTGGAAGTGTTGTTACCATTCTAGTTATATATTATATTCGTTTTAGTAGATTTTTACTAGTTTTAAAAGTTGCAACAGTCTGATGGGTAGAGGCAATGCATTCTACGAACAAACATCCGGTACAGCGGATGAGCTCTCCATAAATTCTGTGTGCTCCACATTTGGATTTTGCATTTTCAGCAAGATTCTGAAACGACTTTAGCAGCTCAGTATGTGTGGTGTCTGAGGATTTCTACTGTACCTTGAAACTAGTGTACATGTTTAAACCCTAGTTTTACTCCTAGAACTTGAAAAGAAAGATACTCGTACCGTACTTGTAAAAAATATACCTACCTAGTGAATTTTGGAAAAAAAAGTCAGCATAAATAATTAAAAATAAAAATTATACTGTAAATAAATATTGATTAGTGATCGTAACGTAACAACCAAACAAACAGAATTTTTAACCAAACCAGTTGTTTTATGAAAATCACTTTTCCTCCGTCATTTCGATTTTGTATTTGACTTTTTTCCCTATAAGTACTTTTTCCCATTCTCCCCTTCCATAGTTGTAAATATACAAAGCAATGGGAGCGGCCCAATAAATATAATTAATTTAAATAATTCCTACAACGTTATACCTACTAAAATCTTCAATCCAATTTGCTACAAAATCAATTCTTCCAATCGCAATCTCCTTATAGTCCATTGTTGTTTGTCACACCGCGGCCGGAAGTGCCTCGTCACTTTGACACCCTGTCAACAAGAACGTCCGCTTGACGACAAAAGGGTAGCTGGCGTTCGCTCTTCGCTTTAAAATTTAGGACATCGTCAATGAGTGAAGTGGCCTGGTTCAGTGACAGGTGAGGCAGGGATTGTTTCTTGCCTCTCTGACACGGGAAACACTATCGGTTATGATAGAGTCACTTTGTTTATCAAATAATAGGCTGCTGTGTCTACAAACATCGATATTGAATACTACTCGTAAACTCGGAAGCTATGACGCAGAAATGACTGTGCCGATTGAGTTATTAACGCGCTTTAGAAATAGTGAAGGGAAATGTATCTGTAGGCACACAACGTATATTCGAAGTTTTGGGCAATCGGCACTATGAAACGAAATGCCCAAAGACGACACGTGATACTTCTTTCGGCCTAAACGTAGCGACAAAAATCCAAAGTAACTTCATAGTAGGTACTTACCTAAATATGTATCGTTCGTGTTACTTGCGAGCCTGTAGTTTCGGGTCTACGTTTTATAGTAGACCCCTGATATAGTCAGCAACACAAGTAGTTTAACAGATTCCAATTTGGAAAATATCTTTATTCTGAAACTTTTCATAAAATATTACAAAAACAAAAAATGAAGTTTTGTGTATTATTTTATGATTCATCACTTACCAACAGGTGCTAGGACTCATTTACTCGTACTAATTGCGAATATTAGAGAGAAGTAAAACAATAAATAATAAGTTTCTTAGCTAAGTCAAATAAACAGACAAGACTACTAAAGAATACTGGGTAATAAAATTATAAAATGCTTCTTTGGAAGACTGCACATAGGTACAACTCGTATAACTTTAACAGCGTATAATATTTTGATGGTGAATTTTATTATAATTTTATTTGCAATAAAGCTTTCACCTATAGACTTGTAGTAAAAGCGGTATTCATTGGAAGCTCATTCATGTTTGAAGGCAATATTCAAGGCGGGGCTACGTGCACGACGCGGAAAATTGTTGAAAGTGTATTTTTTAATATATCGCTTAATACTAGTGACCGGTCCCTAGGGCCGAACTAAAGTTTCTAAGCTCTTTTTACGTACAAATCCGTTGCTCTTTTGAATGAATTATATTTATAAGGTACTATAGATATAAAAGAAATTCGTACTGAGATATTTATTTCTCATAATATACATGCTATGTATACATACATACAAATCACGTCTTTTTCCCATTGGTGTAGACAACATCTTTCCGCTTGCTACGATCTTGGCATACTCCTTTCGCTTCTTCAACTTTCATAATTGTTTTCATACATGCATGCCGGTTGCGGGTACTCTTGACCCATCTTGATTCATAATATATATCTCTAATTAGTTCAATTCGTGGCCAGTTCTAAAAAAGTTATTTTGCCACATTCAGTAATTTTGTAGTTAATACTGTGTATAGTGAGTATGGGCACAGTGGGTTCAAAAACCTGGTAATTTTCTATTGAATCGAGAGCAAAAAGAGGTTCATAAATCTCAGAATGACCTGTATATTTGTATGTATGTTTGTCCTCGATTATCTCGCATTTGTTTTAACCGATTTTTGATGAGGTTTTCAGGTAGGTAGGTTTCTTACATATCGTAAGGAAGTTTTAGGCATAATAACTTGTTTAAAAAACGGAGGTTTCAAGTCGGTTCTACTTTTAATAAATGAATATTAGCTATCTAACAAATACAGTTTATAAAATACAGCCAACAACATGCTACGTTTTAACAATACCTACGGTTTCCGTTGGCCACTATCGGGCAACAAACCCAAATAAAGAGATACGCTTTTCGGCGCTACAGTAAATATTAGGAGTGAGTTGTGTCATTAATAGAATATAGTATGAAATAAAACATTTCGTGTTTAACGCTCCCATATTTGAATTATAAAAGACCAGATGAATAAATTTATTTGCCTTGTCTGGCTCCGGAGCACTCTTAACACTCGCTGGGCCATTTTATTTCATAATTTCGTATTTTCGTATGTTTGTTAAGCGTGTCTCATTTACATAATCTGATCGGGTAAATAATGATCACGTTTGAGGATGTGCCGGCACCGCGTCGCATACGCGATGTCAGCAAAAGTCCCCACTGTAGAGCGACGGGGCGCCCGCGCCCGGAACACTAGTTCATACTGCAGGCTTGCCATAGTCAGCCGCATATAACTCGTTTCACTTATAGATGTTCTAAGTTAATATCAAGTGTTATAGTAATTCTAATATAAGTCGTACATACAGTGAGACATATGTGTAATTACAAATAAACGTTCAAAGTGTACGCTATCTATTATTGATATACTCCCACGTAACACCCATAGGTATAGCCTCTAAAGTGGTGACCCCGACGTGAACGTGGGAGTCGGGGAACGTTTATAGGTTATATAACCTATAACCTCGTGTGTGAACTTTTGTGAAAATTATCGAACTTTGTGAACATTAGCGTAACAATGGCAAACGACGGAAGTGCGGTTAGTGTAAAATCAGAAGAGCAGGTGATCACAAGCATCGCGGTTACGACGCGTATTCCAGACTTCTGGTGCGACGAGCCCGAGCTGTGGTTTATCCAGGCTGAAGCAGTATTAAACCCGCAAAAGGCGTCGGACGAATCAAGGTACCAAATAATTGTATCGAAATTAGGCAAAGATGTTCTGACGCAGGTCACGGACATACTCAGAGACCCCCCGCAAACAGACAAGTACTCTACGCTAAAAAAGCGATTGTGCGAAATCTATGCGAGGACCAAGGAGCAACAGGTACACAGACTCATGAACGAAATGGAATTAGGAGACCAAAGGCCGTCGCAATTATTGAGAAAAATGCGTGACATTGCACGTGGCAAGATAGAAGACGAAACCCTCCTCATACTGTGGCTCAACCAGCTACCAAGCACAGTGAGAGGGATTTTGGCAGCTACGGAGACGAACGACCTTAGTACCTTAGGAAACATAGCGGACAAGGTCATAGAATCCGTATCACATAGAGAGACAGTCAGCAAAGTAGATGCAGCTACAGGAGGCGAATCGGCGAATTTGATAGCAGAAATCAAGAACCTGACAGAGAGGATAAGAGGACTTGAAAGCAGGCAGCCCAGACCCAGGTTCACCGGCAGAGGTAGAGGCATGTCCGGACGCTTTGGATCTAGAGCAACGAATCGCAGCCCATCTCGCAGGCGAACACCAGCAGACCGTGACTGGCTATGCGAATATCACTTCCGGTTCCGGCATCGGGCGAACAAGTGCGTGGAACCATGCAACTGGAACAAGAGCAAGCCGGAAAACTAACAGCGGTGCACGAAATGGGCGAGTCGTGCAGGCCGCAAGTGAATCATCGCCTCAGCATCATGGACCAGTACACAGGTACCTCTTATCTTATAGACAGTGGCGCAAATATATCGGTCTATCCGCGTAATCTTGTGAGTGATAAACACATATCAAAGCATAGTGAAAATAGTAATTACAACTTGTTCGCGGCAAACGGCACTAAAATTAAGAGCTATGGACTAATAACAAAAGAATTAGACTTTAAGTTAAGACGAAATTATAGGTGGATATTTGTCATAGCCGATGTTAAGCAACCAATAATAGGCGCAGATTTTTTAGCTAAGCACAAACTGTTAATAGACCTTAGTGGCCGAAAATTAATAGATACAGAAACAAGCATAATGGCGATTGGTTCATTCTCCGATTCTGACCAATCCACAATAAAAACCACACCCGATGATCATCCCTTCATAAACATTTTATCAAAGTATCCAGACATAACAAAACCCTTCTCTTTCAAAGGCATCCCTAAACATAGTGTGCGCCACCACATAGAAACTACTGGGGCACCGGTGCATGCTCGTGCACGCCCGCTGCCTCCAGATAGGTACAAAAAGGTTAAAGCTGAATTTCAACTTATGATGGACCTAGGTATATGTAGACCCAGTAAAAGTGCGTGGGCCAGTCCATTACATGTAGTGCCCAAAAAAGATGGTAATATTAGACCCTGCGGGGATTATAGGAAGTTAAATGCGATAACAAAACCAGACAGGTACCCGGTACCGCGACTACAAGACTTCACTTACTTATTAGCAGATAAAAAAATTTTTTCGAGCTTGGACATCAACAGGGCTTACAACTGCATACCGGTGCACGAGGATGACATCGAGAAAACCGCGGTAATCACCCCAATGGGTTTGTACGAATTTCCAGCAATGCCGTACGGGTTAAAGGGGGCCAGCCAAACGTTCCAGAGATTCATGGATCACAGCGTCTTGCAAGGACTGGATTTTTTGTTTTGCTTCGCCGACGACATAATTGTAGCCAGTGCCGACGAAGAGTCCCACAAACATCACCTAGAGGAAGTCTTTAAGCGTTTTAACGAATTCGGCATCACCATCAACATATCAAAGTGTTGTCTGGGCCGACAAAGACTTAAATTCCTAGGCTACGAAGTATCAGCAGAAGGCATAAAACCTCTGCATGATAAGGTTGAGGCTATAAAAAACTACCCAAGGCCTAAAACAGTAGAGGACCTGCGTAGGTATTTAGGCATGCTAAACTTCTATAGGGCACACATCCCAAAAGCAGCGCAAGGGCAGGCTGAAATGAACAAATACCTCCACAACTCAAAGCGTAAGGACAAGACGGTCATACAATGGACAGAAGCAGCGACACATGAATTCGAAGAAAGCAAGGTAAGTCTACAGAACGCGACGTTACTGGCACACCCATTACCAGACTCCCCGTTAGCCTTGATGACTGACGCATCAGACAGCAGCGTGGGAGCGGTTCTGCAACAACGGGTAAGTAACAGATGGCAACCCTTAGGTTTTTTCTCCAAACGTCTGACTGAAGCACAAAGGAAGTATAGTACCTATGACAGGGAATTATTAGGCATTTATCTAGCAATCATTCACTTTAGGAAACTCGTCGAGGGACGAGAGTTTGTGGTCTATACCGACCATAAACCATTAGAGTACTTATTTAGCAAAGTAGGCAGTGAAAAAGAAACTCCTAGGAGAACAAGACAAATTATGTTCATTAGTGAATTCACGAACAAAATAGTACACGTTCAAGGCAAAGAAAATGTCGTAGCGGATACGCTATCGCGTATCGAAACAATAACATGCCCAACAGGCATCAATTTCACAGAACTCGCCCAGGCACAGGAAACAGATAAGGAACTCTCAGAATTTTTAGTTAACCATAACAATAGCAGCTTGCGTTTCAAAAAGGTACAACTAAGCGGTACCGGGCCACAGAACAACATCCTCTGTGAGACCTCAACCGATAAGGCACGCCCGTACCTACCTGTAGAATTTCGCAAGGCAGCATACGAATCAATACATAACCTTAGCCACCCTGGTATTAGAACGTCTAGGCGTATGGTTACCGATAGATTTTTCTGGCCAGGCATGAACAAGGATATCGGTAAGTGGGCACGGTCATGTGTTAGGTGCCAAAAGGCCAAAGTCCACCGCCACACGACATCGGCTCTGGGAGAATTTCCCGAGTGCGATCGCTTCGAGCAAATCAACATCGATCTTGTTGGACCGCTCCCCAGCTCAAGGGAAGGTCACAGATTCTTATTAACTATGATAGACAGGGCCACCGCCTGGCCTGAATGCATTCCACTCACAGACATTTCAGCTAAATCAGTAGCCCGGGCAGTTTTCGAACACTGGATCACACGTTTCGGTTGTCCCTTAAGGTTAACGAGTGACCAGGGGAGGCAGTTTGAAAGCGAAATATTTAGGCACCTTATGAAATTTTTAGGCATAGAAAAGATTCGCACTACCGCCTACCACCCACAAGCAAACGGCGCGTGCGAAAGAATGCATAGATCGTTAAAGGCCGCACTAAAAGCTAAATTAGACAACGAAAATTGGTTAGGGGAATTACCGACGGTATTATTGGGATTGCGAGCAGCACCGAGGTGCGACACTAACGTAAGCGCAGCGCAGCTAGTGTACGGCTGCACCATTAGACTACCCGGGGAATTCTATGACAGCACAGACAGAAAGTTTTACGACTCACAAGAGTACGTACAACATCTAAAAGAAGTAATTAGTAAATTAAAACCAAAACCGGCGTCTCATAGATCATCCAGACCTATTTTTGTCCATCCAGAACTAAAAAAATGTACTCATGTGTTTATTAGAAAAGAAATAAAAAAACAGGCACTGCAACCCCCGTATGAAGGTCCATACAGAGTAATTACCCGTACAGACAAAACCCTCACAATTCAGTTGCCAGATAGAATTAGTAACGTATCCATTGACAGAGTCAAACCAGCATTCTTATTAAATACGGATAGTCAGGAAAACAGCAAAGCCATCAGCCCCCTACCAAACAGTCCTAACACACAATCAGAGTCAGAATCGGAGAGAGAAACCACACAGAAAGGTATCTTAGTCAAAGAATCCGCTTATGAAAACGCTAACACTCGTACCTCGCGCAGCGGTCGTACCATCAGGCGGCCAGTAAGGTTTAACATATAACATGTGCGCAAATGTAACTCAACACAGCTATTACGAAATAATAAGTTGTAATTGGATAGTGGAATTGCACAATATACTGATACCTTTGTTCAAAAGGCACTCATTCACAGTTTGTCACTGTTAAAAGATAGAGCTTTATAATAATGGGTAATAATCAAGGTAGCGAACAAGTAATCATTGCCCAAGAAGGACCAAATAATTCAGACATACAGTACCAGATATCAAAGTTCAATATAATACTGTTCGCAATGCTAACAATAATAAGTGTAGTAATAGCTTATTTGGCTTTCAAGAAATGTAACAAAAGAACAAAAAATTGGATAGGTAAACAGATGACAGCAGCAGCAGTTAATTCCGGTCGAAACCCCGAAGGGCCCAGAACAATTCCACTCTCCAAAGTAGTTGTCACCTAGAACATACTATGTAAGTAAAAACCACAGGAATGCCAGCGGGAGGTATGATGAGTAGTGATGAATGGAAGAAGTTGCAGGCGCTGTCGTGATGGACGCTGAGGATCCCAAGGGATGTAATTAAATATAGCAGAGCGGGTCATCACGGCAGCTACCATTAAATAGGCATGAATGTGTATAGAATAAGTAGTATAGAAGGTCTCTGCTGACCACATGGGCATGCACAATACTTTACATGTAATAATCTTTACAACAGGGCACAGTGTTGCGACACCGGATGTGTTACGTAAACACAGTAGCAGCGCCCGAGTGTGCAAGTCAGCAAGAATCGCACGGAGACCATAAGCGATGCATAGTTTAAGAACAATGTAATGATGTACTGTTTTTGATGAAACTTTTCTTTAGTTATAGATGTGATTTTTTCTCTAAAATTTTTATATAAAAATTTTTAAAAATAAGGGGGGAATACTGTGCCGGCACCGCGTCGCATACGCGATGTCAGCAAAAGTCCCCACTGTAGAGCGACGGGGCGCCCGCGCCCGGAACACTAGTTCATACTGCAGGCTTGCCATAGTCAGCCGCATATAACTCGTTTCACTTATAGATGTTCTAAGTTAATATCAAGTGTTATAGTAATTCTAATATAAGTCGTACATACAGTGAGACATATGTGTAATTACAAATAAACGTTCAAAGTGTACGCTATCTATTATTGATATACTCCCACGTAACACCCATAGGTATAGCCTCTAAAGAGGAAAATATTTGAACATTTTGTTCCTATGAAGTAATTAACAGACTAGCGATGGACGGAAAAACTACAGAACGGATTTTGATGTAGTTTTTTTTTATTAGAAAGGTCTTGCTCGGACTAGGCCCCCCAATTCCCAAATCGGCACCTCCAACCCTCCCTAAATTACCGCCCACCCCGGCTCCAAGGCCGACACCACGAGTATGACGTCTCTAGTGTTGCACACGTCCATAGGCTACGGTGACCTCTTCCCATCAGGTGGGCCGTGTGCTTGTGTACCACTTAAGTAATATAAAAAAAGACTTACAATATTACACTATGTTTCATCATAATCGTTCGAGTAGAACCGGTGATATAGTCAAAAACGCGAAAACCGGGCGGAGCCGCGGGCATAAGCTAGGAAACCAATAAATTTGACCTCTTGATAATATTAGTATTGTAGTTTTGATAATAAAAGTCTTTAGTCACAATCGATTAATACTCGTATAGCTTTTTAAATCATTGACAGACTGCAGAACTTTGTTACACACATACGTATAACCACGGTATAACAGATCGAAACCAGAACAACTAAAGTGTCGTGACCAATTACCCGGTCACGATATTTTCCGTTCGCGACCGAGTGGCCCGTCTCGGTCCACGGCACAAGTTGCTCCGTTACTTTACTGCACCGTAGTGTACGTACTTACTCTATAGTAAACTACAGTAGTAAGTGTTGTTGAAGTTACAGTAACAACATGGTATGTTTTATTTGTTGCAGGTGTCTAGACGCGGGAGAGGCGAGGCTTCGCAGTTTACATTTTATTAAGGTATGTTTCAAACTATATAATACCAGGGGGCTTGGGTAGACATTTTCATTCCAAGTTTTGCAAGAAAAGAATTTTAGATGCCATAGAAGAAACTAATCATTTCTTTTAGTCATCTGAATTCTCCGGCACCAATGAATGACTGTAATAAATTTAGTTTTTTGCATCACGTAGGTGGCAGGTTGGCAGGTTAATTTATTTATACAATTAATCAAGTATTACATACAGCACGAAAACCTGCCAAGTTTGAATTTAGTAGAAATTTAGATAATTTTGATCGATTTTAAAGTATTGGATGTCAACCCTTTTTTAGGTGAACAATTAGCCGATAGGAACCTGTCCGTTTTTGGTCGGATAAGAATATAACATAAAACATTTTAATGTAGAGAAAAAATAGCGTGCGAATTGAGAACCTCCTCCTTTTTGGAAGTCGGTTAAAAATGAAAACACACCGCATACAAAACCTAACATTTGCTTCAACCGAATTGTGATAAAAAGACAACGCAAACTCTTCAGTAACTATGAATTTGTAGCAGGTACATACATACATTCAGATCTTGAATCCACAATCCACGGGTAGCTAAAAATAACATTTCGACTGACGTTTCGCCTCATGCTCGAAGCTCTCTCAGATCCATCTCAAACAAAATGAGCTCATTTTGACTTACTTAACGCTTCAGTGAATCCATGGAATGCTGAAAAGTTCGCTGTAAACTGTCAGAAAACTAAAACTTTACATGCTACTTCAACAAAAGCTAATTTAAAGTTTGGGTGTTAAACTTGTGAGTCTTATAACAAACTTATTACAGCGAACCGCGTGACGGGACACGAAACAAACTGTAAGATGAACGGCATTACAGTCAGGTATACATAAATTCAACGTTACAACATGTTAATCAACATAATAGCATAAGCGTGAACTTGTTAGCATATAGCTTTGTGTGCTGGGTTAGGTAACACTCCAGGTCACGTAGGTTACCGGCTCATTATTATAGTGACAAGCCATTTTTTCAATCTATTTCAATTTCAAAATAACTTTTCATCAACTGCATCTCGTGGAACTTTTATACTACGTAGATGGCAGACAAACACACGACCCATCTGATGGGATGCGATCACCGTGGCCTATGGACGTGTGCAACACTAAAGGTGTCACACACGCGCTGCCTACCCTGAAGGGAAGGGGGGAGGGCTAGGAACGGGTGGGGAGGCAAGGAAGGGGTGGGGGGAGCAGGGGTAAAGTGAGCTCCGGCTACCCTACTTACCGGCGGGAACACAACTCAAGGTTATTATGGCTACGGTCTTCTGTAGGGTGGAGGTACTACCCCAGTCGGACAGCTCATTTCGGGACGGGAGATACTGTCGTGTCCTACATCCATAACTTTAACGAATTCAATTTATTATTGCCATCTAACTTCCTAACCTCAAAAAGAGAGCTATAGCTAATATCTTTACATTCTATGGCTGCATTTAATTTATAATTTGATCCGTGCACCTGTAAAGAATATTGGTGTACGTTAAAAATTCATTTAAGTATTTATTCTGTCTAGCTATACGAGTATTTGTGCTATAAACTCATTTCTTCCATCTCTTTTTGCGACACCGTCGTATATTTCATTACTACGTTTTAGTCTTATTGCCCGCCCTGACATTAATGTATAATATTAGCACGTGTCTGTGCGTCTGCGGGAGGCAGGAGGTGAGTGAAAACGAAAGAATTGGTAGGCGACGTGAATAGACGTGGAACTGGCAAATATTATGTTGATTTAGTTATGAAACTGAACACGGAACTCCTTTCGTACAGTTTTATTTTTGGCCGTAGAAAGGTTTATGGAAATAACTTTTTGCCTTTGTAGAAAATTGGAGTCATATACGGAACCCTTTTTTTCTTATGAGTTGGGTTTTAATTATATATTTTTTGTTCTTAAAACTTGAAGTATTTCTTGAAACTTAAACATTCCCATGGTTTATAGTTACAGAAAAAGTATTTACAGTTTAGGTATAGGTGTAGACCATGTATATTTAAATGTTAATAGGAGACTCTTCAAGTAGGTACCTTGAGCGTTCAGTAGATATTTTAGACTAAAATAATAATAGGTCAAAAGCACTCGAAACCGGTAGGCTTGCATGAAAGGTTTAATGACAGTAGAGGAAGCGCGTGAAGTATGTAAGGACAGAGGCAGAGGGCGGTCTGTTGTCTCTGCCTACCCGGAGGGAAAATGGCGTGAGTATAATGTGTGTATGTAAATAATAAAACAAAAATTGTAGTAGACAAGATAATAAAGACAAGATATCAAAAGAAAAGGAATGTATTTAACTAGATTGTTATCAATTAAGATGTTCAAATGGGTACAGTGTTTACGCAGTCCGGGATAAGAGACGTAAATTATTTTGTTAAACACAAACAAAACTTTTTGCGTCCACCGAGTTTATCTGCTGAGATGTTTCTGAGTTAATGAATAAAAATGACTCGTGTACTCGCTCGGTGTGTCTTGTACCTACTAATTATCATTATATATCTTACCTATTGTAGGCTTCTGTTAAATTTCTTCGTTAGAATTGTTCATCTAGAATTTGCATGCTTACATTTTGTATAATAATTCTTGTACAAACAATTCTCATTAAACTTCTGTGTTTAATTTACAATAATGCTTTATATTTGCTTTAAAGCTTTCAATCAAAATTATCATGTCATAAAGTTATTATACAGGGCGTTCCACAGTCATATCATATGGGGGAAAAATACCTTTAATAATGTAGAAGGCGGTTTTACTAACAGAAGACATAATTTTAATTTTCTGTATTCAAAAATTTTCGATAGGTAACTCGATTGCAACACTAGATAAATCGAACCGACTGAAACCCGAAAAAATAACACCCTGGACTTTTATGGTATTCATCGATAGAGTGAATTATAAGAATAAAATATCTCTAAAAAACATGGTAAATTGAATAATGCCTATGGTGATGTGAATATTTTATAAGACTTGATACTTGCATGCTGATTTATTGGTTGAATACACAATAGAACAGCTTTACTTTATCCGAATTAATATCTGTTCGAGATCGCATCTGAATCCAACGATGAATAAAATCAATAAATAAGTAAAAGAGAGTATTAATGGTAAATCTGTACTACTTCCTCCCCCCTCCCCCAGCTCCACCGACCCCCACCGTTCTTCGGTCCTGTAACAACGCGAGATTAAAACTTTCCACGTAAATTACGACGATAAATTTACAAAATCCCTGATCTTATCAAAATTTTCCTTCAAGCCATGTGGACACCAATCTAAGTTGACCCCAATTGTCGTTCCTTCTAACAATTTTAGTAATAAAAGAGCAGATAAATGGGCTTATAACGGCTCTTTGAAAGGTGGTCGATATGGAATTATGTAGGGGGCAGGATGATTACAGGTGATCCAAAGAGCTGAAAAGAATAGTTAACATCGCCGTCGTCGGAATGTTTTATCGATTGTATACAATACATTACGTACTGTAATTTGGAATAATATAGAGAAGCATATACATATGGAGTGGT
Organism: Lithosia quadra; assembly: GCA_963576445.1. Classification (NCBI taxonomy): domain Eukaryota; kingdom Metazoa; phylum Arthropoda; class Insecta; order Lepidoptera; family Erebidae; genus Lithosia; species Lithosia quadra. Next base: position 216,018 of record OY754895.1, read on the forward strand.
GTAGCTTGAAAATAGATGTACACTCTAATAGACGGTAAATCTTCTCTGACTTATGCTCTGGCTTTCGCTATGAGTAGCGGCACTGCCGTAAAACTAATTAATACATCACGATGGCAATTTAAAATAGATTTTGTTAACCTTATGGTCAACCATCAAAGTCAGCTCTGTGCAACATCTCCATAAACATCTCAGGTTTCTCAGAAAAAGGCTACTTTCCAGCCAGCAAAAGGCCCGCTATAATAAATAAATAAGTAATCCTTTATTTCGAGCAACTTTGACTCTTATTATTGTAAGTAACGATTTTTACTTACAACTATGTTAGTATCTATAATATTATACAATAATTCAGCAAAATCAATAAATAAATCACATAACTACAACAAAATAAAATCAAATAAAAATGTCAAATATAAATAAAATTATCATAATCATGATCAAGTGTCATTTTACGTCATAAATAATTAATTAATATCCTGTACGTGCAGCAAACCCACCGGTAGACCATACATTATTACTTAAGTCATGGGGATGTTAGAAGAAGAAGAAGGAATAAAGATATAACAAAAAAGCCCTGAGTAAAACCACTGATGAAGGTAGTATAAATAGGTATTATGGAAACATGCTTATACCCATTTGCAACAGAAACTAAATAGCACTAGTGAATATATTAGATACATAATATGTCGTACTAAATATCAAACAGGGAGAGAACCCGTGGGAACCCGCTGAGTGGAGACGTAATGAGACCAATTATTGCAATGAGAGCCTGGATGGCTGCGGGATGCGGCTCCATTATACTGTTATGTACCTTTCTGTAATGATTTAATTTGATGGCAATGTACAATAGTTGAGTAAGGGTTTTAAATGTGAAGAAATTTTTAGTGTTATTATATACAAGTAAACAACAACGGTCTAGCTGCAATGCTTCGATATCGCCTAATATTGGTGGTGGGTTGTGAAGGTCAGATGGCAGTCGCTTCGCAGTCAAATCCGCAGCTAAGACTGGTAAAGCGGACCGCAAACTCCGAGGTGAAAACTTTGGATGCGACTGAGCTTAACGCTAGGTTGAAGAAGATAAACAAGTAAAGAACAGAGCAATGCTTTTCTCAGAACTAAACGTCAGATCCGTTCGGAAAAATTCCACCATCTTACTTAACATTGAATTCAAGTATTGACACAATACATTTCTTCTGTTGGTGAGAATAGCAGAAGCCTCTTCCTCATTGGGGTATATAAAGACATAATTTTCTACTTGCTACGATGCTGGCTTACGCCATTTGCTCCTTCTACTTTCTTTATTGGTTTCATATTAAATGCTCGCGGGTACCGAAGAAAAACTTTCTGGATCTGTATGCCTCAGTCGATCTTCACCGGCTATACATTCACCCTTATTTATCGTGCGTACCATTAATTTGCCTAAGAATCGTCCGTATTTTCTACAAAGTATTCTCTAACATACTCTGTTCTATCTCGTTTCCCTTTCTTCATATTTATGTAAATCGTGATCGAGCGGGGATCAAACTTGTGACCTCTTACATAGCTGCAGAACGCTATACCTACCGCCACACTATGCCGCCGCCGATCATTTTTTGCTTAGCAAAATTATTCCGATAGATATAAACGAATTTTTAGGCAGTTTTCAAATGTTTAACCCTTAAATTGACAACGTATGTCGGAACATACGCAAAATCCAAAAAAATCTGGAGCCTAATTATAAAGTTTATTTTCGGTTTTCTTTTATTACTACGATGATAACATTAGTATATTTTTAGTATAAAATATTATCTTAGACCTGGAAACACTTCTGATCTTATAAAATACAAAAAGGCAGCGATGCAGAAACAAGTGACGCACACCAAGGTAAAAATCATTTGTTTTCTTTTTACTTTGTAGATATTTTGAGTGTATTTTATTGGTATTTTGTGCTTGAAATATCAGTGAATGCTAATCAGACTAAAAAACACAATATAACGAAACTTACTATAGTTTTATCTGACATCTAACTCGTTGTTTTCCACCACATACACTGCCAATTTGATAGAATAGTAGTAGCATTTTCGTGTGTATGGTGTGAAATACACTGCCAATTTGAGGCTGTGTTTTTTGCTAATTACATTTTTTTTATAATTGTGGCCTGCATGCAATTGCTTACGTTTTTTGTTTTTCTTTGCTTGCAGCGAAAGCTACTAATAGGAGGTGGTAGAATTATTGCACTGGTCCCAGTTTTAAATGCATGTTCTGAGTGTAGTGAATCGTCTGATCCTCGTCATCTTCAGGATCAGACGATTCGCCATGTCCATGCTTCTCACTGTTCTTCTTCGCCAGCTCCCTCTATTATTAGCTCTCTAGAAAGATATATGCTATTATCCGAAGATGATAGCTCAATGTCCAAGGGCAAGGCATTTGTCTTACACCTATTAATGCATGAAGTTTATCCCAGCTTGTCACTAGGACCTAACTGCATCAATGAGGATTCTGATCGCTGCTACAAAGTTCGCCCTGTTGTTCAAAAAGTTTTCAGTATTGACGAAATGATAATCCCGTATAAAGGGACTAAAGCTTGTAAAAGACGCCAATTATCACAGAAAGACAAAAATAAATGGAGCTTCAAAAACTTTGTTAGAGCTGGGCTGTATAGTGGCGAAAATACTTTCCGTTTCCGCTTCTGCAACCCCGGTTGGATTGCGTTCAGGGTTGGGCAGGTGCAAAGCTGGGCTTGAGGTGATGGTTGTCGAAGCACTTGTGGGACCAGTGTGTATTGGCGTAGTCTAAACCAATATCTGCGCTTTGTCACGCAGTGCTGCGACGACAATCACTTCTTTCATGAGGCCGTCAAGTTCAGGGTTTCCCAATAGACCAACCATATATACACAACTAGTAGTGCTATCAGGAATAGTTTTAAAAAATTGTTCCTATTAGCACAACCTTGAAATTGTTATTCTATTTCTATTCCCGTTTGAACAACTCACTAGTGGAATAACTTATTGCAGAACTAATTATGCTATTTTGCATAGTTGTGCCATAAAGAAATACTATTTTACTTGGCACAACTAGTTGTGCATACGAGTTGGTCTATGAGGAAACCCTCGTCAAGTTGACGGCCACCGTTATGTTACTGTTGGTGTATGTTATGGGGACCCGGTTCTTGAGACTTTGCCTTTAGCTTACCTACCATCAGGCGAGGCGAAATCATATTGACATGACCGATGTATATTATATATAAGAAAGGCAAGATCTCGCCAAAATTTTCACCGATGCACGGAATGAGGTGACTGTCAAATCATGGCAACCTCTTTGAAGTCCATACAAAACTGAATGCGATTTGTTACCCAAGAACAGATTCAGTGAGCGCATCGTGGGTGACAGCAGGGTGACAGTAACAATAACAGTAACAGTAACCGAGTCCTAGTCTCGGTGACAACAATCAGCGCCGGGCCAAAGGTTGTGTTTTGTCACTGGTAAAAGCTCACAAAACTGCCAACTTGTACGAGTATACCATGCAAAAAAATGATTGTATTGCTGTCATTATGTCGATTAAAGTACTTATTTTCCTTAGTTTTGAGTTTTATTTTAACCTATTTTTTACACCCGTATATTGGCAAAGTATGCCAGAGTATACATCAAAATTCAAGTGTAATTTTCTACGAAGTTGGCAGTGTATGCCAGAAAAAACATAAGTTTTCTCGTATTACTAATATATATATATATTTTTTAATATTTTTTGGGGGCCTATTTATACATATAATATCCCGTTCTATTGAAAGAATTCATATTTTTAAGTTTTTTTTTCTCTGCCAATTTAAGGGTTAAAATTCAAATTGATTCAAATACCCCTAGACAACCTCGCAGCGCTTAACAAAGCTTGTAGGACATCTGAGGCCGAGGCACCAGGGCCGCAGCGGTGGCATGCAGCCAACGGGTCTAGGCTCCGTCGACAGGTTGGCGGAGAGCCAACTGAGCCGGCTACATCGATCGCTTATTGAAGAGGTCAACGCACGTCCTTTCAGTCTCGCCAGCAATGGATATGCTACTTATTTTTACCTTGAAAAATGATAATGAGGGTATTTTTCTTTAAATATTTATATAGTCTTTGAGGAGAGCTTGCCAAATAAAATTCTTGATCAATATTTTCACTAGTTGTTTTCAGTCTACAATATCTATAGTAATGTCTATGATTCTAAAATGTATTATTGTGTGTGATTTTCTAACAATATCATTCGCTTATTGCGACTTTAATAAACTTCATAATACTATAGCAGATTTACATATTACATAATATTTCTTCCATATTCTTTCATCTTAGTTAAATAAATTAAGTATTTTCTTTTTAATTTACACGCTTTTATGCACTAAACGCAGCCATATTGGATTTTTTTTTTCAGTTTACTAAATTCAACTAGTCAAGCCGTTTCATTTGATACCCATATTGTGGTAGAAAATATGTAAGCCGCCATTTTGTAGCGGCGGCCATCTTGGATTTATAATGATACAGAATAGAATAACAGAATTAAAGATATGTGCCAAATATCAGAACAATCCGTCCACAGGAAGGGGGCCAATTTTCAATTACTAGATTTGGCCCAAATAAACAGGTCAACTTAAATAAAAGCGGTTAAAAAGTTAAAGTACGTTAGTAATGCAGACCGTTATATAAACTACCACACAAACAGTCATTATAAATATAAGATGTTAGGCCGCAATGCTAAAAGCATTTTAGCGCTGCGGGGCAATGATGTTAATGCTCAGGTTCTATCATAAAAAGTACAGCTTTATCGCTTGTAAACGGCCGAGGGTCGAGATTTGAGTGCCCACCAATTAAATAAGAGGCTAAGAGCCATACGGAGCTGCTATAAATATAGTGTATCAGATGTGGAGCATATGGTAGTAGTCTGATTAAAGGTTTAGATGTACTGCGGAACACATGGAGCTAAATATTGCCCAACATATCGCTCAATGACTACGAAAATGTTCCGGGAACAGTGTTATGGAACATTTTGACGCCACATGTTAATAGAATTGCTGAAGACTGATGCGAGGTGAAGGAGTTAAAGTTGAAAACTGTAATTCAGTCTTAGAATAATCAGTTCGCACCAACGGTTCGCATTTTTAAATTTAGTCCGCCGGATTGACTGCACCCCGCCTGATGGTAAGCTGAGGTGCAGTCCTAAAAAGTAATGGTCACCATTTCCAAGGGATGCCCTTAGAATGGTGACCTCTACCCAGACTGCCTCAAAGAACCCGGGACTATAAGAGAAAGGAAATCATTGGCTGACCAGTCCTTTTGCTCGTTTTTAGTAAGTCAGCTGACGCATATACTCGACTTTGTTGATGTTCGTTGAAGATCTTTGCCTGTTTTTGATACTAGGTACTTAGGTGGCAGACAAGCACACGGCCCACCTGAAAGTGGTTACCGTGGCCTAAGAACGTGTGCAACACCAGGGGTGTTACGCGCAGAGAGCAAAGAGGGGGGGGGGGGATTGGGAGTTTGGAAGGGGGGAGCTTGGGGGAGGGAATGAAGGGAGGGGGATTGCGAGCTCTGGCTACCCTAATTACTACCGGGAACACAACACAATGGTTATTATGGCCGCGGTCTACTGTAGGGCGGAGGTACCCACACGGACTGCTCGATACCATCGTTATACCTATGTATTGGTTGAGTAATGTATAGTTTCTTCAAATATAAAAGAATCGTGTGCTAAACTATAGGTACCTATACTGAGCCGGCACCCTAATTCTCATAACCGTACGAGCGCCTGGTGAGTTATGGCTGGTTATGACTATTTTTGTGTTGTTTTTATTATTATCTGAGGAGGCAAGTTTTGACGACCGCCACTCTGTAAGACTTATACCAAGATATGTAGTGGAATATGTGATTTTTATAGTATTGACAGAGGGGCACGGCAAGCCTTATAATATTTTTATATCGTTGCTACTATAGTTAAATAGTCATTAAATAAATATTCGATAACCTTTATAGTATAGCCGTAGAGTGCAACTACATAACAGTGAAATGACTATGTTGAAAATTAACCCTTTATCATATTCCGTGGTCCACCTGGATGGACCACGGGAATTTTTTTCTTCTGATATTTCACCTAGATGCTTACAACATGTAAGTACAAAGGTAAAATATGGAACACGGTTTTCTGCATTTTGATTTAAACTTCGGGTTTAGCTACTCTAAAAAAAGTACCCAGAAACCATAATAGACCAATCATAACACTGCGAAATGCAGAGAAAAACTCCGTATAGCGCGGAACACACATTTGTAACAAAATCTTCATGCAAAAGTGCATTAATTTATAACAAATCGTGCACTATCGTTGTGCCAATAACTCATTTTGTTGGAAAACAGTCATGCTTTTATATTTTATCTATAACTTTACCACTTGAAAAGTTTCTGTTGCCGTCCATAATTGCATTTCGATGTCTCCATATTTGCAAATGGAAGTTTTATTGTTCAAATGGCCAATACTAAAAGCTTCTTCTGTGACCTGTATTTTTAAATCTCATTCCAGTGTCCTCAAAGAGATGATGAAAACCTTCTTTCTATTTAAAACCCCCGCTTGAACCCCCAGGGGGCTCCAAGTGTGGGTGGGGCCGGAACCTCCACGTGGTGCACCTGGGCAACGGAGGCGAGCAGCGCCTCCCACTCGCCACGGGAGACGCTGCTGCCTGCGGCCAATCCGGCCGAGGTGGGAGTGGCCCTCTAGAGGGCTGCTCCGAGGCTCTCCACGTGTCCCTCTGACTAGCAGATGGCACAGTGGGGAGCGAGCGGGGGGCGAGCTGATTGTCTGCGCGCCGACGGTGACAGGACGGCCTCCTGTCACCCTACACCCCACCGTCGGCGAAGTGGCGCGATGCTCGCCCCACCCCCCCTTTCAGGGGGTCGAGGGGGCCATCTTAAAACCGTAGATGGCCCGGGGTCAGCTGGGGTGCGAGGGATATGCCCATTAGGTAACCTTACACCCTGGTTACTAAGGCCCGAGACGGCGTGCGGTTTTAGTCGGTTCGATCCCGACATAACCACCCCCGATGGACGACGGGGGTGGTATCCATGGGGATTTCCGCACGATAAAAAAAAAAAAAAAAAAAAGGGGGCTCCAAGTGTAATAGTGAGTGTCCATGGACCTCCTAGCTCAAGGGTTCAAGTAAAAAGAAGGGATGAAAATACAGTCTAAGTTTTAAAATTCGCATTTCGCCAATAGCTTTTGAGTTTTACGTAGTAGTAGTGATCGTATTGACGTCAACTGGACAGTTCTGTTAGACTCCAAACTAACTGAACTTTACTTAATAGAAAATCTCAATAACACTTTACCTAATGCGGGAATCAAACCAGGGCCTCGATTCTGCTAAAGGCAAACCACTGTAATACCACTGACACGCTAAAAATGCTATTTAATTGTACATACATACGTATATTATGTATATAGGTATGTATCAAAGTTACTTACACTTTTCCCACCCAGGGTAAGCAGAGACTATCTATATATATATATATATATATTATATCACTTAAGTGGCAGACAAGCACACGACCCACCTGATGAGAAGCGGTCACCGTGGCCTATGGACGTGTGCAACACCAAGGGCGTTACCTACGCGCTGCCAACCCTGAAGGGAAAGGGCAGGGGTAGGAAAGGGTGGGGAGGCTAGGAAGAAGTGGGGGAGGAGGGGCACAGTGAGCTCTGGCTATGGCTACCCTACTTACCGACGGGAACACAACACGATGGTTATTATGGCCGCGGTGTTCTGTAGGGCGGAGGTACTTCCCCAGTCGGACAGTTCATTTCGGACGGGTTGTACCGTTGTGTCCTACCTCCATCGATCTACTCCTACTTACATTCATACATACAAATGCTCACGCCTTTTTCCCTTCGGGGTGGGCAGAGACAACAGCACGCCATCTGCTTCTATCCTTACATACTATTTCTTTCAGAAAAAAACCATTTTGCATACTTTTTAAATTAATACTAAGTTTCTTAAGCAGTTTTCGATACGCGACATAATTTACGATCAATGATGAGCGAGTTCAGTTGGTCACGTCTAACATTTATTAATGGTCTCAAATGGTCTTATTGAAACCCCTTCAGCCGTGTTAATGTATAAGATAAAGGATTGGAAGCTCAGTTTGATAAATGGTTCATTTGTGTTGCTTATTTATTATTTAGTACTCTCGGTAAACTTTATATAGATAGCAATAACTTTACACTCTTACAATTTTAGTGTAAATAAATTAATTTAAATGATCGGCTGACTGCCCGAGGTTCAAGTTTCAACTATGTCATCTATTGCCATCTGTTTTGTTAGGTAGTTCTGATTTTAGAACTATTGGTAATTTTTTGCCGTTCTGTTCACAAAACACTTTACCTTTATCTTTATCGTTAACTTACCATCAGGCGAGGTGAAGTCATTTTGACGTATCCTATATAAAAAAAAACTTAATCAAGAGGACAATGTTCGTGTTTGTTTGGATGTAGAGTAGATATAGCATTATAACAAGCTAATATTAATAATGTACCTACAATACGAGGCACGGGTAAAACAAAACAACAAAAACATTAATTAAAGGGAGAAATAAAAACAAACAAAAACACCTGCGGTTTAAAATGTCCACAAATTAACACGCGCCGGGCGCCGTCCGGAACATTATGCTATTTAAGTTAATTACCTTATTACATGTTTATTTACTCTTCATTACTCTTCATTCATCGTCTGATGGTAAGCTAAAGGCAAAGTCTCAGGACTTGGGTCACCACCACATACACCGGTAGTGCTACAGTGGCGGCCCTGTTAACTGTTAACTGTTATCATTATTCTTATATAAAAAAACTTCTGTCAATCTCCCAACTTAGAGAGGAAAGCTTGCGTCAGAACCTCGTGTTGTGCAGGGGCTGACTGTTGGTTCGGGCACTAAAGGTGTTTTTAGGGCCTTAAGTTCTGTTAACTATGATTCTCCAAGTAATTGTTTCTTCTTACATTGAAATTCAATGGTGTAACAACCCACCCTTTATAACGCCAGACCTTATTATATTCAATTATATGTGCGTGTACCGTGAAAACAATAAAATTTGTATTCGCTTTGAACCCATCTGTTGTGTCGCCCTGGTTCGCCTGTACTGCGTACACCCAATCATCGGAATAAGGCAACACAATGGACTCCTAATGAGGGAGTGGAATCTTTGCCAGATGTACAACACCCCTACCACGAGACACCACAGTCTGTTACGTTAACCGCTATCGTATTCGAATATCATTTTATTGTGTTGAATTCAGTCTGATTATCTATACTTCTATACTGAGATTATAAATAGGAAAGGTTTGATTGTTTGTTTGTCTCGAATAGGCTCCGAAACTACTTGACCGATTTCAATAATTCTTTCACCTATAGAAAGCTACAATATCTGGGAGTAACATAGGCTATAATTTGTTTTCAAAAATTAAGGAATTCAAAATCTACGCGGGCGGAGCCGCGGGCAAAAGCTAGTTGTTTAATACAGATTAGAAAGACAACCGAAGCTATTCAGCTAAATTCTCCATCCAATGGTTGTCACCTGTAAAAGATTGCTACTGTTTCTATAGTACCATAAACATTATATTATTATTACTATTTCATCTCTGGTGTACAATAAAGAGATATACTACTACTTAAATATTATACAGATTCAAATCTGTTATTGTTTATTTTTCAGATTTTCTTTCCCATGCAGTAAATTAATTATTCTTGCGTATCCATAATGATGTTTATTTTTTAATATCTAGTAATGCAATCTACGAACACATTTATAATTATGGATTTTAGTAGAGCCAAGTTTATCTTCACTGGATCGAAAGTACCCCTCATTTAAGATCTACTTTGAGAAACAATACTTTGGCTTTACCTATTTTCCTTTCCTCTTTTCGATTTGCCTTATGTACTTACTACTATTTCCCTCTGTAAGTAACGTAGGCTGTATCTTTGTTTGCATTCAAGCTGCTATATTTTCCTGTGTACATAATACAATACAAAATAATGATGTACATAATACGTATAGTAAAGTGCCTAACGCACGAAAATAATATTATATTAATACGAATGTATTCACATCACTCAGACCGATGGTAAGGGTAGCAGAAAAATGTTGAATATTCCGTGGCAATAATCATTTTATTCACATTTCGTTCATTGCTTTATGCCACCTATTTCTTTCGTTTGATTCGAGAGCTTTTCTTTCATTAATTGTACATAATGAATGCTTTGTGTTCTGTCTGTTCATGTCGATCTCGAATATGCGTATGGGTATTTGTTATTTGGAAGAGAATGTTATTCATATTGACTGGAACTACAATAGTCAATAGCTTCTTTTTTTATACCACTTGGGTGGCAGACAAGCACACGGTCCACCTGATGGAAAGCGGTAACCTAATATTAATATTATTTCTTCTTAGAGTTGTTTCCAGTTGCATCTGAGGCTTTCACAAACCATGCATATTCCTTCTCCTCATTTTTGGTTTATTTCTATGGTTTTTATTGGACCGATTACCATCTGATCTATCAACCCCGTTAGTTGATGTGTCATCTGCCTGTTTGCCTCTTTAGTAGCATACAAAATAGCAATAGAACTTGCATAATTATAACAAAGATAATGTAACACTAGATACCTATATCGAATATTCTAGATTGAAAATAATTTTATGTGTATGCATTATGTTAACATAACCGATAGTATCTCAGTTCTATTCCAAATATCAAATATTGAATGTGACAAATGGGACAATATATTAATATTTGTATAAATTCAAAGAGAATTAATCCATTCATATATCCCTGTACCTTTTTTGATTGACATTTCAATCAGGCAGCTTATCTATCCATCTATAAATACGTTTCTGTGCCAATTTTTCATAAGCTCATAAAAACCAGTCAGTTCCGCCCCTAACGATAAGGCTACTCAAATTCTTTTGTTTAAATATTGTTTGAAATAAATTCGCAACAGAACAAGCCAGTTAATTTAATGTGGGCATTTGTCACGGCGCCCCCTGGCTGATCGATTGGGCTCCATTGGGCAGAAAACTTCGTTTCATTCGACATTTTATAGGGTTCCGTATCCGAAGGAGAAAACCGGGAGATTATTACTAAGACTCCGCAGTCCATCTGTTTGTTTGTCACCAAGCTTAATGACACGTGTTATCTAGACAGTTAAAATTTCTCAGATGATATATTTCTATTGCCATTATAATGATAAAAAATACTAAAAACCGAATAAAATAAGTATATAAGAGGGGCAATACAACAAACGTATTTTTCGCCGTTTTTTTCTCGATATTAATAACAGCAATATCTGTCTAGATAGACAAATTCAAATAGATATTTGAACTGCATATTTAGTTGTAGGTACATCCACTTTAACAAAAAATAATTACATTAAAATAAAATGTATATTTCAGGACAAACGTGATTTTTTGGTATATTACTATAACGGTACGGAACCTTTCCTACGCGAGTTCAACTCGCACTTGAACGTTTTTTTTTCATTTTTCTGCTGATAAAGCGGCGCGGCTACAAATAAGCAACGTCGGTCGGTAAGGTTGGTACAAAGTTTGCGTTGCGATAGGATTTTGTTTTTTGTAGTTAAATGCTATGGTTGATTAATTAGTTCTTGAGTTAAGTTAGCATAAATTACTAACAACATTCTGTTGAAAGGACTTGTCTTACTTTTGTCTTTCAAGTGTAATTGTAATTACTCTTGAAAGACAATTAGGTAACTTGAGTTACTTAATTTTCTTTAGTATGCCTTTATAAGTAACAAGTAAAGTAAGTAACATTACGAGTGTATAACGATGCTTCATTAACCATTAATTGGCTAAAAAGAAAATAAACTATGATTTTATTCGATCAATTAAGAAGTTTAATTAGACAAAAGACTGAAAAGATACTATCCGGTTTCATTACTTTTAAAAATTAATATGTTAACCATTAGCAAATTAGAAATATTGGGATAAAAAGTTGAACTTCATTCAGTAGTTTCAGAGCTTGTGGATTATAGACAACCTGATCTTGCCACTTTCCTGGCTGATATAGTATAACAAATATCACTCAAAAATTAAAAAAAAAATATTTCGGCCCAAACTAAATCTCAAATATTGAGAGTTATCTCTTAAACTATACCTACCTACCTTACCTACGTTAAAGATTTTAAGAAATAAATGGATATTAAATATGTATGCTCAATCAGCTGTAAAACACGAAGCAAGGAATGACGTCATCCGCTCACTTGGTCGTCAGGCGGCGATAACAGGAGACGCGAGTCATACGGCGCCAGTTTTACGGCCGCGCGAAGGCACTCAATTTCCCTCCTGTGACAAGCACCCAGCGCCTGCGCCCATTACAGAATAAATCGTAAATTTGAAAACTTCCCGTGTTCCTGTGTGACACGTCACAAAGTTTTGGGTGTTGGAAACAAGTGACGTAATACAATATTGTCAAGTGCGTGTATGCGTGTGACGTCACTAAATTGAGTAAGATTTATGACAATTGCGTATTAGCAATGGACGTGCTCCAGAAAGTTGAATCAATTAATAATTACTTTATTTTTAAAGTAGGATAGGCAGGTGTTGGATAGGTTTATAGTAGTATAGGCACGTGTTTTCTTCCTCTCATAGTTCTTTAAGCAGGGCGTGAAAAAGCATTTGATGAGGCCGTCAAGTTGAGGGCCGCCACCGTAGTACTACCGGTGTATGTAGTGGTGACCCCGGTCCTAAAATTTTACCCTTAGCTTACCATCAGGTGAGGTGAAGTCATTTTGACGTACCTTAGATAAAAAAAGGAACTGAAATTATTAACATTCCCCCTAACTTCTTCAGTTAAGCTAAATTGCTTGTGTTTAGGCGTGAGTTTATTATCAGTAGTATATTGACTAGGATATGAACCCGGGACCTTCCGTTCGTAAGGCCGACTCCTTAACCACTAAGCTACTAAAGACTGTATCGAGAGGTACCGGCAGACTCCAGGTTCAAGTCCTGGCCATTACATCTTAGCACGAGCTTTTTGGCTTAACTGGAGGAGATACCAGGCATGCTAGTACACGTCCATAGGCCACGGTAACCGCTTTCCATCAGGTGGGCCGTGTGCTTGTCTGCCACCTAAGTGGTATAAAAAAAAAGTAATTTCCATACTGGTATGTACCTTACCTGCTCTTAAAAAATTAAGTTTGGTCTCCCTAAGTGTGTTCTTTTCCTTGTATTGTTGTTAGAATTTAAGAGATTACTTGAGATGATCCCTACTTTGATATCTGCAGCACTCAGGCTGATTCTTTAAAACCAGCCTGGTGAGGTATTATGCGGGTCAAACGAATCTTCTTTCGCGGATATTTAAATAACCTACCTGCTTTGTTATGCTAAAGAGACGAATAGAGCTATAGTGTAAATATTCATGTTGGAATTGCAACAGCGCATAATTTTGTGACACTATCTAGACATAGGCAATTATGTTTAATGATTTTCAGAGCAAATTGGACATCTGTGATCATTCATTACAATCGTTACATTAATCTATACTAATATTATAAAGAGGTAAAGTTTGTGTGTTTGTTAAATTGTAAGGAGTAATCTCGGGATCTACTGAACTGATTTTAAAAATTCTTTCACCAATAAAAAGCCACATCATTCGTGAGTGTCATAGGCTATATATTGATTGGAAAACTGGAATTTACACCCCGGTGGAGCCGGGTCCCGGGTCGCTAGTGTTGGATAATATTATCTTAAATTCGATGTAATCAAATTATGAAATACGAATTGTGGAGTACGAGATCTGTGCCTAACGTGGTCGGTTCGTTCTTGACTGTACACCTCTGCGCAAATGAGGAGTGACTTCTCATTTGCGCAGAGGTGTACAGTCAAGAACGAACCGACCACGTTTACCACAAATTAAGATTGATCGAGAATTGCCGTTTTTACTTTTAACTTAAAACCATATCCCTTTTTTGCCTTTCTTAGTATTTTTGTTCTGAAAGAGACAATTATGTCAAACTCATTTCATGCTGAAAAATATTTTTTTTCAAAGTGGAAACATTCAATTATTATCTCGTCAAGAGGTCAAGAAAATAATAATGTATGTGTGGTTAATTGTAACCGATTCAACGAAAGCGATGTTTCAGTTAATGCTGGCTTCCATTCCATTCGTTACTAGTTAAGGTTACTGCCAATTAATGTTACATTTTCAGAATTATAAAACAATGAAAACATCGTAGAGTCAACTCTTCGCTTCTTCGCAATTTATTTACCGGCTTTTTTAACAGCAAATGCTAATCTGAAGTAGCATACCCTTAACAAGATGGCGTAATCCCGCAAACAAAATTGTATAACTTGAAACACAATAGAAGTTCAAAAGTCACCATTTTACACTTTTTGAATTATTCACGTTATCAGTGTTTACAGACAAACGGGCCCTTTAAGTTCCCGAGGGCAAAGGTCTAAAACAAACAAAAAATGTTGAGTATTTACTCTTTGTAAATGCTTAGCCGAACACAAGAGAACCTCGTCTTTTACATTTTAACGGTGGCATTCTTCTCATTCTTGAGTTATAATTTGAGTAAAAATATTTACATTTTTGTTATATTTCACTTTTACTCAACGAAACGAGTGACGGCGTCATGTACCTTACATACATATTTACGGAATGTTCTTGATCTTTTGATATTTATGTTATCTACAAAAAATTGATATTTGTAATTTTTCGTAATATTTGTAAGGGGGTTATTTTCTTTGAAGCAAATGTCATCTGAAGTCCACAACCATTCGGCTATAATTATCGAAGTTCTGTAGTTAGACCAGTTGTCCACAAGCTACTCCAAGAAAACCAAGGAATTCTATCGACATCTTTTCATATTTGACGGAAAAACATGGAGATATGCGGATATTTTTTACTACCTTAACATTGATTGTATAAAGAAACGGATGTCAAAATTATTGTATGTAATAAAAACAGGATACTTGGACTGACACGTCATAAGGTGGTCACCCTAAACCTACTTCTGGGTCGCAAGTCCCAGGCACGTCACGGGGTTCCTCTCTGTACCACGCCATGAACCCGGCGACCGCACGGTGAATCCATGGAATGCTGAGAATCGGATCTCTCTATTACTATAATTACCACCTTAACATTGAGTATACAGTGCCCGTAGCCAAGTGGCAAAAGTCTAAATCGCTATCGAATCGTATCGAATAGAATAGATTAGGTCGACCAATCACACTCCAGCTCGTGATTCCGCCGCGGCGCGCGCATCCTATGCCGGCGGCGAGCTTGGATGTGATTGGTCAACCTAATCGTTTCTATTCCGTAGCGATTTACGCTACGGAATACACTGACACTTGTCTACGGGGCCAGGTAATATAACGATAGAGATGGTTACTTTACTTGGTATTTCGATACGATACGAACAACTCTTTTTGTGTTTCACACACATACATTTGTGTCAGTTTGTGTGTTATTCGTACCTGTCGTCGCGACCACGAAGAATTCCCTAGAGTGGCAGTTATCTGTCTAGCCTAACACGTTCTTTTCTAGATATACTCGTACATTTATGATGTTCCATGGAACTTATATAAATGTTAATATTGCAGTACCTGGTTGTGACGCGTCCCATATTTGCTTTTCACTGTCAGCTAGTTGCAAAATTGAAATTTGAATGAGATTTCGTAGCATTTGTTGTTGAGTCTACTTGGGAAGCACGAATTTAATTTGAAATAGATTTATCTTTAGATTAAGTTTATATTTGGTTTATATTATGATCATGTGTTGAAACTCCGCGACATAATCAAGATACTTCTAATTTTATCTTCGACAGAATGCTATCCTGTTTTTACTACATAATATTCTAGTATATTATATTGCTTTTGATTAATCTGTGTCATGAACGGTGCAAAATCTTTCGCAATATTCAAGGATGAGATTAAAAATGTCAGTACACTATATTATTATTGAATCACTCTAATACGGTAGGATGAATCGCCACTATTTTGCTTTGCCTAGTGCCTATAAGATCTTGAAGAGTGTCTTTAAAAATATTATGTTAAGAATTCGCTAAGTACTTGTCAATCTCTTCAAATACTAAGTGAAATATAACTGCATTAGTATTTCTATACTTTTCAATATATTTAAAGATTGCCGCAACAAAATCACCATTCAAAAATCGAACCCAGAATGTTCTACACAGTATTCAAACTCTCTGCAGCACGCTGTGACGTGAAAAAAAAATCATTTTGTGGTCCACAATTCAATGTTTCGAAACCGAAATGTAACCAAGAGCATATTGGTCCAAAACAAAATACATAAGAGCCGTCTGCGGTGTCATATATAACATTACGGAGCACACAACATGCGTCGCAGAATATTGGATCCTACAGGATATTCACTGATGAATAAAATATCACGGCGCGTTGAAGGGGGCGGCCAGGGAGCACCTGCACGGAGCCGACTGTGGCAACGCAATATTGTGAGAGAAAATATAGTGAGAGAAAGTAGCACCCCTCAGGGAATCCACTATCTAAGATGTTTGCAGCCGGTGGAAATCTGAGGTTTTTGACGTCGTTTTGCAAGAAATAGATAGCAAAAATACAAAATGTTTTGTTACGTTTATCTTGTTTTATATTTTATACAAATATTTTATTTTAATACTACGTAGGTGGCAGACAGGCACACGACCCACCTGATGGGAAGTGGTAACCGTGGCCTATGGACGTGTGCAACGCTAAGGTATCACACACGCGCTGCCTACCCTGAAGGTAATAAATTGTCAAAGAAGTATACTGCTTGATGGAAACTGGTCACCGATTCCATGGATACCTGCAATACTAGCCAAATTGTCAATCTTGGAAAAATCATCAAATCCATTTTGAAAAATCATGACTTGAAGATCACTTAATAGGTTACTGTCTAGGTATCTCCATCATTAGTACCTAGACTGTCATGGGTTTGAGTCACGTTCTGAAAATTGAAGTTTACCGATTTCCAACATCATCACAGCGGTAGTCCTGGTTGCATATCAGGCTTGTGGATTTGAACCATGGTTGCCGCTAGAGTGTAACAAGCAAAATATATTTATCATGCAGATGAATATGCTGTAGTGGATGTGTGGAATCACGCGTAAGGAGTGCTTGAGGAGTTCTGTCAACCGAGGCAGTTGCAAGATCTTTCTAGAACCTCCATATATAGGACATTTCTTGCTTTAAAATAGCAAAAGAATGTGTTGGAAATTTATATCAAATCGGACTCCACTTTGTAACAATTTTATTTCCTACGTAGTTTGACGCTAGGCGACGTCGTCACACGTCACATAAAATTGCCTTCTGCAATAAAATAAATCCTTCCCATATCCGCAATTGGAGTCGTTTCCGACAAATGGCGGCTTCGGCCGCTATATTAGCTCTAAGAGTGTAATGACTGGATTCAGGGCTTACGGCGCAGGAAATGTGATCAGGGTCTAGCCTAAGAGCTAGCGGATATAATAGTATTTTGACCAATTTTATGTTTCTTCCAACTATTTGTTATATTCCTCCTAATAGTCCCGGAGTCTTTAAGCGGGGTGTGAAAAAGCATTTTTTAATGAGGCTGTCAAGCTAAGGGCCACCAATGTAGCGCTACCGGTGTATGTAGTGGTGACCCCAGTCCTGAGACTTTACGTTTAGCTTACCATCAGGCAAGTTGAAGTCATTTTGACGTGCCCTATAAAAAAAACCTTTTTTTACGTTGTATTTTTTAATATTTTACATTGATCATGATGAACACAGTGTAAAAAATATCAAATCGTGTCAAAATTCTTAAAAGTAGTTTCTTATAAAACCGCCAACTTGTTTTAAATAAATACAAGACTTATAAAAACGACAAAAACTCGCCACTAAGTACGCTCATTTATTCTTCACTAAAAGAATAATGTAAAACTGTGATGGTAGAAACAAGCAAAGTGGTGCACTTATAATATCAACTTAAAATAATCACACCACTTTGGTGGGCGATGTATTTTGCTACGAAGTATTTCGCGAGACGCACGAACTTATATGGCGCTGTAATTAAGAGTTCGTCGATACACAAGCCTACACAGGCTACACCTTCAGCTCAAACTTTGCTAACACGTACGAGAATATACTAGGTAATAAGCTTGGTATTTTATAGTAAAATGGTGGCTAAGAATAGCCGTAGCGGGAATTAGTTCCATTATATTTGTCTTTAATTTTAGTGCAATATTTCTACTCTAAATTACACTATTTGGATAGATAGATGAATAGATGATGTTTGTTACTCAATCACGCCAGAATGGCCGAATGGATCTGGCATCGAGATAGACTATAGTCTGAATTAGGATATTTTTTTCTTTTAGTTCCAATAATATAATCCTATCGCTCACAGGAACATCCATTGTGACCAAAATAGGATCGTTGTGAAGATACATTGATAGATGGGGACTTTGGTATACCATCATCCAATAAGGATAATGAGGGGGGGGGGAGAGGAAGGCACTTTCAGGATTTCCATCCAAATACGATCTCAATAGTGTAAGTTTGACTCTCTGACCTATATTTCAAAAAACAAAACAAGTTTCAATATTTTTGTTAAGCGTCGTGTATCCTAACGTATCAAACTAATATCGGGATTTTTTGCGCTACTATTTGTTGTCAGTCGCGCTGCTGCCGTCAAAGCTGCGTCAGATAAAATTCCGTTCCAATTTGTAGCTTAAATTTTACAGAGGCTTACGTTGTTCCAATCATTTTATTTTGACATGTAGTCGTGTTTGGAATACTGCAGCTTGTCAATATATTGAAATATTCAGTTTATTATTGTACACTGAACATACGGTAGCGTCATAGTAAAAGTATTTCTGTTAATTTTACATTTTTTTTATTGGGTTATACATTACATTGGGACCTAAACATAAACTGGCGAAATGTGGGTGCTAGCACCTCTGCCTACCCCTTCGGAGATATAGGTGTGAGTTTATGTTATGTTATGTTTTGTTATGTTAATTAGTAATTCGTTAACAGATTCATTTTCATGTTTTTTTATCAAATGGTTACCACATTTTGGGATTAAGTTCCATAAGAACTTAATCCGTAATTGCTCATGTATGAAAAGTCATTTCGGTATTTGAAGCACTGATAACTTATAAGTGGTAAGACGCTAGTAGTAGCTAGTAGTTATTTATTTTCTTCACCAGTTTAAGTTGCCATTAACAGCTCGTTTAGCAGCAACCAGGATCATAGGAGCTGGGAGCTGTTGGCAACTGGAAGCGAAGGTTCAGATTATAAGAGAGACACGTGTATCGCAGTGGATATTTTCACCACAAATATAATGACTATTATAAAATTGAAAATTATTTACGTCTGTACATTGACGAAATTATAAAAAAATATTTGGTTGAATAATATTATGTTAACTGTGAAAGTGAAAAAATCGCCGAAAAAGAACAGGTTTATACCTTTTAAATAAATGTTTGTAGCTTATTAGTTATAATCAGGAATGTTTATTTTTGTTTGAGCTGGCATTCTCTCTGGGCCTTTGATTCAACATCGTTTAGACCAGAATCAAGAGTGTTAACAGGGGCAAAAGTACGAGATAAAAATGTAATTGGAGACTGGAGAGTTTCAATTTATAAAATTGTATAACCTGAGGCTGAGGCTGTTGGGTTAGGTCTAACAAATAACACAATCAGCGCTAGCTCTAGGACTTGTATTTTTTACTTCAGGTTTAGCAATGTCTGGCAAAATTTGTATTTTGAGATAATAGTAGGCAATTTCTGTGCTATATAAATATATAGGTACTTGTGAGAAAGAAGTAAAGATAAAGAAGAATTAGAATAGGAAGGAAGTAAAGTCATTTTGACGTGTCCTATATATAAAGTCGCCATTTTGTACACAATAATATATTTAATGTGCTTTCCATTTATGCATTTATTGGTGTACAATATTATAAGGCCCCGAGAATCAATTAAAGTCAATACTATTTTTATTACGAGCGATCACAGTGATTTACGAAAAGAAATAATTCGAGACGAAACGAGAATATTTGAGAATATGGGACGAAAACTCTAGACGAAACAAGAATAAACCAATCTCTCAGTACTTATTTGCGGTATTACGGTCGCTAAAACCTGCAAAGAGACTAGAAGTCAAATAAAAGGAAAGTAAGGGAAAAATGCCTCTGGTACTACTCATATAGTAATTTCCCGGTCGAGGCAAAACTGCCTCACGTTTACTGTATCGTAAACAATACAGTTAACCAAAACCAAAAGTAGGAACGTATCTTCAAACACCTTCAGCAGTGGTATGACAATGTACGTATTGTATCTCCAACCTTATCCTCTATGACCGATACTGGGGCCTTACTCTGAAAAACGAAAATATTCGTATCCGTTGACGTTTTGACCATTTAGCTACCCCGAAAGTGTTTCGTTTCGGATTTCGGATCCGTCTTCGATCGTTTGACATTGAGGTTGCCGATCGTTATCAGTACACCTCCTACTCCCAAAATACATTTGACGTTTTCGCTGTCGTTGTTTGACAAATGGTCCGTTTTCATTCGATCCGAAACGTTCATGTTCGATTTTCAGAGTAAGGCCCCTGGACCGAAACCACAGCAAAAATTAGGCTTAGTTTCCGTACTGCTTTAGTTTATATATTTACTGTGTCGAAGCCTATTCTCTTTAAAAACAGATATCTTATAAGATCTTGTGGCGACACCATGCGGGCAGCAGGCATTGTGCGCGTTATCGCGCGACGACGCGACTTCGTCAAGCGGCACAAAGGCGCGCCTGTCCTCAACTGGTGTTGAGCTATTGTAGCCTCGGGCGCTTTGTGTGCCCTTTATGAGATATGTGGCATTGTTCTTTGTCTAATGTCGCAATACAACGGGAGCATGTGATTTTGATAGGTTACAATGAAAAAAATAATCACAATTGGTTGATATTATCGCTTTGGATGTTGTGGCACTTAAGGATCCTTCTTCACACATCAGTAGTTACACCACCAAGCATATGGTGTAAATAATTTTATCAAATATTAATTTTATTAATAGTATCACACTGGATATCTGAGGTACACCGTGCTTGATAGGTTTAATTGTATAATTAGGAGGTAATATCTCATCATCATTCTCTGAACCTTTTTCCCAACTCAGTTGGCGGTCGGCTTTCCAGTCTAACTGTGATGCGGCTGAACTTCCGTGAAAATTTTCCGTGAAGCGTCATTATGACGGGTCCGTAGACTTAATTCACTTTGGCTTATTCACCCAGGGCGATATCGAAGTTCCAAGTTAGAATGGTTGGACTTTTGTGGGCTCCAACTTCCCGTAACGACTGCCATAGATGTTTGTATGGCAACCGGGACCGACGGCTTAACGTGCTCTCCAAGGCACTAATAAACCTGCGATAAATACACACATAACTTCGAAAAGCATCGAAAAGTCATTGGTGTGTGCCATGGTGAACTTGGGATCGAACCCAAGACCTCGTCTCAGCAGTCCATTACCCAAACCACTAGACTACCGTGGTTCTTTCGGACTTTGGTAATATCTGTTGGCAAGTAAAGAGCTGGTGCGCAAAATATGTGGGTTCTTGTAAAGAGTTAACGTATTTTGCCAATCAGTTCAGGCACCCTGAAAGTTTATAAGAAATTCGTAAAGATACAGTTGAAACTTAACTCATTACCATAATATAGGAAGTTAAGCTAATAAACGAATAAGCAATAAAGTTCAAAGTTAATGAGCAGTTCACAGATCGAGCGGCCGATACTGGCCGCACAACTTTGCGAGTTTGCGCTAGTTTTGGGCAGCTCCGCAAATAAATCCGACGTTCGCCGGTTATTGCTGTGCTATCAAAAATATTTGCTGCCAGATTCGAATAAACAGTTACATAAATTCATAGTATCATTTGAAAAACCTATTTGCATACTATTGAATCTTCTTATTCATTAAAGACTAACTTGTGCATCTCAAAAAAATCAACTTTAGAAATATGCTAAAAAATACGTTTGTGTGTTTTTAGTCTCGGCTGTGTACATGCGAGGATATTAAGGTGTATAAGTATTCTGTAAGTAATAGCTTTTTTGTTTTAAATTATAGGGTGCACGGGTGCACAATGACCATCAACAGAGCACTTTTTTATGGGTGTATAGAGTGTACAGTTATATTTTTGGTGTATCAGTGTTTTTCATGAAGCTATAGATCTTTTTTTTTTATATAGGACACGTCAAAATGACTCCACCTCGCCTGATGGTAAGTGATCTATAGCTTCAATGTGTTTTTCAAGAATTTGACGTGTCTTATCAAATAATAGAAAATGTTTTTTTTCTTATTTTGAGGTATTTACATACACATTAGAAACTACATTAAAGGTGTTGTTGTAAAGGACTGCAATAATTCGTTTTTAGGATTAAACTGAACTTAAAAATATGATTGCATTTAGATTATCGTCAAAAATTAGAGTAAATATTAAGAAACAAAAAAAAGCGAAGCAAAAACATCAAAAAACTAACCACAAGCAACTATATCTGGCCCACGAAACGTACAAGCAAGTTTAAAAGTAATTCTTAAAATGAACTTTTCCACCGCACATTGTCCTCGCATCCATTCGTGAACCGAGCCACAATGGTTCACTATTGAGTGCATTCGAAATGTTACTATTTTTGTGCCCCGGAGTACCGCGGGTCGCTGCACAGCGTGGTGGTGATGGTACTCTCGTATAACTCGCAAGAAAATTGCTTCTCCTCAGTGCAAGTTTGCGGTGGAGCGACAACTTTTATGCTTATGTAAATTACATAGTGATTTAACTTGTTGGAAAACGAAGTTCATGTTTTCATTGCTGTTTGTGTCGGTATTTTTTTTATTTCTTTTTATTCAGGATAGGCTTACGTTTGACCACTATCTCACCTGATAGTAAGTGACGATGCGGTCTACGATGAATCACGCTTGCCTAGAAAAAAAAGTTTAAGTTGCTAAGGTAGTGTGTGTGTATCTGTAGCAGGGTATTTGTGTGTGTGTAACCGTATGTGTTTACGCGCATGTGAGGGTGTTTGTGTAAGTACGTGAACGTAAATGTGTTTGTTTACTTATACATTTAGACACATTCTTTTAATTCTTGATACTACTAAAAATTATTTTATCTTAGTTAAAAAATTAAGTTACCTTTTATATCTGTACTACTGTACTACTAACCCTTTATATGGATTGGACAAATCTGAAATTAAAGTTCTCTATTCTATTCTATTCTATATCGAAAATAGTAACCGCAGCTAATATTGAATAATTCCCGTAAATACGGCTACTAGAGTTACCGGAGGCCTAATAGCCTTATTTTGTGGGTCATTAGCTCCCCCGAAAGCCTACCAACCTAGGCTCACTATATTCAATTACTGAGCTGAACTTAGATTTATCAGGTCATTAAGCCCCTGCAATGTTCGCAATTAAAAATAATTAGCAGAAGGGATAATTATTCCTTTCACTAATTACTCCATTACTATTTTAGTATTTCAGATATGTATTGTGGAGAATTGTATTATGTGTGTAACTACCAAAATATTTGGACACTAAACTAATCTTTAAGCAATTTTTTATTGCTTAAAAATTTCATTCAATAAACTAATCTTAACTGAATGCTATGCAGACTAATTGACAGATTTTTTTATATAGGATATGAACATAAAAAAAAAATAATAAAAAGATAAGGCTCTGAAGCAATCATTCATCTTTGAGTTAAGAGATCAGATAGCAGTCGGTGCTACGAAAACAAAAAAAATGGCAAATTTTATAGTATGTAAGTGCGATTGGCGCTTGGATGTGGAAAGAGAGCTTTAAATTAAACGCATTAATAATATCTATTATTAAAAACTGAAAGCGCAGTGACACTTGGCCTTATTTTATTATATTCAACGTAATACCCGTACAACTTTACGGCGTTAGCGTAGCCGTGAAGCTACGACGTAGCGTGATTATCGTAGACGATCTACGAACTTGCTACAACTAATTAGTTGGTTGTTATTTCTATGTTTAATACCATATACGAAATATTATTGTGTTAGATGCTTTGAAAATAACCTAAGCATGTATTTTTAAATGATTATGGTTAGATAGAACCATAACTTATATGAGTATAATAATATTGAAATGCAACCCAGTAAAAAGAGACGTTTTGTAAATAACTTTAGTGTAGAAATCTATAATATATCTACAGCTATAGTGTATATATACTTACTCATAAAGCGATGTTTAGCCACTAAGCTGATCTTAGACATTTAGGTTAGCTGGAAACGTAACAGGTGTGTAGCATGCACGTAGCACATTTCGTAACTCTTTGTATCGATAGTAACTATCAGTATGCTGCAGGAGGACACGCCTTTCTCACTTCAATAGTTTCATTTCCCAAGAGGAATGAAACAGGGGTAAAATTGAGGCAAAGATGAAATGGGAAATGTGAAAAAAAGTATACAAGTTAAGCCACCGGTGTTCTTACAAACCTTATGAAATTCAATGAATTACTAGCTAAGTTAATACATTGATAAAGTGACAAACATCTACTTACCACTAACAAAAAAAAAATGTTAATATTCTAGAACATTCTACACAGTTCTATATAGATACTAAGTAAGCATAGCTTAACAAGCTTTATGAGTTTCAGCATGTGAAACATTTCTTTTTTTGTAAATACATACATTGCCCTAATTAATCAACTCTGCTATACATAGGCCTCCCCCAATATCTTTGCACTATAAATATTTTCACTGAGAGAGAATCATCATTCTCTGAACCTTTTTCCCAACTCAGTTGGGGTCGGCTTTCCAGTCTTACAGTGATGCGGCTGAACTTCGATATTTTCTGTGGAGCGACTGCCATATGACCTCCACAACCAATGGTCATTATGACCAATGACGATATCGAAGTTCCAAGTTAGACTGGTTGGATTTTTGTGGGCTCCAACTACCCGTAACGACTACCATAGATGTTTGTATGGCAACCGGGACAGACGGCTTAACGTGCTCTTCGAGGCACTAATAAACCTGCAATAAATACACAAATAACTTCGAAAAGCATCGAAAAGTCATTGGTGTGTGCCGTGGTTAACCTGGGATCGAACCCGAGACCTCGTCTCAGCAGTCCATTACCCAAACCACTAGGCTACCGCTGTTTTCTACCTCTACACTCACCAAACATAATATAAATATTTTACACTGCATAATAATTTTAATATTGCACCATTTGTCACAGCGACGTCGGTGCTGAAATATTAACAGAATTAATAAATTGATGATGTGTAAATGCAAATTAATGGTGTGCATCGAACAGCACGCGGAATGTCTGACATGCATTGTATAAGTGCATTTATTTGATCACTTTATTGTACATGCTGCGAAAGAATAAAATTTCTGTACGTCACTAGTGAATACTTGTAACACGATTAAGTGCATCATTTTAAAAGTCCGCGGTAACCTAGTGGTCTGGGTAATGGACTGCTGAGATTCGTTCGATCCCAGGTTCACCATAGCACACACCAATGACTTTTCGATGTTATGTGTGTATTTATCGCAGGTTTATAAGTGCCCGGTTAATGGCAATAGGCTCGCCACCTATTACATTGGGACCTAAACATAAACTGGCGAAATGTGGGTGCTAGCACCTCTGCCTAACCCTTCGGGGATATAGGAGTGAGTTTATGTTATGTATGTTATGTTTTAAACGTCAAACATAATTATAATAATATTAAAATTTTCGCGTGCCATGAGCCTAATTCCTATTTAATATTATAAATGTGACAGTTTGCAAATATGTTTGAATGTTTGTTACCTAATCATGTTCAAGCGGCTGAAGGGATCTGATTGAAATTTGGTACAGAGATAGATTACGGTGGGCTCCCATGGGTTGGTTCAAATCGATTTGCGAGATTGTAGTGTATGAGTGCAGGAATGAATAATGTATGAATGAATGGATGAGTGTACAAGAATGACTTATTTAAGATAGTAAAGTAAAAGTAAGAACTTGATATTATGAATTACATTCAAATTTCAATAGTGTCCAAACTTATTAATAGAATAGAATAGAATCGCTTTATTTGTCTAAAACATGTGTGTACATACAAAAAGCATGCAATGCAATAAATGAAAACATTATAGTCCAGTCATGTTTTGCCTCAAATAGTGGCGTACAAATATTAAATATTATGTGTAGTCACATAGTTCTACAGAAAGATATAATAATTATGATGTCAATACATTAAATTTAATCTAATGGTTATTATTATATAATTATCAAATGTCAAATAGTAATTAAAATATCTATAATATATACTATTCGTCAAGAAGTCTGTAACACTATAGTATGATTTATAATATAATGTTTGTTTCTTAGATTTGCCAAACAAACGATCTCTAATTAAAAGGGTGCTAATGAGGAAGCTCAGAAAAATGTCGCACAGCGGTGCCTCTATTTGTTTGTGTGTCTGTCTACTTTGTCACCTGATTGTTCTTCAAGTTTCATGTTTATTTACTTTTATTCGCACCGTACTTCGCCCTCGTCCGTCGTATAATTAATTGAATTGTTTTTGTTTACCTTACTTTTTACATTGGCATTTGACAAAATAATGTCTATTTTTTAAATTTGGATTTCGTTTATAAGGAGTATTAAATATTTAATATTTAATACTCCTTATAAAAATCCTCCTCTTCCTTATGACATGATTTTATATAATTTTTCGAATATATTTTAGTGGCTACCCATGAAGTCTTAGGTTCTAATTATGGGTCAAGCAAACTGTTATTGGGTGTAACAACTAAGTATTTATGTAAAACTAGGTTACCTGTTGAACGCTACACATTATATTATTATCTCACCTATATACTGATGCGTTATTAAAAGAAACAAAAAGACAAAGTGAACATTAAAAAAAATATAAGCCGCGTTACCCCTAACATGATTCACTATCACCTCAGCAGAACTTTCCCAAAACCTGCCTCAAACAAAAAAAAAGTTGTTATTCTTGTCCAGAGCGTACCACGAGAAGGTCTTTTAACCAGACCTCATAACATTGGACATTGTATTCAAATCAATCAATAAAACAAGTCACTAACGCATCACGCAACCATTAAACATTCACAATCGTTACAAATACATTACATTTGTTTTGATGTACTTGCATGAATGAGTACGTGTAATATAGTTAGAGCTAGATTTTACCCACTCGCCGAAACACCCCCGGGACTAGAGCATTCTATTTCGATCCGGGAGCGAATACGCGTAGTTACATTATTTATTACACAACCTGGAATAATACAGCGATGAGAGCAAATCTCATTCACAATAATGTTTATGAGCACCAGTTGGAGACTTGCCTCGTAGGTAAACATGTCGTGTTATGCCTTCGTTTTAAGGGAACGCCTGAAACCAATTTGTGTGGCGTAGATGAAAAAATATTTTATGAGACAGATACAACTTTTTTTTAGGATAATAGGATGTAATCTAAAGCCTTGGGCTATTCGGTATTCAATAACAAGTTGATTTATTAACTTTTTGCATGTTTAGCTCACATTTTTGTATATTTTTTCGCACGAAAGTAACCTTCTCGAGCCATCGTCCTTCCTTCCTAGCCTCCCCACTCCTTCCCAGCCCTCCCCCATTACCTTCAGGGTAGGCAGCGCGTGTGTGACACCCTTAGTGTTGCACACGTTCATAGGCCACGGTGACCGCTTCCCATCAGGTGGGCCGTGTGCTTGTCTGCCACCTAAGTAGTATATAAAAAAAAAATCGTCATCCAGCTAGTAAACTTGGATAAGTTTTTTTTATCTAAGTCGTACATTAATACTACTTCTATTGATACTAGACCCATTTCCGTACCCACGTATATATACATATAACTCCAATGTAATCAGAATTTTTTTCTTACCCCTTACCCCTAACAGTAGGTGCCAATGAGCAGACAAACTCCGAGTAAAGTGCAAGTAATGCTGGATCCATTTTAGTTGGAAAGAGCAACTCATGGGCAAATGCAGTGTTAAACTTATGGAATAATCTATCTGCCATGATTATCTTTTGAGACTAATGTATAAGGTATACTGCGTATACAATAATGTTTACGGAAACTAATTCGAATATGTTATATGTTTTTAAATACAGTCAACTTATAACACCCCCGCGGACACTGGGGTTAATATCGCAAACCAACTAAAACCGCACACCATTTTGGATCTTCAAACGCAGGGGTATAAAGGTGACCCAAAAGGCATTTATTTCCCTAGCATCCCGATGGTAAGTGCAACCTGGTCGATACGTCAGGCAATTGAAATGTATGTTCAAACATATACTATGATCCATTATGGTATACAGTCCTTATCAATATATTCTTCAAATTCTACAACATTCTACACATCGCGCCCTAGACCCAAAGTAGGCATAATTTAACTAGCTTCTATTATGATAAACATACTTCTATTATTATTTTTTAAATACATACTTATTATTACATAGAAACACCCAGACCAATGCAAATAGCTCACTGTACCCTCCACCCCCACCCCTTCCTAGTCTCCCCACCCTTTCCTACCCCGCCCTTTACCTTCAGAGTCGGCAGCACGTGGGTGACGCCCTTTATGCACATGTCGAATAGGCCACGGTGACCGCTTCCCATCAGGTGGCCCGTGTGTGCCAAAAAAAGACATACTCTTGCATACAAATATTTGCACTGTATAATAGGTGTAATAAAACTTCAAACACAGTCACAAACTCGCACTCCTAGGATTCGCAAACAACCATAGATTATCGTAACCGCAAAGATCTCGGCAACTGATGGTGTGTTATCTCAATATTTTAGTTGCCGATATATAATTAAGCTCACCGTCCCGAGCATCGCGTGCCCAGTGCATTTATCTAGCTATCGCGTCTGGTGTGTTATGGAGCGGGTCACGAAGGTTCGCCTGAATTCGTAATGGCTGACGATACAATCGCTACCTATTATACAACAGACCCTCTGTTATCGCGATTGTTCATAGTCTTACCTTGTTGGGTGATTTGTGAGAGGAAAGTTGTCCTTAGTGCAGCGTTACTGATGGTATGTACGTGAGGAGAATGGAAGATATTAGGAGATCGAAATGAACATAATATTGTTTAGATGTTATAACATTTTTACGTTTGCATTTTTGTTGCATTTGTATTTCTTTTAGACACAAGTTTTGCCTTTGATGAATGTTATTTATCATAGAGATCATTAGGTCAAAAACTATTAAATAATTACTTAATAAAAAACAATCCTATCCTTTATTCGCCATTTTTATATTCATTAGCTTACCATCAGGCGAGGTAAAGTCATTTTGACGTGTCCTATATAAAAAAAAATACCTCGATTGGAAAAGTACTGATAACACACTGTATTCACCATACCATCCGCTACTTATTTGCTATTTTTGTAGCATAATAATAAAAAAAAATCTAATACTACAAATTTAATAATATTACCCACGCCTCCAAAGCTTATGATTTGCATATCACACGGTTTTTTCCCTATAATTTTCTATAAGGGGAAGAAAAATCTCCCGTATAGGCATAACTCCAGCACTGAGTAGTTTCCCGATCGCTACCTCTCTTTGTAAAATGTCTGCATAATCTAGTACGCATTAGTTTCGACCTATGAACGATTTCGCGCACGCTCTGAATAATGCATGTCCCGGGATTAGAGACGTGATTCCGTCCGGGATCGGACTCCAATAAGGATACGCTCATTTATTAGTCCCGGTAAGGTATGAACTGCACTAGTGTTACACTGTTTTTGAATGACAAAATACGTTCGAAAGCATATTTTAAATACTACCTATGATTGCACCTTCTCATTGCAACGACTCTGACTTACGTATGTACATAACGTAATAAATAAATAAATATGCTACGACATTCTACACATCGCTCTCTAGACCCAAAGTAAGCATAGTTTATCTAGCTTGTGTTATGGTTTCTAGAATGCGGATCTAACAACTTTTCTTTGCACTTAACAACCTACTGAACAATTGTTACAGACTTCAACGACTGCATTTTTAGTTGACTTGCTTATGTTCAATTTATTTAATCTTATCAGTTCTATGCACTTAAAATACTGAGTAATAATTATTTTACAAATCCAATCTATAAACATATTATAGCGAAAATATAACTTTAAATATCAACATTAATTTATGAAGAAACTTCCTACTATCCTTCCTCATAATTATAAATGAGAAAGTTTGTAAGAATGTATGTCTGGATGTATGTTTGGTGCTCTTTCACGTAAAACAGCTGAATGGTTCTGGTTGGAATTTGGTACAGAGATAGATTATAGTCTGGAATAACATATTGGCTACTTTTTATCCCGGAAACAAGTTCCCGTGGGTCACAGTACGGGGAATAGAAATTCGCAAGCGGAGTCGCGAGCAACAGCTAGTACTTTAATGAATTCAACGTTATTATAAAATATTTCTGCCATTTTATTGTTTTTTTTTACGTCAAAAATTTGAGTAGAAACCTTTTTAGGAGAAAGATTTTTCATTCAGATTTAAATGGATTAAATGGTTACGGTGTTGATATTTTATTTTGTGGGCGCCCCCTCCTCTCCCCCCACCCCCCATGAACGAGCCGCGACTTTCATAAACGATGATAAAGAGCATGCGATTTATGTTCATTTCTGGCATTAAAGAGAGCAAGTACATCATGTCATGATGTGTGTTACATATTTGCATAAGAGATATACGATCTGCCTGTTAATATGTCAGAGTCCTTTGAACGTTCTTTAGAGCAAGTAGGTACAGTCAGCAGCAAAAGTCTATGATGATTGCTCAGATTTCACACACACATACATAATATATTTCCACGCCTTTTTCACCTCTGTCCCTACATACTTCACGCGCTTCCTCTACTGTCATTAAACCTTTTATGCAAGCCCGCCGGTTATTTTGAGTGCTTTTGACTTGCTCTTTTTGCAATAAATATTATTAGATAGTAAGCATAGTTTAACTAGCTTGTGTTATAGGTTCTAGAATGCGAATAAACATGCTTACATACTTTTTTTCTGTAAATACATACTTATTTACATAGAAACAACTATGCAGAACGTATTAGAATACCTATACATAGTAATAGGCATTTTGTGAGACTTTTTACAGGAGAATAATTTAAAGAATTTAGTCTCTGATCAAAGTAATTTTATCATACAGAAAGTAGTAGTCCAATAACAGTTTTGCCCGCGGCTTCGCCCGAAAGAATTTCTTTACCTACCTACCTAATTAATCTTCCTATGGGAATCTGTTCTAGGGATAAAAATTTTTATATGTTATTTCAGACTATAATCACTGTACCAAATCTCAGCCAGATCCGTTCAAACGTCAAACATCCAAACAACTTGATAATCTTTCATTTATTTACTATTTCAGTAGGATTACGTGGTTCATTAGTTTCTTTAGTAGGTACCTATAGCAAAAAAGCTTCAGAAAAGTGTCCGTACAGCGGGATCAACGTCGGTGTGGTCGACGCCTAAACATTAATATTCGCTGCACGCCCCGGGAGTATGATATGACGTTTATATTTCAACTAAATTCGTCCCGGTTCCGCGTGGAAGCTGGATAAATGATGCCGTGATAAAATTTATGTCAAATACTCTGTGGTACACGGGAGCTCTTCTATTCAATGTGGTTGTCTATGCCGGAAAGAATATACATCATTTTAGAATATTTTTTCGAGTGATGGAGCCGAATGAATTATTGACTTCTTTATATCACCCGGGTGGTACGCTAAGGTGTATTTTCTAATCATAATTTTTTTATACTACGTAGGTGGCAGACAAGCACACGGTTTAGTCTGATTTACCAGTTTTTGTCGGCATTTACGCGAATGTTAAGTGAAAAAAAATACTGCTTTTTTATAATGGACACATCAACATGACTTCACCTCGCCTAATGGAAAGCTAAATGCAAAGTCTCAAGATCGGGGTCAACCCTACATACACCGATAATGCTACAGTGTATACCTATATGGATAAGTAGTTTAATTTCAACGTTTCATTAAATTCAAAGTAAAAAAAAAAAACAAAAAAACTTACAAACATGTAAATAAGCAAGTAAATGAGCAATATAATATTTTGGTGTTAGAAATGGCTTCCTACTAAAAATAGGTTGGTCGGTTGTGCCAAACTATTCTACAAACACAAATGGCTTGACCTCTCTCGCGATTCTCACTAGAAGTGGGTCGGACCGCGAAATCCCCCTCCCCCTCCCGCGACCCTTTCCTTCCCCTCTCGCCGATCGTTAATTATTCATAGCCAAATATTAACTGCCGATGGTACAAGCCTTTGTGACGCGGTATGTCTGCTCTTATATGAGAATAAGACCAAACTTCGCACTTAGGGATAGTTTCAATAGTATTGAGTGCTTTGCGAACCGAAGGGTACGTGTGTTCACAATTGGAACAACTATTTGTGGGTTACAAGTAAAGGCTTCGTGGTCGTGTCAAAATTATAATTTATTTCTGAATGTACATTTAGAAATATGTTTGAAAGAATACCTTACACTAGTGTTAGTATTAAATCTATATATATATAAATGAATCCCTTTTTCCCTTGGTCACGGCATCACGCGTGAACGGCTGAATTGATTTCACTAATTCTTTTTTTATTGTGTTTAGAAGGTTCTTATGAAAGAAAAAGTTAAGAAAGTTGCGCGGGACATTAGAAAATTTAAGAAAACTTAACGACCATAATTAACTTTTCTAATTCAACCTTCTTAGTGTTTGACAATAACACTTTTCTAATGTAACCTCATGGCGAACTTAACTTTCATGTCAGTTGTTTCAATATTTAGCTGTCAAAAGTTCAGTTTAATATGGGGTTTTGGTATTTTAGGTTGTTGGTAGTCAATGGGAGTTTCAATGGACCAATTGAACTCACTATTCGTTGTTAGCACATTAAGACAGGACAACGTCTGTCGGGTCAGCTAGTTAGAAATAAAATCAAAATACAAATATTTTTTTTAGAAATTTATTAAAGTCAAAACTAAAATACCTAAAATTAAACTCAATATTAAGAGGCAATGGAATTCTTTTTTCAGGAATGAAAATTTGATGTGTCCCTTGTGGATGAAAGAGGATAATCCCATTTATCTGAATAATTCTTACAAATAAAAACTGACTTCAAGTGGACTAAATTAAATTGGGATCACACTGGAAGTATCACAGTAAGTTAAAAAAAAACATCAAAATCGGTTCAACTAGTTGGAACACACAAAAATACAGTTGAATGGAGAAACTTCCTTTTTTGAAGTAGGTTACAAACATAAAAAGTGCATGGGTATTCTTGGGGTGAACGACATTGGTCAAATCGGCATTTGATCAATATGAAACTTAATAGTCGGCTATGAGTAATCTATATGAAGATAGTCAGTCAATACAGTTGCGTATAGGTACTAAACCTACAACTGTATTGAAACAGTACACAAACTTCAGTTAAAGGCTGTATTTATCGATCTAACCGTACGACTGGTCAGTAAAGGCGAGCCTTCATTCTTTATAAGTTATAGGGCACACGGCTCATGCCATTCCAACACCTAACTGCGAGGTAATAACAGCAGTTTTGCTGTAACTTATGGTGGTACATTCAGAATAATAGTGCGCTCTTGTATTAAGTGTAATTGTCTCAACCTTGAGGTATGGCTGTGAGTTCTCTGCATTATATCATTAACGCATAGTTATAGGTATATTGTAACTTATACAAGAATGTTATTATAAGAGAGAATACTGGGTTTCGGCCGGATAGCGAGAATTGCAAAGGGTTTGCTAAATTAATTCAACGAATTAGTAATGAGTGAATAACACATTAGGTATTATAAGGGTACATTCAAAGGCACGTACTGTTACGAAGCGAGCAGACGCATAAAAAAATGTTCAAACGTTTATGCAGCAAAATGCAGAAGAGGCAGTTTGCATTTAGCGTTTTCTGAACGATATAAACTTCTTGACGGATTTATTTGGCAAAATGCTTCTTCAAAAAAAAATATAATTCCATTGCGAAAAATCTGTCAGTTAATTTTCAAAACTATTACTCCTAGGCTCATTAATTGAACACCGAAATTAAAGTACACCGTAACTTAACACTTATTAAGTTGATAATTGCTTAACAACTTTTTAAAGTCCGCTTAAGGCTTACAGGGGCAAACATTCTAAAGTCTCGAATGTTGTACAAGTTTTTATCGTTCAGAAACAAAGTGGTACTTATATTCTTTTATTCAAGATAAATAAAGTTTGGGAGTCGGAGGCCCGGGGCTTTACATGATCGCTACGAAATAAGCCGACGGCTTAAAGTTTTCAACTTGCGAGCTAGTTTTGGAGCCGTGTTATTATTTGAATTAACTTAAATAATAATTCTAGGGTTTATCGCCGTATTAATTTATTTGCGAAATTATAGGTTTAAATCTATATTTTATGAAAATTTATACAGTAAAAGGTTTCCAGTTCGTAACTTGTTTCTAATTATATTTTATCTAGTTCAAATACTAGATTTTCAGTACATATAGGTTTCTTTATCAGAATTATTTATGTCATGCAGATCAGTAATATAATTTTACCGTCACATTTAAATTATATTCTTTAGAGCTGAAAATATTTAAAAAAATATTGAACAAAACAAAACACAAGCGTCAAAAAATGTAGTTGATTGAGGTCCAATTCTCGTAATAACATTCAAAATTCAGTACCTATCAGTCTTAATCAATCAGTCATGTCAATCTCCCAAATGCCAAAAAGGTATTATTATAACCAAAAGTACACCTTTTTTGACCAATAAGAACACCAAAAAATAGTAATCAAAAGACTAGACAAAGATTGAATTTTCACCCCTATATGGTAAAGAATACCTATAGCTTTATGTCCGCTGATGTACTTGTGCATAAAGTAGCATAAAGATTACATAACCACAAGAATTATTGATATAACTGCATTTAAACGAGAAGATAACTTGCCAATTTGTGATTGTTCAGCTACTTTTGCAACTGATAATACAAATTCCTGTGGCCTGGGGTCGTTTATCCCTGTGCCATTCCTGACAGCCCCCAGGGGACCCAGCCACGTCTGTGGAGCCGCCGCACCATTGTGTGGATACGCTGTTAATTAACCTCGCTAGGCCCACGTGGGGACTTGCCTGATTGTATGTATGAAGTAGGAAGTGTTTTGTTTCGAATGAAGAGTTGATAGTGGTAACTTAAATTGAGTTTTAGTGAGATATTTGCCCACTTTCAAGGATATCAGTTAATCGGTTATGGAGCTTTTACCCTTCAGTTAGTATTGGGTATACCTACATAAATACACAGTTACTAACATAGCATTACTGTGTGAAGCGGCCATTTTGAATTTCCAATTTAATTGCAAAAATTAGATAGATATTTTCGAAAAAAAATCAAATGAACACAGTAGTCCATAGACCACGGGGACCGCTTTTCATCAGGTGGGCCGTGTGCTTGTCTGCCACCTAAGTTGTATAAAAAAAAACATTAATAATATTTTTTTCAAAGATTTTTACAACAAAATGCTATATGGACTTATGCACTCTGTACAGAATTGCAAATGGCTCACTTGACTGTGGTCTGTTCTCCTACCTGAACTTTAAGGTACCCACCCGGTCTGTACGCATCCCACAGCTGTTCAGTATACCTTTGTGTAAAAATAATGTCTCCCAAAATAATCCGCTTCATAGAATGTGTAATCAATACAACAAGGTTTGTGCATAAGTAGACATTTTTTTCGATAGCTTCAACACTTTTAAAAAGAGTCTTATTTAGAATAATTTAATGTTTTATTATGTGTAACTTCACAACCGTCCGCGTCAAATGGTCACTTGGTTCATCACTTGGCAATTAATTGATTTGCCCACCTACAATTTAGTTCTTGTTTTAATTTAAAATTTTTAGTTTTTCTATTATCGCATGCATGTCTTAACGTAACTGATTAACATTTAAAACGCTGTGTATAGATATAAGTGGACATCAGATTTAGTAAGTGTAAGCAAATAATGTTATCTGTATTTAATCTCAATCTGTTTTCTGTTTCTATATCTAATAAAATAAAATAAAAATAAAAAAATAAAATAAATAAAATGGCGCCAAAATAGCAGTGAATTTTCTAAATTTGATTATGTGTAGGCATGTAACGAGCTTGATTACCCCTCAAATCTATTTTAAGTAGAACTGTTCAATTATCCCCGGGGTCCTCTATCGGGGACAGGGAGGGGTGGGGATGGGGTGGGGGGGTGAGGGTGGCCGAGGGACAAGTGCGTGATCCAACTACTGATACCCTCTGATACGAGCCTCTGTGTAATTAAGATCATTTAGCGATATAAACTCCAGCTAATTGGAGGGAGAGCTACGTTGGAAATGATAAGTTCGTTGGGAGTATTAAAACTAACGCAGTGTGTATTCTGTAGAATTGATACATTTTATATACAAATAAAATAAAATTGAAGTGTCTATTGTAATAAAAATCTTCTTCAACCTAGCATTACCTAATCCCAGTCGTATCCAAAGCTTTCACCTCGGAGTCTGGGGTCCGCTTTACCAGTCTTAACTGCGGATTTGGCTGGACCTCGATATTTTCCGTGAAGTGACTGCCATCTGACCTTCACAACGCAATGGTGACATTAGGCGATATCGAAGCATTGCAGCCAGACCGTTCTTGTTGGACTTTTTAGGGTTCCAACTAACCGTAACGATTGCCATAGATGTTTGTATGGCAACCGGGACCGACGGCTTAACGTGCTCTCCGAGGCACGATATTAAAGTAATAAAAAATATTAGTTTCTAAATAAATGCATTTGAGTATTAACACGATACGTATGCGCAAAGTTTCAGGATCGGGGGTCACCACTACATACACCGGTAGTGCTACAGTAGTGGCCCTCAATTTGGCGGCCTCATCAAATGCTTTTTCACGCCCCGCTTAAAAACTCTAAACGCCCATGCAAGTTTCGAAACATAGGTAACAGTTTGACTGTACCTACCTTCACCCACCTTCCCTTGTAGGCTACAAGGAAAGGTAGGTGAAGGTAGGTACACTTGTCATGCGTGGGGCGCTGGCCCTGGTCCCACGTACCTCGCTCGTATTAAGACTGATTTGCTACTGTTTCCGGTCACGCTCGCCACGATTTGTCTCTCGTATCGATATAAATTGCCGCTTCGAATTTGTAAACAGTGTCTTGATCATAGACTTAGAGCAGGATAGATACAGCATGTCGCACACCCCGTACAACAAAGGCGTATCTGCAAAACACCAACTTTACAGGAGAGCCAAAAAACAGTTTGTTTCTGGAATATTGCCTGAACTAATAATGATAGTACTTTGTATCATATATCATAAGAAGCCTCAAAATGAGCTCTTTAATATGTATTTACTGAAATTAAAGATAGATTTACTATTTTCATAGTACAGGGAAAATTAACAATTACCTATTTATTGTATTAGGGTTTTCCTTAAGTAACTGTTGGTAAATAAACATACACCTTTTTTGCTGTTTAGGTATAAACAAAACATGGATCTTATGTGTACATACGCTTTTATTGCTTATTTTTCCTTGTGATATAACCTCGGAGCTTTTAGTTTTAAGTACTTATAGCACGTTTATTTTTGAAAATAAATAATGAGTAAGTTTATATAAGTGTATATTGCAGTGATAATTTATTAAGGTTTTTTAATGTATGTGACACACTCATTTATTGCACGAAGAAATATTTTACAGAGTAATACATATTTTCTTATATTTTCATAATAACAAAAAATAACTTTACATTTTAATTTGAGAATTGTGGGTATCTAATTTGTTATGATTTTACAACTACTGTACAATATATCAAAAAGAGTTTGGTGATTAATTGCAGGAATACAACGAGATTATAAATATATATTACTAGAAACCCGAGACCCGGCTTCGCCCGGGTGTAAATTCCAGTTTTCCAATAAAATATAGACTATGATACTCACGAATGACGTGGCTTTCTATTGGTGAAAGAATTTTTAAAATCGGTTCAGTAGATCCCGAGATAACCCTTTACAATTTAACAAATATACAAACACACAAACTTTACCTCTTTATAATATACTAGCGACCCGGGACCCGGCTTCGCTGGGTGTAAATTCCAGTTTTCCAATAAAATATATAGCCTACGACACTCACGAATGACGTGGCTTTCTATTGGTGAAAGAATTTTTAAAATCGGTTCAGTAGATACCGAGATTACCCCTTACAATTTAAGAAACACACAAACTTTACCTCTTTATAATATTAGTACAGAAGTATAGATATTTTTTAATAATTCTTTATTTTGTACTTATTTTGCTAACTATAAGCAATTTCTTACATCTATGAAAGTTACAAAACGAAAAATATGAATTCTTATTATTATATTTTCACAACCATAGCTATATTTAAACAATAACAAAATCAGAATGGCACGCAACGGTCTTTAAAACTGTGGTAAGTAACTTTTACATAATAATTATACTACAGCACGTCAATTAATCAGGTACCTATAATAATCAATACATTTTATAGGTACCTAAAACCAATATCATTGCCTAAAACTCAAAGTCCTGACTGACTGATTGACCTAGAGACAACGCACAGCCTAAACCGCTGGTCGTAGAGACTTGAAATTAGCAGAATGTCTGTTTTTGATGCGTATGTGTGTACTAAGAAAGGATTTTTTAAAATTCAAACCCTAAAGCCCTAAAAATGTTTCAAAAACGTGCTTTTGTTAGAACTCAAGAACGGCTGAACAGATTTTCATGATCTATGATTTTTTGGATTTTTTGAACTAAAAGTGACTTTGTCTAAATTTCCATAGAGTAATATACTTATTGCTAAAAGACAAAGAGAATATATATTTATTTTTAGGGTTTATATAGGTACCTTATTAGGAAAAAACAACTCTTATAGGACCTCTTTGTTGTCCTTCTGTCCGTCTGTCAAGGCCTCTTTCTCAGGAACACATAGAGGCATCAATTGGTTCGTGCTGAAGATATATGTTAGAAGACGATGCTATATGAGGAATTAAATGCATCTAAAGAGTACTTTCCGTTGATATAAAATCATCTAATTTGGTGTAAAGCAAGGTATAGTACAAAATGTAGAAAAAAATCTATAATACCTGAGTATGTAGTTAGCCACCACACAAAAATATATCATTATGTAGGTAGGCGTGGAGAAATTAAGTCGAAACTAGCATGAAATATTTAGGTCTGCACGTCTTGAAGCTATGAAAAAATCAAATCAATGCAAGCAAATTTAAAAATTCAGGCAGCATATTTCGACATTATTTACAGGATACTTCCTGTGCATAAAGGTTTGAGGTCTGCCACAAGAGAAATCGAGGTGAGTTCCTGTACTGTATGGGAAAGGAGCTGACGTCCGAGCGTCACTGTTGGGGCTGCTCCGTGGACACATCGCCAATTCACACACTGGCAAAGTACCCAGGGTAGATGGATGAACTCTCTCTGCCACCGGTATCCTTGGATGCAGGTACGAAGCTTAGTACCCTGCGTGCTCTTTCGGCTGTGCCTGTACCGCAGACTTCGACTTTTCATTTCAACCCTGTGTCAGAAGATGAAGTTCAAAAATCTCTCCTGTCTATATCTTCTTCTGCTGCCGGTTGTGATCATATCTGCTCAAGGATGATTCTCCCACTTCTTCCTATTGTTCTTCCTGTTATAACTCATATATTCAATTTCTCTCTATACTCTGGTACCTTTCCTGACTCCTGGAAACCTGCATTTATCATTCCTTTGCCCAAATCCTCCAATGCTTCTACAGTGTCCGATTTCCGTCCTATTTCTATTCTTCCGTTTCTTTCAAAGGTCCTTGAGCACATTGTTCATCGACAGTTGTCCTTCTTTTTGTCTTCCTCCAGCCTTCTCAGCTCTTTCCAGTCTGGATTTCGCGTTGGCCATAGCACAGTTACGGCTTTAATTAAAGTGACTGATGATATCCGCTGGGCTATGGAAAGGAAAGACCTAACTTTGTTGGTTTTGCTGGATTTTAGCAGTGCTTTTAACTCAGTAGACTTCGACGTGCTGCTTGGTGTACTGAAGTCTATCAATGTTTCCTCCGGCGTTATCTCTTGGTTTGATTCCTATCTTCGGGGGCGCTCGCAGCGCGTTCATTTGGATCAAGCGGTCTCCGACGGGTGTGGACTCGTTGCGGGTGTACCTCAGGGTGGTGTTCTTTCTCCTCTTCTTTTTTCCATTTTCATCAACTCTGTCACGAGCCTTATTTCCTGCCACTTCCATCTCTATGCGGATGACCTGCAGTTGTACCGTCATTTTGCTGTATCCGATGCTTCATCTGCAATATCTGCCATGAATCGCGATCTGGATCGGATATGTGTCTGGGCCAAATCGTTCGGTTTACGTATTAACCCAGCTAAGTCTCAGGCGATAATCATCGGCAGCAATCCCATGCGCAGTAAACTTGACCTATCCACATTGGCTCCGGTTCTATTAGAAGGTACTCCGATTACCTATTCGGACACCGCCAGGAACCTGGGGGTACTGTTTGATGCCAACCTTTCGTGGAGTGCCCACATATATGAAGTGAGCAAAAAGGTTCACTATACCTTTCACACTCTGAAATGCCTCCAGAGTTTTTTACCCCTGAAAACCAAAATTAGTCTCGCCCAGTCTCTTATCCAACCCATTATTGACTACGCTGATGCCTGCTATTTGGATCCCACCGAGGAGCTCTTAAATAAACTTGAGAGATTGCGAAATTTGTGTATTCGCTTCATATTTAATCTCAGAAAGTACGATCATGTCTCACAGTTTCGCAACGAACTCAAGTGGCTCCCAATCCGCCTTCGCAGGAACACTCGAATTCTCTGTCTTCTCTTTAATATCCTATACAATCCTACAGCACCGTCTTACCTGCGGGAGCGGTTCTCATTTGTCCGATCTCCTGATGCTCCGTGCAGGTCAAGTCAACGCTCTATCCTCAAATTTCCTTCTCATAAAACCAATTTCTACTCTAATTCCTTCTCTGTGCAAGCGG
The DNA here is from genome assembly GCA_963576445.1 of Lithosia quadra. NCBI lineage: Eukaryota > Metazoa > Arthropoda > Insecta > Lepidoptera > Erebidae > Lithosia > Lithosia quadra. The sequence continues at coordinate 257,057 of OY754895.1, forward strand.
TTAGGCTGTGGAACTCGCTTCCATCTGACGTCAGAGTCAGCAGAACGCTATCCGCATTTAAAAGTAAAGTCCGCCAACACTACCTTTCCTCTATTCAGTGACGAAACTTCTTTGCCTAAGTATATGCATGGTATATTTATTTGATATGTAGGATATGTATGTGTATATATGTATGTATATATATTTAGTTTATGTATGTTTGTGTATCTAAATATACTTATATATTTGTTAACTTATGTATGTTTGTGTGTGTTTATGCTATCCTTTCTTGTTCTATACACACGTCTGTACACCTTTTTCTTCTTGCTTAAGATATCCTCTCGCCGGTCTGCTGGAAGAAATTTCTTTTAGAAATAAGCAGTTCCATTGTACTATTCTTTCCACCTTCCATTTTCTGTACTAATTAACATTGTGTGTGCATAAATATTAAATAAATAAATAAATAAATGAAATATCTTTGAAGCAGATTTAGATTCCTAATAACATGTCGGTGTCGGCAGTGCTGGCGGCTGGAACCGGTCGGGGTCTCTGGGATATTCTTACTAGGACACACCAGATTCCTCGATCACACAGGCCAATATTGCGATAGACCTTGTGATTTTAATCGGTTGAAGTCCGACATGCCTACCTCAACGTTGGCTCCAGTGAAGTGAAGCTCGAGGGAATTTTCGCTCGAAAAAAGAAAGAGCATATTCCCGTTGGCACAACTTTTTTTTATACTACGTAGGTGGCAGACAAGCACACGGCCCACCTGATGGAGGATGGTACTCAGTTGGACTGCTCATTTCGGACGGGAGATACCGTCTTGTCCTACCTCCTTTGCGAAAGGAAAAGTGCAGAGACCGTACCTTTACCCACATCACCAAAAAACGACGAAAACAACTTTCTGTCACGATGCACGGAACTGTAAGGAACCTTGAAGGGTTTGACAGAACTACCTATCTACTACCTACCACTTTTTACCAAGGCTTAAAAAGACTTGGTGGCGACAGCCAACATCCACGCGGGCGGAGCCGCGCGCGGGTAAGCTAGTAATCTATAAAATTATAAAGGATTGAGTACACATACGTTTGAGAATAAGTTTAACAGTGACGCTTAAGTGAAGTTACGAAAAATTTATTTAAAAATATATCGTGCAATAAAGGAGTAAGTAAACTTACGAGTGCACATCTTTAAATTTGGCCTGAGCAATAAAGACTGGATTGCGATTACGTACATATTGTTAATGGTTTGAATAAATTATGCATCGAGTAATTATATTTACGTTTTTTTTGCCAGTTAATTATGATATTTCTTAAGGAAGTAGCTTTTGTGTTTTTTCTTAACCATTTTCTTAGTTTTGTAAGGAAAATTACGAAAAAAATATAGAACATGTGTCGAAGTATTTTACATCGATTGGCGAAATAAAAAAAAAATTGCATATGTGTATATACTCCTTTGTTGTACGGGGTGTGCGATGTGTATTTTAACCGAAGGCGTAATTTAAGAACCAATTGATTCGGCACCTCTTTTCTTTACTGCATCATAGACTTGGAATTTTTTACAAGCATATGTGTTTGCATTTTGTTTAAGCCCTGTGTTCTTTTAGCGGGGTATCTGATGAGGCTCACCATTGTAGCATTATCTTTGTGCAAAGGTGACCCTTTTTTCTGAGAGACTTACGATCAGGCGAGGTGAGCCCGTGATCTGCTTCTGTTTTTTCTGACCTCTAAATTTCCCTGTTATGCAAGCAATTCCCTATATTATAATAATGTATTTTATAATAGGTATAAAAGAATAATAATAAGATTTTTTATTTATTTTCAGGTAATTAAAGCTCGATATCGCGCACTGGATAACGGGTATCAGTTGGTAATTCTATTTTTGCCTATTTTTAAAAAAATATTAACTGAAATTGCAAGTACTCCCACTTGCCTCCCGAGTGTTAGTAGTGGGTTCCCATTGGTTTCGTAATATCGAAGATTCGAACCTAAGACCTCTGGATTGTAAGCTACCGACGAAGTTTCAACATTAGCTATTTTGTTTGATTTCTTATTTAATATTAATAAATCCCATACCTACATTAAAAAAACATCATTTTTCTGATGTCACACACATAGTTTAACTTTACCACAATGGTGTATCGATTGCTGATGCCTTTCACCCAAGCCTGATATAATAAGAATGTGCCTGAAACGTACTTAATAAAGGCCTGGCTGGTATCAAGCATAACACAAAGGCTCTCTACTCCCCCCCACGCCCCTCGCCCTCGCCCTGGGCGCGAGTGAGCAGAAAGGCCAGTTATAAATAAAACTCGCATCAATTATGAAGCGCCTCTAAAAAGCCCCCCTCAAGACTCAGGCTTATTATATTGTGCGCAAACTTCGTACGGTTTACTTGAAAGGTTGCATTTTAGATGCGGTTCAAATTACTTTTTAAATCCATCCATCATGGTTTAGATGATAATTTATGTTTGTTTTACGATAGCTGAGTACTATTACTCGATGTCTTTATGGGTGATTCCGTATGGTAATGGAGTTAGTTTGATGCCTGAGTAGGCATATTTGCATTTGCACATGTGTTAAAAAAATGTTTTTTTTCTAGTTTTTCACATTATTGTCACTACCTACTACAAATATTACATCAAAAGTTTGTAATTGGAGCTAGCATCCATTTATTTTCAGACAATTGTACCTACGCATAATGTTCAGTTAGACCATGTAATTTAATAATACTCATTGAAAAAAAAAAAAATATTATCTGGACTCAATTACCGAACCCAACACCATGAGTAAATTAGTAATGACTAAATTAGTTCATCAAAATTGATAAAATAATTCTAATGTGAGATAGCCCTTATGTATTTTATGTGTTCATTTACACATAAAATATATAAAGGCTATCTCACATTAGAGACTAGACAGTCTTTAGACAGTTGTGTCTCGACGTGACTTGTAGGTAATTAGACAGCTTGTAATTATTATATACGCACTTTCATGTTTTTGTAGAGCACTAATCTGCCTTGTCTATAATGTGCGCTCAGCCTAACAGTAGTGCTATTTATCGTTTGCAATCCCCCTTATTTTTTCGACACCCTGTATACAGCGTCACATTCTTATCTTAGGGGTGTGTAAGTTTGTTTATCGACTTTGGCAGTGAGTCAGGGTTCAAGGTCTGCGTAGAACGGAAAGGTCGGTCTTATTGCTTTGTTGAATAGTCTCTATACCTACTGCGAAGAAAAGCGTAAGTGTAGTTATGTTTATTTTCTTAATTATTGTTGTTTGGCATTCACTACTATTCTATTTCACAATTGTTTTTATACATACACGCTGGCTACGAGTACCTACTTTTGAAATGAAATAGTTACGCCCTACGATATTTACCTATGTTTATCACAGTATAAATAATTGAAGCGTCAAGCTGAAGGCCGCCACTGTAGCACTACCGGTGTATTTGGTGGTGACCCTAGTCCTGAGACTTTACCTTTAGCTTACCATCAGGCGAGGTAAAGTCATTGTGACGTGTCCTATAAAACAAAAAATGATTGAATTAATTGGTACATCATAATTTTAAAAACTTTATAATTAATAACGGTGTAAATAGAAACAATCTTTGCACACACGTTTACCATCCTACCCCATGTGTGAACTGGCCCTTATCCAGGGTTATTCCTCAGTACAAGGTTGGCTCTTCGTTGCGTAACGCTCAGGGCTGTCCGGAACTTTGCCACTCCCCGGAGGAAATTCGGACAAGAATTATACTTTCTTCCTTCCTTTATTCGCGGCGAAATTTTAAAGAAAAGTTGATTAATTTGCGAATTGTTAGCTGTATAACGACATTGTTTTATTTTTTGTTTGGATTTGTTCGCTGTATAGTCCGTGATATATTTATCACTAAGCAAAATATTACGCACGAATTTTATTTAAATTATGCTCTATCTGCAGGTTATCTATTCAAATTTGTGTCGTACTGTTATATCCATACTATGACAGTGATAGTGCTGTCCTGCAGTACTTCTTGCTGACTTGCATTTATGAGTCGCTGGCTCTCTCCAGCGACGTAGAGACTCCTCAGTCTGTTTCTAGCCTTCTTTCCGCGCGGTTGCCTAAAGATCGGTCCCATATCTTTTCTTTTAAAAGTAAAAGTTTTCAACTAAGTGTTTCGTCTTTTTTTTTAAAAAGCGAATCTCGAAACCCCGTATAACATTTTGGTGGCAGCGGTGGGATCGAAAATCCCCAGTGCCGGCAACCGCTAACAGACTCGCACCACATCCGTTTCAAAACCCATTTTTGTGTGAAAAGTGATAGAGTGAATCCTCATACAGTAAAACCTATAAATATAAGTTGTTTGTGTTCGCGTGTGCCTAAATAGAACATACATACCTACACATCCTGTGCATCCTGAGTGCAATACCTACGTGTGCTTCGCATATTACTACATCCAACAAATACTTACTCGGCGTCCTGATCGCATCCTGAGTGTATCCCGAGTGCAACCTATAAACAGTTCGTCGACGACGGCTACGTCCAACGAACACTTACCTGGCAACCTGAGTGTACCCCGAGTGTTTTCTGAGTACAATCCACGAATATTTACACGGCATCCAGAATCTACGTGATATTATTTCGTCTCGTCCCGGCGCAGCGCATCGCACCTTATCAATCGGAATGTTCCTGATCGTCGCGCTTATTTCCGCCGCCCACACACTGCAGTGAGTCTTTGGTCATTGTTTAGTCTAGAAATATCAGTGGTTCTCAAACTTTTATTATTTTATACTACTGTTAAACCTTTATTTTATACTTTGTACTTTACATTTGACACATATTATGCCAGATCTGCCTAAAGAAAAGATCGGTAAATTGGAAATTGATATTCCCGAAATCGCCACTGTTAGTGATCAGGAAAAGGTGAAGTCACCCCTTCCTACTCGCTCTACCCGGAAAACTCAACTCACAACTCCAATGGCTGACATTGATTTAACAACGTTATTTAAATTCATCAAAGCCTACGATGGCAAACGAGAAACCTTAAACTCATTTTTAGTCAACTGCGATAACGCTTTCAATCTCGCATCCGAGACTCAGAAACCAATTCTATTTAAATATATACTCAGCCAACTGAATGGAAGGGCTGAAGTCGCTTGCTCCATAAAAGAATTCTCATCTTGGGATCAATTAAAAGAGTTTTTAAAGACTCAATTCAGTGAACGAAAACACTATTCACATCTTCTAACGGACCTTCAAGAGAGCAAACAAGGTCCGCAAGAAAATGTTAGTCAGTATGCGTTACGTGTAGAAACCTACCTCTCGCAACTCCTCACCGAAATCTCATTATCTAATACTAAGGCGAAAGAACTAGCCGGTCGTACCGCCGCCATGGAGGACCTTGCCCTCCATCATTTTCTAATGGGATTGCAACCTCGAATTTCAAATATCGTAAGATGTAGATCGCCTAAAAACTTGAATGAAGCTATCAACCTAGCTGTTTCCGAAGAACGCATACAACAAACGCTGTATAGACGTCCACAAGCGGACCCAAGATCCTTTAAACCCAAACCTATCACACACAAACCCGATGCAACTTCCAATTCAACCCAAAAACCGAACACCGGTTCTCAAAGTTCTTCCACTATTTTCTGTCGCTACTGTAAAACGCCAGGACATGATATCTCCGCGTGTAAGAAACGAGAATACAACAACAGCCGATTTAAGATCCAACAACATCCGTCAACCAATTCAACCTCAACGAGGTCGTTTAACCGGGTGAACCTCGTAGAGGAACCGGTTGAACCCATGGAACCAGACTCCACCGAACCTACACCCGATAATTTAAACTAGTAAAAGTCTCGACCCGGTGTCGCACGAGACCAGTCCCTAAAGCCGACGCCCCTTCTACTTCCAATTCCAGGGACCACACGGGTAACCAGCCCCAAAGAAGCGCCCTTTCCACTTTCAATTCCAGGGACCACACGGGTAACCAGCCCCAAAGAAGCGCCCTTTCCACTTCCAATTCCAGGGACCACACGGGTAACCAGCCCCAAAGAAGCGCCCTTTCCACTTCCAATTTCAGGGACCACACGGGTAACCAGCCCCAAATAAGCGCCCAATCAATTTCTAATTCCTGGGACCACATGGGTAACCAGCCCCTAAGAAGCGCCCATATCAAATCAAATTCTAATTCCAATGGCAAGGCCACTTTCAATTCCAATTCCACTTCTAATTCCAATTCTAATTCTTATTCCGTTTCCAATTCCACTTCTATTTCTAATTCCGTTTCCAATTCCACTTCTAATTCCGTTTCCAATTCCACTTCTAATTCTAATTCCGTTTCCAATTCCACTTTTAATTCTAATTCCGTTTCCAATTCCACTTATAATTCTAATTCCGTTTCCAATTCCACTTCAAATTCCAATTCCGTTTCCAATTCCACTTCTAATTCTAATTCCGTTTCCAATTCCACTTCTAATTCTACTTATAATTCCGCTTCTAATTCCAAATCCACTACTAAATCCATTTTCAATTCCAATTCAAATTCTAATTCCACTTTCAACTCCAACCCTCCTGTTTCCACTGGGGCCAAAGCAATTTATGAAATTAACCTCGATACAACGAAAAGGTTGTTACCCCACGTGTTATTGCAATCCCAAGTTGCAGACACCCCCCTGTCCCTATTAGTGGACTCAGGCTCTGCCATATGCCTTTTAAAAGAATCCAGCATCCTAAAAACCCCAAAACTAATAAAAGAACCAATCAAACTAAAAGGAATAGACCCCGGTGACGAACCAACTCCGACTGAAGGCCACTTCCAGCTTAAGCTAAACTTAAGCGGAAATAAATTCGCTATGTACAAATTTCACGTCGTCAAAAATGTTAACTTACCTTACGATGGAATAATAGGTACAGATTTCTTAACCCAATTCAGTTGCAAAATCGACTACACCCACGACATTCTGAAAATACAAGACCTAGAAATCAAGCTAAACTTCGCCGAACCTTTCTACATTATTCCACCTCGAACAGAAACCGTCATTGAGTGTTCAATCCAGAATACTAACCTCAAAGAAGGGGTCATCACTGACCAACGTCTTTCAGATAACCTATTAATATCCAATTGCATCGTAAAGGTTAAGGATAACAACCGCGTTAACCTCACTGTTGCTAACACATCCGAATTCCCAGCAACTATCAAATCCAATCTGAATCTGAATATGACTCCGTTATACTCTAATGCTTATCGATTAGTCAATAACTCCAAAACCACACTCTCGCGAACTAGCGAGGTGATAGAAATGTTGAGATTAGACCATTTGAATCAAGAAGAATCCGAGATCCTCTTAGACCTTTGCTGTCAATACTCAGATATCTTCCATTTGCCCAACGATCAACTAACATATACTCCTGCCATTAATCATCAAATCAAAACCATGACCGACACTCCCATTCACACTAAGTCATATAGGTTCCCTGAATGTCACAAAAAGGAAGTCGAGGCGCAAATCAGTAAAATGCTCGACCAAAACATCATAGAACCTTCTCTTTCACCCTGGAGCTCACCAATATGGATAGTCCCTAAGAAAGCAGACTCGGAAGGGAATCGTAAATGGCGAATAGTAATTGACTATCGTAAACTTAACGATATTACGATAGGAGAAACCTACCCTATCCCTCAAATATCAGAAATCCTCGACCAGTTAGGGAAAAGTAAATATTTTTCTACACTAGATCTCACTTCCGGGTTCCATCAAATCCTAATATCATCCGAAGATGCCCCTAAGACAGCATTCTCTGTTCCCCAAGGCCATTTTCAGTTCAATAGAATGCCGTTCGGGCTTAAAAATGCCCCAAGCACGTTCCAGAAGTTAATGAACAACTGCCTCTCTGGCCTCCAGGGAACACGATGTTTCGTCTACCTGGATGACATCGTCATATACTCCCCAGACCTGATCTCCCAAATAAATAACTTAAAGGCTGTCTTTGAAAGGCTGCGTCAATTTAACCTGAAATTACAACCGGAAAAGTGCGAATTTCTCCGTAAAGAAGTCGCTTATCTAGGACACATCATTAGTGAAAACGGAGTCAAACCCAATCCTGACAAAACCAAAGCCGTAACTAATTTCCCTACTCCAATGTCGCCTAATAAAGTCAAGTCGTTCTTGGGCCTCGTCTCCTATTACAGAAGATTCATTCCAGACTTCGCCAAATTGGCTAAACCTCTCACATCTTTACTGAAGAAAGATACCCCCTTCGCGTGGCAAAACGAACAACAACTCGCTTTCGAATCCCTAAAAACTAAGCTCGTTACTGCCCCAATTCTAGCTTACCCAGATTTTACCAAACCATTCCTCTTAACCTGCGATGCCTCTAACTACGCCATATCAGCGATACTATCTCAAGGCCCTGTTGGGCAAGATCGTCCAATCGCGTATGCTTCAAGAACGCTAAACAAAGCAGAAAGCAACTATAGCGTCACTGAAAAAGAATGCCTCGCCATAATTTTTGGCACGAAAACGTTCAGACCTTACCTTTATGGTTACCGTTTCAAAATCCTAACGGACCACAAACCGCTACAATGGTTATTCAACTGTAAGGATCCCGGATCCCGGCTTATCCGTTGGCGCTTAAAACTGGAAGAGTTCGAATACGACATCCAATACAAAAAGGGTAAGATCAACGCCAACGCCGATGCTCTGTCCAGATTCCCCGTTAACCCGGTCCAACCTGAAACCGTAGAACCTACCCTAGAACTGGATAGTGACCTAGGGGATCTAATGCTTTCTCCACCCTCTTTTAACCTAGACGACTTACCACTAACCCATTCGGATCCGGAAAACATCGATATCGATATAGACGATCTCATACCACTACCCGAATTAGACTCGTCACCTAATGCCCCAGACACACAAGGAAACGACAACATAGACGAGCTGCTCCGAACCCCTGAAACTCAATTAGAACAACCACAAATAATCGATACCCAAGCTGAACAACTTCCTCAACCTTCGACAAGCTCACATTCAACCCCAACCAACGACGATTATAGTTCGTTCTTGAAAGCAGTAGCAGATAAAACACAATCCTTTAACACCTCTATAGAAGAACATAATGCGAGCCTAATGAAAAGCTCATTGAAAACCATTCTAGTACCTACCTCCATTGACTTAGACGAATCCAATCCCTATATTCAGGACATCCTGGGTGACCCTGAAATGAATGCCCAGGCACTTGACTCCGAAAAAGAACTTTTCTCCTTTCAGAAATAACAAGGTAATTTATCTACTGTTTACCAAGGTGCACCACTTTGACGAAGCATCATATCCCGAAATCTTTGTCACATTAAGAACGGTTAAGAACCAATTGCTTCTCGAGAATATTTACGAAATAGGCATATCGGACCTAAAGAACCCCTTCGAAAAACATTCGTTTGTCAGAATTTACAACATCCTTTCATACCTTTTCCATAATACTAACATTAAAATCAACATCTATCATAACAATATCCTGTACCCAACTCCAACCGAAATCAAGAAAATACTTGCCGATAACCACGACCTTCCTATCGCAGGTCACCTGGGTTCCAATCGAATGTACAATCGAATTAAAGAACTGTACTATTGGAAGGGAATGCGTGGTGATATAGAATCTTATGTAAAACAATGTAAATCATGCCAGGAGAACAAAGCACTTAGGAAAATAAATCGTGCACCAATGCAGATTACAAGCACATCAACAGAACCATTCCAAAGGATATCTATCGATATCGTAGGTCCTCTCCCAGAAGCAGGGCCTGCGAAACTTAAATACATTCTGACTATACAGGACGACCTCACTAAATTCTCTTCTGCATATCCCATCCGCAGTACAACGGCGGAAGAAACATGCGAGTGCCTACTCCATTACATATCCATCTTCGGAATTCCTAAAACGATTCTCACAGACCAAGGCACCAATTTCACAGCAGACCTCTTTAAAAAGACTTGCGATTTCCTGAAAATAAAAAACCTCTGGTCTTCTCCATACCACCCGCAAACGCAAGGAGCTCTGGAGAGGAGTCATTCGACTCTCAAAGAATACCTTAAATCCTATATTAACGAAGAGCAGACGAACTGGCCTCGATACGTTTATACGGCCATGCTCGTCTACAATACAACCACGCATTCCACTACTCATTATACACCATATGAACTAACGTTTGGAACCAAACCATTTATCCCAAACTCCGTGTATGATGAAGCCCCCGGTGTAACATATCCTGATTATGTCCGAATGTTGCAAAATAGGCTAAGACACTCGAAAGAGAAAGCTCTCGAGTTTATAAGAAACTCTAAAGAATCCTCCAAAAGATACTACGACGCTCGCACCCGTCGTACCAGCTACCAAGTGGGTGATTATGTCTACATTACAAACCACTTGAGACTACGTAAGGCACTCTCCCCTGTCTGGAAAGGGCCTTACAAGATACTGAAAATAAACGGAAATAACACACTTACCTTGCTCATCAACCGGCGTCACGTCACACACCACTTCGATCAAGTGAAACCCGCTGACGTCGGTGCAGGACTGTAAAAGAATGAAATGCAAATAATATATCTAATTGCAAGATTTAGGGTAGAAAGTTATTTAGGTTAATATAAAAATTTACTTACCTTAACGTTAACACTAGTTATTATTTAGGGTGGAAAGTTATTTAGGTTAATATAAAAATTTACTTACCTTAACGTTAACACTAGTTATTATATTACAGTCTAGTTCGAGGTCAATTCCCGCAAGGTTTCGTCCAGCCGATCACCACCAGTCCTGGGCTCTATTTTGACTACCTAGGTAAACTTAAAATTAACAACGTACAATTGAACATATTGATACCGGTCGATATTTCACACTTCGGACCACACATACAGAACATTGAGGTTGCTATAAACACCACAAAGTACTTATGTGAACAAACGCGTATCATACAAATTAATGCAGAATGTTACAATGTACTACAACCATTAACAGCTCGCTTCGAGGATATGAATGAAGAATTCAAATCCATTTCACACCTGGTAGATAATCGAGCCAAACGAGGCGCTTGGATTGGAGGTATAGGAACGGTTTTAAAACAAATCTTTGGAACCTTAGATGAGAATGACGCGATTAGATATGATGAAGCTCTCAATTCGATACAACATAACGAAGAACGGTTGACTTCACTGATGAAAGAAAATATTCTGATCACAAGCTCGGTGATAACGTGTTTTAACAACACATTGTCTAAAATTGTGAACAACGAAGCTAAATTAAACGAAGCTATTGACAACCTCTCTCTTACTATTAGGAATATCTCTGAAATTACGAATGGACTTCAAGTACGAGCTAATGTCAACGAAATCCTGAATGCTCTAGAGACCTCTATACTTACTTTATCTTTTCAATTAGAGGATATTGTTAATGCCATCCTATTTAGCGGCCAAAATTTACTGCACCCCTCAATCATAACACCAGTTCAACTTCACAGAGAGCTTGTCAATAACTACAGACACCTATCGAGTGACCTCGAGCTTCCTGTAGCACTAGATATTAATTCTGTGCACTTTATTTTAAGTATTTCTAAGTTAGCATGTTATTACATAAGTCATAAATTAATGTTTGTTCTTCAAGTACCACTGGCTAATACCAAAGAATATGTATTGTTCCACAGTATTGCTCTCCCGACTCCACATAATGTCAAGAAGTCAGACACCTTCAGCTTAATTATTCCAAATTCCAAATATATAGCAATGACCAAAGACAAATCTCAGTATTGTGCCTTAAACGATTTAGAACAGTGCAAAATTATAGGAATCGGAATTTATATTTGTGATATAGAGAATGTGTACTCTACCGACGCAAAACTTACCTGTGAAAGTGAATTACTGGCAAAAGTGATCAGTCAAAAACCACCACAATGTGAAACAAAAACCCTTTTTGGGAAACTGGACATTTGGAAACCGTTAATGAATAACCAGTGGATTTATATACAATCAGACACTATCAAAATTTCTATTGATTGTTTAAACTCTAATCTGTACGAGACCACCATACGTGGTACTGGCATATTGCACATCCCGAACGGCTGTATTGCATATTGTAAAAGCACTACATTAATACCAAAATATAATGTTTTAAATGTAACCTCACCTATAAATCACATGCCAGACTTCAACTTAATTAATGACTCTTGTTGTAACACCGTAGAACTTAATAATATACGAGTAGTGAATGATGTGCCCCTTATACATTTAACCGGGATAGACTTAGATGATCTTAATGAAGTAAATAAAATTAAATTACAATCTCTTTTTAAGGATTTAAAAAATACACAAATCCCACATATTGTAGAATACGGGACACATTACTCAATAACAATAATGATTATTGTAATTCTTATGTTTGTATTTGTAAGTTTACTAATTTTTAAGAAGTTTTGTAAATCCGGCGGCAACCGACCTTTCCAATTTAAGCTTAACCTTAATAAGTCACCAACCCAACCTACTCCAGAAATAATAACCATGACTGACAGACAAGACCCTGATGAAACTACAGTTACACCCGTTGCTCCACTCAGGATTAGAATCTAACAGAGACTTTGCCCAAATTCAACCCCAAAGTCTCTTCTTAAAGGGGGAGGTGTTATATCCATACTATGACAGTGATAGTGCTGTCCTGCAGTACTTCTTGCTGACTTGCATTTATGAGTCGCTGGCTCTCTCCAGCGACGTAGAGACTCCTCAGTCTGTTTCTAGCCTTCTTTCCGCGCGGTTGCCTAAAGATCGGTCCCATATCTTTTCTTTTAAAAGTAAAAGTTTTCAACTAAGTGTTTCGTCTTTTTTTTTAAAAAGCGAATCTCGAAACCCCGTATAACAGTACGCTGTTGCGTTTAGGTTTCTTATTCTACGACAAAACTATATTACGTAGTACACAGTGCTATTTAAACACAGTAAGTAGATATTATCTTAACCAGCATGTTAAGGGATTTTTTGCCTTATTCCTAGGTGTAATTCCTAGTTTTGCACTGAGCGGGAATCCAACCCGCCACCTCCAACTTAGCAGTCGAACCTTCCACTGCTAAGTCACAGAGCCTTGTTTGTTGAACTGCAGATGCACCGACTAGCAATGTAATTATACTAGTGTCATAATAAACACTACAGTCTCTTATTACACTATCTTGCATCGAATGCAAAAGACACACTTGCAAAATTAATACAACAAGAACACAAATTCACAACTTTTACTACGTTCATCGTGTCTTACTTGAAAACTTTTAATACAACACTAGCAATTTTCCCCAAAGACTACTTTTAACCTTAGTATCCTTTATATGCAAATGCGCGACAACCCTAGCCATGCAAATGACGTCACTCGACCTCTCCGCATAATGTCAAAGTTTCTTTTACACGCAGCACTATCGCCACCCAGCGGTCACGTCTTATTTGTTCCCAAGTCGTGCGGTTATGTAGATCAGTTGTAGCGGGTAAGCTTTTTGTTAGAGGGATACTGGAATATTAATTTTGCATGGTTGTCGATATCTGGGTAGTGTTTTTAACTTACGATGATGTTGAATTTTCTGTTTTATGATAGACTAGCTTTACGCGCGGTTTCAACCATGTGAAATTCTGTTTTAGTTCTCGCTTCCCATGAGAACCTTTTCATCCTTCCATACATTCATACTCATAAACTTTCGCCTTTTAACATTATAGATGATTTCATTAAAACACAACTGAACTGAAACTTTCATAGCTGCACAAATCAATTCGTCACTAGTTCAATACATTTCAATTAAATGTTTCGCTAAATAAAGCCTGTTTCTTGACTTCACCCTACTTGAAGGTGTATTCGGATCTCAAAAAATGCTTTTTCAAGTCCCACCACGATCTTTTAAGTCTTTATCGTACAACAAAAAAGAGGTAACTGAAATCTGAATTTAATTTTTTTGTTTTGCCATTTATAGATTCACTTATTTTCTTTATATTTCCATAACGGGCCACTATCTCCTGTAAAAATGAACAGATTCAAATGAAAGCTCATGTCGACCCCTCTTCAAAGGGCACGCGAGGCGTGAGCACTCCCTTTGACCTATAAACTGAGTGCCGGGTAGGCGTCCCGCCGCCACCGTGCCATCAGGGTAACTTTTTATAGGAATTTTCTTCCTCGAGACATGAAAACATCCGTTTCGGTCAATTGTTTGTCAGGGATTACGGGTTGTCCGAACAATTTTTATTTTTTGAGGTTTTAGGCACATTACATTGGATATATTAAAAAAGACTGCAAATTATAGGCTAATTTTATTTTATTTTTCTATTTTCGGAAACTTACAGCTAACAATCTATTACACATAATAAAATGATAGGAAAGTCTAAACTGTACATTGAATATTTTTTGAAGAGAATACTTGGGGTGTGATGTACATTATGTACAATCGATACCGAAGCCAAAAATATAGTTTTTAGATTTTTTGTCTGTTTGTCTGTATGTCCGGGTAAACTCAAAAAGTACTGCATGGATTTACTTCAAATTTGGCACGAACATTATTAAGAAGACGGGTCAACACATAGGCTACATATTATCACGCTATCACCTACGGGGAACGAGCAGTGAACCTTTATTTCTTCAACGCATTCTGTAACAACTTGTTATCTAACGGCTCATATTTGAATGTTGTTAGGTATTATGTTAAAACCATGCTATAAGCTAACTTCACACTATTAGTAAACTTGGTGGCGATACCGACATCCACGCGGGCGAAGCCGCGGGCGGAAGCTAGTTAACAATAAGATTATGGCTAACATATTGAAGGCCAATTATGAGTTTTCACAATTGATTGATTGATGTTAAATAAACGATATTTTTTTTGGAAATCTTGTTTATCTTTTGTTTATTTGCGATCGACACAAAACTGACTATAACAACTGCAGTTTTAAATCATCAGCTAGTATGGTAATATATTTTTATAGTAACGTGTATTTCTATTACAACACAATACATGTGTACACATTGCAGCGTAGTACAATTACAACAATTTTTACGTGTAAGCATTCTGGTTATGAAAAGTTTTCTGCTATCCAGTTTAATGAGATTTTGGAAGGTTCTTGTTTTATTTGAGCGACTTATAATTGGAGAAGTTTCGAGGGACGTTTGCATACAAAAGGGCTCTATTTGTTCACATAAACAGAAACATTCTCAATGAAAATTGCAACTTTTCATCGCAATACCAAACTTTGAACAGCCATTCCTTAGTATGCCCTGTGCGTGTTGCAAACGATCTTATTACTGTTAAGTTACATACTACATAATACAGATAATAATATAGAGTTACATAATAAAAATAAGCGAAAGATTTATAAGATTGATAAAATGTTAACCTTATTATCAATTTTTCAAGTTGTTCATATCCATTTAGTTTGATTATAAGTTGATAAATGCGTGCCAAGTTGAATAATATAATCCTAATTATAAACGCAAAAGTTTGTATAAATGGATGGACATTTGTTACTCTTCATCGCAAAAATAGCCTTTCGGATCTGGATGAAATTTGGCACAGAGAAATAATTATTATGCTCTGGAATAGGACATAGGACCCACCATCTCCTTTCCTATACAGAACAACACGTGGAAGGCTGAGATATCACCCTCATATGGTGCAAATAATTCCATCAAGAACCAAGCGGTTCGGTGCCTCTTTTCTTTGCTGCACCATCAAAACCTGGAATTCTTTACCAGCTCACGTGTTCCCTTCCTCATACAGTCCCGGGTCCTTTAAGCGGGGCGTGAAAAAACATTTGATGAGGCCGTCAAGCTGAGAGCCACCATTGTGGCACTATCGGTGTTTGCAATGGTGACTCCCATTCCAGAGATTTTGCCTTTAGCTTACCATCAGGCGAGGTGAAGTCATGTTGACGTGTCCGACATAAAAAGGCTACTTTTTAACCAGTGAGTGGCGGTAACAGACCCAGAATTTCAGGTAGGCGGAACCGTGGGTACCAGCTAGTTTAAAATCTGACTTTTTATATCGGTCACGTCAATATAACTTCACCTCGACTGATGGTAAACTAAAAGAAAAGTCTCAGGTTGGGGAGTCCTCATTACATACACCGACAGTGCCACAATGTTGGCCCACAACTTGACTGCCACCATTGTGCCAGCAAGACGGTTGGTTTTGAAAGCAAAGTTCTACAAAGTTTACATTGTCAATTTACGAATTAGACAACATAATATGAAATTTGATATATATCTTACCAAACATACTGTGTTTATACTCTGGCGGATCACTTAGACGCTTTCCTACGCATAATACAAATGTTTTTCATCCACTTATAAGCAAAGCTGTTTGAAGTAAAGCGAAGGTACAAAAAGCGGGACAATATTGAAGCTGTTTTCTAAACTAGCTCCGTTCACATTGAAACAGACACATTTACATATAAATGGGAGACTCTTACACTACAATGGCGCGCTGTAGTGCAATATAGCAACTGTTGACTTTTAGAATATGTCTTGTTTTGCCCAATATATGAACACGTTCGCAAAATTTTGGGTGAAGTATTATTCTCGTTTTTTATAAAGACAATTTACATATACTATTTCTCTCTCAGCATTATCTGTCTTTCATCTCGGAGCCTGTGGTATGCCTTCCATCATTTTCTCTTCCGATTGACCTGATCTTCAGCATTCTAGGAATAGTTGGAAAGCATGCCATCTTTTACAACAAGCCAGCATTTCTAGGATGATCCACAGCAATCCAGGCCCCCTTAGAAGAGGTGATTCTTCTAGCGGGACCTGGTTGGCGGTTTGTTTAATACCTTAGTAGTGTGAGAAATAAATTAGAAGAAATAAAAAAGAAAACAAAATTTAAAAATACTCTCACTGCCTACAGACAACTTAAATGGCGTTGGACAGGACATATGATGAGAGAAAATAATGAGAAGTGGCCTAAATTAGTAACTGAATGGTACCCAAGAGGCACAAAAGAAATAGAGGCAGACAATGCAAAAGATGGGAAGATGACATCAAAAAAATAGGCATGGACCTGCCTAGCAAGAGACAGGAACACATGGAAATCCAGTTAGTTTCCAATTAGAAATTAAGCAAATCAAATTAAGTATGGAAGTAGGTATTAGTTTTAACAAGTAAGCTTGCATTAATTTCATTGTAAGAATGAATCAGCAATAAAGGCTATTTTATTTACACACACACACACACACACACACACACACACACACACACACACACACACACACACACACACACACACAGTTAGCAGACTTTAGCAATTTGTTGGCAGACAGGTATTTAGGTTTACAAAGGCAAAGTAAATCTCTACAAGTGACTATTACGTTTTTTTAGTCTTCACTGTAAGTACGAGAACAAAACATTTTGTAACGGTACTCGTTTGCCATGTCTGCGATGATAAAATATCCAATATTAACTTAATTTATAAGTGTTTATTCCATAAATTACTTCTTCGTAAACCTCGTCAAAGTATTTAAGTATGTCAAGAACAAATTTAAAATTGGAGAGTAGAATTAAACCATGGCGTCGCTTGGTGCGGCGTCGGCGTCGGCGTCGGCGTCGGCGTCGGCGTCGGCCTCTGCAGGCAATCTAGGGATTATTGAGGAGGCTTTTACGCCCACGGTAGATTGGAAACTCAAAAAAGACGTTATTAATATCGTTCCTTCAGTTTATTGAATATGGCGGATGGCGGATATTTGGAATTCCTGTGGCTTTATCCTAATCTGTATTTTAGGTAAGCGGATTTGTTATTTCACTAATATTGCATGTGGCTTCGCTTGTATACAGGTGAAACTTTTACATATTTGATTATTTTATTGCTGAATGATTTTCTGATCGGAAACAATGATCATCCAGGGCGGGACAGGCTTGTTCCATCCTGGATGATCATTTTTTCCGATCAGAAAATCATTGGAAATAGTTGGCATGCAATTGATTAAAAATTTCATTCAATATTTTATTGTCGCTTATAGCTGTTGGGAATTTATTTTTCACTTTCATTTTGACAGGTGTTGTAAATATTTAAAATTAAAAGGAATTTAGACTTTCCGGAATTTATATAATTATGAAGTTAACAAACATAAATTCTTATTATATACTGGCTGAGCCTGCGGCTCCGCTCACGTGAAATTCCAATCCCACTACTAGTTATACGAGAACCTATTCCTGGGATAAAAGTAACCTATGTGTTATCCTATTCTATCATCTATCTCTGTACGAAATTTCAGCCAGATCCGATTAGCCGTTGGCCATGTAGCCGCAACAAACACACATTCAGACATCCATCCAGACTTTCGCATTTGTAATATTAGTAGGATTAGTGCGAAGGATAATATACATTCATACAAGTAGGTAGGTACACATTTGCTAACACACGCAATGATTACCTACGCATTTACATGTCAGATGGTACCTACATACAATAAACACCGGTCATTACTCGCTCATCATTTGTAGAAACATCTTAATCTGTAGTATACATTAGCTGTAGGAGGGCAAGTGCGTAATTTCACCTTCAAAATGTTATCTAACTATAAAAACCACCGAGGTTCACTCGTAAAACAAAACGAACATGGCGGCTGTTCAACCTCGCATTGCCATCTAGCGGACGCACGACGAACTAATGAACTCTGCATCACGCTCGGCCTAATGAAGTTTTCCGCTTCAGCTAAAATTATACCCTTAACATAGTTTAACTCGCCCCGGGGTAACGGGGCTGCAGCGGGATGGAAATGTCCAAATAAATTGCTACAGGAATTTCTGTTTTAAAATTATAAAGGATAAGAGAGCTTTGTCATTTTTAGCTTTGTTTTTTCAGTTCAGAAACATTATCTTCGTGTCCCTGTAGTTTCACGTTTAATTTATTTTGACGATGCTTTTTTTAATAATTTCATGAGTTACACAAACGCATTTAAATAAACAAACAAACTGTTTAACTTTATTAGTAGTATACGTTTATCAGTTGTAAGTGGGCAGGCAGGGCGGGTTCGACCTCGCAGAACAACCACTAACCAAATTAATGAGGTATTATTATTACGCCAAAGCATTCGAAAGGTTTAATGACAGTAGAGGAAGCGCTTGAAGTATGCAAGGACAGAAACAGATGGCAAGTTTTTGTCTCTGCCTACCTCGGAGGGAATAACCCATAAGCATTATGTACTTGCGCTATTGAAACAATTCTACAAATTCCTTATTTTAAGCAATCAATATCACTCCTTATTTTCGTCATCTTACAACTGTAAATCTCTAATATTGAATTAACCTTTGATTTCACGGAATCTGTCTTAAAAAAACTCGGGCTCTCAGAGGGCTGTCAAGAAGATGTGGGTTTCCATATCGACGAGCCACTTAAGTAGTTTTGACCCCAAATGTAGGATGCTTGCTGAAGGCATCATTAAACAAGGCTTACATCTACTGTGTGCCAAGTGAACATGATGTTAGCCTTAATGTCATATTTTCTATATGCTCTTCTAGCCATGGAAGGGTGGGCAGAGGTGTTACCTTCAACTGTATTTAAACATCTACAATATCATCATCATCATCATTTTCTGAACCTTTTTCCCAACTCGGTTGGGGTCGGCTTTCCAGTCTAACTGTGATGCGGCTGAACTTCGATATTTTCCGTGGAGCGACTGCCATCTGACCTCCACAACCAATGGCCATTATGACCAATGGCGATATCGAAGTTCCAAGTTAGACTGGTTGGACTTTTGTGGGCTACAACTACCCGTAACGACTGCCATAGATGTTTGTATGGCAACCGGGATTGACGGCTTAACGTGCTCTCCGAGGCACTAATAAACCAGCGATAAATACACACATAACTTCGAAAAGCATCGAAAAGTCATTGGTGTGTGCCATGGTGAACCTGGGATCGAACCCGAGACCTCGTCTCAGCAGTCTATTACCCAAACCACTAGGCTACTGCGGTTATCTACAATATACCTAGTTATTATGAAATAGGGTGTTGTCACACTCGCGCTGCTAACCCTGTAAAAACTATTTTAACCCTCCTTGTTCAAAGATTTTTACAGGGTCCCTATAAAAAACGCGAGAGTGTGACGCTTCTGATTTTGGCCTCGGTAACCGCTTCCCAGCAGGTGGGTAGTGTGCTTGTGTGCCACCTAAGTGGTATAAAAAATAAACGGCGCATAGATACAATAAGTTTGCTCGCATAGGTACGCCTAGTGTTGGCTGTTAAATATAAATGGGTATCTATTCAAATACAAAATAGTCTCTAATTTTATCCCATCCTGTATCACCCGAAGTTCGTAATAAGTTGAGAATAGAATCACTAGTAAGGCAAAATAATTATCTTTATTTATGGTTAGAGTTTAAAATTCTCTAGTTCAAAATTACTTAAATTTTAAGTTAAAAACATCTCGCTCGAAGGGACATTCACGGTTCACTGACTTTTATAACCAGTAGTCTCGCGTCGCTTATTTGAAATGACTTGCCCAGAATTATAAAAAATCATGGTAGCTACATTTAAGAGTATTCCCACTAGTTTTTTTTAGTAAATTCGACATCGCTTCAATCTAAATTCTTACCGCCTTTTGCCGCCTAACAAATTCATCTTCGATGCTCACTTTTACAATATTTGATCTTTAACTATGTGACTGCGCATAATATTTAATATTTGTACGCCATTATATGAGGCAAAACAAGACAAAGTACTTTCTTCTTCAAGATAAATTGATGACTGATTAGTCTTGCATGTTACATTATTAAGTTTGTTGTATACACTGACTAATACTTTTGCACACCAAAATGGTAAAACATGGATCGGACATCACATTACAATTACTAACACCATATTTTGTACCCATGTTTAGCAAAATAAATGATTGATTGATTGATTGATTGATTTATGATAGTCAGATTTCTAATTTATAAAGAGGTATTATACGATTTCTCGAATTTTACAAAATATTAATTATTTTTTTATTGCATGTAAAAATGCTATTGACAGATTCGCGAGCATTCATAGGCAGCAGTAATTCTTATCATCAGACAACTGATGTGCATGTTACCGCCTTAACCATATAAAAACAAATGATGTCGTGAAAATAGCTTTTGTGCTAAAAGTTGCTATTTCTTTTTTCTTTTAAATATACATCGGTAAACGTGTACCCGTTAGCAAGCATAAAGTTTAATATAGCAGATATTCAAATAAAAAAATATATAAACCTTGTAACACTGCGCCTTAAAGTATCACGTTAAAAAAATATTAAGTTTTACTCTCAACATTACGGTGTGTGATGACAAAACTTGGCGATGTTTTGTTAAACTGTGTAGCTGTTGCTATGTAGACGGGCGTTGTAAGGGTTAGAATATTTTTTAATTTACGAATTATGAGACACAATATTCTAATCATAGTAAAATAAGTGAAAATTTTCAATAAATATTTGATGAGCTCTGTAGCGTAGTAGTAGAGCGTTCAAATGTTAAGATAGAGGTCACAGGGTCGGATACCGCTCATTGCAAAACATTTGTATGCAAATATAACTATTTGCATCGATCTGAGTGTTTTTATGTATAAACTGAGTTATATATTTACAACAACAAAAACTGAATATAAGTATGTTTATCTGCATTCTAGAATCCATAACATAGCTACTTCAGCTATGCTTAATTTGGGGTTTAAGATAGTGCTGTGTTGATTATCCTAGAATATCTATTTGCTATTAATTATTTACTTATTCTAAATACGTGTATTATAACTTCGTCTAGCCACTATAAGTTATGGACAGCTGTTCGAAGTTTAGGTTAGTTTCAAAAACATCGAACTAAATATAGAAAAGTGCTTCTCTGAAAACTTCAGTGCCTAGCTAAGTTCGATATTGACAGAAAGTTAAGTAAGAGCGATGGAAGTGAACGTCGGAAATCTTTTACCGACTTCCAAGATATGGGACGTCGTTTAGAATTTATCGTATGTAGTAAAATAAATGTTGTAGGTGTATACTTTTTAAATATTATTCAAAAACTAGATGTAACAGTGACACATTTACGTACGAGTATAATATATGATTATGTTTACTTAACACACTTTTATTAGTCATCATCATCCTAGCGATTTCTCGGTAGTTGATTTGTCGACTTTTACGAGTACAACTGCCATCATACACTTGAAAAGAAAGGCTACTCCAAAGCCTCGTCCGTTGCTGAGGACGGACTTCCATCTGTAAGATAGACCCGGTTGACGACAGAGGTACAGAATACAAATAAAAACAAATACACTCGAGAGCAATGAATCCGGGTCACTTAAAGAATCCTAAAAATCTCGGAAACTAAAAATGCTAGGTTAATGCAATAAATTGTATTTAATAGACAATGTAATACTCCTTAAATGAAGGTATTAAAACTTCTTAGTTATTGTAAAGTTATATCATAAAAAAATCAAATTTGAAAAAGGGCCACTTTCGAAGATGGAACTACGAAATTACAGCATTTGGTTTTGCTTTTGTTTGTAATCTGTCATTTATGTGGGTACATAAACCATGTTGATAGTGCTCTATATTCATTATTCAAGCTGAAATTATGTCGCTTACGCCTGAAGAATGCACCAGAATACTTACAATGCTGGAAACCGGCCGGAGTCAGCGCGATACAGCCAGGACTGTCGGTGTGTCGCTGTCAACAGTACAAAGAGTTCTCCGACGTTACGAAGAAACTGGTTCTAACCTACGCAGACCAGGAACGGGCAGAACCAGGTGTACCACAGCACGAGAAGACCGATACTTGGTGAACACCATGCTTCGAAATCGCTTTCTCACAGGAACTGAACTCACCAATCAGTTTCGACGCCTCGGAGGAAGTAGCCCAAGTGCATGGACAGTAAGACGTCGGCTTGCTGAATCTAACTTAAAACCCCTTAGACCTGCAAACGGCCCTAAACTGGAGCGTGGGCATCGTATTTCGAGACTAAGATATGCCCAGAGCCACGTAAATTGGAGTATTGAAGATTGGTCAAAAGTTATGTTCTCCGACGAATCAAAATTTATGCTCTACAAGCACGATGGAAGACACAGAGTGTATCGAAGACCAGGGGAAAGATTCAAGCAAGCATGCATCGAAGAAAAAGTAGCCTACGGTGGTGGGTCTGTACTTGTGTGGGCCGGAATTTCTTCTGAAAGTCGCACAGAGCTGGTGATCATAGAAAACGGCTCTTTAACTAGCGTAAGATATGTGGAAGAAATCCTCAATGATCACGTTGGTCCATTTATGGTCAATTTAGGTGAGGATGCTATATTTATGCATGACAATGCCCGACCTCATACAGGTAGGATTGTGAATGACTACCTTCAAGAGATGAACATTACTCGTATGGAGTGGCCAGCGCGCAGCCCGGATATCAACCCGATCGAGCATGCTTGGGACGAGCTAGGCAGATGCGTAAAACAACGAAACCCTCCCCCAATCACGCTTCGTGAGCTCAAAATTGCTCTCACAGAGGAATGGGAGAATATTCCCCAAAATCGTATAAGGAACTTGGTGTACAGCATGCCAAACCGCGTAAACGCAGTAATGGAAGCACGAGGAGGCAATACGAAGTATTAAAATTCAAGAAAATCGTAATAAAGTTCAAAAATTTCATGTTTCCTATTTTTGTTTTAAGGAGAGATCAGCAGTTTTTTTCTTTATGTAATTTTGTGTTAATAAAATGTATGGTGACTCATATTTTTTTTACTTTCATTTAAGGAGTATTACATTGTCTATTAAATACAATTTATTGCATTAACCTATCATTTTTAGTTTCCGAGATTTTTAACATTCTTTAAGTGACCCGGATTCATTGCTCTTGAGTGTATATAAACAAAAGCCAACAAATTGATAACTTTTCTTTATATAGCGTCTAAAAGTAGCAATTAAATAATTTTATTGTTATAAATCAATCTTTTGCTAATAACGGAGTACTTGTAATGTCCTCTACTGATGCCAGAAGGGTCGTTCGTCTTTAAGCAACATTGTGAGGTAGCTCGTAACTATTTATTGCGAAGTTTACAGAGATTTGTAAAGGAAACGCTAGCAGGCTCCACGATTTATAGCATTCGGTGAGTTTAGTCTAGCATTAAAGGTGCTTGTTCAGCTAAGTCTACTGTAAATACTGTTCGTAACTCTATCGCCCCAATATAACGAACCGCTCTGCTTATATTATTCTAGTACGATTAATAATATAAACGCGAAAGTTTGAGAGAATAGACGGATGGATGGCTGAACGGATTTAGCTGCAATTTGGTACAGGAATAAATTATACTCTTGAATAACATCACGCTACTTTTCATCCCTGGATTAGGTAACCATGGGCAGCGGGAACTGGTAAAGAATTTGACGCAGGCGAAGTCACGGGCAAAAGCTAGTTGATAATAAAAGTGAATAGTTTATTTGAATGCAATCATCTCTGAAATTACTTGTACACTTAATTTTTTTTTTTGTTTGATAGCTAAGTTTTTGGGGCAAGTTAGTTAACTATCTTTAGAAGGCAAGCTATACGAAAAAAGTCTGAAAGATAGATGGGTCTGAATAAAGAAACAGAAAGAAGTAGAAATACCGTCGGCCACATTATCACTTACCAACAGGTGAGATTGTGGTCAAACGCGAGGCTACTACCAAAAAAAAGTAAGCAAATGATAGTAGGTAAATTAGAGGACGGTACTTCCCCGGTCGACTGAGCTCATTCATACTTGAATAATCACTGAATTCAGGTATATTAATTGATGTAATCATGCTTAATCAACTGCACCCGAGCATTGCGCGGGTCAATATCGGAAATCAGGTGAACCAGTTCATTGAATACGTTAAATCTCTGCTATTAGGTTAATTATCTGAATTTTGGGGTTATTTCTGTATTATCTATCTTTAGAGGACCTACTAGATGTAAGATCTCTAGCACCTTAGTTGCATAGTTAAACTATAAACCTTACCAGGGCCTGTAGACAAGTGTCAAAAGTCTAAATCGCTAAGGAATAGAATAGATTAGGTCAACCAATCACACTTCAGCTCGTGATTCCGCCGCGGCTCGCGCATCGTACGCCGGCGACGAGCTTGGATGTGATTGGTCGATCTAATCTATTCGTTTCCTTAGCGATTTACGCTGTGACACTTTTCAACGAGGGCAGAACTAAATTTAAGACATGGGTGAAACAATTGAATTGAGCGAACATCAAATTTGGTTTTACTTTAGGCATAAGCTACGCAAGCGCGGGGCGGTCAAAATGACCGCGACGCACTCTTATTATTACTAACATTAAATCGCATTTAGCAAGCCTGACAAGCGACAGGAGCTATTGCGCGGACAAAAAATGCAACCTTATTATCGTACAAATAATAGTGCTTCGTGGTCATTTTGAGCGCCCCGTCCCGCCGTCTGCTTTCGGCCTAAATCTTTCAAATGATCGCATTTACTAACTACTTATGAAGCGATGGTTCTAATAAAATTCAATAAAGGGTAGATAAATATACGTTCGGACTTTTATTCCTAGAGCATATTCTCTTCAATTTCAGTTTATATATCGAGCGAGTGAGCGAGTTTTATGAACGCAGAACCTACACCCACGCTAAATAAAGAGCCTTAAACAACAGTTTAACGTACACAGTATTCGTATTGTCTCACAATATCCCGGGATACCATCCCAGTGTGTACGCAGCGCCCTCTGTGGACAGATTGTGTCCTCAAACAGAGGCCCTCGTCCATTATGTCGGGAGGATTAAAATCACGACGAAATCTTTGAAATTACTGGCGAAGAACAATATTAAATGGGTTCTGATGTGCGTTCAAAAATTTGGGATTTTGGAGTATATATTCCTTAATTGATTCGAGTGAGGGTAGTTTGGTTATGCTAATATCGAAATTGGTATACTGTAAAATTAATCTGTCCAATATTGAAGAGTGAATCACAACAACATTATGAGACACTAATTAATAAAAAAGGCAGTTCAAGTTGACCTCGATAGATGGCACTGTGCTTTTGCTAGGTCGGCTGCATTGCGGTGTTAAAGATCCTCTGCTAATAAATGACCTCCCAAGTGAATCTTTCTTTGGCATCGGATTTACACTAGACATACATAGCTGCCGACCTAAGCTTGCACTGCGTGGGACTTTATTTGGGCTTGGGATAATCGATATTTGAGTGATTTGTTGGCTGTCGATAGACTATCTATAGGCAACACCAACACTATTTTAATTTTGCTAGAGTAGATACTCAGCTGTTTCCTTTCCCCAGTACTGTAACCTGTATATCGGTATACTGAATTTCAATCATCTAACCAAAAAAGTGTAGTCGGAAATTTCTGACATTTGATATTTCTCAGTATGGGTGGAACAAACCGGGTTAATCGCAATGTTGATGGTGTTCAAGTACCTATTTGTATGGTAATGGGTATTTGATGACGTCACTCTATGACGAAACCTCTGTCAATGAAGTTGGTGGAATTTTCAAGACCTTTTCCGTCGATTAAATAATGGTTATTTGTTTCTAAGTGATTTTCCCATTAAATATTACTTAAGATATTTTATAAGGCCTGAAAAAATATTTCCAGTGAAAGTCTTAGATTTAATTAAGAAATATTTACAGTTTAGTAAACCATTTTATTAATTTACCGGAAAATTACAGCAAGGAATGTTGAAAAAAATTCTTTACTACTGTTCAAAATACCGGTTGTTAACATTTTCTTGTAGAACTAAGGAGTATAACGAATTTTTTAGTAGGTACTATGCAAACCTCAGTAATGTATGTGTTATGTGTAAACATAAACGGTATATTGTTTTTAAAGTGGCAACAAATAAAAATAACTTTGAATGAACATACATCACTTCAAAGTTAAATGTTAAAGAATAAATTTGAATAAAAATAACCCGTTAACAAACCGCATTTTATCCCATTTAAATTGTTATTGCACTGTACATTCCACTAACGCATGTGGTCATAACGCTAGCGTTAAAACAATTAACAAATAATTTGTCCAGCGCGTTACATTTTATTCGAGTTAGGTGTTATTTGTGTGGTCGCCCACCCGCGGACAGCGTGGAAGTTATTTAGCATTTTGTCATACTTATATAAATAT
The DNA here is from genome assembly GCA_963576445.1 of Lithosia quadra. Classification (NCBI taxonomy): domain Eukaryota; kingdom Metazoa; phylum Arthropoda; class Insecta; order Lepidoptera; family Erebidae; genus Lithosia; species Lithosia quadra. The sequence continues at coordinate 284,119 of OY754895.1, forward strand.
TTTACGAGCATCATTTTCATTTTAGTTTTGAGTTATATTCACACTTTTTTGTTGTATAAAGATTTTTCAGCCAAGTGGCAGATAAGCACACGACCGGACTGAAACTGAATTTTGAATATATTTTTACAAGAATTGGCCTTCAGATCAAAACTTCTAGATTTACAGCCAGATTCACAAGGCAATAAAGTGCTAGAAAAAGATCAGGTAATAAAGACTTACGCTTCGTATAATCGTTACAATAGCTGACTATTGCATTGGTTTTTCTTAGCTTCTTGCATACGAACCTCATACTTTTGAGGAGACGAGTGGGCACAGGGTGCGAACTTTAGGGGACCAGTGGGTTCTGAACCCAACCAAATACACAACATGTACTGTACACATTTTTAAACTACAGGATTTGACGCTTTTTTTACTTGTTACAAATGGGTTCTTTTTAATCACTTTTCCGTGGGCGGATAGCAGTGGTTGCTATATATTTTCTTTGTTTTTATTACGGTTTCAGAATTTGTTCCCATATTTTTTATATCTATGTGAAAAAAATCTCTTTTCATCTCTCGATGTATTTTCTCTTTTGACAAATACTAGTAACTGAAATTACTAGTAGTCTCGTTGACCCATTCGGCTAAGCTAAATTGCTTGTGTTAGGGGCGGGTTTACGTCAGTAGTATAATGGCTAGGGCTCTCATGCGACATATTAGCCCCTAGACTATTATCGCTTCAAGTAATACGAAACGTCATTACTATAGTATACTGTTCACATACGTATCGTTCAATAGTAGTTCAAACGTTACAAAATTACAAACGTTTGTACCAAACTTTATTTGTAGAAGGCAGGTAACATACTTATTAACTAGCTGGCCTTCTTCGGTTTCGCTCGTGGCGTATTTCGAACCCCTGTTTAACCCATTTACATACATTGTATAAATTATTAGTTATCATTTATGATTACTACTCCGCTCCCTTGGGTAGTAGTGTGATGATGTAGCCCACTCGTATGACACTCACAAATAATGTGACTTTCTATTGGAAACAGAATTTTCAAAATTGTTTTAGTAGATCCAGAGATTACTACCTAAACTCAAAATTTTACCGCCTCTACAACAACTATACAACCTCTTTAAATAAAAAAAAAAGATAAAATAAATAAAAGAATAAGACATATTAAATGAAATAAAGCTATTTTAACGGATTGTAATTTATTATTAATAATAAATAATTTATTTAGTTTAGTTTTGAATTTGTAGGTTTATGAGAATACAAATATATCCCTAAGTATGTATCTATACATAATATATAGCTGCATTATACTTAAACCTGTATTTCCCTTAAGTGGTAGCCAGAGGTGTATAACACATTTCGCGAACTCCATTCTTAGGTCCCACATAATAGATAGTGGGCGAGCCCATTGCTGTCAACCGTGCACTTTTCCATGGGCCATATATTTGCTGTATGATGGTGAAGGGTCCTATACTTTAGTCGCCTTATACGACGCCCATGGGGATAACTGGGTTGGCCCTTGTTTTTCAGTTCACCGGAAATAATGAGGTTATGCCCCATGTCGTATTATGCATAATAATAAAGCATAATGTATTATACTATGTTTTTGTATTATTATTTTAAGTAGGTAGTATTTTTAAACACCAACGTTTGATGTGTCGATGTGTGTGTCAGTCTATGTCAGCTTAGCTTTCGAATTGATAAACTGAATTTGTTTGTTTTTTATGTTTGGAAGGCGAAATTAGGGCAGTCGGGAGTGTTACGCCTAATAACTATAATATTTGATGAAAATCGATTTTATATTTATGCCCACGCAAATTTTAACTATGGATAGTTGGTTTAAGTTTTATATTTTCCAGTATTGAGCTGTTAATCAAACTCAAATACATAGTTTCATAACATACTATACGCTGATGTTTCATTTTCTGTAGAATTTCATCTTAACGAGACCTCGCAGCTCAAGTGGCTCTTAATAGTGTAGTGATCTTGAGGCAATTACTTACATCTCAAACTGAATATATGCATAATATCTTAAACTCTTACCCTGTTAAGAGCTACACTACTGAAATTTCATTTGTCTGTGACAAATAGAAGTTTACTATTTATACACGTATATTAGCTTTTGATAAGATGAGTAGCTTAGTGGTTAAAGAGTCGGCTTTACGATCAAGGTATCACGGGTTCGAATCCTGGTCATTACGCTACTGACTGTGCATGTAATACATGATGTGAATATTAACAAATGAGCATATATACCGAAAAATTTCAATTTTTGGTACCCCTAGCTACTTACTTACGAGGGGTCCTTCCAGCTGGACAAACTATTTTGTCTTTATATAGGTCATTAAATTTTTGAAAAATAAACGTTAATATTATAGAAAACCAACATTTATGGATTTGAAATGTTGTAAAAGTATCTTAAAATTACTTTTATTGTATAAGTTTTTATTTTTTTTCAATGTAGCTAATTTATAGGCGTAAACGGGAATATTAGTAATTTTAGTTACTAGTAATAGTATGTTTTATAAAAAAAAATTGAGTAAAAAGTTGTCAAAGAAAGAAGACTGTCAATATGCTACATATTCTTACAAACAATATTCCATCTAGAACGAGCAATACTTTCGAAAAAGTAATAAACTCTTCAAAATAAACTGAACGAACCGCACAGTGTGCAAACTCACTCACGGGAGTTCCTGTCAAAATCTACATTAAAACCCTACATTGAGGAGAAAAACTTTTTCGTGAAAGTTAGCGAATATGTTGTCAGAGTTGGAGCTTTACTGAAGTAGTGAACCACTGTGCAGTTATTACGTGTCGATTGCTCTCTGTGGCTAGTGACGTCTAGTGTGTGTTTTATAGGTTTAGTTATTTGTTAGTGCACTGTAATTGTTAGCACCCTATATTCGCCTTAGTGAGAGAACAAAGGTTAAAAATGGGTTTGATTTTCAGGTAAGGCAAAAAAATGTTGTTATTTTAGTAGAAAACTCTTAGCTTGTAGCTTAGGGAAAATATCATGGAAAACCACACGATACTTTAATTATAATATATTTTGAACCCACATACCATAATGCGGACATCAACAAATAAGCATAATACTAAAATTTTTAATTTTTTTTATACTACTTAGGTGGCAGACAAGCACACAGCCCACCTGATGGAAAGCGGTCACCGTGGCCTATGAACGTATGCAACACTAAGGGTGTCATACACGCGCCGCTGCCTACCCTGTAAATACCCTGTAAATTTTTTGGTAGCTACCAACTTATATAACTCATTGAATTTTTGAAAATAATCGTAAATAGACAATTAACATTTATTTATTATAGGTTTTGAAATGTTGTAATAGTATGTCGAAATTATTTTTATTAAGTGAGTAAGAAATAATAAAATTTATTCCTCGCACATCACTCGACGAAAATTGCGTTCTATAAAGTCTATCATATTTTTTCTAGAACATTACATTTGTGCCACTGTGCGACATTCTCATGGCCTCCTCTGGGAAATATAGCGTTAGAGTCGCGAATTTAATCAAAGGAAACAAAAAGATTTTATCTCTTCATAGGTTTTGAACTTTTGAATACTTTGTTGAAAGAACTATGTACTGCTTTTTAAGGTTAGTACATACAACAGTGTAGTAAGTATAGTTAAAATTGACTTTAAGTAGCAGAGTGAGATATTAGAGAGACTTTCAGTCTCTTACTATCCCTAATGATTTTAGATCGAAAAAATTGATCATCCAGGACGGAACTTGAACCCGTGACCAGTCCCTTACAGGAGGAATGCTCTGACCAACTGAGCTACCTGGACCCATTCTAGATGCTCGAATTTTGGCGATTATTTATTTACATACGGCTTACAAGGAAATACCTGGCAAAACCAGAAATTCTTTACCAGCTCACTTGTTTCCTTCCTCCTACAGTCCCGGGTCCTTTAAGCGGAACGTGAAAAAGCATTTGATGAGGCTGTCAAGCTGAGGGCCACCATTAATAGCACTATCGGTGTTTGTAATGGTGACTCCCATTCCAGAGACTTTACCTTTAGCTTAACATCAGACGAGGTGAAGTCATGTTGACGCGACCGACATAAAAAAAAGCTGGTTTCCTGAAACTACAGTTTGGCCGCTGAGACTATGCGTTCCTGACACATGTCAATTCTTCATGACTAGTTATGTACAATAAATAACTTGTACCTAGAACCGTTCTCTAAACCTGTTCCCGACTTACAATAACATAATAATAATCACAGTCCGCAATATTGTGACAACGTGATTTAATTTTAATTTTAATTTTATTCTAATTTGGCTATCTATCTGCCCTATTTGTTTTTCCAATTTTTAATTTTTAATTTTGTTTCATTCTTATTTAATTTTATGTGATCATTAATTGTAATGATGGGTTATTACCTGAAATAATAAAAAAAAATCATATTCATTTCATTCATTATAAAAATAATATGATTCATTCTTTCTATTAGCTTGGGTAGGGGCTTATTACAAAATTACATTATTATAAAATTATAACGTTCTATTTTATATTTTTCAACCAACAGATTATTATTATTAAGATTACTAAAATATGCGGTTACAATTGCCTTGTTATTTTGTCTCATCACTATGAAAGCGAACATTTGACATAACCTTGAAACAGCGAAGTTTGACGTGGTTGGACGTGGTATGACTTTTAAAAACTATTGATTTTATATTTTTAATTAATTAATTGTTAATCATTTTAGCCCAAAATTAATCTGTGTATTGTAAATTGGCACAGTAATTAAATTTTTAATGTTATCACTCGTTAATAAGGTCAATAAACGATATTTAAAATTTTGCCGTAAATTGTACACCAGTTCAAAGTTACATCGCCCTTTCGCTCACAACCTGTCAGGAACGCATTCTTTCAGCGATTCTATAATAGTAACATACAGAACACACCGACATCAGGATCCGACCAACCACCTACATCTATCCTACTGCCTGCCTATTAATTGTTGGTTGGATAACTTTGGTCCATAGGGACGTTTGATTGGTTGATATTCCACATAGATACTTGATCGAATCCTACCATATCCGTGTGTATTACTAGTTTTAGTACTACCTACATAAAACTTTCAGTATTGGTATACTTCCTTCGACTTCATTGCATAGTGGGCATTCAGACGCCATGTTCGGACATAAATTTTCATTATCTAGCACCTTCATCTCCACATTAGACTTTCAAATGAGACCGCTGTACAGCACTTGTCTTCTATTGGGAGATTGTGCGTAAATAATGGACGCCGTGACGTTTACCGAGATAGTGTCGGTTTACGAGTTAGGTGTTTTTACTGCGGTCAGGGGGCTAGTGAGGGCGATAAGGATGTTATAGTGGCTTTTATTGTGATTTTATGGAGTTTAGTTATGATGGCCAGGTTTTCTATACGCCTTCATAATTGTTATGATTACAGTTTTTAGTTTTTTGGTTAATGTCTAGAATATACAAATGACAACTGAAATTTGTATCACTAGGAATTGGTAATCAAAGTATTTAGAGGTTTTTTTTGCCGATATGCCAGTAAAGCAACATAATATATGTTAATTTTTTTTGGTAAAATAAGAGTTGGTTTATTTTTAAGTATTTACAACGAGAAAAACTGTCGTGTTATAACTATGTCCAAAATTCTTAATTTTTTTTATTGGTAGTAAGCTCGCGTTTGACTACAATCTCACGTGTTGGTAAGTGATGATGTGGTTGGCAAGGGATAATTAAACAAGTTCCATTGCGTCACAATGTAGCTAGTAATATTGAAGTTTATTGGTAAAATTAGTAAAAAAATTACTAGCTAATATAAGCCTTTTACTCCAAATAATAATTAGTTAAAACATACGCTTACATAAATCTACTTTGCTTGACATAATTAGCGTGAATTAATCAATCTTCACCTCCGAGATTAGTTCGTGCGAGATCGGTATAGCTCGGGTGTTTTCGTAATCACGAGGGTTCGGATTTCTTGAATATTTACCTACCTACCTTTTGGTAAAATAAATTTAAGCTTGTTGTGATGTGTTTACTATACATAATTACAAGGCTGACTGCTTCGTTGGTGCCGTAGTATAAATTTTGTGTTTACACTTGCGTGCGATCCCGGGATCTTTTATGTTGGAAAATTATTAGTGAATAATAGGGCTCAGTAGACAATAATAAGCTTGCTTGCTAGTAAGTAGGACCAAAATCTGTATCAAGTTTATAGACATTATTTGAAATAGAAGATCATACATAATATTCTTTTAGTTATAAATAAGATGTAACGAGTACTGCTTAGCTGGGTTTAGTACAGTATTCTACTATCAAAAATTTCATCAACTCCTTTGAAATATTATGATAAATTTATTAAGTAGTGCATCATCTCACTATTTAACAAAACCAGAAAAAAAGCTATATTTATGTTTGCGATGTCAAGAGTTGAGTTGTTGAATTCCGCTAGTAAAACTTCTCGTGCAAAGTTGCTCCTAATGTAAGTACCAAACTTACTTGAACTTCTTTTTTCTTCACTTATTTTACTTCAATACATCTTAAAAATACATCAGTAGGTACAACTGCTATCCAACTAAACATGGAATGTAAGTAGGGTAGCTAAGAGTTCTTCAACTTCAACTTTTCATAAATCGAAAATATTTTTACCAATTACGTCGCTCATATTGCACTTACAAACTATTTTCCCCTTCTGGAAATCTTTGGTGCAATAAGTCAGAGGTGGAACCAACTAAAACCACATCATGGTCTCTCCATTATGGCTATTATGGGACTTGCTTGCGGCCTATTTCAAATTTTACTAAGCTAAACAATGAATAAAAAACATTTTGTGAAATAATATAAACTTTAACAAAAATATACATCCATTAACAACAGAATAAGTCTCAATGCTTCAAATATTTGAACTTCACAACAAGCACAATTTTTTATAGTTCTACCTTGAGTACTTTGACCAAGTTTTGCAAATCGATCCACTGGGTGTGAGGAATTTAATTTAAACCTACAAAAAAGTGATTGTAGACAATCGAACCTTACTTTTTATCGTCGCAGTTGGTTAATTGGAAAAGTTTAAGAATATTGAGCAATGAGAATATTTAAATAGAATTTGAAGGTTCCTTTACTTGAAGTACATTGAAGTTTTTAATTTGATTGAAGGGCGAAAGTTGTGCTGAGGGCAGCCTTTAGGGACTTGATTGATTTTTCAGTTTGTTTTAAACTTTTGAGTACCCATTTTATGAAATTATAATCGAAATTTTGAAACTGTGAATAATTTAGGGTGAGACTTATGTACCATACTTAGATTTTGCTTGTGAAAGGGACGTTGCATATCAATTGAGGAACTACAGATTCAGGAGCAGAGAGAAAAAATAAATAAAAACAGTGCGTGAATTTTTCTTTATTTGAACTAACATAGCTAGAGTTTTAGTAAAAAAAAATAATAGATGGGTTTTGAGAGAATTTACCATGAGTACTTAATACAATATTAGCGGCTGCTTGTATAATCTGAAATGGCATTATGTAAGTTTTTTCTGTTGTAAGATTCTCTTCTCTTGACCTGATTCTGATCAGTTTCAAAACAATTTATGTGATTTTTTATGTAATGTAACATATTCTACTAAATGTCTTTGGACCTCTAAATAAATGACTACCTGCTTATTTCCTAAATAAAAGAAAAAAAAATGTCGTGAGCAAAACATCTCCATTTAATAAAAAGGGTCTGAATTCGCTTTCATTTGTCAATCAGCTTGTCTATTCGAAAGCCAACATCTAAATTAACGTAAGTCCATTTCCCTTTTTCCTAATTAAAAGTACAATATACCTAAAACAACCCTTAATCTTTTCATCTACAAAAACAGCATCATGTATACCAAACATGACGTCACTGAGCCCTAACCTCACGGTTTTAATTTTTAAAAGGTCGCATTCTTTGTGTGTTGTTTTAAAATGTAAGCATTCTACAGCCGTGGCCCACGCTCGCCCGTGGCCCGTGCCCCACCCGTGGCACCCGCGGGGAGCCATACGAGGAGCCTTTGAAGTTATTCTCGGATACAAATGTATTTTTGGACGTCACGACCCGACTCCGTGACGTTTGAAGCGGGTAACAGTCAAGTGTTTTAGGTGACGCGTTTGTTTTTGTGATTATCTGAAGAATTTCTTTAGGATTTATTGACATGTGACAGTAGGGAAAATGGGGAAAATGAATTTAATAGGTATGAAGCAGGCTGTACATTTAGATAACTATTACTCAATACCTAATTATTGAGCTGTTTGTTTTGAAGTCAGTTAACATTTTAGTCAGTTCTTGGTTACAGCCAATGATTTTATACACAAGATATGTTACGTTCATAGTAACAGACACCTCAAATCTGATCCACATACCAATAGTTGACAATTGTTGACAATTAGCGTTAAAGTAGTATGAAAGATGGGATAAGCAAGTGAGTAAAAAAGATAGCTATAAACATTGTCCGTCAAAAAACGTCCCAATTGGGACGTTTTCGAGTCTTCACCTGGCACGCTCTAGTAACATAATATATTATCTACCTCTTTTTACATAAATATAATATCATTGGTTACAGCTAAATTAAATTATTGTTTCTGATAAGAATGAGTTATTTTCACATCGATAGTTTAACAGTCGGAGTTCATACTGACGATTTCTAGACATCAAGTTTGAATACTAAGCTACGATCAAGTATTATGCTATTGTTTTAGACTTTTTACTTCCATGAAACGTACAAAATTTCATTTCATACTCAAATTATTTTATTCGTACTCATAGTAGGTACTTACGCTTTAAAGCATATTGAAACTCCATACACCATTAAATAATACTCCAAATCCGCATAAACCGTAAAAACCGCTCTTCTCATCTCAACACTTTCAAGTATCAAAAACTCAATTTTAATCGTAATAAAATTCCACAAGCGTCTCGCTTCATTTAATAAAAACCGTAAAATAGAGAGGAGCGCAGTCGATACGATGTCGACAAGTCGATGGAGTGAGTTAGTTCCGGCCCGCTGCACAGTGGTCGGAACACTGTGTAGGTGGTGATATTGAATTCTCGCTCGGCTCATTAGTCGTTGTTCCGAGTGAGGAGCATTGGCGCACTGTGCACCGCGTGTTATTATGTGATATTGGATAAAAGTGAAAGGAGAAATTCAAGGCCATTGGTACGAACACAGGGGTTGAATGAAAATCGATAGTTAACCTTTTTGTACTCGCGTGAAATCGTGTAATGCGCTTAGTGTGTGAGGTGTGAAAAAAATGTATAATAATAATAAAACTCGCCCAAAAAAGTTTCCTTTGCCGCACCATAAAGACCTGGAATTCTTTACCAGCTCACGTGTTTTCCTCCTCATACAGTCCCGGGTCCTTTAAGCGGGGCATGAAAAAGCATTAATTGATGAGGCCGTCAAGTTACGGGCCACCTATTATATAGCACTGTTGGTGTATGCAAAGGGGACCCCCTTCCTGAGACTTTACCTTTAGCTTACCATCAGGCGAGGTGAAGTCATATTGATGTGACCGATACAAAAAAAATCTTTAAACACGGTGATCGAATTTGAAAAATAAACACAGTGTTACCAGTATACGCAGGTCATTAAATAATGATTAGGTAGCACAGGGGAGCGAGTTGGGGGCAGCGGGCACTGGCAGAGTTGGCATTCATGCGAATAAAATTTTACACTCCGCAGATATGAGTCTCAAATATTCAGGGAGAGTTCTAAATTAGGCTCTTTAAAGCTCTACTTTATTCATGCTCTCGTTCGCTACAGCTCTACCGAAGGTTTCTCTCTACTGTGCGGCTGAATACTATTTGATTTGGTGGGTAATTACTGCACGGGAATGTGGGGGTACGTTTTTTGATTCTGTCGTAGAGGTTATTTCAGTGGGTGCAATTTATTAAGCGATGTTTAGTAGAACTTTTCATACAAAATATATACCTATTTTAGTTTAAATTCAAATAAATCAAAAAGGACGTGACTTGTATTCAAATTCTAGTTAGTCTAAAGTGAATAGGTTACTTCTAGGCAAGCGTGCTCCACCGTCGACTATATCATCACTTAACAACAGGTTAGATTGTGGTCAAACGCGAGACTATTACCAATAAAAAAAAATTGCATTTTGTTTTTGTGGGAGCGACAACCGTTTAGCCTAGCTTCCAAGTGGACAGCCTGTACCATAGCTTTGTCCATCAGTCTCAGGTGTACAGGTTTGCAGGTGAAGGGAGGATCTAAAAATCTTGAAGAAACCTCAAAAACACACTATTTCAATTTAAATTTTGAAAAAGTAATAAAATAATTTATTCAAATATTTATGCGCAACACTGCCTCAATGGTGATAACATGTGCAGGGTTAAGCATTTATAAAATATACGCAGGCTATTATTCACTGACACTATGTAAATGAATACTGAAGTACTTACTTATATCTATGGGACGGATCGATTTAGTCAGGTCAATTGGCAATTAATGCCGGAGTCCCTCAGGGGACCCTAGCTGAATATTAACAGCCCATTGATACCAGGAAAATTTTGGTACATAGATACCAAAGAAAATATATTAGAAGCAGGTTTAATTATAAGAATAGTTGATACTCCACTCAATGCACAAAATGTTTTGACTGTACGTTCATTATGCGTCCTGCTAAAAAGTGAAATGTTTCCGATTTTTTTTATACTTACGTAGGTAGGCAGACAAGCACTTCTTCAAGTCTGCAGTTAATAGGTTCCTTCTAGGTAAGCGTGCTCCACCGTCGACCACATCATCACTTACCAACAGGAGAGATTGTGATTAAACGCGATCCTAATGCCTATAAAATATACGATTCTGTATCAAATACGCTGCAGGATACGAGCACTGGAGTTAAGTATAAACAACAAAAGTTTATGATTAAATAGAGCAGGAACATCAGCCTTGAACATTATGGTATTTCGTTATTATTCGCTACCAATAAAATAAAACCAAAAAGAAAAATGCCTACAGAATAACTAAAACCATCCTAATTAATCTTCGTTCTAAGCAATTTTATCGACGATTTTTGCCTATATATCCAAATTATTGGAGAAAAAATGGAATCTATAGTTTAATAAAGGTAGGATTTTCGCTGGCGAATGGCCGCCCGGGATTAGGCGTACGGATAGTCGGGACGATGGAAATCAAAGCTGCGTCTAGGGATTTACTTAGTCCAATTACCGGTATTTTCCATTATCGGTATTGTAAAAATAGAGGCGGTATTATATTTCATCTCATTTTATTACAGTAAGATTTTATTTTAAGCTTTTAGATCAGAATATATTATATTAAAACTACTCTAAGATATATTTACTAATAACTCCATTATTCATACTCAAGTTATTATAGATAAATATTAGATGTTGCCCGTGGCACTACCCGCGTGGGTATAGAAGTATAAAAAATAATTTATTACCTATTCTCAGACCTATAAAATTGATAAGAATCGGCCAAACTGTTACGGAGGAGTTTGGATAACACTGTTTCTTCTCCATCCTACCCATTTACCAATACGCCAGTATTTAGTAGAGAATGGAAGAAGTAAGAAGTGCTTTCTATGCAAAAGAATTCGCTCCTACAGTCCCAGGGCCTTTAAGCGGGGCGTGAAAAAGCATTTGATGGGGCCGTCAACTTGAGGACCACCATTATAGCACTGTCGGTGTATGTAATGGGTAACCCCTTCCTGAGATGTCAACTTTGGCTTACCATCAGGCGAGGTGAAGTCATATTAACGTGACCGATATATAAAAAGATTAAGTGCCTGATTCACTTCTTGTGACTTAAAACCAAACAGCTGACAAATTATGAGAAGTTATTCGTCAACTGGTTCATATAAAACTTATACATTCGAATGAGTTGGCGCCTTCCAGTTAACAACAAATACTTTCGCAATATAAACTTGCTTGCCCCTAGTTCAATCAGAACCTCCAATTTAAGGCACAAACAGTTGTAGTTTGTGCACTGCAGCAAGTTCGAACCCGTCTAGAGGTAATTCCCCGGCGGTGTAAGCAATAAATCTAAAATAACGAAGCCCGTCACTTGCTCGCCGCCCCGGCGGGACCGCCGCGCCTCCACTACGGTCGTGTTACTCGTAATATGACGATCTTGACTCAAGATATTTTATTAAATTATAGTTATACGTCGTTAACTGAGAAGCGACCGACTATTCGTTGACTGAGAAGGCTTTAGAAAGCAGGGTTAGACTAAAAAAAGATGGATGCAATGCGTGAAAGATCATAAATACAAGCGGTGTTTACTTTTAAGAAATTGCTACATTGATCTGTACTAGCCTACATTAATATTGTATTTTGTGTATTGCATAGATGTAAGCGATTGTAAGTAAACCTAAATAAATAAATAAATAAATAAATAAATAAATACATAAATAAATAAATGGAAAGGATTATTGAAATATAATTATGAAGCAGTTGCATCGATCCCAAATAATTGGGACAAGGCTAGGTAGATAATGAGTTATGTATATTATTGTTAAGCTGAATGTTCTCTTTGTAGGTACCTATTTCTAAACCCATTATACTGAAATCAAAATGCTTTTAACAGATTTTATCCAATTTTATCGTGATTTATTTGATGTTATGGGCTAAACTATACTGTACGTTTTAGTTGCTTTTCAGCTACCATTATCTTGGGGAGATTAAGATAGTAATTGGCAAGTCTTAAAGTGTGGTCATATCAAATTATTTGAAAAAAAAATCATGCTCGGCGCAAATGGTTTTCATTACACTCAATTATAAAGAGGTTATAATATCTTGAACCTGGCTTTATTCTACTTTTTCTTGGAATCAAGCAAGTGAATAATTGTATCAGCATAAAAAAACTTCTCTTATTAAATACGATAAATAATGCTAAACGATTTTTATGACACTTTCAAATGAACTATTTACTAAAATCATTTATATCTACGTTTTAATAACGTATTTGACCTTTTCACAGCTGTCATGTCCGCCAGCGAGTTGTCAAAGCTGAAATTTTATAATGAAGTCCCCCGGGCAAAGGCATTCGCCCGGAGCCTTGGTGATTATAATTGGCAGTTTTCTTTAAAATCGTACATTGCAGAATTTCTATAGAGATCATTCTGTACTTTATTATCATCGTTAGTAACTTCGCGTAGTAGCGACTTTATACTTTAAATGATACCTACAGCGTTTGAAATAATAAATAAATATTTTACGATATCTTGCACAACGCTTTTTATAATTTAACTAGCTTGTTATTGGTTCTATAACGCGGTTAAACATACTTATATACATTTTTTGTAAATAAATACATAATATTATATATATAATATATATATATATACATAGAAACACCCAGATCAATGCAAACAGACATGCATACAAATATTTTGCACTAAACGGGAATCGACTCCGCGCCCCCTATCGTAGCAGTCGAATGTACTACCGCTACGCCACAGAAGCCGTCAATACTATGTACCATTTGAAATAAAATCACTATTTACGCGTCAGTAAGTTTCTACGCTACTAAAGGATAACTTTAGCGGATTTTAATGTGATTGGGCAACATTTATGCACTCTCTCTATCGTAACTTTGGAGCCCGAGGTCCACGCTCCTACTCTCGCTTCTACTTTTATTCACTACTAGCTTCCGCCCGCAGCTTCGCTCACGTGGAGGTCGGTATCGCCACCAAGTCTATTTTAATAAAACAACTCTCCACTCTACTCACTACTCCACTCTCCACTACACACTCCACTCCACTATTCACGCCACTCTCCACTCCACACTCCACTCAACTGTTCACTCCACTCTTCAATCCACCCTCCACACACCACTCTCTACTCCACTGAACATCCGTCCATTTAAAAATATTTGGTTAAAAAATGTTTTTTTTTATTTCAGGTAAGAGACAGTTCTGTGCATGTTTTGGAATCGTAATAACAACTACACCAGGTAAGAACTTTAAATTTGTCTCTAAATCCTAAGGACGTTTTATGTGGGTATTATTCAGTTATTATTAAACGTGTGACGGATCAATCACTATTTGGATGATGCAATAAATAAATAAATAAATAATAAATATTCTACGATATTCTACACAGCGCTTCTTAGACCCAAAGTAAGCATAGTTTAACTAGCTTGTGTTATGGGTTCTAGAATGCGGATAAACATATTTATACACTTTTTTTTGTAAATACATCCTTAATTATATATAGAAACATCCCAATCAATGCAAATAGACATGTTCATGCATACAAATATTTGCACTGAGCGGGAATCGAACCCGCGCCCCCTGCGTAGCAGTCACATGCACTACCGCTATGCCACAGAGGCCGTCATAATATTTATACTTTATTATTGCTGGCTATACCCTTATTTCTTTCTCCACCTAAACTACCCAAAAACGTATTATTAAATGGCTTCTTTGGTAGCAGACACACATTTCACAAAAAGGGCTGTAATCGGTTCTGAAGCCACCCGTGACAGCCGTGACATACAAAAGTGTCGAACCTTGTACTTAAATACACGCACTGAGGTCTCGGGCACATAAATCCAGCAGTCAGCTGACACTATTGAACCGCAACCCATCCACCCTATAAATCAAATCGAAGAAGTTTCCGCTGGTAGGAGTGGATGTAGCCACACTACCTACATTACAAACCCACATTTTTACAAGCTTCTATTGAAATTTAAATGCAGTAATAAATTTATTTATTTGTTCCTTAACACTTATGCACGCGTATGTACTATTCTTTTAAATATTTTTATTCTAGAAAATGCATGCGACTTGCCACGTATCTACAAGCTTTGAGACTACCGATGGTGTCATGGGGATTGAATAATACCAAATAGTACTTTCGACACTACCGGTGGTGCCATGGGGATTGAATAATACCCTCGACATTACCGGTGGTGCCATTGGGTGGTGTTATGGGTCCAAAACGTAACAGAATAGTACCTTTGACACTACTGGTGGTGTAATGGGGATTGAATAATACCCTTGACACTACTGGTGGTGCCATTGGGTGGTGTCATGGGTCCGAGACGAATTTTTCTAGAGTTCGCACGCTAATAAAATCAAAACGTGTGACTAAAAACCCCTATCCCACTAATATTGTAATGTGAAATTTAGTGAAGATGTTTAGATGTATCTTACTCAATCAAGAATTGATTACAGTTTGAAACACATAGGCTTTATAGTCCTGGAATAGGTTCCCATAGAAATCAGGTACGGGACCTGTATTAAACGCGGGTGAAGTCACAGGCAACATGCGGTATGTTAATTTGAAATAATTATTACCCTCACTTGCGCAGTCGGGTAAAAAGGGTCACTTCCCATGAACGGTTTGATGTAAATCGACCACTAAACCAGATTTATATTAAAAATTCTTTTTCACCGAACTATAAGAGTTACTCTCTACAAGTACAGTTAGTGATAAAAGTTTCTGAACAAGAACAAGTCTTAGGAGTGAAGATTTTGCGAAGGTAAATCACCTGAGCGCTCATAAAATCACCAAAGTTTAGTTCTAGAATACAATCTGTAGTTAAAACTATTGTTTTGTAGCTGTGTATTGTTCAAGAATAAGGGCTTTAGTTTACAAACAATCTGTAAGCACATTAAAAGCCTCGCTATTTAAGAGAAATGCCTAAGTAAGTTTGTTTGTAACACTTTAGCGGCGTAAAGTTTTGTAGAAACGTTGTCAGAAGTAAAAAAGCGACATGAAATTCTCAAGAATAGAAAAATAACTTTATCACAATCGTATATAATTCGATGTATAAGAGCGTTTTTGCAATATTTAAACCACAGAACAAAGAAAAATACTTAGGACATTTAAACAATATAATAACAATAACAATAAATTCTTAAAAAGAAGGTAAACTTTCTTTTTAAGAAATTTAAGTATGGATACTAAAACCTTCTCCAGAATGCAAAAATAATTTCCTGAAAACCACATCAAAATTGGTTTAACCAAACGATCTAATCATACATTATACTCACATTTTGAAGTGGTTTAGTAAAATAACATTAAGTATATGGAAGGTTTTTTAGCTAAAATGATTTATAACCTACATATTCAGTTGACTGTACATGCGCTTGGATATCCCCACACTACAAAACGATCGCGATAAATAAGCAGCTTTTTATCATAACTATGTGTACAACAGACATGTTGGAAAAGGGAAATTCAGTCATTAGCTTAATGTGTTTATAACGCAGTGAGCCAATGACAGTCTTTGGGGAAATAACCGTGAAATGCAACTTTTGGAAAATGTTGGCAATTGGTGGAAAATATTGGTGTTTATGGAAGGCAAGGGAGCCATTAGCGGATATGAACAATAGGAGTGTTTGATAAAACCGAATTAATTGTGAAAAAGTACTTCTTTGAGTAGCCAGAACGACGATTGACGAAACAGATATATAAGGAGAGAGTGAATGGGCAACCCGGTAAAGGTCGACCTAGGCGTACATATTCTAATCAGATCCAGGACGTTTTGGAGAAAGTTCAGGTCAAGAGTACCCGCAACTAAAAACAATTATCATGAAAGTTGAAGAAGCGAGAGGCGTATGCCAAGATCGTAGCAAGTGGAAAGATGTTATCTCTGCCTACCCCAATGGGAAATGTTGATTTGTATGTATGTACTTTTTCTAAGACGGAGTATTTCTATTAAAGTCTTCAAAATTCAAAACCGCCATACCACACCACACTCGAGCTAGGTGCCTAGACCCAGTTGATTTAATCCTACTTCTCTCCTAAAGTAGGACTAAATCAACTGGGTCCAGGGACCTAGTTCGAGTGGACTTAGTAGACTAAAAGGCCTGATAGGGTTGTGAATTCCAATCTTCAAGTCACCAGTGAATAGGTTCCATCTAGGCAAGAGTGATTCTTTGTAGACCACATTATCACTTACCACCAGGTGAGATAGAGATCAAACTTAAGTTTATCATGAATAAAAAAAAAGAAAACTAACTCGAGATATTTTTCCGTAAACACTGTGTGCAAAACTTCAAAGCTAGAACACTTAGCAACTTGAAGCAATACAAAGTTCCGCGACAATATATTTGTTCTAACGACATTTTGATGGCAGTCGATCGGCCACGACACGCGCTGTTTGAGCACACCTTGCCCAGTAATGATTGTGTTGATGGCTGAAATAGGACTCATTCATTATATTTAGATTATTGCAGAAAATTTTTCGTCAAATTCATATAGTTATCCAATAAATGGTCAGAAAATAGGTTACGAATTTTGACAGACAGCTTACAAATGAACAGGCCGGAAGTAGAAATGAAATATTGTAAATAAAATGCCGTATGCATCTAATTTTATTCGGTTAGTTATCAGGTGCTAAAGGCAGACAAAATAATACTAACTTTACTAAAAAATTCAGTGCTGATTTTTACTAACCACTTTCCATCAGGTGGGCCTTGTGCTTGTCTGCCACCTAAGTGGTATAAAAAAACGTATGTTTTAGAAAATATCGTTAAAAATTTATAATTTACCAGAAACTAGCTCCTAAATTGTTAAAAATGAGATCATTTGTTATTATTTTATACAATTACTGCCTAATATGGTGCGAATTCTACGCACCATATTAGCGATACTATGGAACTGTGTAGTAATACATGATTAATATCTACAGGATATATTTTTTCAAAATCAACGGGTTAGATTCCTAGCTGGGCATATTGATTTTACAAAAATCCAAGTGTATAGTTTTTGTTTTTATTTCAAAACGGGTTTGCCTAGAAACAAATCTATTATATTTATCTTAAAAAATACATATCTGGCGGTCCTGAAATCTTACTCTCCAAGGTATACTGAACTTTTCTTCCGTCTAACTTTTTGTAGAAACAGTAGCTTATTACAATCCACTACAAACAGTAGGTATTCTCAGAAGTTCGCTACGTTTGTTCAAGAGCATCAGTAGAAGTGCACATTGTGTGCAAAGTGGCCATTTACTGAACATCATACTGGGAACGCGGTGATACTAAAACAATGAGATGATGCAGACTTAAACTTGGAATTCTCTCGATATTATTGTTACTCTGCAAGTATCGCAGTTTTTGAAAGCATTTCGAATCTAGTATTACTTTTTAGGAAAGACGTCTTTTGTATCATTGTTTTTATATATATAATTATACCTATAAATATAGGACACGTCAAAATGACTTCACCTCGCCTGATGGCAAGCTAATTCTTTAACTATTTATTACTACTTGGGTAGCCTAAAAAACATGTATGGAAAATAACTATTTGTTAAGTATATTTTAGTCCGTTGGATTGACTTCACCCCGCCTGATGGTAAGCTGAGGTGGATTCCAAAAAGTAGTGGTCACTATTCACAAGGGATGCCCTTAGAATTTAGAATTATTTTAGAATATTCGTTGAACTACTTCAGCATAAGTAAAAAAGTATATAATTATGTTTATCAGCATTCTAGAACCCATAACACAAGCTAGTTAAACTAAGCTTACTTTGGGTCTAGATAGCGATGTGTGGAATATCGTAGAATATTTATTTATTATTTATTTTTTTATAAGTATATTCTATAAGCTTCATAAGTCTATATGAATAATGATACAATTATGAACCGAAGGAAAAGAAAATTGGGATGTGAATAGCCCATTAATCATCTCACACAATCTATTTATTCAATAACCTATACCACACATTGTTTGTCCTTTGCTCCGTACTCCACAATGGATTTGGGAATACACATATAGGAGCTACATGACTGTGAAGGTTAAATGGAAATTGCTTCGGCAGACAGCGCATGTGTTTAGTTTGAATATAATTATAGCTTGCACTATTTGCAGAGATAATGTTGACTTATCTTATCATGCATATCATTGGCCTCGTACACAATTATCCGTTATCCGTGGTTCGTTAGGCGATAAGCAAATGGCGGGGCGGAGCGGCCAAAATGACCGCGATGCACTCTTATTTGTAAGATTATAGGGTTGCATTTATCCACGCAATAGCTCATGTCGCTTGTCAGACATACGAGGGCTAAATGCGATCTAATGATAGTAATAATAAGAGCGCATCGCGGACATTTTGACCGCCTCCGTCTGCTTATCGCCTAATGTGCCACTGTGTACTAGAGCTTTAAGATGCGCCTGTCTTAGTTAAATATGTACCCACTAGCCTTATTTTGTCTGCTTTGATAATGTGATACGTTTATCCGTGTGCTTCAAGCGAGATTATCGTGAAGCGCTTCAGTAAAATGTACGTCGAGATGAAAGCTACTAGCTTTACCATTATGTGTTTTACCGCTATATTATGTAATGGTGATAATATGTGGTTGTATAAATATCCATCTACAAAGTACAAAGCCATATTAATATACCCACAATATATAGGAATTAATCAACAAATGTAACTCCTTAAAAAATAATGCCTTAAACAGAAGTTGTAATTTTGTTCCCATATACTGTGATTAGACCATTTTTTATACCACGTAGGTGGCAGAAAAGCGCATGGCCCACCAACTCGCATTAGGCCTGCGTATTTTTTTATGTCGGTCACGTCAATATTACTTCTATGTTAGCGTGTGGATTAATCCACATCCATATGCATAGGCCACAGTGACCGCTTTCCATCAGGTGGGCCGTGTGCTTGTCTGCCACCTGCGTAGTACTAAAAAAACCATTAATCAGAAGCCGACACGGTTTTGCCTCTACCTTGCACCACAGCCGATCTGTCCAGTGGCAACGGTTTCGGTTTCAATTGCTTCTCAGATGATATCGTTTGTAATTTAATCAAAACTTTCCTTGGTAATTGATTCACTGTTATTTTAACTGACATTATTATATTGGTGAACTTCGGAGGCTTGCGGGCTTCTCCGATTGTTATTGAAGATAGGCCCCTGGGCTTAAGGTTGTGATTGAGATTAATGAAATGTATTTTAGGTGTTTGAATAGAACACTTTTGTTACAAATCGAATTTTGAAGTACACTCGCACTCGGAGATTTAAAGTTACATTTAACATTATTTAGCCATTTATGTCCAAGATGAGTCATCTCGATTGTAAGAATATTATATGAGTTAATTCCAGAAATTGAACCAAAAAGACAGCTGTTTTAGAATGTTCTTTAGTTATGGGTATTGTATTTGTACGCTCATGGTAAAGAAGATTGGGTATTTGTCATTAAAAGTTTAGTAACCAGTTTAGTGCCAATCTTTATAAACTGATACTAAATTATAGTAGCTTGAGACTTAGAAGTGTTAGTTTCTTATCTAGGTGAATGAAACTTTGAGTTTGATTTTGCGTAAGGCCACTACTAGTAGTACAGTCAGTGTCAAAAGTAGGTGATCATTTTCAGATTTTAAAAATTAGTTCTTGATTAATTACTTAGTGGTGTCTATTAAACTATTTTTAAACTTCAAAATAACATAATAAAAAAAATCATGCTATTTTTCAACTTTGAAATATGTGCAATCATCATCTACTTTTACTGTTGTCTGTACATCACTAAGAGAACCTAATCAGTAAAAATCATGCTATTTTTCAACTTTAAAATCTGTGCAATCATCATCTGCTTCAGCTGCTGACTGTACATCAATAAGAGAACCTAATAAGTCCATACTGCCCGCGGTGTAACCCGCCCACGTCTCAAACCGAGCTGAATGGCCATCAGTACTGAAAAGCTTTACAGTAAATGTTTCTAAAATTGTGCGGGGTGAATACCGCCCACAGACCACGGATGTCTATATAAAGCAAGGCAATAAACTAAAATCTAATGGATATTATACTGTGCTATCAGATTAGCATCGAGCGAAGTTCGTAGATTGTTTCTTTAACTATTTATTTAAAAAATAAAGTTTATTAAGCTCACAAGAAGCATGTATTTCAAGATTTCAATCATGTATTTAATACTAGCTGTTGCCCGCGGCTCCGCCCGCGTGGATTTCGAATTCCTTAATTTTTTGAAAACAAAATTATAGCCTATGTTTACTCACAGATAGTGTAGCTTTCTATAGGTGAAATAATTTTTGAAATCGGTCTAGTAGTTTTTGAGTTTATTCGTTACATACAAAATACAAAAATACAAATCTTTCCTCTTTATAATATTAGTATAGATAAATGAAATTGCCTGTTAACATTTACTAAAACTGTAGAGCCTATATAAATGGGAAGGCACTTTAGGTCACGAGTTCAATTAAATAACCACAACAAGTACTCTCACTCGCAGACTCGTCGTTAATAGATTTTAAATTTTTGATCGTGGGTGAACCCTGCACTCAAATATTAACGCAACCGAAATAGGGCTGCCTCTAATTATTTGCTTTACTGACGATTTAAACAAATGGGACGTTAATAAAATAAATATTTTGCAACATTCTGCACAGCGATATCTAGACCATGAGTAGCTATTAACTTGCGTGTATTATGGGTTCTATAATGCGGATAAATATACTAAGATATTTTTTCCATAAATGCATACCTACATATTGTACAAAGAAAATCCAGACCAATACAAATATACATATTCATACATACTAATATTTGCACTGAGCGGGAATTGAACCCTCTAACACAGTATATGCCTTCAAATCTCGTATGATAAATAAATTCACTTATACTATAGTGACTAAAACTGACAAAGTCATCTAAATCTATATAATACCTAAATATACGAAGCGGGATGGTAAACGATAAAATAAGCCTATCAGAAATAAGTAGCGTCCAAAAGTATGCTGAACTTCATAAAAATATAGCAATTTTGCAAAAAACTATAATCAAATTAATACCTTCGTGACAACCCTGCATTAATGTATTAACGCGATGGTTTCAGGATTGCCTCTATTTATAGAGTCGATCGATTGTGGAGTTTGGAAGCGGAGTCTGTTGGCTTGTTTGAGTTTAAAAGTAGGTATCTTTATTTGGTTAATTTCACGTGTGTGAGAATATTTTTAAAATACAATATTGATTAAACTCGATCAAATTTTTTATATCACCTAAGTGGTAGACAAGCACAAGGCACACCTAATGGGAAGCTGTCACCGTGGCCTATGGACGTGTGCAATACCATAGGCGTCATACTCGCGTTGCCAACCCTGTAAAAACCTTCTAATGCTCTTCTTGAAGTATAGTAGACCATTCCACAACCTATGCGTGCGCGAAATTAAATTCCTCTCATACCTCACAATCTATTTTTTTTTATTTAGGTATTTATTATCCTTACAAAGTTAGGCATTATGTATGTATATATGGATCCTACAAAACTGTTTGCACAGTTTATCTGCAGGATCTGGTGAGTCTCATTTAATTCGATATACTAATAAATCAGATTAAGACTAACTTCCTCGAGCAATAAAACTTTCAACAAGCCGAAAGTATAAATAAAAAATCAATGAATGGAGCCAATCACTACCGCAGCAATCGCGACAAATTAGTTGAATGAACAAAGCCGAAGCCGATGTAGGAAATTAGTGACGTCACGGAAGCCGATCGGCTTTCCGTCAACTGGCTGTGCACCCCCGGGACCGCGCTTGTTAAGGCGAGGCCATACAGTATCGACAAAAATACAATAAAGTACAGTGTGATTGTTATTTGGAGGCGATTTATTGCAACTAAAAATATTTTAGTTTATATAATGTTCTCAAGGAGGTAGGACACGACGGCATCTCCCGTCCGAAATGAGCTGTCCGACTGGGGTAGTACCTCCGCCCTACAGAACACCGCGGCCATAATAACCGTCGTGTTGTGTTCCCGCCGGTAAGTAGGGTAACCAGAGCTCACTGTACCCCTCTTGCTCCCAGGGTAGGCATCGCGTGTAGGACACCCTTAGTGTTACACACATTCATAGGCCACGGTAACCGCTTAACATCAGGTGTACCGTGTGCTTGTCTGCCACCCAAGTAGTAAAAAAAAATCCAGTATATTTTCACGGGCTGTACACAATTTGTAGTGCGGCGTAGACGCTGTACGCTCGACGCACTAACGTATCATTGGAAGTATGAACAGTCGAGTGTTTTTCTATAAATTTGTCTGTTCTGGCATTACGCGACTGATAATACGCGGCAGATCTTCCGTTATATGTGAACCAACCGTTAAGGTAAAGTTCGTATGATGTAATATTTGCTTCGACAGAGTAAATGACGCAGACCTTAAGTTTTTGCACCAACAACAACCTTAACCGCCTCAGCTAATGAAGGTGTGGTAACAACTAAGATTGACAAACTTTTCCAGCAATCACCAACTTCAGAAGACAAGGTCGCTATTTTTCTTGCTTGTTTACCTACTAATTAGGTAAGGCTATTTATGAAAATC
Organism: Lithosia quadra; assembly: GCA_963576445.1. Taxonomy (NCBI): domain Eukaryota; kingdom Metazoa; phylum Arthropoda; class Insecta; order Lepidoptera; family Erebidae; genus Lithosia; species Lithosia quadra. The sequence continues at coordinate 307,397 of OY754895.1, forward strand.
GAATAGGTAGAGAGCATGGCACTAAAACAATCTATTTTGATAGATGTGCCAAAAATATATACTTAAATCAATTTGTAAAAATAAAGACAACAACTGCTATGAAAACGGTATATTCCACTTTATTCACTAAGGTGATAATCATCTAAGTGAACCAAGTGGAATATACCATGGAAACTCACTCTTCCAAATAAATTAAGTAAATTAAAAAAATCCTAAAATAATTGTGATTTAAAAACTTGACTATCATTAAATTGGCTTATTGGACGATTCGCACGAATTGAACTCGCACGAAACGTGCGAGTCGACTCCTTTAAATATGTATTTATTTTCTGTAGGCGATTCGCACGAAGTAAATAATTGGGCTCAAGACATCGCTTCAATTTAAAGTTCATCTAGTACATAATAAAACTACACAACCTCTGAAAGCTTAACAAATGCTTAAATACACATTCCCTATTAGCCAACCCTTGAAATAATGACTGCTAAAACAAAACTGTTATTACTTAAACTTCTATCGCTTTAGAGTTCCCTCTTAATACGAAGCTTTTAACTCCTCCGTTGGTGAATACCAGTTAAGCTGATGTACGCGCTGGTTTAGACTCAGCGGAGTTAGGCCGCGGACACATTAACGCAAAATTGCGAGGAAATAGCAGCAGCGATTTACTTCGCCGTACCTGCGTGGTGAGATAGATTTAAAAGCAGTGGAAGAGATTATTGTGATGCTAAATGCACGTCTGTTGGAATATTTTGAAGCACGTTTTACAAAGCAATGTAATGAGTTTTAAAACTTTATAACTTAAAAAATTATATGGTTGGAAAAATCTGAAATAAAAATTATTATATTCCATTCTATTCTATAACGGTGCGTAGTTCTTGGATATTTACTTAATGGTATTTTTAAGGAATTCTGGTAACTGAAATACTGGTAGGCTAGGTTAAACCCTGCAGTTTAGTTAAGTTTTTTATAATCTGTGGGGTTTAAGCCAATATGTCCTGCGAGTCCATTCACCTGCTGATTAGCTGTAGAGGTTTGGATACAGGTCTATTGAAGTTGTAGGGTTGCGCTTGAAAGTACAATCTTTAGATGCGAATAGGAATGGTATTGCTGGAATGATGATCTATTTTTCTATCGTATCGATGTCTCGGCGGATAGTAGAAGAATGATTGGTGATAATAAAAAGCGATATTACTTCGTTCATCATACTTATGAAGGTTTGCAATTAACTCGTTTGGTCCGTAAATTAGATTGCAGTTTACTTAATGATTTTATATATATTTGATTGATTTTTTTTTTAATTTAAACAGTTTTATCATCAGAACCGAAGACTTCTGCCAAATATCAGACAAATCAGACAACTGAAAGGGGTTCAAATTTCAATTACTAGATTTAACCCAAACAAACAGGTCGAGTTAAATAAAACTGTTGAATAAAAAGATCACTATCAAATCTAGGTGTTTCACAGTTTTTCACACCCCATTGAAAGAATAATAAAATAAATAAATAAATAAATGTATTACGACATTCTACACTGCGCTCCCTAGACCCAAAGTAAGCTTAGTTTAACTAGCTTGTGTTATGGGTTCTACAATGCTGAAAAACATACCTACTTATAAGTATACTTTTCTTTTGTAAATACATACTTATTATACATAGAAACATTCAAACCAATGCAAATAGACATATTCATGCATACAAATATTTGCATTGAGCGGGAATCAAACCCGCGCCCCCTGCGTAGCAGTTGCATGCACTACCGCTACGCCACAGAGGCCGTCAAAAGGTATTATAGAATAACAGTTTATTTTCATGTGCCAAAGAAAGGTTTAATCTATCTTCTATATCTATATACTGTAGAAGTGAAAATTCTGTACATTGAAAATATCAAAAAAATAAGTAGCAGGGGGTGTTACTAGACCGACACCGATCCCAAAAATGTGATTAAAAAATTTTTTGTCTGTCTGTCTGTCTGTCTGTCTGTCTGTCTGTCTGTCTGTCTGTCTGTTTGTTCAGGTATCATGTTAAAACTACCGGTTGGATTACGATGAAACTTGGTATAATTATTCTTCAATATCCTGGGCAGCACACTGGGTACTTTTTATCCCGGAAAAGTACATACAATAAAAAACAAACTTAATTTTGCGGTTTGATCCCTAGACCCGATTACTGTACCAACCGCAAATAATAAGTTTGTCGTAGGTTACGTTACCCGCCGGCAGTGGTGTTCAAGTAAGATTAGTGGATAGTGGTGTTATTAGTTATTAGGGATTTTTGACATTTTGAGTTTAGATTAGTTATCATCAGAAATAGGTTTATGGGAGTGGGAGTGGGAGTGGGAGTGTGTGTGGGAGTGGGAGTGTGTCTGGGAGTGGGAGTGGGAGTAGAAGTGGGGATGGGGGTGGGAGTGGGAGTGGGAGCGGGGGTGAGAGTGGGAGTGGGAGCTGGAGCGGGAGTGGAAGAAGGAGTGGAAGTGGACGCAATAAGCGACTTCCACGCGAGCGGAGCCGCGGGCAACAGCTAGTGTGTAATAATTTAAGTAGAATCGCTTTCTCTTATCCTGCGTTTTCCTTTTACGTAAACTTCATGCAAATGTATCCCTATATTTTAAGTTAATGTTTTACATTCGGAATTTCTTAGCGGCATAGATTTCTCCATTCTAATTGCCTCCAAGCTAAAACGTTAAGGACCACAGTTGTATGTAACAAAATGACCCCATTTTCGTAACTATTACGTGCCCTGTGTTAATTTTAAGGGTAATGTCAATTGTAATGGTGGCCGTGTGGGCTTTTGGTGAGGATAATAGGATGTTTGGAATAGCCACGGTAACCGTTATGGGATCGTCTGTAGCATGTAAATACCTACGGTGCCGCGGTGGTATGCAAACTCACGTTGCTCACTGTTGCTGGCTGGTTTGTTTGTTTATTGTAAACGTTAATGTGTTTAGTTTAAAGGATAAACTTCGATGTTATATTTATTAATTGTTGGAACTTGAATAAACACGAGTGTTACTATTTTTTGATGAAATCTCAACTTAATTTTTTTTATACAACGTAGGTAGCAGACAAGCACACGACCCACCTGATGGGAAGTGGTCACCGTGGCCTATTATGGACGTGTGCATGTGCAACACCAAGGGCGTCACCCACGCGCTGCCGACCCTGAAGCGAAGGGGTGAGGGTAGGAAAGGGTGGGGAGGAGGTGGGGTACAGTGAGCTCTGGCTACCCTACTTACCGGTGGGAACAAAATACGATGGTTATTATGGCCGCGGTGTTATGTAGGGCGGAGGTACTACCCCAGTCGGACATCTCATTTCGGATGGGAGCGTCGTGTCCTACCTCCTCATAATACACCGCAATAACAAATGACTAAAAGTAAATAATACAATAACCAACAATTTTAAGAAAATAAATGTGTCATGTTATACCAGTACTTGTGTATGAGTATGTATGTATGTCAGATAGGTTGGGTAGGCAACCGCCGCCCGCCATGACGGCGACTCCGACGTCGACGTCGCGGCGCCACGTGTCTATAAATTATTAATCGATGATTATGTAGGTGATGTTGTTTGTTCGAAGTACAAAGACAGACATAATGAAGGTGTATAGTACTTGGTTATTCCCAGGTCAGGGAACTGGAATAAATGGCTCTATTAGTATCCCACTTATACTTAAAATGATTATAGGGTTTGTTACAGCCCTACCTACAATTGTCCCTTTTCTGGTTATTCGAGGCAGTAGCGGTGTGACGTCAGCTTGCACGTTATAAACAGTACTGAAAATTTACCGAGCGTTCATATAATTGACTAGCGACCCGGGACCCGGCTTCGTCCGGGTGTAAATTTCAGTTTTCCAATAAAATATATCGCCTATGACACTCCCGAATGACGTGGCTTTCTATTGGTGAAAGAATTTTTAAAATCGGTTCAGTAGATCCCGAGATTACCCCTTACAATTTAACAAACACACAAACTTTACCTCTTTATAATATTAGTATAGATTCCGTGAGCGCGGTATCGGCGCGGCACAGATACCGGAATTTGGTGTTGCACACGGCCTCTTTCCATCAGGTGGGCCGTGCGCTTGTCTGCCACTTAAGTGGTATAAAAAAAATTCTGTGTTTCTGAAGAGTACTCCAAACATTGTTAACAAACCAAACCAATAGTTTCACAAAACTCGGTCTTTCTCTTTCTAATACCAATTTCCTTCAGTTTTTTTTTTATTTTTTTTTATGTCGGTCACGTCAACATGACTTCACCTCGCCTGATGGAAAGCTGAGGCAAAGTCTCTAGAATGGAAGTCACCATTGCAAACACCTTCCTTACAAACAAGTTCCTTAAAAAAATATTACAGTGGAACAATATCATTTTTCAGTGCATATTAAGGTACCCCTTTGCAATCAAGTTTTATAGGTATTTTTTATTGAGTCTCAGCAAATCCAATCGGAGCAGTCAGATTGTGTCTCGACTCTAGTACCGGTTTTCCGATTTAGATCCCAATTTGAATTTGCAGTTTAGTCGCTTGTTTCGGTTTCATGGAATCTGATTTTGAAATTGTGAACAGTACACGATATTAACATGCAGAGTTTGTGGCTCCAAAACCAGCGGATAACATCCGACAAAATCCGCTATTAATCACCATGGCAAGGTTTTCCGCACTGTCGCTTAGTACCAAAACATTTAAAGTAATTATACTTCCCGCAAGACCAATGAACATAATTTGTTATTTGGTTACAATAATTCGATAAATCAGATCAAAACCAGTACTAACTCTCCAAGTTACAAACTAATCAATCTGATTGATCATTCAATTAGAACCCAGTCTTCGTATTTTAAATCTAGACAAGTTAAGGTAAAGGTCTTACCGTGAGCGTATGAGCGTATTTAGACAATGAGGTTGCTTCTTGTTGATATCAGTACTGTACATGATGCATTTTTTTTTATTACCTAATTTATTTAATTCTAATCTAAAAAATTAAAAAAAAAAAAAACGCATACAAAATACTGTCATTAAATGACAGCAAATAATTTCTTAATAAATTTATACTAGATTGATCTAAATAGGTACAGTAATACACGACGTGAAGATACAATACAATGAACATGTCAAAATGTAGGTACATACAATTGACCTACGTTTGGTTTGACCATCACTATTTCACCTGTTGGTATGAATAAATGAGCACTTTAAACATATTGATTGAGAAATAAGACTCGTAGAAACCAAAAAAAAAATTCAATGGTTTCCTTAAAATAATACAATTACAAAATACATTTAATTTTTGCAGTTACAATTGGACTCACTCTAACATTAATTTGTGTACTATTCTTTCAAGCACTTCTTGCTTAAACGTTACGCTTTCAGTGGGACCGCGTCTCAATCTAGACTAAAGCAAGCCATCAATTTGAACAGATTTAGTCCACATCTGACATTAACGAATGACGCGGGGATATAGAAAATGAAATTTTATCTCCGCTCTATGAGCTAGGGTGGATATTAGTTAGGATATGTCAAAGGGTACATGTTGAATAATATCCCGATAGTTGACACTTATTGATTACAGATGATAGATTAATGAGGACATTTTAGCAGGGTTTCCACGGGTTTGTAAAGGGGTTTTAGTGGCAGTATCCCGTTTTAAAATATATTTATTTAATTTACTAAAATATACCCTTTTTAATAGTTTTAATTTTGAGGTCGAACGGATACTGAAAAAGGTTGAACAGATCCTTTTTATAAATGTATTTTGAAGGTCGAACGGGTACTAAAAGAGTTCAAATTGGCCTCGATTTTCATATTTTGAAGAAGTCTAACGGGCCTAAAAAGGAATCGTACGGGTATTTTTATAAATTTGAGGTTAAACGTAGCTGGATGCGGCACTGAAACTGCTACATATTAAATAATTCAGTTTATTTGTCAATTACTTCTTTAAAAAAAATTTCATTAGTCTGCAAGCCTTTTTGAAAAGTAATTAAACGAAATAGGCAGCAAATTCATCGTTCTTACTCTAATACCAGCCCTGGAGTAATAACAAATTTTTTTTTGGATAATTGACGCAAAATGAACATATCACTAAAGGCCTTTGTACTTTTCATATAAAAGATAACTTATGTGGTTTGATATTAAAACTAGAAACAATAGGAAAAGCTATCAAAGAGTAAGATATTATTACAACAGGAAAGTTTTTCCTGCCTACTTGTTCGTGAGAGTACAGTTCTATCAAGCTCCATATATATATTTTGACAGCTATATTTTGACCTTCGAGTGACGTTGTTTGTCGACTGTGTTTGAGGCGCTCGTCCTTGAACCCAACGCAAACAAATACATTACGGAGATGTCTTCTTTATTCGCTATAGCGAGGCCCACAATATTTATAGGTCAAATAAAGAGTATCGATTATACTTTTACTCTGATATTACGACGTACTATAACTTCATACGGCGTTTAGTACTTTTAATAAAAGGATAAGTTCGGAATTGAAGAATTATTGGAAATTATAAACCAACTTGGAGGTAGGACACGACGCTATCTCCTGTTCGAAATGAGCAGTCCGACTGGGGTAGTACCTCCGCCCTACAGAACACCGCGGCCATAATAACGCCATAATTGGCAGCGCTAGCGTATGTCCCTGGTGTTGCACACGTCCATAGGCCACGGTGACCACTTTCCATCAAGTGGGCCGTGTGCTTGTCTGCTACTTACTCGGAATAGGTAGGTTTAAATAAATCCCATGTTGTAGCCGGTAAGGTAAACAACATAAGATATTGTCTAGGCTTTATTTATATAGGGCACGTCAAAATGACTTCACCTCACCTGATGGTAAGCTAATGCATAAGTCTAGTACATAGTACATAGATCTAGTAGATAAGACTGGATGTGCAAGGCAAAGGTTCGGGTGCATATTGGATGAGACCTATGTCTAGCAGTGGGCTGCGATGGGTTAATTAACTGATGGTTATATCTATTAAACTGTACCTATAAAATAAAGTTTACCTACAAATGGGCAAACATAAACTTAGATACAGTTATATACAAAAGTGTTTACATCTATACAGAGATTATAACTTACAGAATACAATACAAATACTGCGTATTTATATATATATAGGTAAGCGGTCCGAACCCACACGTCACGCCGGGAGCTTGACACGTATCAAACTGTCACTCTGTCCCGACCCGACCTACCCGCAAGAGTTACAATGTCCTCCTAAATTTTGCTATTTTGACGTATTGGCTTTATTTTATTGAGCCTTTCGCTTTGAGTTTGCAATGGAATTTATATTCTATAATAACAACATCATTCTCTGGCATTGTGAATTGGTAGACTGCAGAAATCTTTGAGAAAATTGACACAATTTTTTTTAATAAATACCTAAACTAAATGTAAATAAGATAAATGGGATGAGACGAGATGAAAAGATAGGTCAAAGTACAATAAAATTGTGTATGTGATAAGACAGGTTTCTTAGATTGGGGGCCTTTCTATTTGAAATCGAATTCTAATCTCAGTCGAAACGTAAGTAGTCGGTAGATTCCATGTTAACTACATGAAATCCACCACATAGAAGAAATAACCGGTGTAAAACTAAACCTGTGTGTGTCTAATACGAACGCGTGTAGTTACGATAGTGTTGGTCAATTCGATTATAGGGCCGGGCTTTTTAAATCATAATATTTATTTACGAATCCAGAAATATGTCATACCATAACAATAAAATTGTTAATGTTTTGAAGTGTCAATATGTTCCAAACTTAACACAAGTATTAACTGTGCAAAGTTGTAACATGAGCTATGCATGAACATTAATAACTAAAATTTATTTTGCTACGAAAAGCTTCGCTTAAATTTTCAAAACTAAGCCTAGAATTTCATCTTCCATTAATCTAACAAAATTTAGTTACAAACCAATCTCGACAGGCGTATTCAGCCATTCATATTTGCCTTAAACCCACAACCCTATACATGTCATAGATACAAACTCAGCGAGATCAAAACATGCTTACAAACAAGACCAAACCACACATTGACGCTAATTAGCGCCCTCTTTGTACGATCACGGAGCATCTATTCAGTAAGCACTTTTGTTTGATTACCAGCCTGTCAAAGTGAGGCGCTCTGGGGCACAATTTGAACCTACTACAGTATTGATGGAGGTAGGATACGACGGTATCTCCCGTCCGAAATGAGCTGTCCAACTGGGGAAATACCTCCGCCCTACAGAAGACCGCGGCCATAATAACCATCGTGTTGTTTTCCTGGTGGTAAGTAGGGTACCCAGACCTTCCTACCCCCACCTTTTCCCTTCAGGGTCGGCAGCGCGTGGGTGACGCCCTTGGTGTTGCACACGTCCATAGGCCACGGTGAGCGCTTCCCATCAGGTGAGCCGTGTGCTTGTCTGCCACCTACGTGGTATAAAAAAAATCAATAGATCAATAGAGTTGGGTAAGGCGCTCTAAGCCCACTGATACAACTTGATCTAGATAATTAATAAAGGCAATTCCTATGTCTACTTCATTATTATCCTCAAACTCTTCATTTGTTGATGGTTCAGCTCGACTTGATAGCAACCTATTTATATCCCACAACACTATTTATAGACCATAACACACACGCTGGCCTAGTGGATCGGACATGTCCTTAGAACTTCTTCTAGGACATCTGAAGTTGCCAGTTGAAGGATTTCTTTCACCGTCAACAGATGGTAAATCATATGATTAGCACATATAAATGTCTGCCCGGATTTGAACTAAATACCTCTGAGAAGAGGCCGCGTCCTTATCAATTCTATCAGCTGATTTATTAGCTCCACATTTAAAACTAGAATGTTCGAATACTATGTGGTTGTGAGGAATTCCTACTCGCATATACCCATAATTTGTGGTATAATCCTGCGGTTAATCCATGCCAGGGTTTAGGTATGCGATGTGAGTGATATCCCTTGTGTTATGTTATAATTATGGCATCAATACTCTAATAAAATTGTCATATAACAACTTGCGCAGCATCGTTTCCTTCTAGTATTTATCCAACTTGCTTATTGCCACTTTTATTGCAAGAAATTTTTGACGAATGTTGGCTTTTCCGAAGAAAATCTAGCTGGTGTGTTACTTTGTACATAAATATATCTACTAATAATAAATTCTTTGCCATTTAATAGCCCAGTTCTTGGGGAAGGTTAATTATAGGCATTATTATAACATCATGCTTAGGAGTCGAGCAATAAAAAAAAGACACGACGGATGTATAAAGCAGCGCGGTGAAACCGTGGGGCACAACCAGTAATAATAATAGAACTAAAAATACAGTTCACTGTTTGGCGCCATTTAAGTTACATTATCATCATCATTCTCTGAACCTTTTTCACAACTCAGTTGGGGTCGGCTTTCCAGTCTAACTGTGATGCGGCTGAACTTCGATATTTTCCATGGAGCGACTGCCATCTGACCTCCACAACCAATGGTCATTATGACCAATGGCGATATCGAAGTTCCAAGTTGTGACTGGTTGGACTTTTGTGGGTTCCAACTACCCGTAATGACTGCCATAGATATTTGTATGGCAACCGGGACCGACGGCTTAACGTGCTCTCCGAGGCACTAATAAACCTGCGATAAATACACACATAACATCCAAAAGTCATTGGTGAGTGCCATGGTGAACCTGGGATCGAACCCGAGACCTCGTCTCAGCAGTCCATTACCCAAACCACTAGGCTACCGCGGTATCACGGTATTTGAGTTACATATAACCCCTTTATACTTATATGGCTGACTTGTCCGGCGATTGAGATAATGCGATTGTTTGGCTTAAGGAATGCTTTTGTAGCACGTAATAATGGAAGTACAGTAATTGCTAGAATTGTAGTCGCAATTGTACCGGAAGACTGGAGTCATTTGATTCCTTTGAACTATTTGATTTTGTGCCGATTTAACAGGAATGAGCTGTGTAATCTATCAAGTGGGGATGTAATTTACAACTGGTCATAGCCATTGGGAAGGGGTAGGTACATTAATATTTATATCAAAGACATTCGATTGCTTCTGTCGTAACTAGAGGCGCGGGTTCGATGCCCGCTCGATGCAAATATTCGTATGCATGAAAATGCAAAATGAAATGAGACGCAATAATTGGCACCGCTATCGTGTAACATACATAAAAAAATTGCTTACGAATTAAGAACTTCCTCCTTTTTTGAAGTCGGTAAAAAAATGTAGGTGCCTACATAATAAATACACAGCAAAAAAATTACACACTAAGTTTATAAGACAAATCGAAGTGGGGGGAGAGGTGGGGGGGGTAAATCACAATCTACCTTCCAGAATACACATCGATTAAACTGATGAACTATCTCTACTGTAACTAAATTTAATGTAAGTATATTAAGGACTAAAAAAATTGCACCCTGTTCTGTGCCTAACCCTCAGTTAGAGGTCTGAGTATATATAGGAACGAGAAAATCAAAATGAAAAATGAGAATAGGTACATTTTACTAGTTCTAGAATAATCAGGGCCCGTAGACAAGTGTCACAAGTCTAAATCGCTAAGGAATAGAATATTATGTATTAGGTCGACCGATCACACTCCCAGCTCGTGATCCCGCCTAGGCTCGCGCATCGTACGCCGGCAACGAGCTTGGATGTGATTGGTCGACCTAATCTATTCGATTCCTTAGCGATTTACGCTGTGACACTTGTCTACGGGGGCTGAAGTAATACTAGAAACAAATTCACTTCACCCTGAGAGAGCTACATTCATTGAAGTTCATATTCAGCAAGGACTAGTTTCTAATTGATTAGTTTATGGTCACTACGCACATCTTAATTCACAAAGCCTTTGGAAGTAGTTTTCACCAAATTCCCTTTAATGTTCCATGTGTGGTCACCACACACGTCGCTGAGCATTTTGTAGGGTGTACCCGCGTTCGGGAGGGCGCCGGACAACCCGATGGACGCATTCGATTATCCAATAATTGCTTGTCTGAAGGGTACTGTTATACACTGCGGTTTGTTTGGTGCAAACCACAGAAGGGTTGTACGTTTTGGTTTGATTATTTCAATGGAAGTGGAAACTGGCATAATATTGCTCATCAAAAGTAAAGAAATCAATTTCAATAATATTGCAGATTTATTTAGAGGTAAAGACATACAATATAACATTGTATAAAACTCGCTACTTACGTATTCATACTGTGTTGCGTTGTATTATAAAATTGTAAAGTTGCTTTGTCTTTACATTGGACACATTAAAAAAAATACTTGGATCTTCTTCTTTTTCTCGTGTCGATATTGCCATCGTTGTGAAGTTTTTTTTTTATATATTCTACGACATTCTACACATCGCTCCCTAGACCGTATAATTGGGTTAAATAAATAGAATAAAATAGAATGTCTTTGTTTGGTAGATTTTTTAAGGATTCTGAACACATTTTTTTAATTGTTGCGCAAAAACTAAGTACTGGATGGATTTCCATGCGGTTTTTAACTATTACAAGGTTCTTGTTTGGACTTAAAATCTGTCGTGTTTGATGGCAATTGGTTAACCTTTAAGTACCGACATGCCAGTTTAGTAACATAAGTACCGACGTGAGGTCTGCTAGACCACTAATAGCTTAAGTAAGGAAAACTTTCATATTACTAAATATTATTTTTTTTTAAATGTGTCTATGTATTAATAATATATTTAGTTATTGTATAAATAAAACAAAATAAAGAAGTTTTAACATTTATTACTTAATTACACGAACTTAAATTCTCAATTTCTTTGGCAGAAAAAATTAACTCTTAACGTTTTTATTAACATTTATCAACTAAGTTTTTTTTTTGTTCAAGATATTTTTTTTTTCTTAAAGATTAATAACTAAGAAATCAACTAATATTAAAATTTAAAAAAAAATAACAAGTTTCTTTGAAATCGCAAGGCATCATTATAGGAACTATTACAATTATTTACAAACACTCTTTGCATACAGGTTTACTGCACTGCAAGCACACATGCTCTTCCGCCACCTCGCTATCTGACCCTTCCTGTTCAGATGTTGAATCATGGTCACTCTCAGCAATAAATTTCGCATCGATGTCATCAGAATCTGACTCTGAGCTCTCATTTAGCCATTCCAACATCGGCTCTTCTTGATCTTTATTTCGAGGCCTAGTTTCACGTTTCTTCTTAGTGACAGGAACACTTATCATTCACATATCATTTCATTTTTATAATTAGCTGTAAATAAAAGAGAAATATAGTAAAATCAGGAAAAAGTCGTACCCAAATAAGTTACGTAAGTATAGACGAGTGGTCTGTCAGACCACGCGCGAATTTATACAAGACATAACTCACCAGAAACGCAAGCGCCGACACAGCCACACTCCACGAACGTTGCCGGGCGACTGCCTGAGGGGTACACAGAAGCACGGGGGGTTACGTCTCTGTTAACAAATGAAACCACCATATCTGAACGCTCCAAGTGTCTGTCAGACCACACGTCGGTACTTAAAGGTTAAGTAAAACCAGAGATATAGGTAATCAAAAAACCATACCTGACAACCGCGAGGATTGAACTACGGGCATATTACTACACAAACCCGCTACCGCCTGTGGCTTAAGTCAAACGGAGTGTACAGCAGTCGCCGTTGTTATCGAGCGGCTCTAGGGCCTAATTTATTCGTCGGGTTTGTCAACGTTTATCGAATTATCCGAGCTGAAATTATGGAGCCTGCCACAATACAAGTGGATAGCGCACAGCTCAGTGGACAGCGTTCAGATAAATTGTGAAACTGTGTAAATACGATGTTGTTTGGGTTTGGAGTTGCTGAGTTGTGAAGTTGTTTGATTCGATAGAAATCATAGTAAAGAAAATTTTAGTTTTGTTTTTAAAGCGGTTAAATTTGAAGAACAACATCTATTTGCTATCTAGATAACGGGGTTTCTTATGTTTGACAATCTGAAAACAAATTGAAAAGAATCAGTTAGTACTAAATTTAGAAATTTTCTTAAGACAGACATACTACTTACTCAATTATATAAATATTTGTCACAAAAAATTCATGTGATTTTAAATCACACTAATTTTTTAGGTATGTTAATTTTTGCAAAATTTAAGACTAGGCTACTAGTGTCTTAAATTTTGATCCATTTTGTTACTCTTTAGTCAGCAGAGTCCACAAACCTAGTTGGATTAATACAGTTTTGAATAGGTCAACTGGGTCTGTTAGCTAATTTTGTAATTACTTAGTACCTACAGTCCCGAATAAAATTGTTTGAGATTAATAAGGTGTTATGTTCATGCAAACATTCATCTATCTTAAAATTGATCCACTGTTCATGAATTTACGATCAATAGATTAATATTTTAGTAACTGGCAAACCTATAAATTAAGCCGATAAGCTGAAGTTAAAATTATCCATCCAATATAAACTTTGATATTTTAGATTATTATGTTCGTTGAAGAGAAATTGCGACGGTTATTGGTTTGAATCGAACCCAAAACCACACAATGATGACCTATATGACTTGACTTCAATTCATTGAATAGTTCAAATAATACGATCGCTAACATACACAATAATACATGAGAAATAAATTTATAAGACACTAGCGACCCGGGACCTGGCTTCGCCCGGGTGTAAATTCTAGTTTTCCAATAAAATACAGACAATCACAAATGACGTGGTTTTCTATTAGTGAGAGAATTTTTAAAATCGGTTCAGTAGATTCCGAGATTACCCCTTACAATTTCACAAACACAACACAACTTTACCTCTTTATGATATTAGTATAGATATAAATAACATCATCACCTGCCCGTCTTTGTCCTAATTATGGCCTGTTCCACATATTCCTAGCTTCTTACCATCCAGCGGGGCAAAGTCAATTGACGGACAGAATACAAAAAAAAATCTAAAATACATACTTAGGTACTTATAATAAAAATTAATATTTATTCACGTAATGTATTCATTGTGAAATTTAAAGTAAGCTCATTAAATTATCAAGATGAATAAATCCAAGTCAAAAAAAACACAAAAGTTTAACATTCTCAAAGTCAACTTCAACAAAAATACGCGTTCAAATAAAGTATCAAAACTTGTCGCGCACAGTCGCCACTTGAATAATTCATTCCAACATGGCGGACTAATTATTTGTCATTAACTTATTAATTATACAGTTGCTGTATTTCGTTTCATTTGTAAGAGTATTTGTCTTTGACACGCAAAGTTTATGAAGTAACGTATTTTTTGTGTGAGCTACAAATTGATAAATGTATTTCTTTCTTTTCCTTTTTTAGATTATCATGTTTTAACTAGATCTTTGATTGATATTGACCATCCACTAAAATGTGATGCTATAATAGTAAGCTAGAGAAATTTGTCGTAAATGCGAATAGCTGATTTCGAAATGAGATAAGTACTATATAATAGTACTTTAATGAATTTCTTGTGTTGATTAAAAAAAATTAAAGCCTAATAAATTAAATTCTCTGTTTTATTTATTTCCCTCATATTACTTTTATTGAGGAAACGCCGCGGTTCCAGTTAGTTAAGTCCGACATACCTACCCACCTCATTCATTTGACCTACCAGATTATTGCACTCAAACCGGCTAAACCGTGACGTCATTGTTAGCCACGGTGAGATGAAACTGAAGGGATTTTTACACGCAAAAACCTTCGCCAAGTCTGTCGCAAGCGTCGTTACTGCAACCGAATTTTGTGTTCGGTATGTTATCTTGCGAATTCGGTAGCAAAGTCATAGCGATAAATGTCGCGACTACCGCCCTAGAGCTGCCTAACGAGCTGCAAAATACATTTGAAAACGATAGAATCACTCCTCAACCCTCTCCCTGCAGCACGATTGTGACGCCCTTGGTGTTGCACATGCCCAATAGGCCACGGTGACCACTTATCATCATCAGGTGGTCCGTGTGCTTATTTGCCACCTATGAAAAATTCACTCCAAAATAGTCCTGCTCTAAAAAAAATCACAAATATTGAAAACGTTTACATTTACCTCTACATAGCCAATGTACCCCGTACGAAACCTTACCCCACGAACAACTAACATTTGTATTAACATAATTCTTCCCCAAAAGGTATTTTCTCTCAGTAATATTTTCCACCAGTTTAAGAGTACACTCAGCTACGCGAACAAGCATTTGTTTAACCTTTTTATTTCACGTAAATTATAGAGGGCTGGCTTAAGCTACCGATTTTGTATAAAGAAAACTATCTAGAAAATGTTCACAGAAATGGGTACACACAGTGGTATTTGAGACACGCCCGCCGTAAAAATATTTAGCGTATGAGCTTCAATACCTACACCTACCACGAATTTTTCTTCTGCGGTTTGTAAAAATTGTAAGCATAAAAGAACTCGATGTCATGTGCGTATGAACTTTGCTTCTAATGGTGGCGCCCCACTCCGTTATTCGCCTTTATGTATGTGTATAAATCAAAGTGGGGAGGGCTCTTTCGTATATGTTTGCTTTATTCGCACGAATATTCGCCTTAGTCGCTCTTATAGTGGCACCAAACTTCGCTATTAATTCGTCATTCGTCTTTATTCACGTGTATAATTATGTTACGGCTAATACCCGAAGTGTGGCTACACCTAGTTTTAGCCGGTTAGGTTAGGTTAGGGTAAGTGGCTACACCTAGTTCTAACCGGCTAAAACTAGGTGCAGCCGAACTTCGGGTATTAGCCGAAACATTATACAACGTAGTGGGGAAGGCCTATTCGTGTATATTTGCTTTATTCGCCTTAGTCGCTCCTATATGACGAATTTTGGAGGGTTTAGTCGGTTTTTTTTTAAATTGGTCACGTCGATATGACGTCATCTCGCCTGATGGTAAGCTAAAGGTAAAGTCTCAGGGGTCCCCATTACATACACCAACAGTGCCATAATGGTGGCCCTCAGCTTGACGACCTCAAGGACCCGGGACTGTAGGAGGACCGTCTATAAGTATCACAGTATAAGTATCACAGTATCTAGGCGAATAGCAAACAGCGAAGTGTAGATCCACCATAAAATATGCTTTATACCTTTATACATTCTTTTATTACGAAAACAAGGAACATAAAATAAAGGAATTCTTGCTTGGCATTTATGAGCTTTTGCGGTAGAATGTAAAATCTCATCATACGTAGGAATTAAAACATATACATTTTCCTTTATTCAGAATCTTTATAGTCTAAGAGCGGATTAATAATATGGGAAAGCTGAGTTGTAATAAGATATTTGACGGTATAGGTAGATAAACAATCTAAAATTGTGAAGAGTATTATTATGATAATTGCTATATTTTTTATACTACTTGGTGGCAGACAAGCACACGGCCCACCTGATGGTAAGCGGTTACCGTGGTCTATGGACGTGTGCAACATTAGGGGCGTATGTTAATATTTATTCATTCTAGACTATTTTAATGTCTTTGAAATGTGTGGTTTTCCCTAGTGTCTACTGTCTACAATATGGGGTTCTTCAAGAAGGGCATTAGAAGGTTTTTGAAGGTCGGCAGCGCGAGTGTGACACCCCTGGTGTTGCACACGTCCATAGGCCACGGTGACAACTTCCCATCAGGTGGGCCGTGTGCTTGTCTGCCACCTACGTAGTATAAAAAAATATATATTCTAAAGAGTCAATTTCACTATTCTTTTAAACAAGTGACCCGATATACTCAAGTGACCGAGCCAAGTCAGAAAACTGCACGATTATGTCACAGAACTTTATTACTACTGTATAGAAGAGCACTTCGAGCGTTTCAGCACATGCACCCACTTTAGTGTGCACCTGGGGGCCCTCGACGTTTGACGTGCGCGTGGAATTACTCAGTAAGTGGCTGAAGCTAACCTAGTTTCCTAATAACTGTTACTTTGTTTCAAACTATGTCAATTACTGGCATTTTATAAAGCCAGTTCTTTTTTAAACTTCTTTTATATCTAAATAATAAAAAAGAGACCCCCTTATTTTTTTATTGGTAATAGGCTCGCGTTTGATCACAATCTCACCTGTTGGTAAGTTATGATGTGGTCGTCGGTGCAGCACGCTTACCTAGAAGTAACCTATTCACTCTAGACTTGAAAACTCCCAGGTTGTAGCTTTCCGGAAATACAGACTCAGGCAGGGCATTCCACTCTTTATATTACCCTTCATTTTACTTTTAGCTTACCATCAGGCGAGGTGAAGTCATATTGATATGACTGATATAAAAAATAAACATAGAAACATCCAGATCAATGCTAATATAGCTATATAATTTTTTATATCAGTTGGGGTCGGTCAGCAATGCATCCAAATATTTGCACAAAGCGGGAATCAAACCCGCTTCCGCTAACTTAGCAGGCAAAAGCAATTGGCACTATGCCATCATACAAATCAAAACGTTTCTTAGTATAATTAATCTCGTGACTTGAATTGAAATTCCACGCGTGAACCACCATTTTGTATCGTACAAACTGAATAGATTTTTGTTGAACGTTATATAATACAGCAAGTTTCATTACTGTCACCCGCTGGTATGTATGGCTTTAATTAATTTCCTCCTTTTGCTTGTTTCAGGTAAATATTCAAAAGCTAGTACAGCTGAGTAACGTCTACTAAAAACACCTAGGTACGCCGCGTTTTCATATTATACTTTTTTTTTCTTCCTACTTTGGCAAATATTGTATGAATGCCAGTGTCCAGTAAATTGATAAATCAAGTTAGAATTAATTACGAATGCAATAAGTTGCAGCGTTTTCGTCATTTAGTCATAGTCAAGGTCAGTCAATAGTCAAATATCTCATAGTCTTGCCCCAGTAAAATAGTGGAGATTTTACTAAAGGCTTCTATGGCGTTTTGGAATCAACGTTGAAAAGCACAATTCACGGTAATATACCACTTTCCCAAACTCGTGCACGTTGCCGAAGATGTTATGTTTAAAAATCCACCGTTTTTACAAATAATAACTACATTTTACACAAATTTTAGAAAATGATACAATGTCCCGATGTGTCTTTTTCAGCGTTGGCGCCAAAACTCGACTAAAAAGTAAAAGTAGTATTTATTTTTTTCATTTTTTTTTCTTTTTTTTAGTAGTATTTTTGTTTCGGGATACACATTATTGACGTGGTATTCAAAGAGAATAATATTATTACATACGCAGTTTATTCAAAAGAGTATTGCTATATCCCACCTAATGGGAAGCAGTCACCTTGGCCTATGGATGTGGGGAATACTAGGAGCGTCACACTCACGCTACCGACACTTTGAGGAAGGGGGGAAGGGATAGAGATTAGGAGGGGGGAGGGTTGAGACAGTGTCTGTGCTGACAGCACAAACACGTGATTGAGTTACAAACCAGTAACAACAAAATGGGATAGTAGGATGGGGATTCTGGAAAAAAAATATAGATCATTATAAAAATAGTCCTTACATACGCTTCAGTCAATCTCTTAGTAAAGACAAAACAACACGACATGTATTTCTTTCTATACATACAATGTATAATTCCTTAGTTTTTACTTAATTCTTATTTATTTTCTAATTATTATACAAACATGGTAGGTACTTAACTAACAAATAGAAATAAAAATTCTACGAAATAAAAACATAAAAAGAAATCAATTGACGAAGATCATATAGGTGCATCGGTAAAACTGCATACGAAGCACCCATTACACAGTTGCTTGCAGCTCCAATCCAATCAGCCTTACTCGAAATTCTCGAGAGTCTTCAGCCATTTTTCAGCACGCTCGTTTTTCAATGGAGCACTGAACGTTCGCCCGTATACATTCCTTCGTATATTTAATGAACATAGTTCAAATCCCGGGATATTTCACTCACAAGCGATTACAAACGGTTCTCGCACATATATTCTTTTCGTCTTCAGCAAAAACGTTTTTTTGCAACGATAAATAATGATGCAAATGATCATTTATAATATGAAACTATAAGTATACCAGGGGGGCTAAAAAGCCCACATTTGATGTTTCATATTGTGTTCATCATATCCGTCAGTTGACATATTTTGACATATTTTATTATGTAAATTATGTCACCTGACAGATAAGATGATCATATTATGAAACATCCAATATGGCCTTTTTAGCCCCCCAGACAACTATTTAGAACATCAATATTTTGCTAGGAGCTAAAATTGAAGATATAGCATTGATATAAATTAGTCATCCAATCAAAAAAAATTCAACAAGTAATACTAGATTTTTATACTACTACGTAGGTGGTAGACAAACACACGGCCCACCTGATGAGCAGCGAGCGGTCACCGTGGCCTAATGAACGTGTGCAACACCAAGGGTGTCACACCCTTCGCTTGTAGAGAGTACATCAAAAATTTTACTCAAAATTTAAATTAACAACTATTTTATTCAACCTAAGTTGTACAGTCGGCGGCAAAAATCTATGATTATTTTCAGATTTCGAACAGTAGTTTTGAGCAAAATAAATTATGGTTCGTAATGAAAAGTAAATGATGTTTAATTACTTAGTTGGCTATATTGAACTACCATTAAACGTAGATTACAATATAATGAACCATTTTCATTCAATATTGTCATAAAAAATGTTACATTTCCTATTTCTAGAAAATAAAAATCCTTATTTTTATTCATTATACGAGTAACTTATATCTATCGTCAGTAGCAACTTCCATATGAAAAACGCCACCCTAGTACACTACACGAATGAGACCAACTTTGGCTCCCCCTAGCGTTATTATTCGACTTCCACGGAGTACATAGTTCAACAGCTGCAATTTTATACTTTTGTAATTTGCACGCTGCTCATATCAAAGTTGTTGGCGTGGCAACAGTCGCTCTCAGACAGTTGTTGTCAGTTGTTTTGACGTTGGTGTAACATGTTTGTGTGTTACAGAAATTATTGCAATTATAATTTTGTGTAACTTGTTTGAACTTGACTCCATTGTACAGTCGTTACCACAAGTTTTTGATTATATACCTATTTTCATTTTACATTTAAGTAGTTGAGTAAATAATGCTAACTTGCTTTTTTATATAAGTTTTATATAAGATGATAAGCTAAAAGCAAAGTCTCAGGACCGGAGTCACCACTACATAACACTACCTACATTAATTTGACAGAATCAGCATCCGTTATTTGCCCGTTAAAACTATGGTTAGCTGAAAATATCATCATTGCCAAAATACTTATTACCTAATTAATAGGTACCTATAGTTTTTGGTGACTATATTGCATAGTTTTTTAATTCTCAAATATTATTAAATAGTATTATTAAACATTAAATTATTACTACGTTAGATGAAATTAAACATACAATAACACTACAATACAACAATACAAAAACAAACATAAAAAAAAAACATACAATTATATTTTCTCAAGCATTACTTCTCTAGAGACGCTTTCTGTCAACGACTTCCTAACGCAGACGTGCAGACAGTCAGTCGCACAAAGAATTATAATTAGCTATAGTCACTCCCCTGGTGTCTTTTCCCTGGCGTGTCCCTCCTTCGTTTGTCATACCCGTCCCCCTGTCGCTGTCCCGTTGATATTCTGCTCGCGACAGTACACGGAATCGTGACGTCTCATCTGGCAACTTTGTAATTTTGAAAATCGAACTTCTTCGTGGTTTCCATCTTGTTCTCAATTAAATTAACAAACTGGGCATTGATTAACTGTACTCTCTTTGATTTGATGAATTAATTTTTAATTTCTCAATGTAGTTACTCTGTATTTTATATTTTACTCTCCAATTAGTTTCCTGAACACATTTTGGTAATTAAATTTACTTAGTATTTTAAGAGTGAAGTTTATTTCTCCACATTTTAAATGTGTAGATGTCGATTTCACAATGTTTTAATAACTGCAACAATTGAGCAATCCTTGAGCTTTCTCAGTTACGTACATACTCATAATGAGAAGTCGTATCAATTCCTTCCTAACATCTGCAGCCTACTGTCATTTTAAAGTTAAAAAAAGACGCACACTTACAATACTAGTATAATATAAACATATTCTAATATCAACAACAATATCAAGAACAAAGTCCACAGACAAAATACTAATCAGACCTTTCGTTTCTCGTCTCAAATTCAGCTTACGTGGCGCAGAGAGGCCACATTGAGATTTCTCTCACGTCCCGAAGCCCGGCACAGTTTTTATTATACCTAGCCACACTGACAAACGACAGGGACAGGTCATACTTGTCCCGGATAATTTGGGGAACATTGTTCTTGATTCTGTCTCGGAGATAATTTGAGTGTTGCCAGCATGTTGACTAGATTTTGGGCTGAGTACGATAAAAATATTAGAGAGGATTATTCGGAAAGGGGAAATAAATGCAGTTTTTGTATTTTCTTCAGTAATGTTAAACATATTTCGTTGGTAAGTATTAATATGGTGGCTGTTTTCGGTTCCAAAATCAAGATCAAAATTAAGTAGATTCTTAACGAAAAATATACGTTATTTTAACTTAGATAAATAGGTTTACAAACTATTCACGTCTCTAGTGAATACGTTACTTCTGTCGACCATATCTCTTACCAGCTGATGAGATGGTGATCAAATGCATTGATAATACACAAATAGTAGTAGAAATATTAAAACAGTATAAACACGGTGTCTTAGAAAGAATGAGAAAGTAATTTACAATGATTCTATAAGAAGATTATGATGTAAACAATTATTCTATTGATGTTGGATTAATTCTAGCAACAATCATCATTCTCTGAACCTTTTCCCAACTCAGTTGGGGTCGGCTTTCCAGTCTAACTGTGATGCGGCTGAACTTCGATATTTTACGTGGAGCGACTGCCATCTGACCTCCACAACCAATGGCGATATCGAAGTTCCAAGTTAGACTGGTTGGACTTTTGAGGGCTCCAACTACCCGTAACGACTGCCATAGATGTTTGTATGGCAACCGGGACCGACGGCTTAACGTGCTCTCCGAGGCACTAATAAACCTGCGATAAATACACACATAACTTCGAAAAGCATCGAAAAGTCATTGGTGTGTGCCATAGTGAACCTGGGATCGAACCCGAGACCTCGTCTCAACAGTCCATTACCCAAACCACTAGGCTAGCAACAATATTGACGGTAATTGACAAGGCCGCTTTTGTAAGTAAAATATATCTATCTCTCAATATAGAGCAAGAGCCCATGAACCCCAGACTTTCGTTATTTTATAAAAGCTGAAAGTTTGTCAGCGCATGCTCCCAATACAGGTAAGAACGATGGCCCATTATGAAGTTCGGGTCATAGTGGCTTTGGTAGATACACGGTATTAAAGGGAAGCTGTAGGAGCGAGCGCAGGGCAGTGGGTGTGAGTGACATGGCGAGTCAGGTCTATTGCGATCCTTCACAGCCCATGTATTGGAATTACACAATTGGAATTATAATTCCATTTATATAATGCCAATACATGCGCAATGAGGGATCGCAATTAACCTAAAATTGGAATTAGAATTCCAATTTTATAATTCCATAATATGCGCAGTGAGGTCGCAATAGACCTGACTTGCCGTCTCACTCGCACCCACTGCCTTGCGCTTGCTACACTTTAGTACCGTTTATCTGCCAAAGCCACCATGACCCGAACTTCATAATGGGCCATCGTTCTTACCTGTATTGGGAGCATGCGCTGACAAACTTTCAGCTTTTATAAAATAACAAAAGTTTGGGGTTCACGGGCTCTTAGTCCAATATATTCTGCACTATGGTACTGTGGCATATTACAATAATTGTAGCATAAAGATTCGTATGTAGTTCTAAACTTCTGCAAGGGTTTTGTTTTGTGTAGGATTCTTGTTAGAAGTAAAACAAAGTGATAGTCCAAGTAAGAGCTATCTATATCAGTTGTTAGATCATTAACAGGCGAGGGAGGAAACTGTACAAGTTTCTAACTTTCTGGATCGACAGTCTAGCTTTTATTCCAATCATCTACCTACTGATCGAAGCAAATTGTAGATTTTTCTTATTGCATAGAAGAGTTTTATGCTTAATTTAACCAAAATTGAATATTATTAGGTACCGACTGAAAAACAGAAAAAAAAAAAAAATATGGTTCTTCGGAATGAATCTCATATAGAAGTAATATTTCACTCAAAATTACTAGCAAAAAAATAATTAAAGACTGGAACGAAATACAAGACAAAGCATAAGTTAGATCACATGAAAAAGAAAAAATAATTAACCAACAATAAAGTGATAGATAAGATGGTGCTTGATTCACCTTCAATCAAATTCAAAAGGAGTGGCATCATACTTCAGTGGTTGTTTACAAACCTTGTGACTTGAAAGTCCTTGTGACGTCACAGCGTTGTAATCTAATTATCAATGTTCAGAATCTCGAGCCAGCAATCAAGCTTCATAAAAGTAATTTTCTGTTACTCAGCAAAGTTAGGCTTTGTTCATTGAATCGCTCTGTGACAATTCATCGATAAGTTTTGGAATTTCATTTTCGTGATCCTCGAGTGGAAATTTACCACTATTCTATTCTGTTTCTGCTGTGTGTGTATTCTGTATTGGAAAATAAACTTTGATTTGTTGTTTAGTGAAAAAGTAAACATGTCTTGTTTTAAAGACTTCGTTTTTTTGTCATTTCTCTTTTTCTTTTCATGATTTGGTTTACTTAGCATTTACTGAAGCGATTGCCCTTGTAATTCCCAACCCTGAGTTCCCATCTTGATTCCCAACCCTTACACCAGAGCCTCGTCCTTCAATATATTTATTTATTTTCGTTTATATATTTAGGCGTACATCCTAATCTGAAGAATCTCACGTAAAGTTGATGAATTGCTTTTGTTCAACCAACAATTTGAATAGAAGCCAACAAAACAAACTCGATCAAAATAATCAACACTCATCCAACAACGACAAGAGAAATGTTCGTAATGAAGAAAACAATAACTGAGAATCACTTTAAATTAACTGAACAAACGAACTTTTCAGATTATTAAACATTATTGGCAGAGTAGGCAAGCACGTCGTCGCTGTAATTTAAGACCAGGAGAGGGAAACGGAAGAAAACGTGACCGACCAGAAATTAACAGCGAGATAGCTTGTAGATATGCCGATACAAGATGGCGACCACGATTTTGGGGATGTTGAAATATAAATTATAGCTTGGACGCTTGTGGAAAAATAAATTACCTAGTTCTGAATTGGAATACAATATGGACTTCTTTTTCTATAATTAATTTATTTTTACTATTATCATAAATGCTGAAGTGTGAATGTGTCACAAGTGTTTGGTACAAAATTACTACAGAACAGCTGAATGGATATGTATATTAAATTTGGCATAGAAATACATTCTATTCTGTTGTAGTCCACATAATACTTTTTATTGCAATAATGTGTGTGGTGTGGACAGAGCGAGTGTGAGTAGAGCAGCGAGTAACAGTTTGTATTCTAGAGCTATTGAATCATTACAAGTCGCTGTTTCAAACTCAATCCTCTAGCTTTTTCCCTA
The DNA here is from genome assembly GCA_963576445.1 of Lithosia quadra. Classification (NCBI taxonomy): domain Eukaryota; kingdom Metazoa; phylum Arthropoda; class Insecta; order Lepidoptera; family Erebidae; genus Lithosia; species Lithosia quadra. The sequence goes on from OY754895.1 coordinate 331,845, forward strand.
TGCGGGGCCAGCCTTCCTGATACTTTTACGCCACTCTTGGCGATCCTGGGTCATTTTTGACGTTAAGCCCATCGTCAGCAAGTCGTAGTTAACCGTTCTATTAATGAATAAGTTTGATACAACTCGCTGTTTTCAATGCGTGTGAAAAATCTGTTCCATATAATCTTAGTAGATGAAAGTGCTATTAAAGTTATGAATCTAAATTATATCAGAATACATAAATTTGTTTGACAATGAACTAGTGTATCATATTATCCCAAGAGAAATTGACATCGTACAAACTTATACTCGTCTGTTTCTAAGCTACACGAAACTAATTAAGTGTATAGTATAAACCAATTTCAATTCCTACTCAAACATCATTAATATCAATTAAGCTTTATACTTGCTTGCTAGAAACTTGCTATTAATTTGTAACTGTGTGTGTGGAAAATTGTGTAGTTTGTAGTGCAGAATTTTAAGGAAAAAGATCCTTATTTCGTTCAGCTGCGTTTCTACCAATATGAGGATTTCCTTTTCTAGATCGAACTAAGTCAGGTATTTTATCCTTTCCTTTTCATCAGATAGTATATGGGTGAAAGAAATTACTTCGATGTTAGAATACTCTCCGTCCACGTGTACCTAAAGGTACCTCTTTATATTGGACACGTCAAAAAGACTCCACCTCGCCTGGTGGTGAGCTAAATGTAAAGTCTCAGGACCAGGGTCACCACTATATACACCGTAGTGCTACAGTGGTGGCTCTATGTGCTATTCCAGCTAATAAGCTATTTCTGTATCCAAATTTCGACAAGGTCTTGCCATTCGAATATAATTTATATTTTCGCATTTACAACACTAGTAAAAATGTAGTTAAATGAAATACAAGGGAAATGTCAGGCATAATATAAATTGAGTAATTTCTACAAATCACCAACGAAAAGAATTTCCTCAGAGCTGTATTTTCTGAAGCAGACTTCGTTCAGTAATGTGATATCATTTATATTAATTTTAAAGGCGCCACAGAAACATGCGCCTAATTACCCAATTAAGACAATATGATACGAACAACAATTTTACGTTTTTATATCCAAAGTAGAAACTGAGGGAGATTTTCGTGAAGCAACGATTTATGTTTTATTTTAAGCAATACGTTATACTTGTAAGGCTTTTCTCAAATGTAATTATTGAAGGATAATCCAATATCCTATACCGAGTAAGTACTCTGCGTAAGGTTCCGTGTTCAGTGCTTGGGTCGGGTAAAAAGTTTTATCGTGTTTTTCTGTCAGCAGTTCATATAATACTAATATTAGACTAGCAACTTGAAAGTTTCTATAATATTATACTTCTAAAAATACTAGGACGCGTTGCCACAATGTATATGCCGTTAAAGTTGTTATTGTAAACTACCTTCTATTCGCTTAAAGCGATTGTCCTTGTAGACAATAAGCGTATGTAGATAATGATTACTTAGCGAGGACGCCAGCGGTCGATCGCCTAGCTTCTGGTCAATCAATATCGACTTTAGTTTGGGTTTTCAGAGGCTTCGGAGCTCAGGGATTAACATAAATGAGTTCAATGTCGTTGTTGATGAGGTTAACGATAAGTCTTTTGATATTTTTTTCTTTTATATTTCGATGGGTGTATTCGGGTATTGGGAGTTCGAACAAGATCTTCGGGGCAACCTCACCTGTGGCTAACAGGTGAGGTTGCCCCGAAGATCTTGTGGATCTGTTGGTTGCCGAAAATAGAAAGACTGTCAAAATAATTAATAATGACTGTTTATCATACGCGTTTATATATGTATAGTATTTATATAATGTATACTAGGCATTGAATAGATCGAGTTTAATAGATGACCGTCTCTGTGGCGTAGCGGTAATACATTCGACTGCTACGAAAGGTTCGATTTCCGCTCAGTGCAAATATTTGTATGCATGAATATGTCATTTTGCATTGACCTAGGTGTCTCCATGTATTTACAAAAAAATACATGACTATAATATGTTTATCCGTATTAAAGGACCCATAACACAAGCTAGTTAAACTATGCTTTCTTTAGGTCTAGAGAGCGCTGTATAGAACTTTGTAGAATAATGAATGAAACTTTATCCAATATTCAGAATTTTAAAGTCTTTTTCTTGGCTTTTCTCCATTATGTATTTGGCGTCTGTTCCATTCTTACTTAATGTGCCAACACGGTGTGTCCTGCGAAGCAATTTCTGTTGCTTGGGCGTGTTCCAACTCTTGGGTTATAGTGTAGACAATCATATCTACAAATTTAAAGTATTGCTCATTTCAAATGCATTACGCTGCAACATACAACTTTTGTTCACGTATTTCTAAGTTATATTAGAAATATAGGTTCCATGTTTCATCACTAGATGGCGTTATTCATAAGAAACCAGTTTCTAGATGGCGATGTTAAGAGTCTCTGGTTACTAGTTTGAAGATTGTAAACGTTTTTTGAGATACTTGTAATTAGTGTACTGATAATTTAGTTTTTTATTGAAGTATTTACCCTTGTGTACATTCCTCCTAGTGCGTTTGACCATTGACCTCGGATTTTAGACAGTATTTGAAAGTTTTAGATAATTTTATTAACTACAGTAATATCTAGTTGAAAATAAATTTTTATAATTGGAGCGCTGCATGCAATCAGATTCCAGTTTTTTTTTTAAATTTTAGACACAAATGTTTATAAGTTTGCCTGTATGGGTTTCATGGTATGTTTTTATATTATACTCACAATTGAACTTAGCAAGTTACGCTACAATTTGGGTAGCTACAGGGGAAAATAATAAATATTGAACCATCGCTTAAATTGGACCACCTTTCAAAAATACAGGAATGGTCCAATTTAAGCGCCGGTTCAATATTGGTTGGCATCTCCCCTATGATATTTTTATGAAATTGTGCCGTGTGAAGTTAGGACGGGCCATTATTACTACTATATCTAAATTCCCATTAGTCTATTTCGTAGGCCGTATACTATTAGTGTTATGCAAATAGTTCGAGATAAGATAAGACTGTAATGTATAATATGTAATGAATAATACATAAGCATTAGATCTACCAGCGTATCAGGTAGCTTCGACTAATAATAGGATATTGTTAGTTGGATCCTACTAACGGTTGTATTTCTGAGGAAATAATATAGTATTGATTTGGTTGATATTTTCGCGTTCCATGATATACAGTTAACGGGAACTAACGCGATCATATCTTTGGAATGCCTGAAGTTTCGACTGGTCAATTAGCCTATTATAGTCAGTGGATTGCAATAGGCAAAAGACTATTGGGAGGGGCATATGTCCAGCGGTGGCTAAACATAGGCCTCTCCCAATGTATACCACAGAGCCCGATCCTCCGCCTTGGATCCATACAAATACATAAAATAATATCTAAATAAATAAATATATAAATAAATAAATAAATATTCTACGACATTCTACACAGCGCTCCCTAGACCCAAAGTAAGCATAGTTTAACTAGCTTGTATTATGGGTTCTAGAATGCTGATAAATACTTATAATATAATACTTATATAATTTTTTTTTGTAAATACATACTTTTTATTAGAAACACCCGGACCAATGCAAATAGACATATTCATGCATAGTTACAAATATTTGCACTAAGCTACGCCACAGAGGCCGTCAAGATATCTGTTTGTAATATTTAAATAACTGGTTCTAAATCAATGCATATCATGTGGGTGTATGTACGATACAAATAACAGAAGAGCAATTTTTCAGTAGCTGCGCTTTGTCACGCAGTGCTGCGATACCAATCACCTCTTCTTTCATGAGGTCGTCAAGTTGAGGGCCACCATTATGTCACTGTCGGTGTATGTAATAAGGACCCCCTTCCTGAGACTTTACCTTTAGCTTACTATCAGGCGAGGTAAAGTCATATTGACGTGAGCGATATAAATATAAAAAAAGCTTATATCCAAGTTCATAGATAGATTAAGTTCGTAAGATCTCGGCTTAAAACCGGTTACCTATTCCTAATACAAGCATGCTAAGTGTGATTGTTAATAATATCTCTGCCTACCTTTTTGGAGTATGCAGGTGTTATAACAGCAGGTAAAAACAGAACGATTACCTTTGTATTTTATTAATATACCTCTACATTACAAAGAAGCTTACCTACACGAACAATGAATAAAACATGATATTATCTTATAACTAGACTCATAATAGCGCAGACTTAGCTCCAGTAAACATATCTTTGTCTCATCAAAATACACTTTCAACGCCGCACCTCGCTGAATATGACTCAATTCTATAGCAATAATCTTAGCAAGTCTATGGCTTACTCTAACACTAGGCGCACACTGGGCGACATGCGACAGCAACAGCTCGGCGACTATACGCTACGACAGGCTGCGGCCGAGAATTTCATAATAGTTTGTTCTAAGCTTCACATAAATTGGCATATGAGACGCGAAGTCGCGACGACAAGCTAGGGGAGTCGCCACGTTTAGTGGCGCTATAAAATTGTAGGCCGCGGCCTATCGTCGCGTCTAGTCACCGAGTTGTTGTAAGCCAATTAAAAACTGGAATGCACTTCCTGCACACGTGTTTCCTTTTTCCTACAATCCCGGGTTCTTTAAGCGGGGCGTGAAAAGGCATCTGTCTAGGCCGTCAAGGTAGGGACCGCCGTTTTGGGACGAATGGCGTCTGGAATGGCGGCCCGTACCCTCTGAACTTTGCCCTTGCTTCTTACCATCCAGCGGGATTAAGTCAATTGACGGACTGAAAATAAAAAAAAAAGCTGTCACTGTTGCTGTCGCCAAGTTTGCGCCTAGGGTAAATATCTTTTTCACACGTTAGATATGACAGTATAACAAATAAATCGTCTAGACTAGATCAAACAGATTTTATACCTACTCCGAATGATCTGGGGTTTGCATCATACGAATACCTATTCTCTCTTGGATTTTATCACGATATTTTCACAGATTAGGTAAGCCTCTATAAAACGTTATTTTTCTCACAATATTTTAAATTTATTGAGCTACTTTGAATATTTAAATAAGTTTATCTAGTCTGGCTCTCTGTAAAATGATTTAAATTGGTTTTCATTTGTGTTTGCAATACATACTATATTATATGAAATTACATATTATGATATTATCGAATACAAACTTATTATACCACTATCTATATCTATAATATAAAAATGAATCGCAAAATGTGTTGGTAAGCGCATAACTCACCAACGGCTCTACCGATTTCACTAATTCTTTTTTTGTTGTGTTTGTTATTATCGGGAGAAGGTTCTTACGAAAAAAAATAATAAAACAGTTGTACAGAAAATTTCAGAAAGTAACTTTTCTTTTTCTCATACAAACTTTTTCTATTATGTGAGAGAAGTTTATGTTTACGTTACGGGATTAGTATTTAGTAGTAGTAGGTAGTAGTAGGAATGGGAATGGGAATGAGAATAGGAATAGGAATGGGAATAGTAATGGGAATGGGAACGGGAACAGGAATGGGAACGGAATTGCACGCGGGTGGAAAATATGGCGGTACGAAGTTCGCCGAGACAGCTAGTTTTTTTTATATAAGACACGTCAACTTGACTTCACCTCGCCTGATGGTAAGCTCAGAAACGGGGTCACCACTACAAACACCGATACTGCTTCAGTGGTGGACCTCAGCTTGACGGCCTCATCAAATGCTTTTTCACGCCCCGCTTAATGGCCCTGGGACTATAGGAGGAAGGAAACAAATGCGCTGGTAAAGAGTCACCGAACCGCTTGTTTCTTTATGAAATTGATTGCTCTGTGCGAGGGTGTACTGTATTTCAATTTAGTTACAAAGTTTTAACTTAATGGGGCAGATCGACGCCACAGGTGACCAGAAGGCTGGACTCTATCTTGCACAGAGAATCAGCATTGCCATTCAGCGTGGCAATGCTGCCAGCCTTCTGGGCACATTACCAGTCAGCGATGATGCGGAGGAATTTTTTGACGCCATGTAAATATTTGATTAGTTTTTAGTTTTTATTTTAATGTCAATATTATTAAATTTCATTGTATTTTTATCATACTTAATAAATGGGGCAGTTGAACTATTACGAGTGTATAGCGTAGCTCACGTGTTTCCTTCCTCATACAGTCCCGGGTCCTTTAAGCGGGGCGTGAAAAAGCATTTGATGAGGCCGTCAAGCTGAGAGCCACCATTTTGGCACTATCGGTGTTTGCAATGGTGACTCCCATTCTAGAGACTTTGCCTCAGCTTACCATCAGGCGAGGTGAAGTCATGTTTGCATGATGCTGAGTGAACCATATAAACCTCTTTGCTCGCCGTTGTACCCCCTTGGCACTTTGTTAACGTAGCAAACATAAAAGACATTACTTTAAACATTTAAACTCTATAACGAATGTTTAAATTTAAACAGAATCACATTGTATTTAATCTGAAAATAAAAAGAGAGCTTGTTTTCATTTAAATGTTTAAAAATCCTTATTTTTTCGCAGAAAGAGATGTCCGAAATACATTACGTACTCAGTACGTGAGCAGTTTTACATTAAGCTTAATAACGTAACGTTGGATTGTATAAAAAGATCGCGGTAGCCTAGTGGTCTGCGTAATGGACTGCTGAAACGAGGTCTCGGGTTCGATCCCAGGTTCACCATGGCACACACCAATGACTTTTCGAAGTTATATGTGTATTTATCGCAGGTTTATAAGTGCCCGGTTAATGGCAATAGGCTCGCCACCTATTACATTGGGACCTAAACATAAACTGGCGAAATGTCGGAGCTAGCACCTCTGCCTACCCCTTCGGGGATATAGGCGTGAGTTTATGTTATGTTATGTTACAGTATAAGTTTGACGTACTAAAATACGTCATTTTAGTACTTATGATTTTGGAGGTCCAGCGGGTTCTAAAAAAGAGGTCGTACGGCACTTTTTTATTAATTTTTATTTTGGAGGTCGTACGGGTACCAAAAAAGAAGTCATAAGGGCACTTTTGAAAAAGGGTCCAAACTTTGAGGTCCTACGGGTACGTCGCCTAACAATGCAAATTTATTAAGAGATATTACAGCAATATAATATGTAACACGGTAGCAATTTCCATAACACTGTTAGCTCAGCTAACTCAACCTATTATGCCACATACAATTGTGCCCTGTATAATGACAGAATTAACATCACAAAACTGATTATATATTGCGTACTCAGTCTAGGAGTATCTTTACTTTATTCACGCGTATTACACACATAAAATACATAGGTACTACTGGTAGTACTATATATATATATACTTACAAATTGTTTGTCTAGTCTCTTTTTTATTAGTAATCGCGTTTGACTATAATCTCACTTATTGGTAAGTCATGATGTTGTGTTCGACGGTGAAGTACGCTTGCCTAGAAGTAACCTGTTCACTCTAGACTTGAAGACTTCCAAGTTCTCTCAGGAACGTCTCTAGTGTGTTTAACTTTTGTAGTACATTAAAATCTTAGAATTTGGTCATTTGGTTTTTATACTACTTAAGTGGCCGACAAGCACACGGCCCACCTGATGTTCTGCTTCTGTTTGTCTGCCACCTTTGTGACCTTTGACCTGAGACTTTGCCTTTAGCTTACCATCAGGCTAGGTAAAGTCATTTTGACGTGTCCTATATAAAAAAAAATGAGTGGTATAAGAAAGCATAAAAAAGGATATAACTCATCATATTTCACTTTCCAATAGGTAAGTATTTCAACCAATGCCGGCTGCATACAAATTGTGTCTATTCAGCTAATGACATCATAGTGCTAGACTTTGTGGAGATTACAATCGACTGAGTCGCGTCGGTTGATTTCTATACTAACGCCAGCTCGAATTGTCTGTGCTATTGAATCTGGCACCTATTCATATCTTTCAGATTCTATAGATATTCCGTAACCTAGTTCATTTGTTAGCTGCTAACGCATAAACTTTTGTCTTTCATGTGATCGGTAACTTACAATCATTTTATCTTTTTATTTTTCATTTGGTATTTTATTAACAAATGTATAATGAAAGCGATGGTAGCTGAATGGATAAGAATGCAACCTCTTCTCAGAGGTGTTGAATTCGAATCCGGCCGGACAGTACCAATGTGAATTTCACTTTGTACACAATTATATATACTAATCACATGATTTACCATCTGCTGACGTTGAAGGAAAAACATCGTGAGGAAACCCACATGTCCTAGAAGAAATTCTAAGGACATGTCCGATCTACCAAGCCGCATTAGCACCAGCGTGTGTGAATTAAGGTCTAAACCCTCTCAGCTCTTTCGTTAGAGGAGAGGAGACCCGTGCCCAGCAGTAGGACATAAATGGGTTGCTATTATTATTTTTATAATGAAATTAAGAATCTATCTTTTTATACATGTACTAGCTGTTGCCCGCGGCTCCGCCCTCGTGGATGTCGAAATCCGTTTCAAAAACTCTCCTATCTCTCAAGTTGGATCGAACTGCACATGGTGTGCGAATTTTATTATAATCGGTTAAGTGGTTTAGGAGTCCATTGAGGACAAACATTATGACACGAGATTTATATATATTAAGATAGATAAGGTTTCTGTAAATGCCTACAAGATCTGCCTAGTAAACCTAATTTTACTACCAATAAAATTTGAAAGCTTACTAAAGCGGATAAATGGTCGCCCAATTATGTTTCAGGCTATGTAAGGTCCTATTTCTGGGAGGGTATAAAAACCTATCTAAGTAGATTTAGACTATTTTCTTACTTTGTTAAAAAACAATTTGATAAGCTTGTATGTTGCTTGTATGCTTGGTGATGTATAAATAAAACTTCGCGGTTCGACGATAGATGGTGCTGTAACAAAAAAACTGAATCACACTATGGTTACGTTACGAACCATAGTATATAAGGTTACGTAAATGAAAATATATATAGATATTCTAAAGACAAGAAAGTCGTGTTAGTTACACTATTCATAACTCAAGAACGGCTGAACTGATTTGGCTGAAAATTGGTGGGGAGGTAGCTTAGAACTAGGAGACGGATATAGGATACTTTTTATTGTTTTTTTTAGTCGATAGTGGAGTGCAGAGGAATGGAGAGTAGAGTGGAGAGTAAAGTGAAGTATAGTGGAGAGTGGAGTGGAGAGTGAAGGAAGAGAGTCATGGAGTAGAGATTCCAGGGGAGAGTTGTTTTATTGGTACCGATACCGAATTCTACGTGGGTGAAGCCGCGGGCGAAAGCTAGTTGACGTTAAAAGAACATATTATTGTGGTGTTTTTGTTTTGCTGTCAAATCCTCGCGTAATAAATTATTTTTTATTTTTACTTATAAAAATATTTTGTTTTTAATATTTGAGTCGTTTATTGCTACTTTTAATTATAACCGTCGATATTTCTAATACATTTTAGTTAACATAATTAAAATAATATACAGAATACTCGTGCCTCTTATCCCACAAAGCTTAGACATAGCTGAATAAACAATCACATTTCACCAATCCCTATTTCGATCCTACTTAATAGGGGCTCCTATTTACAAAATATTTCATCTTCATAAATAATATTAGAAGTATATTTTCGCTGAGCGGTTTTTAAAACTGACCGTGCCTCGGGGCAGATGAGGCGAGATAACACGCCTCGGCGGACTGGGTCGGGGCGGCCGAGTATTAACAACGTAAACACATAAATATCTCGTTATCAAACTGGCTATGGAATATATTTTTGATAACATCAGACGATGGAACACTTACCGTATCTTTTATACATATTTATGAAAACAATTATAAAGGCAAGAAATTAAGTCGGGTCAAAACATAGGCTACATATATATTATCACGCTATCTCCTACGCCGTAGGCGATAGCGTGTCGTAGGCCCTACGGGGAATGAGCAGTGAACCTTTATTTCTTCAACGCATTCTGTAACAACGTGTAATCTAACGACGCATATTTGAATGTTGTTATTTTGTTGAAAAACCATGCTATAAGCTAGCTTCACACTATAAGTAAACTTGGTGGCGATACCGAGCTCCACGCGGACGAAGCCGCGGGCGAAAGCTAGTAATATATAATGTAATATGAATGTACATTCGTCTATATTTAGTCTTAAGATATCTATGTATAAGCTAACGTCTGAAAATGCAGCAGTGGAGTTTGTTGCGCCGTTTCTTCTCCACTAGCGCCTAGGAAGCGGTGGTAAACTTAGTATTAAGTAGTTTTTGACGTCAAAAAGATGTAATTACGAAAAATAAAGAAATTGAAATTGAAATTGTGAAAGTTAGTATTTGTTGGAGTCTATGTTCAGTATGCGCCGTGGCCGGGTAATCACCGGGGCTGTAGAGCTGGTGATAAAGCCACTTACGTTTCATTATTCTAATAAATTCAAAGGGGAAGCCCCTTAATTTCGAACGCTGCTAGTATGCCTCGTGATTAAATTGGTTGCGGGTTGGTAGACAACTTCACTTGTGGTTGTACTTAGAACTTCATTACTTGAAATTATTGTTTGGTCTACTTCGGGGTCTTACCCCACTCATTATTTAGATTATTTTCTTTTATTTTTTTTATTTTTTTAGTAATAGAAAAGGGATTAATTAATCTGTTAGGAATTCAGATTCATGTAAAAAATGTATAAATTGGAAACTAGAACGGATTTTTGTTACATTTTGACGGCCTCTGTGGGTAGTGGTAAAGTGTTTGATTGCTCCGCTGGTGGTCACGGTTTTGATTCTCGCTCAGTGCAAATATATTGTATTCTTGAATATGCCTATTGGCATTGGTTTGTGTTTATAATATCTATAATTATATATTCAAAAAGCCAAGTAAGTTAATCCGCATTCTAGAACCCATACTATAAGCTATGTTTAGTTTGGGTCTAGATATCACTGTTTAGTTTGTCCCGGGATATTCTTTTACGTAACACAAACTAGTTAAATTATGCTTACTTTGGGTCTAAAGAGCGCTGTGTAAAATGTCGCAGAATATTTTTTATTCATTAAAATAAATAGGAAAACTCAGTTGTTTGTCGATTTTTTATTATTAAACAGTTTTATTTAACTCGACCTGTTTGTTTGGGTCAAATCTAGTAATTGAAATTTGAACCCCTTTCAGTTGTCTAATTTGTCTGATATTTGGCAAAAGTCTTTAGTTCGGATTACAATACAATTTAAAACTGTTTAACTTAAAAAAGATTTTTTTATAATTTTTTAGAATATTCTTTAACCAAAAAATACCTAGATTGTTGAGGACTTCTCTTGATTGCGGGCAGAAAAATGAAATCCACAATAGTATGGCAACAATAGGTACTTCTATTTGTAATTACAAACACGTCGCACCAGACTCTGTGTGCGTTGGAATTCAAACAATTTATTTTATTCACAGTCCAAATAAAAGGGTTCACTTGCCGAATGGGCTCGGCGGAGTTTCGCGTGAAAGCCTGCCTCCTTTGTGTGAATTCCTTAAACCTTGGCACGGCCCTACGTCGCAGGAATAATGTAATTTTATTTCAAGGTTTATGGCGTGAGGCGTGCCTTTCAGCTCATGGGTAAACAGAACTGTGGGTACCGAGTGTCTGGTCATGTTGCCATGGAATGAAAGCGGTGAATTGAAGCGAATATAGATGGGAATTTCGGCTATCTGGGTCAGGTCAGCTGAGGTACAGTCGACTTCGGCATTAGCCTAACAAGTTTGGTAACTGGTTGAACTAATGCCGATAGTCAGTACTTTACCTCTAAAATTTACATAAAGTAAATAAAATATAGGTAGCGTCAAAGTTGATAATGATTCTACAGTTTTCGAAATATAAAAAGTGATCCTATAAAGGCGGGTCTACACTAGGCAAGCCGAGCACGAGCTGAACACAATTCGTCTAGTGTGCGACCAACTTACAAGCCTCGAACGAGGTTTAATTTCAATTAAAAATTAAATTTAATTAAATTTTTCCAAAATTAAATTTAATTTAATATTCAATTGAGTTTAATTTCAATTAAATTCCATTTAATTTCTCTCCGCTTGTGCTTCGCTCGTGCTCGGCTCGCCTAGTGTAGACCCACCTTAAGGGTTCCGTTCCTTTCTTCCGAGGTACGGAACTCTAAAAAAGAAAACTTTTGAATACTCGTAGTGCTCACTGAGTAGTTTAACAGCACTTTTAGAAATTAGGATTTTTTTGACCAAATACTAATCTTGAATTTCTAAAAGTAATCTTCTTTTAATACTGAATAAACATAAATGTTATAAATATATTATTATATGGCGGAATTTCTAAAAATCTATTGTTCCAATACACTTTTTATCTCAATACTTTTCAATCCATTTACAATCCAATGCTTTTTAACTCCTTACAACAATTACATCGCCTCACATTTTAATGAAACGTATCAGATGTTCCTAATTGCGGTTCCTCGGGGGCATTACATTCTGCGTTGGACAATAACAGGCCTCTTTGATTTATCAAAGCCATTATCAAGGAAAGCCCTTACATACAGTAATTTCCATTTTATATAACCACAGTAAAGGTTAGCGGAAGATTTGTAAAGGATACTCTCCATAGAAATTTACGAGATTAAGAGAGCCTTAGGTTGGACCTGTATACGATTTAACTTCATTGTAACAATGCCATGTATAAATACAAAATAATCTAGGAACCTAACATCTTGCATGCACATGTAACACCATGTTTAAACAAATAAATTTGATTTGATTTGATTTGATTTGAAATTATTTATAAAGCTATCTAGACCCAAAGTAAGCTCAAGTTAACAAGCTTGTGCTATGGGTTTTAGAATTGGAATGTTTATATACGAGTCTTCTTCAACCTAGCGTTAATCCATCCAAAGCTTTCACCTCGAAGTCTGGGTTCTGCTTTACAAGTCTTAACTGTTGATTTGGCTGGATCTCGATATTTTCCGTGAAGCGACTGCCAAAAAATTTGACATCGAGGAAGAAGCGGCATCGAGGAAGCAAGTCTTTTCTTTCATACTATTCGTCTCATCGCTAGCGCTAAGTGACATGTTGCCGTACGCACCGCGCGCACCGCATGACCAACGCAACACGAGCGTCTGACGCGACGTTGCCGCTTCGTAGATACAGATTTCATTATTTCTAAGCAAGTTGCAAGCATTCGTCTTGCAATCGTCAATAAAATTGACGATTGCAAGACCGCGTATGACGCGCGGTTACGTGGACAATGGGCCTAAGTCAACAATCACTCTCATCATTCTCTGAACCTTTTCCCAACTCAGTTGGGGTCGGCTTTCCAGTCTAACTGTGATGCGGCTGAACTTCGATATTTTACGTGGAGCGACTGCCATCTGACCTCCACAACCAATGGCGATATCGAAGTTCCAAGTTAGACTGGTTGGACTTTTGAGGGCTCCAACTACCCGTAACGACTGCTATAGATGTTTGTATGGCAACCGGGACCGACGGCTTAACGTGCTCTCCGAGGCACTAATAAACCTGCGATAAATACACACATAACTTCGAAAAGCATCGAAAAGTCATTGGTGTGTGCCATGGTGAACCTGTGATCGAACCCGAGACCTCGTCTCAACAAAAAAAAATCACTCTATAAAATAAAAAACAAAAATTTATAAAAAAGCGATTCAAAATTTCAATAAAAAAACAAGTTAACCTTGCCCTATGTGGGGCCCGTTGTCAAGCGGGGACCATCCACACGAAAAAAAAAAGTGTTGTCCTATGGGAAACGTAAAGAAAAATCATAAATATTTTAGCATAACATGGTTTGATTTAACCAAAAGTGTGGCATGGGAATGCTTACAACACTAGAGGCGTTACGTCTAAGTTGCCAACGTTGTAAAACTTTTTATACCCTTTATGAAGAACTACCATACTGTTTTAGTAGCAGGTATTTTAGGATCAAGTAAAATAATAAGTTAATCCTGCAAAATACTTCGATCTTTACCTAATTCTGTAAACCTAGTATTAATTTCGGACCGTCCGTAAACCTAGACAGTATAATCTATCTTACTTACACTTAACCAGTAAATACGATAGGCTTTTGTTTCTACTTATTTACGATGCACATACATGCTTTTTTTATTCATGATAGGCTTACGTTTGACCTCAATCCCACCTGATGGTAAGTGACTCGTCGCTGAAGGTGTTACGATGAATCACGCTTACCTAAAAGGAATCTATTCACTCGTGACTTGAATACTCCCAGGTTATAGCTTTCCAGAAACACATACATTATACAGTTTAAGCTTTTTGAGACTGATAAATAAATATAAATAAATAAATATTCTATGACATTCCACACAACGCTCTCTAGATCCAAATTAAGCATAGTTTAATTAGCTTGTATAATGGATTATTGAATGAGGATAACATACTTTATAAACTTTTCTAAATACATACATACTCTTTCCCTCCGGGGTAGGCAGAGACAACAGACCGCCATCTGCCTCTGTCCTGACATACTTCACGCGCTTCCTCTACTGTCGTTAAACCTTTCATGCAAGCCCGGTTTAGATTACACATAGAAATACATATAATATGATTATATTATACATAGAAACACCCAGACCAATGCAAATAGCCATACAAATATTTGCACTAAGCGGGAATCGAACCGTTGCAGTCGAGTGCACTACCGCTATGCCACAGAAGCCGTCGAAATTAACATGTTAACAATGACATCAGCATATTACTAAGCAGTAAATATACACCAAATTTAAGCCCGTTTACATGTTATAAACATATTGAGAAATCCAGACCTTAGATCGCCGATAACCTCCATAAAATACCTCCGCATAAAGCAGCGGAAGGCATAACGCTCGATATCGCCTCCTGAAAAACACACATCCTTATCTCTGCCAGCGGATGCTGAACATAATTCGCAGCTTCCAGGGCTTCCGGCACCGCCTCAGATTACGATATCAACGTAAATCATGAATTTTGTCATCCCTTTTATCCGTTGAACCCCGGGGGATGTTTCAACCCTGTTGGTTTAGATATCAACTCCGTTCAACTTTGGTATCGCTTCACGAGCTTGAAGGATTATGGTCCATGTTTTATATACTTTTTAAGTCACGCTCTCAGCGCGGCAAGTTTTGTGACGACGGAATTTTTTTGTCTAAAAATCTTTGGATTTTTGGTCAAGGGTCCTGTTTACAGAGTTATATTTTAAGCTAATGTTTTCGTGTAAACTTTCCCATTGTATTATATTTTAGTACTAAATATTGTGTATCCTTTATATACTTTCTTCTATAATATTAACGAGAAAGTTCCTGAATCTGGATGTATCTATGTTTGTTGCACTTTCACTCAAAAACAGCTTTTTTTATGTCGGTCACGTCAAGATGACTTCACCTCGCCTAATGGTAAGCGGAGTCACCATTGCAAACACCGATAGTGCCACAATGGTGGCTCTCAGCTTGACGGCCTCATCAAATGCTTTTTCACGCC
Source organism: Lithosia quadra (assembly GCA_963576445.1). Classification (NCBI taxonomy): domain Eukaryota; kingdom Metazoa; phylum Arthropoda; class Insecta; order Lepidoptera; family Erebidae; genus Lithosia; species Lithosia quadra. The sequence goes on from OY754895.1 coordinate 347,228, forward strand.
CCGCTTAAGGACCCGGGACTGTATGAGGGAGGAAACACGTGAACAGCTGAACGGATCTGGCTGACATTTGGTAAAGGAATAGATTACAGTCTGGAATAAACACATAAGCTACTTTTATCTCTGAAATAATTTGCCATGGAAGTGGGGACGGGAACATAATTTTACGAGAGCGAAACCACAGGCAAAACTAGCACTATTTGTTAATTGTAAAGCATTAATAACAAATGATGCTAGTTTTTGCATGTGGTTTTACCAGCGTAAAATTTTGTTTCCATTCCCGCTTCCAAGGCAAATTATTTCATAGATTTTATGAAACATTGTTTGAACAAGTTTAATTTTGATATATCTTATACCAATTTTACCTTATTATCATTAGGCCAAGGGCTTTGAGACCAATCCTAGAATTAACTACCATTATAATTATATTAATTTGCATCACTAGATACGCAATTAATAATCTTCAGTCCTTTATTAGCACCGATTAAGCTAGATAAGCAATAATTCAGCAAGATTAGCACTAATTTAACAAGATAATGTGCCTCGGCGTCGCTCTGCGTCTGGAGATGTGCGAGAAATAATTACTGGCTCTGTTACAATTAACTATGTTGAACACGCGACCGAGGCCCTAACTCATTACGAAGGTGTGTTAATGGCCGACGGAATTTATTTATTTCACTAGCTTATACCCGCGGCTCCGCCCACGTGGACGTAGGCTTTCTTGACTATAAATATCCAGTTCTATTCAACCGATTGTGATCAAACATATGAAAAATTTTAAGACCTTTCAAACAAAAAATCGCATCAAAATACGTTTATTAGTTTTTGCGGTCATCGTGCACAAACAGACAAACCAACAAATACACAAAAAATTTAAAAAAATGTTTTGTGGAGCAAGTAAACCCGTGATCTGGTAAAGAATACCACCCCTTCCTAACCTCCTGACCCCTTCCTAGTCCTCCCCCTTCCACTTAGGGTAGGCAGCGCGTGTGTGACACCCTTAGTGTTGCACTTGTCCATAGGCTATGGTGACCGCTTCCCATCAGGTGGGCCGTGTGCTTGTCTGCCACCTACGTAGTATTAAAAGAAAATACCAGGTTTTGATGGTGTGGCAAAGAAAAGAGGCACCGAACCGCTTGTTGGTTCTTGATGGATTTGTAACATTGGTACAAACATACATAACCACTTCTGACATATTTCTTAGCCCAGGTCAATATGGATATATCGGCACACATAAATATACTTTTTATGAGGAGTTATACACAAAGTTTACTTCCATAAATCGCTTCTACCCGTAGACATTATAATACGCTTTCAGAGTCGTTGAGTGCCGAACTTTGTAAAAGATTGCTTGTATTACACTCGCCTGGAAGTTGGGAAAGTATTCTGTGAAGCATATAAACCTATAAAATATATTTTTTGACTGTAAAAAGCTTTAAAGAACTCTGGCTACCTACTTACCGCCGGGAAAAAAAATTAATGGGTTAAATGAGTACCTACCACGGATTGAAGTACTGTAAGCCTCTAGCAAAGCTATGGATACACCTAGCAAGCGTTTTTTTTTATATCAGTCACGTTAATATGATTTCACATCGCCTGATGGTAAGCTAAAGATAAAGTCTCAGGAGGGGAAGAAATGAAAATATTTAAAACCTTAGCTCGTTTTAAACACAAGAAATTGGTTTCTTAGCAATTTAAATAGCACTTCAAAAACAGTCACACTCAAATAAAATGTTACCATACCGAAGTTAATTTATCCATCACAACTTTTATCTCAACAAATTAAAAAAAAACACTGTACTCTAATAAATCAAGTACAATAAAACTCAACAGAGTAAAGTAAATACGTCTCTCTCTTAAATGGAAACTCAAGGCCCTCACTTTTATTACTACACGATAATGTGTAACGAGGGATGCTCAGCGGCTAAAGAGGAACGGCCCTCCTCAGCTGTGTCCAGAATATTACGCCCAATAAATTGGTCCTTTATTTCTCCTTATTCCCTCTTCCATAGATTAGGTTACATCTATTCAGTCTTCATTAAAATGCCCATTAAAATGAAGTACTTAATTTCAGAAGTACTACCTTTAAATGTTCAAAATGATCCAGATCTATTAAAACGCCTCGAGTACTTAAATTGCTTTTGTATTCATTTCCTCTTTATTATTGTTTATTTTGTAGACTACAAAGCATAATTATTATTCAAAAATCACTGCTGAGAAAAACAAAAATTTTTTACAAATTCTAAATTAGGAATCTTGAAGCTGGAAAACTCGATTGTCTGTCTTTGGGAGATGTTTTCACAAGCTAAAGTGTTACCAAATTAGGAATAGTCCACATTTTTGGACAATTTTAGTTAAATGAAATTTTTAAGCAATTGCATGCTAACTATTTCCAATGATTTTCTGATCGGAAAAAATGCTCATCCATGAAGGGACTTGAACCCGTGACCAGTCCCTTACAGGGGGAATGCTCTGACCAACTGAGCTACCTGGACCCATCTTAGATGCTCGAAATTTTTCCAATCATCCAGGACGGGTTCAAGTCCCGTCCTGGATGATCATTTTTTCCGATCAGAAAATCAATTTTAGTTATCCTATTTGCATGGTGAAGAAATTGTGAGGGGGCAAGCTGCTTAATCGTCACTATTTATATACAAATAACATACTCTACTTGGTAATAAAAATCATCCCCGCGACGGGCCGGACATCTCCGTCAGTCTAGTCTCGGGCCAAATAAATTATACCTACGTTTATATTCTGTGACTTCTTCAAAAAAAAAAAAGGATAGCACTTCTCCCAGTTAGGGGTGTCACTCCTAGTAATTTGGTTAATATCTGTTTTAGTCGGTTAGATTACGAATAACCATACAATTATAGCCGATGATTGCTACCCTCTCAGAGAGGTACACATGAAAAAACCTCTAGATAATAGATATTTTTTGTGTTTTAAATAATCTAAAATAATGCTAAGCCATGTATCCTAAAGAAATGAAACCACATTTTGTTTGTACACTAAAAGTTAACCCAGAATAACTGACGAGAATAAATTGCCCCACCAGCAACACATCCTTTAAGCTTTAGTACAACACTAACATATAAAGTGATGTGCTATAAAACAACTTTACGACCTTATAAAATATTTTGCAGTTTGAATTGTGCTGAGTTTGCAAACAGTTTATTGATTCACGCTCAACATCCACAAGCAAAAACGTACGTTATGTCGTTAAAATACGATCTCAAATGGTGTAAAACCAACTAGCAGCTGAGAAAGACGCATGCTATCCATTTTAAAAGTTTTAAAATAGAATTTCTGTAACGGAATTTTAAACTTTAATTCAGGCCAATAAGGCATGTATTTCATTGTGGCGATTGTCGTTATTGGATTTGCTAGTGCGGTGGTAAATAGAATCGTGTATCCTATTTCGTTTGAAACGTTGCTTTTGTTACTCATCCCGGTATTGTTGGTCCCTAAGGTTTTAGTACGAACGCGTTCTGCATTTAAAATGTTGGACGTATTTTTGTTGTTGTCTCTGCATGTCGTTTATTTTGTCAGAGCTAATTAGTTTGGTAATTAGATTGTAATTATCTGGTTTTTTGAGCGTTGTTTGTTTCGTTTCGCTTGTGTTTTTATTTTACACTAGCTGTGCCCCGCGGCTTCGACCGTGGCATACGTCGTCCCCGTGGCAGGATAAAAAGTATCCTTATGTCTGTCTCCTTATAAGTTAATTTGGTCGTTGAGTTTTCTTAAATTTTCTAATCTCCCGCACAACTTTCTTGACTTTTTCTTTCATAAGAACCTTCTCCTGACAATAACAAACACAACAAAAAAAGAATTAACGAAATCGGTCCAGTAGTTTACGCGTGATGCCGTGACCAAGGGAAATAGGGATTCATTTTTATTTATATAGATTATTGGATTAAGTTTGTCTTTATTTGCTTCTGTGTTAATTATTGAACTATTTTAATGTTCATACATGAGTTTCATTAGATTTTCATTCAGTTTAGATTTTAGTTGGAACCAATTATACCAGTTGATCATAAACTTGTCACGGGTTTATCTCCCGTTCTGGATATAGACTTAGGCCAACGTGATTGCTTCTTCTTATAGTCCCGGGTCCTTTAAGCGGGACGGAATTATCTGATGAGATTGTCTTACACCGATAATGCTACAATGATAGCGAGAACCACAATTGTCAGTGTCTGTGATGTTGACCTTCATTTCTGAGGCTCTACTTTTTTTACCATCAGGCGAGGTGAAAAAATATTCTCGTGATACTACTACGTGATACAAATAGCTTTAAAATTTCGTTTCCTTCAGTTTTCCCTCTTTTAATGTCAACCAACAATTCTATGAAATTTAAAAAATAATCTCGTAATTAACTTTAATTACACGAACAGCGTCCAAAGCTTTTTCTTTTATGCATCAGTTTCAAAAATATTCAAGTTTTTAAGTAAAAAAATACCGGAACGAGAGTACCTATCACCATTCGTTTTTAAGTCCCGGAAGGTTCGACCTAGTTCGGAGACAGCGCCGCGACCAATTACTGGCACCCGTGAGATGTGCAGACTTCCAACTTTAATACAGAATCTTTTCATGATGCTGCAGTCTTTTTAGTCTGAGATCTTATTTCTTCATAGAAAATACCCTTAGGATTAAAAATATACGAAGCAGTTTTAAAAGTTTTCTAAAACATCTGACGAAAACAACTGTAAGGTAAGAATGAAATTTTATTCCGCCGATAAGGCTGTGGAATGATCTCCCTGCCGTAGTTTTCCCTAGCGACTACAATATGGAAATATAATTCTTCAAGAAGGGCTAAAGGTCTTTTCAGGGTCGGCACTGCGAGTGTGACGCTCCTGGTGTTACACACGTTCATAGACTACGGTGACCGCTTCCCATCAGGTGGGCCGTGTGCTTGTCTGCCACCTTTGAAAATTTTGTTTGAACTTTTGTTTAAAAATATAAATCTTTTTGTTATTCTACGTAACATAAAAATGTAATGTCTTTAAAACAATTTCCATAACTCAAACGACTATCTTATACGTAAACGTTTGCAGCAAAATAATTGTCGGCAACACTGAGGTTTGCAGAGAATGCCTTACCCCTTGGAAGGTGGCCAAATTTACGTTATTTACTGCTTAGAGGTTCGGCGGAGGTTGCGGCGTTCGAGTATGGGATATGAATAATGAGCAAGTGGAGTGCGAGGTTTTTAGCACCGCGGCCGTTAATGGTATGTTTATGAGTGATGGTCTGTAAGTACAATACATTTTTGAAAGACCTGCTTGAGAATAAATTAATGTATATTGGAACATACAATGCGGAGTCCTTTGTTTAAGTATTTTATGACTGAATATTTAAGTAATAAACAAACGTCAACAACAAAAAAAACATATTATGAACTATTTACCTAAGTGTGTGTCCAGTTTAGTAAACCAATTTAAAAACAGAACAAAATAAATTAAGTAAAAATGTTTTAAGTTAAACGGCTTTAAATTGTATTGTCATCAGAACTAAAGATTTCTGCCAAATATCAGACCAATCCAACAACTAAAAGGGGGTTAAATTTTAATAACTAGATTTGACCCAAACAAACAGGTCAAGTTAAATAAAAATATTTAACAAAGAGATAGTCTATCCAGCACTTTGTAGACCAAATGTAAGCATAGCTTAACCATCTTGTGTTATGTGTTTTTGAATGCCTGTTTCGTTTTCAATTCCCGAATGCACGAGTAGTTAGTTCAGGGGGAAGTAGTCGGATAAACATACAAACATAGACACATATTAACAAAAAAACTCAAGCTATATACATATTCACTACACGTGTGCAGTTTGCACATGAAGTGAAAATGTAAACTGAACATGAATCGAACCTGCGACCTCTGATTTACCAATCGAACGCTCTACCGCCACACCACACAGATTTTTAAAATATAATTTATAATTTCATCTACCAACATCCACAGTTTCTAAACTGACTATATTCATTCATCTGGCTCCACATGAATCGGACGGTAACTCCGGGTCTTCGCTGACGAGGGATGGAAAGATGAATATCTTGACAAGGGGTTTAGGTAAACTAATCACCGGTATCATTAGTCGGCACCCACATGGTAATTGGAGAGATTATCGGCATCGAACGAAGCCGCGCTGACAGGTAGTCAACCGGCGTGGAACTTGATACTGTAAGCTGCTAGCCAAGATACAATATAATGGAGATTAACGATCTTTTGAATAGGTAATATAGTGTTATGCACTGATCACACTTGTAGGTAAAGTAGATAGATTAGTATAGTAGTAGATAGGTAAAGTTTGTACACATAAATATTTTAGTAGCTAATACCCGCTGCAGCTCCGGACATCTGAATGTTGGTTATCACGACTTTTGACTATAATTCTGGTTCTATTTAAGCAATAAAATTGCAATCAAACATTATGGCAAATGAGATCTGCAAATCGGTAAATCGGCAAATTGGCAAATCGACAAATTGGCAAATCTGCAAATTTGCAAATCTGCAAATCGATAAATCAGTAAATCACCAAATCGGCAAATCGGTAAATCACCAAATCGGTAAGTCGGTAAATCGGTAAATCGGCAAATCGGCAAATCGGCAAATTGGCAAATCGGCAAATGTGCCGTATGTTTAACCTTTCTAATAAAAATCCACATCAAATTTCGAAGCGGCTTCCAAGACAGTTGAGATTAGTCCCAAAATAAGGAACCTATATTTTTTGAACCCTAAATAAAATGTACCAAATTTTTGAGCGAGCCATCTGCCGGCAACTAGAGCTTATACTTTTAAATGTTTGTTCTTAGGAGGTTGACCCGTCCACTAAGATCAAAAAAATACTATTTGAAAATTATCCGGAGATCTCAGAATGTTGAGACATTACCGAGGCATCTCTCCGGATATTAAGTCCAATTCCTTATCAAATTATAGGAATCTTGGGTCTACCAGAATGGTCGAGTTTGAATTAGGAAACATTGAGGTGAGGTTCAACGCTTACTACGATTAATTTCAGTCACAGAGATAGTCCTGGAAGTGGGGTGACCAAATGGACAGTCTTTACTCAGATAACAAACCGTATGTTTATACGGAGGGCTAAATAGTCGGAAAAAAATAAAATTATGAAATAAATTACTAATATGTACAAGTTTTTTTTTATATATCGGTCATGTCAGTATGACTGCACCTCGCCTGATGGTATGCTAAAAGTAAAGTCTCAGAAATGGGGGTCACCATTACAAACACCGATAGTGCTGTAGGCCCTCAGTTTGATGGCCTGATCAAATGCTTTTTCACACCCAGACTAAAAGAGGAAGGAAATATGGTTTATATTTTAAAGTTAATGATGATTGTTAGTTAATTAGACTTTAAGTACAATGCAAATTTTAAGAAACTGATAATTCATAAATATTTTTATTTCTTTACAGGTAAGTCAACTCTACGCACTTTCGTATACGGCATTAATTAAAGGTAACCTTAAGCCGCGTATTGTAGTCATTAGATATCACTTAACCCTGACTGTCAATTTAAAATGTTAAACAAGTCTTCCACAGACAATAAAACTAATCAAGAAATTCATCAGATTCTCTTGGAATTTTATCTAATTGAAACAATGAAATCTTACATTTAAAATTCGAAACGTGATTTTTTTTTGAGAGTACTAGTTTAGTATTATCTTTTTCTATTTCTAACTGTCATTGGGGTTTTGTGATTAATTGTAAACTTTAATAATAAAATCACATTAAAAATAAAACACATTTTTACTACGGGAACATAATGTTAATATTAAGTAATAATAATTTAATAACATTAAATATACACATATAAGACTAATTTAACTACACAGAGTAAACAAACAAAACTATTGCAAATTGGACCCAATATAATATTTAGCTTCAAAAATAAACATCAAAAATCAAACCACACAAGTCAGTAATACGAATTAATGTAGCATAAACCTGTATAACACCATAAATAATTCCAATCTTTTCGATTTCCTAACGTTATAGTAAAATTGAAACTATCCCGTTTCTTCACATGATTCATGGCGACCCTACTAGCAACACATGACAGTAGTAGTTTGTCGTGTAAGCCGCACTCGTACATAATTACACGTCTCAGTTGGACAATTTGAGGCTCTAAATCCTAATCTCGAGGGGACGGAATAGGTAGTTAAGCTTAACACTTCAAGTATGCGAAGTGTACAGTGCGGGTAGTTTGGCAGTTTGTTGTAGAAGGTAATGTAGCTAAGTGTACACTCTCGGAGAGCTGTTTTAGTTAGAGATCAATTTACTTGATAGGTTAGTGACAGTAGAATTAATTAAGTATGTAAGGACAAAAACAGATGGCGGGCTGTTGTGTCTGCCTACCCCGGAGGAAAAAAAAGGCGTGTATGTAGATCAATTTAGAAGTACGGGAAGACTTTTAAGGAAAGAAAAATATTCTGTACCAAAATTATGAAGAAAAAATTTGTTGGTTTATAATCGATTAACTCCAAAACCAATTTCAAAGTGATTTTTGGATGGTGATGGCGGGAAAGCAACCTAGAGGGTTGTAGAGTTTACTTCCTCTAGAAGGATGGAGGAGTTTCGTGGATGAAAACCCCAAAAACCAACCCCAGTTGAGTTGGGAATAGGCTCGAAGGATGAGATTTTGTCATGCTCTCGATAAATGTTGTAAAAAGGTACCCACTATTAAAAAAAATTGTATCTGTTCAATGGTTCTGTAGTAATTCGGCTTCATTGCGCTAGATGGCGATGACCAAAATGTGGTATCGATACATACCTAGTGTGCTGAAATTTCAGTTATTATAAAACCTTTGCTAAAGGCTTTGCTTTGTCTGTGGAAATATTATATTCTTTTCGGGTAGTAACCAAATACCAATACTCAAGACAGCGAACGTTTAATATTTGACGCCGAACTCATCACAAAATTTTCAATCTACGTTCAACAATGAAATTGTTTTCTCTTAAAATCGAAAACATGCGAAATTGCAGAGCGCTTCCAATACTCGATATCTGTAAAAAGATCAAATAGGCATACAGAAAAAAAATGAGAAAAATATCGCCTTGAACGGCACCGCGATAGGAAACCTTATTTACAACGATTAGAGTATAAATTTGCTTGAAGCGCTATAGATGTAGATAAAGAAAATTGGATCTTATAGTAATGTCGTTTGAGTGTAAATTTCAGCGGGGAGAATGCCTGATTCAATAACGTTGAGAGGTAAGGTCAGACACAGACGGATTGAATTGTGTGTCGTGAGGCTTTCCAAGGCTGCTGAGCAGGAATGAGAATATTTGCCGCAAAGCTGACGTCTTGCTCTCTACACAAGTGTCTTGGGACTAATTCTGATGTTTGAGGTTCTTTTGTTGAAATGTTTTCCAGTGTAATTCGTTTTAAAATTTTATTTAGATGACTTCTTTGTTGTATATTAGCAAAAAGTTAAGCCATTCAGGAGTTACAGGAGATAAATGGCGGTAAAACTGGGTAAATTTTCGAAGGGGCTACGTATGATGGAGGGTTATTGCCTATGGAAAGTTGCTATAGGTAATAACAGTTAAGGGTGTAACAGGCACCCATAAAAAGGCATTGTTATGACATCGGCATTTGAATTATTTCGTCAAGTCCTCAGAACCGTGAAAATAGTATGAGATTTTGAGTGATGGAATTTTGGCAATCTAAAACTTTTGTTGAATCCCTTAGTATTAGGTATTTGGTAACAAACAGTTCATTATTTAAAAAGAAAGCTGATAGTATTCTCCAATCGTTGAAAGAGGACACTTTTCTTCTGCCTAAGAGGTTGAGGTTTATTTATTTCAGCATGAATGGGCTAGTTTAGACCAAAGAAGTATCCAAGTATGTTTATCCGCATTTTAGAACCCATAACACAAGCCAGTTAATCCTTACTTGGGATCTACATAGTCTGTGTGAAATGTTTATTTATTTAGAATATTTATTTATTTAGGTCTTCTACCTGCTGCATTGTTTAATTTCGAGGCGAAAGAGAAATAAAATGTGGAATAAAAAGGAATTTTATTCAAATCGAAACTCGTAGGATGAATAAAAATACGTCAAGCCAAATATTCAGATGTAGATAACAGTAAATTGTATCACTCTATATCCTATCGGTAAATTGTAATAGAAAATAAATAACTACTGTACAAAACCTTTCCATTTACTCTGAATACGGCATTGTAACCTATTGTAACCGTCAACCTTCCTTCGCATACATCCACCTTATCAAAGTCATACATTACCCGCCGCTCGGCCCAATAAATCCCTTCCGATCTCATTACCCTCGTTTGCTCCGATCGTTTCATGTTACATTGCTCTGTTTACACCATCTATCCACGCAGCATTGGGCGTTAAGACAGCAATAACTTAGTACTAAAACATTGTATCGTAAAGTCAAATTTATTCTAACATCTTTTCCTTTACTGTCTTGGACCTCAGGTAGCTGACTGTTATCTGCTAAGTCAAATTAGTTTTTTTAACCGACTTCTAAAAAGGAAGAGGTTCTCAATTCTGTTATATTATTATGACTCCTTCATTTGTAGACAGATTTGTAATTTTTTTATTAAACATTTTATTGTCAAAACGTGTCCCTTAATTGTATAGTTAAATATTATTACGCTTAATAGTGGTTGTGTTAATAATAATTAAACATAAAGTCAAAGTATTGACAGTTAAGTGTAAAATAATCACTTTTCTTTATCAAATTTTTAAACTTCAACATTTCAATCTTCAATTAAAGAATAGTTTTAAATACGCTGTTGTATTTTTAAGTTCATTAACATAATTAAAAAGACTCTGATAAAGCGAAAGTTTATCGCCGTCTTTTTATCAAAGTCTTTTTCATTATCTCAACTGGATCAATTAATATGGAAACGCCCTAAATGGTCTTTGACGGAACAAAAGGCTGTTCTAAAAGCTATTACCAGTAATTACTCAGAGGTCATGGTTACGATAAAAGCCTTTTAAAGGGTAACGTTGCAACTCCAGTTAAGTCACCTTTTTCTTTGCAAGTTTTAGACTACTAAGGTAGCAAGAATACTTTCTTTCAATCTTCATATCATTAAAGGTTTTAGTCGTAAGTTGCAAGCTTTATAGTGCATGGTGTGGAAAAAATGGGATGCTTGAGAATGTAAGATAAAACCTCCAGCACTGTGATAAACTCAATAGAGACCGACCCAGTTGGAAAAGGGGTTAGAATCTACTAGTGTCGTAAAATTCGTACCATGTACCTGTCCATGTAACGGGAATTGAACCCACGTCCCCTGCCGTAGTCGAATACACAACCTCTTTTTTACCGCACCATAAAGACTTGGAGTTCTTCACCAGCGCATGTGTTTCCTTCCTCTTTCAGTTCTGGGTCTTTTAAGCGGGCGTGAAAAAGCGTTAGATTAGGCCGTCAAGCTGAGGGCCACCATTATAGCACTATCGGTGTATGTATTGATAACCCATGTCCTGAGACTTCATCTTTAGCTTACCATCAGGCGAGGTGATGTCATGTTGATGTGTACTATATTAAATAAAACTTTTACACCACAAAGGCCGTCAATTATAAAACGTTACAAAAGATTAATATAGCTTTAATCAGAGCATCAATAATGACTCACGAACATACATTTTTAATCACAGCCCTTATAGTTCTTGTATGATTACGTATCCTCCACGTCAAGATCCAACCCTTGCAAATGGCTGAATTAAAAAAGGGCAGAAGGGTTTCTTTGTCCTTTTTTTGAAGGCTTAATTACCCGTATGCGGACAATGGGATCACAAAACAATATTTTATGTTCCGCTTCGTGTTAATCTCTTGGCTTTGTGCCTCATGTTGGAATGTTGAACGGTTAACTCTCTCGTTTGTTGCGAACTAGATGGGTGTTATCTTTCACTTCACTTGAAACGAGATTTCAACAGTTTCACTCGAAACTAACTATGAATGTAAACTAATCTTGGTAATGGAAATGAAATAACTTTGAAACGACGATTTGCAACTTTGTAATATGACACATACTACTTCATACCATCAAGAACTAAGCAGTTCGGTGCCTCTTTTATTTGCCGCACCATTAAGACTTCGAATTCTTTACCAGCGCATGTGTTTCCTTCCTCCTATAGTCCCGGGGCCTTTAAGCGGGGCGTGAAAAAGCATTTGATGAGGCCGTCAAGCTGAGGGCCGCCACTGTAGCACAACCGGTGTATGTGGTGGTGACCCCAGTCCTGAGACTTTGCCTTTAGCTTAACATCGGGCGGCGTAAAGTCATTTTGACGTGTCCTGGATAAAAAAATATTCTACCTGGTTGTGCCCAACTTATACGCCTTGGACCTTGGAGTTAGCAGGCTCATTATTGTTGATTGAGTTTGACTTTTAAAAGAGCGACTGCCGTCTGACCTCTCAAAGCTGAAAAGAAAGCCTGCGTCTCGTGGTTGTTTAACAGGGACCTATGTACCGCCGGGGTTTTTTAGTTCTTTTTTTATATAGGCCTGATGGTAAGCTGAGGCAAAGTCTCAGGAATGAGAGTCACCATTGCAAACACCGATAGTGCCACAATGGTGGCTCTCAGCTTGACGGCCTCATCAAATCCTTTTTACGCACCGCTTAAAGGACCCAGGACTGTATGAGGAAGGAAACTTTATAAGCATGGTGACAAATACAGATAAAAATGTATAAATTTGACACCTTTAAGTGCCATTTTCAGCATAAGTAAACCTCTATAACGACAAGTAAACACATGAGTCTCATTTTAATTTCATTTACATGTTTTCGCAAGGTATTGTTGCAAACAAAAGAATCGCTGGCATTCAACCGCTCTCAAAACTAGCTAAATAAATGTTTCAGTTATGGACCTAACCTACTGATGCTTCAAAACGTTATTCATCAACAAATGTTTGGTCAACAATACCGAAACGCTTTGAAAGCAAAATTCACTAAAGAAACACCTACATTTGTTGAAAGTTGGAACAAAATAAGGCAATTTAAGTAATCGTTTATACGTGGTGAACTATTTGCCTGACATGAATTGGCTGGATCGACCGGCGAAGTATCCTGCGAATGGTCCAATTTGTGAGAGTGCTGGAGGGTTAAAATTCTTTTCCTTTTTGTATTGTCCTCTCCTCCACCGCTTGTGCTAAAAAACAGGTGGCCACACGTTCAAACGCTTACTAGGTAAGCTGCTGGGTTGTTTGAAAAAAGAATTTTGTTTGGATAATTTTATAGCTCTGTTTTTTATACCACTTAGGTTGTAGACAGGCATATCGCTTATCTGATGGATTACCCGCAATGTAGGAAATAATAGTCACACATATCTTACCGTGTATTGATACCATAAAATATAGGCCAATAACCAATTAATGGATCAAGTTCGTGACACTTTAGTGATTAAGACACTTAATAAAAGATCATTTAATTTATTTTTAACCACAAAGACCCATTTAAAATATATAAAGTTTTTGTAGGCACACTGAACTTTTTAACTCGGGCTCTACAGAGTGACATTTATCTAATAAAAAAATTCCCACTTACACTACTGAGCAGTTCTACGGTAGGACTACTAAGATTTTTTCTCACTAGTTCAATCTATTATACGCCACATGTTTTCGTACTAGAATATAATTTTAGGCATACAATTTAAAAGATATAAAATATACTGAGTAATGGCCAAAAAAGGATCCATTTCAGCCACGAATCGTTAGGTAGGTACATCTCTCTAAAAGCCAGAGGCTGAAATAATTGCGACACAACAAAAGCGGCGACCTAATTCGATTATTCTTTAGTGCGGAGTGTTTTGCGAAGCGGATTGCAACTGCACGTGACAACTGGTTTTATAGCTCCTGAAATACGACGACTTTAGAGAGCTAACGCGGTTTTAATCCCCCACTACCGCATTTTTTATTTTGAAATGCAGTTTTTATTTAGAAACAATTATTACAGTTTAACACGAGAATAGTTATATCTAATATTCGTTCTTCTTTTACAGTTAATTCGCTTTTTGTCTCTTTTACTTCCGCCTGCTTCTCATCATTTTGCCAGATTATGTAGGGTAGCTGTTAATAAGTACTGTACAGGCTCTATTTCTGTCTGAACTAGCATCTTCAGCTATCATTATTGAATAGTGTAGAATTGTCTAATGTAACTATTTCTATCAACACTAGAAATTTCCCATTACAACTGCTTTATAATATAGGTGAATTTTGTTCAAAATATCAGTAGCACTATCAGATAATTGTGTTTTAAAAGGAATATCTGAAACTGAAAATACTAGTTTTTTTTCCTTAACCTCTCACGCTACGCTATCTTGCTGTATTTAGAGTAGGTTCTATTTAGCCAGAATTTGAACCTGGAACCTCTTTACCGTTAGACCGATTCCTTAGCTACAAGGCCACTGACGCGAATTATAAGTTGCCCTCGTAGTTTTAGTATAACTAATTACTTATTCTACGACAAATCACCAAAAATTACGCCTGAAAAAGCATTTCACTCAGTTAATTAGTTTCACAATTTCAGTATTTCTGAACATAACGTTGATTTTAAATTAGATAGTAACTACAGAGCATACACCTAAACGCATCTGTTTGAGCTCAAAGACTGGTATGTGAGCTTTATGCGCAACAATCCTTTGGGAACGTTCCCATTGTAATTTAAATTTCATTAAATCTTCATTTCATTTGCACGGTGTCGGGTAAATACCGCTGCATTCAGGATAGCTGCAGCAAAGCAAATACAGTTTTGTGTAGTGTATACCTTTGTACATGTTGACTTTTCTTTTGTTAAAAGCCACGAATATAAATAGTTAATTGAATTTCTAATATCCTTTTTTATAAACGAATAAATATTTTTTGAAATCACTACCATCTGCTGACGGTGAAAGAAAAACATCGTGAGAAAACCCACATGTCCTAGAAGAAATTCTAAGACCATGTCCGATCCACCAACCCGCATTAGGCCAGCGTGTGTGGATTAAAGTCTAAACCCTCTCAGCTCTCTCGATAGAGGAGAGGAGACCCGTGCGCAGCAGTGGGGCATAAATGGGTTGCTATTATTATCACTGAAATCATAGTAGGTATTGTGACCTGTCCTGACTCTGTAAATTGTAACTGCATGTCATAATCTAATAGCTAATCGGATCTAGCTGTAATTTGGTACAGTAGTAGATTAATAGTCTGGATTAACAGATAGGTTTTTTTCTTGAGAATAATTTCCAATGGAGAACGGCAACGGGCACAAAATTTCGTGCGGGCGAAGCCGTAGACAACAACTTGTTATTTAATAAACGTGAATATTATTTATCGTATCACGCACTAGTGTGTGTCAACCTTAACAAACTGCGATAGAAAGGGATGACAGAATCCTATCAGTTTTTTAATACGACACTTACCATCAGACGACCCACACGTTTTCATTACTATACGTCTTACTAAAACCTATAACTGACTATTGTTTACCGCGCAAGAACGACTGTCCAGCAATAAGTTTCCCCTCCGATAGGTGGCGCCCGCGTAATGAGCTTTGTGGATTTATTGTACAGACACACATGTACACTGACTTATGCACACACAAACACATTTGCTCTTGTGTACAATCGCTCTCAGAAGTTGCTAGACATTAATACATTTACAAAAAACCTTTACACTGAATCGAAATATATTTAAAACTAGCCTATGCCCGCGGCTCCGCTTAAGTGGACGACAGTTTTCGCCTTTTTTGACTATTTCTATGGTTATTGTAATCAAACATCCGTAAGATTTTAATTCTCAAACTTTCTAATAAGAAACGGAAGACCTTTCTAGTAAAAAACTGCATCAAAATCCGTTCAATCAGCTAGTCATACATCGTCGCAGATAAATATAAAATGAAAAATGAAAAATTTATGCTTTAAAGATACAACATAAATAATTTACATCAAATTAGTTATTGATGTTATCAATGTTTATTGAGCTAATTCTGAGGGTGACTGTACATACACCGACACACATAAACAAACGACGCATTGGTTGTACACATACACACACACACTCATAGATATTAATACTGCTGACGTCTAGCCAGTGTGTAGGTATGTAGGTCAGGGTTGTCTCACAGTCAAGTGGTTTTATTTAAACACTTTATTTTCGCAGTAATCTTTTACGTAAGGACGAAGAAAGGATAAAAGACGGTCACAAGTTGTTTTAATGTAAGTTTTTCATTTCGTCTTTGTTTGTTTAAATAAATTGCTTGTAGGAGGTAGGACATGGGAGGTATGTAGGCTTCCCATCTGGTGGGCCGTGTGCTTGTCTGCCACCTAAGTAGTAAAAAAAAAAAAGGACACGACGGTATCTCCCGTCTGAAATGAGCTGTCCGACTGGGGTAGTACCTCCGCCCTACAGAACACCGCGGCCATAATAACCATCGTGTTGTGTTCCCGCCGGTAAGTAGGGTAACCAGAGCTCACTGTACCCTTCCTCCTACCATCGCTTCCTAGCCTCCCCGCCCCTTCCCAGCCCTCCCCCCTTCCCTTCTGGGTAGGCAGCGCGTGTGTGACACCCTTAATGTTGCACACGTTCACAGGCCACGGTGACCGCTTCCCATCAGGTGGGCCGTGTGCTTGTCTGCCACCTAAGTAGTATAAAAAAAACTTTAAGATAAGCGTCGTTCAACCCTTGATTAGCTGGTTGTATTCTGCGCTTTGTGACGATAAATAAATAACTTTTTCATAAAAAATACTGGTATATAGGGTTGGTTTAGTACATTTATATGATAATAAGTCATACCCGTATAAGCATCATAAACCATACTTCCCTGAAGGCGACGTTTTTACGATGTTTTTATCCAAAATAAAATACATACGTATTTTTATCTACCAAGAATGAAAGGGTTCGTGGCTTACGTCCCCAGCAGTCTACGAAGCTAGTCTGATGATGGGACAGGAAGATGGCCTTAAGAACTCTTAAACTAAACAAGAGAAACCTATCGAGTTTGGGCTCATTTGTTTTATTTTAGTAAACATTTTGATGCGAATTTCAGGGAACAAGTGCGAAGCTATAATCACTAAGTAAACCAACGTTAAAAAAGTTAGCCAACTAAGTAATTAAACAAAATTAAAGAACCATAAGTTACTTTGCTCAAAACTACTGTTCAAAATCTGAAAATTATCATAGACCTTTGACGCTGGCTGTACATACGTGATTATATGTCGCCACCCTATATCACCACAATATAGGGTGTAGTATTTCCATACCCGACTGGTATGCGAAGGTATTCGTGGTATACGTCGCTGATAGCGTCCAGTGAATGCAATAATTTAGCCAATCTACGCTATAATATATTTACAGAATACCGTCCCACGAATTTATGCAGGAATATATTAGCAATGGAATTTCGATATTGCTTGTAACCAGTTTATCCTCTGTGGGCAGGTATAGATATTCTATCTCACGAAGGCGGGTGAACAATTAAATAGTAGTACCTGTGTCTTGTAAATACGCGTACATGTGTGTGCGAAAGTTCATGTCACGTCAAAAGAAATTCATGTAAGTAGCTGTTAGAAGAACAACAATTGCATTGCAAGCAATTCATTTTTAAAAGCAATGTGTATATTATGTTTTACTACAATGCAAGCTAAACCGCCTTCGTGAAATAGAACATCTATAATAATATAGATCTATCCATATTGTTGCTTTTATTAAACGACTTCAAAAAAGGAGGAGGTTCTCAATTCGTACGCAATTTTTTTGTATGTTACGCGATAGCGGCGCCAATTGTGGATGGATTTTGAAACATTTTTTTTTTGTTTGATAGAGGCTACTTCTGAGGTGATCCCATATCCAGAGTATCAGAATCTGATGCTGGGATCTTGAAAAAATCGAGGGGAAATCATCAAATTTACGGCAAAAATACTGGTTTTGATGCCTTTGTACATAAGAAACCTCATAAATAGGTACTTTTCTATTTCTGTACACTAAAAAGTAAATAATATTAGTTTGTGAAGTCGGTTTTTTAAACGTAGTTATAATTGTTTCTACTAGTTGATGCCGTTGCTCCGCCTACGCGTACGATAGTTATTGTATTTTGGTCATAATTTCGGGTCTACTTAAGGAATTGCAATAACATAAAAAAGTATTATTCATTGTTTAATAAAAACAAAACCGCACCAAAATCTGTTCGGTAGTTTTGCGTCCATCGCGTACAAACTAACAAATAGAATTCAAAAAACATATTTTGACTTTACAATCGTTTAAGTAATTCAAGTATTTTTAAATAACTCCAATTTACAGACAAAGCTCGTTTACAATTTTATAACAATACTAGCTGTTGCCCGCGGCCCGCCCGCGTGGATGTCGAAATCCGTTTCAAAAACTATCCTATCTCTCAAGTTGGATAGAACTGCACAATACATGGTGTGCGAATTTTATTATAATCGGTTAAGTGGTTTAGGAGTCCATTGAGGACAAACATTGTGACACGAGATTTATATATATTAAGATAGATATATGGCAATGGGCTAAAACTAAAAAATCGACTAAGTTTGTCTCAAAATTTCCTGAATTGCCCAGTTCTAGAAAGACTTATTTTTCAGCTCTTTAAAAAATTCTCTCTCACTGATTCCAAAAAACTTCACAGTAGAAACGCGGTCAAGTGCGAACTTTCGCTGAACCTTATCGGATACGAGTCATTAAGTTTAATAGTTCGGTGGTTTTAGTGATGAGCTGCGACGCGACATGACCAAAGTTATGGACCACGAAATTGGGTTCGTAACCTTTAAGGGGTTAGAAGACTATACATTGCGACGAAATACCCGGTTGACGGCAATAGATTTGCCTGTAACGTTAGAGTTAAAATTTAACCGACTTACCTCCTTTTATAAGTCGGTTAAGTATACTAAAACTTTCTCCAAAATGTATGAAATATTTTTCTGAAAACAACTTATCATAACATAAACTCACGCCTATATCCCCGAAGGGGTAGGCAGAGGTGCTCGCACATAAATATCGATTCCATATTCTACGGGAACGATAATCGATAATCAAAAGATTCATTTTTGATTATACTATATGAGCTACCCTACTTCGAGCTGTCATTATTATCATCCTACATTAGACAGAGTATAAGAGTTCTAAAAATACCTGCAAGGTTCGAACCAATTCAGTCAATAATATTGTCAAAAATTCGCCCTTAAGGGCATCAAATTAAAATATGCTAAAACATTAGATTCTACCGTAACTTTGTAATGGCGAGATCAAAGGGCTGACTCGCTCAAGGAACATCGCCTCTCAAAAATTATCTGTAGTTAATAATCGTTAATTAAAGCACTGCCTAATTAATCTTTGTTTAAGTACACTTTAATCTCGCTTAAGTTTAATTTTATGAAGATTTTTAAACGACAGACGGAAGTCGTAAAGGTAATTTAGTTTTGTTTATGCACGCACATACACACACACACAACCAATGCACAAACACACACACATAACATAACATAAACTCATGCCTATATCCCCGAAGAGGTAGGCAGAGGTGCTAGCACCCACATTTCGCCAGTTTATGTTTAGGTCCCAATGTAAGCATGTTTTGCAAGGAGGTAGGACACGACGGTATCTCCCGTCCGAAATGAGCTGTCCGACTGGGGAAGTACCTCCGCCCTACAGAAGACCGCGGCCATAATAATCATCGTGTTGTGTTCCCGCCGGTAAGTAGGGTAGCCAGAGCTCACTGTACCCCTCCTCCCCCTCCCCTTCCTAGCCTCCCCACCCCTCCCCAGCTCTCCCCCTTTCCCTTCAGGGTAGGCAGCGCGTGTGTGACAGCCTTAGTGTTGCACACGTTCATAGGCCACGGTGACCGCTTCCCATCAGGTGGGCCGTGTGCTTGTCTGCCACCTACGTAGTATAAAAAAAAAAAAAAAAAGTAATAGGTGGCCAGTCTATTGCCATTAACCGGGCACTTACAAACCCGCGATAAATACACACATAACTTCGAAAAGCATCGAAAAGTCATTGGTGTGTGCCATGGTGAACCTGGGATCGAACCCGAGACCTCGTCTCAGCAGTCCATTACCCAGACCACTAGGCTACCGCGGTGCGCGCATAAATATATAAATATAAAATGTTCTATGACATTCTATACAGCTCTCTATAGACCCAAAGTAAATAAAGTTTAACTACCTTATGTAATGAGTTATAGACTGACATACTTCTGTAGGTACTTTTTTTGTAAATACCCAGACCAAATTAAAATAAACATATTTTTCAAACATACAAATATTTACACATCAGTCGAATGCATTACTCTACTAACACACACACACACACACACACACACACACACACACACACACACACACACACACACACACACACACACACACACAATTTTTATTTCGAAGACATTTTACAAAAGAAACTTTCCACTAATATATAGTTTAATACAGTGCAACCAGCAGATTCCCGTAAACATCTGAGCTGAGTATAAATCTAAAGTACTACCTCTTGTAATTTGTTGTTTTGTTCCCGAGTCTGACAGGACCACCGCGGGGGTGAGGGCAGCCCACCAGCGGCGGGGGCGGGGTGAAATGTGTTTATGTCTTGTTGTAAATTATTGCCCGAGGAGTTCAGGAAAAAGGCGCTTTTTGTTAAAATAAGGGATGTACATTAAAAAGTTTTATTTTATTTTAGTTGTTTGGGGGTAGATCGGGTGGGGAGCTGTGAGTGAGTATCGAATATGTGTTATTGTTTTTTTTCATGTCGCTCACGTAAAAATGACTTCACATCGCCTGATGGTAAGCTAAAGAATAAGAATAATATTTTTTTATCTAACACACGTCAAAATGACTTCATCTCGCCTGATGGTAAGCTAAAGGTAAAGTCTCAGTGTCACCACTACATACACTGGTAGTGCTACAGTGGCGGCCCTCAGCTTGACGGCCTCATCAAATGCTTTTTTACGCCCCGCTTAAAGACCCCGAACTACAGGAGGAGGGAACACTTGCGCTGGTAAAGAATTCCAAGTCTTTAAGTTTTTAATTTATGCTGTCCTTGTGAATTCACTCAGAGTAAAAAAAAAGGTTTGTCTCCCTATCAATGAGATTAAGCGTACGAAGAATTTAGTAAGTTTTTATTGTATAGAGCACATAATAACATCATCTGAGAACATAGCTTAAAAATTGGTTGCCTGTAAAGTCGGTATACGGGCGAAAGTTTTACGTGACAACGACTTTGAGTGGTAAAATAATTTTTATGTCTGTCTCTCTCGCTCTTAGGCGGGCTAACCATGCCCGAGTGGAAGGGACGCGTGCCTCTCACTCGCTCTCATTGTGAGCGCATAACGTGAGCGGAGCGTAACGCAGTTTCTTGAAGTGTCACCCGGCAAACCAATTTATAAGACGTTGTCACGTCAAAAAGTGAACCTTAATGTAACAAATTATTGAATGTCATACAAATACTATCCCGTAATCCTATACTGTAAGCTATAAGTTTTGGTGGAAATAAAATATTTTATTTATTATATCTTTTTTACTGTCACTAATACATCAGCCATTCAATTTAAAAACCTACCTTGAAAAAACAACGAGTCTGTCTCCAACTGCACTCTCGAACCAAAAAGCTTTTAAAACCAAAGAGTGCGGATAGATACCCACAGTGTTGTGTATGCTCACTGCCAAACTATACATACACACGTATGGTTGTATGTATGGTGTGTCGCTAGCTCTCAGCTAAAGTTTTAGTGAGACAACTTTGTACAACTTCAGACTACTTCGAGTGAATTAACATAGTTTTGTAAAAGTCGAGCTAAGTCTGTACTTATATTTTGTATTACAGCATTTTCATTGGTAAACTTTTGTATAACCGGTTTTTTTTAATACTACTCTAATAACATGTGAATAACGCTCTAGGTTACATAATTGTAAGTACTTTAATATTAAGACCTTATAATATGTAAGGCAAAGTGGGCAGGAAGACCACGGTCGACCTCGCAGAGTATACACTACGACACTAAGACCAAATTATTGATTTATTGCAAAAAGTGCAGGTCAAAAGCATTCGAAACCACCAGGTTTGAAAGAAAGGTTTGATGACAGTAGAGGAATGATGGAGGTAAGCCATCCAAAATGAGCAGTCCGATGGGGGAAGTACCTCCGTCCTACAGAAGACCGCGGCCATAATAACCATCGTGTTGTGTTCCCGCTGGTAAGTAGGGTAGCCAGAGCTCACTGTACCCCTCCTCCTCCCCGCCCCTTCCTAGCCTCCCCACCCTTTCCTACCCCCGCCCTTTCCCTTCAGGGTCGGCAGCGCGTGGGTAACGCCCTTGTTGTTGCACACGTCCATAGGCCATGGTGACCACTTCCCATCAGGTGGGCTGTGTGCTTGTCTGCCACTTAAGTGGCATAAAAAAAGGAAGCGCGTGAAGTATGTAAGGACAGAGGTAAATGGCGGTCTGTTGTATCTGCCTACCCCGGAGGAAAAAAGACGTGAGCATATGTATGTATGTATGTATTAAGCTAATCATGTAACTGTTTTGTTCTCCCAAAGCTTGTTATACTTAATTGTTTATCAAAGTAGATTTTTCTTTAATATACCTAGTAACTCATTATCATAAGACTAGTGTCCTACCCTTACCTTTTTATTCGTGCGGAAATCCCGTCAGATACCACCCCCGTTGCCAACAAGGGCAGTTATGTCGGAATCGAACCGACTAAAACCGCAGACCATCTTGGATCTGCCAGCTGGGGTGTATGGTGGTCTAAAAGGCGTTTCGCACCCCGACTGACCCGGGATATCTCTGGCTTCGAGTTGAACCCCTCGGGTTTGGAAACCACGGGTCCAGTCATACCTTCGAAAAACGGGCGGGCGGGAGATCAAATGAGAGTGATAGATTTTTAGCCTACATGTATTTTTATTTCTCCACGAGCTGCTATCCTCTAAGCACATCGCAGCATAGTCAGATTACTAGGAACGACCTTAGTATTTTTTCGACTACGCTGAAAATTAAATTCGAGATAAAATAAGTAAGAAATACAAAGTACAGTCGAGTGCAGCGCTCCGCAAGGCGAGTCACCACTTACAGTATTTTCCGATTGAAGCAGTACAATCGCTGCCAACACTCGTTTATAGTTTTTCCATTCTACGTGATTAATGAGTGGCCTGATTAAATTTGCGCCAGTCAACAGCTGTCTCAGCAATTGCGCTGTCTTATTACTCCCGGCTTTAAACCAGTCCCTTGGAAACGAACACAGAGAACCGTTTTATTGGTACTTTATGGAATTTATGAGCATGAATATTGACTGCTTTTGTGCAGTGTAGTGGCCAGTGAGGCTGTTGTGTTTGAAGTATTACGTTCGATTTATTGGATATGCAAGATGTTATTGGGTATTTATAAAGTAAAATTCGTTGATAAGACCGAAGACGTTTTATACGAAGGCTAGATGAAAACTACCAACGAATGTGTCAAAAAAAATCTTGAAGTAGAAGAAACGAAAGGTATAAAAATATAATCGCTGCTTACTTCAAACCTCAATAGAATTTAGAAATTCAGGCTTACAGCACTGAATGTAATTAATATAACTAACAAATTAAAAAGCCAAACCCTCGACATAGCTAACACCACTCCCGTATAATTCACCTTTCAAACCAAAAAAAAAAACATTAAAATCGTTTCAATCGTTTGGTAGGTGCGATGCCACAGACACACAGACACGTCAAACTTATAACACACAATCGTTTTCGCATTGGGGGTTAAAAATATTTCAATTGACTCGTCTCCTATTAAAATATTCTGTCCACAACACATTGAAAACAATACACTGTGCCAACATAACCGTCAAAAAATTCATAATTAGAAGACATCAGTTTGATGGCACTGTTATCTAATCCCCTTCATCAATCAAGCCACACGCACCAAAAAAAAAGCAATTTCGAGTGAAACAAACGGTCCGCGTAAAGCCAAGAATATCATCTTATCTAAGTTAAATAATTTATCTTCTTTACTCACAATACTAAGTACGGGCTTACAGCCCACAAATCTGAATAGACGTTTGTATTTTATTACACTCACACAAAAAAACTTCATTACGAAGACTTTTATAGTATAGCGGTTGAGCAGACGACAGCAAAGTCAGGTGTCGTGGATAAGATACCCGCTTATTGCAAATATGTTTTTTAATTGGTGTTTCTGTCTACACTACTATAAAATTGTATACCAGTTGTATTATAATATTGTATAATTCTATACACAATTTTTTTTTTTTTTGAATTCATGTCTATTTATCTGTTTGTCTACTTGTTCACGATGGATACAAAAACTCTGGATTTTGATGCATTTTTTTTTCTATTAGAGAAGTCTTGGTCAAGTTAAAATTTGACGTATAGGTATGTCAAAATAGCTATAACACAATCTAGTTAAGTTATTCTTACTTTTGGTCTAAATACCACTTTGTGAACTGATTCTACATAATTAACTTCATAAACAAAAATCCGAATAATCATTTGTATTTTATTACACTCAAATCAAACTTCATTACCCGACAAAATTTTACAACAGTTACAAAAAGCACTTTAAATTCTCGAATTAGGTTACAAACGAAATCGGCAATCAGCAAAACAATCGGCGATATCCGTCGGCTATTAGTCCGGTGTCGGCCGAGAGGGGGCGATAGGGAGGCAATTAATCTTTGCCAGAAGGGGGGTAAGGGTCACAAAACCTGTCGGTAACACGCCCGCCCGATCAACGCAACTGAAGATATCCGACGTATGAATTTTGTACGTGAGTGTACTTTATCGACAAGTGACTTACGGTCGAGATTTGTGTGTGTGCGTAATGTATGTATGTGAGAGTTCGATGATGATTTATTGTAATGTTAGGGTTAGGTTAGGTTTTTAAAAATATTACGGCACATTTTCTTAATATATTATATTTGATCCGTTAATTTCACATCATCATTAAATTTTCGGAGCCCGAAGTACGGCAATCGATTTTATATTTGGATTAATTTGACTATTATGGAAACGACTACCGTCTGCCCTCCCAAGATGTAGAAGAATATTTTTTCTCATCACACTCCGAGCATTGTACCACCTCAGCCGGGGTTTTCAGTCCAACTACGAATAAAATTGACTGTATTTTCCGTGAAGCGACTGCAATGTCACCTCCCCACTACTGGCGTTATATCAAATTTTGAACTGGTTAGTGTTCCAATTACCCATAGTAAATACCATAGATGATTGTATAGCAATCGGGGTCAACGTGCTCTGCGAGGCACGGAGGTACTTATCTTATGTTAAGAATGTTCGCCCATCCTAAAACTGATCTGTCTGGTAGGTCTCTTTATATACGCTAGGTAATATTTCACAACACGTCTTTCAAAGCGCTCTCATCTCAACTACTAAAGTAATATTCACTATAACTTAAGTAATATAAACTTATCAATTAATAAGTTGGTAACACACGCGGCACGTGTCTGAACACAATTACGAATATCATTTTAGTTATAAATTTAATATCAAGTTAGAGGTCTGCGAAATATGCTTAATATCACCTTTACCACAATTACTGAGACATAATAATATTCTAAGGGCACTTTCATAAAGAACAGATTTCTTGTATGGGCGAATCGGTACCGATCGGTGCAGGTATTCATTTCTATGTTAATTCATGCGCTCACTTATAAAGAAACAGGTTTAAACTTGACGGTACCGACTAACTACGCCGCATCAATAGGTCCAAGCGTAAATGGTGATAAATATTCTACACGACATTCTACACAGCGCTCTCTATACCCAAAGTAAACATAGTTTAATTAGCTTGTGTTATGGGTTCTAGAATACGTATAAACCTACTTGTAATGAGCGGGAATTGAACTTGCGCTTCCTGTCGTAGCAGTCGAATGCACTGCCACTACGCCACAAAACCAGCCAAATAACAAAGGTTAACGAAGTTTTGATAGTTTGGTATTTAATAAGCAAACTTTATGGGACAAACGAAATAAGTAAATTTTCCAAAAGTAGAAATGAATCGTCTTATTAAATGAAGGACATGATGGCAATTCCGGACCGGTTTACCAGTTTCTGGAGCTAACTGAGTTAATCCTGCATCGATCGGTACCGACCTACACCGATTTGTCTGTACCGGTAACCTACTTCTTTATGTACACACCCTAAGACGAATAGCTTGGAGCCCAACTGGAGTACTTACCTCGTAATAAAACGTCTAGTGTTTATTAAAGGTTTATATACGTAAGTTGATACTCCCAGCGAGACAACACACATGTAAGTATGTGAGTGTGTATACATGTTGTATTATACCTACCTACCTATAGGAGCAACCAATTACAGACAGAATTCATATTATATATGGTGAGCGAGCAGTAGTTTAAACGATCGCTTTAGACTAGACAATTTAAATTTGTACCTGTACATCAGAGATAGATATTAATCAACATAATTTATATTAAACATATTAAATGATTCTTGAACCGATTTTTTTTCAAGTTCTTGTCAATAAACAAGATTTTTTTTTAAGTGACAAAAACGTCTAATATTTGCGATTGACGTAAAACCATCGAACGGTTTTTGATGCAATTTTTTTTTAAAAAGGTCTTAGTCAGACTTTAAATCTGGGTATTGCCGTTATGTTTGATTGTAATTTGTTAAGTAGATCCGGAGATTTTACCAAAAACCGATAATAAACCTCCACGTGGCCGCGAGCATCAACGTTAAAAGAATATTGATGATTATAAAAGCTAGTATCTAGATATTTTTACTTTGAAAAAAAAAAGTCCCTTTCATGTACCAAAATGAATAACACATCAAACGAGATCAGCACACCATGTTCAGTGACCGTAAATCAAGCAGCCGTCACCTTATTACTATTCCGAACACGGCTTCGCTTCTCGATTCTGAACAAATTGCGTCCAAAATCAAGATAAAATGTGAATTAACTTCGCTTATTTACGTTCAGGGAACTGTGTTTTTAACGTATTCTGTTTTTTGTGGCCAGAATAATGTCGTCAGAAGTAATTGCGTTTTTACTCAGCAGTGATGGTGCATTGGTTTAAGTGTAGGACTTAGAATCGTGTGGTAATGGTCTTCTGCAAATTAGGAGGATTTAAAGAAACTTACGTAAAAGAAATAAAAATATATATTTAAAGATCTGTAAAGGAACTTAAATACCTGCTATTTTTCTGGTCCCACGAGATGCTTGTACTTACAGTGTCAAAAACCAAGATTATACCCGTAAAAATAAATATTTTTTAATTTTTTTATAATACATAAATATTAAATAAATAAATATTCTACGACATTCTACACAGCGCCCTCTAGACCCAAAGTAAGCATAGTTTAACTAGCTTGTGTTATGGGTTCTAGAGTGCTGATAAACATACTTATATACTTTTTTTTTTTTTTTGTAAATACATACTTATTATACATAGAAACACCCAGACCAATGCAAATAGACATATTCATGCATACAAATATTTGCACTGAGTGGGAATCGAACCCGCGCCCCCTGCGTAGCAGTCGCATGCACTACCGCTACGCCACAGAGGCCGCCACATAAAAAGTAAATATAATTTGTATTGTACTTTTCTCATAAATATAACACGCTACCCTAGTTTAACTATTTGGGCCAAGCCAATATCCATGGTATTGCTCTATTTTCTTTCTAAATCCAATACCTAACTCACTAAAACGAAACGGGATGACGTCACCAAAAAGTTTCTACGACGCTACGTAACAGCTACGAGACAGCTACGGAAACAGCTACGCGTAATCCCGCGCTACGCACTTTGTTCTTGTTATCTTGTTTACTTTTATTAATACAGATTACTTTCGGGAATATCTATCGCTTTCATTGAACTTTTTCTTGTCTTGCCTTGTCTCTAGCCCCGCAAAGACTTTGCTCATTATAAGTTTGGCGAAGGTAGTAGCTGTTTCGGAAGCGGATGTATTATGACGACTGAACTTTGCTCGCAGCATTTGTTAAATTAAAAGAAAGATGATATATTATTATGTGATAGAAAAATAATTATTTATAAGATTATTGTGTTAATTAGTTAACTAACCAGACTTAGTCGATTGTACGATATGCATTCCAGTAGGTTATACTAACGTGTTATAATAATCAGGGTATGATGATAATTATAATAAGTTTTATTATTTTTTTGCTGATTTTGTTTGTAATAAATTATAATCATTGCTTACAATCATGATAAACCAGCTTGAAAATGAACTGTTTACTTTATCATGACAAGAATTAAAACAATAAATTGTAATTAGATTACGTAAATATACAAAAATTGCCCACTGAGATACTTACCAGCCTCTTATCGAGATGCTTTTTTAATTGATACTCAGTTTAGTGAACACAGAAGAAAAAAAGAAAGAAAATAAGAATTCAGTGTGATTCTTAAGTTTTTTATAACGTTTTGTAACTGCCGGTTATATGATCGTTATGTACAGAATAAACGACTTTAATTTTGACTTTGACACCCCTCGCTGGCCAGTGGTTATGTCGGACATTAACCGACTGAAACTGTACGCCGTTTTGGGTCTACCGACGCCTTCCCTCGCACCTCGACCCTAGTCCAGCTATGGTTATCAGATGGCTCCCTCGGATGTGGGAACCATAGTGTGGGGAGACTATGGTTCCCACATCCGAGGGAGCCAGCCCCGAAAAGAGGAGAGGCTGTACGCACGAATAAGCGAGTCCCAATCAGCTTTTCCTGGTTTATAACACTTTCAAGATTATGTTCTTTAAATTAAAAAAATCTTTGAAGTAAGTAATTTTTCTTCTGTAACTGAACATTTTCCTGAACACCAAGAAATTTTAAATAATTATTCAAACGTTCAAAACCCTGCTTATTTTCTTTGACGGGAAAATAGCGAAAAAAAATGTAGAAGGAACGTTAATAGCTATTAATTTTAATTGGACTCCGATGGTGAACCCCCGCACTAATTTATTTAATGGTGAATGTGGCTCGCTGTAACCACGCCGGGATTATACAGGATGTAGTTTAATTTAATTTATGGCTAGAAATTAATAAGGTGCTAAATTAAAAGAAGCGTTGTAGTGGTATGTTTCTTAGAACTAATTTATGTTCAGAACTTTTTTCGGGGTTTTGGAGGAATTGGGTGAGATGTCCCTCTGGCAAAAAGGGAGGATCCTCCAAACAGGTAAATTTGACATTTAGATGTTGTATGCATACTTAAAAAAAAATATTATGTAGATTTATACATAAATAAAAAAATATTCTGCAACGTTCTACACAACGCTCTCTAGATCTTAAGTAAGCATAGTTTAACTAGCTTGTGTTATAGGTTCTAGAATGCGGGTACTACACTTTTTTGTAAATACATAGATATTATACATAGAGATACCCAGATCAGTGCAAATAGACTACTGCTTGGTTTGGGTTTAGATGGCACTATGTAATAAATCCTAGGACTTTTATTTTTTTAACATTATCTAGAGATAATAACACTAATGAAAGTTGCAGCATTTGCTGCAACTTTCATTCGTATTTCGCGAAACCCAAAAGTTTCGGATTCAAGTACTCATCTAGTTACTTTCAACTTCAAATAAAGCCTTTATCACGAAATAGATGGCTCATTGTAGAGTCAAGTTGTCACCCCACAACCGCTGGCAGGAAGTATGAAGTTCACGTGATTTACGCGCGCTATCGTAGAGACTTGATTTGTAGAGCCATCTCGAACAGTGTTTAATCAAAGATAGAGTCGGGCATTGACGGCGGATATAAATTGCGGATCGTCTGATATAGAAATCAATGGTGGCTCATTTCCTTTGGAATGTAGAGTTTAGTTTAGTGGTACTTTTGAAATTAATACACTATCTTTTACGTAATGTAGAGACTTCAACTATAATTTATGAATAAGTGATTTAATGATATCAAGAGGAGATAGAAGCCTCGTTTTTTCAACAAGTAGAGATTTGACTTGTGTCGATGGAGTAAATTAAATGATATTTATAGGACTACCTCCTATAAATATCATTTGAGTGAGCTTTTGATATAGAGTTGGGCTTAGTAGTATGTTAGAAACTGTGAAACAGTATTTTTTTTATGTTACGGTTGCAATACTTTGCATGAAACAGGAATCAAATACAAATTACACAAAAATAAGCTAAAACCACAGGACCAAATTCAATGAGACAAAGTGCTAAAACATGAATCTGAAATTGAGACTCGTAGCAAATTCTACATGTGCTACGGTAATAACGTAGCATGAGCTACGTGTGCCGTAGAGCGTTAAATCAGTGCTACGAGCGAACAAAGTTCCTTACTGTAATTTCCAAAATGGTTTTTGTTTTTACGATGTTTTAATTACAGGTTCTTTTTAATGGAATCGGGAGGGAAGTCATTAATTAGGTCGTTAATTAACTCTTTTGACTAGTCCGTGAGAAACTTTAAATTAAGTACTTAGTTACTTGGATTTATTGGAAGGTAGAAAGGGATAGACAGAGAAAATGCTCACAATTTACTGACTATGTCTTAAGGAAGTAGGCCTATCGTTGCTAAGCAGTACCACTTTCACTCGACTTTGATGAACCCCTAAGTTTATTTAAAAAAAAATATTACCCGAACTGAAAATTGAATCCAAGACTTCATGTGTATTAACCCCAGTGGTAGTTACTATGCCATTGGGCCCGCGTCTTATAAGGAACTAATAAAACCTAGTAATATACCAAGTATATGACTGTTATCAAAACAATGCCTAAACTGCTGGGTTTCAAACTTCAAATTTCAGAAGAAAGAAAGAAAGAAAACTAACTTTATTTATGAACACGACGCACATATAAACATTCAAAAGTTTCATAAAAACAAATACAAAAAAAAATATCACCACCAGACGCAAAAGTCCACGATCCACAACCCACCAACCAATAGACTAACCCATCTATGGCCTGTCTAAGCGCTAATTTATGTCATAAGCATCAACTGAGAAAGGATGTTTAGAAGTTTTACCCTTAAGAGGGTAAAATACCCAATTTCTCGGCTACTAGTTGACTTGAGATATACTTCCTAACCCGCTTCCCCCCTTCAGGGTCGGCAGCGCGAGTGTGATGCTCCTATTATTTCACACATCCATGTGCGAAGATAATCGCTTTCCATCAGGTGGACCGTGTACTTATCTGCCACTTTTTTTCGTCAAAATGTCTTTACCTCGCCTATAGGTAAAGCTATAGGTAAAGTCTCAGGACTGGGGTCACCACTACATACACCGGTAGTGCTACAGTGGTAACACTCAGCTTGACAGCCTCATCAAATGCATTTTCACGCCCCGCTTAAAGACCCCGGGACTATAGACTATAGGAATATAGACTAAGTGATATTAAAAATGTTTATCTGTTTGTGGAGAATGCATTTTGTTTTACTGTTTCAAACGTGATATAACACAGCTTGAAGAACAAAAACCATTTTTGTTCACATAAATCCCATGAACTGTAAATCAAAACTACGCGTGTGGGCGCCGGTGTAATGTGCGCTATAAAATATGCTCGCCGCGTATTAATAAACCCACTTTATAGCGAACTAGTTTACTTTTTAATGGAATGCGTACTACAGTATACGGCTCAACCTTTTCGAGGCTTTTAATAAATAACATGGATGTATAAGTAATTTATTTGTGGTTTATTTGCTAAATTATTTTAATAAAACACAAACATTTTGGCTTAACTGGAGGAGATACCGGGCATACTAGTACACGTCCATAGGCCACGGTGACCGCTTCCCATCAGGTGGGCCGTGTGCTTGTCTGCTTACCTCATCATCATCATCATTCTCTGAACCTTTTTCCCAACTCAGTTGGGGTCGGCTTTCGAGTCTAACTGTGATGTGTCTGCCTACCTACGTAGTATAAAAAAAACTTTTGTTAATGTGAATTTTCTGGCAAAAAGTACTTAGGTAATTTCTTTTGCGTACCATTTCGGAGATGTACCTACCTGCGTGGGAGGGTACAAAAAAAGTAAAAAAAAAATGTATTCCGTAATTCAAAAACCTTTATTCGAATATGACAAAGATGTCGCGAGTGTTGAGCACTTCATTATATTTGTGACGTCACAATAGCATAAAGGTAGCCATTGTTGGACGCAAGAAATTACTCACCGGTACCGAAAATAACTTTTTCTTTCATAAACCGGAGCTTATTTTAGTCGTAAGACGAAATATTATTTTTGGTACCATTGTAATTTTAAGAATACGTTTAAACCAAATTTAGACTCATTTCTGTTATATTCATTAAATTTCCCTATATCTATATAATGATAACTCTCTCTCTCAGTAAAATCAATCTGTTTAAAAAAACACGTGAAAGCATAACAGACAGTTACTTATGAACTCTGTCTGTCTGTTACGCTTTCATGCCTAAACTACTAAAACGATTGTGATGAAATTTGGTACAATAATAAACTAAAGTTTGGGAAAGGATATTGGCTAATTTTTATTGCGTAAAAAAGGCAGAAGAAAGAAATAAGAGATGACAGTTTGCATGAATGTTCGTCGTTTATAAAGATATCACCATGAATCTTTGTATTATAGGCACTTGATAGCAAATAAATGTACCTAAGTACTTACTATAAAGCGTTTTTTCTTTATTTCGATCTGTATAGGGATGAAAAGGGCAGGCAGAGCGAAGGGCAACAATATATGAATACGACAAAGTTATAAAATTGTCTTCACTTTTTACCGGAATACCTTTACACAATAGAATACATTTACTCACACCAATAAAAGACTATTACTTCTCAAATCTAAAAAAACTTGTCACAGTAACACACAAAACAATAGAATACATTTACTCAAACCAATAAAAAAATCTAATCCACAAAGACTTGTCTCAGTAGTACACACACAAATATCTCATTGACCTCCAAAACCCTTCACTCCTCTTCATTACTCCAACTTTTATTAGACAGCCATCTTACCCTCCACACATACATTACCCTTTCATTCCGTTAACTCAAACTTAAGAATACATTCTCATACATATGTTAAGACACTACGTGATACATACAAGACTTTCACATCCAATATCAAGTGACATAACAAGAAAATTCCGAAACTCGTAAAGCGTACAACTGACCTTTACTTGCCGGAGACGTCGCTACCGAACCGTTCCGGCAACTTTGTAACTGGACCTATAAAATGGCTGACATAAAATCGGAACATAAAATTTGCTGTAATACGTACGTCCCTTCGCCTCTACGTTATTTGGCTATTCGAGCGGACGAATGTTTGGCATGATGTGTCCAATATGTTATACACTAGCTGATACCTACAGCTCCGTCCGTGCGGAGGTTGGTTATCAGATTTTGGTCATAGATTCGGTTTTGTTTTCAACCAAATTCAATCAAACATAGGTCAGAATTTAAGTCAAAGCAAGACATTTGTGATAAAATAAATTAACTCAAAATCCGATAGTATTTTTAGCGTCCGACTGAAATAAACAGACAAAAATTCATAAAAGATATGATCAAAATAATTAATTATAATTAACATAACCCAAGTTTTTTTAATAACTCCTAATGCACACAGCTCACTTACAATTTTATAATAGTACTAGTGGACTCGACAGACGTTGTCTTGCCCGACTGCAGCGCCATCTGCCGGGCTGATTTGTAAATCTTAACCATCCAGGGCGCCACCAAAACGCATACAAAAAAATCATTCAAATCGGTCCAGCCGTTTAGGAGGAGTTCACTGTCAACACACGTACAGAAGAAGTATATGTTTATATATATAAAGATAATAGTAAAGATAGATAAAAATATATATCTGCCAAACTATTTTGAATGAAATTAAATTAATTAGTTTCTGTCACTATAACGAAACAGTTCCATAAAATAAGCCGGGATTATACGCCGGGCCCCGAGATTTAAGATTTAATCCCGGTGTGCAGTTATAGCAATTACTATTTTACGGTCGCTAACTGTTGACGATTAAAACCGTTTCAAATCTCGTGAGTGTATGGTGCACTATGGACAGTCGACGACATAAGTTGATTAACACTAAAATATTTATAAACCTTGTACACAAGTTTTTATATGACTTGCTTTGTTGTTAGTCAGTTAGTTTGTTTGTATGTTAGTCTTGGAAACCCATACATGTATTAACATAATTGATATGTAACTAGTTTTATAATCCCTAATATATTTTTAATGTTTAAGAGTTAATGTGATTTAATAAACCAGAATGTGTAAAGCGTCTACTATATGGAGTTCAGCAAGAATGGCATTAGAAGGGAGTCGGCAGTGCGACTGTGAAGTTCAAATCCTTAAGCCATGGTGACCGCTACCTATCATTTTTATTTAATTATCATTTTTATTAAGAATATTGACTTCGAATAATCATCGCTGATTTTGACTGTACGTTGTACATTCTTATTGAAATGTCTAATTTGAAAATTTTTAATATCAGACCCACAAAAATTCGCATTGTCCAACCCTTCAAATTAAATCTTAAATAAAAATACTTGTGAAATTCCGCCCGCTGTGCCCGTCCGACCCTAAACTTTAGGGTCCAAGTGTTCCCAATTGTTTATAGGGCATGCTAATTAGCGGTTGACCTCCAACCACCTCTGGGAGGTAGCGGAGGTGCTTGAGAGGCCTCTGTCAATAGGGATAACAAACACTTGGTGGATAAAACATGGTTAATGGTTTAGTGGAAAGTTGTGGCGGAGTGGATAATGGTTTAAATACATTATATGGAAGGGTTAAGTCGGGGAAATACCGACTGTAGTGAATAATTTTTTAAGTATTTTTTTTATTATTCTACTACGTATTACTATTCAAACACAAATCTGCGCACACTGCTCTTTCTAATTAGATAATCTTGACTTTTACGAGAGCGACAGCCTTCTGATGATAATAGCTCTTAACTGTGCCAGACCCTCGTCCTGTTGATAGTATTTATCGTATGGTAGGCGCTACAGTAAAAGTCAGAACGAAACAGAAGATATAATTGATAGTGGTGTATACAACACACTGAACAAGAGAAATAATAAACATCAATCATTCAATCAATATATCAATTCCACTTCTGTACATAAGCCTCTTCTAATATACGCCTAAGTACCTATCTCATGGGTGCATTTTACATTTATGGGTAATGTAAATTTATTTCACAGTTACAATATAAAGATGCTTACGAGTAAATTATATCCTTTTTTTTTATCGTGCGGAAATCCCCATGGATACCACCCCCGACGGCCATCGGGGGTGGTTATGTCGGAATCGAACCGACTAAAACCGCACGCCGCGCCGTCTCGGGCCTTAGTAACCGGGGTGTAAGGTTACCCAATGGGCATATCCCTCGCACCCCAGCTGACCCCGGGCCATCTACGGTTTTAAGATGGCCCCCTCGACCCCCCGAAAGGGGGGGTGGGGCGTGGCGAGCCTTGGAGCAGCCCTCTAGAGGGCCACTCCCACCCCGGCCGGATTGGCCGCAGGCAGCAGCGTCTCCCGTGGCGAGTGGGAGGCGCTGCTCGCCTCCGTTGCCCAGGTGCACCACGTGGAGGTTCCGGCCCGCACCCTAGAATACGCATTGTGCACACAAATAAAAACTGTTTGTTTTTTTTTTCATTATAATAATAAAATATATACAGACATTTTCGTGTTGAAGTGTCAGTCACTTCAACACGAAAATGTCCGTATATATTCCGCCATAAGCTCTTTTGCCGTCCCGTTTCTTTATTGAAACGCTGAGCAGCTGGACGCGGCGATAGCGGTATAGCTGCCTGAGCCGCCGCACGCGGCTGGCTCCGCGGCTAAGCCGGCATTAACTCGACCATGTGTGGCGGTGTTCACACCCGACTTGCCCCGG
The DNA here is from genome assembly GCA_963576445.1 of Lithosia quadra. Classification (NCBI taxonomy): domain Eukaryota; kingdom Metazoa; phylum Arthropoda; class Insecta; order Lepidoptera; family Erebidae; genus Lithosia; species Lithosia quadra. Next base: position 383,031 of record OY754895.1, read on the forward strand.
TATTTTGTTACTATTTTTATGGTTAAAAAGTTTAGTTTGGGAGATTTATTTTTTATACATAGGACACGTCAATTTGATTTCACTTCGTCTGATTATAAGCTGAAGGTAAAGTCTGAGGAAAGAAGGTCACCATTACATACACGTACCATGTTAACAATGGTGGCACTTAGCTTGACGGCCTCATCAAAAGAGGATTGTCGTCGAACACCGCGTGACACCCACCGGTCCCACTAGTGCTGCGACAACAATCCCCCCTGCCCGGCTATGCACTTGCTGACCCCTGAACGCAATCCAACCGCACGTTGGTACCTGCCCGGCTAAATTTTGTGACTGTGCCATCAAATTTCTACTCCCAGAAAAAAATGCTGGTACGATGTATAAACATTAGTTTGGAGTAAAGGAGTAAATTAGCAGTGATTTAAAACAGTTTTTACTGGAGAAGCAATCTTAATGAATATCGACTAAGGTCCGCAGCTGATTGCAATTTTTTGTCACCGACCTGCAGCTGTCACCCACTGACTTCAACGAGGTTGCCGTGATTTGTGCTCTTGAAATATGCGAGAACTATGCCGGCTGAGTGACAAAAAGTCACCAGTGAACTGACTCTCATAGTAATGTATAGGGCGAGTGACAGTTTATTTATGTATTTGACATACTCTAAAATTCTAAAATCCGATCAAGACCTTTCAAACAAAAGAAACTGCATCAAAACCCTTGCAGTACTTTTGCGTTCATCGCGCATCATACAGACAAGAATACCAAAAAAAAAATAATTTGGCGACGTACCCGTAGGACCTCCATGTTTGGACCCCATCTGAAAATAGTGCCCGTACGACCCTATTTCTAAAAACGGGGCCCGTACGACCTCATTTTATAAATCTTCTAAAATACAATCGTGCACAAAAGTGAGAATCGTTTTTTTTTAATATCTCCAATGTTCAGACACTGCCACTTTACAATTTTATACTAGTATAGATGAAATGAAATGCAACATTATACGATTAAACGAGCGGTATTTTATAATTCTCCTGACGAATGACGTCATTGTACACTGAAACGCTTTTACCGGACAATGTTCAATATTGGATGCAAATTAATTCGCGAACCAAAATGTGAGCATTTTAGCTTCAATATGTAATTTAATAAGTTCGTTTGAAAATGACGTATGCGAGGTTTTTGGATCGTGAAATGTTATACTCAAAATAATGAATGGTTTTGGGTATAATTATGGTTTTGGGTATAATGTATAATTATTAGGAGGTACGATTACACGACGGTATCTCCCGTCTAAAATGAGCTGTCCGACTGGGGTAGTACCTCCGCCCTACAGAAGACCGCAGCCATAATAACCATCGTGTTGTGTTCCCGCTGGTAAGCAGGGTAGCCAGAGCTCACTGTATCCCTCCTCTCCCCACCTCTTCCTAGCCTTTCCCCTTCCCTTCAGGGAAGGCAGCGCGTGTGTGTCACCATTAGTGTTGCACACGTCCATAAGCCACGGTGACCGCTTCCCATCAGGTGGGCCGTGTGCTTGTCTGCCTACCTACGTAGTATAAAAAAAAATTGACTATTTTATTTTGTTTGTATATTTATATATTATAAGTGTTATATTATCATCATTATCATAGGGTATTACTTAATTGTGGCCTACGGAATCTACTACCGGCATCTAAATGTAACTGAAAAGGCGCAAGCAATTTTTGCGTGAAACAGTAACAAACGAATTGATGGATGAATGTGTGTATTCATCTATCCATCTTCACAAAATATACGTTACTAAGTTTAGGCAGACACCGTCAGCATCAAAAACAAATGTATTTTTTTCAATTCGATGGCACTGATTCGTAACTTAATTAATACTTAAAAGAACTTGTATTCTCATGTCGATATTGCCATCATGGTCTTTTCATGGCAATGCCGTCACTTACGGAGAGGACCCGAGTATAGGTACCGCTCTTCGAGAATGCTTACTGGATTATTCATCACTACTCTGATGACTCCGAACTTTACAATATTTCTTACGTTTGTCTCTGTTTGTTACAGGTAATATTTCAACTGCCTGAAAAATTACTCCTCTAAGAAACCTCCGCCATTCAAAGGTTTGACACTTAAGATTAAAAAATATGGTACATTACCCACAAATGTCTCTCCATTCCTATACAGAACAACACGTGAAAGGCTGAGATATCACCCTCATATGGTGCAAACAATTCCATCAAGAACCAAGCGGTCCGGTGCCTCTTTCCTTTGCCGCACCATCAATACCTGGAATTCTTTACCAGCTCACGTGTTTCCTTCCTCATATAGTCCCGGGTCCTTTAAGCGGGGCGTGAAAAAGCATTTGATGATGCCGTCAAGCTGAGAGCCACCATTATGGCATATGGTGATTCCCATTCTAGAGACTTTGCCTCAGCTTACCATCAGGCGAGGTGAAGATTATGTTGACGTGACCGACATAAAAAAAATGTTAATCTGTTGGTGGAGAATGCATTTTTTTTACTGGTTTAGGCACGATATTCATCAATAAGTATTATCTTTCACTTGGCATATTTATTGTGATCGGGTTGGTGGTTTATTCTCTTACAATTTCAATAATTAAAACCTTAAGTACTTCACATTTATATAAATCGAGTTTCTTCAAAACATTTTCCCTTTCACAATATCTGTGAGAAAATAATTAACATCTAAGTACAAATTCCCAAAAACTTGAGTCAAATATCGAAGAGTGTTTTAAAGAAAATGTTAAGAGATTACGACACCTGGACCTGAAGTAATCCGCCTGCGGGGGAACAAACGGACAAAAGAGGAATAGCTCAAATGTTTAAGGAAATCCTTAAAAATTCAAAAAGTTTTCTTTGTAACTGTACGCTACGTTTAGGCTTAACGACACGACACCGATATCGTAACGATATTTTTTCATGAGTGATGGTTACTTATGTATGTTTTTCAATTTACGGACTCCTGATTAAGTATATCTATACTGTGCTATATAAACACTGAATACCGGTACATAATATATGATAGCTAGTATATTTCATAGCGCTGTATAAAACGCATTACTTGTATTATGAGTTCTAAAACGCGAATAATCACGTTTGTTACTCAATCACGCCAGAACGGCTGGATGAATCTAAATTAATAGTATGAAGGTAGATTATAATCTGTAATAGCAAATAGATTACTTTTCGCGAGAACGTAATAAGTATTTTACACATGTGGAGTAACAGTTAGGTAGTTTAATAATAAATTCTAATAATAAATAGTTACTTCTGTGCTTACTCAGAGCCGAGGGGCTATTCCATATATCCCTGTTGAGATATCTCCGCCGATAGGGATTCTCGCATTTTTTTTATTTACCACCACCAAATATATGTGTATATGGAATCTCAGGTTCCCAAATCCAAAATCCCTACTGATCGCAATCGTAGAGAGGATTCCAGCGAACTGGGACCGCAATAGCTGGGACCGCGGTTCCAGTTGCCGGTTCTATTAAATTTAAATATTTTTCTTCCGTCGACTGGGACCACCCATAGAAAAGAACAAAAAAATAGTTAAAACCAAAAACAGTATAGTCAAACAAAAAAAAAACACTTCAAGTAATAATTAAAGAAAAAAATGATTTTTTATTTCCGTTTATTCAGTGGAGATATCTCAATCCACCGCAAAACGACGGCTTCGAAAAGGATATTTAAAAATCGTGTCGTCGGACCTAAAGGGCCTTGTATACCGCAGCTGAAGTTTGATACCGCACGCGATTTGTTTAGCCCCAAAGTCCGCGTCGGGCTTACACCACTCCGGCACGGTGTTCGTCAGATCGGCCGCGAGGGATTGCCGACGGTTTTTGTCCTACAAACAAGTTAGATGCAGTTGCGAAGCGTTATGTTTTGTTGAATTTGTTTCTGGGATTTATAAATTTCTTTTTGAAGCATTCAATTTTAACATTTGGCATGGTACTTGTGTGCACTGTTAGTAGGGGAGAGGTGGCATGAAAGGGACACGTATTGAAAGGGACAATCCAAATAACTAGTAAAATAAAAACAATTTCCAGTCAGCAATATTTTAGTTGTATGGCAACCTTGACGCAAGTTTATTCGCAGCAAACTTCAAACTTCTGTCATTTCAAACATGGCGGATTCATGAGAGTGTTGTTATTGGGATTGTAAAGTATTTTTTCTGTTATAGTTTCGAAACGTCATAGACAGTGCTGTGAGTTAATTATCTATGTGTGAATCACTTTTTAAGATAGGTTAGTCATCCAGAAATATAAGAACATAAGGTTTGTGAACTTTCATTTAATATTGTTGATTTTGTGGTTATGTTTTTAATTTTTGTATGATATTTATGAAAGGGACACAACAAACAGTTTTGAATGGGACATCCCCTTCATAACTGTTTCTTTCAAGATTGCTATTTTGCACTAGGTTTCTTATATTTTTTTTACTTCTTTTTTAGATTAGAAATGTCACATAAGAAGAGAACGGGTGTCGATGCAAAAAAAATTAAGAGGCAGTCAATAAAAAAACCTTTATGGAGGCTGTTGATATGGTATAATTCTATTAAAAAGTAAAAATATTTATTGTAGTGCAGTCTAAGTCTAAAAAGAGATATAATTATATTGTTGTTTTTCTTTAATTTTATATAATGTGTTTAATTTCTTGTGAATTAAAAGGAGACTAATTATAAGTGTCTTAAGAAAATCTATTAATATTTTTTAAATTCATTAAATCTGAGAAAAATGTTTATATTGTTGGTTTCTGGTTAGAGTTACATAAAAGTGTTTAAATTATGTTAATTTATTAAATGAAAACAGTAATACTCAATAACGTCAATACATATTTCCTCAAAATAAGGTACTGTCCCATTCATAAATGACTACGTCCCTTTCAATACAGTACATTTATGAAAGGGATAAAAGATACATTTTTTTAAGATGCGAAAATAAATGACTAAGAATTGATTAATGACAATTATTGCATTTTATTTCAGTAGTCTAATAATAAACGTTTCCTATGCGACTCCATCCTTTTCCAAATATTTTCTCAATAAGTTACTAGGACCTCAAAATCAAAAATGTCGCTTTCATGCCACCTCTCCCCTACTACAAATTAAATAAAGTCTACATGTAGAACTAAACTTGGGTTTCTGGGCCTTTTGGGGCCAAAAAAACATTTTTTATATATTTGTTGGCTTTTCCGGGAGTGACTGCCATCTGATCTTACTGATTCAGGTTTATAATGAGTGTAATCAGGATGGTAATTTCGTTTATGCAATTAGCTCACTGGCAAAACCATGACTCTACGGGCCCTAATAAAAAAATCCTGTCACAAAAATAATAATATATTATTCTATTATCAAATAGTAATAGATGAAGGAATAGTTTGCAATTTAGTTAGCGGAGCAGTTATCCGTGCCATCTCAAGATATTGGAGTTAACAGGCGAGCTCCGACAATCCAATCTCCAATCCAATCGCTACCACGGCGCCAGTGTTTCAGCTGATTGAAACTCGCACGGGGGCGCGCCGATCGCAAATATACTTCGGCATTGTTTGTGAAACTCCTACTGCTCTAACTTCTAGTGATTAAAATTGGATGAAGTACTTAAAAATTAAAGGTTTTGTGACAAAATAGGATATTGTCATTAGCTTGAAAGAGAATGTAAACCCACATGTAAATTCTATTTTCTCTTTCAAGCCGTCACTAAGACCTGCGGGACCCAAGCTTACTTCACCTGTAAGTTTGTATACTTGCTGGTCGATGACTTGTTGGTTGGGGGTCAGATAGCAGTCGCTCCCATAAAAGTCAAGATGAAAAATATGTACTATGAGAGGTTTCAAAGTGCAAGCTTTTGATATTGACCGTACCAACTGATCCCCTAATATTCGTTCCTGGAATAAAAAATGTAGATTCTACCAATGGACACCCATATAGGGTATATAAGTATGCCCTATATGGGTGTCCATTGGTCCCCCAATAGGAGACCAATCAATATTAGTTTATTTTTATAGAACCCACTCATCCCCTGGAATACACCCAAAACACAACGCACATACATATTTGCCAAACATATTTTTTTATTTTGGACACGTCATCATGACTTCACCTCGCCTGATGGTAAAGTCTCAGTCAGTCTCAAAGAAAATTAAAACATAAATATCCTTAAATCACACGATAAATCGCTTATAATACCGTCAAATTTAAAAAGTATTCTTCACTGAGATGTCTAAAATGTCTTCGCAAAGCATTTCCCGAAATCGCTTTTAGTCCAAACCCACACAAGATTCATTGTGGACGATTTGTACCCGGCACCTACGTCAGCGGGTTGTAACAATGCTGGCACATTTTAGTGGCCCAATAACTTGTGAGAAGGGACTATTTATTGCGGAGGTGCAGCCAGCGGGACGGACTTTCTTTAATATCGCCTGAGTTGATTGTGGCTGTTTATGGAGTAGCTTTTGTGAGAATTTTCAATAAGTATTAATTTGGAATTGAAAATGAAAGAATATTTAGGTCTTTCATATCTAGGTGTAAAATTTGAGCATCACTTTTTAATTTTAAAGTACCTTGTATTTAGTTTTTATTACAAATTGATTCATACTTACTTACTTTGGGTTATAATATTACTGATCATTAATTTATTTGTATTAGAAAAGCAGTAAAAAGTTTTAAGTCGTAAGGTCGTAACATCTAAGTTTTTTAATATTCCCTGGGCCACACAGGCTCCTTTAATGAAATAAGGTATCGTGCGGTTTTAATCGGTTCGGGTTCGACATACCCACTTGAACGTTAGTTTCGGTGAAGTAAACCTCACGGAAAAAAACACCAAAAAAATCGTGATAGAATCTGTTAGAATTTGTTTTTTATGTCGGTCACGTTAATATGACTTCCCCTCGCCTGATACTAAGCTAAAGGTAAAGTCTTTGGAATGGGAGTCACCATTATAAACACCATTTATATTTCTCTACACGATGCATCTCCACTTATCGTAATGTTTATTAATTTTCAACAAACTGTATAAAACTTCAACAACTGTACCTTTATGAACAAAATACACTTGAATATTCATACCTCAGAACACATTTATAAGTACAGTCGCACACATAAACGCAGTGCCTATTACAAAACCATCCCGTGCCCATCAGAACACATATCGGTAAATATCAAAAACCGAAATAAAACACAATTTAACCGTCATAATGTGATCGTCGTGTGTTTTACGCGCGCCGTAAACCCTGCAATGCTGCCTGTGCCGTGTCGCTAAACCGTAAATCGCCATAAACCGTAAAGTAACGTTTGGGCGAGCAGCTCATATATGACGTTATTTATGGCGTTCTGTTTACTTATATTGTTCTTGAAACAAGTACGCATATATAGTAATTGGTTTAAATTTTTCAGTTTCGATTAGTTTGAACGTAAACAAGAATGATTTATTTCATTTATTTGAATGTATTCATTTTTCCAGAAGATTGGAAATACAATAGTCAATCAGTTCAGTTTTATTCGTACAAGTTTGGCTATATACAGAATGTCCCACGGAGAGGAATTATAACAATAGTGTAGAGGGCAGGAGGGTATTGCCGAAATATCGATAGTTTTAATGTCGATAGTTTTCATCCGACAGCTGAACTGTTGATAGGCCTATCGATACCTGCCATTTATCTACGAGCAACTTTACTATCAATGGTATCGATAGTAAGTTTATTCTTCGCGAACAACAATACTATCAATAATATTGCAGTCACTCAATAGTATAGCCTCGTTCTGAGCTATTGATAGTATGGATACTATCGATAGACCTATCGATATTTGAGTGATTTGTTGGCTATCGATAGTCGACTATCGATCGGCAACAAGGGTAATAAAGCACAGAAGTGAGTGACAATATCATAAGTGCACAATAGCGAGGTCGCCAGCCTCGCAAGTAACACCACTCACAAGTATTAATCATGTACCATTAATCATACTCCTCGCACATTGGAAGGAACTGCCCGATAGGCGTTGATGTCGTCGGCCATTTTTTATAAGGAATTAACTTCAGATAGGTACTGTATTGCCTCATCATCCCAGCGATTTTCTAGTTTTTTTTGGTATAAGACAAGGATATTATGGTACACCTGATGGAAAGTTATCACGGCCAGGAACGTCATGTACACGCTGCCAATCCTGAAGAAAGTTTTTGAAGAACTCGATATTGTAATTGCTTGGAATAATTCCAACAAAAAAATTATTCCAGTTTCTTTTTCTTTTATTGGTCACGTCAACATGAATTCACCTCGCCTGATGTTAAGCTACAGGTAAAGTCTCAGAACCGGGGTCCAAAGGTGGTTGGACCAAATTGAAATGCACCAGCTTTTAAATAAAGAAAGAATCATCAAAATCGGTTCACTCAGGCTGAAGTTTTGAGGTAACAAGCATAAATAAAAATACAAGTAAATAATAATGAGTGTAAAGTTTATTTGTTCATTGAAAACCAATAAAGATATTATTGGAATATATTGGAATAATTTTTCAGTATAGCAACACAAACAAAAATATATTCATCAACGACTAGCGATCCGTTAATAAACCCTTAAAATTAAATACATTTATCATCTGGCAATCATCAAGCACTTTAATTTGATATATAATTTACAGTAATCACATTCAAAAACATACCTTATGTTTATCAAAAAAGGGTTTACATTCGCTTGCCTTCAAAAACTTCAAATTACCAGTAGCAAAAATCTTGTAAGAACAATTTTGAATCTTATTCTGTAAGAATAAGGTTTGAATTTGCTTGCATTGATAATGTTAACATGCAGGAGATAATTGGCGTTTTGTATAACCGAATTTTGTTACCGAATTCCTGCGGATATTTGCGAGATAACCGGTTTTGGTCGGATAAATCCGCATCAGATCGGATAAAGCGCGTTATACTCGTAGAGAGTATAAATTTTGTTTGCAATATCTGATATACGGTGTGGTTTATATTTAGTGATGTTCATACAGGCTGTGGAGTTAATTAACTAAATTTAGTAAAATCGTTTTTAGATTACTAAGGCACCAAACATACCATCGCTCTGAGGGTAAGTGGTTACCGTAGCTTCAAAACTTGGCAAATAGTTTACGGCAACGTCTCAAGGGGGGAAAACTATTAAACAAAATTTCCAGTTGTCACCCCGTGGGGACAGTTGGGTTATTTTGCCAAATGAATACCCAGCTGTACTAGGGGGTACAAATTCGGGGGGGGCAAGTGGGAATAATCCCATAAAAACGCTTAATTGTAGCGTTAGTCCCAGTCGCATCCGAAACACTCGAATCTCGTTGATTAGCTGCCGTGGAACTTGCTCTTTCAGGTGTGTTAGCACCTTCCAATTTTTAACTGACTTCAAAAAAAGAGGAGGTTCTCAATTCGACTGTATTTTTTAAGTTTATTACCTCAGAATTTTCGACTGGATGAACCGATTTTGATTTTGTTTTTATTTGATAGCTGGCGCTTCCTATGTTGTCCCATTTCAATTTGGTCCATTGAAGTTGTTTTTTTTTAAGAATTATACCTATTAATTTAGTTGTCAACTACCGCCCACATTTAAATACAGTACAGAACCTTAAGTATCTAAATATTACCATCGTCTTTTTTAAGTACCGATGATTTACTTAAATCTTTATTTATCTTAATTACCTACTCAAAGCCACCTGATCTAATATTGCCCAACCGCCTCCCATTAACTCCCTGCACCTGTTACCAAACCAATTATACTAGTCGAACAACACACAAAATGGATTATGCAAATATGTCACACACGATTTGACCTCTCACTGCTAACTGCGGCCAACTAACGCCAATTGGGACCAACTTGGATCAAACAGACCAACAAATTTTGCCCAAAGCTGGCTTCATATGCAATGCCAAAGATTCAGCTAATCTTAGACAAGTTTAATTAGATAGAATTTGTGTTTAGTTTTCGTTGTTGTTATGGAGTATGCTTTTGTTATTAATGTCTATTTTTTTATTAGCTGATGCCCGCAGTTCCGCTCGCGTGGACGTCCATAAAAATGTTATTCGGTTATAATCTTTCGGAAAAAAAGGGCTTGCCTTTAATAGAAGAAGAAGGGAATAAAAAAAATGTGTTCAGAATTTTTCATCCATATTAATATTAGGTATACAGTTGAAGATTTTGTTTGTTTGTTTGTTTGTAAAAAGTGCACCGAATTGAAAAAAAATTTTTCAGTTGAATAGCTCATTTATCGAGGTAGGCTATAGGCTATTATATCATCACGCTACTGCCCAAGGGTGATAATCATTGTCCATGAATCGGGAATATCGCAGGTTTATAAGTGCCCGGTTAATGGCAATAGGCTCGCCACCTATTACATTGGGACCTAAACATAAACTGGCGAAATGTGGGTGCTAGCACCTCTGCCTACCCCTTTGGGGATATAGGCGTGAGTTTATGTATGTATGTATGAATCAGGCAAACTTCCATTATTGCAAAATAAAGAAATTACGGGCATGTTTGGGTTAAATAAGTGACATGGGGACGGAGTATATTGATCGGATCGGAGTATATAGTTGAACATAATCCTAAGTTATTTTTTAAGTAAGTATTTTCAATGTACAGACAGAACTAATTTACAATTTTGACAATATCTTCAAGAAAGGCATTAGAAGTTTTTCACATGGTCGGCAGGGCAAGTGTTAAACCCCTGGTGTTGAACGCCTCGATTGGCCACGGTATCCGCTACTCATCAGAGGAACCGTGTGCTTCTCTATCACCTAGGTGGTGTAAAAAGAAACTCAAATTATAGTTCACGGCATATTACAAGATTTTGAAGTAGTTGTGGGCCCACTACTCCAAAACCTTGCCAAGTTGGATGCTGTACACTATATTTGTTTATGGTAAAATGCGTCGCATATAAACAAGTATAGTGTACAGCATTTAACTTGGCAAGGTTTTGGAGTAGTGGAGCCCATATTACTCCAAAATCTTGCCAAGTTAGATTCCGTGAACTATATTATTTATATCTTAATTCTATCACAAAATGACTTATAGCCTTAATCACAACACTTGCCTTAACAATGCATCAGAACAACCATAATCCACATGATGTGGCGTGGCACACCATACTGCCGTCCTTATCATAAACAACGCAATCGACATTTTTTACGAAATTGAGTTATTGGTATATTCGGAATCACGGAAACGAGATCTACCAGGATCAATCACTCATTTTTCGATATCTTTTATAGTTTTAGTTTTTTTGTTATTGATAAACAGCGTATTTGCACCATTCTAAACCTATTACTAGTCATAAGCATCGTAAGCAAATTATGCGTTGCTCTTGACTATTTCAGTCAGAATTTAGATGTATGAAAATACTAATCATAAATAACGCATGCGGTACTAGTGATGTTTATAATTAGCAAAGTAAAATATTTTTAATAATGTGAACAGGTCATAAACGTACTTGCGCTATGTATGATAAGTATTTGATATGAATTTAAACTAAATAGCAATAAGAAAAGTAACGCAATTATTACATTTGCGACTATTATGATTAGTAAAGTGTGTCAGAGTATGCGCAAGTCCGGGGTAAAGTGAGGGAGTCATGGGAGGCTTCTTTCAAGGTATCATATAAAATATTTATTGGAAAAACAAAATTGAAATAAATGCTTAAAGTAGGTGGGTAGGACTCTGTGGATGGTACGTTATTAACTTAGTTATAGGTATTTAGTTTATCACAATCGTTTTTATTGCAAATCTTAATATATTGTACAAAAATATTGAGATCAGGGTTTTTTTTGAGTATTAATATAGGTTATTATCTTTTCTTAGCAATATAAAACAATCTAAAAATAGCACAATAAATCTGTCAAATCTCTAGGTTACTACTTTTTACGTAAGAATAACAATTTACTAAGTACCTGAATAACAAATTAAAATGGGAATTAAGAAATATAGTCCCTGAATAGAAAAAAAAACCGGTCATTTTGAGTTAAATCTTTGGCATCTAAAACAAATGAATTATACCAAAAATGTTTTCAATTTTCTGGCATTAGAGGAACAAGCTTTGAAATAATGGTAATGGTTGTACCTTTGCAGAAACTGTAGAAAATTCCTGTGATTTTATCACTCTAGCTTGCAAAAAATCAAGATTCTGAAACTTTTACATTTAAGTATCGAGTTTGATTCCGGCCTGACAGTATCAATGTGAATTTCACTTTTTGGAATTTATATGTGCTAACCACACGATTTACCATTATTCTGCTGACGGTGAAGGAAAAACATCGTGAGAAAACCCAGATGTCCTAGAAAAAATTCAAACGACCTGTCCGATGCACCAACCCGTAATTAGGACAGCGTGTGTGGATTAAAGCCTAAAGTTTTATCTGTAGTAAACTACAGATTTAACAGATTCATTGTTCTATTTTGAGATTGTTTTATATTGCTAAGAAAAGATAATTATATTGATACTCAAAGAAAACCTAATTTCAATATTTTTGTATAGGTAATAATATTAAGATTTGCGATTAAAATGATTGTGATAAACTAAATATAACTAAGTTAATAACGTACTGTTCACAGTGTGCTACCCACCTACTGCAAGCATTTATTTCATTTCTTTTTATCTAATAAATATGGTATGATACCTAGAAAGTAGTTTTATTTTTTGTTCAGTTGCATAAAATTAAACGCATGTAGACTGCTCTTACCATTATTTGCTAGTCATGTTAAACGTATTTGCAACATACCTATACGTTACAAAGGTGAACTTACATGTAAGTAATTCCACTGTCTTTGCTAGGCATAAACATCACAAAGGCATTTTTCTAGACATAAACCACTCACTTGCCACACATGAGTTGCTTATGCCTGGTAAAGTAATATTATTGCAGTTCATGATTTCTAGTCTTAAACAATTTTTCGTCTTTAAAAATATTTAAATTAACTAAATTTATAAATATAGGATCGCCCATGCAAAGTTCACATATAAAGGCACGAAACAAAACAAAAATATTTGCAATATTCGTTTTACTTTTAGAGGGACAATAAAAAAACGAAAAAAAACTTTAGGCGCCATTTACTCGAAAGTTACCGCCAAGCAAGTGCGTTGTTTATGATAAGGACGGCAGCATAATTATCCGCATGTGGCACTTACCGTTGCGGTCAACAGATGGCGTTGTCCACAATAATACGTCTGCCGACAATGAAACAATGGCCGTGACAAATTGAGATCATACGTGTTGAATAATAGAATACGAATTGAATGATAAATGTTTAATGACTGAGCAGACTGATATGTGGACTCAATTATTAAGAGATTTTCAATGCACCACCTTGTTTCAGCAACAATCTCTACTATTAAGCTAGCTTTTGTCCGCAGCTCCGTTCGCGTGAAATTATGTTAAGACTACGTGACCCACGGGAACCTTTTCTGGGGTAAAAAGTTTCAGCCACATTTTTTTTAATATAGGACACGTCAAAATGACTTTACCTCGCCTGATGGTAAGCTAAAGGCAAATTCTCAGGTGCAACAAATAAAAGAGGCACTGAACCGCTTGGTTCTTGATGGAATTGACATTTCAGTCACGTTGTAAAAGCTGAACAGATTTTGCTGAAAATTGATACAGAAATAAATTACAGCCTAGAATAACCCATAGGCTTTTTTATCCCGGGATATTATTTTTTATATAGGACACTTCAAAATGACTTTACGTCGCCTGATGGTAAGCTAAAGGCAAAGTCTCAGGACTGGGGTTACCGGTAGTGCTACAGTGGCGGCCCTCAGCTTGACGGCTTCAACAAAATGCTTTTTTGCCCCGCTTAAAAGCGCGTTATGGAAACGGGATAAAAATACACGCGAGCGAAGCCGTGGACAACACCTACTATTATAAAAAAAATTGAGAGTATGAACTACGTTGAAAGTCATAAACACTTGTATTGATGTTTGTAAATATTTCACGCAAAAATGACTGGACGGATTTGTATAAAATTTGTTACGAATCTACTTTTATTTCTGGAATAGTTTCCTATAGGTGGCGGTTACGGGAACTAAATTTTACGTGGATAAAACCGCAGGCTACAGCTAGTCAATCAATCAATCAATTAGCCTATTTGCAGTCCACTGCTGAACATAAGCCTCTCCCAATGTAACGCCAAGCACCCGATCCTCCGCCTTGCGCATCCAGTCTATCCCAGCTACCCTTTTCTGGTCCTCCGGTCCATCGTGCTGGGGAGTGTCCTACTTTCCATTTGCCAATTTGCGATCTATACTCTATTACTAGGAACAGGAAGTATAAAATACAATAACCGAATACAAAAATTAAAATCTTGGATTAATAATTCAGATCAAAATTGTGTTGTATCGCTGACAATAAAGTGGAACTCAAAAATTTAATAAATATTATGGAAAAGTAAAAAAAATTAAATAAGCGAGTTATAATATTTATAAGTTTATAATTTACGATGGCTATAATTGGCTGAAACAGTTCTGTAAAATCGCCGGGCACCTTAATAAAGAGAAGCTTACGAAGTTTGGAGCCACTTAAGAGCCACACTCAGTGCTCCTATTAAATATTTAATAGCAAGAGTATTTAATAACGTTTGTAATATACAGTAAAATATTATACTATTAATAAGTAAAGCGACTATTATGGCCAAATGACTTTGTAGGAAGGCATTGTACCTACCTGGGAAAGCTCGAAAAGGGATCTGTAATGATGGAAATACACTTTGCTATTTACCTTTATTCACGTATAAATCGAAGTGGAGAGGGCTTATTCGTGTATATGTGCCTTATTCGCACGAATATTCGCCTTAGTCACTCTTCTATGATGAACTAGCTGTTGCCCGCGGCTCCGCCCGCGTGGTTGTTTTGCTGTAAACCTCACGGAGCCCGAGACCTTTCCAACGAATGTAAAACCGTGGAAATCGGTTCGTGCGTTCTGGAGTTATAGCGTCAGGAAGGAAAACCCGACTTATTTTTATATAGTAGATTATTGAGGGTTTAGTCATCTATAAGAATTTCCTTGATTACAATATAGGCGAATAGCGAAGCGTGGTTCCACCATAAAAGGTCGGCACCGCGAGTCTGACACCCCTGATGTTGCACACATCAATAGGCCATGGTGACCACTTCCCATCAGGTGGGCCGTGTGCTTATCTGTCACCTAAATAGTATAAGAAAAATCGTTTACTTACCAAATTACTTTTAAGTATCAGTATGCTGTTTCATTTCCTTCTCTCTAAAGAAAATAAATGTATCTGAATATATTTTTAAACATTCTAGAACCCATATTATCAACAATTTTTGGTTAGGTTTAGTGAGATTTGACGGCCCCTGTGGCGTAGCGGTAGTGCATTCGACTGCTACGAGACGGTGGTGCGGGTTCGATTCCCGCTCAGTGCAAATATTTGTATGTCTAAAATATGTCTATTTGCATTAGTCTGGGTGTTTCTATCTATAATATGTACATTTATTTACAAAAAAAAGTATATAAGTAAGTTTTTCCGCATTCTAGAACCCATAACACAAGCTAGTTAAACTATGCTTACTTTGGGTATAGTGAGCGCTGTATAAAATGTCGTAAAAAAAATTTTGGTCTAATTTTGGATCTTAATGGCGCTATCTCAGAGTATTTATTTACAGGCTACGTTAACTGCTTGTATATAAAAGTATTTGATTTAATATAATACAATACATCACATCTGTTGAAACCGCACCGAATGGCGGTGAAGCCCAATTATATTGCGAAATAATTAAATGTAGCTCTTGTGTGCCTTTATATAACCCGTATTAATTCCTTAATTAACGTGTATTTAAGCCGTTTCGGGTCGAATAGGGGTCAGGGGGTATGTGCGCTCGTAATTATTTTCAGAGAATTTATGAAGCCACTAATTTTATCTCCTCGAGATCTTAAAAAAATACGCAACATAATATTCAAAAATTAAATAGAATTGCAATAATACATGTTTCGGACGATTCGCCGCTATGGCATATATTACTTTACGGCCTTTGACAAAGGGGAATTTTTTTATTCGCGGTACTATCTGTACAAAAATATGATGACTTCTGGGGAGAGTTACTTTGGGTCTTGACAGCGTTGTCTAGAATATCGTAGAGTAAAGATTCTACTTATATATAAAAGCTTTACGTACCTACACGTAGATTGGCTAATTACATAAACATCTTGGTAACAGTGTTTATAAGCAAATAAAGTAATAAATTTCTAAAGCAAGAAGGGCCTTGACATAATATTTCAAAAATATTTAACCACAGCCCGGCTATGCTTCGATATTTTTAACTTAATTCACCATAATTTACACATAATATACATCTCATGTCCAAGGGCGATAATTTGTCTTTCGAATGGTAAAAGAATTTTTCTAACAAGTGCAGTGGTTCTGAAGGTTACACCCGATATAAACAAAGTGACAAAATTCATTTCTTTTTTTTTTAAATATAGGTAGGATTTATCATAAGACATTATATTATTATAATGTCTTAGTAAGTGTACATTTGATTAAAGAGATTTATAAACACGTCGTAAATTTATACTCACATCAGTTAACACAAAGAAATAATATTGAAAAAAATTCTCAGCTTGGTAATAACATCCATGCTTCTCACTCGCTCGCGAGGCAGGGATCAAACAAATTAATCTTGTCTCCAAATAAAACGAACGAAAACAAGAAATGGAAAAAATAAAAATTATTGCCAGACTAGAAAATATTACGTGTTACAAGCAATTTTCTTCAAATGAAATAAGTGTAATATTTTATTGAAAAATGAATTTATTACACCATTATGAACAATTTCTGTGAGACAGCTACTTTTTAATCTGTAAGACATTTTCCATTATAATTTTTTCTTGTATCTTGTTCAATTTAAAATGAATTAAAATTTGACCTCAACATGTTATGAATTTTCTTTGCGTTGACTTTCTAATCTTCTTAGACCATTCCACTACAATAATAAAAGACAAGAAAGAAATTTTTATTATAATTTATATCTAGATAATGGCCACAGATTTCGAGTAGGCAAGATACCACAAGCTGATGTTCAATTGTTTCTTAGCTATCTGAAACGAAAATGCCACTAAAATGGTGCAGTTGCTGTATAGATTACCCGAAACAGAGTTTTTTTTAATTGTTTATTTATTGTACGTTCGTACATAGGTACACTTATGTGCATTTATTAAAAGTTTTTGTAAAAACAACAAAAGTAACAAAAGGAAAAAAAATGTTTGATTGGATCTCATAACTTGCTTGATGGTTGTCTTTTCAATTTGTTATAGGTAGTATTTTTAAATTCGCACATGTAGTTACAGAAATTATTGACAGATTGAAGGAAACACTTCTTTTTTTTTTTTTTTTTTAAGTGAGGAATGCGTGCTTATGCATGATATCTCCGAGTTTGGGGAAAACCCGTAGACCTATGTGGGACTCTCCCTAAAGGGCATACCCACTAAACCTCACTATGTCCACCTGGTCGCTTTAGTCACATCGCAGGATAGGCAATAGTATGTCACTGCAATCTGACCGGCGTTTTTTGCCCGGCGGCGGCTCGCAACTTCTTTTATGTCATTTCTTTTAATTCTATAGCCTCTATAGACTTTCATTAGTGTATCTTTTTTTGATGAATAACATAAGAAATTTTATTTATTTGTATAATTTGTGTGCCACTTGCCGTTAGTATTATCACAAAATTCTAAATGTATATAGCAGTTTTGTGAACCGCGTGTTAAAAAGTGTAACTGTATGTATAATAAACATAAATAAAAAAATATAGCCAAAACATCATCTCATGTGCACTAAATAGTAGAAAACCCGAATTCCTATTATTTAATGCACATGTATGTCATCTACCTACTCTAAATCTATGAACAACATGCATAAACGACGAATACTACTTACTTACGTTTAAACTAGACCAACTTGTTACACTCCGCCTGCATTCATATTAATACCAGTTCTGTGAATTCTAATACTCAATCTATCTAGAACCAACAGCGCCGAACAACAAACTTCCCCATCCAACAATCTCCTGATATAGTTGTCAGTGTTGCCACATGCACTGATAGCTTCGAACATAAAGTTATGAATTGATATTCCATAGTACAGTAACTGTTATTTGTGTTCTGTTCTATGACTTTACACTGTTATTATCAATTGATTGATGCTAGCGGCTCTGTCCGCGTAAATATCGGTTATTACATTTGGTTATATTCAACCAAACCGCAATCAAACATACAGCAGATTTTAAATCTTATCAAGATCTTTCGATTAAAAACCTGCATCGAAATCTTCCCTCTAGTGTTCCCTTCTCTAGTGTCAGCAGAGCGAGTGTGACGCTCCTGATATTGCACACGTTCAATAGGCCACGGTGCCCACTTCTCATCAGGTGGGCCATGTGCTTGTCTGCCACCTAAGTAGTTTAAAAAAAGCAAACACGAATTTCAAAAATAATACTTTTGCGTTTAGAATTATTAACATAACCCCGGTATTTTTTAAGAAAAATTTCTTGACTACTTTTCCATTAACCCTTCAATATTGATTTAATTATTGTGATTCATTTCTGACACATACATTAGTTAACTTAGTTCTAGTTTCAAATAACAGATGGCACTGAATCAATTTGATTTACTTGTTATAGGCTAAAATAAAAATAAAGTTGCAATAGGACATACCTAGAAACTTGGTTCCTTTTTAATTTATACCTGAAATTTATCACTTCCTATAAAACAGTTGAAATTCCAGCAAACTAAATCTAAATGTTTTTACAAGCAACATGGCAACACTAAACAGAAAATGGTTAGTGTTGCCATAAACATAAAGTTTACGGTTTTATGACACTTGTTGGTACTTGGGGGACATTTACAAACATAGCCCTGTAAATATAAATAAGTTTGGGCATAAAATTCGTGTCACTGGAGGTCGTCAGCAGTCTCTCGTTTATTTAATTTTCTTTTACGAATGAAAGATGTGATTTCCATATAAAACGCAACATAAGTATAAATATCTAAATATAATATGGAACGATCTCCCTGCAGTGGTTTTCCCTGGCGGCTACAATATGGGGTTCTTCAAGAAGGGCATTAGAAGGTTTTTGCAGGGTCGGCAGCGCGAGTGTGACGCCCCTGGTGTTGCACGCGTCCATAATAGGCAACGGTAACCGCTATCCATCAGTGTGGGCCGTGTGCTTTTCTGCCACCTAAGTGGTATAAAAAAAAAAAAATTTTGTAAGTTGCCCAAGTTAAAGCTGTTTGCTCGTTCACACGTGTGATCTACTGCTTAATTATGTAAAACTTTGTGCCTCCGTTTTAGATGTTATGATTTAATTATTAATGAAATCAAAATAATATTGGATCCTACTATAATCGTTCGGGTCGTCTCGGGTTCGATCTCAGATTCACCATGGCACACACCAATGACTTTTCGATGCTTTTCGAAGTTATTTGTGTATTTATCGCAGGTTTATAAGTGCCCGGTTAATGGCAATAGGCTCGCCACCTATTACATTGGGACCTAAACATAAACTGGCGAAATGTGTGTGCTAGCACCTCTGCCTACCCCTTCGGGGATATAGGCGTGAGTTTATGTTATGTTACTATAATATTATAAATGTGAAAGTTTGAGAAGATGTTTAGATGATGAATGTTTATTACTCAACCACGCTCAATCGGCAAAAATTTGGCGCAGTGCCTTCAGGAAAAGATTCGTATGGTTTACTTGAATGGTCAAAATTCCACACGGGCAAGATCGCAAGCCAAAGCTAGTGTTTCATAATAATCTAAAGACGCAATTCTAAGCCTGGATTGTTATTTATCTTCAATCAAACCTTCTGGCTTTTTATTAGTTTTTTCCGTTTCTAAATCAGACAAAGTAGTTTTGACCGCAGGTTTTCGACATTGGTTTTGACTAAAACTACATTTAAGAATAGTTTTAGTTAATTCAGTTGTTTTGACTAACTGATTCTGGTATTTTTACTTATTATCTACCTTCGACAAAATATTTCTTTAACCATTATTTTTAATGCAAAATATTCATTTCATTTAACGAGTTGATTTCACCAAATCACCATTCCCTAAATATTTCGACAATTGAGGCGTGCCAAACCTTCTACTAAATTTACTCGGCGTCAGCAAACCATATCAACGAACGAGATACACAATGAAAAATTACTGCTGGAATACAATCAAATATCACTCTTACATCCCCAGAAATAAAAGCTAAAATTCTTTGGAAGGTTGAAACAAAAACGCTTAAGGCATTCGCGTAAATATTCAAAAGACATCAATCCACATG
This sequence comes from Lithosia quadra, assembly GCA_963576445.1. Classification (NCBI taxonomy): domain Eukaryota; kingdom Metazoa; phylum Arthropoda; class Insecta; order Lepidoptera; family Erebidae; genus Lithosia; species Lithosia quadra. Next base: position 403,313 of record OY754895.1, read on the forward strand.
CCAGGTGGAGGCACAATCAATCTCTGATTTTCCATGACGGAATTATATCTGTCCCGTTCTCTCGCGTGAAGTGTTTGCGTGAGTGAGCTGAATAGATTATTGATGTTGAAATAATTGAAGCAAGTTGTTTTGGGAATACAGTTACTTACAAGTATTATTTAGTATTTTTTTTTGCCCACCAGCTCTGTGAGGAAAGCCTGCATCCGAAACTTGTTCGTCAATTAGCAGGTGTACCGGCTTGCAGGTGATGACGTCATGATATGAAGTCTCTAGAGGGCAAAGTCAAAGTCAAAGTCAAAAATCATTTATTCTGTATAGACCATTTTAAGCGGCACTTACAAAACGTCAAAATTATAAATAGGTATTTAAAACTAGAAGCAAATGGACCACCGGTTCGAAACGCGGCCCAGACCTGAGAAGACTCCGGCAAGAAACTCAGCGGGCTGTTTTTTTTTTTGGTCTATTTACAACAATTGCCTTAGTCTAGATACAATATTATTTCGAGTAACATAGTTGAGTGAACAGTTCATTTCCAAGCTTCTTTATCATCTAAATAATCTTGAATTTCCATTCTGGAAACCGTAGATGGCCCAGGGTCAGTTGGACTGCGAGAGAAATGCCTCATTGTGCTAATTGACACCCTGGCATTAAAAACCCGAGGCCGCAGGTGATTATAATCGGTTCAAGTCTGACGTCACCACGATGACCAGCTGGTAGGGGGGATATCCGTAGGGATTTCCACACGATAAAAAACGAAACTACCTATGTAGTATTTGTTAGTTTCATTGACAATTCAAAACTACCACTGAGAAAACTACCATGATATTCGTAAATACGCAACCCAACTTACCCCACGATATTATACAACACACATGCAAATAACGTAAACGCTGTACTCAAATATCTGTAATCCATACAAATAGCTTCTCACCCAAGATTCGAACCCAAACTTAGCGAAAAGGGACGCCTAATCCATACAAATGTAGTTTCCATTCGATTTGCGGATGAAACCGATTGTAAATAATCTATTAAACTAGGGTTTGTATCTCTCAAAGCGATTGAGCATAACGGAATTTGCTGATCAAAATTGAAGCGACCCAAGTGGAGAAACACCTGTATTCTAACAAATACCGGCGTTAAATTAATTTGTATAGTTTTGTGATTTGGATGTACAGTGAGTACCAAAAGTATATAATAATTGCACAGATCTCAAACTTAACAATTTGAATGAAAATGGTTCATTACGTTCACTAAATGGTATAAAAAACTAATTTCGGTGTACAATAAAGAGTTATCTATCTATTCATAAATGTGAACGTTTGTGAAGATGCTTGAATGTTTGTTGCTAAATCTCACTGTAACGGTTGAATGGATTTGGCTACAATTTGGTTAATGAATAGATTACCACTATTTTTATAGTTTGTGACTACATACGATATAGGCTACTTTTTATCCCTTTGATAGGTTCCCATGGGGAGCAGAAACGGGAAGAAAATTCAATGCAGGTAAACCTGCAGGCAACATCTATGATTAATCAACTAGAAAGAAGATAGAAAGAAAAAAATCTATATTATTTTATAAATACGTACCTACATGCAAATCACGCCTTTTTCCCATTGGGGTAGGCAGAGACAGCATCTTTCCACTTGCTACGATCTTGGCATACTCCTTTCGCTTCTTCAACTTTCATAATTGTTTTCATTCACGCACGCCGGTTGCGGGTACTCTTGACCTGGCCTTTCTCCAAAACGGCCTGGATCTGATTAGAATATGTACGCCTAGCCTTTATATTATTTTGGACACAAAAAATCGTATAATAATAAACAGTATTACTTGAGATCCGATTCTCAGTATTCCATAGATTCACCGTGCGGTCGCCGGGTCCATGGCGTGGTACAGAGAGGAACTCCGTGACGGTGCCTGGGACTTGCGACCCAGAAGTAGGTTTAGGGTCACCACCTTGCCACGTGTAATGGCTCACCTTCACCGTACAGACTAGCGTTAGTAAAGTTAATGACGACTTGTTATGCTACTCAAAGATGGTAGCTGAATGGATAAGGACGCGGCCTCTACTCAGAGGTATCGCGTTCGAATCCGGCCAGACAGTACCAGTGTGAATTTCACTTTGTGGAATTTATATGTACTAATCATATGATTTACCATCTGCTGACAGTGAAGGAAAAACCCACATGTCCTAGAAAAAATTCTAAGGACATGTCCGATCCACCAACCCGCATTAGGCCAGCGTGTGTGAATTAAGGCCTAAACCCTTTCAGCTCTCTTGTTAGAGGAGAACCGTGCCCAGCAGTGGGACATTAATGGGTTACTATTAAGCTAGTCTTGTCGTTCCAGCGCCTTCATACGTTCAATCAATCCTGTTGAAAAAATCTGTTAAACAAACATGTCAGCAACCAAAACTCAGCAGCAACTGATTCCATCCATCAAAACAAAAGAGACAGCCCTACACATATTATTCACAAACTTTGGCTTCCAAACATAATTCATCAAACGCACATGTCCCAACATGACCAACATGGCGGCCCATCTGCGGTCCGCTTTTTATACAATTTTTCCAACGTTTTGCTATATTTACGTTTGTTTCGGCCGACAGAGGGAACTGGGTCGTGGGTCGCGCAAATTGCTCCGTTGGCGAATTTTCGTTATGTCTGTAACCCTACTGGCGAGGAACAAAGGAATTAAGTATTAGATTTGTCTTTGTTATGTGTAAGTAGTATCATAGGTACATATTGTACAGCGTGAACTTTTTTTATATTTTATTTTAATTTTTTGAACGTTTTACTTAACTCCTATAGTCCCGGGGCCTTTAAGCGGTGCGTGAAAAAAGCATTTGATGAGGCCGTCAAGCTGAGGGCCGCCACTGTAGCACTACCGGTGTATGTGGTGGTGACCCCAGTCCTGAGACTTTGCCTTTCGCTTACCATCAGGCGAGGTGGAGTCATTTTGACGTGTCCTATATAAAAAAAAATTACTGAATAGATTAGCATCGTAAATGTATGGGAACTGCATCTTATCAGCAGTTTATATTATACAATTTTTTTTTTTACAAGAAAACCTTTGATATTCAGAAGACCGACATGAGATAGAGTCTAGACTGAGACTGAATTTTAAGCATATATTATGTTTTGACGAGAATTGACCCTCAGATCGACCGATTCAGGAACCAAGAGCTTCTTTTGCGATCAGAAAAAGTTTTGAACAAAATCCAGGTGATTGTGCTGGAATGATGAATGGATATAATATATTCCATAAGTCCTAAAAAAAATTACAATAAATAGCAAGTAATCGGCTCCAATGAAACCAAAAATAATACATTGGATTTCCAAAAGGGCCGATAAAAGTAATGTACCATCAAATTTACTTTGTAAGGTCTCCCGCCGCTATAAAGGGTCACCAGATTTGCATTTAAATAGAATTCACGCGACACAGTGCGCCGGAAAAAGTACCTATATACAACCTCTATATAAGTTACCTACATACGTAGGTACAATATTGTTATATTGTATGAAGAAAGAGGAAGCAGCTTCACACAAACACTATTCAATACAACTCACTCGTCTTATAAAAACTAGTTTTTGAAAGATTTCACGACACTGTTAATAAGATTGAATGATATATTAGAAGTCCATTAAAGTTTGTTTTATTTCGACTGGCAATTTATTCTATAAGTGAAATACTTGGAAATACTACATACATACATACATACATATGCTCACACGTTTTTCCCTCCGGTGTAGGCAGAGATAACAGACCGCCATCTGCCTCTGTCCTGACATACTTCACGCGCTTCCTCTACTGTCATTATCATTTCATGCAAGCCTACCGGTTTCGAGTGCTTTTGACCTGCCGTTGAAGTGAAATACTGTAAAGAATTATCAACAAAACCTGTGGAATGTTTTCATTCTTAAAACTAGGTTCACTTCGTTCGATCTTAAACACACGAAACTTAAAAAGTTCGAAATAAGAAGGAATCCCTACTTATTTTATAAGATTAAAATAGAGTTAAGCGTACAAAAGATTCTACTTTCGGAAAATTACACTAAACATCAAGATAATTATTATAGAAAACACTTCATTTTACTATAAAAGAAAAATACTCTTTAATAACTACTGCTACTATAAGTCTGTAGTCTAGTATTTAATCTTCGGAATTACATACTCCTATACAGTAGGCATCATTAAAGACCCGAAACGCTCACAAATTACTTCTAAGGATTATCTGTTCTGAGATTAAAAAGAATATAACCACATCTTTCAACTTCGGCAGCAAAAAAACTAAGTAGTTTTCCAATTAGATTTTATTACTCTGGACCGAAGCAAGGATGAATTTATTGTATAGCTCCTGAAAAGATATTATATTAAATTTTGCCGAACCAGTCGCAAATTAAACGGGTGTCCGAAAGCAGTGAAAATTCAGAGATTTACTGGAAATTGCATCACAGAAAAAAGCAAAAACTGTCGCAATAAAGTTTGACACTAAAAGCGCCTTTTCACTGCAATCGTTTCAGAGTTTTTAGTATGCAAAGATTAAATTGGGTTTCTTTTTTTGGTAGCGTCAAAAAGTATCTAATATTAAATTTTGGTTCTATCTAGTCAGTCATTTTTGCATAACTGAGTAATAAATAAATGAAATTCGTTTTCTTTCAGCCATCGATTTATGTAAGTTAATATAAATGAAAACAAATTTATGGAATGATAGGAAGTACTCGTAGTGGGAGTAGTTTAAAAGTATTTCATTTATCATCAATAGATGTCTCTGTATATAATAAGATTCTAACTCCATCTAGCGTGTATAATATGGCTTCTTCAAGAGCTTCGAGGCCCAGATCCACATTACCTACATACCCTCAAGTACAGGGTTTGACCTTGGACTCCAAAATTGGCATTTCAGGTGCAGTCGGGACTGACGATATCAAAGTTATAGTTATCGAATTTTTTAGGGCTCCAACTAGCCGTAACGACATTGATATTCGTATGGCAACCAGAATTGACGGTTTAACGTGCTATAAGGTACAGAGGGGTCTCAAGTGTGTTAGGGCTGTCATCCTAAGACTGGACTAGTAAGTATTGCTTTACTTGCAGTGTGCTAACCCACTCTGTTATAACTTAGTCACGAAGTCCTCACCTTCCACTAGCCACGAAACCATAATCTATGTATATAAAAGAAAGTCGTGTTGGTTACGCCACTCAAGAACGGCAGAACCGTTTGGCTGAAAATTGGCAGAGAGCCAGTTTAGAACCAGGAGATGGACATAGGATACTTTTATCCTTTTTTGAAGTGGAGAGTGGAGGTGAAGTGGAGTGAAGAGTGGAGTAGAGAGTCGAGTGGAGAGTCGTTTAATCGGTGGCGATACCGACTACCACGCGAGTGAAACCGCTGGCAAAAGCTAGTAAAAGTATAAATAAAAGTATCAAACAAATTATTCAGTAGCCAGTTGCCATATTCAATAGGTACTGTAATAAAATACAGTATGGAGCACGCTATTCACCGCAAATGTGGCGCACGCCAGAGATAGATAACATTTTCAATTTGCAGAATGCAGATACAATTTTAGATAAATTGTATATTTATGTGAGGATCAAACTACCCGCATGTCGGCTGCGAACTTTTAGTAGGGAATGAAAACAATTTGCTTGCGATTTGACCAGGCCCGTGGTCCAACTGATTGGATAAAGTAGTTGGACCACCACCCCAAAAGGAACATAATATTGTAGCCATTCCCTGCTAAAATTATGTGCTAGGAATAAAAAACTTGACAGAATTTCCCTAGCGTCTACAATACGGGGCTCTTCAAGAATTAGAAGATTTTTACAGGGTCGGCAGCGCGAGTTTGACGCTCCTGATGTTGTACACGTCCATGGGCCACGGTGACCACTTCCTCAGATGGGCCGTGTGCTTGTCTGCCACATAAGTGGTGTAAAAATACTAACTATCTCATGTTTTAGTTCCACTGAGACTGTTGTCTGTTCTTCATCAAATATTATGAGGTTCACCCACCGTTACGGTACTGAAAATCATAGTAGGCGAAATATGGGTGCTAATAGAATACTGCTGACCCCTTTGTGACATATCTACAGTCTTCGCGAGTCTCATTGAATCGCACGGAATAAGAAAAAGTGACTTCGGTCTCTAACGAGATTTTAACGAGTGCTATGGCAGGTTTTAAGTGATTCACAGATTCTTATTGTAATATCCGCCGCGGTGGGTGTAATGTGATTATTCGCCTTTGCCTTTGTCTGTTACGTGAACTAATTTATGTATTTTAAATGCGAAATTTTTACTACTAATTAACATTTTGCATCATTTTGGGAAACTTGTAATCTATACTTTAATGTTTTAACATAGTCATTATCATTATGCAAAAGTTCTACAAATCCTGAATTTATCTACATAATATCATTCTGTACTATTATATTCAACAAAATTTATTAATAAACAAAATAAATAAATATGTCACTTTAATAATAAACAAAATATGTCAATCAAATAACCCGCCTCTGATCGCGCGCGATTAAACGTAAGTCTGTTTATGTATATGTACACAAAAAAAGTAATATACGAAAATGCGAAATTAGAATAACTAATTTCTGACTACCTGCAACATATTAATAATATATGATTATGTACCTACCTATATTATATCAAGGTACATGTAGCCATTATACTAAAAAGGACTAATTAAACTAAACTTAACTAAACTAAAAAAAACTAAATAAGCTACACATATTTTCTGCCATATCACGAATGGTGCATAGTTCCGTTAATAAAAAAACGAAAAAGCCATTCAGAACAATACTAGTACTTCATTTTGGTAAAATATTATGAAATCGAATTTACTGCAGGAGTAAAAATATTAGTTGTCCAATGCAAATATTCAAACTATATTATAGGTAACTATATCGCTGTAAGGCAATTTTGAAAGGGTCAAAAAGCCCAAGATTTTTCTCCGCTGCGGTCTCTTGTAGGGCAGAGGTACTACCCCAGTCGGACAGCTCATTTCGGTCGGAAGATACCGTCCTGTCCTACCTCATAAAAACAAATGAACAAAATTGAACCAATTTCATTTAAATTGACGTGTAAGCGATGAGCCTCTAACTGTTCTGAATTCAGAAAGAACACAGATAAAGGACTTGAAAATGTAAAATTTGTACAAAGAACACTGAGCTCCAATATGTGAGGCTAACTTTTGTATTCACAAGTTTAGACGCTCTTTTTACTTTTCCGTTTGAGGAAAGTTACGCGGAAACTTTGTAGAACAATACCTAATGACTGTTAGTTACGTGAGCATTTTAAGTTAACGATGAACGACGATTTTTGAAGGAGGTAGGACGACTGGGGTAGTACCTCCGCCCTACAGAACACCGCGGCCATAATAACCATCAAGTTGTGTTCCCGCCGGTAAGTACGGTAGTCAGAGCTCACGGTACCCCTCCTTCTCCCATCCCTTCCTAGCCTCTCCACCTCATCCCAGCCCTCCCCCCTTCCCTTCAGGGTAGGCAGCGCGTATGGGACACCCTTAGTGTTGCACACGTTCATAGGCCACGGTGACCGCTTCCCATCAGGTGGGCCCTGTGCTTGTCTGCCACCTAAGTAGTATAAAAAAAAACGATGGCTTCGTTAATATAGTCTAGTTAGCACTGTGTAGAATGTCCTTGAATCTTCTTCAACATTCAACCTAGCGTTAATCGCAGTCGTATCCAAACTTTCACCTCGGAGTCTGGGGTCCGCTTCACCAGTCTTAACTACGGATTTGGCTGGACTTCGATATTTTCCGTGAAGCGACTGCCATCTGACCTTCACAACCTAATGGTAACATTAGACGATATCGAAGCATTGCAGCTAGACCGTTGTTGTTGGACTTTTTAGGGCTCCAACTACCCGTAACGAATGTCCTTGAATGTTATAATATTATTATTGATATTAAATATTGTAGGTGCAATATATTACTCGTAACAAGCTGCTGTTAAAAAAAACCTTTTTAAAAACAAGCTTTCATTATTTACAGTATTGCATTGTCATGGGACTTACATAGGTATGCCAAATTTCAGCTCAATCGGATAACCAGGAGTGGGTGAAAAATGGCTTGCAAGATTTGATTAAGTACAGACAACGGGACAGGTGAAACTAAATAAAAGCTTGTAAAAATGCTTAGGTAGATACCTAAACGATGTGCAAAACAAAATTTGTTTTGCACTTATTTTATAATTTAATGATAAAAATGCGTTTCAAAATTTATAATACCTAATTAGTTTTTTGAATTGTTTTTATATTTCTTACATATTTTTATCACTTCACCCTCACCCCTAAGAAGTGTGATACATTTTTTGTTCAAAACGTAGGTAATCTAGAAGTTGAATAAAAAACATAAAAACTAAAAAAGCCACACCTTTGTGTGGTGTGCACCTTTTCCGCAGTGGCGCCATGAAGCTATAGATAAACATGGAGGCCAAACTGGGAAGAACAGCTTGATCCAAATACCTACATGTCTGTATCTCACTCTCTGTGGGCCGACTTCTCTTTCGTGTATTTGTACAATGTTGCTATCTTCTTATTAGTATCTCCTAGTAAATTATAGAAATAGACCATACTAACCAAAAATGCAAGTAAAATGATTTATAAATAACTCTATAGTTCGACTACGATTATTAATGTGGAAATTGAAAAATTATATGCGATTTATTATGCATGATTGGGTTGTTGAATCAGGAAATCAGTGAATTAAATTCCCATTGTCTATGGATTCAGTACGTAATGTGGCAACATTAGTACTACATGTCAACTATCAATAAACAATATGGCGGTTGTTTATTATTGTTTTGGTTTTTAGCATATTTAAAGTTAATTATAAGTATAAACTCAAAAAATGGTGCAAAATTGTATAGTGCGTGGTTGCGGCAGTACGTGGCGTCAAGGATGTGATATAAAATTCCACGCGTAAGTGTTTAAACTTGTTTAAATGGTGATTTCTTGCTTAGAAGGTTATCATACTTAGAAAGAGAAGTCGGCCCACAGAGAGCAAGATAGTAAATACAGACTGAGCATCAAGTAGGTATTGGAAGTGAGGCCTCCATGTTTATCTATAGCTTCATGAGTGGCGCTACGTGTTTGCTAAGACGCTGTACGGTTGCTATGGCAACCATATTGATAAACGAAATCGTTTGGTACGAATTTTATGATGGAAGCAGAGTTCAGGGGGGCTAAAAAGGCCACATTGGATGTTTCATAATATTATGATAATCTTATCTGTCAGGTGACATAATTTACATAATAAAATATGTCAAAATCTCTGCTTCCATCATAAAATTCGTACTAAACGATTTCGTTTATCAATATGGTTGCCATAGCAACCGTACAGCGTCTTAGCAAACACGTAGCGCCACTGCGGAAAAGGTGCACACTACTTTTTCTCTCAGCTGCCTTCTTAGTTTCCGTATTATAAAATAGATGGCGCAGTAAACAATTCCCTTTCTTTGAATAGTGTGGTTTGTTCAATTTATTTTTCTTGATACCTACCTTCAGAGCGACGAATATTTCAATTTATTCTATTAAACTAGATTTCATTTTCAACGGCCTAAAAAAGTAATTAAATTTCAAAGTTTGATTGATTTTAGAATTCAATTTGGATGATTCTCATAGAACTGAATTGGTTAATTAACTATTTTGAAGTATGTGTTGATATAGAATCTACCTACCTACCACTTTTGTTTTTTTTTACATCTGGCTTACGGATTGCCCATATTTTTAACAACTCAGATTACAATTTTTTTTTAATATCCTTGATGAATTTTCTGTGATAACTTCGCAGTTCTTTAAAATTTTATGTGAAAAAAAAATGTTTCGCCAATTGGCAAATAGATGGCGCTGACGCAATATCATAGAAGTCGCGTTTGCTTGCATTCTAGTGTGTGAAAAAAAAATTCACTTCTTAGTCGTATATTTATATCAGTAAATGACAAACAAAGACACGGTCCAGCTGATGGAAAGCATTCACCGCAACCTCTGGACGAAATCTTAGTAAAATCAAAAATAAATACACTTCTGCTTATGCCTTCTGGGGATGAATTTACAAGTGTTAATAAATCTAAAATACATTTTCAATTAATTTTAGCGCGTTTATTACACGATTTCTCAAAAAGAGATTGTCAAGTTTTCACGTAATTTTTAAATGACTAAACAGATTTGGATGTACCTACAGGATTTTATAAGAATGATTACAAAGACAATATTTTTTTATTTGTTAGTTTAGGTTAATCCAAAGATGTTTCTTCAACTAAAGTAGTTTTTAAGTCATCAGCTGCAACGAGCACTTTGCAAACGAGACTAAATATAAGTACTTCATAATACTAAGATATTTTAATTAAAATTTCAGAGAAGCAATATAAGTTTTCCTTCTCTCTAAGTACGAGCTCTTATAGCTGCACTTCTTAACTAGAGCGGCAATCAGACCGCTCTGCACTGGATTAAACTGGATATAAGCGGATACAAGCGGTTCCAACCTCTTCATACATTGTAATTAAGATGTAATAGGTGTCATTTTCAAGTTCTTACTAAGTTAGAAGAAGTTGAGATATTAACATAGCGCTGTTCTACTTAAAGAGGTTAGGCAGTAGTGTTGTATGCTTTTTGTATAAAACCTGTGACAGAATAAATTCAGATCTGCGAGTAGTTTCTTCGGAAGTAACTTTTAAAAAGGTTTTAATTATTGTTTTCTTTTTAACTTGTTGTTGGTAAAGCAGCGCCAATTACCGTAACCCATGGTAACTTTTTCCACAGATTAAAGTAATCTATAAGTTATTCCGGACTATAATCTATATCTGTATCAAATTTCAGCCAAATTCGTTTAGCCGTTATAGCGTGATTGAGTAGATACACATCCACAATTTTTCACATTTATAATATTAATAGGCTATTAGGTGGATTATTTTACTGTCCTAAATCTAACCGATAGTATAGAATTAATCAACGCAGAAGCAAATTGAAATTGCAAATTGCATATGAAGCCTTTTATATGTTATGCATCTATTAGGCAAGAATTTTTAAAAATTACATCCCTAAGGTGGTAAAATAAGGAATTAACGGTTAATATGGAAGTTCCCAGTCTCTAAATTTCATATCAATCTGCTTCAGGTTAGAAATAAATCAACAGTACACCTGTATGGTTTTCTTAATCTCCCCTCATCATTCTCTGAACCTTCTTCCCAACTCAGTTGGGGTCGGCTTTCCAGTCTAACTGTGATGCGGCTGAACTTCGATATTTTCCGTGGAGCGACTGCCATCTGACCTCCACAACCAATGGTCATTATGACCAATGGCGATATCGAAGTTCCAAGTCCACGACTGCCATAGATGTTTGTATGGCAACCGGGACCGACGGCTTAACGTGCTCTCCGAGGCACTAATAAACCTGCGATAAATACGCACTCTTAATCTCCCCTAAGGAAGATAAAATAAGAGATCCAGGAAGTCCATTATATGAAAATTTGCTGTCACATAACTGTTACAGATTAAAACACAAGTATCATAAACCTTCCTGGGAAGTTGGAAGAGTCGTGCTTCCAACTTTTTCATCCCATTTAGGGTAAGACAACAAATTCGCCGCCGTGTCGCGGTAACGAAGAAATATAAAATACTTTTAAAACATAAATAAGAGCAGGCCATAAACTCTGACAATTCTTAAAGTGGATTGTGGATCTAGAGGATTAAAATTTACAATGAAGCTCAAAAGTTTCCCGTAGATGCGAGAGGGAGGGGGTTTCATAAATATTTCATTTAAAACTAGCCTTACTCGTAACTTCCCTTGCACAGAGCTGAGTGTAAATTCTTAGAAAGGTTTCCGCCATTTTTCTTTGTACATAGTCGATATATTCGACTATGTTAAGGTGGACCCACACTTTGCTATTCGCTATTCGCCTATATTTTATTCGAGGAAATTCTTATAGATAGTCATCTATAAGAATTCTATGAGAAAACCCTCCACAAATTCGTCATAGAAGAGTGACTATGGCGAATATTTGTGCGAATAAAGCAAATATACACGAACAAGTTGAACTCCCCACTTCGATTTATACATGTGAACAGTCGAATAGTGTGGTTCCACCATTAGTCTTGTGCAGCTTCTGAACAGCGGCTATCTGCCACTTAATAAGTTAGTAAATTTAAAATTTTATCTTTCTTTGCCACAGATAAAGCGGTAAAGCAACTACAGACAAGATGGCGGCGTTCGTGGCCAAGCAGATGGTGGGCAACAAACTTAGCGCCGTTAAAGGTATGTGTTGTAATCAACTTGACGGCCACTGTGGCTATTCGAACTGCTACGAGAGAAGGCGCGGGTTCGATTCCCGCTCAGTGCAAATATTTGTATGCGTGAATTTGCTATTTGCATTGGTCTGGGTGTTTCTATGTATAATATGTATGTATTTACAAAAAAAAGTATATGTTTATCCGCATCTAGAACCCATAACACAAGCTAGTTAAACTATGCTTACTTTGGGTCTAGAGAGCGCTGTATATAAGATTAAAAAAATATACCTACACATAAATTTATAATAATTAGAAGTCTTGACTAACTGACTGATTCATGAACGCAGAGGCTAAACCACTGGGGCTTTAAACGTGGCCTGGCGCTAGAAGTCTGCGGTTTTAGTCGGTTGGATTCCGACATAACCGTACTCGCTGCTAACGGGGGTGCGTTGTGTGTTTTAAGCATAAAAAAAAATTTTGGAAATTTCATTACTAAGGAGTTAAACAGGGCTTTAATTTTTGTATTGAAATTCTTCAATTTCAAAGTAAACAGTACAGCATTATGTTTGCCTACCTACTTTTGGTTAACAAATTTTTTTTATGATTATCGGTGTTTTCCAAAATTTTACTGTTGAGGTAGTAAAATTGAGCTTGAATTTATGGATAGAAATCCACAACAGTCAAGAGAAACCCCAATGTGTTTTCTGTGTATTTTTACTGCTTTAGTATCATAAAACAAAATACGATCTTATATCTTGTATTTACGATATTTCCTCGCAACTAAGGTAATTCTGTTCATGTTTGAAATGTATTAATATTAAATTAATATTGGTTTTGAACCTATCACCTCTCAATCGCAAACATGAACCCTTAATCTTCACACCACTGCTACCCCTAAACAGTCTTTCCCCAAAAGTTTACTAACAAGACATTCTGGCACCTGCTAAAAATTACTAAAAGTAATTATAAAATCCAATGCAATAATTTCTCAAGTTGTGCGTCCATTAAAAAGACAATAATTAAAGTTTGCAAGGTTGTGGAAGTTCCGACATCATCGTCACAACTGGATAACGACGGCGGGGCGGGAACGTGACGAGATATTATTTGGCCAATCGCAACTTGCTGTGTTGTGATCTGCAGAAACGAACTGTCGTGTCATTTTGTCATATAGTTTTATTTCTTGCGATTTCTTATACTATGGTTACAAGTTGTGATTTTGTGATTGATGAAACGCGGTGTAGGGTTAACTGTTGATTTAATCGCCTTAAATGTTTAAAATGAAGAGTAATGTTTTTTCCGATTGGAAAAAGTGATCATCCAGGACGGGACTTGAACCCGTGACCAGTTCCTTACAGGGGGAATGCTCTGACCAACTGAGCTACCTGGACTTAATCGGAAAATTTCGAGCATCTAGAATTAGATGCTCGAAATTTTCCGATTAAGTTCGAGTGGAAATTGGAAAGGGTGGGGGGAGGAGGGGTACAGTGAGCTCTGGCTACTTTACTTACCAAACAAACTACATCAACAAAAGTGCGAGTATATACTGTAGGTATTGTGTGTCGAGAACGTGATCGAGTGCGGAGTGAGAACGCGGACCGTAGTAGTGCAAACGCGTCACAAATAAGTGCGGAGGAGGGTAGACCGATACGGTCTGCCTAGTGCCTAAAATCCAGCTCACCACACCACACACCAGTATATTCCTGAACATGGCACTTGAAACGTGGCCGAAATAACGGATACTCAAAAAAAAAACTTGATCAAAAAATATCCTTCAACTATTTTGAAAGACCATGTCAATCTAAAATCATAAATCGTTGTGATAATCGTTCAAATTCCAGTTTAGTACCTTTTGATATCAACTTATATAATAAAAAAAAACAGCTGTTACTCCATTAATAAACTAAACTCCTGTTTATTTCTGTACGGGAAAATTACGACTGCAATACAGAATTAACTATTCCAATTATGGAGGTATAAATATCTGTGAAATAAATGTGAAAATATTGATTCAATTGAAAATTTCTATAAAGCAGGTATTTTTGTGAATTGTGGTATTGAAGATGTTGAAATAGGTTGTCGTTATAAAACTCCATACCGAATTTTTGGTTGTGGTTGAATTTTTAAAGTGAGATTTTATGAATCATCTTGGCATTCCTACTGGACTAAATTGTATTTTATATTTTCTTTTTTTCCGATTGTACCTTGTTTCATTGCATCTTTTGTTGTTTGGTCTTCGCTTTTTTTATATGCATATTGCATGTATGGCATTGAAAAACCACTACTTTTAGGACTGCACCTCAGCTTACACATCAGGCAGGGTGCAGTCAATTCGGCGGACTCTTTTTGTTGTTTGGTCTGCGCTTTTTTATGTGCAAATTGCATGTATGGCATTGGAAAGCCACTACTTTCAGGACTGCACCTCAACTTACCATCAGGCGGGGTGCAGTCAATTCGGCGGACTCAATGTACAAAAAAACATAGTTAATGATGAAATAACTGAAAACTTAAATGGCCTTCAGCTAAATATAATTTGTAAATATAAACTGTGTTAGATGTAAGATTGCCAAATAAAATAAAATAAAAATGAAAATAAAATAAAATAAATGAAAAAAAAAACCTTAGAGTTTTAAATACACAGTACACAAGTACCGCTTTTAATCTTACCCTACAAAGGCTCAAAGAATCGCTAAATATTCGATTTCCCCGGGGTAGGTAGCACCAGCTTGGAGAGGCTGATTTGCTTATTATACTAATGGTACTCAGCGCCATCACAATATATTGCAATCGCTTTGAGTTTATCAAAGGACCCATGATTGAATGGGCAACAGATTCGTTTGTCTATAGGAAAAATCTTTCCATGGTTTTGATATAGGTATAGTTTTGAAAGGTCAATAAGTTCATAATAATTCACGAGTGGATCCTTCTAGACAAGCGTGATTCATCGTAGACCACAACGTCACTTACCATCAGGTGAGATAGTGGTCAAACGTAAGCCTATCTTGAATAAAAAAAAGGTTTCTTTTTAACCAATTTCAAAATAGAATAGTTTTCAATATTGTATTTTTTATGGTTGTTACCTTAAAACTTTCAACTGGGGGAATCCTTTTTGATGATAGTTTTTTTTTATTTGAAAGCTGGTGATTCCCGATTGGTCTATTTTGTAGTTGTTGAAATTGGTCCGAATATTTGGTGGTATCTGGTTGGTGCTGAATATAATGGTTAAATAAAAATACATACATGCTAACTGCTAATTCCATTTATTTATATAAATTATAGTTAAAAAAAATATTGCAAAATTAAAATTATTGGGTGCACGTGCAATTCATAATACACTTTTATTGCACAAATAATACTTCAAGTTGTGTATTTTTTAATTTATTAACCGACTTCAAAAAAAGAGGTTGTCAATTCGTATGCTATTTTTATTTTTTTGTATGTTTGTTACGCAATAGCGGCGCCTATCATGGATGTATTTTGAAATATTTTTTTTGTTTGAAAGAGGCTACTTCTGAGGTGGTCCCATATCCAGGGTATCAGGATCTGATGCTGGAATCTTGGGAAAATCGAGGAGAAATCATCTAATTTAGGGCAAAAATTCTGTTTTTGATGCCTTTCTACATAATAAACCTCGTAAATAGGTACTTTTCTATTTCTGTACACTAAAAAGTAAAAAATATTAGTTTCTGAAGTCGGTTTTTTAAACGTAGTTATAATTATGGTATATCCACTTAAATTGGAATATTTGGTAAAGGTTTACATGATGGTGTTAGGAGATTTGAGCCAACAAATTCTTTGTAATAATGAAAATAAAGTGGGTACACCTCTAGTTTCCTTTCACAAAAACTTTATATTCAATGGCGACTCTTTTGATGACTCTGTTGCTGATGGCAAGTTCATAAACCCATTAGGTCAGTACGTGAGTATGTCCTCAATGAAATTTTAAAGCAATTATATATATTATATATAAATATTTAAAGCAATAGTATGCTAACTAGGTATTCCTAATGAGCCCTAAACCGTAGAATATATAAGAGAAATTCTGACAGCTAGGACGGGTCCAGGTAGCTCAGTTGGTCAGAGCATTCCCCCTGTAAGGGACTGGTCACAGGTTCAAGTCCCATCCTAGATGTTCACTTTTTCCGATCAAAAATCATTAAAATAAGTCAAATTTCGAAACACGGAATAGTTTTAAAATAGTGGATTCCAACACTATGTTGTATTCCATACAAACAACTTTCATAAACTTTACTTACAGTATCGCTTATTTCTTAATAAAAATATGGGAGACAAATTAATCAATAGGTACCTAAATACAGTTGAACTACCTAAATACACTTATACTACCTAAATTCACTTAAACTACCTAAATACACTTAAACTACCCATCACCTTTCTAAATTCAAACTTAACCACTTATGTTCATATTTTCCATACAGCTGACCAGATTTTTTCCTTATTCCTCCTTTGCCTTCTAGACTATAGCTGTCTTTGTCACACTCCTTTATATATGCTTTATTTTTTTTATTATTTTTTCACTTTTATGATTCGTTGCGTACTGCTCCTGATGAATGGCACCTCGTTAGGCTCGTCCGCCATCGGTGAATGAAATAATTTTTTTTTTACCAACTGGTAGTCGCTTCGGTTTTCTTTTTGGCGAATCTGTGTCCATCTGTAAGGATACTTAAGTTAATGTTTGTTAAATGGACAGCTTTTGTTGGAAACGTTTAGGTTTATTGAGAGATTAAGTCTCTTAAGAATATACAGCTATTTAGGTTCAGTTGAAACCGATATGTCAGTGACGGTATCGTCTTATTGACACCAAAAATGGCCGTCTGCTTTACAACAAGAAAACCCTTTTGTTACACGACTGATGTACAATGAGAATTTAGGACTTGGTTTTATTTATATTTAAACAGTCAATGCAATACAAATTGTATGAGCCCCCATTCGAGCATCTTAATTGTTGAATAAATAATGATGGCGTTGAGGTTTGTATCGCATTGCACAACAGGCACCTAACTGTATTCAATGACATAGTTGTTAGAAATCCCGTAATTTATAATGACTGCTAAAATAGGAGAAACTACCTGCATCGACTTCCTAGTAAACATACAGGTATTATTATATTATGTGGGTTTAAGGGTACAAGAAAAAAATCTGAGTGGCCAACCTGCATTGGTATTACTAAATGCTTACTACCTACATATTTATATAAATAACTAAAATAGCTGTTTAATTTTTCAACAAAATGTTGAAAAGTTGTCAACTAAATTAAATTTTAATGTAGTTTTAATCTGCGATCGGTTTTTGTTAAACCATAAGCAGTTCTGTTGTGTTACGAGTATGCTTGACGTGTTGGGCATACCCTCCCATCGTAAGGCTGTCCTCTTCCCACTCTCTATTATATGATATCCCATGTATCTCTCTTCAGCCTTCTTGCTGTCAATTGAATACAAAGACACTGAGCCAGTCTATTCCGGTGGCAAGTTATTCGGTCTTTGCATAACCGAGTAGTTTTAACTATCTCTTGTAACTTTAGAAACAGTAAAATTACAATAAAAGAGACACACTTGAAACTCACCTTATCACAGTTGTCATTATCACTCTTAAACTGATGTGAATTGTTCAATATATTGTTAACTATTGACACCGTCAAATTCTCACGGATTACCACATTTTCGGGTGTTAACATTACGTTTGCCATCTTTTAGATAAAATTGGTTACAATCTTGAAGACACAAGAGGAGCAAGCTCGATGCGACTGCGCACTTAGAACGTCAAAATACGACTAATCAACTAACGTGACGTCTCACGTCTCAATGAGGAAGTGACGTAGTAGTGGGGCATGTCAGTGTATCCGAACGTGACCCGTATAGACTCCGGTGGGTCACTTTTGACGGATTAAATAGTTTGGGATCCAAACACCCAAACATTTCCACAAACTTTTCTATTTATGATATAACTAGCTCTTGCTCACACGTCGTCCGCGTTAAAATCGGAATAGATCAAGGTATGAATCGTCTATTCCTACCTGTGACCTCCGCGGCAGAGTATTCAACTGCTATGTCAGAGGTTGCTGGTTCGATTCCCGTTCCGTGCAAGAAGAATAAAGAAGGCTAGATTAGTTAAATAAAACTATTTAAATACTTATTGCAATCTCCATTTATTTATATGAATTATATTTAATGCGGAGTAAAAAAATATTGCAAAATAATACATTACTGGGTGCAAATTATCTAATAATCTTATTGCACAAATAATACATCAATGATTGTGTGTTTTTTGAATCTATGTTATTGTCGCTTAAAATTAGACTATTTAGTAAAGGTTTACGTAATGGTAATAGTGTGGCACAAGGTGGCTACGCCTCTAGTTTTCTTTCATAAAAACTTTATATTCAATTTCCACTCTTTGGATGACAATGTTCCTGATGGCAAGTCCATAAACCCTTTAAGTAAGTAACATTAGTAGACTCCATGCAATAAACTTCACTAACTTTACTTACAGTACCTTATTTCTAAATAAAAAATATGGAAGATAATTTTATCCTTAAAAATATTTATGCCAATAAACAATTAAACATCATACCGATTTTACTTGTTTTTCATAAATAATAGTTTAACCACTAAGTTAAAAATATAGAAAAAAACATTGCTATAAGATATACAAAATAAACTTAAACTACCTAAATACACTTAAACTACCTAAAACACTTAAACTACCTAAATACACTTGAACTATCTTTCTAAACTAGTCCATCACTCATCTCCATATTGTCAATCTAGTAGGTAAATACAATATTAGGTCTACTGAAAATAGTCATTCAATACACCGTAATTGCCTAGGTATTCTATCTTTTAGGTATTCTTTAACATTAATACATTTTATTATGCAAGAAATTATAAAATTGTGTTTTTTTATTTGCCTAATGGCAATTCTAGTATAGTTCTTGGAGGATTATTATTGTGATTGTTATAATATATCTATTACTACTAAAGTATGATAAGTTATATACCCAAAAATATGGTATCCAAAGGTATAAGTACCTAAATTCAAATCCGTGGTTATTTTTCAACAAAATGTAACGACTAAACAAAAATGTTCAAAAACTAAATAAGATCTTTAAAGAACTTTAGAAGCAGTAAAATTCTTAAAAAAATGCAATTTAAACTTACCTTATCACAGTCATCATCACTGTCAAACTGAAGTGAATTATTGAAAATGTTATTGGTTATTAACACCGTCAAATTCTCACGGATTACCACATTTTCGGGTGTTAACACCTTTGCCATCTTTTATATAAAATTGGTTACAATCTTTAAGACACAAGAGGAGCAAGCTTGTTGCGACTGTGCACTTGGAACGTCAAAATACGACTAATCAACTAACGTCACTAACGTGACTCCAATACTCACAGAATGTGTGAATGAGGTAGTGGGGATACGTCCATGTGTCCGAAAGTGACCCATATAGACAGACAATCACCAGCAGGCGACATCTTGTGTATAAAAACATTATATTCTATTGTTAGAAAAGTATTATCACCTGCTTACCGAAGTAAGTTCACTTTCTAACAATAAAATGGTTTGTTATTGACTTTGTTATCAGATCTTATTTCAAACTCATTAGCAATTATTAATTACAGCTGAGTGTGGTCTTATACATGTATTGAAACCAATGAGTTAATATACGCTAGTAATATTATTTTAGAGATTGAAGCGTGTTTTTGGAATAGATCGAGATATTGTACGATGTCCGTGGCGTAGCGGTAGAGTGTTCAACTGCTACGGAGATTGCGGGTTCGATTCTCGCTCCTTGCAAGGAAAATAAAGAAGACTTAAGAGAGTAGTTAAATAATATATGCATTTCCATTTATTTATATAAATTATAAATTATATTTAAGGTGGAGTAAAAAAATATTGCAAAATAACACAGTACTTGGCGCAATTGTTAAGTCTATTTTATTGTACAAATAATACCTCAGTGTGTGCTGCTTAAACCGAAATTATTGCTGCTTAAAATTGGATTATTTAGTAAAGGTTTACATAATGGAATTAGGAGTTTTGAGCTTCTTCGTAGTGCAAACAAAGTGGCCACGCCTCTTGAGTTATCTTTCAGAAAAACTTTATATTTAATGTCCACTTCTATCTTATTGCAAAAATAATACATCACATTGTTTGGGTCCCTAAATCTATGTTATTGCCGCTTAAAATTTGACTATTTAGTAAAGGTTTACATAATGAAATGATTAGGAATGGAATGAAATCATTATATTTGAGCTAACAACTACTTCGTAATGCAAATAAAAAGGCCACGCCTCTAGTCTTCTTTCAGAAAAACTTTATATTCAATTTTCCACTGTGCACTTTGTTGCCAATGACAAGTCCATGAACCCATTAAGTAAGTAACGTCTCAAACAGGCCTTATTATAATATATACAAAATGTAAGAAAATAATAATGTATCTAATATCGAACTTCCTATTTGAATTTATATATCTTTCTTATTCCATATTAGAAAATTTATGGTTAATTTTTATCACTAATTTAATATACCTAATGATAGATTTATAGTTAACTCTCATTGCAACATGAGTTAACTTGACTAGTTCTCGAGGTACATATTCTCTAAAATATAAAACATATGAAAATAATCATTTTTATACATACATGTCTTACAGTAATGACTATCAATATGCCTAAAGCGAGATAACTAAATGCAATTGACTACCTAAATACACTAAAACTACCTAAATACACTAAAACTACGTGAATACTGACTACCTAAAAACATTTAGAAAAAGATAAAGATAAAAGATAAAATACTATTTATTGTACACCATGACCGTAATTGATTTATATTTTTAATTTAAATTTAATGTACAATAGGCGGCCTTATGGCTTAAAGCGATTTCCGCCAGGCAACCTTTGGATGGATAGACACATAAAGAGATGATAAGAGTAGTGAACAATTATAAGCAATAATAGAATAAATAAAAGAAAAAGAAATGATAAATAGTTTAGACACATTATAATATATGCCTATATCAGTCATCATAACTTATATAATATACATATATTATATAAGTTATATATTATATCGTCATATTTCTATACAATACATACAAAACACAATACTTACATAATATCAGATAGATTTGATGTTATGGTAGTTTCCTAGCAGGTGACAACCTAAATACACTTCTATGTCTCTAAATTATAAGGCGATAAGCCGACGTCGGGGCGGGGCGATCAAAATGACCGCAACGCACTCTTATTTGTACGATAATAAGGTTGCATTTTCATTGTCAGACATACGCGGGCTAAATGCGATCTAATGACAGTAATAATAAGAGAGCTTCGTCGCGTTCATTTTGAACGGCCCGCGCCTCCGTCTGCTTAACGTCTTACTCAACCACTCATGTCCATATTTTCTACATTGTCTATGCAGTACTCCTCATTGCGAAGATGGCTGACCCGCATTTTTTTCTTTATAACTTCTGTGCTATAGCCATCTTTGTCGCACTTCTTGTCCAGCATAAGAGTCAGCTTTCGCTTTTTTGCTTTTATTGGTGGATTCGTACTGCTCTTGATGGATGGCTCCTCGTTGGGCTCGTCCGCCATTGGTGAGTGAAAGAGCTTTTTACCAACTGGTAATCGAATCGGTTTCTTTATTGGCGAATCTGTGTCCATCTGTAAAGATAATTAAATTAAGAAGCGATAGCTCAACTTATTTATTCGCATCGAATATGGTTACAGAGGTACCCACATCATATTCTGTTCCATGGAACGTGCAAATTTTGCAGGTATGTCAATATACAAATATAATGTGGCATTTTAATATCAATAATAATATTAAATTATAATGTCAATCTAGTGGGTAAATACAATATCAGGTCTACTGAAAATACACTGTGATTACTTAAGTATTCTGACGTCCAGATGTTCTTTAACACTATAATACATTTTATAAGAAGTTATATAAGTGTTTTTTTTTTAATTTCCCTGATGGCAATTCTTGTGTAGTTTTTGGAAGATTATTATATATATTTACTACTAAAAAAATCATACCCTAGGCGCACACTTGGCGACTAGACGCGACGACAGGCTACGGCCGAGAATTTCATATATTTTGTTCTAAGCTTCGCACACTTGGCGTCTGAGACGTGGAGTCGTCGCTGTCCAAGTGTGCCTAGGGTATAAGTTATATACCCAAAAGTATTGTATCCAAATGTAGGTATATAAATTCAAATTCTTGGTAATTTTTCAACAAATTCTAGCAACTAAACAACAATTAAACGTTAAAAACTAAATGAGATCTTTAAAGAACTTTAGAAACAGTAAAATTCTATTAAACAAAAAACGAATTTTGAACTTACCGCATCACATTCATTATCACTGTCAAACTGAAGTGAATTATTGAAAATGTTATTGGTTATTAACACCGTCAAATTCTCACGGACTACCACATTTTCGGGTGTTAACATTACGTTTGCCATTTTTATATAAAATTGGTTGCAATCTTTAAGACACAAGAGGAGCAAGCTTGTTGCGACTGCGCACTTGGAACGTCAAAATACGACTAATCAACTAACAACGTGACTCCAATACTCACAGAATGTGTGAATGAGGTAGTGGGGATACGTCCATGTGTCCGAAAGTGACCCATATAGATAGACCATCACCAGCAGGCGACATCTTGTGTATAAAAACATTATATTTTATTGGTAAAAAAGTATTATCACCTGCTTACCGAAGTAAGTTCACTTTCTAACAATAAAATGTTTTGTTATTGACTCTGTTATCAGATCTTATCTCAAACTCATTAGCAATTATTAATTACAGCTGAGTGTGGTCTTATATTGAAACCAATGAGTTAATATACGCTAGTAATATTATTTTAGAGATTGAAGCGTGTTTTTGGAATAGATCGAGATATTGTACGACGTCGGTGGCGTAGCGGTAGAGTATTCAACTGCTACGGAGATTGCGGGTTCGATTCTCGCTCCTTGCAAGGAGAATAAAGAAGACTTAATAGAGTAGTTAAATAACATAATGCATTTTCCATTTATTTATATAAATTATATATTATTATGTAAGGTGGAGTAAAAAAATATTGCAAAATAACACAGTAGGTACTTGGCGCAATTGTTAAGTCTATTTTATTGCACAAATAATACCTCAGTGTGTGCTGCATAAACCGAAATTATTGCTGCTTAAAATTGGAATATTTAGTAAAGGTTTACATAATGGAATTAGGAGTTTTGACCTTCTTCGTAGTGCAAACAAAGTGGCCACGCCTCTTGAGTTATCTTTCAGAAAAACTTTATATTAAATGTCCACTTCTATCTTATTGCAAAAATAATACATCACATTGCTTGGGTCCCTAAATCTATGTTATTGCAGCTTAAAATTAGACTATTTAGTAAAGGTTTTCATAATGGAATGATTAGGAATGGAATTAAATCATTAGATTTGAGCTAACAACTTCTTCGTATTGCAAATAAAAACGCCACGCCTCTAGTCTTCTTTCAGAAAAACTTTATATTCAATTTCCACTGTGCACTTTGTTACTAATGGCAAGTCCATGTACCCATTAAGTAAGTAACGTCTCAAACCGGCCTTATTATAATATATACAAAATGTAAGAAAATAATAATGTATCTAATATCGAACTTCCTATTTGAATTTATATATCTTTCTTATCCCATATTAGAAAATATATGGTTATTTTGCATCACTATTTAATTTACCTAATAATAGCTTTATAGTTAACTCTCATTGCAACATGAGTTAACTTGACTAGTTCTCGAAGTATTCTCGAAAAAAATATAAAACATTATGAAAATAAACATTTTTAAACATACATCATGTCTTACAGTAATGACTATCAATATGCCTAAAGCAGGATAACTAAATGCAATTGACTACCTAAATACAATAAAACTACATAAATACACTAAAACTACATAAATACACTAAAACTACCTAAATACACTGAAACTACCTAAATACACTGAAACTACCTAAATACACTGAAACTACGTGAATACTGACTACCTAAAAACATTTAGAAAAAGATTAAGATTTAGATATTATTTATTGTACACCATATACGTAATTGATATACATTTTTAATTTAAATTTAATGTACAATAAGCGGCCTTATGGCTTAAAGCGATTTTCGCCAGGCAAACTTTGGATGGATAGACACATAAAGAGATGTTAAGAGTAGTGAGTACAATTATAAGCAATATATGTAATAGAATAAAAAAAGAAAAAGAAATGATAAATAGTTTAGACACATTATAATTTATATCAGTCATCATAACTTAGGTATAAACGTTGATTTTATAGTCGTTTTGGACCGAATTATTTTGAACACTGTTTCGACAACAACATCGCCACCAACCATCCACCAACGCAAAGCCACCAACATCTCATGACTCGAAATATGCCTGCGAGCGCACATTCATTCATTAAAAATTGACAGTAAATTTTTATCGAAGCTCTAATAATGTTTTTACTCGAACGAGTGAAAAAGATTACAGCAAGTTAATTTTTTTATCATAACTCGCACAGCAATTTGGACATGTCAAAATGATATCATATATAATTCTGAGTCACCTCCTTTCGGGTCCAAAACGACAAAAAAATCACATTGTATAATGTACATATAATGTATACGTCATATTTCTATATAATACATACAAAACAATACTTACATATGACATAACTACAACTAAAAATACACAATTAATACTCAAATCAATCTAATATCAGATAGATGTTATGATAGTTTCCTAGCAGGTGACAACCTAAATACACTTCTACGTTTCTAAATTTTAACTCAACCACTCATGTCCATATTTTCTACACTGTCTATGCAGTACTCCTCATTGCGAAGATGGCTGACCCGCATTTTTTTCTTCATAACTTCTGTGCTATAGCCATCTTTGTCGCACTTCTTGTCCAGCATAAGAGTCAGCTTTCGCTTTTTTGCTTTTATTAGTGGATTCGTACTGCTCTTGATGGATGGCTCCTCGTTAGGCTCGTCCGCCATTGGTGACTGGAAGAGCTTTTTACCAACTGGTAATCGCTTTGGTTTCTTTGTCGGTGAATCTGTGTCCATCTGTAAAGATAGTTAAATTAATGTGTATGTTTGAACCGATAGTTCAACTCGTTTATTCATATCGAATATGGTTACAGAGGTAATGTCTTAAATTATTAGGTACGCACAGCATATTCTGTTCCATGGAACGGGCAAATTTTAGAAATTGATAGGTATGTCAATATACAAATATAATGTGGCATTTTAATGTCAATAATGATATCAAATTATAATGTCAATCTAGTGGGTAAATACAGTATCAGGTCTACTGAAAATACACTGTAGGTAATTACTTAAGTATTCCGACGTCCAGATGGTTTTTAACACTATAATACATTTTCTTAAACAAGAAGTTATATAGTTGTTTTTTTTTTTTATTTCCCTAATGGCAATTCTTGTATAGTTTTTGGAAGATTATTGTATATCTACTACTACTAAAGTCATACCCCTAGGCGCACACTTGGCGACTAGACGCGACTACAGGCTACGGCCGACAATTTCATAATATTTTGTTCTAAGCTTCGCACACTTGGCGTCTGAGACGCGGAGTCGACGCTGTCGCCGCAGCCTGTCGCCAAGTGTGCCTAGGGTATAAGTTATATACCCAAAAGTATTGTATCCAAATGTAGGTATATAAATTCGAATCCTTGGTAATTTTTCAACAAATTCTAGCAACTAAACAACAATTAAACGTTAAAAACTAAATGAGATCTTTAAAGAACTTTAGAAACAGTAAAATTCTATTCAACAAAAAACGAATTTTGAACTTACCGCATCACATTCATTATCACTGTCAAACTGAAGTGAATTATTCAGAATGTTATTGGTTATTAACACCGTCAAATTCTCACGGACTACCACATTTTCGGGTGTTAACATTACGTTTGCCATCTTTTATATAAAATTGGTTACAATCTTTAAGACACAAGAGGAGCAAGCTTGTTGCGACTGCGCACTTGGAATGTCAAAATACGACTATTCAACTAACGTGACTCCAATACTCACAGTATTATGTGAATGAGGTAGTGGGGTTCATGCGTCCGAAAGTGACCCTTATAGACCATGGCAGGCGGCTCCTTGTGGGTCAAAACATTATGTTCCAATGTTAAAAAAGTGTTATCTACCTGCTTACCGAAGTAACTACACTTACAATAAAATATTTTGTTATTGACTTTGTTATCTTATCTCAAACTCATTGGCAATTATTATTTACGGCTGAATGTGGTCTTCTATTGAATCCTAAGCTAGTAGTAATAAATTATCAACATAAATATCTAATTAATATTCTAAGTACCAGAAGATAATAATATTAAATACAAAATCTTGAATTTAATATCATTCTCTTTTAAAAACTTTTTTTAAAAATAAATGCAAGTTAGAATGGAATTATTGCAGGCAATGCATGTAATTGCGAGAATAATTTTATTGTTTTAAGTACCCACTTTTACTTTATTTATTTTATTATGTACTTACCTACTAACGAATTGTGTAGCACTATGCAAACCTTAGTGGTTTTTATGTGATATATTGTTAAACTATGTACTGTTTGTAAATTCTAAAAATAAAAGAAAATATCTGAGATTCGAGCGTGTTTTTATTTTATTATTATTACTACTCTGTTCACGGTACTACCTGCATGGAAATCAGTGGGGCGAGCACGAATTTTCTTTCGAATCGAGCTCGTAACGTGTGCGATAGAAATTATATGAGATTTGTACAGTTCCTTTTACGGGGCGCTGTACAATTTCATAAAATTTTTGTCGCACACGTTATGAACACGATACGAAAGAAAATTCGTGCTCGCCCCACTGGTCCTATTACTACAATCCTTGGGCACGTATTCCAGGGATGAAAAGTAAGCTATGTGTAATTCCAGCCTATAATCTATCCCTATGTCAAATTTCAGCCCTATCCGTTTGACCGCGATTGAGTTACAAACATTCAAACGTTTTTGTAATATTAGTATTTAGGTTAGAAGAAATTTTAACAGGATTCGAACCCGAGACCTCTCAATCTGAATGCTTATCGATTGTAGCGTTATCTGTCCGTAATAGCGACCTCCATTCCTGAGACTTTACCTTTAGTTTACCATCAAGCGAGGTGAAGTATTGAGGTGACCAATATAAAAAATCTCCTAAACCGCTAAGACGCTTTTTTATATTATTTAGGTGGCAGACAAACACGTTCCACCTGATGGAAAGCGGTCACCGTGACCTATGGACGTGTGCAACACCAGGGGCGTCACACTCGGGGTGCGGGCCGGAACCTCCACGTGGTGCACCTGGGCAACAGAGGCGAGCGGCCAATCCAGCCGGAGTAGGAGTGGCCCTCTAGAGGGCTGCTCCGAGGCTCTCCACGTGTCCCTCTGACTAGCAGATGGCACAGTGGGGAGCGAGCGGGTGGTGAGCTGATTGTCTGCGCGCCGACGGTTGGATGACGGGGTCAGCTGGGGTGCGAGGGATATGCCCATTGGGTAACCTTACATTGGTCGAGCCTTAATTACCCCGGTAATTAAGGCCCGAGACGGCGTGCGGTTTTAGTCGGTTCGATCCCGACATAACCACCCCCGATGGCCGATGGGGGTGGTTATTAAAGGGCGTCACACTCGCGCTGCCGACCCTGTAAAAACCTTCTAATGCCCTTCTTGAAGAATTTCATATTCTAGACGCTAGGGAAAACCACACGCTGACATCCTTTGTAAGTATTTCAGTTTTATTTATTTTTTATTTTTGTTTCAGGTAAGCTTGACGCAAATCATTATTGAATCGTATTGTCTACTGTAAATAAACGTAAGTGATATTCATCTATGGTAACACTAACTACAGCTGTGTGTATAGAAAATTTTCTCTATAGAACCTTCAAATATGAAATGTGTGAAAATAAATTAATAAATAAATATTCTAGGACATTCTACATAGCGCTCTCTAGACCCAAACTAAGCATAGTTTAACTAACTTGTCTTATGGGTTCTAGAATGCGGATAAACTTTTTTTTTGTTAATACATACGCGTGTCATATTGAATTTCGAAGTTCAAAATAGCGATGAACTGTAGCCCTAAAGTACCGAAACGCGACTCACGATAGTGCGAAAGTGCGCCACATCGATACCTATTCCACATAGATATTCCTATTTCACATAGGTATTTTAGGGCTACAGTTCATCGTTATTTTGAACTTCGAAATGCAGTATGACAGTCAATACATACATATTATACATAGAAACACTCAGACCAATGCAAATAGACCTATTTATACATACAAATAATTGCACTGAGCGGAATCGTACCCGCGGCCCCTATCGTAGCAGTCCAGAAGATCGATAGACCAAAAGATCCAGTGGAAAGATAGGCGCAAAATTTATAAGTCTTTGGGAGACACATACCTATGGTGGATGTCTTATGGTATGAACCGATAGATGCAAGCTAGGTATTGGAAAATAAAGCACCATATAATAGTATGTTAAACCATCATTGGTTACATTATATTTATTCACTTATCTTCAAAGTTATCCATGGTCAATAAAAGCTAAAAAAATATAAGTACACTTTTATGTCTTTTACTTATAATAAATGAAAGAAATATTTGGTATAAACTTGTAAATTAGTAGTGTCAATAAAATCAAAAGATATAAAATTGTAATTAAAATTAGAAAACAACCAAGATAGATAGGTAGATTACAGGTAATTCATATCAGAATTACAATATCTTAGATTATAAGGGCTCCCGCACACGGGCCACCGGCCACAACCACAAAACGCCGCCACTGGCATATTTCCTGTAATTTTCATACATTTTATATGGACTCGCCGCACACGGTTGTCGCCGGTGGCGGCCACACGCTACAAATCGCCGCAGCTAGCTTCTTGTGGCTCGCACCGGCCACTAAACGCCGCCACACGCCACACGCGCGTAGCAACAAGCAAAAAGTAGCAACCACCGACCGCAAGTTTAGTGTCGACCATCGGCCACAAGTGGCTGTTGGTCGACACTAAACAGCTTCTTTTGTGGCCGCTTCTTGCCACTTGTGGCGGCGTTTGTGGCTGTGGCGTGTGGCTCGTGTGCGGCGACACTAAGTGTAACTTACATCGTATATTTATTATAAATATGGTGGTTTACGATTATGACGTGACTGATCAGTTTTTATATATTTTGTCGAAATTCGTGTCTTCTTATAGACCTGACCTAATTTAGCAGTTGTCAACGGAGGCAGATGATCATACAAGGTATTTTGACTGGGTTTTTTCCTGGGTTTGCTAGCACTAGATTTAGGTTTATTCCAATATCTAACTTCAGATGCATTCGCAGAAGTAGGACGCACCCGTTTGACTATCTTATAAGTGAATTCCTCATCTAAAAAGCTGAAGTTCTTAGGCATATTATAACACATCAATAGCTCATCTGCTATCATCAGTTTTCTTACATAAACCATAATATTGTCTACCGAGTTTATGACTCCGCATCTTCTATTAAATTTTTGGTATCGCCACAGTAATTCCTTTAAAGGTTTACGATGGTCTTTGCAATATTTTCTAATTAAGTCACTCGTTGTGATAACTTCATCGGTAGTTACTCCATTATTCACTTTCAGGTCGAGAAATCCTTCGAGAGTAAATACGCAGTCTTCGAAAGACATGTCGATGTTGTAGAAGCTGGTTCTGTTGCCGGTTCTATACACCTTGTACAAGTGGGGGTAGTAGTTTGCCAGGAATGTGGAGCTCGGTGGTCCTGAGGACAGCAGGTCCAACTCTGGGATACGACTTTCAAGTCGTTGCTCAGGAGTCATCTGTTCTTCCTGAAATGACGAACATTATATAAATTATTTAAAAAAAATAAAGTAGTCTACATTGGAGATGTTTAAAAAAAACTTGTGTTTAGTATTTTGAAACCTATCTATATACACATAGCGCGCCTTTTTGCAATACCATCTAAAAGATGGCAACCAAGAGTGGTGCATAGTTGTTGGTCAAGCTGTGATCTTAAATCGATACCAATTTTTTTTATAAAACCAGCCTGGCAGGATACCTATTCACCTCATCCTTTGAACCTTTTTCCAACTCAGTTGTGGTCTGGCTTTCCACCCAACTAAAAAGCGGCCGAAATTTGATATTTTCCATGAAGAAACTACCATCTGACCTCCATATCGATGGCGATATCGAGTTCTTTTTTTATAGGACACGTCAAAATGACTTCACCTTACCTGATGGTAAGCTAAACGTAAAGTTGAGAATTTACATTTAGCTTACCATCAGGCGAGGTGAAGTCATTTTGAGGGTCACCACTACATACACCGATAGTGCTACAGTGGTGGCCTTCAGCTTGACGGCCTCATCAAATACTTTTTCACGACCCGCTTAAAGGCCCCAGACTATAGGAGGAAGGAAACACATGCGCTGGTAAAATTCCAAGTCTTTATGGTATGGCAAAAAAGGCACCGAACTGCTTGGTTCTTTTTTTTATTCAAGATAGACTTACGTTTGACCACTATCTCACTTGATGATAAGTTACGATTACGTTCTGTAGGTAGACCAGTTTTGTCTGACATTTTAGAACTACGACTACTCGTAACGGCTATAGATGTTCGTATGGCAACCAAGGTGTTCTCCGAGGCACGGAGTATACAATAAAATTATTGGTTTCTAGATTTGAGTTTCCAACTCACCAGTTCCTCCAACTGATGGAAGTAGTCGCAGACATGTCTAAACTCGTGTGGTGGTCCGCAATGCGCCCAGACTATGAAGGCGCGCCTCATGGTAATGTTCGAGTAGCGATGGTTGCGGTCCTCCAGCAAGGAGTGCACGCCGTCATCGTCTGGCAGCAGGCTAGAGTGACTCATTCTGAAGACCTGGAAGACAATCGTCAAGTGTGTCCAGTTAGATTTTTTCTAGTTAGCTGATACTACTAGCGTCTACAATATGGGGTTCTTAAAGAAGGGTATTAGAAGGTTTTTTCAAGGTTGGCAGCGCGAGTGTGACGCCCATGGTGTTGCACACGTCCATAGGCCACAGTGACCGCTTCCAATCAGGTGGGCCGTGCGCTTGTCTACCACCTAAGTGGACCAGATAAGCAAATGAATTAAACTGAAATAGATAAATAATTATAATATTTTTTTATTTTCATTTTATTTGTTAATTAATAAATACTTTAAGAATACCTATTACATTTGAGCAAAAATCAAGTTGCCATTAAATACCGAAAAATTACTTCGTCAATATTTTGGAGACTTTTGAATACATTCAGGTAAATATTGGTGTCGATTCTGACGTGCAATTTCACAAAACTTAACTAAAATCTCTAAATTTTAATTTCGATTTTATCTTGATTTACTTATTTCAGAACTGTTTTAAACCATTGAATATTGCCACGGCCTGCACCTGATTGTTTTTGCCAATTTTGGAAACAAAACAGCGTTTAACTTGGTTTTAAAGTCAAAAATAACATTTAGAGATTTTAGTTAAGTTTAGTGAAAATGAACAACAGAATCGAGCTCATTATTAAACAAAAAACCTTTTTTTTAAGTGCTATTCTTTTGAAGTACTTACAAAAGTTGAAAATGACCTCGCAAAATGCACGTACTTCAAAGCATAGACTATTAAAAAAAAATTGTTTCCGCATTCACAAAAATACATTTGCAAATACAGTCTCATTTTTTTTAGATATTCATTTTATGAGTTCTAACAACTAAACAGCTGACATATTGTTCGAACTGCAGTTTTGTTGTGATAATCCTTTTCCCAAGAAACTTCACAATAGCGAAGATAACAGTTTATTTGCAAGTGGACCCTTTTTTATTATAGGTGAAAGTGTTTGTCGGTTTGTTGGTGATTACTTTCAAGGCTACAAAAAAAGTTAGTTGGGCCGTGTTACTCTTAAAATATTGGAGCATAAGCATTGGCTTTAGACAAGTTTTTATTCATTTGGTATGTATGTTTGCATGTTTGCGTGTATGGATTCTTTTAAAAATCACTTCAAAATCAACTCAACAAAGAGAAAAAACACAAACAATTTTTTTATACTACGTAGGTGGCAGACAAGCACATGACCCACCTGATGGGAAGCGCTCACCGTGGCCTATGGACGTGTCCAACACGAAGTCATAGGTACCAACTTTACGTACAGACACTTTTATTTTATTTATTTTTATGTAGTCATAAACTTTTTTCAAACTTCGCATATAATTAGAAAAAATATCATAAAACACAAAAATTTATATCAGAGATACTTACTTTCAATTTGTAATCAATCCACAACACTTGAAATAATTGTAATATTGTAAAAATTGTTATTAATTATTAATTATTATTTAAAATGGCGGCTGCGCAAAAAGCGAGCGTTGTCTAAAAAGATCTTTACAGTTTGACAGGCTTGTTAATTATTTTACTATATACCTTCAATTTTTAAATAATTTATGTATAGACAGATAGATGTGTCGTTCGGAAACCAGATCTTACAATTGGGTATATTATTATTTTTAAACACATTAAATGATGTTTTTATAAATTATAGATGTTATAATTGATGCAAAATTTTCATTATATCTTTTATTATCTTTACAATTTGATGGCACAAATTTGCCTCAAAAATTAGGCCGGGTAGGTACCACCGTGCACTTTTAAGAAAGACCCTCCATGGTAATCCAATCCCGGATTGCGTTCAAGGTTCAGCAGGTGCAAAGCTTGAGGTGATGGTTGTCGCAGTACTTGTGGAACCAGTGGGTATTGGCGTAGTCTAAACTAATATCTGCGTTTTGTCACGCAATGCTGCGACGACAATCACCTCTTCTTTCATGAGGCCGTCAAGTTGAGGGCCATCATTATGTCACTATCGGTGTACGTAATGAGGGCCCCCTTCCTAAGACTTTTTCTTTAGCTTACCATCAGTCGAGACGAAGTCATATTGACGTGATCGATATACAAAAAAAATATAACACTAATATTTTTCTATAAGTAGGTACGTTTGTCTGCTATGCATTCCTAAACTACCTACTCATTCGATTAAGATGAGTTTAATTCATGGTCATGACAGTTCCCTACATGATAAGCTAACTATCCCCTGCGGCTTCGCCTGTGATTTATACTTCGTTCCCGTAACACCAATTTAACCCATACCTACATTTGAAATAACGTAATGGAAATTTTTGAATGAATATTTTTTTATTTTTAATAAAAATTCGTGAACAGGTGACTAGTTGGTGACATAATTTAAATCATACAAGTCTTACTTTTTAATTTTTTATTGAACACACACATGAAACAATTTATCAAACATTACATTTATGCACAAAGGCGAGCTTACCTCAATATTGTCAATTTTATAGTCGTTACCCTAAAGTAACGACTTGTACAAAAAACTGCTTTTTAATTAAATGATATGACGTATAAACAGTATATATGACCGATATCCTCTCAGGATAGGCAGACAAACCTCATTCAATATTGCTTTAATTTTATTCAACTACTTTATAACATCAATTTACTTTTTAAGTTTTTGAATATTACAGATTTAAATACAGCACTGTGTTTTGGACTAAGTAACTTAGCCACAAGAACTACATCAAACGTTTTACTCAAGTTTAACTTTAACATTATTAACAAACATCAGATCTTTATAAACATAACAAGTAAGTGATTGCTCAAAGAAAATTTGGAGGTTAAAATTTAATTTGATTGTCCATTATTGAGAAAACTTAATAATTATATCAAAAAATTATAACTAAAATGAAATAATATACAAACTAAAATTAGGACTAAACACAGTCCTATTTTCACCATTCTCGCGAGTTACCCATTTGGGTACAGGTAACTCCTGGTGGAGGTGCAGCAGGCTCATGGTCCTCAACATCATTGGGTGACGACTCCGGCACTGGAACGCCGCGATCATCATCAGCCATCATTGCTACCAACTCCCGCTTGAGGCATAGCATATTGAGTTCCTGTGTAAAAAAATAATCACTATTTTAGTGTTTTAGTTAGTTTAGTGCCTCGGAGAGCACGTTGATAAGAAAAAGGGGTGAAAAGGTCCACTCACAAAGGGCAGACCACCAGCCTGGTCACTATAAAATACAATTTAGTTGCCTGGAGTAAAGATTAAGTTTTAGACTAAAAAAACATGATGTACACAGGTAAAATTTGCATTCATGTGCGATATGTCCATACATTCCTGTGAGTTAATTATTACCATCAAGCCAGGTGAAACAATAAAATTAATACTATGTAGATTAAATTAAATAATTTTAAATAAAATTATATGATAGATTAAATAAGATATATATATGATAGATTAAATTAAGTAATTTTAAATAAAATTATATGATAGATTAAATAAGACATACTCGTATATTATGATAGATTAAATTAAGTAATTTTAAATAAAATTATTTCATTTAATCTATCATGTATTTATCTATATAATAATCAAATAAATATTCAATAATTAGAATAAATTAAAGTAAGTTACCTCCTATGCCTTTTCACCACCATTTTCTAGATTTACCCACTTGGGCTTGGGTAATTCCTTCGGGGCTGGCGGTGGTGGAGAGTTCTGGTTTTCGATCGGTTCATCCATCATTTCCAACAGCTCCCGTTGGAGCCGTATCATATTGAGTTCCTGTGTACAAAAAATTATCACTTGAGTGTTTTAGTTAGTTTAGTGCCTCGGAGAGCACGTCAAGCCGTGTAAGTATACATACATTAATTTATTAGAAAGCTTACAAACAGATTTTTTTTTAATTAGTAAAATTAAAAAAAAAACTTACCAAGATATACGCTTGCCTAGCGTTTTCTTTGCACTTCAAATCATTTTGTTGAGTAATTTCCGTAATTCCGTTAAGCATTTTAGTCACTTGCGAATTTTCCATTTCACAAAATAAATAAACAATAAACAAAAGTTGAAACTGCGTTCCCAAGTTCTTCAGTCAGCGTAAAGAACAGAACTGAACACTATTGCCAAAAATTTGCGTTTTATACCTGCGCGTGCACATCCCTTAATTGCAAAAAGGGGTAAGTAAGTCCCTCCGCTGTGGTACCCGAACTCGTCATTACCAAAAACACCACGTTACGAAGCATTTAAAATCACAAAATTGAACTCTATTGACTGATTTTGTAGTCATTTTCCGGTTAAAATCGTTTGGCTCGAATAGGACAATGCTACTCGCTGTACTGCTTTGTAAGCTGTTATCAGTATTAGGTGATAACTAATGACTTAACTTAATGAATCTGTTTTGCAATGCATACAGTATGTAGCAAAATTATTCTCTGATCTATAAGAAGTAAACAAGTTTAGTACCTAATGGTTGCCCTCATCTGCCCTAAGAGGCCCTCAGCTTGACGGTCTCATCAAATGCTTAACACAAGTAATTTACAATTAGTATTATAAACGCGAAAGTTTGTGAGAATGTATGAATGTGTAAAAACAGCTGAAATTTGATACACAGATAAATTATGATTTTCTGAACGGAAAAAGTGATCATCCAGTCCGGGACTTGAACCCGTGACCAGTCCCTTACAGGGGGAATGCTCTGACCAACTGAGCTACCTGGATCCATTCTAGATGCTCGAAATTTTCCGATATATTCTACGGCTAGGCTTTATAAAAAATAAAGAAAGAAAGAAAAAGTTTTTTATTCTGAACAAAAATACTAATATATACCTATAGGTACAAGGTTTCGCACACATCCATACAAAATAACGGCCGCCTCTCAGCTTAAAATGCTGAGAGGCGGCGGCCGAAACCAGCGCTGTCCACTTTTTGGCACTAAACGCGGACGTTTAGTGCCAGAAAGCGGATAGTGCTGGTTTTAAGAGGCAATTTAGGTAAAAATATATTTAGAAAAAGAGATAAAAAAAAGAAAAAACTCCCAAACACTATAATATGTATATAACACTACGACATTATAGCAACACTAACACTATATATTCTGCGATAGCATTCCCCCTGTAAGGGATTGGTCACGGGTTCAAGTCCCGTCCTGGATGATCACTTTTTCCGATCAGAAAAATATTGGGAATGGTTAGCATGCAATTGCTTTAAAACTTCATTCAAGAGATAGATATATTCTGAAATAACACATAGACTACTATTTATCCCAGGAATAGGTTCCCGTGGGCAGCGATAGTGGGAACAGTATTTTACGTGAGCGGAGCCGCGGCCAACATCTAGCAGATAATAATAATAGTAGAAAAATCGTGTCGTTTATCAAAAGCGAAAACTCCCAGAATTATTTTACTTTTACCTGCAAAGATGAAGCAGTAAAAAATAAACTGCAAGTTCAGTACATTATCTGTGATGTACAGTCAACGACGAAAAGTTGCTTTAAAATTCTAATCAACCAACTTCGAAAAAGGAGGAGGTTCTCAATTAGGATATTATTTTTAATTGTCGTATTTTTTTATTATCATCAGATTTAGAATCTTACGCATATTTGATCACAATCGGTTAAGTAGAACCAGATATATAGGTGCCTAGTCAGAAATGCTATCTACCATATTTATAGTCATCAAAAACTAAGCGGTTCGGTGCCTCTTTTCTTTGCCGCACCATAAAGACCTGGAATTCTTAACCTGCTCACGTGTTTCCTTCCTCCTACAGTCCCGGGTCTTTTAAGCGGGGCGTGAAAAAGCATTTGATGAGGCCGTCAAGTTGAGGGCCACCATTATGGCACTGTCGGTGTATGTAATGGGGACACCGTTCCTGAGACTTTACCTTTCGCTTACCATCAGGCGAGGTGAAGTCTTAGTCATAGTCATGCATGCATGTGATAAATAAAACATGAAATATATTGGCTTTGTCTTCTGGGGATTTAAAACTAGTTACTTGATAAATGTATTACATTGCAAAAAAGGTGTATAAATATTTCAGTATTAATCAACTTATGTCGTCGACTGTACAGTCCTAGTAATCTTTTGAGTAAAAACAATGCAGGCCGCGGTAACTCCTCCGAACGAAGCATCAGATATATTTTTACAACTCCCGTCTATCATAAATACATTGTAAGTATTCAATGGTGATTTTAACAATTGAAAGAACTTTTCTGTAGAACAGTGAGGATTATACAAACTATTGTTTCATTCAGGTAAACTTTTAAGGATTATGAGCCAGCGAGACTGTTTAGCGAAAAATACAATGATATTTTAAACTAGCGACCCGGGTCCCGGCTTCGCCCGGGTGTAAATTCCAGTTTTCCAATAAAACATAATATAGCCTATGACACTCACGAATGACGTGGCTTTCTATTGGTGAAAGAATTTTTAAAACCGGTTCAGTAGATCCCGAGATTACCCCAATTTAACAAACACACAAACTTTACCTCGTTATAATATTAGTATAGATTAGCCAAACGTTTGAAACATATTTTTGAAGCAAATATTCAATTCTTCTTCTAGGCAAGCGTGCTCCACCGTCGGCCACATCGTCACTTACCAACAGGTGAGATTGTGGTCAAACGCGAGCCTATTAGGTACCAATAAAAAAAAATTAAGAATTTTAAGAAGCGAAAGGAGTATACCAAGATCGTAGCAAGTGGAAAGATGTTGTCTCTGCCTACCCCAATGGGAAAAAGGCGTGATTTGTATGTATGTATGTATATTCACTATAATTATATTCACTCACATGTTTCCTTCCTCCTACAGTCCCGGGTCCTTTAAGCGGGGCGTGAAAAAGCATTTGATGAGGCCGTCAAGCTGAGGGCCGCCACTATTTATTGGTGTTTGTAATGGTGTCCCCGGTTCTGAGACTTTGTCTTTAGCTTACCATCAGGCGAGGTGAAGTCATATTGACGTGCCCGATGTAAAAAAAATACTTCACAGTTCTAGATTTATTTTATAAGTACACATACAGACTAATGATTTAGTTTAGACTATAATCTATTCATGTATCAAATTACAACCAGATCGGTTCGAACGTATAGAGTAATAAACATACAAATAGCTTTATAAACTTTCACATTTTAATATTCACGAATTCTGTTTCTCTATGACTAATTATAAGCAAAACATTTTCATTTACTAACGACTCCTTAATGAATGGTTCCTGAAAGTGATTATAAAAAGTCTTAATAGCTAAATAATTGTGTTATGCATTAATGGGGTTCAATAATTATGTAACATTAGAAAGCAATAATTTTTTTTTTATACTACGTAGGTGGCAGACAAGCACACGGCCCACCTGATGGGAAGCGGTCAGCGTGGCCTATGACCGTGTGCAACACTAAGGGTGTCACACACGCGCTGCCTACCCTGAAGAGGGAGGGCTGGGAAGGGGTGGCTAGGCTAGGAAGGGGTGGGGGAGGAGTGGTACAGTGAGCTCTGGCTACCCTACTTACCGGCGGGAACACAATTCGATAAGGCGGAGGTACTACCCCAGTCGGACAGCTCATTTCGGACGGGAGATACCGTCGTGTCCTACCTCCTTGAAAATTTCTATTTCACTGCCTTCACCCGAGCACCAAACCCGGCTACATCCAAAGATTATAATTTGGAATCGACGGTTCGCTCTCCTACACTCCACTTACAAGTTTGACTTTTTGGCGTCGCAGTAGTGCAATTGACCGCTACGTCAAGGGATGTGGGTTCGATTCCCGCTTAGTGTAAATATTTTTTGTATGCATGAATAATGTCTAATTTGCATTGGTCTGGGTGTTTGTAATATTTGTATTTACAAAAAAAAAAAGTATATGCTTAAGTATGTTTATCCGCATTCTAGAATCCATGACAAAGGCTAGTCACTATTACTTTGGGTCTAGAGAGCGCTGTGTAAAATGTTGTAGAATATATTTATATTTATATATTTATTTATTTATTTATTATTTATTTATTTGTAGTTTATTTATTTATAGTTCTTTTATATGTTATAGTAGCTAATAACCAAATATTTAATCAAATAAAATTCATCTTATAGTACGGGCGGTAAGCAAACCATACCGCGATTCAAGTATTGTACAACGCCATCTATCGGTGTTAAACTTAAACTTTACACAATAACTTCGAATATGTCTTAAACACGTGTTTAAAAAGTTGTGTAATAAAAATCCTGTTTTACAATAGTTTTGTTCTTTTAGAGTTTTTAACAAAATAATTCTAAAACAGGATTATTCCTCTTTTCAGTTACTTTCCTTACAAACACATCTATAAATAAATAACTACCTGAAAATTTATAAAATATTCACTTCACCCCAGTTATTGGTATCGGTAAGCTGCTCACGTAATTCCCGTTCCCGACATTCCCGACGCTTCTCGGCGGGATCGTTGCGATATTTGTCGACAGCAGCGCATATTAACGCATTCTTTCACAAGACAATGCTATATGAGATATCGATTTACACTTTAATAGCGGTTAATGGGTGTATAATGGTGGTTATTTGAGAATAAATTGTGGTCAGTGAATTGTTATATATGATGATTTTTTAAGCGTTGTTTTTTTATATCGAATAAAGCACTCAAATTCTACACTATCTAGTAGTCAGTACCACTACTACAGTTGTACAGAACAATGCAAAATTCATGCATGACAAATATTTGCACTGAGCGGGACTTGTTAAATTTCAGCCAGATCCGTTCAACCGTTTTTGCGTGAAAGACTAACGAACGCTCCATTCTGAAGTGTGGCAAAAGAAGCATTCTTTGCTTACTTGCTTGCTTCACACTTAACATGAAAGTAGACTGAATGCTGTGGAAATGAGAAGTCTGAGAAGCATATCTGGAGTAAAGTTGATAGACCGAGTGAGGAACAGTGTGATAAGGGAATGTTGCGGTATGATTGAAGATGTAGTGAACAAGATAGAGAAAGGGATGCTTAGATGGTTCGGACATGTAGAAAGGATGGATGAAGGAAGATTGACGAAACAGATATATGAGGTGAGGGTGAATGAGCAACCCGGTAAAGGCCGACCTAGGCGTACATATTCTAATCAGATCCAGGACGTTTTGGAGAAAAGCCAGGTCAAGAGTACCTGGAACCGGCGTGCGTGTATGAAAACTATTATGAAAGTTGAAGAAGCGAAAGGAGTATGCCAAGATTGTAGCAAGTGGAAAGATTTTGTCTCTGCCTACCAAAATGGGAAAAAGGCGTGATTTGTATGTATTTATGTATATAGTTAGATTAGTTAGTAAATTAAGTTAGGTAATTATTATTATTTTCAACAATTTCTCCTAGTTCAAATTAAATTACTTTTGTTAGAATTGCGTTTCAATTATCAATCAATTATGCTACCTCCTCAATCCTTTGTTCTCCAAGATTCCTGTAACCCCCATAGCTACACATAAAGGGGTACAATCCATAATAATGGAGCAATATCGGCTCGTGTAGGACCGGTCGGTATGCCCGCTCCAGGGTCCAATGCCGACTTAAATTAAAGGGTGCCTCCTGAATTTTTATGCTATCCTGGTAGCGGTATTCAGTGATTAAAGGTTCGTATAATGATGCTATGGAGACACGTCCTTTAGATAATATAGTCGAATGGGTTAACGTGTTCAATATCTTGTTTTTATGTACTTGATTGGCTGATATTTGTGGCTCCTCCCGCGCTGTGTTTGGTCATCCTTTTTTGGCCATATCTCCGGTTTATTTAACCAATTGCGATCAAACATACGGTAGATTTTTAATTTGACTAAGATCTTTCTTTTTTTTTATACCACTTAGGTGGCAGACAAGCACACGGCCCACCAGATGGGAAGCGGTCACCGTGGCCTAGGGATGCGTGCAACACCAGGGGCATCACACTCGCGCTAAATCGCGAAATCTAATAAAAAAACTGCATCGGAATAAGTTTAGTAGTTTTTGCGTTCATTGCGACAAACAGATAAACCGACAAACAGATAAGAATTTAAAAAAATGTTTTTTTTTATACCACGTAGGTGGCAGACAAGCACATAGTCTACTGATGAGTCCTGATGGGAAGTGGCTATATAGTGGCATGGCCTATGGACGTGTGCAACACCAAGGATGTGTTCAGGATCGTTAATTTAACAATAACCAGGTTTAGTTTTATTATCTACTATATAGGTATGTACTACATACATACTCAACTAATAAAATTTACAATTATATAATACTTAGCATAGATTCATTATTTGATTTGATGATTTCAACTAAGTTGTACGAAATATTTTGAAGAAGGCGATAAAAGAAGAGAAATAGATGATATTATAGAAAATTGACTATGGCATTTTAGTACCGTGTGAATATTTGGTCCAAGTAAACGATAACCCATCCTCGTGGTTTAAATTACCTTCAATTTCAACTCAGGCGTCTCGTGGAAGCTTTATCTTTTCTCAACCATTACAGAACAATGAATGCTACTATCACTGTTAAATTAATGTCGTTTTATGGTACAGATATTCTATCTCATGAAGGCGGGTGAATAATTAAATAGTAGTACCTGTGTCTTGTAAATACGCGTACATGTGTGTGCGAAAGTTCATGTCACGTCAAAAGAAATTCATGTATTTGTTAGTAGAACAATAATTGCATTGCAAGTAATTCATTTTTAAAAGCAATGTGTATATAATGTTTTACTACAATGAAAGCTAAACCGTCTTCGTGAAATAGAACATTTATAACTCTGGCTAGGATTACAAAGCATCGTAAGTCATACTGTAGCATTTAGTTTTGGATAATTATCAAACACAATGCCATTTCTTCCTTGAATTTGGGACGCGAGCAGGTAATATTGTACATGAATACCACCAAGGATTTCGGGGTACCAGCTAAACGTTGCTTACTAACAGACAAATCTGAGGCTGATTATCCTCTCGGGGTTGGGGGGGAGGGGGGCAGATAACAGTCGTTCCGATAAAAATCAAGATAAACAAAATTAGTAGTAATTTGGATGCAATACTGATTAGCGCTCTGATAATGTTAATGACAAGGATTAGAAATTTCAAAATTCAAATTAATAATGATAATGTTAATAGCTAAGTGATTAAGGTATGGTATGGCGATACCACATATACCCAGCGCCATCTAGTAAGAGCACGACGAACTACTTCAATACTACGATCCTGAATCGCGAAAGTGAAGTTCGCGCGCTGGTATAGCATATATACAAGATCCCAACGATAAACGCTGGGCCGCGGTCCGGCAGGCGTGATCACCTTGCCTGGTCGGAGGATCCTTCCGTTATGTTGGAGGGACATCACATCTCGTTCCTCCACAAAGAATATTTAGTTTAATACATTGATAGATGTTTATGTATTTTTGTGTATTTTTTACTTATATATTTGGTAATTCTATATTATGTATGTGTGTGTTAACGCTATCCTGTCTTGTTTTATACACATGTCTATACCTACACCTTTTTCTTCTTGTTCACGATCTCCTCCCGCCGGTCTGCTGAGAAAATTTCTTTCAGAAATAAGCAGTACTATTGTACTATTCTTGCCACCTTCCATTTTCTGTATTGATATTTTGCCTTCCTTTACCTTGCGATCATGAGGTCCCAGGTTCTAATTCTGGCCATTAACTACACTATCGACGTGAACCAAGTCCTAACACAAGTGATTTAGTTTAGCTGGAGGAATTTTGGTTACTAATATTTCTTTTTAAACAAAAAAAGAAATGTCTGCCCTCCAAATACCCTGATCTAGCAAAACATTCAGCATACAATAAAATAATACCATCGGTACGCATTATCGGAGTCCATACGTCACTAGTTCTACGTAACGAGGGGGCGAGAGACATGTCGTTGTCATGACAACCGACTCCGGTCGCGTGCCTGAAACATACGAAAGAATAATTGACGTGGTTACGCTAACTTCGCCTAAATATTATGACGGGCTAACAATTTGTGTACAGTTAAAGAGTGGAATTCCCTACCTGAATCTGTATTTCCGTAAAGTTATAATCTGGAAATAGAAGAGAATAGGTTCCTCCTAGACAAACGTGACTTATCACTAACCCAAACTATTAATGATAAAAAAATTGTAAAATAAACTTTTAACTTTAATTTAAATACTTGTCAGGATTTATTTAGTGTTACGTATTTCGCATCGAATAGTCAAAGAACTAAAGTCACCGATATAGCTCGCAGAATAAGCAAGCTGAAGTGGCAATGGGCTGGCCACATCTGCCGAAAGACTGATGGCCGGTGGAGCAAATGAGTCCTAGAGTGCAGACTGCGAGTCGGCAAACGAAAGGTAGGACGACCTGAAAAGGGTAGCTGGGATAGATTGGATGCGCAAGGTGGAGGATCGGGTGCTATGGCATACAATGGAAGATTTCCAGCACTGGAATGCAATGGCCTAATTTGATGTTCGAATAGTTAATCATGTGTTTGTCTTATAATTCGTCGTATTATTAAAAAAGGTGAAAATGCCGATGTTATTCAGTTTGGTGTTTTTTACTCCTATCCATCTTTTCAGTCATAGAAAAACTAGACTGTAGCTATCCTAGTAAATGGTTAAGTTTATATCTTACTTACAACTCATACAACCAATATTTTCACAAAAATTGAACTGATATTCCTACTGGAAACACCTTTGTAAGATACATCGAGTAAATGCACCGTATTCTTGTAAAGAAACATATCGGTGAATTGCCTGGTGCGTGTCGGTGACAATTCTTTTCCCGTATATCCCGCAATGAACCGACATCGGTTTGTACTCGCATATATAGTGATATAGGGCGCTTTATTTGATTCACTCTGTCTGAAAACATAAACCACTATCAGTTTATACTGTATGTCATAGCAAAATTAATGTATCTGTCACTTTTTATACCACTTAGGTAGCAGACAAGCGCATGGCCCGCCTGATGAAAAGCGGTCACCTTGGCCTATGTAAGTGTGCAACACCAGGGGGGGGCGATGCTCGTTCCACCTCCCCGAGGGTGGAGGGTCGAGGGGGCCATCTTAAAACCGTAGATGGCCCAGGGTCAGCTGGGTCGCGAGGGATATACCTATGGGTAACCTTACCTACGGTT
This sequence comes from Lithosia quadra, assembly GCA_963576445.1. Taxonomy (NCBI): domain Eukaryota; kingdom Metazoa; phylum Arthropoda; class Insecta; order Lepidoptera; family Erebidae; genus Lithosia; species Lithosia quadra. The sequence continues at coordinate 447,590 of OY754895.1, forward strand.
GTTGGACTTTTTAGGGCTCCAACTACCCGTAACGACTGCCATTAATATTTTTTTGGCAACCGGAACCGATGGCTTAACGTGCTCTCCGAGGCACGAACAGACCAATGCAAATACCCATATTCATGCATAAAAATATTTGCACAGCGCGGGGATCGAACCCGCGCCTGCTGCGTAGCGGCCGCGTTCACTACCACTACGCCACAGAGGCGTTATTAATAAAACATAACCCAGACTATACATGAACAGTTTATAGAAACAAATACTATGAAATTGAAATGTAACCTATAAATATAAAAAGATGTGTACAGTGTACATTTACAAAGATATATACATTTTAGAGCTCTCCCGATATAAAAATTTATACGTGGACAATCCTTAGGTCATAAAAAAGGGCTTATTCGGATACATGCGGATATAACTCACGGTTTGCGAGCGGATAACTGCGGATGCTGAGCGGATACGATCGGATATCTCGGATACGCGGATATCATGGCCGACGAGATTTGTAAGGCAATTGTTGTCGTTCAAATAGGTGTTCGTCTTTTTTCGATAGCTTGTGTTGGAGAATTATATTCTTTTTGAGATATTGCGATGGAGTGCCTACAGTAAAAAGTGGAGAAGCAGTTTTATGTCTACCTCAATAAACAAAGTCTGTAAACTGTAATATTGATTTTCGAAAATAAATGATCGGGGGTAAAATACACTGTGCTATCTATACTCAAACTTAACAATAGAGGTTCTAGGACCTGGATAATTATAATTTTTTATAAAACTGTTTATGCTAAAAGGTAATCTCGATAGTTTTATTTTTTCTACAGTGAGCAAATTCGATAATATGATAATTCTAATTGATTCTAGTCTAATGGTGACTACCATTACAAACACCGATAGTGCTGTAATGGTGGCCCTCAGCTTGACGGCCTCATCATATGCTTTTTCCACGCCCCGTTTAAAGGACCCGGGACTGTAGGAGGAAGGAAACACGTGAGCTGGTAAAAAATTCTAGGTTATGATGGTACGGCAAAAAAAAGAAGCACCGAACCGTTTATTTGGTGAGTAGATTAAGAAAGTAAAATTTGGATATAATTATTGAATGGATTGCTTAATAATGTTAATGAAATGAAATATGAAACAATCATTGTCGTGTAAAAAGATAATATTCAAATATGAGTTTTGTAGAACTACGTCTTTTTAATTCTGGGTGGCTCACCCACTTTTCTCCCCAATTTTTCTCCCGTGCCAACCCTAGAACAATTACGTCACCCAGTGAAGCGCAAGGGCTGTCGCGTGGCGATAGCGTCGCCGGGCCGAGCCGCCGGGCGTGTCAACCCTGTATTTATGTAGTATTAATAATGCGCTAGACAATATTTTTAGAAAATAAAATTGACTAAAATGTTCTCTTAAAGTATATTTAGTTTAAAATAACATAGACTACTTACTCCATAGGTGTCCATTGGAAGCAGGCACTGCGCTAGAATTTCACCCGGATGAAACCATGGACAACTCAGCTAGATATTGTCTCTGTCTACCCCAATGGGCAAGAGTGGCAGTATGTAATTATATACATACATAATGACTTCCCACGTTTGTCTCAACAATTGTAGTTGGCTGACGCAACCACTGAAAGAAAATAATTAACTTTAACGAAGCTGTTGACCTCTTCACTGCATGCAAAGGCTTAACAATTAATTATCAAACAATACACAACTAAACAGACCCTCAAGAAAAATGAGATAGCAAGGAGAAAGAGGTCCAATTACACTGCAAAGGCACTTCACACGTCAAACGCAGACCTCAAAGTGCGCGCCAACGGAAATTGTCCCGCGCTCCGCCATCTTGTGGACCGGAATACCGCCAAATTATCAGCCTCTATGGTCCAGGCCTCTATGGATATTAAGTGATTTTTTTTTCGGCATCGTCGAGTGTTTGATGGTCGGTACTATGGTTATGTGAGCGTGATTTTTTGAAAATTGAATTGCGATGTAGGGTGGAATATTACTACAGTTTGGCCGCTGAGACTATGCGTTCCTGACACATGTCAATTCGTCATGACTAGTTATGTACAATAAATAACTTGTACCTAGAACCGTTCTCTAAACCTGTTCCCAACTTACAATAACATAATAATAATCACAGTCAGCAATTGTGACAACGTGATTTCATTTTAATTTTAATTTTATTCTAATTTGGCTATCTATCCGCCCTATTTGTTTTTCCAATTTTATATTTTTAATTTTGTTTCATTCTTATTTAATTTTATGTGATTATTAATTGTAATGATGGCTTATTGCCTGAAATAATAAAAAAAAATCATATTCGTTTCATTCATTATAAAAATATGATTCATTCTTTCTATTAGCTTGGGTAGGGGCTTATTACAAAATTACATATTTTTTTTTACATTAACACACATTAACAAAAATACAAAATAACGTTCTATTTTATATTTTTCAACCAACAGATTATTATTATTAAGATTACTAAAATACGCGGTTACAATTGCCTTGTTATTTTGTCTCATCACTATGAAAGCCGTATGAAAGCGAACATTTGACATAACCTTGAAACAGCGCAGTTTGACGTGTATGACTTTTAAAAACTATTGATTTTATATTTTTAATTAATTAATTGTTAATCATTTTAGCCCAAAATTAATCTGTGTATTGTAAATTGGCACAGTAATTAAATTTTTAATGTTATCACTCGTTAATAAGGTCAATAAACGATATTTAAAATTTTGCCGTAAATTATACACCAGTTCAAAGTAACATCGCCCGTTCGCTCACAACCTGTCAGGAACGCATTCTTTCAGCGATTCTATAATACAAGTGAATAAATTTTGTGAAGTATTTTTTTATAGACCGACCGCTACACTGCTGTACCGCTCCCGCTGTCGGTCTATAATCATATTCAAATTAGAATCATAATAATATAATATAAATTCTAACCGACTTCAAAAAAGGAGGAGGTTCTCAATTCTACTGTATTTTTTTAATGTTTGTTACCTCAGAACTTTCGACTGGGTGAACCGAATTTTGACGTTTCTTTTTTTATTTAATAGCTGGCGCTTCCCGTGTGGTCTCATTTAATTTTGTCCGTTGAAGTCAGTTATTTTGTAAGAACTATATTTATAAGTAATTAATTATCAGGGAGTGGTTACTAGTGTTTTCAGCGTTTATATACCTATATTTTTTCTTGTACCACTTAGATGGCAAATAAGTACATGGCCCACCTGATAGAAAGCGGTCACACTCGCGCTATTGACCCTGTAAATACATTATAATATATAGCCTATTTTTTTTAATCTATACACCTTGAGACGGACCATAATAGCAAAAACAAAAGAAATCCCTTATCACTGTTAATGGCAACACAAACCTTGAAAGAGCCCAACTGAAATACACTGGACCCAAATATATTTAGTCGGACCTTTGAATAAATGGAGCTTGGCCAATAAACACTCAAAGCCAATGGGCCGGAGCGTAGTTAATAAATAAAAGGGGCGATCTTGGTGCGACAAATCTTATTAGACGCCCTTTGATTACGCAAATCTTTGTTCTTAAGACGAGCTTCGTGTCGCTAATATTGTTACTGCTGCGCCGTGCTGCGTTCAGACGGACTGGCGACTGGAGAAGGAATTATGATATTTTATTTATTTATTCGAATAAGTATATGTTTTTACCTTTTAATATAATACATTGTCCTGCAAGACAATACAGACGGTTTTTTTGTGAGATTAGAGAGACAATTTATTGTATGTTTAACTGTTGGAACTTAATTTCGTATTAGCAAAAAAATTTTTGCTTTTAGCTAGCGTATTAAATGATAAGTTACTTTTCTCTTCCTAAGGATCGTTTCTTTACTGTATGAAAGATATCTTTCTTTCTTTCTTTCTTTCTTTCTTATCTTTACCCGTATCCTAGATATACGATTTTACAGAAAATTATATAACAAAATCAACTTAAAACGAATAATAGCGTAGCACAAAAATATTTAATTATTAATAATACTGATATTCTTGTCAATAATATTCTACTGCCCAAAAATTCTTATTAGACTAGCAAATCAAACCATAGAAAAATTATGAAACGTATTCAGCAATAATCTTTCTTACTTCTTACTGATACTATATAATGTGAAAGTACATGTGGATGGCTGTTTGTATCTAATGTTATCTGAATTTAGATGAAATTTGATGGAACTGGATTAGACCTACGACAAGCAAGCGAAACCGTGGCTAGCATCAAGATCAGAAAACTAACAAAATAATGTTTGTAAAAGCTATTTAGTTGCTTGCTACATTTAACAAACTCTTTGCAAGTTCGCTCTCAACTCGCTTCCTAACTAACCCAATTCAAACAGAGCACAGCACCCGCTGGATTTATTAGGGTAAATGAAAACAAAAACCAATGCGTCGCTCGAGTCCGATTCGATTTGCTTATAATAAACGTTTTGTGCTCCTCGACTGCGCTCCAAGACCAGGAACATTGAAACGTGTCTCCTGTTGTGAGAATATTATGCCAATTTGTGTTCTTGGAGAAACTTGGCAACACTGCGGTAATTGTAGCTATGAGCTAATACAATTTTGAACAAACGAAGTGTGGAGAAAAACAAACCAAGGCATCTTTCTTATAATCAATTTGAATAAAGAAAAGTTCAATATTTTTTTCATGAATTTTAAATGTAGAAGGTCTTTCACCCTTTATTTGTGTCCTCTGCGTGACAGGGTGGGTCAAAAGATTTTTTCTTTTGTTTGCAATTAAAATATCATGATTACATTTAGGATTTTCTTTTGTAATCTTTGAAAATCTTCGATAAACATGGATTTAGTAATAGGAGCAGAGGTGCTAACTCAAACCTAACCTATTATATCCATGCGACGTTGTGACCGCTTCTCATCAGGTGGGCCGTGTGCTTGTCTGACACCTAAGTAGCATAAAAAAGTACCTAACCTAAGTATTATATAAAAACGAACCCGCTACCTTTGACTTACTAGTCGAACACTACCACTTCGCCATAAATGCGATCGACTTCATCGATCATCTTCAACCAATAAACGCGTAGTATTTAGTTAGTTTACTACACATAGACAAACACACAAAAAACCGGGGTTAACCTTCCTTTCAATTTAACACCGACCATAAATATTTTTTCCAACTTCGGAGTCATCCATTCCAGAGTGACGTATAAAGAAAACTGCGGCACACGCACCGAACCTGGGACCCTTGTCGCCGGCTGATTAATTACTGTGCGATTAATCAGGAGACATGAGTGATGGCTGGCGTGAACAGCGCACTATACTAAAGTCCTACTTACGATTTGTGGATTTATTTCCTACTAACACTTACCGTGTATGGATGGCACTGGGTTCATATGTACCACTCGAAATACAGTTGTTTTTGAGATACGGAGTAGTTTATAAACCTCTCAAGCTAATAACTATTAACTGTAGGTACCCGCGTCCCTGTCCACATGGATTTAAATTTAAGGTATATATTCTTTTGCACCCTAATTATTTTTCTAAAATTATTGTAGCCTATGTTATGCCTTATAATATTACCTATTTGCCAACGAATATCTCATTGAAATCGGCTTAGCTGTTCCAGTGATTACCCGATCCAAACAGACAAATAAAAATGTAAGTAGATTTTTGTTATTTATGTATCGTATATCATACATACACTCATATTGCACTGGGGCATTATTCTGTTTGACATTGATTTCTAATCGCATTCGAAACGTGAGAAGTCAGTCGATTTCAATAGGTTAACATAGAGGAAAGAACCGGTGTAAAACTAAACCAACCTAAATGTGTTGGCCAACACGAACGTGGATGGTTACGGTACGATTTGTCAAACAGAATAAGGGCCCATTTGAAACGTGTTATTTAAATATTACAGACAGATACGTTAATCTTAATTACTTTTATTTATGGGTAACATGGTTCTTAAAAATAATAAGAAAAAACGTATTTAACAAAAAAATACCTTTTCAGACGCCTTTTTGAAAAATTCCACTAGAAAAAAATCGATGCAAGGACATTCCACAATTTAAGCGTCAGCGAAAGGAATTCCATTCAAAATATTTGTTCCACTTTTCCCCTATAAAATTTCGCCTCACACCAAAAAATCCTTACTTGTCCTGAGTTGCCCCATGCTTTAATTTTGTCGCATCGAAACAGCTAAGTCCGCGGCTATTCACATCTCAAAGTGTGATGAAACCTCTACTTTCGGTAGTGAGATTGTAGAAAATACAATTAGGTTGCAGGTACTCTTAACCTACCCATCCTTAGAACACGAACTATGTTCAAGCTAATATTGAAGTATGAAATGTTAACCCTTCAATATGCTATAGTAGGTATTAACTGAAATATGCAAAGTTAAAATGAGGCCAGACTTCTTACAAAGTATATAGTTTCGATATTTAGTGGTGAGCTTCATAACCGACAGATATTGGAATGTCTAAAGTTACTTGGCCAAATACAAGACTACGACGGAGAATTCGAAATACCTATTTCGCGTACTAATCTATAGATATTTGCACCCGGGTGGTACAAACGCTAAGGATACTGAACTGTATTTTGAAAAATACAATACTATCTTTAAAGTAAGGTACGTGATGAAGTTTAAATTGGAGATATTCTAATAATCCTTAAATTATCCTTGGCTTGCTCTTGTATTTATTTTACAATGTATGTATGTATATTATATTTCTTTTATATTATGTATTGCTTATGTATCTTTACACCCATGTAAATATATATTTATATAGGTGTACATGTATGTATGTATATATGCTGTCTTTCGTCTTCCCTACACACTTTTCACTAGCTCTCTACTTCACAATCTCCTCTCGCAGGTCTGCTGGAAGAAATTTCTTTTAGAAATAAGCAAAACCTCTGTACTCATCTTTCTACTTAATGAACTACTATGTATTTTTTGTGTGTACATAAATAAATAAATAAAAATAAAAATAAATAAATAAATTTTTATTATCAGTATAAGACCTTAATTACCTAGATGTTACTAAATCTAGGTAAAATACGCAGTGAGAAGTCCAAAGCTGTGTAATTTAGCAAAAGTATATTTACATTGTCTGAAGGTTATTTTAAAAATAAAATAAAATGTCCGGGTGTAGGGGTCCTATTAAGACTCTAGGTGCCAAGTCAACCCCCAAAAACTGGTCAACTACTAAACCCGAAAACTTGATGTCTTAAATTCTATTCAACTACATTTCTTAGAATTTAATAACTTACTGACTTCACTGTTAGGTACCTACACTTTACATGTATTTGTCTGTAATATCCTCTTAAACTCGCCAATAATGTGGCTATAGCTATATAATGAAGATGCCACCTAATGGTATATAATTTAAATCTCGCTTCTGTTCGCAAGTGCACAGCCAGCTCGGCGGCGGCGTGACGATCATTTTTACAATGGTTAGATCCGCAGACAGGCACGCGCGACCCTTTCACGATGCATTATGCTTAGCGAGGTGATTGTACCGCCCAAGTCATGAGAGGTAGCGGTGATAGGAAACAGCGGATCAAATTATGTTACAGTGTTCCCTTGCTGATCTATTTGTTTGTTGGGAACTTCTAGTTCAATTAGAGTTTGATATTACAAATGCAAATTATTTTTATGCTGCATTTTTCATCTTAAATAACCAATTTATACGACCTTAAAAATAATAAATGTGTATTGAAACTTAAGAATTTTTGCTTTGTAAGTTTTGAAACTAAATAACATACTTAACTATTAATAATTGTTTTTTTATTTTTATTATATACGTTCACAGTAGTTATGATCTATAGAGGTGTAGAGGTTTTTGTGTCAATAATTTGTTTTATTTTTATTTTATTTATTTATTTATTTATTAATCTATTGGACCTGCAAAACTGTTTACATAGTTTGTCTGCAGACTTACTTAGTATATCTGTATTATGTTACAGTAATGATTGTGATATGGCAAAGAATATTATCGATAAAATTAGGACTCAGTTTATGTACTGAGGATATAAATTACAATCAGTGCTCAAGTAACACTTCTGGTACGTTAGTACTATTAAATATTCCGTGTTTCTGGTGTCGTGATTACTTATAAACTCCGGTATCCACTTACCATTATTCGACTTGCCCCTAGTATAAGACATAGATAAGACGAATTTTATTTTTACCTTCAAATCGCTACTCTTATACCTTGCTCCATACAACCAAGACAAGTAGAGAGCAATGCTAGTACAGCAATAAGTTAGAATTTTCCTAATAATAGTGGAATAAAGTGTAACGCAGAAATGAGCGAACCAAGCCGAGGATAATGGCGCAGATATATGTGTGCCGACTGCCGGCGAGCAGCGCTTTTGACGTTTTAACATTTCAGCTGAGTAAATATACATGTAGTTTAAGCTTTAGGAGATTAAACAACAAACTAACTTACATTCTAAGAGAAACAACAATATAAAAATATATGAACCTTAATTTATCGCGCAAAGGCTGGACTGCCTCCACGTAAACCATTGTTGTGCCATAGCGGGGGGGATGGTACAGAAATGGCCTTTTTAATGTTAAATTACTATACAATATAAATATACTAACCTAGATATAAGTGATACTAACAAATATTGAACCATTGTTGTTTTTATTAATAAATTCATTCATTCATTCATTCATTTATACATATATACATACATACAAATATCTGGCCGCCGGTTCAGATCTGTCAATTTTTATTTCAGAATCTAAACATCATTAAAAATTACTGAATAACTTAATTTTTTTTACATAGTTTCTTTATGTAGGTCGCTAGGATAGACTGAATTCGCAAGGCGGAGGATTGGTTGGCGTACTGATGGCGTATATGAGACCTTTCTGACCCGTGGTACACCTAAGAGGCTTATGTCCAGCAGTGGACTACAATAGACTAATTAATTGATTGATTGATTGATGTTTCTTTACAGGACAATTTCAAAAGGAGGTGTTTGTCCGCAATATATTGTATAAAGTTAGGCACATTTCCAATTTTTTTTACTATTTAATTATAGTCATAATGTGTCTTTAAGATATAGACAATACATTAGATAATAAGTTATTCAATGAATGACACAACAATTCCCGTAAGTATAGGCAACATAATAGCCTCAGTTATCTACAAAAATACCCCATTTTCCTCACTTCCAACTTTGCCCCATATTCCCATCTTCCCCCACAATAATCATCCACCGATTTAATGACTCCCAACCCTATTTCGTCCGATTCACTGCCGAGTAAAATCTTGGGTAAATTTGAGAAGCATTTTCTTACACAACTATGGAAAACAGAAGATACATATGTATTTCTTTTCCTCATACATATATATGAGACACTTTCCAGATTGTATGTCGAATTAATATGGATGGGTTAACCCTGGAACGCCGTGTCAAATGTAAGTGTTAACAAAATTCTAGTATCTCTTCTGTTTTATTTCGCATGTGGTGGGCATTTAATTGCTGATTTTATTACGTAGGCTTTAATGAAGGGTTGACCTGAATATTTTTGTATATAAGGACAATTCGTCTTATTGTTGTTTTGTGTAACTGTAGGTCCTGTCTGTATTTGTACGTAGTATACCTAAATAAAAAGAAGTTTTCACGTGACATTTTGGAAATTATTAACTTACTAGTCACTAACCCTGCATTGCAAACAACACTTATAGCTACGATTGTTTTTTTTTCTTTATAAGAATTTAAAAATAAAATAAAAACCATATAATTGCCAGTGGTAGAAGTGTGTTTACGTCAGTAGTAAGGGCCGCCACTGTAGCACTACCGGTGTATGTAGTGGTGACCCCAGTCCTGATACTTTACCTTTAGCTTACCATCAGGCGAGGTGAAGTCATTTTGACGTGTCCTACATAAAAAAAGTAGTGAAACCCAATTAGCTAATATTCGAACCCGGAACCTCCAGATCTTAAACCTACTTCGTAATCACTGACCTACCAACACTTTTCCAGACATTATGTCTCTCCTGCCTCTTCTGAGTTATACTTCTCTGGACTGTATGTCTTTTTTTTATACCACTTAGGTGGCAGACAAGCACACGGCCCACCTGATGGAAAGCGGTTACCGTGGCCTATGGACGCGTGCAACACCAGGGGCGTCACACTCGCACTGCCGACCCTGCAAAAACCTTCTAATGCCCTTCTTGAAGACCCCATATGGTAGCCGCCAGGGAAAACCACTCTGTTTACTAGCTTAGTGCCACAGAGGAATTGCTTACAAAATCACCACCCGGGTACACATTGGACGAAGCCCGGCTGTCCCGGCGTTACGTCACGTCCGGCAGCGCGCGCTCGTCACAATTTCCGGGATGCTCCATTATAAACTTACCCTAACATTTTACACTTACTTAACAAGCTTTTGCCTCAAGACACACCTATTATTTATGTAAAGAATAACATGTTATTCATAATGAATTATATTCTAAAAACGCGCTTCACTAAAAATAAAAGAAAGCTATAACCTGGGAGTTTTCAAGTCACGAGTGAATAGGTTCCTTCTAGGCAAGCGTGATTCATCGTAGACCACATCGTCACTTACCATCAGGTGAGATTGAGGTCAAACGTAAGCCTATCATGAATAATAAAAAAAAAAAAAGTGGAAAATATTTTAGCACTTTTAGCAGCTTTTGCCATGCGATATTCTGGTGGTAACTTATTCCAAGGATAAGAAATAGCCTAAGTATTTTTCTAGCCTATAAAATTTATCCCAGTACCAAATTTCAGCCAGATTCGTTCAGCCATTTAAGTGTGATTGGGTAACAAACATCACAAACAATGAAACATTTTCATAAGCTTTCACATTTATTAATTTAGGAGGGTCGGCAGTCTGATCATGACGCCCCTGATATTGCACACGTCCAGAGGCCGCAGTCACCGCTTCCTATCAAGTGGATCGTGTGCTGGTCTGCAACCTATATACACTCGAGAGCAATGAATCCGGGTCACTTAAAGAATGTTAAAAATCTCGGAAACTAAAAATGATAGGTTAATGCAATAAATTGTATTTAATAGACAATGTAATACTCCTTAAATGAAAGTAAAAAAAATATGAGTCACCATACATTTTATTAACACAAAATTACATAAAGAAAAAAACTGCTGATCTCTCCTTAAAACAAAAATAGGAAACATGAAATTTTTGAACTTTATTACGATTTTCTTGAATTTTAATACTTCGTATTGCCTCCTCGTGCTTCCATTACTGCGTTTACGCGGTTTGGCATGCTGTACACCAAGTTCCTTATACGATTTTGGGGAATATTCTCCCATTCCTCTGTGAGAGCAATTTTGAGCTCACGAAGCGTGATTGGGGGAGGGTTTCGTTGTTTTACGCATCTGCCTAGCTCGTCCCAAGCATGCTCGATCGGGTTGATATCCGGGCTGCGCGCTGGCCACTCCATACGAGTAATGTTCATCTCTTGAAGGTAGTCATTCACAATCCTACCTGTATGAGGTCGGGCATTGTCATGCATAAATATAGCATCCTCACCTAAATTGACCATAAATGGACCAACGTGATCATTGAGGATTTCTTCCACATATCTTACGCTAGTTAAAGAGCCGTTTTCTATGATCACCAGCTCTGTGCGACTTTCAGAAGAAATTCCGGCCCACACAAGTACAGACCCACCACCGTAGGCTACTTTTTCTTCGATGCATGCTTGCTTGAATCTTTCCCCTGGTCTTCGATACACTCTGTGTCTTCCATCGTGCTTGTAGAGCATAAATTTTGATTCGTCGGAGAACATAACTTTTGACCAATCTTCAATACTCCAATTTACGTGGCTCTGGGCATATCTTAGTCTCGAAATACGATGCCCACGCTCCAGTTTAGGGCCGTTTGCAGGTCTAAGGGGTTTTAAGTTAGATTCAGCAAGCCGACGTCTTACTGTCCATGCACTTGGGTTACTTCCTCCGAGGCGTCGAAACTGATTGGTGAGTTCAGTTCCTGTGAGAAAGCGATTTCGAAGCATGGTGTTCACCAAGTATCGGTCTTCTCGTGCTGTGGTACACCTGGTTCTGCCCGTTCCTGGTCTGCGTAGGTTAGAACCAGTTTCTTCGTAACGTCGGAGAACTCTTTGTACTGTTGACAGCGACACACCGACAGTCCTGGCTGTATCGCGCTGACTCCGGCCGGTTTCCAGCATTGTAAGTATTCTGGTGCATTCTTCAGGCGTAAGCGACATAATTTCAGCTTGAATAATGAATATAGAGCACTATCAACATGGTTTATGTACCCACATAAATGACAGATTACAAACAAAAGCAAAACCAAATGCTGTAATTTCGTAGTTCCATCTTCGAAAGTGGCCCTTTTTCAAATTTGATTTTTTTATGATATAACTTTACAATAACTAAGAAGTTTTAATACCTTCATTTAAGGAGTATTACATTGTCTATTAAATACAATTTATTGCATTAACCTAGCATTTTTAGTTTCCGAGATTTTTAGGATTCTTTAAGTGACCCGGATTCATTGCTCTCGAGTGTAGATAGATATTGTACACCACAAATAATGAACACAATCCATATAGTATGAAAAATAGGATTTACGTTTTGAAATATATATTTTAAGACAAACTTTTACCATTGAAAATCTATTCAAAACAATAAAGTTTATATCTCCTTATAGACGCTCTAACATCCATATATTTTTTTAAAACTAGCTTCCGCCCGCGGCTTCGCCCGCGTGTAGGTTGGTATCGCCACCAAGTTTACTTATAGTGTGAAGCTAGCTTATAGCATGGTTTTAACAGAATACCTAACAACATTCAAATATGAGTCGTTACATAATGCGTTGAAGAAATAAAGGTTCACTGCTCGTTCCCCGTAGGTGTTAGCGTGATAATATGTAGCCTATGTGTTGACCCGACTTGTGCCAAATTTGAAGCAAATCCATGCAGTACTTTTTGAGTTTATCCCGGACATACAAACAAACAGAAAAATTCTAAAAACTATATTTTTGGCTTCGGTATCGATGGTAGATCACACCCCAAGTATTCTTTTCAAAAAATAATCAATATACAGTTTTGACTTTCCTATTATTTTATTATATTATTATGTATAGATTGTATTTACACCCATGTAAAAACACAAAATAACAATTATTACCGGCCCCATTTCCTCCTCAAAGATGAGATTTCCCTCATTAAGACGTATGTGTAGATCAATCTTGCGAGGGTCTGGGCGAGCAACCCTTTATCACACAAATATTCGCCAAGGGCAGTATTGTGTTGTAATGATCTATTGCCGCGTCGAAGTACCGACGGCAAGACCATTGTAGGGGAAACAATGGTGTGTGATGGGGCAAATTGTGATGTGCTTAATCAAAATATTGCTCTCATATTAATAACTAGCGGCACGGGACCCGACTTCGCCCGGGCATAAATTCTTCAAAAAATACTATAACCCGATTGCACTAACACCCACCGGGCCTTTTATATTGAATTTCGTGCTTCTTACTTCAAAACTTTAGCACTTTCCATATAACGGGCTTTTATGAAATTTCTCTACCCTTATTATGCCCCCTTAGGAGCAAAAATATGAAAACCCGCGATTCATGTGTACCTACGATTATTATTATTTAACCAGAAGCAACTAAATGAACTTTCATACTTCTATCTTGAAAACGGACGAACTTCCCCTATAAACTTTCAACCCCTATTTCACCCTCCGGGGGTGAAATTTCGAAAAACGCTGATACACGTGTTCATTTAATTATGTTTATGTTAATTTAATTATACAATTATATAATCAAGTGTTACGCACAGCACGAAAACCTGCCAAGTTCAAATTTAGAAGAAAAGATGATTATGATCGATTTTAAAGTGCATCTAAACTTGGCATTGGATTGGATTTCAATCCTCTTTTAGACGAACTAATAGCCGATAGGAACTTGGCCCCCTTTTTAACAGGTATGTTTTGGTGGGATATATTAATACACCGCTGTCTACCCTACGGCAAGTATACTGCCGTGCATATTATAACCGCCGTATCCAACATTTTTCACGAAATTGAGTTAGTTACATATTCGGAATCGCCGTATCGAGATCTATAACTTTGTCTTTGATGGTTTATTAGAAAAATGCTTCTATCATACATTTTAGATTCTTATAAGCGCAGTAACTTAAAAAATAAATAATAGTTTCCTTAATATTTTAGCCGCAAGTGCCGGATACTGCAGTAGTCTTCTAAAGCCCCAGCATATTAATCATGTAGTACTTAACATTACCGCGCTATCTGTTAATGCTGCTCTGATACGAATGAATTCTGTATTATAGAGGAAACTTTTTCGTTGACATAAGTGCTTTAATCACCACTTGCAGCGGTTATAATAAGGAAACTGTATTAATTTGTTTCCATTCATTATCGCCGTATGTGCATATACGGCGCTTATTATAAGTGATAACTGCGTGTTACCACGGTAATAATAAGGCAGCTTTGTTTTTAAATAAATAGTATCAGTCATATACGGCTCTTATGGCAAGGTATTCGAAACAAACATTTGTGTTATACCGCGCATTTGTGTAAAATAACATGTGGGGAGAGAGTCCGGGTTGTCGCCGTACGACTCCCCGGACGAGATAATTGAAGTAGATTTGCAATTTCTTTTCATACTCACTTTTACTTAAAACGGTATTCTCGAACGCAATTTTGAATGAGATGATATTGCGATTAAATCAAAAAAATATCAAAATGAGCCCTCTGATCATAAGCGCAGTCATACAATGAAGCTCACGTTTGGTTGCTAATTATGTTGTGTTCAAAATAAAATTTACGTTTTATTTTACGTGAGTATTTTCTTGATGCTGGTAATAATGTGGGCTTCTTCTTCTGGTGCTACACGTAGTAAGATAATTACTCTGACAATAAAAACAAACCACCAACCCAGCAGCAAAAACAAGGATTCTACTATAATACTGCAACCGATAATACCTAAGACAGATATAGTCACACAGCTTAAACCCACTAATATTAATGAATTATGGAGCCAAACATTGGATTTTAATGACCATGGCGTTGTATTCGATTGTCATAAAGAATACGAAAATTCATTGAAACAATATTTACACACTTATTACCTTTCACAAAATTAAACTTGTCATTTGATTTTCACGATAATAATGAGTCAAACATGAACACTCATTGTTATCGTGAAAATTTTGGTTCAATGAATTTTCGTATTCTTTATGGTTATCAAATACAACGCCACGGTCATTAAAATCCAATGTTCGGCTCCATAATTCATTAATATTAGTGAGTTTAGGCTTTGTGACTATATCTGGCTTAGGTATTATCGGTTGCTGTATTATAGTAGAATCCTTGTTTTTGCTGCTGGGTTGGTGATCTGTTGTTATTACCAGAGCAATTATCTTACTACGTCTAGCACCAGAAAAATAAGCCCACATTATTACCTACAAAAATACTCACGTAAAATAAAATATAAATTTAATTTTGAACACAAAATAATTAGCAACAAAAGGTGAGCTTCGTTGTATGACTGCGCTTATGATCAGAGTGCTCATTCCGCTATTTGATGTAATAGTAATAGCATCTCATTCAAATTTGCGTTCGAGAATACAATTTTGAGTAAAAGTGAGTATGAAAGTGAATTACATATCTACTTCGATTATCTTAGTAAAAAATAGCGGAATTCAGAGAATTTCAGACTAATAATAAAAGATTAAGTCGTTGATTATAATTTTAAAATATACGAACTAATTTTGTTAAAGTTAAATAAATACTGTTATAATACATACACAATAATTATTGTTTTATTTTTATTCGTACCTTATTTACAGATATAATATTATTATAATATGCAATTAGTTTTTCCATATTTAACAGCCTGCTTGTAGTTAATCTTGCACTCGGTGCTGTAACACACAAATATTTTTACCACGAGTTTCTTACCATAAGAGCCCTAAGTGACAAAGTTACGACGGTTATACTAAGTTACTTAAACTATACTTTATCTTTGATTCGCTGTCGAAAACGCAATAAAAGAAGTTCCATGGAATAAGCGCTCTATCTGTGTTACTTAAAGCGCTTATTCTAAGTGTTAGTTTTAAATGATACGCAGATTTCCTTACTATATCATATATTTACATCTTTTTTTATAAAAATCTATGACTTGGAATTCTTTTATAACTATTAATATAAAGTACAACCTTTTAACCAATCTACAAATTCATCAGATTTTAAAAAACATAATTTATATGTGTGTAATCATAAAAATAATTTTTGAAACTTTAAGCGCCATTTTCTCGAAATTGACTCTCATGCACTTAACGCTCTTATCTTTAGCACGGCAGTATATATAGCTTCTAAAATTCATCAAAGCGGGTCTCGGAATTGAACTCAAATTCCGGCACAAGGGGGCGCATAGTTCTAACACTAGTGTAGTAAGTAATTAAACAGTATAAAGTCCCCGTCATGCAGAGTTGCGAGAGTCATGCTCGAGTCATGTAGCGTCATGCACGGCCGTGTGGAGTCACGGCGCCGTCGTTACGCGGCTCGTTGGCCAGCCGCAATGGATCTCTCAGATTAATTGATATGGGGTAGTGTTATGAATTAACCGCACTCGGGTAATCTATTTAATCATTGAATTAAATTAATCACTGAAGAACATTGATAATTGTTTTGTTGTTAATCATTTGAAGTTTCAGTTAGGTTGAGTTATGGTTTTGGGTTGACTTGGCAGGGGAATTACTTCCTGTATGAATTTTATGTATTTAGCATATCGTTATGTAGCTCGACCTCTATGGCGTGTCGGCAATATATACGACTGTTAAGTTGGAGTTTACTGGTTTGATTCCTACTCAGTGCAAATATTTGTGAGCATGAATATATTGTATGTATGAACAATGCGTATAGTTATGTATGTTTCTACAAAAGGCCGTTTGGATAGGGGCAACCCCTGGAAATGGTGGCCTCTACTTTTTGGGCATCACCTTAGGTTACCGTCAGGTGGGGTGCAGTCAATGTGACGGACAAATTCTAGACTTTCTAGACATTCTAGAGACTTTGCCTCAGCTTACCATCAGGCGAGGTGAAGTCATGTTGACGTGACCGACATGAAAAAAAAATGAAAAAGTCTTTCGGTCTAGATAGAATTATTACTTATACAATTTTGTTAGTACTTTCATCGTGCGTAGGTACAGCTAAAGAATGGAATGCGCTGCCTGAGTCTGTATTTCTGGAATACTACAACCTGGCAGTCTCCAAGTCCAGAGTGAACAGGTTACTTCTAGGCAAGCGTGCTCCACAATCGACCACATCATCACTTACCAACCGGTGAGATTATGGTCAAACGCGAGCCACCAATAAAAAATAAAATACCTTTCTCACTGACTGTACCTCCTGTAACTACCTTCAAAGCACACATCGTTTCTTAACTAAAAAGAATACAAACAAAATCCTTCCTTAACCCTGAACAAATCGGCGCCACAAATCACTCCACAACAAGGTGCGCGGTATAAAAAGCCGGTTGAACGCCGCGCGGATCTCCCTGACAGACACGGATGTCCGACATCCGTCACTGTTCGATGTATGGAAATTACGGGCTCGTGAACTTATTTGTTCGGCCCGGCACAAAGTGCTGCGAATGGACCACTTTGTTTCACTTCTTTTAGCGTGATGGGAGAAACTCTGTTTATTTGTAACAAGAATTCCAAAAAGACAACTACTGTACTTTTAAAAATATTTTTAATGTACAGACACATTTAGACAGCTACCTACAATTTTATGTTTCTAAGTATATTAAGTATGTACTTATTTACAAAAAAAAATGTTTATCGGCATTCTAGAACCCATAACACAAGCTAGTTAAACTATGCTGACTTTGGGTCTAGGAATCGCTGTGTAGAATGTCGTAGAATATTTTATTTATTTTATAATATTATAGATGGAGGATAGAAGTTGATAAACACTTTTTTTGGTTCATCAGGTGGGCCGTGTGCTTGTCTGCCACTTAAGTTGTATAAAAAAGTCAAGGCGTCAACCTACACACATACCTTTTACATATTATACTTTGAACGAAACCCTTGGATAGAACCAAATCGTTCGAAAAAAATTATAGTCAAAAGAATTTTTTTAATTTTAATTCAACCACCGGCTCTAAACTCTATATCCGCCAATATCCGCCAACCAATAAATAACGCCTCAAGATTATCTTATATCCGCTGCTTTGCTCTATTTCCGGTGCATTGCGGACATCTGATGGAGAGCAATGTTCAAGAGGGCTGGAGACTGGAGGCTGTTTTGTTTTATATTATAAGCATTTTATAAAAAAAATGTAATAGTAACCGAAATGATTATTATCCTACCAAACCCCCCAACTAAGCTAAATTGCTATTTAAGTACCTATTATAAATGAATTCAGGTTTAATTCAAACCCGGTATCCTTCAATTGCAAGGCCAATTCCTTATCCACTAAGCTACCGACGCGCAACGCTTCAAGATCAATTAAATAGGAAAATTATATACCTTTAAAAAACATATTGATATTAAATTCAATTAATGCACGTTTTTTAATTTTGTCATGCTGAGTAAACATGTTTTGGAACTCAATCGGGAACCGAACCTTGAAATGGTATTTTGTAAAACTTTTGATTGTTTTCTGTTTTGTGTGCCAAATAAATCAATAAATGGCGTTGTAGGTAGGCATTACATTTTTTAAGGCAATTAAATTATGTAATATCAGATTTAAAAAAACCGCGGTAGCCTAGTGGTATGGGTAATGGACTGCTAAGACGAGATCTCGGGTTCGATCCTAGGTTCATCATTGCACACACCAATGACTTTTCGATACTTTTCGAAGTTACGTGCGTATTTATCGCAGGTTTATAAGTGCTCGGTTAATGGCAATAGGCTCGCCACCTATTACATTGGGACTTAAACATAAACTGGCAAAATGTGGATGCTAGCACCTCTGCCTACCCCTTCGGGGATATAGGCTGTTATGTTATGTTATGTAATATCAGATTATTTTATAGATTTCCATGCGTTTGAAAACAGATACCTACACATAGTTGAAAGGCTAGACAAAAATAATGCATTTGGTTTAAGACTGTTTACTGTCAATACGTGAACTAAGTAAGTACCTTTCGTCAAACAAACCAGCTAAGCGTATGGTCTAAGTTAAAAGCGGAACAGATTTCGAAGACCAAACCATCTGCGTCTCGATATTTATTTTGTTATTTGAAGTATTTTCGTAACAATAAATTCGGCATACCCCTAAATTCGGGACATGTGATTATTTTTATTTTGAAGGTAGTCATGGAGTCATGCTTATCCACATGCAAATGCGTCCACTCGCCAGTGTAGTCCCACTTTCGCAATTAATATTAGCTATTTATAACAAGCAGTATAGAAATAAGCCGTTCTGTATGGTATGGAGATAGTGATTTTTTACTCATTTTCAAGAAATGATAAACACATTTTTAAATGATTTTCTAAATCATTACACATTAACACATCTAAATCATTATACATTATAATTGTATGTTTTAGGTTTAAATACAATGAAACATTGTATATTTCACCAAATTTTATTTCAAATTTCCACAATTTTATCTTAAAAATTTTCACTGAGTTTCAGCTATTATTAAAAGTCTTCCAAAAGAAGGAAGATTCTCAATTCATTGGAATCTTTAAATCTGTTTCTTTTTGGTTTCTTTTTGGTCTTTTCCGCCGCTGCTCTCTCATCACTTGTCCCAAACAACCCTCACAAGAAACTCGTCTCCACTCTGTATTGACACACGGATTGAACGTGAACTAATAGGAGGTAAGTTCGTTAGCGTCAGTATTGACAGCACAATTAACTTTATTTCACTTGGATAAAGGAGAGGACGACGGCTGAATTGAGCGGATGGATGGCTCAGTTTGTTGGTTATAAAGTAATTAGGCGTTCCACTCCGGAGTGATTTGATTAAGCTGGTAGAAATGTCTTAGAACAATACCAGCTCAATGAATACTTTTCAAATATACCTACATTAGGAGCCGTCCAACTGGAGGATTACTCCTTCACGCTGTAGAATAACCGATAGTGTTTATAGATAGCTTCAGATAGGTTATGGTGTTTATTTTCTATCTTAGTCACATAAAAATTAAAGTCCTATAGTCCCGGGTCTTTTAAGCGATGCGCTAATATCATGGATGCAGTGGTTACCACCATTCCTGAGACTTTGAATTTATATTACCATTAGGCGAGGTGTAGTCATTATAACGTGATCAGTTATTAAAATATACAAACGAAGAAATCATGAATGTTTATTGTTATTTCAACAATAAACACTTCTTAGCGTTACGAGTATAATATAGAATTGATACTGATACGCAAATATTAGAACAATGGTTTCAAGTACCATACTGATACCAGTTTAATTTCTTAATTTTTTCAAATTAATATGTATTTAAAGAAAAATGAAACTATTGAAATCGTATTGAAGCCTTCATTTCAAAGCGTACTAACTACTAAATGGCAACTTTTATTCTTTCTCCATTGTTCCACCGTGGCCGTAGGTATCATATCCTTGGCCGATACACCCAAAGCCCCTAATTACAAATCCAAACAAACCATTAACACTTACTAGGAAACCGTTTCCAATGTGTACACGTCCTCGAGGGGTCAGAACTGGACGAGTAGGGGATGAACGGGGCGAGGCAGGGGGTGAAAGGCGCGAGGAAGGGGCAAAGAGGGTCGAGGAATAAGAAAACGTATTTACCCCGGACCACTTGCGTTCCGACGTAACTTTATACCTAAATGGTTGTAGGGCTGTCACACGTCTAAATTATCCAAGTCCACTTTCTATTTAAAATTCTCATTCAATTCTAAAAAAAATTATTTGTACCTATAAATTTGTTTGTTACTTAATAATTTTTTTTACATCAGTTTGAAGGTAATCAATGAATCTGTTTTTCACACGAAATGTAATTGAAGAAGCCTCTAAACAAAAAAGATACTCCTAAATTGGTAGACTTAGTACTTAGAGCTATTTAATATTTTATGTATAAAACAGTTACAATACTGAACATGCTTTTAATTTTAACGGCAATAGCTAGTACGATTTGCGGGGTGTCACCCTGACTTCGTGAATCAATCAATCGGTTTCATCATCAGGCGGGCCGTATGCTTATTTAATTCCTTAGTAGAGTTTTTAAAACCACGTAAATTCAATCAAATTACAGTGCTATAAAAAAACAGTTTTCCGAATTCGTGGCAGCCCTGGCGTGTCCATCAAAGGCCCGAGTTAAGTATATCAAATGAATTGTAAATGAAATCAGAAGCGAGTGGCCGGCGGTTTATCGCTCCACTCCGCGCGCGCGCCGCTGCCCGCTGAACTAATGCAGGGACGTATCGATGACGCGGTACAGGTGATCGCTATTCGTATACAATATTCGTTTTGTATACCTTAGAACCGAACACACTATTAAGATTCTAATTTAGGTGAAAAAAAAATGATAGATTTTGAAACGCACTGGATACACAGGGTGTGTACGGTGTGGATACCAAAGATTGGCAAACTGCAGGGGTGTTGCTGGTTTTTCTATACTTCGATATCGCCATTGGTCATAATGACCATTGGTTGTGGAGGTCAGATGGCAGTCGCTCCACGGAAAATATCGAAGTTCAGCCGCATCACAGTTAGACTGGAAAGCCAACCCCAACGGATTTGGGAAAAGGTTCAGAGAATCATGGAAAAAAAGGTGTTAAGCACTTGAACTGACTTGCAGGAGAAGCAAAGCCTGAGTATACCACTACTCCTGTTCTCTATAAGTGTTTAAACTTTTAGTAAAATAAAGACTAATATTATAAGAAAAAGTAATGTAAAGTAAAATTAACTAATGGATTGATTTCTTTCTTTACAGGTAACGTTTATAGTACGCACCACATACGAGATTTGAGACAAATGTAAGCCTATATTAAGAAGTATTTTTAGAACAAGTCAATGTCACTTTTCGTGACCTGAGCATCGAACCCGGTTCCTCAAATGCGGCTGCTAGACTAATTGCAGCAATCTTATTTGGGATCCAACTATTTACATACTTACACTGAAGAAAACAGAAAACACAGCATCACTTCAAGTCATCATGCAGTTAGTCTGCATAAATCATCATCGTCATTCAAGCACCAAACTTATTTGCATCCAAAACATGCTCTTTGGAGTTGGGGGCTTGCACCTGAGGGTGGTATTGGTATTCTGCGTAATATTGACCAACAATTAAATTTAGGGCATTATGTAATTCAAAACATGAAACGAATACTATCCTATCGATTTTTTTATCGGTTGGACTTCGGGGAATGTGCTCTGGGGTTGCATAACCTTATTCCTCCAAGCCCTTTTCATCACCGAACGACCAGACGTACGGCGATGCGCCATCGTTATATGGTGGACATTCCGCTAATACGCACGAATCGCTTCAGCAATACGTTCATTATGCGTACAACTAAGGAGTGGAATGCCCTGCCTGAGTCTGTGTTTCCGGAAAGCTATAACCTGGGAGTCTTTAAGTCTAAAGTGAACAGGTTGCTTCTAGGCAAGCGTGCTCCATCGTCGACCACATCGTCACTTACCATCAGGTAAGATAGTGGTCAAACGCGAGCCTATCGACTATGAAAAAAAAATTCTATTCACCCCGTGACCTGCAGCAAAAACATTGGAAACGTTGGTATGTATGGCACTAACGGTAAACAGCTGTCAAGGTCTCCATCATTGATAATTCGAAAAAAGGACCAAAACAAATAATAAATCGCGATATAATAGCGTAAAATTAGTTTTATTTCAATATATATGAGCACCCGTGGCCCAGCCGAACTGTGCTCGAACTACACTCAAAGGTCCACATAAATCTCTGCAAAAAGCCACCATTCTACTTATAACTAGTTATCATCCGTATTACAATCACGCGCCCTGAATCTTTTCCTTTGTCAAAAAACACTTACACACCAAAGCTTATGCCCCTCACCACAAGCGCGAGTGAGACAGTTACATTTCCGTATTTGCGGTTTAGAAGCGACAATTTGCGCGTACAATCACTGTAAGAGGTCCCTACTTTTATTTTTACGGTAATGCATACTTTCTTTGGCGGGACTTATTGGCAAGAGGCTTGAGTGAAGTGGACTATACTGGTTCGTTTTATGAAAAGCATAATTCGTGAACATTGCCCCTTTCAAGCTTTTACCTACTGAGCGATTGGTGCGGATTAAAAAAGTTTATACGACTTTTATATTATGATCATTTGCGGTGGCTTTGTTTTAGGACTCGGGTTGTGTAGGGTTGTACTACTTGCGGCAATAATTTTTCGTATATATACGGTGTGTTTTTTTAAACTAGGTAAATATGGAAAGATTTGAAACCATACCAAATACTAGGAAGCTTCTTAGCACCCTTTTTTGTAATAACAATTTTGGCTTACCTAATATTTAGTGAACCTTGAACACTCAACTTTGTAACACATGTTTATACAAAAAATAAATGAATCTTGAATCTTGAATCTTGAATCTCCATAAAAATGAGTCATTTTATGACGATAGGCCGGTGTAAATTCAAAACCATAAGAGCTAGAAACAAACTATCCTAGGAATCATTAATGCTTTTTTATAAAAAGCACCTTGATTTACTAAAATTTTTGGCCACATACGAGTTTTCCATAAAAATACTTGTGACTCCCATTTCAATTTGGTTCCTTTAAAATTTTCTTTTTTTTTTGTTGAAATTATATTTATTTTTATGTAATTTTGATTATTGCTTCAAAATTTGATTCCATTAATTAATTCTGTCCCACAAACATTAAAGAAATATCAGATCATACGAGAAGATATTTATTTGACCGTAACTTTTCTCCAATACCACCCGGTTTTCGGTATCCCTTGCAATGAAGCCACATTAGACATTTAATAGTCTTTAAAAACACATTTGTTCATCCCTTACCCCCAACGAACATATTGCTTCAAATAAAGAAAATTCAATACCCACAATAATACTGAAAACACCAACTAAAAACGCCTCATTTTGACCACAGAGTACTCACAATATTGACATTCCTTTCACCCCTTGCATTCCTTCCACCGCATCATGGAATTCTCCCCCTCGTACGAACTTCGCTCCTAAAGCCAGCCTAACGAACTTCATGCCTTAGACACACCCCGCATAGCATTAGCAGAGTTCATAATACCGTATTAGCATTCAATACGACTCCAACTATTTCGTATTATGCACTGCATTTGAATATTATATTAAAAGATGACAAACATAGGCGTTCTGTGAATGTATTTAGTCGATCATGGATATCATTTTGAGTAAATATAATCGTAATAAAAGAATATTTCTAAGAACAGATTTTTATGAGAGTAGTTTAAACAACTACTCTAATAAAAATAAACTTTTATTATGATTCTACACAATACATCTATCTCTAACATTTTATAGAGGTAAAATTTCTTTATATTTAAATCAGTTAAAGTAAAGGTAAAAAGAAAAATGTGATGAGGCCGTCAAGTTGAGGGCCACCATTATGACACTGTCGGAGTATGTAATGGGGACCCCCTTCCTGAGACTTTACTTTAGCTTACCATCAGGCGAGGTGAATTCATATTGACGTGATCGGTACTTGAACCCGGGACCAGTCCAAGGGAGGATACTCTTAACAACTGAGCTACCAGGATATACCGTGGATATTCAATGAAACGGCTTGTAGGTGTGATTGACTTGGGTCGGAAAGACCTTATACTCGTAATGGGGCTTTTAAACCTCAACAGTAGAATCATTTGCTTTTTTTATATTGGTCAGGTATTACACTGATAGCGACATTTCGGTTGCTTTTCAGTAACTATGATCACGAGGAGACTAAAGATGGTGGTTGTTTCATAGTTTAAAGTGTAAGTTATCTCAAAGTTTCCAAACTATGGTAAATTGTTTGTGGTACTATTTACGTAGAATGCGCTCAGAGTCTTGAAGTCTTGTATTTCGCATTTTCTTGAGTTTAATTAAGTGTTGAACCCCAAGCTGGTAGTAGGTACATTCCAACAATCTTCTCTTGAAAATATAATGCTTTTTGATGTCAATAACCTTTGCAGATCTCCTGCAATGGAAGATCCACAAGGCAATTGAAATAAATATACGGAATTAAAGTACAAAAAGAAAAAAAATGATTTTTTTTATATTAAGTTGACAATAGCCAACTTACACTTACACTTCAATTTACCGAACCTTATAAAAGCTCGTAATACCAAAAATGTCCATATTCTCATACGGAGGTATGGGCATATAGATCCAAAGTACATAATAGTACAGTTTTATATATAGTACACAGCGGTCCTACTAGCTATCATTTATATAGGGGGGAGGTAATTACCCAATCGTATTTAAATTCGATTCCAACACCTCCATATTGTTGGTTGTTTAGTTGTATTAAATAAATAAATAAATAAATAAATAAATAAATATGTCACAAAACCCTTTTTGAATTAAAATTCATGTATATTTCAGCTAAAACAGTTTACTGTGAAATGATGACTTCACACCTAGAATGAAGGCTACCATAATTATAGATGCCTTGAAAGAGCTATACTGTAATGTCCTCATTTTGATATGTCTTGACAGATGAATTTTAAAAGGGCCCAAGATTTTATAGGAGTAATCAATGTGTTATTAAAATTACTCAAAACATATAATTTCTGGTATTCTTGCTAATTCGTCAGCTTAGTCAAATAGTTTGCATTGGGACTGGTTTCACCTTAGTAACGTAATAACCTAGTTTCGAACCTGCACTAGCTACTAGTCAACCACTACTTTTAACTTTTTCTATTTTACCTATCATAATATGTTTTAACAAATCATGTAAAGTAGAACATTAATACTTCTTTACAAGAGAATCTTACATTATCTTCACACCAAGGGTGTACACAACAAAACCTTAAATGGTTCTAATACGGAAACGGTTAAAAATACGGAAGCAGAGTCGAGCGATTTACAAAGCGAGTATTTCAACCGGCCTGTGTCAAATGCGAGGTATAATACTAAATTACTTAATGCATCGACCTATAAAAGATTTAACGCACTCACACACGCAGCAGGCTACGCCCCCTCGCCGCGTGGCCTTTGTTCTTACACCGCCACACATGCGCAGGAAGGCGCGCCACCCGTGTGTGCGTTAAGGGGGGGATGAAATACGCATCCAATTTTTCTTGCTTACAATTTATATTTATCGTCATTCCGCTGTACTGGCGATTGACTTTTAGATTTTAACGATTATTTCATGTTAAAGTATACGACACAGTATTTTTTAAATTACTACAGTAACAGTTTATCTAGGTTAGCAGTAAGGCCTATGAATACTGCAACATAAGAAGTATCCTGTTTGATGTATGAGACAATAATTTTGATGGATATAAGTGACCAATTATGAAAAAATATACAATTTTTACTTGTGGTTTACTAAAAAAATAGAAGAATAATTGAAAAATAATTTCAGTTGTAGAAGCAAAATTTCATAAGTGTTACTTTGTGAAAAGAAATTGATTTATCGTTAGTAGGTTACTAGTAAAGAGGAAAAATTGTAAAAGGAGAATTTGTAAGAAACAATTGAGGGGAAAAAAGGTGCCGACAAATTTAGCATATAGCTACTTAAAGCCGATATTAAGTGAGAGGGTGGTACTTACCCGTAAAGCCTATTCGTGTTTCGTTTCAACAGAGATAAGCTTTGATTTAGAAAATTGGTACTATCGTCCCCAGAGAAACGAGGCTTTCGTCAAAAAATATGCAAAAAAAACCTCAATAAAGATAATTACGATCATTATTAAAAGTACAATTTGACAGGAATCAATTTTACCATTTCCATTACGTCGACAATGGCGAAACGATTTCCCTTGTGCGCCTCTTAAGTGCGGCGCCTGTGTGTGTGTACGTGTGTGTGGGGGTGGGGGTGCGCGCGGCTGTGTGTGTGAGCTCGAGTGGCGCACAGCGTTTAAATAGTCGCGCCGAGCCAGTCTGCCAGCATTGGCTCCTCGCCACTCGCGTCGGCAGGACGCGTCTCTCTGTTCAATCATGTCATAGCTTCTTTCGTATTTCTCTCTCTTCTTCTTATAACGATACGTATCATGTATTTCTAATGTAGGTAAATTTGGTGCTCAATATTAAAATTAAATAGTATTTTTTATATACGAACTTTATGGGGACTTGTTAGTAGGTTGTAGGATATAGGTATATTATATATTTTGGTACGGGAAGTGTGATAGAAGAGCCGAGATGAACTTCATCGGTGAGTTACTTACTTTTTTACGCTTTTTTTACAACATTTCTCCCTATTACATTATATTTTTACGATGTTCCTGTTTTTTATCTATTCCCTGTAGTACTTTTATTACATAAGTTTTAAAATTCCGCATAATTTTTGTTCAGCTTGTTCTTTACTTTTTAATTTCGCATACAGTTTTATTTCAGGACGTTTACTCATGAAATTCAATTTGTACCTATGATTTTGTTCGAATAGCCTTCTCGGTTAAATTATATTCAAACCACATCCGCAAATAATCTATATAACTTACGTACGCACGCGTTTTCAAACGTCCTTGGTTTTCAAGCCCCTTCTTGGCAAATGACTTCGGTTTTCTCTGCAATGGAATTTCTTTTGCCTACATTACTTAAACGAGAATTTTTTGTAAACCAATGTAGCTAACGTTGTACCTAATTCGTAGCTGTTCTACGAGAATCGTAGCATCGTAGACGGTCTACGAATATCGTTACGTATTAAATATCACTGATATTAATAATTTAATTTCAAATATCACAAGCATTATCAAAATTCATTAAACTGGAAAATCGTTGACTAGGTATATTGAGTAGCCTTTTCAAGACCCCTGTGAGCAGACCCGGGATATAATGAGCACGGGTTGGAGCGCAGTACACGATTCGACCGACTTCTCTCAAGGTCGGCTGGCACCATGCCAACTAGGTTGAGCCTTGCTCTGAAATTCGTTGACAATGGATGTAGAGCGTCTGAATAGGCAGATGTACTTCCTATTAAATAATTTTGTTAGATAATTTGATAGTGGATATTTGTAAGAAAGAGACTTTAATTTAGGTCGATAGTTAATATTTTTAGGTAGAGGTATTATTTATTTCCTTGTAACAAGTTAATAGTAAATAAGCATAATGGTAAGCGGTTACCACAGTAACCTGTCATGAATAGATTGTAATAGAAGATTACTCAGGTATTGAAAAGTATAAAAGAAAAGAGGGAATTAGAAGGTATTTGCGAGGTCGGCAGCGCGAGTGTGATGCCCCTGGTGTTGCACGCGTCCCTAGGCCACGGTGACCGCTTCCCATCAGGTGGGCTGTGTGCTTGTCTGCCACCTAAGTGGTATAAAAAAAAAAAAAAAAAAAAAAAAAAAAAAGGGAAAACAGAGTAAAATATACAAGGAGGTGAGGTGAGGCCTCCAAAACTCTACTAAAGCGGATGTAATACAGCATACTGCAGGCTATTTAAATGTAAAGTAAGAGAATAGTAATTCTTCTAAGAAAAGTTATGACTCAATTCTATTCAAAGTAAATCACCAATAAAATTACATCCGTAGAGCTGGATCATATAATTGCATCCCTTTGATTATCACCGACTCCATTATCTACCATTAGTCGTTAGAATGAACTAATAGCTTCAATCAACCTTCTAATGAATAGGTGATTGAACAAAAACGCCCTTTGAGCGATATTTCGCATAAAGTTTTTGGATTTAAAAAACTTTAATTAATTACAAAAACAAAATAAAATACTCTTTTAAATTAAGATGATGAATAATGCAGAGAGTTAGAGTTATGAGTTTAAATTGCTCTTGCAAGGTTTCAGTTAACTTAAAAATATGAAAATTAATTTTCTTTTTAAACCGCTGCCGCGTTGTTGCATTAAATGTAAAGTTTGCACAAAATATTCAAATTGGTTTAAATTCAAATGTCTACGATACAGATTGAGATAAGATAGCATACCGTAAAAATAATAATATATAAAGATACGACATTCTACACAGCGTTCCCTAGACTCAAAGTAAGCCTAGTTTAGAATATAGTTCTAGTATGCGGATAAACATAACATACTTATATACTTTTTTTGTAAATACATACCATAATTATACATAAAACACCCAGACCAATGCAAATAGTCAGGCCTAAATAGTAATTCAGGCCTGCAAATATTTGCACTGAGCAGGAATCGAATGCACTCCCATGTGCGGTAGCAGTCAAATGCGCTACCGCTAGTACACCACACAAGTCGTTAACAATTCGTCCGACCCTTTATCTTTTGCAAGCAATACGAAATAGTTCGTTTAAAGTTAAAATACAGAAATATTTCAGTTGTCACCCACAACTGTTCAATATCCTCAACCGTTATAGGAATAAAGTATTGTAGAAGTTCTACGAATTTCCTATCAATAATGTTCCATCACGTAGCGGGTGCTACGAACCGTAGCAACTATAGGCTACGAACTCATAACTCGTAGCTACTTCTACGAATGATACATAATTTAGTTAGGTAATGCTTGTAATACTTTCGTCGAATGCACGCGATAGAAAATACTTTGACTTTTTTATTATATTGCTAAAGTAGCAAACAAATGGCTGCAGAGTAAATTTTCTGGTTTGAATCCAGGTTTTAACACGAAAAATTTTACTTAGCGGGAGGGGTAAGCAGGAATATTAGTAATCTTAGTTACCATAATTCACTGATGGTAAGCGGTCACCGCAACTTATGAAGATACGCCTTGCCACTTTACAGGGAGCAGAAGGAAATAAAGCAAACAAAAGTAAAAGAGTTAAGAATACGACAATCGCCTCTTCTTTCATGAGGCCGTCAAGTTGAAGGCCATGAGTTATGTCAATGTCGGTGTATGGAATGGGGACCCCCTTCCTAAGACTTTACCTTAAGCTTACCATCAGGCGAGGTGAAGTCATTTTGACGTGACCGATATATAAAAAAAATAGGTTTAAATCGTCTCTATTACCTACCCAAGTACACTTTTGCTTTCTGCTATGAAAATCAATCACCAAACTCAGATGTCGAACCCACAACTTCAAGTACAAAAGCCGCACTCACTACCCCTATGCTACCAAATAATATTTCCTTATTCAACAAGAGTTTCCACCTATATCAATAAACCTAATTCCCAGTAGATCCTGTAATGTATTCCCGTCTGCATTCAATCCATCTGAGCCGGCTCTTTGACCAGCCATGGTAATAGCTACTGGTCAGACAGAAAGCATCCCGAGCAAACTGAATTACCACAAGGTAATCTAATAACGGGAACTTGCTGGGAATTCGGAGGGACATGAATTATATCGGTTTGTAGTCAACATTGTGGGCATTTCAGGATGTATTGTTGAATTCTCGTTTATTTCTGAGTTCGGTTTTTTGGGATGGATAAATAAGTTTTTAAGATGCCTTTATTTAGTGTTATCTGTTAATGAATATAAAGTTTAAAAAACTATAATTAGACTAGGGTAACGTTAAAAATACAGACATGAAACAGGACAATTATTAAAAAAATAAAAAATAAAAATTTAGTTTTAACCTTCTGTCGATAGATGGCGTAAATAGCATTTTAAATTACAGAAATATACTGTAAAGGTGTATTTTATGGTGTATTCCGTAATACTAGACTTTATTTATATTTTTAACTCAGAATTTTTTCCTCTTTTTTATGTTTACATTTATTTTGTTATCACACCCAATTGATAGCTTCAAGCCCAATACGAAGGCCAAAAAATATCTCCATTTCTACTGAACCAATTACATTCATTTAAATCTGACCAAAACCTTTCTAATAGAGAAAAACCGCATCAAACTCCACAGTTTTTGCGTTCATCGCAAACAATTTAACAAACAGACAATCAAGAATACCAATGTGTTCAGAATAGTTCTTTTAACATAGCTCAGTTTTATAATAGTATAGATAGATAAAAATATCATTGCTTAGATGAATCCTCATCTAAGTAGGTAATATTATACACTAGCTTCCACCCGCGCTTCGCCCGCGTGGATGTTGGTTATCGGCGACCAAACATAACCTATGTCCATTCTCAAGGTCTAATCTAATCCTATACCAAATTTCATCAAAATCGGTTCAGCGGTTCAGGCGTGTAAGCGTAACAGACAGACAGAGTTACTTTCGCATTTATAATATTAGTATGGATTTATCTATTACAAATTCCTCCTGTCATCGTCTTCATCACTACATAGTATAAAACAAAGTCTCCTTTTCTGTCCCTATATCCCTATGTGCGCTTAAATCTTTATAACTACGCAACGGATTTTGATGCGGTTTTTTCCAATAGATAGAGTGATTCAAGAGGAAGGTTTATATGTATAATACATGCATCATATACTAAGGCTAATTTAGTATCAGCATTGCACCCGTGCGTAGCCGGGGCGGGTCGCTTAAAGAATAAATCCAAAACTATCAAAGTTTCAAACTCATTACATCGTATATTGACAAAAACGCGTCTGAGTACATATCTTCCAGCGAAGCCTCCTCGCCCTATACCTAAAAGACACATTCAATTTCGCCAACAATCTTAGCGGACTAACTTTTTAACGAGCGTGTAAAAAACCGCACTTGTACAGACCATTACCGGTTGACGCTTCCTCCCTTTCTCCCTATAACGAGTGAGAAGGACAGCGATACACTCTAAGCGAATGGTCCGTTGACCAAACAACATACATCAGTTTGCTTTTAGAAGGCTGTCGGCGCGGGATTAAGACTCAGTGGGTGACGCAGAGCAATGGCCTACAGTGAAGCCTTATTTTCTAGAAATAAAAATGTTAATGCTGAAATATGAGTTTAGTAACATAAAAATTTAAAAATAGAAATGTTGGAAAAAGGGGTTATGAAGTTTGGTCATATAATTAATGAGTAAGCAACATTTATTTCATACATGCAGATTCTATTTCCACATAATTGGAGATGAGCCTATTGGTGAGAACCTAGCACTTTTTCACAAACGTTTTTGGATTAATTACAGTTCCTTTCCTTTTGATACTTAAGGAAAGAGACAAATAAATAATCTAGGACAATATCTTCTTTTGATCTTAATCCATATGAAAAATTAGGATAGAGAATCTAGGATAATATTCTACACAGCACTATCTAGACCCAAGTAAGCACAGCTTAACAATATTTTATTAGGGTTCTTGAATGCGGCTTAATTTAGACTTTATTTTGTGAATATATATAAACCGATGAAAATACAACATTCATACGAAAAATTTTACTGAGCGGGAATAAAACCCGCGATCTATGACTTAGCATTAAAACGCTCTACCACCACAGAACATAATCGTTAAAATAATTTATCATAAAAAGTATTTCTTTGTTAACAGTTCAAAGGCTTCTTGAAATTCTCTGTGGACAGAACTCTTGTTAATTTAGCTCTGATATGATAGTTTTTAATAAATATTCTGCTTTCTTTGCTAAAAATCATTTTTCAATTACATATTTCTTGAATAGAAGTTTAGTGTTATAAAATAAAACTTGTGTATTTTAATTTAAGGTGTTGAAAGTACAGTTACTGTGGAATAGGTTTGCGAATTAATTTACTTTGCTATTTTATAATGCCGCAATGAGCTTGGAATGTAAGCCGTTTAACTGAAAACAGAGGAACATTTTTTAAATGATGGTTATAGTTCTATCCTAATACTTTGAATTTTTGAAATAGGTATTCACTTAAACTCTCCCCTTTGCAAAATCAACTTTTGAGTATTAGTATGTTTTTATCTCACTTCAAAAAAAGAGTTGTTGACATTCGAGTGATTCTTCTCTTAGATCATGGTAACCAGATACCTCCCCCCACCTGCCAGGCAGCAAGCGCAGTTTTGTCACCGGATATCTATGGTACTGATTTTCTGATCGGAAAAAGCCGTAAGCCGTAGAATATATCGGAAAATTTCGAGCATCTAAGATGGGTCCAGGTAGCTCAGTTGGTCAGAGCATTCCCCCTGTAAGGGACTGGTCACGGGTTCAAGTCCCGTCCTGGATGATCATTTTTTCCGATCAGAAAATCATTGGAAATAGTTAGCATGCAATTGCTTAAAAATTTCATCAATCTATGGTACTGTTTATGTCGAACTCCGACAAAAATCACACACCGCCGTCTCGGGTCTTTCAGACATCGAGACGCACCTTAGTTGACCTAGGATCATACTCGATTTCAAAGTGACTTCCTTGAAGTTGCAAACCACGGTGTCCCCGTCTTGTCCCGAAATGATCATCAAAAGTCACACTTCATAGCACTGCATTACTCATTATGCACTCAAATTTTGAAGTCTTTTCGGTTCACTGGTTAATCCGAAATCAATATATTCAACTCTCTTCTGTGATTCCATTTGCAGCTCATTTGTCCGCTTCGTGGATTTATATAAAGAGAATATAATGCATTCACTGAAATTTGTGGTTTACGCCTCATTAGCCGAGGGGCGAATATTCTATGAAGCTATATTAAAGCCTAATTTAGGCTATTAGTGCTAGGCTTACGTGGTTTTTGATTATGTATAGTTAAAGCGTAATTGTTAGAAAATTATTATGTACAGTAAATTGAAATCTACTTATGAAGAATAGGGTAGAATTTAGCTCTTATACTATGGAAGTACCTATATACTAATATCCGTGATAACATATATGGTTCTCATTTCTTCTTCTTAGACATTTTGTCATCCTAGTTCTATTTATTCTCTTCTTTATTAAATCAACAAAAGAACTTTATAATACGTTCGTGTTACAAATAAGGTTCAATATCTAATGTATAAAATTCTCGTGTCTCAGTGTTTCTTCCAAAACTCCTCCAAAACGGCTCGACTTTTTTTTTCGTGTCCTGCCTGATCTAAAATTTTATAAATCTGTATGGTAGGGCTATCATCAATGTACTCAATCCTATTGCTTGTTATTCTAGCCTATCTACCTAAACATATATAGCCTAACAAAGATATATGAAAACCGTTTCAGCCAACTGCCAATTAATCCGACTTTAGTGCCAGTCATCGTGGCAATCGAAGCCTTAACGAGCTGGTTGGCAGGCGTCTGACATAAACTGAGCGTTTCATTGCCAATCAAATTGCCGATTGGATTGTAGACAATTAATTGAAAAATGTATGAAGTTTAAGTACATCGTTCTACTTAAAGACCCAAGGCTGCGTTGTCTCTCGTCTGGGTCATATAATCACACAATGGGACCCAACGGGTATAATTACAAGACCCGATATTGGTAAACTTATAGAAATATATAAAAATGAAGTATCTGTTTGTGACGTTAAACAAACAATTTTTCAATAAACAACTCTTTAATGAAGAAAAGAGTAGTGGATTTTTGAGTTAGTGGAGTTTTGAAATTTTTGTCTTCACTTTTCAACTTGGTTCATCTCCAAAACAGTAACACCAATTTTGACGTTGGCATATAGCAGATTTTATAACACTAAACTTGTATTATTTCTGTAAAAACTATAGGTTCCGCGCAAAAAAAAAGAAGCTAAGTCCATGCAGATGAAATTACAAGCAAGGCTAGTAATTGAGAAGTAGTCTAAATCCATATTAAGTAGAGAGACCCTATACAGAAATAGAAGATATATTATGAGCATAACATAACAGAAACTCACGCCTATATCTCCGAAGGGGTAGGCCGAGGTGCTAGCACCCACATTTCGCCAGTTTATGTTTAGGTCCCAATGAATAGGTGGTGAGCCTATTGCCATTAACCGGGCACTTATAAACCTGCGATAAATACACACATAACTTCGAAAAGCATCGAAAAGTCATTGGTGTGTGCCATGGTGAACCTGGGATCGAACCCGAGACCTCGTCTCAGCAGTCCATTACCCAGACCACTAGGCTACCGCGGCATATATTATGAGACATAAGCGCAACTACACTACAGGAAAAAATATGACACCAGCAATTACAGTCCATGTCGCACTTGCTCTCTTGCCCTCTGTGCCCTTCCACCTGCACTATCGGGGACTTATGTGAAGCAACGGACAACGCTGTGGCCGTAGCCAATTATTGGGCTGGAAAAATCTAACGGGAGGGAAAGACTGATAGCCATTGACTCGAAGAAGAAGAAGATTACAAAATGTAAGTGTAAAACACAAACATACTATCGTACCCCTTTAGGGAATTAGGACGTAAGTGCAAAATTAAAACAGTAATAAAAAATAAAATCACAGTAATTACTCACGGCTGCAGTCTAGTACGCCCAGATCTCTGGGCGTACTATAACGATAATTTGCCGTGTAATTACGCGAGTGAGCTGGCTCTGCCAAGATGTGTCTTTAGATTTACTGTTATTACATATTGTGTACCAGATATACAGATGCGGTAGGAGATGGAATAAACTTTAAGGTTTTAAATTGTAGTAGTCACTTTAAATTTTCATAAGAATTTTGAATTATTTTTTTTTTATTGGTAATAGGCTCGCTATATCGGTAATAGGCGGTAATAGTAATGGGTAATAGGTAATACGTAATTTAATGTAATATAGTTTATGCTCACGGCTCCGTTAGCTAGGATGTTGGTTTTCCCATTTTTTGGACATATATCTCCGGTTCTACTTAACCGATTATGATCAAACATGAGTAAATTTTTTTAAGTCTGACCAAGACCTTCCTAATAAAAAAGCGACATCAAAATCGGAATAGCAGTTTTTAAGTAAAACTACGTCTTTACAAAATGTAAAAAAGAGATAGTCATCATCGCTATTCTAACCCGTTTTTCCCCAGTTTCCCGTTCCCGTGAAAAAAAATTCCGGTAGTATTTTAATAAAAATATCCATTCATTCATTCGTTTACTCATTCAAATTTGCTTTAAATAGTTTAAAACAGTAGTGCAACACGGAACAATACTAAGATGCTGAGCGGTTACCGCGATACCTCTACCCTCCTACCTTTAAAACATCAATAGACTACTGTAACCATTGCTTATTCGCCAGCTTTGATTCAAAAACAAATTATACCATGATTTTTAATTCTAGGCAAGAAAATGACAAGTGCAACTGTCACTGATACAAGAAAGGGTGACCCGCTACAATAGTGATGTTCGGCAATCAATAGACTAGACACTTTAGTCATTCTGTATTTTTATCAGTGCATGAACCTCTTTGCTACTTATTTATTCTCGCCTAGTACGTTACACGACGGAAATATTTTTTATAGAATTTTATCAGTTAAAGAACCTCAACGCAGTTTTAATTATCTTGCAATTTTTCCATATTTTCTCACCGTATAATTCTTCTCTGGACTTCCACGAATATTTCAAGACTAAAATTAGCCAAATCGGGTCAGCTGTTTTCTAGTTTTAGCGGACTAACGAACAGCAATTGATTTTTATTTAATATATATAGATTTAATTACTTACCGTGTATGTTTTCTGTTTAGTTACCGGAAATTGCATATTTTTATTTATATAAACGCGGTTTGATATTTAATAATAAGAATTATAATCTCGACTCACGACTAACTTATAATTGTAAAACTCGATTCAACCACATCACTATTTATTTGATACAAAAAACCTGCAACACTGGAAATGTCATTTTCTTGCCTAGAATTAAAAATCGTGGTATAGATAGAATAACACTACTTCAAAAGCATGAGGAAGGCTTTACCTACTGTCATTTTAGAATTAATTACCAGTGACGTCACCGCCCCAAATGTCACAAAACGAAGGGACGCTTATGCCCAAACCCTATCCCGCAATAACAAAACATATTGACATGTACCAATTTGACTTTCATCTTCGCGTGTTTGCAAAACATAAGCCTTTAAATAAAAACCTTCCACGAAAATAACCAAAATCAAACTCTGAATCCCCGCAATAAAGTTCAAATTCAATTGCTGTTGAAATAATGAAAATATATTCTGTGCGGAATGAAATAAAATCCCATTTTATATTACCTCGCTCGCTATGTACCGAGTGCTGTGTTCGGTTGTTTCTATAAGCGGCCGGTGTACACAAAAATCAATATTTAGGTCACGAATCGGACGCAAAATCGTTTTAAATCAACACGAGTCAGAATAAAAGAGGTAGCGGTATTTTTAGGAAGACTTTTGTGGTATGGCCGAATTAAATGCCGTGATTGTATACGTCTTAAAATATCGCTCTCTTACTCAGTTCACACATATACATACTCACGCCTATTTCCTTCCAGGGTAGGCAGAGATGAAGCTCACATCTGCTTTCAAGTCGTACACTTGAGTTTTTACCATGCTCCCCAGGTATATCCTAGAAAGGAACTACCCAGGAACCCTCCATAATCCCTCGTTGACGACAGCACCGAATAATGGTTATAAATAAATCTGTTTCTCTACTTCAGCAATATTACGTAACGTTTTATCATCACAAACTATAAAGAATAACCTTTTAAATAAATCCTCTATCTATATATATAAAAATGAATCCCTATTTCCCTTGGTCACGGCATCACGCGTGAACGGCTGGACCGATTTCACTAATTCTTTTTTTATTGTGTTTGTTATGGATCAGGAGAAGGTTCTTATGAAAGAAAAAGTTAAGAAAGTTGCGCGGGACATTAGAAAATTTAAGAAAACTGAAGGACCATAATATTAACTTTTCTAATTCCACCTTCTTAGTGCTTTTGACAATAACACTTTTCTAATGTAACGTCATGGCGTACTTAACTGTCATGTCAGTTGTTTCAATATTTAGCTGTCAAA
This sequence comes from Lithosia quadra, assembly GCA_963576445.1. Lineage (NCBI taxonomy): Eukaryota > Metazoa > Arthropoda > Insecta > Lepidoptera > Erebidae > Lithosia > Lithosia quadra. Next base: position 485,332 of record OY754895.1, read on the forward strand.
AGTTCAGTTTAATATGGAGTTTTGGTAGTTAAGGTTGTTGTAGTCAATGGGAGTTTCGATGGATCAATTTGAACTCGCTATTCGTTGTTAGCACATTAAGACAGGACAACGCCTGTCGGGTCAGCTAGTCATTTATAAAAACAACTAGCAAAAGTTAAATATTACTAGCTCACAAAACCGTCCACTCGTCTATAAATTGTACCACTTTCGGTCCACTTCCGCAATAATTTACATGTCGGTATCGCGTGCCCGCAGTTGTTCGGCGTATTCGTAGTTTTTTTACTGCACAACTACGCTCAAACGATGGAAAAATACGCCGTCGAAGCCTTTCGACGTATACTGGATAGTTTTATAGCTCGTAGTTACATGTTTTTACATATACCTAGGAGTGAAAACCTTTTAGAATATATGTCGTATTTTCTTTATTTGTGAAAACATAGGTTACAAATAGGGGTGTTACAGCAGAATTATGGTACATGCTATGTTCCGCCAAGGGCCTACAAATATTCTGATGTCTAACACAGATACAGTTGGGTATTAGGTAGATTATTACATTACAGGGTACAGTGAGCTCTGGCTACCATAATTACCGGCGGGAACACAACACGATGGTTATTATGGCCGCGGTGTTCTGTAGGGCGGAGGTACTACCCCAGTCGGACAGCTCATTTCGGACGGGAGATACCGTCGTGTCCTACCTCCATTCATCAATTTAGGTCTATAACCACCACTTCGATGGGTTCCTGTTCAAGTCAGTCAATTCAAAACGTATAAAGCATTGCTATAACATCAATAATTATATTATTTACTACCTATGTTTGATTTAGTAGTAGTTACTGATACTGTTTATCATTAATTAACATCATAATTATACATTGCAAATGATTGATGCGGCGGATTATCTCAATTTGCAAAAGGTATACATAGTTGTATACATTACTGACATGAACCAATTCCTGACACAAGTAATTTACCTTAACTCGAGGGTTCACAAATAATTATCTAGGTTAAATTCATCAGTTTCTCTCCTCATACTTCACAAGGTTCCTTTACAGTCGTTAAACTAAGCAAGCTTTTTTTTTATTTTTTTTTAGGATCCTATTCACTCGTGACTTGAATATGCCCAGGTTATAGCTTTCCGGAAACACAGACTCGGGCAAGGAATTCCACTCCTTAGCTGTACGCATGATGAATGTGTCCGCAAAGCGTTTCGTGCGTATGAGTGGAATATCGACCATAAAGCGGTGTCGCGTCGCTGTTCGTCTAGTTGTTCGTTGATGCTTAGCTTGGGTGTCTTTAAGTCTAGAGTGAACACCGAGTGTGATACCCCTGGTGTTGCACGCGTCCGTAGGCCACGGTGACCGCTTGCCATCAGGTGGGCCGTGTGCTTGTCTGCCACCTAAGTGGTATAAAAAAATCTTTTTATGGTAGGCAGAGAGCTTACCATCTGGCTCTGTCCTTACTTTTTTTTATTATTATTGGTAATAGGCTCGCGTTTGACCACAATCTCACCTGTTGGTAAGTGATGATGTGGTTGACGGTGGAGCACGCTTGCCTAGAAGCCTAGAAGCTTGCCTTACACACTTTATTAATACACATAGGTATTCGAAGTCGATGAACACGTAAAATGTCAAATACACATTGTGAACTTGATGTAAACATTTTTGTTACATTAAAAAGTCCTCGTACCGTCGTCGTCTCTTGAGAAAACAAACAAAGTACAAGCGCATCACGAAACTTTTTAATTAAGTGAAGAGCTTCACGGTGGGTGTGCAATGAGGCTGGCCGTCACGTCGCTAACGTGATTAAAGTTAAAAACCTGGCTGAGCCTTTTTACTTTTAAATCCTCCAATGAAATGGAGACAAATCAAAAAAGGAATTTAAAATTTAATTTATGGGACTCGTTAAACAAACCAAATAAGTCCCAATTTGAGGGGTCCACCAATAGCTGCCGTATTCAATGTAATGTTTATTATTTATTGGTAATTGTAATGTTAATATTAATTACAAATAAAATAATTTTAATCTTGTATGTGTTCTGACTTATGAAGAATGGCAAAATGTGTCTAATGCGCATATATAATAATATTTGTCACCTTTGTCTAACCACATTTTTAGCAAATAAATCATATTATTATTACTATCATATTATTATTATTATAAGTTTTGCTAATAAGTTTTAATAAATTCTACTATATACAATAAACACCCTGGCTCCATCGTTAGATTATGTTAGATTAATTCATTGTTAGTCGTATATAATACTAAGTTCAGTTGATACGACATTTAGAAGTTTTTCTGGTACCTTTAATAAGTGTAAAAATAAATTTTATCATAAAATTCCACTATGCATCAAATTACAAGTACTGGCTACGAAAACGCCTACGAAATGTCTAATGCTACGATCTCGTAGCATACCAGCGCACGCGCAGTATTCAATTATAAACTGTGCAGTAGAATACCTTTGTATTGACAACCAACTTTTATCTGACCCCTTTTATATTTCAACTTTTATTGTATACAAAACTCAAGATTGTAAACCATTTATTCCGTCACCCACAGGAATGTTTTCCGGGATAAAAATTACTTATCTACTATTCCTAATCATCATTTATATTCGTGCCAAATTTCAACCATATCCGTTCAGTACTTATTATCTAAACGAATACACTAAACGACATATAATAAACGAATTTTGTACGTTCATCGTGCGTACTGCTAAATAGTGGAATGCCCTGCCTGATTCTGTATTTTCGAAAAGCTACAACCTGGGAGTCTTCAAGTCTAGAGTGAATAGGTTTCTTCTAGGCAAGCGTGCTCCACCGTTGACCACATCATCACTTACCAACAGGTGAGATCGTGGTCAAACGCGAGCCAATAAAAAACAAAGAATAACATAATATTGATCGAACTATCAATACATAAAGAGCAAGATATACTTGGAACAAAAGGCTTCACCAGCACCTATTTCCGATCCAACGTATCGATCCTTGTTAACTAAACATAAGCCATTCCATATTCTCAGATCTAGGTTACAGTGTTACCACTGAAAATAATAGACTATTTCTGTGGCATTATTTATGTTGGCAGCACCGATTGTATCGAAGTTGTTACCTGTTTCGAATATAGAATGCATGAGGAAATAGAATACTGTGTCTATAAAAGTGGTCATAGGAACTTCTGAATTGAACAAGATAAACTGTTTGGACTCATTTGATTTGTCTGGTTATACATACATACATACATACAAATCACGCCTTTTTCCCATTGGGGTAGGCAGAGACAATATCTTTCCACTTGCTACGATCTTGGCATACTCCTTTCGCTTCGTCAAGTTTCATAATTGTTTTCATACACGCACGCCGGTTCCGGGTACTCTTGACCTGGCCTTTCTCCAAAACATCCTGGATCTGATTAAAATATGTACGCCTAAGTCGGCCTATGGTTATATACTTATTAGAAAACTTTTTTTATAAAGTCTTTTTAAAATAAGTAACTTACTTCCCTTTGAGGTACGGAACCCTAAAAATCTTTTTAAAATACGATTAATTCCCTCAAAAACAATTCAAAGAAGATTCCACACTCCGCATTATTCTAAAAGTTCTGACGGTTTTTTTAATTAACCACCGCGGGTTTGTTCGAGAGCGCTTTTCAAATTGTACAAGTTTGCGAATTCCTTCGACCTTTAATTGCCGAGTTATCTGCTAGTTAGCTCCGGCTCGGAGAATACTTTTGCTAAAAAGGAAACACGAAAAAAATTGTGGTTTGAAAATACGTTTTTAATGCCTTTGACGTCATTCTGACGCATTCGCCTGATGGTAAGCTAAAGGTAAAGTCTCTGGAATTGGAGACACCATTGCAAACACCGATAGTGCTACAGTGGCGGCCCTCAGCTTGACGGCCTCATCAAATGCTTTTTCACGTCCGCTTAAAGTTACTTCACCTTAGCTTAGTTGAAGGTTAACCAGAATATTAGTGAATTCGGTTACTAGTACTCTTTAAAATCGTCACAATTTACTAGTCATATAGCCTAATATTTACGTTTATCATTAAATAACCTACCTGATAGTAAGATAAAGACCTTTCCCAATAAATTATCAACCCTTACATATCGTAATCACCCCTCACCGGCACTGCGGCACTATTTCCAACCGCCATTTTCTTTTATATGGGGTGAAAGTAAGCCACGTCATTTCCGAATTGGACGGGGAAATCCCACTATTACTTACTTCCTAGAAATTCTTTTACAAATAAAATTATTGTTGCTATAAGTGTTGTATGTGAGGGAGCCTAGAATTACGCAGCACGAATGGGTGTGTCCAACCGGGGAACTACCACCCTCTAACTTGACAGCAACTTTGTAACTATTGTTTTTTATTTATATATATTTTGTAAGAGGTACACGACGGTATATCCCGTCCGAAATGAGCTGTCCGACTGGGGTAGTACCTCCGTCCTACAGAACACCGCGGCCATAATAACCAATGTTTTGTGTTCCCATCAGTAAGTAGGGTAGGCAGAGCTCACTGTACCCCTCCTCCTCCCATCCCTTCCTAGCCTCCCCACCCCTTCCTAGCCTTCCCCCCTTCCCTTCAGGGTAGGCAGCGCGTGTGTGATACCCTTAGTGTTGCACACTTTCATAGGCCACGGTGACCGTTCCCATCAGGTGGGCCGTGTGCTTGTCTGCCACCTAAGTAGTATATAGGGGGAGTAAGTTCAGGAAATAATTACATTCCTTCCAACTTATTACTAACCTATTTTAAAAGTTCTATCCCATCAATATCCCGTTGACTATGGGAAAACGGGCACAAGAGTACATCCTGATCATTAAGACATTATTATTGCACATCATCTCGCATCTTAAGTGCCATCGTTACAATAAACTGTTATCTTTACTTAAGTCACAAAATAAAGTCCCACCGAAACTTTTAAGCGCCGAAATCAAAGTAAATAACTCCTCAACTTCACAATACTTGCGTCAACTTAACTTGAGTTCAACTTAACTCGAGTTAAGTTAGCCACAATTAACATAACGATGTCTTTGTTCGACTTAAATGTTACTTTTGTGCTTTTGACATTTTGTCTTTGCTTGACTTGACTTCTCTTTTGTTACAAAGACAGTTTTGTAACAAGCTGTGCCCTTCGGTGATACCCGCGTTTCCTATTTTTGGGTTTAAATATTACCAATCTAAGATATTGCATGAAAGGCTTAATGACAGCAGAGGAAGCGCGTGAAGTATGTCAGAACAGAGGCAGATGGCGGTCTGTTGTCTCTGCCTACTCCGGAGGGAAAAAAGCGTAAGCATATGTATGTATGTATGTAATCTAAGATATAAACTATCTTCAGTTCAAATTACGCTCAAATCTATTAAGTAAAACTTCAATAGTCTAACTTCGATGTGTTGATGGCTTAGTGATTAAAGAGTTGGCATTACAATCGAGAAGTCCCGGGTTTGAAACCTAGCTATTACAACGACGATATGAACTCACCCCTAAGTAAAGTAATTTAGCTTAGCTGGAGGGGCTAATATTAAATAATAATGGGGTGGTTCCTAATTTTTTTTTAATCTTAGATCATGGAATCCATGTTTTTCTTTCCGCGTCAAAAGATGCGTGGCAATCGGGTTATAGGATCTTTAACGAATTTAATTCCAGGCCGCTACCAAATCCGGAGCCACTAATATTTAATTAAAATGGCACTTTGAGTGTTGACTCTGTGGGATCTCTACAAATGGTATAACTCTATAATATATCAACCAACTATAACAACATTTTCCTTTTAAAGATAGGTTACTTTGAAACATGATTTTTGTTTTAAAACTACACAAATCTTCGCAAGACTTCAGTGACTCTATAGGGCCTCTACACGTACGGCTCTATGGTGATAGAGCCGTGCATGTAGAGACGGCGACAGGCGGCGCCGGGCGCGCTATTATTAGCCCGATCGATAGCACCCGCTAGTTCCCATTACAGTTTGTTGAACTAAACTTAGTACCTCTACATCGAACGGTTAAGGAAGATTGATATTTTAATGGCAGCCTGTATTTATTGTTACAATCTTTCAATTGGTTAGTGTCATTCAATTTAAGACCGTGTTAGGTTCCCGCCAGTAAGTAGGGTAGCCAGAGCTCACCCCCCCCCCCCCATCTCCCCAAATCCTCCCCTCCAACCCCGCCCAAACTCCTCAACCCTCCTTCCCCTCGAAGGTTGGAAGTACGTTCATCGTGCGTACTGCTAAAGAGTGGAATGCCCTGCCTGAGTCTGTATTTCCGGAAAGCTACAACCTGGGAGTCTTCAAGTCTAGAGTGAATAGGTTTCTTCTAGGCAAGCATCGACCACATCATCATTTACCAACAGGTGAGATCGTGGTCAAACCAATAAAAAAAAAAAAGAAGCGCGAGTGTTACATCTCTGATGTAGCACACGTCAATAGGCCACAGTGACTGCTTTCCATCAGGTGAGCCGTGAGCTTGTCAGCCACCTAAGTAGTATAAAAAAATCTAAGTCCGCACTGGTAAAGCCGCGGGTAAGAGCTAGTTTTACATATACAAACATGGGCTCAAAGCTTCAAACACAGCAATCGCTCAAACCCAATTTTAATATGAGCATTAAAAGTAAATCCTTTGAAAGAAACATGAAATACACGTTATCATAATAAAATAGAGGTCTGTTGGGGCTTAGGCGAGCGATAAGGATTTGTGAAAAACTAACCCCCAGTGATTACTTCCCATCCCTTCGAAGTTGGCCGCGTAAGGGTTAGGTTTTAGTGGCTAGCGAAGCGGGAAATTGGTTGCGGCCCGTCAATTGTTTGATCGGACTTTGATACGTCTGAATAATGTAGGTACCTTTTTACGTAATATTTTTAAGATAACTGTTTTGTACTGAATATAATATTTCTATTGTGAACCTTGGGCTATATGGCAAAATATATTCAGATTCTACTTACATACAACATTTAGTAACATACTACTCATTCACTATTACTCCATGAAAGAGTAAGCTCTTGTAGATTAAGCTGCTAAAGAGGACATTTTTTATACTTTTCTGTCTCTTCTCATCATCTCATCACACTTTTTTTAAATTTGGCCCATGTTTAACCACTATCTCACCTGATGGTAAGTGATGATGTGGTCGACGATGGAGCACGCTTGCCTGGAAGCAACCTATTTACTCTTAACTTAAAGACTCCCAGGTTATAGCTTTCCGGAAACACAGACTCAGGCAGGGCATTCCACTCCTTAGCAGTACGCATAATGAACGTATTGCCGAAGCGATTCTCGCAATTTTATCTAAAAATAAAAGGAGTACACAATATCTTCATTAAATGTAATACCTAGTAATAAAGTAAAAATAGTATAGTAATATGATTGTCTTTGTCATTTATTTTATAAATATATATGATTTAAACTTTCCTTTATCATCTTAAAGATATCATTATCAATAGAGAGTTACATTCGTCCTCTAATATCTGCAGCAACTACTCCTAAATAACATTATAAAATCGGTCAAAAACACCTAGTTAAATCGCTACCCGCCCCGCTTATGCACTATATTGTTGCCTTACATATCAATTTTGGGTCGTCCTGTAGGCAAAGGTAGGTATTACATTAAGACCCCTATCATGTATTATCTTTGAACATAATACGTTACAAGATGTTTATGAACAAAGAGATAGAAGCTTTCATTTTGGGCCATTTTTACGTGTACTGTACATCGTAAATGTTAATTTGGGGTTGCCATATGAGGTTTTTTCGGGATAAAAATGGTATTTCAGAAAGTCGTGTGGCATCTTTTTTTGTATTTTTGTGAGTGGACTTTCGTGTTTTTAATTATACTTAAGGGTGATATTGTCATGTCATAACATTTAATTACATGTACCTAATTAGGTAGACAAGGCAAGAGATACAGTAAAGGGATTATTTTACTTTCTACTGATAATAAAGTGATACAAAATATGATATGAGAAGTTATCAGAATTAATAGATGTTTTGTATTTCTTTCTTCATAAACGATTGGACAGATCTGGATAAAATTGGGCATAGAGATAGAGTATAGTCTAGCAATGTTTTATCGGAGGAATATGTATCAGTGGCTAGCAGGAAGGGAGCCAGTATTTAACATGTTTGGAGTCGTGTACCACAACTAGTTTTTTCTACTGTCTGGCTATGACGGTTCATTAGATACAGCCTGGTGACAGACAGATAGATAGACAGAAATACAGACGAAGTCTTAGTAATAAGGTTACCTTTTTACCCTTTAGGTACGGAACCCTAAGGCGATAAGCAGATGGCGGGGCGGGGCGGTCAAAATGACCGCGATGCGCTCTTATTTGCACAATTATAATTTGTCCGCGCAATAGGTCGTGTCGCTTATCAAAAATACGCGGCCTAAATGCGATAATCGTACAAATAAGAGTGCGTCGCGGACATTTTGACCGCCGTCTGCTTATCGCCTAAAAAACCTATCCGGCGTTGACCGTGCCGAGGACTTGTCTATTACCGGCCATTAACGGCTTAAAGATATGAAACCATAAAAAAGACAAAGCGCAAACTTCTCCCCATTTCACGACGGATAACCGCTGAATACCGATAAGTTAATTAACAAAAATAAAAGAAATCCTATCGAATATCTACGGCGTAAAACTCAACTTTGTTTGAATTTCGTTGAAAGCTTGTTAATTTGCTATAAGGAACGGTGGCTATATTTCTCCGCGGCCCCAAGGGGAACATTTATTTCTTTGGATATAAAAAAAACATAATATATCTGCTTCTGATTTTATATACTTTTATATCTTCAAATATACTTTGGATATATTTATATTACTGTTTTTATTAAGAGTAATACTTTTGTTTCCATCAACGTAAGACTTATAGTTTTAAAAATGAATCCATACTAATTTTGTAGATGCGAAAGTAACTCTGGTCTGTCTGTAATTCTTTGACGCCTAAATAACCAAACGATTTTGATGAAATTTGGTACAAAGATGGACTAGAAACTGAGAAAGGATTAGGCTACCTTTTATCACGAAAGAGAGGCTAGAAGGTTTTCGATATTTCTGCATTTGTCCGTAATAGACCTTGAAACCATGCAAGCTTCTTTCTCTAAACAAGTTTTAGCAATAATATGAAGATAGGTTTGAACCATTGTTTGGACCATTAAAATAAGCTCCTTTAAATCGCGGGGACCGGGTCACTATCCGGGCTTGTCTAATTATGCATCTTATTGGGCAAAGCTGCAGTAGTCTAAAGAGTCGGCCTTACGATCGAGACGTACCGGGTTCGAACCCACTATACTACCGACGTGAAACCACTCCCAATACAAGCAATTTAGCTCAACTGGGGGACTGAACAAGAATATTAGTAATTCGGTTACTAGTACTTAAAAAACGTTTAAAACAATTTTGTCATTTATGCTATTAATAGTACTCTCTCTCTTTTGAAGTAGCAAACAAATCCCCACTTAATGTGTAAACCTATACCTTCCACCATTACACGTTGCATTTATTTTAATTACCATTATAGTATAACGATAAATTCGCCATATTCCGATAACACCCTCCAGCGCCCCCTCTTATGAATATGATGTTTACGCAATACTTAGCGAGTAAATAGAGATGATCGTAAACCAGTAACGATCCATTACTAGTAACGATCCATTACTAGTAACGCGAGCAGCAAACAAACTCGTAAAACTAATTGGAACGGAATGAGTGCTGTTGACGATATTGAGGGGGTGTTTTTGCGTGTTATTATTGCAATGCATGCCTTGCTAGGCGTTGCAAAGGCCCTTATCGCGTGACTGTTATGGCACTATCGGTATATGTAGGTGACCGCCTTCCTGAGTCTTTACGTTTAGTTTACCATCAGGCGAGGTGAAGTCATATTGACGTGACCAATATAAAAAAATACAAGTTCTGATAACCCTTCTTGGCAGTTGGGTAAAAAGGGTAGTTTAATCTGTGTGTGTGTGTGTGTGTGTGTGTGTGTGTGTGTGTGTGTGTGTAGGTATGTATGTCTCTATATGTGACCATGCTAAACAGCTGTCTTATACCAAAAATTATAAAACAAATCAGATTATGTAAAGTTTTTGGTGCCAATATGTTTTGTATTTATCGCAGGTTTATAAGTGCCCGGTTAATGGCAATAGGCTCGCCTCGCCACCTATTACATTGAGACCTAAACATAAACTGGCGAAATGTGGGTGCTGGCACCTCTGCCTACCCCTTCGGGGATATAGGCGTGGGTTTATGTTATGATGCCAATATGTTTTATTATATATTTGTAACTATTACATGTACAATTCTACTAATGTTATAAACGCGAAGTTTGTGAGTACGTATGGAGGAATGTTTATTACTCTTTCACACAATAACGACTGAACGGATCTAGATGAAATTTGGCACAGAGATAGGTTACTTTTCATCCCGGGAATGAGTTCCTATAAAAAGCGGGAACGAAATTAGAATTTCATTTGTGAATCAGCACGTAGAGATCGAACTCCACTAGCTTAATAACAAAGGTACACTAAACCACTGGGCTCTCCATGCCTTTGAATTAACTAACTACCTTTCTATTTGGTATTAGATGCACTTTCACATTATATATCTTTAACTATTTCTTTTCCACAGCTCCGCCCGCATAGGATTGCCTTGTCGCGTCCCAAAGGAAAACGTATACCGAACTTTCTATTATGTCTTGGTAAAATGTATCTACGCCCACTTTGGGGACTCACAAACAACAAACAAACTAATTACGTACGGAGAACAAACCAACTAACGAACAAACAACCTTACGATGTATATATACAAAGTACTCCCATTGGTCGAAATTTGACCAGGCCGACTGTTGAAAATTTAAGGAAAACATGTCATCGTGAGTCAAGATGCAATCTTTTTTTTTAAATTAAATTTGACAATAGTTGCATAATTTTAGAACCGGTTAACCAACAAAAGAGGCAAGTTTCTGTTCAGCCTAACATATATTTAAAAAAAATAAAACTTTAACTACCATGACCAAATTAATTTTATTTAAAAATTTATGTAATTATGAAAGTTGAAGAAGCGAAAGGCGTATGTCAAGATCGTAGCAAGTGGCAAGATGTTGTCTCTACCTACCCAAAGGGGAAAAGGCGTGATTTGTATGTATGTATGTATATAAAAAAAAACGTAAATTGACTACAAGTGTCTCTCGGGTTGATTATAAGGATTTTAAAAACACACCATATATCCAAAACTGTTCAGGCATTCGAAAGTTGAAGTGAATAACAAAACTTACATAAATTATATGAACCCTGAAAACATACTTCTTTACTAACTTTTAAACTTTCGCGAACCAAATTATTATAAGCAGTTCAAAACTACCGTGATCACGTTAATTTCCGTTAACATTATTGTATTACACTTCTATTTTAACCGACTTCAAAAAAAAGAAGAGCCTCTCAATTCGTTTATTCCCTTAGAACTTTCGCCTGATTTGGCAATTTTTTTTTATTTCTAAGCTCCTGGTGTAACACCAACATGTCACAGCTTAAATCGCTAAGGAATTGAATAGATTAGGTCGACCTATCACATTCAAGGTCGTTGCTGGCGCACGATGCGCGTGCCTAGGCGGGATCACGAGATGGAGTGATTGGTCAACCTAATCTATTCTATTCCTTAGCGATTCAGACTTGTAACACTTGTCTACGGATCCAGAACTAATAATAGAAGCGTTATCGCTATTATAAGACCGGTTACTCACATACCTGCCGCAGGGGCAATCTAGAGTGTAAGAGTGGGGATGACCCTTAATTGCCACCTTAAAATTGTGATGTGTTTAGTGTAGGCAAGCAGGGGCAATTTTCTAGATCTAGATTATGCCTGCTTGCCTACACACATCACAATTGAGGTGCTTTTGACTGTTATTCTCTTGAGATAAGACTTTCTTAACAAAAAACTAAATATATCTTCTACAAGACCAAGGAATGATAAAAGAATCGATATATAGAATAATCAAAATGTCACAACAAATGTGTTTTGTTTATTTATATCACTACATGACGTAAACATTATTCTACATCATAAAAACATCGTACCTTCTGTCCTTAAGAATAGTAATGAACGATATATATATATTCAGCCCAATAAAAAATAACTCATTCATCAAAACCACTGAACATTGAAATTTATTCATAACGTCTGACACAACGCAAACATCATTATTATTTAAATCAAAAAATAACTGTTTAATATTCAAAAAAGGAAAACTAAACTTCTTCGTATATTTAATTAAAAAAACTGACAAGAAACCGGCATTGGACGAAAACGGCGCACGCGGCGCGCCACTTCTAAATTATTGAATTTGAATTGAGAATCTATCGCATTATTCTGTCGGGGCCACGACGGGCGCGAGCAATTAGCACCGGTATCTACTACCCAAGTGGAGTATCTATACCATGTACGAACGTCTTTTTCTTAATGGGGATCATTTATTGGGGAGGCGAGAGACGCAAATTGAATTGTTGAGACGCCGGCGCGTCGGAATTCGTTTATGGCAGCTATTGAAAGTGGATGCCTTCGACATTGTTCGCATGCCGATATGGAAATGAGTGAAACTCTTTTGGGCCAAATGTTTAGTGCGGGCGTGCCTTTTCAATGCTTGTGTGCAATTCAAAACAGTGTATACGAACTTTATGCGGGTGCTATTGAGCGCAGAAATATATTTCGAAGCCGTTTAAGAGTTTTCTTTTATACGTTTTTAATTTGACTGCCACAGATAATAAAATGTTAGCTTTTTTTCTTGTTGTGTTTGAATGCAAACTTTTAACTTTTTATGCTAAGTTCTTTGTGAAACATAAACGGTGGAGTTGAAATTTGAACTAATGTTTGCTTATTTTTTTAAACCAGCAAAATTTTGCTTTTGAAGTTTAGCCAACTGTATGAAATGCTTATAACTATAGAAGCAGCAACATCTAGAGGTCAGTATAGTGAATTTTTTTGGACACTATAATAGTTATCTATGATATTACCATCTTATTTATTTTGTAATGACATAACCAGACATAATTTTCATTTCTATTTATTTTTATGTTTACACTTTCACATTATTTTTGATATTATAAACAAGGGCCATACTTACTAAATACTAAGATAACTATTGTTTCATGTCTTGAACCGTACATATATTAAGATTCCCATTAAAATTTTACTCATTTCAAGACCCCTGTTTATAGATTCTGTATCGACAGTTCAATTTTAATATCAGATTCGGTTTATATCGATAGAACTCATTAAAACCTTATTTATGGCCTGCTTAGCATACGACAAACTTCCTGCTATTGATAAAATTAAACGGTCTTAAAGAAACAAATTTTTAATTTAAGTGTATCGTATAATGTTGCCATTTAAAAATTGTTAACAATGTACTGTTATTCCGTGCAAGTTTTGTGGCAATAATGTAGGTGCTATAAGACGAGTAGTTTGAGTTCAATCTTACGTCAGAAATTGGTTCCAATGGTGCTTCCAAGATTTGTCCCATACTAACAAATTAACCAACTACATAGGTACATAAATACATACAAAGTATAATTCATGTACAAATTTTTATCTTGCCAGCCTCAGAGACTAAAAACCTTTTTTAAGCGCACGAGAAAATTGTATGGGTTCGTTTGCGCACCGCAGAGCGTGCATCCGACATGACAAATGCTCAGATTGACGTGAAATAGATTTTTGAATAGCGGCCATATTGGATCGGCCACTCGACCGGCTAAAACTGGATGAAGCCGGCTCGAGACGGCACGGAGCGGTTAGTGCCAATGTGTTTTCTAATTTGCCTCCGATTGTATTAAAGGATTGGAGAAGATTGTTTTTGAATTAGTTTTTCTTTGAACATCGATATATTGGGGTGCCTTCAGGATTCGTATTGATTAAATTTGGTTCATTCGATTACAATCGCTTCAGATAAGAATAAATAGGAATATTACTTTCAGACTTTTAATTTCGATAGACAATCATAGTTTTCTTGTTAGATAGATCCCGAGAATATTACAACAATCATTTTATAAACTTAATAATAAGATAATCTTATGCGAAGGAAAACTATTTTGAAAAAATACCGTTTCGAGAGAAAGCGAATTTATCTGCTTGCTTACTTATACCAAGGACTTATACAACATTTAATGGATTACCGAGTTATTGGTTTTGACTAGTCAAACCTGCTAAATTTCCTGAAGGTTTCTTCGGTTCAGCTGATTGATTCTACTTTCACCCTAAGAGTTCATAAAATTCCTTATTCGCCTTGAAAGTAAATTTTCTTGATTTATTAACTACTAGCTGTTGCCCGCGGCTTCGCTCGCGTGGAAGTCGCTTATTGCATCCACTCCCACTCCTGCTCCAGCTCCTACTCCCACTCCCACTCCCAGCCCCGCTCCCGCTCCCACTCACACTCCCACGCCCACTCCCACGCCCACCCCCACGCACACTCCCACTCTCACTGCCACACACACTCCCACTCCCACCCACACTCCCACTCCCACGCATACTCCCATTCCCACTCCCACCCCCGCTCTCGCTTCCACTCACACTTCCACCCCCACTCCCACTCACAATCCAACCCCCACGTACACTCCCACTCTCAATCCCACGCACAATTCCACTCCCACGCACACTACCACTCTCACGCACACTCTCACTCCCACTTCCACCCCGCTCCCGCTCCCACTCACACTCCCACTCCCACACTCACTCACACTCCCGCCCCCACGCACACTCCCACTCCCACGCATACTCCCACTCCCACGCACACTCCTACTCCCACTCCCACCCCCGCTCCCGCTCCCACTCCCACCCCCACCCCCACTCCCACTCAAATCAAAATCCCTAAAACTAATAACACCACTATCCACTAATCTTACTTGACTCCCACTCATAATTAACCTACTCATAAAAAAACATAATTTCATTTAAATAATTTATTTATTTATTTGATATTTATGCACTACACAATGTTAATTACAATTAAAATGGGAGGTGGAAAGAATAGTACAAATTATTATTATATATTTCACCATTTAATTTGTATAGTACCTAGTGTGATGTGGTTCATACTCGTGGGTTCATATGATTATACGTCTTCTTATCAGACATGCTACGGTGTACGGTGATACTTTTATGTAATTGACAACATCTTCTACTTGTGACCTTATGAATTTTGAATTTTGAATTTTGAACTGTGGGTGACGTAACCTACGACAAACTTATTATTTGCGGTTGGTACAGTAATCGGGTCTAGGAATTGAACCGCAAAATTAAATTTGTCTTTTATTGTATGTACTTTTCCGGGATAAAAAGTATCCAGTGTGCTGCCCAGGATATTGAAGAATAATTATACCAAGTTTCATCGTAATCGAACCGGTAGTTTTTGCGTGATGCCTGAACAAACAGACAGACAGACAGACAGACAGACAGACAGACAGACAGACAGACAGACAAAAATTTTTTTAATCACATATTTGGGTTCAGTATCGGTCTAGTAACACCCCCTGCTATTTATTTTTTTGATATTTTCAATGTACAGAATTTTCACTTCTACAGATTTATTATAAGTATAGATAACTTCATGTCTCTATAACCAAAAAACCTTACTCTTGCAAGTTAAAATCATAAGGTTTTTCATATTAGATAACATTGCTCTCAAACTAAACATAACAAAACACTCTTGTCTTACTAAAAGCGCTTCATACATATATATCGTTGGCTATCCTATAGCTCGTAGATCGAGCCACAATTGGCTTGTATGGACGCCACTGAGCTTAAGGCCTAAGTAGCCTACATTACAGCTTAACCAAGTTTCCGATAATGATGTTAAGGCTTAGTGCGACAAGATAAATATATATCTTACGATAGCGCTACATCGGGTGACACAGCTTCAAGATTGCTTTTAAATGCTAATTTAATCTGCTATCGTTTTGCCGGTTGGATTCATCTGATTGATTACTTTCCTTTAAAATATTTACGATGGTAGTTATCGATTGATTCGGTAGTACCGATTGATTCTGCCTCAATGTTTTATAGAACCTTTTTGAACGTCATTAAAACGATTGTGAACGAAAAATAATTATTATTATCTTTTGTTTATTTTTACTTAGTTTTTTTTTTTTTATACTTTTAAAATTTTGGAATTATTTTGGTTTTTGTTACAATTTGCTACGACGGGGCCGCGGGTTTGATTCTCGCTCAGTGCAGGTATTCGTGTGCATAAATTTGCATTAGTCTGGGTGTTTCATGTGTATATGTACCTATTTACAACGTATGTTTATCCGCATTTTAGAATCCATAACACAAGTTAGTTAAATACTATGCTTATTTTGGTTCTAGTGGGCGATGTGTAGAGTGTCTTAGAATATTTATTTATTTATTATTACGTATTCTAATAAATTTCTTCTAAATTTGAACTTGGCAGGTTTTCGTGCAGTAACACTTGATTAATTGTATAATTAAATTAACCTGCCAAGTTCAAATTTAAAAGAAATTTAGAAGATTATGATCGATTTTAAAGTGAATCTAAACTTGGCGTTGGATTGGATTTCAATCCTTCTTTAGGCGAATTAACAGGTATATTTTTGGTGGGATTATGTCCTAACCGCGATTTTATCATTGTTACAGGCGCAGTTGGTGGCGATGGCGACGACAGCGATGATAAGGAAAAGGAAGAGGAAGCAGAACGTGAGCGACAGGAGGCCATCAAAGAGGCAGAGGACCGACGCAAGGAGAAGCACCGCAAGATGGAGGAGGAACGCGAGAAGATGCGCCAGGAGATCCGGGATAAGGTATGTACATACATACAAATCACGCCTTTTTCCCAGTGAGGTATGCAGAAACATCTTTCCAATTGCTACTATCTGGGTATACGCAGGTACATAAGGTACCAGAGAAAAAACCGCGGCAGCCTAGGGGTTTGGGTAATGGACTGCTGGGTCTCGGGTTCGATCCCAGGTTTCCCATGGCACACGCCAATGACTTTTCGATGCTTTTCGAAGTTATGTGTGTATTTATGGCAGGTGTATTAGTGCCTCGGAGAGCACGTTAAGCCGTTGGTCCCGGTTGCCATACAAGTACATGGCAGTCGTTATGGGTAGTTGGAGTCCACAAAAGTCCAACAAGTCTAACTTGGAACTTCGATATCGCCATTGGTCATAATGACCATTGGTTGTGGCGGTCAGATGGCAGTCACTCCACGGAAAATATTGAAGTTCAGCCGTATCACAGTTAGATTGGGAAGCCAACCCCAACTGAGTTGGGAAAAAGGTTCAGAGAATGATAATGATAAAGTATGTACCAGAGCGGGAAATTGAAAGAAATTGATATACCAGCAGAGAAGCACAGCATATCAGAAAATTAGAGCGTGGCTGTGTTATGGCTCCTTTTAGCACCCTTTAGCACCCGAGGCGATTATGACATCATAAACTTTCGTGGAACTTTTTATACGAGTTCCTTATTATGAAGCATGAAAATTGAAAGTCAAAAAATATGCTTTAATAAAAGACCAAGCTAAAAAGTAAAAAATCGTTGTTACGGAGTTTCGAGATAGGTATATTTATTGTTCAATTTAAAAAAAAACTGTTAACGTTACTTGACTACTGCTTGACTAATCGGTAATTATTAAAATGCTCTAGTTAATCCGACAACGACGCTTTAAAGTGCTCAAAATTGAGTTCAAAAATGCAGTTACATACATACAAAAAACATGCTAGATAAGATATCGATAGGAATGTAACCTTTTTCTAAAATTCATTGCTTCTCTCCAATACAGACTTTCTTTTCAACACAATTAACTCGATACAAAAGCGAAACTAATTGGATTACTGCCAACCTAACAAATAACGTGTGTCTATAAATTGATTATGCCAATAGTTCTTTACTTAATAAATTATTAGAAACAACTTTATTTTAGATAATAGAAACCAATTTATTATTTTTCTTAAGCAATCTTAGTCATAATCTCTAGAGCATAATCCGATAGGGAATCAGAATTGAATTAGATGAACGATAATAGACTTATCGATGTAGCTACAGATAAACTATAATTATTGCAAAATAGGTGGGGTAACGGCTCCAGTGGCCAGCCAGGAACCAGTATTCAGCCTTTTGCATCGTTTTTAAGCGGATTCTACGAGGCTGTATATTGGTTTTCAGTGGATGTCTACTGGGACGAAGGGCCAGTTTCTGTTTACACTGAATGTAGTTATAAAATTATTGTTTTTGACATAGGTGTATTGCTTAAAAACTGCAATAAACAATAATTTTAATCCTGGTGTACGTTCCGACGAATGCTGTAGAAAATGCCAACTGGTTAATCTTCAAACAATCGTTATTAGGCTGACCACTGGTGTCTTTACCCAATACAAGTAATCAAGGCACAATTTTTCAAAATCTTATCAAGTTTAGCGAATAATTTTCCGTACACACGAGAATCCGGAGAGGTCACTAGCAAAATATGACGTCATCCATTCAACAATTAATCTGGACAGGAGGGATGTATGTCAAGCGCCCTCTACAGCCCTCCCCACACGTCAGATAATTTGTTCGACGCGCGTCGAGAGCGCTCCAGCGCGCTCTGGTAACGCGTGTGAAATTACCTTTATAGCACTCGTGTTCATTCGTGTTTTTGGCAAATTGAAGGCTTTTGAATTTGGAAAAAGATTGTTTTTTTTTTCATTAATCAGTATATTCAATAGGGTTGTTACGAATACTTCGGTGTCAAGGATATAAAGCTGTGTATGTAGTTGCAGGATTTAGTATTGTCTCGTATTAAGATTGCATAATAATGTTCCTTTACAAGTTAAATTTAAAGCTTTTTTTTCATTAATCAGTATATTCAATAGGGTTGTTACGAATATTTCGGTGTCAAGGATATAAAGTCGTGTATATAGTTGCAGAATTTAATAGGTGTCTCATATTAAGATAGCATATAGCATATATACGAGTATAATATTTCTTTACAAGTTAAATTCAAAATTCTGAGTCAGTCGGATGGTTTCCACTTTGATTATGAAGCTTAGGTTAGTTTTTTGAAGATGTTATATATGTAGAAGTTCGCACTTTAACGGTTAGTAATATTATAAAGACAACTAAGGTCATTTTTATCTGTACTCTAATATCAATGATTTTTTTTTGTTAGGTATACAGGGTGAATTTTTCAAAAGGGCTTGGATGGCCAAATCCGAAACTATAAGGAATAGCGAAAAATGGTCAAAGGAGTCACGAGCCC
The DNA here is from genome assembly GCA_963576445.1 of Lithosia quadra. Classification (NCBI taxonomy): domain Eukaryota; kingdom Metazoa; phylum Arthropoda; class Insecta; order Lepidoptera; family Erebidae; genus Lithosia; species Lithosia quadra. The sequence continues at coordinate 504,576 of OY754895.1, forward strand.
GATTTTGATGAAACTTAAAACCCCATCATTAGATTTTTGAAAAACCAATAAACTTAGCTGAGAATCGAACCCGTTGATTTTGAAAAAAAAAACACACCCTTTATTATTACACCATACGATAGTGTCGCTGTTAAGGAACAAATTCTGTGAAGTAATGACATACGGCAAATTTAAGAAAAATTTGGAATTTAATAAAATTCATGTTCCATGTACCTATTTGTTTAGTTCGAAATCCCAGAAAAAATCGTAACTATTCCGTGTTTTAAATTATACTCTACTATGATTGATGTTTTTTTAAACAAGATGGAGCTCCAGCCCATAATAGCCGTAAAAGAGATTTTGATTCAGCAGTTTGACGACAATTTTATTGCAAGGCATGGTCCTGTGCCTTGGCCAGTGAGATCCCTGGATCTTACTCCCTTAGATTACCTTCTCTGGGGGTAAGTCAAAAACGAAATTTACAAAGACACGTATGATACAGAGATACAGTTGATGACTTGAAACGTTCTTTGGAGAATATTCTAAACAGAATCAATAACATTCTAATATTGAATGCAGTACGATCGTTGAGGTCTCAAATTCAGCTATGTACCTATTGAAAACAATGGTCTACATTTAGAACAATTTTAATCAGTTAGGTAATGTAAGAAAAATAAAATGTATTTTGTTCAAGATGAGCTCTTTCCTTTAGTTTGCGGTATATCATTACTTCCGAGAATAAGATCCTTAATAGCAACACTATCGTATGATGTAATAATATAAGGTGTGTTTTTTTTTTCAAAATCAACAGGTTCGATTCCTAGCTAGGATTATTGGTTTTTCAAAAATCTAATAATGAGGTTTTAAGTTTCATCAAAATCGGGGTCGTGACTCCTTTGAGTATTTTTCGCTATTCCTAATAGTTTCGGTTTTGGCCATCCAAGCCCTTTTGAAAAATTCACCCTGTATAGTCGATAGGCTCGCGTTTGACCACTATCTCAGCTGATGAAAAGTGAAGATGCATTTGAGGATAGAGCACGCTTGCCTAGAAACAACTTATTCACTTTTGAAAGACTTTCGAAAAGGTTATAGTTTTCCGAAAACACAGACTCAGTCAGTGCATTTCACTTCTAGCAGTACGCATAATGGGCGTATTAACAAATAAATTTAATAAAGCTTCAAGGCAATGTATTTGCTTTTAGTCACACATACCTTTATCACATACTTACATACAAATACATAAATAACCACACCAAAATTTATACAACTATTTTTGGGGTTCCTACTTAGTTTATATTTTCAGAAGATTATTTCTGGACATAAAGTAAATAATCTAAGAATATTAAAGTTAATGGGATACCTACTAAAATACAAACAAACGACCCTAATAAGTATCAAACACGCAAGTTTATTTCCAAGCACCGCTCAGTGGCCAAACAAAAGAAGCTTATTCCGCCATCTTTAATATGTCAAGGACAACAGACTTCACTAAGAAAAAAAACATCTGCAAAACACTTAGACGCTGGTCCAAGTTCTTTCGCTAATTAAACAAATCTTCTTTACCATTATTACGTTCAAATTGACCTAAAGCTGACATAAATAAGGGGAAAATAAAACCCGTCTTCAAAGAACTCGCAGTTATACTTTTTTTAATTAAAAATCTTAATAATCTGTGGCCGAGGAATGCGCTGCGACATTTCGCAGGGACGCTTGGTCTGCGTTCCATTTCACTTTATTAAGTTGTTGGGGTATATAATAGGGTGTTAGAAAGAATTTAATATAAGCACTATCTGTGAAATAAGTCAGATTTTTATGATAGCTCGTATTGTAGTCGTAAAAGGAACGTGAGGAGGTTCTGCAAGCGGGACGTGACGTCCTCAACGCAGTATCGTCACGAAATTATTAAGTCATTTAAATATCTGTTTTTACCCGACTGCGCCAACGAGGGTAATGATTTTGGTTGTTTTATAACTTGAATTTCAAACTTTATGCTAATGTTACAAATTGAAGGAGGGTTGAGGTAATACCCTTGCTGTTATAATGCAATTGAGACGTTGGAAACATTGTAAGTGTATACTAATATTATAAAGTTAAAGAGTTTGTTTCTTTGGTTGAACTCGCTAATCTCAGAAACTACTGGTTCCAATTGTTTTTTTTTTAAATTGACCATCTGGGCACGATGCCAGCGCTGGTTAATAATTATTGGGTATTCTGCTAGCATCGTGAAAATATGTTATGCTTATACCTCAAAATGACCATAAAGAGCTGGAATTCTTTACCAGCTCACGTGTTTCCTTCCTCCTACAGTCCCGGGTCCTCGGAATCAGTATTCCGAGGAAATGCATTGCAAAAACAACAAACAACATTCAAAGCAAAAATCCCGGAAAAAGCATTTGATGAGGCCGTCAAGTTGAGGGCCACCATTGTGACACTGTCAGTGTATGTAATGGGGAATCTTTACCTTTTAGCTTACCATCAGGTGAGGTGAAGTCACATTGACGTGACCGATATAGTAACTGCGTGATTATATTTTAATTCAATGTATAAACGATCTGGAGCAGATGGCACTGTAAATGGCATTTTAATAAATGAATAATTTATACTCGTATCGACTGGAAGCCTCGCAAAATACATTTTTATCGATCTATTAGAAAACCCGCAGTGATATGCGTATTTCTGCGTCTATTGGCGGCGTTGCGGTTTTGGCAACGCTTGTATGTACAGTCAGCATCTAAAGCTGCTGAACAGCAACAATTTTTTTTTTATACCACTTAGGTGGCAGACAAGCACACGGCCCACCTGATGGGAAGCGGTGACCGTGGCCTAGGGACGCGTGCAACACCAGGGGCATCACACTCGCGCTGCCGACGACCAAATTCACAAATGATCTTTACATTTATGACTCTGTGTCTATGTAGAGTAAATATTCTAAATGCGATGGGAGTTTCGCCATTAATAGTTTTACGGGTTTTTTTGTCAATAAAATCATAGCATATATAAATTCCACAAAGTGAAATTAACATTGGTACTGTCCGACCGGATTCGAACTCGATACCTCTGAACAGAGGCCGCGTCCTTATCCATTCAGCTACCATCGCATCACAGCCAGCATGAATACAACAAAAAAGAAACAATTAAATTAATTCGCGTACATGTGGACAGAGATGAGATAAAATATGGACGCCATTGTACTAATGACCTTAATTAAATAAATGTACAAAGACGTGCGCCCTTGTCGAGGCCAGCGGCTGATATGTCACAAAAGAGGGCCCAGAGGAGTCCCATAGACGCCATCTTTGTTGGAGTCGTACTGTGATGCGATCTAATTGTTCTCCTGTAGTGTGAATGTTGGTTTAAACGACCTCCAGATGGTAAGTTAATTATACTCAGCATTTCTTTATATGCTGAAGATAACTTCAAGTCAAGAATTAATAATCCGCGGTAGCCTAGTGGTTTGGGTAATGGACTGCTGAGACGAGGTCTCGGGTTCGATCCCAGGTTCACCATGGCACACACCAATGACTTTTCGATGCTTTTCGAAGTTATGTGTGTATTTATCGCAGGTTTATTAGTGCCTCGGAGAGCACGTTAAGCTGTCGGTCACGGTTGCCATACAAACATCTATGGCAGTCGTTATGGGTAGTTGGAGCCTACAAAAAACCAACCAGTCTAACTTGGAACTTCGATATCGCCATTGGTCATAATGACCATTGGTTGTGAAGGTCAGATGGCAGTCGCTCCACGGATAATATCGAAGTTCAGCCGCATCACAGTTAGACTGGAAAGCCGACCCCAACTGAATTGGGAAAAAGGTTCAGAGAATGATGATGATGAACTTCAAGTCATGAATTATATCAACTTCGGCAAGAAATTCTCCCCAAAACAAAATATCCTACGAAAAACGCTCGCTAAATCAAACACCTTATTTTTTACTACCTCATCCACAGTATGTTTGCAAAACATTATTAATACTTAACAATATAATCTACACATACAGGGTGATGTTTGCTCGCCAGATTAAAGAGGGACACGATTGGCCCGGCGAGCAAACAGAGTAACGGCGGATTACACACAGGGCGTGTAAAGGATTAAGTTGAGAATATACGAAGGGATGTGCAATATTAAAATGTTCGTAATTTTGGGAATGAATTCTGAAAACATTTATTGTATGAAGGGTTTCTTAAAGTGGAGTATGGGTACTTGAAATGTAAAGGGTATGTAATGTAAAGTTTACCTAATGGCAGCGATCTTTAATTGGTTTTAATTAAACGCTTTTATTTAACTCGACCTGTTTTTTTGGGTCAAATCTAGTAATTCAAAATTGACCCCCTTCCTGTGGACGGATTGTTCTGATTTTTGGCACATATCTTTAGTTCTGGTGACAATACAAGTTAATCTATTCTGTATCATTGTAAATCCAAGATGGCCGCCGCTACAAAATGGCGGCTTACGTATTTTTTTACTACTACCTCAATATGGATATCAAATGAAAGGGCTTGACTAGTAGAATATAGTTCACACACTGTGTAAAAGAAGAAAATCCAACATGACCGCTTTCAGTGCATAAAAGCGTTTAACTTAAAACAATTTTTACTTAATTTATTTATTAAATAGAAATATATTATGAGAACAGAAAGCGATTAAATTTATTTTCGCTTAGTGTAATGCTTAGTCATGTTTTAAAACCAAATACAGGAGTAGGCAGAACACTAGATTGACAGAATTGCTCCAAAATCGAAGCCATTTGTAAGAAAGCAAATTGCCTACCCATTACAACCTTTACTCGTTTTTTCATATCGTTATTTTAAGGCACCATCTTTAATTTATTTTAACCTACTTAAAAAAGAGGAGGTTCTCGAATACGGTGTAATTTTTTATGTTTGTTGCCTCATAACTTGCGACTGGGTGAACAGATTTTGATTATTCTTTTTATTTGAAAACTATATGCTTCACACATGTGGACCCATATTAATTTGCTCAGTTGAAATCGGTTTTTAAATTATCTGCTTAGTTTTTAGGCTCCTTCGGTGGTCACAGAAAATTACAAACGAGAAACAGCCTTATATTTCGTAATTATAACTTTAAATATAAACTATCTAATATACTAGCTTTAGATTATCGCGCGGTCTGAAGTTCGCTCCTGAGCTAAAAGTTATATAAACTCTCCATAAGGATTAATATATAAAAGCTTCGGAACGCTGAAAGCCTTTCAATTTAATTTTTAGGAAGCACTCTGTATACGCGTAACTTAGTTATTAAATACATACATACTCATGCCTTTCTCACTCTAAGGTAGTCTGAGTCACTTATGATTCTACTACTCTATGACTAATTGTGGAGGGTTTAGTCTTCTATAAGGATTTACTCGAATACAATTATAGGCGAATAGCGAATAGCGAAGTTTGGTTCCGCCATTATATGAACAGTTCATCACAATGTTCACTTTTCCGATCCGATCCGATAAGTTACATACTAATTGCCTCAAAATTTTATTGAAACAATCTCATAGCAAACAGCATTGCACAAAGAATTATCATAAATTTTTGTTGTCAAATATCACCATAGTTAGTTAAAAATTTGTATTTTCAACACTTGATTAGAAGCCATATTAAAAAAATACAAAATATCTAAGACACATTTAACTTTATTTAAGCAGATGACGGATTTGTGCGAATATAGCAAATATACACGAATAAGCCCTCCCCACTTCGATTTATACTCTATAAAGGCGAATAACGAATAGCGAATAGCGAAGTTTGGTTCCGCCATAACATAGAATAGATAGACAATATAAACTATTTAGAGATATGCCGATATTTGTCTATAACTACATAAGAACACCACGCAATATGGATTCAATCGTATAAATGGAATCACAAACTACGCCGGCGGCGCCACCTGGCCCCAGCATTTACATAATTGCATAATGTACACCGTACACAGTGTACACAGCGTACACTGCACCTAGACACGTTTCTGTTCATATATATGAAATTAATATACTAACCAGGTACTATATTCGTACTTTCTTCGTGTTTTAGACGAATGTACCTACAGTCAGCGAAAAAAGGTGATTAACACTGATTAACACCCTTTTATAATGGAATACACGGGTCCATCATTTGATTTATATACTTTTATAATTCTCAAACATATATAATATCATATAACAAATTCTAACTTCTTGATCACCTTAAAAATAACAAAATATATATTTTGTTATTTTTAAGAGCTAAATAACAAAATATATATTTTGTTATTTTTAAGGTGATCAAGAAGTTAGAATTCGTAAACAATTTTTTGTTGTTGACTGTACATACTCACCTTTCTCAGGCAGGCAAAACAGCCCATCATCTGTTTCTATCCTTACACAGTTCAGGCAATTAATTTAGTTTCGAAAAATATAGAGGCAGAGTTGCCTGTAATTACAAATATTAATATAATTGGTATTCAGTATTATACACATTTAAAACAAGTACAGTCAATATCAAAAGATGTTGGACATTAGGTACAGTGAGCTTTAAAATTGTTATTGCACTTATTTTTTACTTAAAATTTCATATGAACGAATTTTAATTATACTTGAATCATCATTTTTAAAACGGTTCTATAAGAAATTACTTTGTTGAGAAACTACTACTTTTATCAAAAGCTGAAACTGTCACCTTACATAAGTTTACGTAACACTTTAGTAAGGACAACATAAATGACATATTATTATTTTGTCACAAAAATAAGTGACAAACAAAACCCTTTTACATCGCTCGCTGTCAATATTGATCTCTTCATGAGACCTTTCCTTATTGAGTTACTTTGAGGGTTTTATATTCTGAGACATATGACAGACATGTACACCCCTAGTGACACCAACTATGAGTTCTAATACGAATAAACTTATAGTGATGTATGTACATAAATATTATTCAATTTTCAACAAAAAATAGCATATCTATTATATTTATTTTATTTTTATTTTCTTTATTTTCAAAATAGTGCAACATAATTACCATTAAATGGTTCTTTTTGAAAATAAATATCTTTAAACCTATTATACCTACCAAAGTCCCGGGTCCTTTAAGCAGGGTGTGAAAAAGCATTTGATGAGGCCGTCAAGCTGAGAGCCACCATTGTGGCACTATCGGTGTTTGCAATGGTGACTCCCATCCCAGAGACTTTGCCTTCAGCTTACCATCAGGCGAGGTGAAGTCATGTTGACGTGATCGACATAAAAAAGCAACCTATTCACTTATTCAAAAGAGTGTAATGGAGTAACAAACATCCAAACAAGTTCACAAACTGATGCATTGAAATGTTATATAATTGAATTAAATTGAATTGAATGTGTGAATATCAGGCTTTAAATTGCACTAAGAATATCAAACTGTTAGCAAATGGTAAGGCCACCACATAAACGAAGGCACTATTCACATAATCGATATAAAATTTTCTACTGTTTACGAAAATTCGTCAGGTAAAGTAATATACGGCGCAAAACCCTCACGTAGTTCGCTAAGCCGCAGCGATATTCGCGCGAAAGCCGTCGCGTTCGCAAGACGAAGTGCCACTTTTCGCGCAATTTCCTCGCGAGCACCCATTGTGACTCTCGCGTCAAATTACGGGCAATTTTCCCGTAAAAAGGCCGCAAGCCTCTAGCGATAAGTGGTTCAAATTACAGTGCGGGGCAGTGGTCCAACTGCTCTGTCCAACCAGTTGGACCATGGGTCTTTACTAGGGGCAGTTGTCCAACTTTCAAAATAGTTGGACCACAGCACCTTTTGAGGTTTCCCTGGTCCAATTCATTCAAAAAATGTAAGATGCCAACTCTATAAATTCTCAACTGCCTCTTTGTGTGCGTATGGTACTTTATGGTTTACGGTTATATTGTGAACAAACCTCTTTGCAGTAAAATAACGAAATGAAAGTCGGGTAACTAAGTTTTACTATTTATTTTTTTAATATTTTACAATATTCAACGAAATTTATCTAAGGCATGACCTACAGTGATATCACCTGAAACCAGTTGTAGCTGAATTTCTCGTATATAATCATCATTCTCAATATAAACCTTACGTCTTTTGTGTGGAATGTTGCTTGATAAAGTTGTAAAATTTTCTAAAACATTTAATAGACGTAACATTGTAACATTTTTTGAATTGATGCGTCGGCCTAATTTTGCATGTAAGCTTTCTGAAATGTTATTAGTTCTATGCCTTTGGCTAAATACGCTAATAAGTTGAGAAAATTCTGAAAAATTTCCTTTAATCCAATAATTCTCTATATATTTAATCAGTTTGTTAGCTTCAAAACTACTTTCTTTTTTTATGTAGTCCCAGCCTTCTACAAATTTATCACTCTGCAATAGTGGCAAAACTGAACATAATGTAATAGTTCTTTTGAGCCTTTTTGATTTAGTTTTTGAAATACCTAATTTTTTGGCTTTTCTCCAAATACATTGTGACCAGTGATAATAACAGCCTACAATTTTAACTGTCGGACAAAATTCTTTTATGCTGTTCAGAATAGACATTTCAAAATCACAATGAAATATTTTTGGATCCCAATTTAATTGCGATCTTAGCATTTCAAATAGCGCAAAATAAGTCGATTGCTTTTTGTCACTTAAAAAAGCAAAAACTAAAGGCTCCACATTAGTATACTCATTTGTACTTCCCGTATCGGCAAATATAGTGAATAATTGTACGAAAGGTTTGGGGCAACATTTAAAGGTTCCGTCGGCAAAATACTCAATTAAATTTTTCATCAATTCTCTTGCTTTTAACGAACAAAAAACTATTATTCGCGTTCCTTCACAGTAATAATCAGCAAGTAGAAAATCTTTAAATTTTAGTGGTACTTCTATTATTTCCGTGTTAGAAAATACCGTTTTTGAAACACCCAATGATTGGTTTCTAGCATTATAAAGGCTATGCTTCAAATTTGAATACGATGGAAATGTCGTTATAGTATCATATGTTGTACTTTTATATTTAGCTAAAGTATCGTTGTATAATTTTGGAATAGGTTCATCGGAAACCTTAACTTGTTTTTTCAAGTTGTCTATTGATAGTGATATTTCATTTTGTACATCATTTGGAATACAACTATCACAATGTGGCGTCACGTTTACAACTTCCTCCTTTAGCTAAAAAAAAAAAACTTATTAAACTTATTCTTAAAAGTGTTTCCGTAATGACTGTAGTGGACTATAAATAGAAAATTCTACATAGATGGTACATACGTACATTAATGGTCAGCGATCCTTTGCAACTCATTTTCCTTTTATTTGCGCATCTCCAATATGCATTTCCACTTTTATAAACACGAACTTTATAGTATTGACGACAATTATGTAGCATCACCGTTCCACCTTTTCTTTCCACAAAAACACACGCAACCTCTTCATCCATTATTTTTTAGATATTTAATTTGTAAATAATTTTCTGTACCTACGATTTTATTTCAATTTAAAGTCTATTCGTATAACAACCTGACACAATCATGACAAATGTATTGTAATGATTTTCTGATCGGAAAAATGATCATCCAGGACGGGACTTGAACCCGCGACCAGTCCCTTACAGGGGGAATACTCTGACCAACTGAGCTACCTGGACCCGTTCTAGATGCTCGAAATTTTCCGATATATTCTACGGCTCCACCGGCGCCCTAAGCCGTAGAATATATCGGAAAATTTCGAGCATCTAGAACGGGTCCAGGTAGCTCAGTTGGCCAGAGTATTCCCCTTGTAAGGGACTGGTCGCGGGTTCAAGTCCCGTCCTGGATGATCATTTTTCCGATCAGAAAATCATTGTAAATAGTTAGCATGCAATTGCTTAAAATTTCATTCAAATGTATTGTACTTTATTTGATAACAACCAGCCTACCTACCTCCCCCTATTTACTGCAAAGAGGTTCACAATATAACCGTAAACCATAAAGTACCATACGCACACAAAGAGGCAGTTGAGAATTTATAGAGTTGGCATCTTACATTTTTTGAATGAATTGGACCAGGGAAACCTCAAAAGGTGCTGTGGTCCAACTATTTTGAAAGTTGGACAACTGCCCCTAGTAAAGACCCATAGTCCAACTGGTTGGACAGAGCAGTTGGACCACTGCCCCGCACTGTCAAATTAGGGGCTGGATTGGGTATGCTAGTGCGGCCAATCTTGAAATCTCTCAAGGAAATATGTCATTCCTTTTATTTGAACTTTCGCTCTGTCCGATATTGTGAAGTAACCGGATTTCCCCGCACTTTAAAATATTGAGTGCTTTGAGTATACGTTGCTGAGATTAATAAATTTATGAAATGGAAGATTTTTACATTTTTGTTTTTTTTTTATCAGGCTTACGTTTGACTTCAATCCCACCTGATAGTAAATGACGATATGGTCTACGATATAATATATCACGCTTGCCTAGAAGGAACCTATTCACTCGTGACTTGAATACTCCCATTCATCCTACTAATATTATAAATGTGAAGGTTTATAAGGATGTTTGCAAGTTTGGAGGTTTGAATATTTGTGACTGAACGGATCTAGTTGAAAGTTGGACAACCTATCTAGGTTCCCCTATGACCTCCAAGTTTTTTTTTTATTGACACAAATATCTTTTGATACTTACATATAATTTTTGATAATTTTTGATAATAAGTTTTGACCTAATCTAATTGGTACAAGGATATAATATAGTCTGAAATAACACATAGGTTCTAACATCTCTGATCCTTCTAGGCAAGCGTGATTCATCGTAGACCACATCGTTACTTACCATCAGGTGAAATAGTGGTCAAATACTACCTATCTTGAATTAAAAATATCTCATCACACAACACTATTTATTTATTCAAATGAAAATTGAATTATAAGTTTCCACAACACACACACACACACACATTCATACCAAGTTACCATAGGATGAACAAACATGGCCGCCGCGTCGCCATCTCTCTACACAGAGTTAATTCATAATTTTCGAACAGGCAACACTTTCAAATTGTTTCACTTACATTACAGCCGACTACTCCGTAGACTATTAGTCGGACCATTACGGCGCCGCCCGACTTCCAACGCTTGCCGTCACTAATAAAATTTGTATCCTAAATGGCTACATCAAAGGACCTCGGTAATTTTAAGTTGGGTGCCGGGTGCGGTTATATTTATAGGTGGTAGCGATTTTATGAATATAGGTTTCATATTGTTATGAAAACATCTAAATTTTGACTCAATTAACATTAGTTGGCGGATAAATTCACGTATTTTGGGAACACTTTGCCCTCACAAGTTTAGGTCATAGGTACTTATTATTACTAGAGGTCTTTACGGTCACAAGCAACTATACAAATACAGTATATAATATACAAATCCAGGGTTTACGGGGTCCGCTTATTGTTTTTCATTGGTATGTTGAGTTTTTCGGGAGCTACTGACGTCTGTCTTTCCAATTCTGAGCAGATAGCCTCCACTAGAGCCTCGTTCGTTATTTAGCAGATGGTACTGACTAGCAGTTGAAGTTAACTTGGACCCCACAATAATGTTGACAGAGCCCTGTACATCTCAACCTATAAATTATATTGTGTTATAATAATGTTATGGTTGCTATTCCTTTGATTTTATTTCAGTAAGTATTTCTTTATGACACCATCTTTATTTTTGAAAGTAATAAGCATTCTTCAAAATATCATCAAAATTGTATTCATTATTACTTATTTTAAAACTTATTGAAGAAATCTAACCTTTTTATACGTTTGATTTCATTAATAGTCTTTGAAACTCGTAAAATAATACGCAGATGATATTTTCTTTATTCTAACTTTGTCGGCTCATCAATTGACACAATTAGTATCGCCCCTAGCGCCATCTAGTAAGTGAGAGAGCCAACTCCCTTCGTGATCTTATTACCGCATTTCCGTTTCCTCCCTTCCGTGATCTAAGGGTGCGGTGAGTTAGACGGCGGAAATTAATATTTTGTTTAGTTAAGGGATGCTTTACATAAATGTACCGGCAGATGGGTGCCCTTAGTTACGTGAAGAAACTTTGCTTTCAGGCCTACTTGTGAACTAATTTTAAAGTGATTTGTTGGTACTTGTCCGTATGAACGTAAGATTATTCTACATTCACAGCAAAACTCAATACAAAAAGCCGGTTAGAAAAGAATGTGGCCATAACAATAGTTTTCGCCAGTATTTAATTAATAATCATAGATAATATTTCGTACAAATTGACTCTTTAATAAAAATAATACACTGATACTAAGATAAGATAATAATTTCTACGTCATTAGTACCACCATGGTACTAACTTTAAACTCATGAGTCGGTGCGCTAGTGGGAACTGAGTACGAATCATTGGTAAGTTTTCCGGTAGAAAATATTTCTCAGTAATGCGTAGTCTAACATAAAATTAATAACATAAATAATATAAACCAGAATTCTCCTTTTTTTGTACTTGTATGTATAATCAAGGACCATGATAACTGTAATTATCTTTGGTATAATATATATCTTTCACAATGTCCTTCTCTGTATAACAATTCCCACCCGCCCGCAGTGGGGCTCTCCCCCACAATTAAAACTTGCACTCGTGAACAACTTTTCTACGAGTTCGGAACCCCGATATACCGTGTAACTATAGGCACCTTACTGACGGACTTTGACGGCGGCCCTTAATTAATTGTCTCTTTGACACTCCACTGCTACCGATTTATAATTTCCTAGTACTTTTTTACGATCAAACTCCGACTAACTTTGGAAGAATAAGGTCAAAGTTGGTGAAATGAAATCGTTTATTCTCCAAATACTTGTAGAAATACGGTACCAATTCACACCGAAGTTGGAATGAATGTTTTTTTGTATACTGCTGAGGTTGCAAACAAACTAACTGTTATAGATTCTAAAGGTTTTTTTTTTCACTTAGGTGGTAGAAAACCACACGGCCCATCTGATGAGAAGCGGCTATCGTAGCCTATGGTATAGCAGTGAGCCTTTGGATTGTAGGGATTGTACCTTTCCATTTGTAGGTACAAAGGAAAGGTACAATATAAATCTATGGCAATTGAGAGGCTGGTACTTCCCCGGTGGAAGTCATAGATAATACTAGTAACAAAAAATATTTTATACATTGATTGTACACGCTTTGTAATCTAGTTTTTTTAGGAATATTAGTGACCGAAATTACTTTACTAATAACTTCTCCAACTTAGCTAAATTGGTTGGGTTAGAAGTAGGTTCACATCGGTTAGGATTCAAAACCGGGATCTCTTTCCTCTCCCTATTAGGCTGCAAACGCTTCATCATCACATTTAACATATTAAAACCTAACTATATACATTTAACATTATAATATAATTATGTCTTCTTATCAAAAAAATAATTAAATACCTATACTGAATTTGCTACTGAACTTTTTTAAAACAACAAATGACTATTCCACGTACAACTCATACAAACAACTTTACTTAATAACTAATGAAACGAATTCTCAATAAAAACTAGTTGTTACTACGAATAATATTATTAAAACCCTGCATACCAAAGTTTTTGTTCGAAATCGACATTAATTGTTATTGCGTGACTTGGAACGCGACGGTGTTGCCAGCCCTTAGCTAAATAATTTATTAAAGAGCTTATTAACTATGGACAGGCCGACAGTCCAATAATTTCGATTATGATGGACGTTCTGTGAATTATATATTCATTTTCGTGTTCAATTGAACGAATATCGAAAGCGTTTCATAATTAATAAGTTTATGAATTACGTTATTAACGAAATCATAGGGTTGCTACTGCTACTGTTGGCCTGGTGACCTGGATGTAGTTATTCTGAAAACTAAAGACAACTATCAAACATCATCTGTTTATAACATACCTACTTACCACCAGGTTTACCACAAACTTATTCACTTCTTAAAAGGTTAAAATCTAGAAGTATTACAGAACATAGTATAACCTGTAGAAATCACAGCTGAAAACCCTTGGTCCTGCAGCAACAGACAAACTGATAAACAAGGAACTCCAAAAAATACAACACGAGTTATTTTTCAATCATTTTCTGATCAGAAAATCGTTCGTTGGGAATAGTTAGCATGCAATTGCTTAGAAATTTCATTCAAACGAGTTATTTTTTTTTTGAGTTTTGTAGTGTTAGTAGTTGTTTATATGGCAACCGGGACCGACGGCTTAACGTGCTCCCCGAGGCACGATTACTAACTGATAGAGAACTATAATTTTCCTAGGACCAAATACCGCCTCATCTCTTAATATGCAATATATAACTACATTTAACCAAAACACACATAAATATTGCTAACAGTGTAATAAAAATTTTTCAGTAGTACACTTAAGGTCGACTTTCCAATGACATCATGTAAAAAAAAACTCAGCTATAACAAAGGAGCTAGTAAATAAATTTTCCAAACAAAAACAAAACGGTACTCCGTTAAATACAACCCAGGAAACGAAATATATTGGACGTAAATAGGTGCAAATAAGCAATCCAGAAGCAATCGGTTGCTACGCCATAATCATTGGCAACTGAGGCCAATTTATAATCGGTCGTGCGGGGAATTGCTAATAAAGGGTACGGTGGGCCAATGTAGCCCTCGAAGTAATGGCACAAGTTCGAAATTTAGGGTTTATACCCGGAGTTACGATTAGTACTGAAGTCAATTCTGCCGTCGTAATTAAAAAGGGCACAACTAACATTTTTTGCCAAATTGAGTTATATACATATTCGGAATCAGGAAAAAAAGGCCTATCTGCCTAATTTTTTGTGTATTTTTAGCAACAAAATTAACGAAGATACCATAAGCTTAAAGGGCACAACTGCACATTTTTTTAAGTTTTTGTAAGGAAAAAGGTCACATTGTGACTTATGCCTTCTATTTCATATTTATAGTTTAAAAATACTTAGTGGAAAGGGCATAATTGGCGTATTTCAAATATAAAGGGCTTATGTGGCAATTCGCCCTCCCCGGCGAATAATATGGTAATGTACTATAACAACAGTTTAGGTTTTATTGCATTTTCGGTTATTAGAGCATCGAATACACATTGTAATTTTTTTTTGTAATTTTTGAGTGGATATTTATGAAAATACAATATTTCCCATAGGTCCATAATGAATATTGCAATTTTATTCAGTTAAATTAGAAATACAATTTTTACACGAATAATACCGTAAACGATAATGCAAAGTTATTTTTTTCCGTTAGTATCGGTAATGCCTTTTTACAATAAATTACAGATTTTAATAAAAAATCATCAACTGGCTGTAATATTGTATATTATATGTAATTTAATTAATTAGTACTGTATTATTTGATGAAATATTTTATTTGCAATATAATATTACTAATAATCAGTTGACACTATATATTGATGAATAGTATTGCAAAGTTATATTACCGTAGATACTACCATATGAATTTCCCCGAATAATATGGTAATGTTCATTTGCCGTAAACATTTTTAGCTCCATATTTACCTGAACATTACTGTAATGCATTATTACCGACCACGACAGCAATGGAAATAACGCGAATAAAATGGTAATGATACATTGCGTACTATACTTTTTATCTACAATTTCAGTAAAATGTTTTTCTTAAATAACTTTATTCCAATAACCTATTAAAATAAAATTAACATAGGAACTAGTCGGTACAAAAATTAGCTTTCTTTTGACATATAAATTATTGCCATGCAATCTACCTGCACTGAGATATAAGCATAAAACAGTTATTTGCTTCTCCTGTAAAATTTAGAATTTGCGATTACCATATTATTCGCCGGGGACAGCGAATTGTGCAAATTTTTTGTACCAAAACCGTAGCAAGAAACGTAGAAGAAAAGTCACAACTGGCAGTTGTGCCTTTACTATTTACCCTACCACTTAAAATTTCATATAGTAAAAATATACACATTGGCGGTTATGCCTTTACTACTTAACATCTCTGATGAGAGATGAAGTAAAGGGGGCGACGTTGCGTCAGTTGTGCCTGACGTGTCAAGACGAATCCATGCCTGTCGGCGCGACGCTCTGGTAAGATTATATATTTTTGTTACTTATTTCTATTTTACCTACACTAATTCTATTAGTCTAAGATTCAAGTAACTTGGATTACTTTGAATTTTACATATTAACTCAGGTGGGTCTACGCTAGGCGAGCCGAGCACGAGTGAAGGACAAGCGGCTTCGTCGTTCGCGGCGTCAAGTTTAGACGTACAACCAATCTACAACGATCACTGTCCTCGAAATCCCTTTGTGTTCATCAAAAATCCGACAAAAGGCGGAATGCAGCCGAGCACGAACGAAATGCTCGCAGCGCGCTCATTCGAGTGAACACTAGACGAATTGTGTTCGGCTCGTGCTCCGCTTGTGCATCGCTCATCCTCGGCTCGCCTAGCATAGACTCATCTTTAATTTAATAAATGGATACGCTCCATCTATCTGTTTGCGTATCGTTGGATTGTTAAAATTATTCTTATAAGCTGTAATTAGTAGAAAATAAGACAGTGGTAGTTCAATACGTCTTTTGCGAATCTACCATCTACCACTAATCTACACTTATAATAAAACTGTAAAGAGGTCACTCTGTACACTGTACATTAAATATTATTTGCAAAATAACTATTGGGGGATGATTTTGGTGATCAATACTAATGCTAAAAATGCAATCAGTACTTTTTTTTCTTTCAGTCTGTCTGTTTGTCTGTCTGTATGTGCACGCATGGATCAAAAACTATTGGAGGAATTTTGATCAAACTTGGTACGATAGTTCATACTTCTGGGGACCATAATTATATAGGCTGCTTTTTATACAAGCTGATACCCATGACTTCACCCGCGCTTCGTTATAAGGTCGTTTTTGTTAATTATCTCCGGTTCTACTTAACCAATTACAACCAAACATACAGTGAATTTTGAGTCTAAGTAAGACCTTTGTAATAAAAAGGTTTTGGGAGTGGAGACCAGTAGAGTGAAAAGTGGAGTGGAGGGTGGAGTGGAGAGCGGAGTGGAGAGTGGAGTAGAGTATGAAGTGTGAAGTATGGAATGTGGAGTGTGGAGTGGAGAGCGAAGAGTGGAGTGGAGAGTGAAGTGAAGAGTGAAGTAATGAGTGGGGTAGTGAGTGGAATGGTGAGTCGTTTTTTTTAAACTGACTTAGTGGCGATACCAACCTCCACGCGGGCGAAGCCGTGGGTGGAATCTAGTATTTAATTAAAAAGCTGAATAGTTTGTTCGTTGATTGAGCGAGGGAAGCGTCTGAGAGATGCAGAGAATTTTGCTTCTTCGTTATTTACGGGCCAATTTTGATGAAATTGGGAAGGCCGATATATAATACACTTACAAATTCTTTTGAGGTGTAGTGAGAATGAACAAGATTGGTCAAGTGCTGGTCGAGATTATAACCAACTTAAGATTTCGATCAAATGGATTCTCGCGAGGTCTGCTGTTCAAGCACTAGAACTAGTTTATTTTATTGTACTAAAGATGGAGAGTTCAAGAAAACCGTAGTTTTTTTATACAGATAACGTGGCTTTGCCTTTGCTTGCGGAGCTCAGCTTAATAATAAATAATCTTTTTTTCAGCATTATGTCGTCACGAAGCGAAAAAATTGGTAAATGCTGCCCTAGAAGGTTATTTAGATGAACATGTAACGTCTACGAGTGGGATTGAGAACAAGCAGCATAATTTCAATTTGTGATTTTAATTAAAATGTTAACATTAAGATTTTTTTTTTCTGTAAACTTTTTGAAATAAACGTTTGATTTTCTTGTAACTTCCTACCTTATTTTACTCGTAGAGAAGTATTTTCTAATTCTTACCTTACTTTTCATCGTATTTATATATACTAATAATAAGACGATGAACAGGTACAATTGAATAAAAGTGCCTTTTCATTGTAAAATTACAAAATGTTTCTCAAAAGGTTACATTGAAAAGGCATATTTGGTTGTATATGCCTTTTAAACGTAGCATTATTGTTTTTAATTTATTTTTTATGTTAAGATGAAAGGGATTATGCTAATTATTTATTATTTGCATTACAAATAAAATAAAATAAATATTATGGTCTTATATGTACTATACAAATGCAAGTATTACCATTTGCAGAATTTCGGAAAATCTAGTTTAGTGGTGTTTTTTTTAACAAAAACAAGAAAAAATTTTAAACCTTATTTTCTCAATATTTACAAAATGTTAGTTATGCCCTTTTCAATTAGGACGGCAGAATTACTAAGTGTAATAAATAGTTCGGATTATAACCCGAGAGAGTTACAACTCAGTTGTGAAGCAATGAGTTGGTTGTCAAATTAAATGATAGGTGACCATGCGGTTGGAACATTATTGTAGTAGAATTATGTTTTTCTTGTTTAACATCGATGTTAAGTAACTAATATCTTTATTTTCATTTATGAGAATTTTCCTTCTAATCTTTTGGTTTAATGTGCTCAATCTACTGTATAAAAATAAGTCGGGTTTTCCTTCCTGACGCTATAACTCTAGAACGCACGAACCGATTTCCACGATTTTGCATTCGTTGGAAAGGTCTCGGGCTCTGTGAGGTTTATAGCAAAGAAAATTCAGGAAAAATTCAACAGAAAAGCGGGAAAATCATAACCGACATCCACGCGGGCGGAGCCGCGGGCAACAGCTAGTTAGGTATATATATTATACACAAAAATCTAAATATTTTGTGAGAAATCATTGATTTACAAAAAACCCAAGATGCACAGTCAGGATGTCAAAAACGTCCGCATAAAATTAACGTGTATAAAATAATTCAATAGTTATATAATAAAATAATTTGATTGTCAGTAATCTAAAACAAATATAAAAAACAAGAATCGAAAATACATTTCTAATACCTTTGTAATCCAACGACAATAAAACCACTACTCGATGTTGTAGCCCATTGTTTTCCAAAAACAAAGTGTTCAAAAGAAAAAAGCTATGAAAATCAATATCGCATATACTTGATGTGTACGGTGCGCAAAATAAAACGCGCCAAGTGTTTGTGTCGGCGGCGCGGTGTCACATTGAGAATGCTTCCGATACATTAAGCCCGCCGCACGACGTCGGTAGCATTAGCAAACAAATACTCGCTAATTATTTTAATCTTATTATACTTCATGATTACTAGAAGTTCCATTCCAGTTTGATCCAGTTAAAACCAGTTTTTTTGTAAGTGTTGTGATACACACTACAAAAAATAACACTTCGTTGACGCATATTTTTATTTAAATTGATCTATGAGGCTTAATTGGACTACTTAGTAGGTCTTCGGGGCCTACGCAATGTGTTTCCTTTCTCTTATACTCCTGTGACCCTTAAGCGGGCGTGAAAAAGCATTTAATGAGGCCGTCAAGCTGAGGGTTGCCACTGTAGCACTACCAGTGTATGTAGTGATGACCCCGGTCCTGAGACTTTATCTTTAGCTTACCATCAGGCGAAATGAAGACATTTTGACGTGTCCTATATATAAAAAAGCTGTTGTATATCTTATTTGTATAAGTATGTGTCTGCAATAAAGTGTATCTGTCTATCTACGACTGTGAGCATATGAAAAAAATAAACAAATCAAAGTCCCATCTGATCCCGACACATTCAAAATCCAATATACCAAAGCGATAAGGAAAAACATACACATTGACGTCACAATATACTATAAAAAACGGGACGCGAATCCCTGTTTATGCTAACGGTACTAGCGAGCGCTTGACACGTCATTTTCCAAAGCCGTGCGCACCATAAACTCCCTATAGCAATTTTCCACCATAAACACACTAACACTTATATATGTGTATGTGCGTTTGCGTATAAGTGCTTATTGTTTATACTACACTTAACTTGAGTACGTAAAGCTGTTAGTATATGAAACAAATCTAAGTAAATTCTTAAGCAAACAATTGGGTAATGAAAACTTTTTTTTTTCGCACTCGAACGTCATTTTAACGTTGTTCCTGGTTGCATTTATGACGTTTACCTCGGGTCCGCTTCCCTGACTTTTCATGGGTATGACTGTCATCCAACTTTCTAACCCCAAGAGGAAAATTTATGCCAAGGCCTAGTCAGTTAATCTGTCGTAAGTCTCGAAGATCTTCGTGGTTACACTTCGTAATCCGATCCGATCCGATGATCCTTTCGTCATGATTTTTTTTTCATTTTACTATTTTGGCCGGTAACTGACGGACTGGTTCTAGACAATATAAAGATATCAATAATGATTGAATACAATATTTTTTAAACAGGGTTGACTGAAAACTGAAATTCAAACTAATTCCCTTAACTAAATTACTTGAGTTAACAATAAATTTTCATCAAATATTATATTATGATGTTGCACACGTCCATAGGCCACGGTGACCGCTTCTCATCAGCTGGGCCGTGCGCTTATCTGCCATCTATAAACTTCCACGCCTTAGCCACTAGGTATAAGTAACTCAATTGATATCTACTTACTGACGTCAAAAGTTTATGACGTCATAAAACTCTTATAATAATAAGTTCAAATAACGTTTACTGAACCATAGACACTATACACAGTATCACCCTTTATAAACATTTATATTCCTTGAGTAGGGTTGCCAAATGAAAAAAATCGAGGAAAAGATGGTCGTTGAAAAATCCCGAGATTTTTAAAAGTTACAATTTTCTTCTCAAACGTAATTAATAAATTAAAAGTCGTAATATCTTCGTTATGGATGAGTTTAAGATGACTTTGATGAATTTCCCTTCAGGGTCGGCAGCGCGTAGGTAACGCCCTTGATGTTGCACACGTCTATAGGTCACGGTGACCGCTTCCCATCAGGTGGGCCGTGTGCTTGTCTGCCACCTAAGTGGTGTTAAAAAATCTTTGAGTAAGGTATGTTATCTTCACATAAATAAAGTATAAAACTGATGCACCCACTTGTATAAATAAGTATTCATTTAATTTTACAATTAATATAACCATAGAAAAATTATTTTCAGTTTGTATAACTTTTTACTAAATAGATTTTAAAACGTAAGCTATATTTTACAAAATGCTGCGATCTTACGAGATTTGCAAAATCCAGCCGCAGTCCTGCGAAGAGTCCAAAAATCCTGAAACCTCAAGACCAATCCTGAGATGTGGTGACCCTACCCTAGAGTGACGGAGTGGAAACTTTCTACCAGCGAGTTATCGCCCACACACACATACACACAACGTCATAATAACATGAGCTTTGCTTAATGTGTGTTGTTAGTTCACAGTTGAATAGTTCGCGAACAACATTCTGTTGCTTGTTACACAAATAGTTTACAGCAAGTTTAAGCTGTAAATTTACAACATTTATTTGGTAGTAATAAAATCTAATGACTGTTTTAAAATTTAAGCGTATTTTGTTAAAGCAACGCTACATTTTGTGTCGTAGTATAAGGAATGTGTTTTTGTTTTTGAAAGTACACTGTATGAAGTAAGAAAATTTGTTTGAAATTGTGGTTACTGTGATAGATAACTAATGTATTAAAGTGTATAAAATAGTTATGTTACAATCTTCTACATCTTCAACCCAGCGTTTATCCCAGTCGTATCCAAAGCTTTCACCTCGGAGTCTGGGGTCCGCTTTACCGCTAACTGCGGATTTGGCTACCAACATACCAAGTGTAAATGTGAAGTGTGATTTTGATTTTTCTACGATTATCGTGATAGAAACGTCATAATATTTCACTTAGTGACGGGGTTGCGAGGTTCGATTACGTGCTCAGTGTAAATACCATTATACCATAGTTTTGTCAAAAGCTTTATAATATTAATAGTTTATACATGCCATACATTTATTGGCTATTTATACAGAAATACAGGCTAGTTTATGTATTAATTATAATAGTAGTGTTTGTATTCGATGTATTTCAGTCAGATCCATTTAGCCGTTTGAGCGTAATTAAGTAACAAACATCCATACACGGACATTTTCATAAACTATCGCATTTATGGTGTTTATATAAAGAATGTATTAGTCAGAGTGCCTATATAATCTGTTGGTATTTTTATAATGTCAAAAACAAATGTACCTATTAAATTATGTTATCAATATTCTAGAACCTAAATAACAAACGATATTTTTTTGAAGCCCGGTTAGCACTGTGTAACCACGCAACACTTTTTAAATTTGTCTATAGATATACACCTAAACTATCCGTCCTGTTCTATATATCTCCATTACAAACATGTACAGCAAATAAAAAGGTATCCCTGCATCAATTTCCGGGTAGATGAGTTCAGTAACACGTTTAGCGCGCCCCCTGTCGGCAATCTTGCGCAAATTGGGCCGAGCGGTGGCTAATGACACTGGTAGTCTATACCGCTAACTTTTCTAACTATAGTTATAGTATATGAACATAGTTTGGGCTTAGATTGTGCTCAAGGTGTAAAGGATTTTGGGACAATTTATAATTATAACAAAAGGAGAAATGAGTATCAAAACTAATTAGTTTCTTTTTTATGAACGTCAGAAAGAGGGTTTTTTGAAAACTTGTATGAATAAGCTTACTTTGGGTCTAGATAGCATGTGATAGAATATTCTAGAATCATTTATTAATATGTTGTGGATTATTTCCTAGGCAGTGGAATTTAAAAAAAAAGTTACTATTATCAAATAATTTACTTATAAGGTTACTATTAGTCGAGAAAACAAGATCTGATGTTATTTTCACCACTCTTTTACTATTATTTATTTCATTATAATTTACTTATTTATTTTAATTATTTATTTACTTATGAAGAAAGCTTACAAACTAATAGCAAATGATATGGTAACAATAAATATGTAGCAATATTGCTAATAACAAGCCTCCATAGGTAGGTAACAATTTAGGTATTGGTAACTATTTTAAACAATAATAACTTAAAAATATTGTAACTTTTTGAAACAACTCTAATTATAGCAACACTTAACATGAAGAAAGCATTCAAAAGTTTCAAAACTGTCATTATTTCGTTCTGAAACGTATTCAAGAGAATAAAGAAAGACTTAGCAGAAAGATGAATAAAGAAGAAACAGCTCATAGATGTTAAATTGACTCTAGTAGGGAGTCCGTATCCACACGCGACTCCCTAATCGAGTCAGGTTGACTTCTTTGAGGCTAACACAGCAAAGAAGAAAGAAGAAAGGACCAGAAGACAGAAGAGTTTGTGTATAATGTTTAATATATGTATGATATTTTTTTGATCGCTGTCAGCCAGCCATTCGGGCTTCCCAACAAAAATATTTGTTTTGTATATAATATAGTTGTTGTGACACCCGAGTCGCTTACGGAAGCCATTTTTCTTTTTATATGCTATAATATTACATACATACATACATACATACATAGAAATCACGCCTTTTTCCCATTGGGGTAGGCAGAGAGAACATCTTTCCACTTGCTTCGATCTTGGCATACTCCTTTCGCTTCTTCAACTTTCATAATTGTTTTCATACACGCACGCCGGTTGCGGGTACTCTTGACCTGGCCTTTCTTCAAAACGTCCTGGATCTGATTAGAATATGTACGCCTAGATCGGCCTTTACCGGGTTGCCTATTCAACCTCATCTCATATATCTGTTTCGTCAATCTTCTTTCATCCATCCTCTCTAAATGTCCGAACCATCTAAGCATCCCTTTCTCTATCTTGGTCACTACATCTTCAACCATACCAACAATATTATATTGTAAATGATTTATTTTACACTGATTTATTTTAAAACCATCTTTATCACTAGTTTAATAAATAAATAAATAAATATTCTACGACATTCTACACAGCGCTCTCTAGACCCAAAGTAAGCATAGTTTAACTAGCTTGTGTTATGGGTTCTAGAATGCTGATAAACATACTTATATACTTTTTTTTTGTAAATACATACTTATTATACATAGAAACACCCAGACCAATGCAAATAGACATATTCATGCATACAAATATTTGCACTGAGCGGGAATCGAACCCGCGCCCCCTAATACTAGTGATAAAGATGGTTTGTTTCGATATTTGCTTTTAAAATTACATGAAATTGGTTTTGGAATCAAACCAACTTCACTTGGAAGAAAATACCTGATTGACGAATGAGACCATATGCAGGTTTTCTACTCGGAATTGGAAGGTCAGATGGCAGTCACGCCCATAAAAGATATATAAACTCTGAAAACATTACACTCCTTTTTTTAGCAGTCGTGTAATTAAGCTGTAATGCTCTTAATTTAAACGAATTTTATCTACATTTTCATTAATCAAACCTGAATCCGCCGGGACAGCAATAATCCTACGATTATTTTAAATTGGAGCTTGCCCTCCGTATAACGTACATTTTCATTTGACCACAAATTTTGTAAAAATACACTTTTTAGCAAAATTTAATCAGCTACGAGTGCTACGCCGTAGCAAAGGAATTTTAATGCTACGCTCGTATGTATGTTTTAGTTAGTGTAACCTCTTGTGACGTCATTTTTATATGATTTGAAGCGTATGCAGGTTGACGGTACTCGGGTATATTTATGTACAGGGTGGATTGAAATTTATACTCATTATAATTTTTAAACACTGCATACATAAACATACCTACGATTTTTTGCCTCCAGGCCGCCTTCACTTCATGAGCTTCATTTACTGTCATTAAACCTTTCATGATCAATTTTTTTTTCAAGAGCATTAGAATAGTGGGTGTACGTTGGTATTCTCGCGTCTCTAGTGGCAATGTCAGGGTTCATACCCAAGACCTGTCGTTCTTAAGACCGGTTTCGTAACAACTAAGCAAATCTCTCAATCGCAAGTCCGACACTGAATATTTCAAACCAAGATGGTATTTAAGTTCCACAATAAAATCAAAGTCACCAAGAGCTCGCCTCAATCCCGCAACTGAGACGGCTCTAATGAGATCCCTAGAGAGTTGCCAGTGGAAAAAAATGCTTTTAAAATTAAAATAAATTCTTCCCTCGGCGGTCCCTGTTGCATGTAATCAATTGAAGATTAAGACGAAAGAGGATTGCTGTATCCCGTTGCGGTGTAATTTTCTATTTTATAATTAAGCCGCTTTCTACCATCGATTCCAGAATATTGCAGATGGTATTCTGTTGGAGCTTAACGGCTAAGAAAATTGTAGATTATAATTGGATTGTATTGTACAAATTATCTTTCAAGTTTTATTATAATCGAATGTATCGGGGCTGGCTTCTGATCCAATTAGATGCTTTTAAGACGTAAACCTGATGAGTGGTAGGAGTTTATATAATGTCGGGTATACACCAACTAAATTAAGGTGAACGAATATCAATAAATGAGATTCGTCGATCATTACCGCACACTATTGAGCAATAATAAGGAAGATTAACCGCTTTCGGATAAGTTTCATATCATTTCTATGTATTTATTCGTGCTACATAATAAAAACAATTAAATACTTAATGACTTAAACTTAAACTAAGCATAATTTGTAATATTGGTTCTAGAATATGGATATAAACATAACTAATATATTTTTTGTGTAAATAATTATAAATACGAAAAGTTACCTGCTAAAAAACTAATACAAATTAAAAGTTAACAGTAACACCCTGTGAAGGCGGGTGCCAACTGCATGTAAAAAAAAATTAATGGACTTATTTGCCACCTTATTAGTAAAACCCTCTCAATATATAGATGAAAATAAATTACCCACTTAACAAGTTACAAGATTGATAAGATGACGATGAGATAAAAAGAAATTTACCTTACGGAACAATCTAGAACAAAATGGATACGAGGAGCTTAGCATCTAAATTATTCCTTATAGAACCCAAAAGGGTTCTAACATATATTTGAAATTATATTCATTGAAACTTTACACACCTTCATTTTATAATATTGTTAAAAGTTCACGCGAATATTCTACATTGGAATAAAACTAATTTGAACAGATTATATCGCTGTTTATCGTATGTTTTGTTATTTACACTACGTATTCATTAAATTAATTTATATAATTTATATATACATATACTAACACTCCGAGTATAAACCATTGTAAATCTTAATATATATAAATCTCGTGTCACAATGTTTGTCCTCAATGGACTCCTAAACCACTTAACCGATTATAATAAAATTCGCACACCATATGCAGTTCGATCCATCTTGAGAGATAGGATAGTTTTTGAAACGGATTTCGACATCCACGCGGGCGGAGCCGCGGGCAACAGCTAGTTATATATAAAGATTAGCTTATAACCAAACATTTGGTTAATGAATTTTTGAATAAAATTGAAAAATAAAATACTGACCTCTGAAACTTATTTTTTTCTTTTATGTTAATTAGGTAACCAAATTCAGCTAATTCGATGTTTTATAATTATTTATAGGCCCAGCAGAATAGGTAAATACGTAATACAATCGTAATTTATTGTTAACATGTATTTAATCAAGTCTATTATTAAATCAGTCATTATTGACGGACTTCTGAGAATTTCATAATAAAACCTTATACACAAATCGGAAATCAAACCTGAGACTTCATAAGTAACTACCACATTCTCCACCATCACACGATAAAGGGGAAATTCTGTTTACCAAGTCAAATACGAGTAAAAAAAACTTAATAAACGTCCCGTTTTGACAAACAGAAGTCTATAAAAAAACTGCAAAGGAACGCCAAGAGTAATACCTCTCAATATACTAAAGCTTGCATTATTTCTAGCCATGGGAATAAATCGCGCCTTTACACAGCAAAGGAGCCAATCTATTTGAGTGTGGCAACACAGACCGTTCAGAAATCGAACGCCGTACCTCTGGGAAATTACTTCTGGCAACCCGAGCTTGTAGCGTTCACCAAACGTCATAGCTAGTTACGCCAGAATAATGTATTAATAGTACTTTGATCAATGCAATAAGCCTTGGAGCTCGTGAATGATACAAGGCTAAGTTTACTTATCAATTATTTTGTATCGACGATCGATATTTTTTATTACTTCCTAGTAATATTACAATCGTGAAGGTTTTTTTTGTGTTACTTATATGGACTGTGAGTTAGACTGATACAAACGATCTATAGGGGTAACGGTGTAAGGGAAATATTAAGAAAAGTTTAAGAAAAATTTTATACAAGAACACATCAGTCACATCATATAAAAGAACAGAAGCTTCGGTAGTTCAGTGTTTAAGGAGTTGGCCTTATAATTGAGATGTTAGGAATTCGAATCTCAGGCATTACACTACTGTCGTACTGCTAACACAAGCAATTTAGCTTAGATGGAGAAGTTAGGGGAAATATTAGTAATTTCGGTTAGTAATATTCTTTAAAAAAAGTCATTTGTTGACTTTGTCGCTATGTGTTTTTGTTTTAAATTTAGTCCGTCAAGTTTACTGCATCTGGCCTGATGGTTCCCAGGTTCACCATGGCACACACCAATGACTTTTCGATGCTTTTCGAAGTTATGTGTGTATTTATCGCAGGTTTATTAGTGCCTCGGAGAGCACGTTATGCCGTCGGTCCCGGTTGCCATACAAACATCTATGGCAATCGTTACGGGTAGTTGGAGCCCACAAAAGTCCAACCAGTCTAACTTGGAACTTCGATTTCGCCATTGGTCATAATGACCATTGATTGTGGAGGTCAGATGGCAGTCGTTCCACGGAAAATATCGAAGTTCAGCCGCATCACAGTTAGACTGGAAAGCCGACCCCAACTGAGTTGGGAAAAAGGTTCAGAGAATGATGAATGATGACATACATAACCACTATTTCGGGCGAGGTGAAGGCCTTTTGACGTGTCCAATATAGAAAAGCCCATCTGCATCAACGGGGGTGGTTATGTAGGTTCCAGACCACATACCCCTTCCCGACTACGCACTCCTGACTTCTAAAGATTTCTTAAGAAAATATGACTTAGTATTGCATATCTCTTTCCAGTACAAAATCCCTAAGAAGGAGGAAGTCGTGGAGCAGCAACAGGCCGAGCCTGACAACCCCCTCATGAGAAAGAAGAAGACTCCTGAAGAACTCGCGGCCGAAGCGGAGCTGGAAGACCAGGATGAGTTCACCAGTAAGTCTCTTACTCAGTAGACCGAATAATTCATGGTGGAACCACACTTCGCTATTCACCTTTATTCACGTCGTGTATAAATCGAATAATAAATAAGTGCTAACCGGGCACTAGGCTCTGGCATGGCAATAGGCTCGCCACCTATTACATTGGGACCTAAACATAAACTGGTGAAATATGGGTGCTAGCACCTCTGCCTACCCCTTCGGGGATATGGGCGTGAGTTTATGTTATGTTATGTATAAATCGAAGCAGGGAGGGCTTATTCGTGTATTTGCTTTATTCGCACGAATACTCGCCTTAGTCACTCTTCTATGACGAATTGTAGAGGGTTTAGTCATTTGTCAGAATTTCCTCGAATACAATATAGGTGAATAGCGAAGTATGTTCCACTTTCAGAGGAAGAGTACAATGCTGATTGTATCAGGGTGGCTATCACGAACCGTACACTCAAAACTTTGAGCCCACTGGAATCAAGGTTTATGAGCTGATACGAGAAGACCAATGTGACTTTTTTATAGTCGATAGGCTCGCGCTTGACCACAATCTCACCTGTAAGTGATGATGTGGTCGACGATGGAGTACACTTGCTTAGAAGCAACCTATTCACTCTTGACTTGAAGACTCCCAGGTCATAGCTTTGAAAAAAAAAAAAAAAAAAAAAAAAAAAAAAAAAAAAAAAGGTCATAGCTTTGAAACACTCGAGACTTATGCAACGTATTCCACTCCTTAGCAGTACGCAAAATGAACGTATTGCTGAAGCGATTCGTGCGTATGAGCGGGATGTCCACTAGTGATATTTGAATTCCTGTATACCAGAATCATTCTATCATTCTATGAACGTTTTTCCCAACTCAGTTGGGGTTGGCTTTCCAGTCTAACTGTGATGCGGCTGAACTTCGATATTTTTCAAAAAAAAACCAGAATCAATCAAAAATGCACTGATAAGAGCCTACATGACGCTTACCGTCATGTAAGTGCGTATTTGCCACCTTAGGGGTATAATTTTTTTCTGTTCTTTTTTTTTCTTTTTAAGACCGAAAGCGACCCCACAAGTCCCAAGGGCCACGTCGCGGCAGTATGTATTTGAACCTGTTTTTTGGTTGTCTATGTTTACTGGTGGTGGTTACTAACTTTATCTAACTGTTAACATAGCCTTAATGTACTGGAAGAGGGTAATCATAGTCTATGACCTACCATGTCCTCACAAATTGTATTTTACCTCTTACGAAATAGTCTTCAGCCTTCACAACTAAAGAATAATATTCGGATAAATTAAGATTCTTCCTTTTTTGAAATCGGTTTAAACACTATCAGTCCTTTTTATACATGGTGATGGTTTTCTTCAGTTTATTTTCTTTTTTAATTCAAAGATACTGTTTGGTTATGGAGTTCATATAAAAATTCTCTATAAATCACATAGCGCTATCTAGAGCCAAACTATTTTGCTGACCATACATGTCAGTTCTGCGTAAGAAGAGATGAATCCTTTACAGAATTCCTTATTCTCTTTACACATTAACTTATTTCACTTAATTATTATTTATTTTATTTAACCTTTTAGTTTTTATTTTGCTTTCTTCATGGTGGCTTATATTAACATAAAAATAGCATATCTAATGCATTTCCAATCATGCCTATTTTCTAATATTAACATGTGTTTTTCAAAAAGGTTAATCATATTCTTTGAAATTTCAGAACTGAAAAACACCATCGAATCGCAAGTGAATGAATTAAAGTCGCAGATCGAGAGTAAGTGCGTGATGCAGTGAGCATCGCCCATAGCACTACCTGAATACATGATGTAGCTGTGCTAAGTCATTGTTACGACGATGTTTTACAACCTGTACCCATCCCGACATCCCATCTCCCCCACAACACCCGAATAGAGAAAGAAAAACAATAAAAAAAAACCATTTCGTTCGGAAACCGTATCATTCGCGCTCAAAAATTGTAGGAGAGATTCGAATTCAAAATTTTTTCGGAACGTAGTTGGCTAGTGGCGCGTTGGTGCTTGATAATGAGCAATAATATTTTTATACATTCATAAAAATTTGTGGAGAGCAGCCCTCGATACAACTGAAGCGCGTTTCAGAACGTACGGTCAAAAAGTCATGTTCCTACCGCGCAGCAGACACGTCGACGATTGTAACTAGCCGTTTATATGTTGACGCTTGTGATATATTGTTATTTAAGTGTAAAGTTGAAATAATATAAATACAACTAGATCGAAACGGTGTAATTTATTTAAAAAAAAGAGGGAATAAATTGTATTATAAGAAAATATTAACTAGCACGCGTGTAGCTATTCGACAAATTCGACTAAGTATATCGGCTTCTCTTCCTCTATTTCGCACTTACATTGAAATAACAATGTATTCGTTTCCCACCGGTGTTTGTTTTCATCCAAATTCCACCATTGATCTAACGTGTTAGCTTCGGTACTCACACCGCGGTGACAGTACTTCTCGCTTGCGATTTCGCTCTTCAACTTAAACTTTTGCCTCTAAATCTTTTGCATGCGTGCTTATGCAGTGTAAATCTATGTGTCAGTGTAATTTTTTTTAGGTGTACATACCTATAATCGACCTAGCCTTAATATCCACATCGAAAATATAATAGGTAATTGTTATGCTAACATGAGCGCGGGAAACGTCGCCATGTTAGCCGTCGTTGTCCATAACTTTCTTGCATGTTAAATGATAAGAGTCAACGTTCGCCTAGTGTTAATGTGTAAAATGTTGTAGATTAACTGGAACGAGGCGCGTTGTGTTACCGTTGCGCCGTGGAGCGTTGTTCTAATCTAATGTTTTATCGATGTTTTACGCTTAGGTATTAAAGTTAAATAACACATTGTGATGTGAACAAATTATTCGAGCGATTACGCAATCTTGGATTGGAATAATGATGGGACATGGAGACTATCGCTAGACAATCGATACGATAGGTTTAAAAAATATAGAGTGAATACAACATGCAGGAAGGAAAGTGACATTTTGGACAGTGATTGCAGTCCATCAAGCAGTATATAGAACAACAAATCCCTGGTCGATGTGTATGGTATATATCCAGAAGGCTAGCTTCGCAATTGTTCGGAAAATTTCGTTCACATAGTTATAAAGCTGCAAATGCAAAAGATTTGTTATCGTCAAAAGCTGTGATATATGAATATAATAAACTAAAGCAGCACGATTGCGCCGTACGCTCGTGCTCATAGCTTCTTCAATCTTCAACGTTCGACACGAATCTATCATTCTACCTTCTAGTAGATACCTATTCGGATTACAATTTCTACGATCGGCACATCATGTATTTTAAGTACTTTAGTTCGTACGTACCTACTTCTTCACACGCGATGCTTTTTGATTCATAGTTATAGGTACATTCACACATTACTTGAGTAAAACTTACATATATATTTATAGCGCTCACTTGAGAGATAGAGTGGTACATATTAATCATTTCGATTGAGTGTCAAGAGTAAATATCGGCACCCGTACACCGAGAATATTTCATGTTAACTATACTACTACTTTATAGGTTTAGGTTAATTTATTGTAATTCAGATATGTTTAAAGTTAAGAACATTATAACAGTTATTTAAGTACAACAGAAATAAGGATGCTAACACCAAATGCTTAGTTTTATCGATACCCATCACTGGCTAGTCGATAATGCGACGGCGAGGCGATATATCGATTCGCTACAAAACGCATCGCGTGTCAAATACTAACTTATTTTGTACTTCACTTACACTATTTATTATTAACAATGCTTGCTTACGTTGTTTTCTTAAGATCCAGGTCAATTAACCTACCTTCACTCCTCATCAATATATACTATTCAATATACAAACATATGTAAATAAAAATGTAATAATTTCAGATTATTTATTGAGAATGCTACTATTTTTCTGACGTATAAGAAATAATATTTTCTCGCACTGTACTGCACTCGATGTTATATTTTCATAGCTTGTTTCATAGCCACATTGTTTGGAGCACGCACTGCTGTAATGTAAGATGGGCATCACTTCTGCGGCCCCGTCCGGCCACGTCACCTAACTATAAGTCATAAAAATATATAAAAGTTTCACAATGTATGTGTGGTTAGCCTAGGTAATACTTATGTAAACATAGTTGTATCGTATGTGCATGGCAAATCTAGCTAAATGGTTGTACGTAGTCATTCAATACAATAATAGTTGTTAAGTCTATTGACCTGTCTAATGACCAAGTTTCGATCGAATCTGACTTTCCTTCCCCTTCTCTCGTGTGGTAGACTTATCTATAACCTTCGTCTGTATCTTCAATTTATCGTAGTATAGTCTGCGTTCGACGTTGTTGACTCTCCAGTAGTTAATAGTTTAGATAAATGTTATTTTGGTATAGCGAGATCTGTACTCGGGAGTGTGAACTTACTGTCACTAATTTAAAATTAACGGGAATTGCGTTCTCTACGCTGTCAGCAACACTGACAGTTTGACTGACACGACTTACTATGTCAGATTCATCGCTTATTCATTGCGTAACATTTTGAACAATGTTTTATTTTCAGCTGACAGCGTAGAGACACAAATTCGAATACTTCTGTAACGTAAGTGGTGTATTTCTTGCATGATGATGTTGACAAATGTGCGAGGCTCTTGGCGTGTTGGTGTCGTTTTCTCCTAATTCGTCTTGTTTCTAAGTTGTTTGTTGATCTAGTTAGACGCTTCGTAAAGCTATATACGTGTATGTTTAAGCTTTTGATGTTCAGTATATGGTATTATAGTGATAATGCTGCTTATATGCGCGGATCTAAAGGAATTTGGGTGATATCAAATGGTTGTTAACATTATTTTATGTAAAATTGAATGCATTTATATAATGGAGTCTTGTTTTTTGTAATTAAAATACTTATATAAGTAAGCATCGATCTCTTCGCCCGATTTGTCTTTCATCAAGTAATTTGTCCTTCAAACAATGATATATATTTCTTTTTTATAATATAGTGAATTTATAAAGAGGTTTATACAAGGTAGATGTGTAGTTTAGACTAAATTAATTGTAAAATCTAAATTTTTGAAAGAGTACGATAATTTCCGTGAGAACCTGTAGTGTTAATTTTAAGGAATCCAAATGTCGCGACCAATTTTATGTATTTATGCCTCAAGGAAATAGAGTTGACAGCAGTTGGATACTTTCGAATCTTATGACTCTCACACTCAGGGTAATATACTATTTACATTTATTCGTTCATAGTTTTTCATTTAGATCATTTAGGTGTGAAATGTATGACTTTTTGGCCTACGAAGGCTTTTCTAAATTCCCCTCTATAGGTATGTAATTGATCCTTTGCCCCGAAACGGTAGTACGTCTTGATATCTCACTGTTGTTCTTAAATCCTTAGAGGAGTTATGGAACGGTAGACTAAATAACATTTTATGACATAACTTGTTAAATTTTATTATAAACTAGCATATTGATAGTTGCAACTAGGTTAAAGTAAGAGGGATGGTGGTCGAGATGGTGCATTTGTTCCGCACACACGTAACTATATGTTGAGTCTTATATAGATAGATCTTTCTGCGACTGACACACTTATATAGTACAAATGCATCATTGTCGACTGAATTGTAATGTGAGAACGGAACGTTGAAAGTTTTACCATATAAAAATTTACTCAAAACAAAACGACACATTTAAAAATTAAAAATAATATAAACTTCAAACAATTATATTAAAAAAGTATTAAATAAAACACAAGAACACAAAACTGCCATTGAAGTGACCATGAGAGTCGATCATCGACTAAAACACTAAAATAAAAAGGTAATTCTATTCGATATTCGTAAAACTTCAGACACGAGTAATTGCAAGGAGGTTGGTGATTCGCAATATAGGCATAGACAATTAGAGACAACGACACTTTGTACCACACACTCAAGAGCTTTTACACTTAAATGCCAGTATTAATTTTTAAATTAAATTCTTTTAAAATTCGCGGACGGCGCACAGACAACAGAACTGATTCTTAAGTGCCACAGTCTGCAATCGGAATTATTATTTATCATAAATCTCTGCGCTGTCGGCGAAATATTTTGATGTATTCTTCATAGTTTACATATAAATATGTTATTCAAAGGCTAAATGGGATAAATCTTGTCCAGACTACTTGTATTGTTGTGTAGTCCTGTTCGAAAAGATTTATTTAATTTAGTCGATTTATTGTTTGTATGTTAAAGTTATTGCCAACAACACATTAGTACGTTAGCTTTTAATATTAGTGACATTATAGTGTTAAAATTGCAAGTTCACAGGATGTAAGAAATCAAAAGCCACTAAGTACTCATATATGAACACGGTTCGTATGTTGTATTGTTATATTAAAGAAGAAAAGGTTAGTAGTTTATCCACGATTAAAATTAAACTTAGGGATTATGGATGAATAACGAAAAAGGTTATTGTTGAAAAATGTTTTTAGGTAATAAAAAATGGATTGAGCTTCTGTGACACCTTGTTGTTAACAATAAGTTAGGTTTTTTTGCAGTAAGGCGGCTAGGGGACGGTCGATTCAGTTTACGTCATTTATTATTCTATAAGTCCTGACTACAACACTCTTAATCTAGTAGTTCTCCTGAAAAATAATCTTTTCATAGTTGATTCAATATATAATGAATTACAACAGCACATCAAACTACCTCAAATTGAAAAAGATTCTCTCAAAATGTTAACTTTCATCATCGATAAGACCATCGTCACATCACTATTTTACCTCGAGACGAGTAATACTGAATCGACTGAACCAAACCGTGGCTATCTTCTGGGCTGTACACAAACTGCCGTAATGAACTCTATTCTTATACAAATAAGGTTAGTTTTCCTTTCACGACTGTATCACTGTAGTAAATAGTAAACGCTTTTTCGCTAACACTTCGTTCGCCATTACTGTTGCGAGGCATTGTTAATGTTTATTTACAAGGTCCCTATTAGTTATTGTATAAAAGTTTAGAGATGGCCATTTTCATAGGTACGTTGACTTAAATGTGAAAATGGTTTATCTAACATGTTGTTAAATAATAAATAAACTACATTGTACCACTATGTCTCTGTTTTATTTAATACCCTTTATAGACTAAGATCCCACTGCAAAATCATGCATGCATCGAATATTTGCTAAAAACCAAATTTTACGCATATTTATGATTAGGAGAACATATATTTACTAGGTTGCCTATCAAAATGTGGCCGCTAATATGTTTAATTCAATTATTGCTAATTCATTTATCGGAAAAAAAATTATTCACATGGTTTTTAAATAAAATATCATCCACGTCACGGCAATACACATAAGGACTCTGAAAAATCACGGTTGCCGTTGCGCACTTCGCCGTACCTCTTCGCAGCCAGGTGTAAACAGGTATATTCGATGCATGCATGATTTTGCAGTGGGATCTCGGACTATTAGAACTACGATTGATTATAGAAAGGTAGGTAATAAAACTGTTGAAATTGACGTTATAGGTGACAATGAAGAATAAAATAATGGAAATGTAAGTTATACTCCGATTTTTAATTCTAGGCAAGAAAATGACATTTGCAGTGTTGCAGATTTTTTGTATCAAATAAATAGTGATGTGGTTGAATCGTGTTTTCCAATTATAAGTTAGTCGTGAGTCGACATTATAATTATTTTCTTAAATATATAAATAATTTTTTTATATAAATAAAAATATGTAATTTACGGTAATTAAACAGAAAACATACACAGTAAGTAATTAAATCTATATTATTATATAAAATCAATTGCTGTTCGTTAGTCTCGCTAAAACTAGAGAACGGCTGGACCGATTTGGCTGAAAATTGATGGGGAGGTAGCTTAGAACTAGAAGGACATAGGCTACTTTTTATCCTGCCACGGGGACAAAGTATGCCACGGGCGAAGCCGCGGGACACAGCTAGTATTCTATAAAAAATATTTCCGTCATGTAATGTAGGTACTAGGCGAGCATAAACTGCAAAGAGGTTCATTCACTGATAAAAATAAAGAATGACTAAAGTATCTAGTCTATTGATTGCCGAACATCACTATTGTAGCGGGTCACCCTTTTTTGTATCAGTGACAGTTGCAGTTGTCATTTTCTTGCCTAGAATAAAAAATCGGGGTATAGAATAAGTTTGAAAAAGATGCCAGTAACAATAAAAAAGTTGAAACCATCATTATTTGCAATGAGGTTGATATGGAATAAGAGCAAACAATATCGAAACCGAAAGCTGTTTATTAACAGCTTATTACATTTTACAAGTTATTACAAGACCTAAAATAAACGAATTGTGTGAAAATAACGCAGGAAAAGACAGAGTAGGAGTGATATATGGAAGAGAAAAGGTATTTGTTACTAAGTGGGTATATATGAAATACGTTATGATAATAGAAAAATGGGAATTTAAAAATTTCCTCTCACCCATACTTATGGGTATGAATACTTATTCAATCATTTGTAATTACAGCATTACAAAACAATAAAACATCATACGAATCACGCCAATAAAACTTACCTATAGACTCAGACCAATAAAAAAGATAGATGAGACTGTTAGGATTGTAGGAATACTAAAAAAAGCAGCCGTTTTAGATATTATTTGTTTATTACAAAATTTTCATATAAAAAAGTATAAAAGTGCACTAACAATATACAACCTATTAAATTCACTGTACAACTTAACCTAACGTACTGAGAGCACCCCAAATTTTATTTAAATTCTTGTTTAAATCCTCCAACACATTCACCATACTGCTCATCGTGGACTGTATCAGACCCTTACCAGAGTCCTTTACTTCTAAAGTAGCAGTGTCATCTGATAATTCAGTCCTAAGAACTATACCTTCATGTGAGTCATTATATTCTTCATCGTCAACTTCGTACGAAAAATCTTTCATTTCTTCTTGTATATTCTTTAAAATCTTCAACAACTTTGGTCTGTTCTTCTCATCAGATTTTAAATCATTGGTTAATAATTCTTCAGTTTCAGTAATTACTTCTCTACGTTTTCTATTATTTGGCTTTACAATCTCAACCTCATCTTTGCTAATTTCATTCTCAATAGAAGCTTTCCTGTTATGTTTTTCTTCAATTTCACTCGTTTTAGTAGGTTTGTCACTTACTTTTGTACCTTTTCTTGAGTTTTTCTCAAGCATTTCATTTTTTGAAGAGGTCACACGTTTTGGTATATCTTTCATACTTGCACGTTTCCTAGAAATTTTCTCGAAGCGCATCGGTTTTTTCATTATATTTGCTCTAAAATTTCTGGAGTGTCTTTTATTGACCTTATTTTTATTAAATATTCGTCTTACTTCTCTGGTACCCTTATTCTTCAACACATTGACACTTTGTTTTGCTTTGTGCAGTATATTGTTTAATATACCTTGGGGATCCATATCCAAAATATTTCTACTAATTTTAGGTTTGAATCTTTGCAATCTTGATTTCAGTTTCCCAAAAGTTTCATAGTCGTCTGCTCTTTTAAATCTGTGTCTATTATTTTGAAACATCTCGTTTATTTTGAATATATCTCTATTAATATCAACAATTCGTTCTTTTAAAGCCTTATGATCAATCTCACTTGTATCTAGATCTTCGAGATCATGAGACAGATCTGTTGTGTGAGTAAGATCTGCAAAATCATTATTGACAGAACGTTTTACTTTTAAATTTTCAGAGGAAGCCTCACTAGTAGTTGTTGTATTAGTTTCATCTATATCTTGGCAGGCTTCAATCTTAGTGTTGGCTAGCACCCAGAAACCAAAAGACTTTGCGGGTAGTGTAATAAGCAGAGTTTTGAAAGGTCGTACGTGTTTCACGACTGGCTTAATATCGCCTTCGTAATACATAGCACGACCATTGACGATTATATTTCTGAAAAATAAGATAAACATTTCGACAGTAAATAAAAAAAATCATCAATATTTAGAATCTAGCTTCTTGGTACAAGATTTTCAATACCTGACATTCTCAGTTACTATGTTTTGGATAAAAACACTGACTACTACTTTTTTAAAACATATTTACATACATAGAACTACCCAGACCAATTCAAAAAGACATAATATTATGCATGTAAATATTTGCACGGAGTGGTAAACGATCTCACGACCTCCAAAGTTATAGTCTACCGCTCTAATCGCTGCAATACTCGTCATTTAAGAACATGAGTTCCGTATTAACTCACCCGCTAAGGTCATATCCAAGAATGAACTGCATTACGTCGCCGCCCTCCTCTCGTTTAGACAGCTTCACTGAGAATCTAGCAGGTTCCTCATCCATGTTCACTCCGAACAAAGTCACGGCTCCCGGTACTGGCTTTTGACGTAAAGATGTACAATGACCGAAGAGGGTTGCTTTCGGATTCTGTTCCATCTTTATATCGAGTACTCGCTCACCGACTAGGTTTTTGAATAGAAGTGCCATGTAGAAACTCTGAAATTTACCCGTGGACATGTTCAAAGACTTTGACAATATTCATGTGACCAAAGCACTAAATTAATAGTAGTATGAGTCCCATTCACAGAACAAAGAAAAATCCTTGTCCCATTATACTATGAAACCCTTAAGAGGATATATTAAAGTCACGGCACCAAGAACGAGATTATTTCGGGCCGGTTTTGTATATCGGGCCGTCATTGGTGACGGGCGTGCGGTGGACACATGGCCATAGTTTATGTATGTATCGATGTATCGCTAAATCGGCGCAGTCATCTCGTTCTCGGTGACGTCCCAATGACGGTGGTGGTGGCAAAACGCTCTAAGTGGAGTTCAAAATGCCGCCAGTTGAGGCTTCGATATATACTTTTTCACACCCCCACAAAGGATAGGTGTTAGTAGGTAATTAAGTATTGTTTTTTACTCTACTTATAAGTTACCGAAGATGAGGCATCAATTAATTAGTTTCAATACCAATCAATCAAAATAAAATATATAGGGCATTTAGTCTTACCAATGTAGGCTCGTACATCTCTTCTTCATCCAACTCCCGGTAGTGGATAGAAAAGCCATCCTTGGCAGCTATCCCCAGGCCGGCGAGCCAGTCGGCCGCCCTCTCGAACTGGTTGTACCGTCTCTGGTTGTTCTCCGTCAACCAGAGCGGCGTGCTGGAGTGGAACAGCAGCTGTTGCAGCTTGAGACGGCTCCGCTCAGACATACGTCTTAGTTGTTGGGATGAAGAGTTACTGGAAAATATAGTTCAACGTTAAAGCGACTACAAATTGAGATAAAACTAATCTTACGGTATTCCTGCAACAACGCGGTTCCCAAACCCGAGGGGGCCATCTCGAATCCGGAGATGGCCCGGGTCAAGCCGGGGTGCAAGGGAAATGCTCTTTGGGCCACCTTACACCCTGGCGTCAGAAGACCCTAGACGACGTGCGGTTTTAGTCGGTAAGAGTCCGACATAACCTGCCCCGCTGCCCGCGGGGTAGGTATCCATGAGTATTTCCGCACGGAAAAAAAAAAAAGAGGGTATTCCTGCAGGATGAAAAAGGGTGTTTTTATATTGAACACGTCAACATGACTTCACCTCACCTGATAGTCTTAGGATCGGGGGTAACCATATACATCGATAGTGCTACAGTAGTGGCCCTCAGCTTGACGGCCTCATACAGCGGCCGACGCTTAAAGGACACGGAGGAACACACACACTATAGGAGGAAGGAAACTCATATGCTGGTAAGGAATTCCAAATCTTTAGGTGCGGCAAAGAAAAGAGGCACCGAACCACTTGGTTCTTGATGGAATTATTTATGCTGTTTCCAACGTTCCGTTTCAGCAGCTAATGAAGCCCTTCCTACAGCTTTGAGGTCAAATCAACCTCAGATTCCTCTCGAAGTTATTCCTCAACTACTGAATCATTAAGTTAACTCCAGTAAACTGTGGCTTACCCATTCAACAGTAGCGCATCCATCATATCGTTAGACAACATGATATAATCCTTGAAGTCACTCTTGGAATCCGCCTGCAGGCATTTAGTGATGTCAGCACCCACCACCTTCCACTCCTTGGTACGCCCGGGGGGGAAGGTGTCGATGATCACGCGGAGAGTCTCCAGGTCATTCAAGTACTCCTCTATGGATTGATTCTTACATTCTGGAAAGAGAGATCCTAATCACTGGCAACAACCAAAAACCTCTGCCACTTTTCCTATGGTAATTAGCTAATAATCCCTTTGGCGCTGCAAGCTTTCACAGGCCACAGAAACCGCTTACCATGACGTTACTCACTCACTTGTTTACCACCTTAGTAGTATAAAAATTGGTAATTCATGTCATTAATAAAATCCTCCTTTTATCAGCATTATTATCCTGCGGTAGTCCTGGATACAACCACTATTAATGTACCCTCTCCGGGGTCTGCTTTCCGGGTTTACTTCTCAACTTCGCATGGATTTTGGCATCCATAGTAGTAAAAACATTGGCATACATTTACAATGACAAGCCAGCCTACATTTATTGGATCCACCCCTCTACCGGAACCCGCTGGTTTTGGTATAGTCAGAAATTTATTAACCACACACACAGCTTATAAAAAAAATTCTGATCTATGCCTTCCAATTCTCACTCTACTTACATCTCACCTCTGCAGGTATCAGGTATAGTATACCTTGCAATGCTACCTTCGTATGTTGGAAATACTGACCATAACCCAGTTCCCAGACGATGTCGCCAACCTTCGCCTTCTCGGCTACCGTCAGCATATTGAGCGCGGTGTTGGGGTCCCACATGCCCGAAGCTGTTCTCTCCTCGTTGTTCAACGCGAAGACCAGGTCGAAGCCGGTGGACTTTGCCCAGTGGATGAACTTCCTCCATTTCCTAGAAGTTGCGAAAATTTTACGTTTAGATTTAAATTTAAAATTTTAAATATTCAACGACATTCTACGCATCGCTCCCTAGACCCAAAATAAGCTTAGTTTAACTAGCTTGTGTTATGGGTTCCAGAATGCTGATAAACATACTTAGGTATATACTTTTTTTTTGTAAATACATACTTATTATACATAGAGACAC
This sequence comes from Lithosia quadra, assembly GCA_963576445.1. Taxonomy (NCBI): domain Eukaryota; kingdom Metazoa; phylum Arthropoda; class Insecta; order Lepidoptera; family Erebidae; genus Lithosia; species Lithosia quadra. Next base: position 545,614 of record OY754895.1, read on the forward strand.
CCAGACCAATGCAAATATACATGTTCATGCATAAAAATATTTGCACTGAGCGGGAATCGAACCCACGCCCACTGCGTAGCAGTCGCATGCACTACCGCTACGCCACAGATATTTTATGGTTAGGTAAAGGTAGAGAATGGGTATATCTTTCAGTATTTACAATATTGTATAATATAATATACAGCTCATGGCTACATGGTAACTGATTAAGTTAGCACACTGCAAGATTACGTTAAGGTCAGTGTTAGGATGGGTGACCATTATTAGCACTGAGGCACAAAGACCTCGGAGAGCATGTTAAACCGTCAGTCCCGGTTGCTATCCGAACAACTGTGGCATTCGTTACAGAACTTCGATATCGCTAGTGAGTTGTGAATCGGAATGTTTGGGGCACCACCAAAATATTCGGCACCCAATCCAACCTCATTTGCATACACACTTACTGATTAACTAACGACGCAAATGACAGTCGATCCCATAAAAGCAATTTTTGATGTAACCAGGATGGGCAGATCATCTGTAGCTAGTTTGCTACCCAATTCTCTTCGAAAAAAAGTTTATTAAAACTCTCAGTGCCATCTGTTGTACAATAGCCAGCAACTAAATTTCATCTGCAATCTAATAGATGGCGTTACCAAAATAACAAGTATAACTTACTTGTGTGTCGCAGCCAGATTCACCGTCTTCATTTCTACAGAAACTTTCTGAGGAATATCAGCGTCCAACACCTCTATCTCCAGGTCTTCGTCTCCCATAGGGAAGTCGATGTCGTTGATCGATATGGTGGTGTTGTGGAAGCTAATGTGCGCTGTGGACGGGCCCGCTATCCGGAGGTAGGCAGGAGTCAACGCAGAAGCCATGCAGATACATTCTTTGCTGGGGAATGTAGAAAAGCACTTGATATTACACTATCTGTCAATATTTTCGATATTTGCGAAATTTTACTGTTTCGAGCATAATTTTCGTCAATCAATCAATCTACCTACTATCTCAAATAAGTATATGGTAGTTAACTAAAAGACCCGGAACCATTCCGGCCGGGGTGGGAGTGGCCCTCTAGAGGGCTGCTCCGAGGCTCTCCACATGTTCCTCTGACTAGCAGAGGGCACAGTGGGGAGCGAGAGGGCGAGCTAATTGTCCGCGTGCCGACGGTTGGGTGACAGGACGACCGCCTGTCACCCTACACCCCACCGTCGACGAAATGGCGCGATGCTCACCCCACCTCCCTATCGGGAAATCGAGGTGCCATCTTAAAACCGTAGATGGCCCGGGGTCAGCTGGGGTGCGAGGTATATGCCTATTGGGTAACCTCACACCCCGGTAAAATAAGAAACATCTATAAACTTACCTACTGTATTTCTCACTGGATGAAAACAAATACTTAGGATCTACCGTAAAGCTGAGAAACCTGCTATCAACTAAATTCACATATTGCTCCGTCAATATCTTCACGCTATATGTATCACCGGCAACGAGGGTTACAGCACTCAGATACACAAGTATACACAAATATAAAATAGTACCCATTTCATATTATTTTAGTTTAAAAAAAGAAATAAAATGGAATGGAAGCGAACACAGTTTATATTAACGCCGGTTGAGGAAGTATTCATGTTGCGGTGAATGTGCGAAAGTGTACGTTTGTAAAAACTCCCAACGTTATAATTGGCACGTGCCTACATGTTTGATGTGTTAAAAACGTTGTTTTTTTTGTACAACTTACGTGGCAGACAAGCACACAGCCTACCTGATAGGAAGCGGTCACCGTGGCCTATGGACCTGTATAACACGCGCGTCACACTCGCGCTGTCGATCCTGGAAGAGGAGGTTGGGGGGGATTGGGAAGGGGAAATGGGAGAAGAGGGGCTAGTAGATTTTGTGCTGCTCTCACAGGAGACTTTTGTTTCCCCGCTGACAGCACAGAATCCCTACAGTGAGCTCTGTAGTGAGTAGTCCACCGAATTCACTATCCCAACTGATGTAGAGCATTACATTATTCTTGTTTTTCGTGTGGCAATCACCATGGATACCGGTCATTTATACAGGGGGATTATTTGTTTGTTTGTAATTTGTAAACTCTACCGAACCAACCTCACCTGCTGGTCGATGCACCTGCTAAACGGACAAGATTTTGGACCAGGCTTTGGCAGACATGCTGCGTGCTACTGCTACTAAGGAGTTGGGAGGTCAGACAGCAGTCGTACGCAGAAAAGCCGACATGCCAAATAATAACAATCAGTGGGTCAAAGCTATTGGGAAATCGCTATGAGGATGATAATGAATCATCGATCATCTTCAACCAATGATAATATATCTTCAATTAATATTGAACCAATGGTAATGGGAATATTCAAGTCACAAGTGAAGCCTTCAGGGTAGGCAGCGCTTGTGTAACACCCATAGTGTTGCACACGTCCATAGGCCACGGTGACTGCTTTCCATCAGGTGGGCCGTGTGCTCGTCTGCCACCTACTTAGTATAAAAAAGTAGGTAAGCGTGATTCATCGTAGACCACTTATAAGGTGAATCGTTAGTAACAAATGATCAAGTACCTAACTGCGAGTTAATCTGGGCCTCGATTCTGCTAAAGGCAAACCACTGTAATACCACTGGCACTCCAAAAATGCTATGTAATTGTAGACTTTATCGCTATACAGTTAAAGTCTAAAATCAAATGAAAAGAATTCATTTAACTTTTTCATTCGCTCTACAAAATATCATTTGACTTTAGACTTTAACATGATAACAATAAAGTCTACAATTAAATGGAATTTTTTAGAGAGTCAGTGGTATATCAGTGGTTTGTCTTTAGCAGAATCGAGGCCCAGGTACGTTATCTGATAACTATGAATTCTTATTACGCCCTGCGACATAAAACTGCTGATCAGAAATGCTGAAGTGTAATTGTAGAAGTACATTGTTTACAATGTACGTAGTGGCCGCGTTACACAATGTTGTGTATATGTCACGTTTGGACGTAACGGTTTGACCTTCAAATACCTAAAAACTTTGCAAATGTGTGCAAAAGTTTTAACCGACTTCGAAAAGGAGATGTTTGAGAACCGTCTCCTTTTTAAATGTTCTTGTTTTCTACGTATGTTCAGGGATAACTTTTTACTCGTATACTGTATAGACGGTTTGCAAAATTGTTTTATCAGACTGGTATTTGTTTCGACGGAAAATATCGAGGTCCAGCCAAAATCCGCAGTTAAGACTGGTAAAGCGGACCCCAGACTCCGAAGTGAAAGCTTTGGGATTAACGCTAGGTTGAAGATGCTTTTGAAATCAGTTATTTTTTTACCAAATAGTACCTACCTACTTATATACACTCGAGAGCAATGAATCCGGGTCACTTAAAGAATCCTAAAAATCTCGGAAACTAAAAATGCTAGGTTAATGCAATAAATTGTATTTAATAGACAATGTAATACTCCTTAAATGAAGGTATTAAAACTTCTTAGTTATTGTAAAGTTATATCATAAAAAAATCAAATTTGAAAAAGGGCCACTTTCGAAGATGGAACTACGAAATTACAGCATTTGGTTTTGCTTTTGTTTGTAATCTGTCATTTATGTGGGTACATAAACCATGTTGATAGTGCTCTATATTCATTATTCAAGCTGAAATTATGTCGCTTACGCCTGAAGAATGCACCAGAATACTTACAATGCTGGAAACCGGCCGGAGTCAGCGCGATACAGCCAGGACTGTCGGTGTGTCGCTGTCAACAGTACAAAGAGTTCTCCGACGTTACGAAGAAACTGGTTCTAACCTACGCAGACCAGGAACGGGCAGAACCAGGTGTACCACAGCACGAGAAGACCGATACTTGGTGAACACCATGCTTCGAAATCGCTTTCTCACAGGAACTGAACTCACCAATCAGTTTCGACGCCTCGGAGGAAGTAACCCAAGTGCATGGACAGTAAGACGTCGGCTTGCTGAATCTAACTTAAAACCCCTTAGACCTGCAAACGGCCCTAAACTGGAGCGTGGGCATCGTATTTCGAGACTAAGATATGCCCAGAGCCACGTAAATTGGAGTATTGAAGATTGGTCAAAAGTTATGTTCTCCGACGAATCAAAATTTATGCTCTACAAGCACGATGGAAGACACAGAGTGTATCGAAGACCAGGGGAAAGATTCAAGCAAGCATGCATCGAAGAAAAAGTAGCCTACGGTGGTGGGTCTGTACTTGTGTGGGCCGGAATTTCTTCTGAAAGTCGCACAGAGCTGGTGATCATAGAAAACGGCTCTTTAACTAGCGTAAGATATGTGGAAGAAATCCTCAATGATCACGTTGGTCCATTTATGGTCAATTTAGGTGAGGATGCTATATTTATGCATGACAATGCCCGACCTCATACAGGTAGGATTGTGAATGACTACCTTCAAGAGATGAACATTACTCGTATGGAGTGGCCAGCGCGCAGCCCGGATATCAACCCGATCGAGCATGCTTGGGACGAGCTAGGCAGATGCGTAAAACAACGAAACCCTCCCCCAATCACGCTTCGTGAGCTCAAAATTGCTCTCACAGAGGAATGGGAGAATATTCCCCAAAATCGTATAAGGAACTTGGTGTACAGCATGCCAAACCGCGTAAACGCAGTAATGGAAGCACGAGGAGGCAATACGAAGTATTAAAATTCAAGAAAATCGTAATAAAGTTCAAAAATTTCATGTTTCCTATTTTTGTTTTAAGGAGAGATCAGCAGTTTTTTTCTTTATGTAATTTTGTGTTAATAAAATGTATGGTGACTCATATTTTTTTTACTTTCATTTAAGGAGTATTACATTGTCTATTAAATACAATTTATTGCATTAACCTATCATTTTTAGTTTCCGAGATTTTTAACATTCTTTAAGTGACCCGGATTCATTGCTCTCGAGTGTATTACCTACTGAAATTTAGAAGTAGGTAACTAATAATATGCTAGATTTACTCAAGCCTTTCGGCACATGATTCCTGCGTTGTCGCCCCAAGATGTAATGTATAGAATTTCAATTTTACACCATACCTACTACCAGATAGCGCAGTTAGTCAGAGTATTCCCTCTAGAAACTGACTGGTCGCAGATTCAAATCCCATCCTGGATGTTGACTACTTTATTATGGTTTCTTGAACTAGGATCTAGAGCTGTCATTCCTTTGGTGGTGGGGAAGGAGGTGGCACTTTTGAGCCCAGAGTTCACTCTCATGCTCCCCCTTTCTATGATTGGTTTCTTTTGAATTATAGGTACCTACGGGAGCGACTGCCGTCTGTCTTCGAAAGGTAAGCCTGCGCCGGATCTACTACTCGTTCAAGATTAGAAGAATCAATCTTCAAAATGATTTCAATGACTTAGAATGTTTTATCAGCGCGTTATTACTTTATTGCATATCGGCTGACGAAGATTCTGTATCGTTCACAAACTCGATAAGCAGGTGCGTTAGTATTGAGTATCTTGATAAAATATTATGTCAAGTCACTGTTCCTTCGCGTGAATGGGCCCATGAAGAAATTGGCAAGTAAGTAACAAAGGTCAAATTGGTAGATTGATAAAACACGTCACGTAGGTACCTATTAGTGACGTCACAACTTTGTAAACATTATAATTTGTTGTACTTTGACCTCATTAGGTATCAATCTCAATCTATAGGGAAAGTACCAGCTCTAAATACTGGAGTTAGCAAATTTTTCTCAAAGGAAACCTTCCTTTAATACCTACCTATTTAAAAAAAAACAAATCTGAATTCAAATAGTTTCTTTGAGACAAGAAACTCGTTTGTCGCAATTGGTAATCGAACCGACTAAAATCCGAAAAATAACATCCTGTACCTACTCCCATGGACTTAGACTGACAAGGACTACCTACATCTATATTAGTTGGATGAAATGACATGTGCTGTAGGGCTTGAATATTTTTGTGTCAGAGTGTTCCATGGAAAGGAAGAGAGACTGATTGGTCTGTACGACTTTTAATTTGAAAATGTTTCAAGCACCAGCACCAACCATTTAAAATATTAAAATACCAGCCGTACCTTAGTAACACGTTCTTTTCTACCTTAGTAACATATAATATGCTGTTGATCTACGAACAACTTGTTTCAAGATTGATTAAGTAACCTTCTGAAGGACGTTATGACGTTATAATGATTTGCTAATAAGATAACAAACAAAGTTATCAGCACAACAACATAATACAAATTAAAAGTGTAGTTATCCAATGAATAATCTTTTAATCCGATACAAAGACACAATACTATAGGTACCTACCGGTACCTACTTAACAAAATGAAAAGAGTCGTGAAGAAAGGTAGGTAACATAGATCCAGATAAAGGTAGCGCAGATAAGAAGTCCACACACGAGTCGACATGTCTCTTGTGGTTGTCAGTTCATTTAAATAGGATCGGCGTTGATTAACCTGCTACTTGTGACTTAAAGATAGGATTGAATACATTATAAAGTACATAATATAGCTAATAGACCATCTGTAATATGCACTGATAAGTTAAGTGGCGTCTATTTCGATTTTACCGCCTCTAAATTATTTTAAATACTGCCGAGTTATTATAAATGGGGTGGCTCAAAGACCCCATAGCCATGCCAAAATTACAAAAAAATACTGTCCGGCTGTCACAATTTTATGACGAATTCCTAGCTGTCATTTTACTTTACTCTGATTCTGACGTCTTGTTTGCCATGGCTGACTTATGTCATTTTTATTAGTCAGTGTTACTCATCCGACGATGTTTCTGTTATTTATCTCGAAATATTTCAGCAAATTACAAAGTTGCAAACTGCTATTAACACTGATAATCACTTTCACGAATACCTAATAGTGATTAATGACGCATGTCCCATGCGATCAAGTGGGAGGTTTAGCTGCTTTTTATATTCCAATGTTTACTGTTGTGAGTGTTTATATTAGTCAAAATGGATAGCAGTGATGATAAAAGAGACGATGCGAGTGTGCAGAAGAAGGAAGTACTATCTAATTTACAGAAAATATGTTTAGTGTGCGGTGATAAGGCCCTAGGTTATAATTTTAACGCTATATCTTGCGAGAGCTGCAAGGCGTTTTTCCGTCGTAACGCACTAACTAGCAAAGAGTTCAAATGTCCGTTCACGAACAACTGCGAGATTACTGTGGTCACGAGACGATTCTGTCAGAAATGTCGTTTAGGAAAGTGTCTCTCTATTGGAATGGATAAGCAGTTCATCATGTCCGAGGACGATAAAGCAGAAAAGAGGAGAAAAATAGAAGAAAACAGAGCGAGGAAGAGACAGTTGCGTGACCCTGAGGATGCTGTGTCCAGTTCAAAGAACCCTAAACGGGACGATGATAGTGATACTACGTACAACTCCGTGCCAATACAAGATTCTATTGTCCAATACGACAATTTAAGTACGACATGTAGTCCAAGTAGTACCATGATGCAGTCTCCGTTATCTAACAACGAAATAGAATCGTCAATTCAGTCACCTGCTTACCAATTCCCTCCAAACATACCACCAATTGTTGAAACGCCTACTAATGAAACACAGTACCCGTCGAGTGATACACAGTATATGAAAGTTTACCCAATAGATGAGAAGTCGGTGATAAACAGAGCAATCTATCAGAGAACAATTTCACCGCTGGACCCGTACAATGAATATGATAATGTTGATAGCAATATGTACACCGAACCTGCTAAACAGAGTTCTATACGGTATGTATCAGATTAATTACTTATTAGAATATTGTTTGTATATAACTCATTAGTATCTGGGGAAATGGATGGAGTGGCCTCCAAGCATTGTGGGTAGACCGTGTCTACCGGTGTGGCTAACGGTGTCCCCACTTGAAATAATAAGAATAAACTCATTAAGTAGTATTATGAATTTTAGAATTCAAAGAATACATGATTAGTTTACAAATTTACAAATTTAATGGACCTAGTATGAAGCACAGTAATCAGGTTATAGAATTTTTCTAGGATTTTATACTTTTAATACAAAGCTAGATTAGATTTTTTTTTAAATTACGAATCTCTTTGGTTTTAACTAAACATTACTCTCAACGTCCCACTATAAAAATTATATATATTAATCTTTACGGTATAAATATTTTATTTTATATAGTTGCGTAGTATTCACTGTATTATGGTTGATGTTATTACCTAATCTAAAATGAAATAAAATAAAATAACTTCATATTTTTTATTTGGAAATACCAACCAACCTTGATACATGATTTGCACAAAACCTTGTTTATGTTAATAGTTATAGTTGAGTTAAACTTATCAGTCTTATTAGATACTATCAGCACCCTGTTTTTGCCCCCAACATTACCAACTCGTGATACTACACCTGTTCACCTAACCTACAGTATTTTAATTAAGTCACAGAATTTACGCATCCATGCACAAACCATCAAAAATGCCACAAACGCTATGTTTCTAAAGTGCTTTTTAAGTAGACTGATTTTGGTATACTAAAGTATACTATGTCAGCACAGCATGTCATTTTATAAAATACTAGCTTCCGCCCGCGGCTACGCCCGTGGAGATCGAAAATCGGAAATTATAGCATGTTTTTAACATAATACCTAACAACATTCAAATATGAGTCGTTAAATTATACATTGTTACAGAATGCCTTGAAGAAATAAAGGTTCACTGCTCGTTCCCCGTAGGTGATAACGTTTTATGTCAGATACTAAGTTTTTAAATTGGACAGCCCAATAGTCAATTTGACTTTAATTCATAATATCAATTTGACAAGCGTTGTGAATTGAGATTTTAACCCTGACTTCATGAAAATATTCTATAATTGAAACTATATTTTTTTCCTTAATACATTTCAATCAGCATTATTAATAAAAATTCCCTCGAAGTTTTGAGGTTGTTTTTATTAAAACCAACCTGAATGTTGGAAAATCCAAGTCCGTCAAATCAAACATTTACACATAGTTGAATCATATAAACCTATTCTATCATAAAATTATAAATTACTTGTGTGTGTGCGTTAGAAATATACCTATTAAAAATACCTATACTTGGGTTATGAATCTAGGTAAGCGTGATTCGTCATAGACCACATCGTCACTTACCATTAGGTGAAATAGAGGTCAAACTTAAGCCTATCATGAATAAAAAATGTTAAATTAACAATACTGAATACATAAATGTTTTTTTTTTTTCAATTCTTGTCTGTTTTTTAGCGACACACGAAAACTACTGAACAGTTTTTAATGTGGTTTCTTTTTCTATTAGAAAGTTCTTGATCAGACTTAAAATCTGCCATAATTATATATGTTTGATTCTAATTGGATTAAGTAGAACCGGAGATATGACCAAAACCGATAACTTATCTCCGCGCGGGCAGAGCCGCGGCAATCAACTAGATTCAAAAAATCACTATAGAAAAATAGATGGCGGGCGCTTATAATAAATAACCTTTTTCGGAAACCTGAGAACCTATTACCTATACCAATAAATACGCAAAAAAAAAAGAATATTTTAACTTTTAATAGCAAATATTGATCTTATTTTAAACGATAGAAATCAAGAAACCATCTTATCACTTACTATTTTTGGCATCAGATAGAAAGAGACAATAAATAAAATCTAGATTCTCTTTTTTATCACAGACATAACATGAGCATGAGCGATATCTATCGCGTGGACAATTAAAAGTATAATGACGTCACGTTAGCCATTTGGCAATTGACGTCACCGTTAAATACATACCTTGTTAAGTAAGAACTAAGCGGTACGGTGCCTCTTTTCTTTGCCGCACCATAAAGACCTGGAATTCTTTACCAGCCCACGTGTTTCCTTCCTCATACAGTCCCGGGTCCTTTAAGCGGGGCGTGAATAACTATTTGATGAGGCCGTCAAGTTTAGGGCCACCATTATGGCACTGTCGGTTTATGTAATGGGCACCCCCTTCCTGAGACTTTACCTTTAGCTTACCATCAGGCAGGATGAAATCATATCGACGCGACCGATATAAAAAAACCTTGCTACAGAAAAATATATTATTTCCGTGGAAAAAAGGAATCGAAAAGCAAATATACAGTCTTATTTATGGACTAAGAATTCGTGCAATGAATTTCGTTAAATACTATGGTAGGCCCCAATTCTTTTAACGTCTCGTGATTTAGTCGCGATAGCGCTGTCGAGAATAACAATATAATCAAAGTGGACACAATAAGTGCTAGAGTCCATTCGCAAAAATAAAATAGGCAGTAAGACTCATCTTCAAGCAACAAACAATGGAAAATTATGTTCTATTTTGTAGAAATGACTCATAACTCTATGGTACTTAACTAAATTGCCAGTAGGTACTCGTACCTACACATGTGTTAGCAACTGAGCCAACTTGGATTATTTTTTTATACTACGTAGGCAGACAAGCACATGGCCCACCTGATGGGAAGTGGTCACTGTGGCCTATGGACGTGTGCAACTGTGCAACACTAAGGGTGACACACACGCGCTCCCTTCCCTGAAGGGAAGGGTGGAGGGCTAGGAAGATGTGGGGTGAGGAGGGATACAGTAAGCTCTAGCTACCCTACTTACCGGCGGGAACACAACACGATAGTTATTATGGCTGCGGTCTTCTGTAGGGCGGAGGTACTACCCCAGTCGGACGGCTCATTTTAGACGGGAGATACCGTCGTGTCCTACCTCCTCCGCTTCCTCTTCCATCATGATACATGATTACCATCAGCTGGCATCTTCTACTATCTAATAAGGTGTGTCTCCACAGGTCCTTACTCACGAACGGCGATAGTTCAGCTCCATACAAGGAGCCGGCGTCGCGGCCGCAGCACATCTGTGAAGAGATGCCTTCCACCAGTAACAACCCTGACGCCAACAAGGCCCGGGATATACTGCTGGATGTTGAGAGGTAAAACTGCACGAAATAACATAACATAACATAACTCACGCCTATATCCCCGAAGGGGTAGGCAGAGGTGCTAGCACCCACATTTCGCCAGTTTATGTTTAGGTCCCAATGTAATAGGGTGCGGGCCGGAACCTCCACGTGGTGCACCTGGGCAACGGAGGCGAGCAGCGCCTCCCACTCGCCACGGGAGACGCTGCTGCCTGCGGCCAATCCGGCCGGGGTGGGAGTGGCCCTCTAGAGGGCTGCTCCGAGGCTCTCCACGTGTCCCTCTGACTAGCAGATGGCACAGTGGGGAGCGAGCGGGGGGCGAGCTGATTGTCTGCGCGCCGACGGTTGGGTGACAGGACGGCCTCCTGTCACCCTACACCCCACCGTCAGCGAAGTGGCGCGATGCTCGCCCCACCCCCCCTTTTGGGGGGTCGAGGGGGCCATCTTAAAACCATATGCCCATATGCCCATTAGGTAACCTTACACCCCGGTTACTAAGGCCCGAGACGGCGTGCGGTTTTAGTCGGTTCGATCCCGACATAACCACCCCCGATGGCCGACGGGGGTGGTATCCATAGGGATTTCCGCACGATAAAAAAAAAAAAAAAGGTCCCAATGTAATAGGTGGCGAGCCAATTGCCATTAACCGGGCACTTATAAACCTGCGATAAATACACACATAACTTCGAAAAGCATCGAAAAGTCATTGGTGTGTGCCATGGTGAACCTGGGATCGAACCCGAGACCTCGTCTCAGCAGTCGATTACCCAGACCACTATGGAGGGTTATACGAAATAACCATACTGTTTAAAATGTACCCTTTTTTATCGTGCAGAAATCCCCATCTACCGTCCCCGTCGGCGATCGGGGGTGGTTATGTCGGGATCGAACCGACTAAAACCGCACGTCGTCTCGGGTCTTAATTACCGGGGTGTTTTTTTTTATACTACGTAGGTGGCAGACAAGCACATGGCCCACTTGATGGGAAGCGGTCACCGTGCCCTATGGACGTGTGTAACACTAAGGGTGTCACACACGCGCTGCCTACCCTGACTGGAAGGGGTGGGACTAGATAGGGGTGAGGGGAGGAGGGGTACAGTGAGCTCTAGCTACCCTACTTACCGGCGGGAACACAAAACGATGGTTATTATGGCCGCGGTGTTCTATAGGGCGCAGGTACTACCCCAGTCGGACTGCTCAGATCGGATGGGTGATACCGAGATCAGTTCATTTCCAAGCTTGTTTATCGACTAAATAATCTTGAATTTTGAATTTAAGTAACGTATAAAGTAAGGTATAAAGCATTTCCCTCGCAACCCAGACCAAAATGCATACTCTCGTAAAATTTGTAGCTATCCGGAAGATTGGAGTGAAAAACGTCGATCGGCCGACTCGGCCGTGGATAGCTATCGAATACGTTATCGTTATCGACACTGATAAGGCGCCACCTTGCTGGCGAATTGTTGAGGATAACATGCCATTCGTTCGCGAATCATATTTCAATTTCAATTTCTTTATTTTTTAAAATAGTGCAACGTAATTACATCTTTTTGACGTCGAAAACTACTTAATACTAAGTTTACCACCGCTTCCTAAGCGCTAGTGGAGAAGAAACGGCGCAACAAACTCCACTGCTGCATTTTCAGACGTCAGTTTATACATAGATATCTTAAGACTAAATATGGATGAATGTACATTTTTGTCTCGTGTCAATATAAATAAAGGTATATATAAAAAAAAATATAATAAATTTTAACCCAAGTTAAACAATAAAATAATTGAAAATGTCAAAATATAGTAGGTATTGTCGAAATATAATCTCTAATTGCCTCATACTCATGAGCTAACAGGAACAGTACAAACGAACAATATGAAAGTAGTTTTGTTAATTATTTCGAATTGTAGAAGCGAATATACATACATACAGTCACGCCTTTATACCTGAAGGGGTAGGCAGAGGTAAATTACCACCCAAATGTTACCAATCTCTGTATTCCGTCCTGTCTTTCGTAATAGAGGGTGAGCCTATTGCCGTATTCCGGGCACTATTGTTTTTTTATATATAGGACACGTTAATTTGACTTCACCTCGCCTGATGGTAAACTGAAGGTAAAGTCTCAGGATAGCGGTCATCATTACATACACATACCATGTTAACAATCTCATCAAAAGAGGATTGTCGTCGCAGCACCGCGTGACACCCACCGGTCCCACTAGTGCTGCGACCACAATCCCGTTATTACCCGTATTTATATTGTTGACTCTAACCACGCAACTGGTGCTAAGTTTGAGCTATACAGGTGTCCTATGGCGATAGCACATGGAAGGAAAGTACCTTTAATAATATAAATAAACAACTTAACTGCATTCAAAGATTTTAGAAAATTCTTTTGTGGATGATAGAGGGCTTGTAATTACGTAATTCTTAAAACAACGTGGCGAGATAAATAAAAAGGAAAATAGAAATGGTATGCTAGGTAGGTACCTACCTACCTTTTTTTCCCTATCGATAAGCCACAGCCATATCAGTCCCCAGCATTAGCAGGGTTTTTTTAAAACAATAATTAAATTTACTTTGAATAAAATTTCAAAGCAATGATTGTATGCTAACTGCTCCCAATGATTTTCTGATCGGAAAAAGTTTTATCGGAAAATTAATCGGGCGGAGAATCTAAAAATAATGTTTAGAAAAAAATTGCAATATTCTTCATTGTTTCCGTAGTTCGAACGAATTACGTTAGACGGCTCCACCGGCGCCCTAAGCCGTCGAATATATCGGAAAATTTCCATCATCCAGAGCTCACTGTACCCCTCTTCCCCCACCCCTTCCTAGCCTCCCCACACCTTCCCAGCTCTCCCCCTTTCCTTTCAGGGTAGGCAGCGCGTGTGTGACACCCTTAGTGTTGCACACGTTTATAGGCCACAGTGACCGCTTCCCATCAGGTGGGCCGTGTGCTTGTCTGCCACCTACGTAGTATAAAAAAAAAGCATCTAGAATGGGTCCAGGTAGCTCAGTTAGTCAGAGCATTCCTCCTGTAAGGGACTGGTCACGGGTTCAATTCCCCTCCTGGTTGATCAATTTTTCCGATCAGAAAATCATTGGGAATAATTTCCTTATTTCACAGGATAGAGCCGAACTCCATGGAATCCATATTGTGCGAGGCCATCAAGCTGGAGTTTGAAGCTTACACTTCGGTCAACACCTGCAGCGGGTCTTCTAGGGAGCTGAACGAGGTACGTTAAACTCAGTATTGGCAGAGTGCCTATACTGAGTTTTTGCGTTTTTACACTCGCTAGTGAGCACGTAAACGCAATTTTTTATTTATACCACTTAGGTGTCAGACAAGCACACGGCCCACACTGATGGAAAGCGGTTACCGTGGCCTATGGACGCGTGCAACACCAGGGGTGTCACACTCGCGCTGCTGACCCTGCAAAAACCTTCTAATGCCCTTCTTGAAGAACCCCATATTGTAGCCAGCAGAAATTTATATGGGACTGGATTAGCGCCGCCTGGCGGCAAACATTGGAATCATTTTCCGGTGAGCAAGTTAGCTCCTAATGTGACACTCGGATTCACTTAACTCAGTGACAGTTCCGATCAGAAAATCATTGGGCATTTATTTACTTCGTATGTGTACTTGCAGGTGGAGAGAGCCAAGTTAAACGAGTTGATAGTAGCAAACAAGGCGCTGAACGCTCCCATCGACGATGACATATCACAGCTAGTTGGGGACACTGCCACCACGGCTGGCATCAAGGTATGTACTGGTGGATAATAAAATTCAACATACCAATCCATACTCTACTAGCGGATCCGACAGGCGTTGTCCTGGATACCGACTGCAACGCCATCTGCCGGGTTGATTGCCAAAAAATTTCATTCTAATCGGTCCAGCCGTTTAGGAGGAGTCCAGTGACAAACACACGTACAATAAAATCTATCTACATAAAAGGAAGTAGTGTTAGTTACACAATTTATTATAACTAAAGAACGGCTGAACCGATTTGGCTGAAAATTGGTGGGGAGGTAGCTTAGAACTAAGAGACGGAGGTATAGGATACTTATCCTGCCACGGGCGAAACCGCGGGGCACAATTGGAGTATCTGTTTGTAAAATTAACATAACCGCTTTTTACTATGTTCATTTGGATGTATACAAGGTACATATACCAAAACATTTGTATTTAAATTCTATTATAAGTGAGTGGAAATCAAAGATCATAATATATTTGGTGGACTCAGTATATTATAATGACACATCGGATACACAAGATAAAAAAACAAGACAGCTATAAAAATAAAAGGCACAGACCATCTTCTCAAATATAAACAACTAGGTGGTTTGTGAACCAGCCAGGATTACAATAGGATAAAACCTCCATAGTGGTCTGGGTAATCGACTGCTGAGACAAGGTCTCGGGTTCGATCCCAGGTTCACCAGGGCACACACCAATGACTTTTCGATGCTTTTTGAAGTTATGTGGGTATTTATCACAGGTTTATAAGTGCCCGGTTAATGGCAATAGGCTCGCCACCTATTACATTGGGACCTAAACATAAACTGGCCAAATGTGGGTGCTAGCACCTCTTTCTACCCCCTCGGTGATATAGGCGTGAGTTTATGTTATGTTATGTTGCATTTAAATTGTTTTGTGTCTGTCTGTCTGTCAGCTGTCCGTTTGTTCCGGCTAATATCTGAAACGGCTCGACCGATTGTGACGAAACTTTCACTGGCAAATAGCTAATGTTTGTTACATTAGCTATTTGCCAGTAAAAGGGAGTAACTAGGCTACTTTAATTTTGGAACCATATCCTCATTTAGTCCGTATGCGAGAGCATTTTGACGCTTGTTCAAGATTTTTGTCTCGAGGTATACTCATGCGCAGTCGTATTACAGGATGGGCAGAACAAACACGATCCCCGGTTGATAACGATAGTGAACCTAACGGCGGTGGCAATACGGAGGTTCATCAAGATGGCCAAGAAAATCAACGCCTTCAAGAACATGTGCGAGGCAGATCAAGTAAGTCTCGACCTTATGCTAGTACATTTAAGGTGCATTTCAATTCGTGAATTTCACCAGTATCATCTTTTGAACCTTTTCCCAAGTCGGCTGCAATTCAATATTTGCCGACTCCAAAAAAGGTGGACGTTCTTAATTCGACCTTATTTTTTTCTTATATTGGTCACGTCAATATGACTTCACCTCGCCTGATGGTAAGCTAAAGGTAAAGTCTCAGGGAGGGAATCCCCATTACAAACACCGACAGTGCCACAATGGTGGCCCTCAGCTTGACGGCCTCATCAAATGCTTTTTCACGCCCCGCTTAAAGGACCCGGGACTGTAGGAGCACTGAACCAATTTTAATGATTCTTTTTTATTTGATAGCTGGCGCTTTCCGCGTGTCCGTTGAAGGCGGTTTTTTTTTTCTTTGAAAAATTTTTCGTGAAGCGACTACCATCTGACCTCCACAAACTGTAGTTAGACCAGTGTTGTTGGAATTTTTAGGGCTCCGACTACCCGTAACGTCTGCCATATGACAGATCATATGTTTTTATGGCAACCGAGATCGACAGTTTAGACCCAGAGGGGTCTCAGTGTTAAAAACGGTCACCCATCCTAAATCTGACCTGGCTAGTATCGCTGAACCACAGAACACTTATATCCATAGAACGGTTATGATGTCTTAATCGCATACATTTCGCGTCACATTTCGACAAGCCACACCCACAATGTGATGTCATTTTCGTACTGTGGAAAAATAGTGAGGAGACACACAAGAGATTATCGATATTCATAATCTGCATCATTATTCTCTGAACCTTTTTCCCAACTCAGTTGGGGTCGGCTTTCCAGTCTAACTGTGATGCGGCTAAACTTCGATATTTTCCGTGGAGCGACTGCCATCTGACCTCCACAACCAATGGTCAATATGACCAATGGCGATATCATAGTTCCAAGATAGACTGGTTGGACTTTTGTGGGCTCCAACTACCCGTAACGTCTGCCATAGATTTTTGTATGACAACCGGGACCGACGGCTTAACGTGCTCTCCGAGGCACTAATAAACATGCGATAAATAGGTACACACATAACTTCGAAAAGTATTTGGTGTGTGCCATGGTGAACCTGGGAACCTGGGATATTCATAATCTGCAATGGATATTAAATTACTATTTTGTGTCCTGAACGCGGAAGCGGTTGTCTAACGAGAGCGCGATTAGGAAAGCGTGCAATATATTGCACCCTCTTGGCACGGGTGCCACGCCCACTTGCCCATTCTATCTATACTCTGATTTTTAATTCTAGGCAAGAAAATGACATTTGCAGTGTTGCAGGTTTTTTGTATCAAATAAATAGTGATGTGGTTGAATTGAGTTTTCCAATTATAAGTTAGTCGTGAGTCGAGATTATAATTCTTTTATTAAATATATAAATAAAATTTTTATATAAATAAAAATATGTAATTTACGGTAATTAAACAGAAAACATACACAGTAAGTAATTAAATCTATATATTGTATAAAATCAATTGTTGTTCGTTAGTCTCGCTAAAACTAGAGAACGGCTGGACCGATTTGGCTGAAAATTGATGGGGAGGTAGCTTAGAACTAGAAGAAGGACATAGGATACTTTTTATCCTGCCACGGGGACAAAGTATGTCACGGGCGAAGCCGCGGGACACAGCTAGTATTCTATAAAAAATATTTCCGTCGTGTAATGTACTAGGCGAGCATAAACTGCAAAGAGGTTCATTCACTGATAAAAATAAAGAATGACTAAAGTATCTAGTCTATTGATTGCCGAACATCACTATTGTAGCGGGTCACCCTTTTTTGTATCAGTTACAGTTGCAGTTGTCATTTTCTTGCCTAGAATTAAAAATCGGAGTATAGATAATATTTCTGTGGGCTGAACCGGTGTGTATTTTGGTGCAGGTGGCGCTTCTAAAGGGGGGCTGTATAGAGATGATGGTGCTTAGGAGTACGATGACGTACGATGGACAGAGAAATCAATGGAAGGTATGTTTTTCACACGTTTATGACAAATCCTACTAATATTATAAACGCGAAAGTTTGTAAGAATGTATGTCTGGATGTATGTTTGCTGCTCTTTCACGCAAAAACGGCTGAATGGATCTGGCTGAAATTTGGTACAGAGCTAGATTAAGTCCGGAATAACATTTAGACTAGTTTTTATCCCGGGAACAGGTTCCCGTGGTTGTAGTGGGAACCGAATTTTACGCGAGCGGAGCCGCGGGCATCAACTAGTATTCTATGAAAGTAAAATATCATTCCCGCAACCCTTGGAGACATATATTATATAATTATATTGCCGGGATAAAAATTTAACAGTTGATAATATTAGTCGACCGAGTTGTCGATTATGACTAAAAACTTTATGGTCAGGTTATCTTATCTATGGTTAATTCCAGTTAGCTTATTTCTAAAAATTTGTTTGAGCCATCGAGTAACACGTGGGAATTATACAGGGTGAATTTTCCAACTGGGTGGTGAATGGCCAAATCTAAAACCATCGCGAATAGCGAAAAGTGCTGAAAGAAGTCAATTAAGACTAAAAACTTTATGATAAGGTTCTCTTATCTATGGTTAATTCCGATTGGCTTATTTCTAAAATTTGCTTGAACCATCGAGTAACACGTGGGAATTATACAGGGTGAATTTTCCAATTGCGAATAACGAAAAGTGCTGTAAGGAGTCTCGGGGCCGAGTTTAATTAAAGTTAAAACTGCATCATTGGCTGTTTAAAAAATCAGTAGTCTTAGCCAGGAGTCGAACTCATTGATTTAAAAAAAACATCCTGTATCTAAATACACCATTCAATAGTGTTGCTAATAAGCAACGAATTCTGAAAAGTAATAAATGATGGCAAACTTAGGAAACATCTGATTTATGGGTGTTAGGGAAATCCTAATAACGATAACAGGCAATTGTACTAATAATTTAAAAAGGGGGGGTTTTTATTTCTTTTTATTAGTTTTTTAGAATTTTTCATTTGCATAATTTTATATCATGTTAGTAGGTACAGTTGAATGAAATGATAATTGCGTTAAAAATCATTAGGCGGGTCCACACAGAGCGAGCAGCCTCGCGAGGTATTTGCCGCGCGAAGCAGCTCGGTTGGTGTGGACGTGCCTCGGCCGAGGCAAGCGCGCGCGCAGCCGCGGCCGAGCGTCCGAGCGCCCGAGCCATTCGGTGTCGGTTTTTTGTTTTGCTCAAAGGCGCCTCAGTCGTTTGCCGCGCGCACTCTGGACGCTCGCGTTATAGTTTCGTGCCTCGCTCGAATATATTATAAGTAAAATATGAATAAAAATGTTTTTGTATAAAGTCTGGATCCAATATCGTCTTCGTTTAAGGTTTTCTTGTCTTCTCTTTTTTATAATCCTATTTATAAGGATAAAAGTAACAGCTGCCACCGCAACACGTACGTGTGGTGCCATGATGTATTTTCAACTGAACGAACGAATGGCTCGGGCCTGCTCGGGCCTGCCGCGCGCGGCAGCCTCGCGATGATACCGAGGCTGCCGCGCTCGTTTGGGGATAGTCTCCTCGCGCGGCAAATGCCTCGCGAGGCTGCTCGCTCTGTGTGGACCCGCCTATTGAATCGTTGTACATAAAAAATAGAATGTCGCAGTGTATATCGGTATGACTTCCCCGGTCGTTGACCTCACGCAACGCGCGGGGTCAACGCCCGGCTACAACGAGTGTGTCTGTGTGTGTGGCAGATCCCGCACAACCAGGAGCAGTTCGGCAGCATCCGCACGGACGTGCTGAAGCTGGCGAAGGGCAACATCTACCGCACGCACGAGTCGTTCATCCGCAGCTTCGACGCGCGCTGGCGCACCGACGAGCACGTCATCTTCATCATGTGCGCCATCCTGCTGTTCGCGCCCGACCGCGCGCGCGTCGTGCACCGGGACGTCATCAAGCTGGAGCAGGTAACTAGCGCCGCCGTGACGTCATGCGCCGTGACGTCATCTTCATCATGTGCGCCATCCTGCTGTTCGCGCCCGACCGCGCGCGCGTCGTGCACCGGGACGTCATCAAGCTGGAGCAGGTAACTAGCGCCGCCGTGACGTCATGCGCCGTGACGTCATCTTCATCATGTGCGCCATCCTGCTGTTCGCGCCCGACCGCGCGCGCGTCGTGCACCGGGACGTCATCAAGCTGGAGCAGGTAACTAGCGCCGCCGTGACGTCATGCGCCGTGACGTCATCTTCATCATGTGCGCCATCCTGCTGTTCGCGCCCGACCGCGCGCGCGTCGTGCACCGGGACGTCATCAAGCTGGAGCAGGTAACTAGCGCCGCCGTGACGTCATGCGCCGTGACGTCATCTTCATCATGTGCGCCATCCTGCTGTTCGCGCCCGACCGCGCGCGCGTCGTGCACCGGGACGTCATCAAGCTGGAGCAGGTAACTAGCGCCGCCGTGACGTCATGCGCCGTGACGTCATCTTCATCATGTGCGCCATCCTGCTGTTCGCGCCCGACCGCGCGCGCGTCGTGCACCGGGACGTCATCAAGCTGGAGCAGGTAACTAGCGCCGCCGTGACGTCATGCGCCGTGACGTCATCTTCATCATGTGCGCCATCCTGCTGTTCGCGCCCGACCGCGCGCGCGTCGTGCACCGGGACGTCATCAAGCTGGAGCAGGTAACTAGCGCCGCCGTGACGTCATGCGCCGTGACGTCATCTTCATCATGTGCGCCATCCTGCTGTTCGCGCCCGACCGCGCGCGCGTCGTGCACCGGGACGTCATCAAGCTGGAGCAGGTAACTAGCGCCGCCGTGACGTCATGCGCCGTGACGTCATCTTCATCATGTGCGCCATCCTGCTGTTCGCGCCCGACCGCGCGCGCGTCGTGCACCGGGACGTCATCAAGCTGGAGCAGGTAACTAGCGCCGCCGTGACGTCATGCGCCGTGACGTCATCTTCATCATGTGCGCCATCCTGCTGTTCGCGCCCGACCGCGCGCGCGTCGTGCACCGGGACGTCATCAAGCTGGAGCAGGTAACTAGCGCCGCCGTGACGTCATGCGCCGTGACGTCATCTTCATCATGTGCGCCATCCTGCTGTTCGCGCCCGACCGCGCGCGCGTCGTGCACCGGGACGTCATCAAGCTGGAGCAGGTAACTAGCGCCGCCGTGACGTCATGCGCCGTGACGTCATCTTCATCATGTGCGCCATCCTGCTGTTCGCGCCCGACCGCGCGCGCGTCGTGCACCGGGACGTCATCAAGCTGGAGCAGGTAACTAGCGCCGCCGTGACGTCATGCGCCGTGACGTCATCTTCATCATGTGCGCCATCCTGCTGTTCGCGCCCGACCGCGCGCGCGTCGTGCACCGGGACGTCATCAAGCTGGAGCAGGTAACTAGCGCCGCCGTGACGTCATGCGCCGTGACGTCATCTTCATCATGTGCGCCATCCTGCTGTTCGCGCCCGACCGCGCGCGCGTCGTGCACCGGGACGTCATCAAGCTGGAGCAGGTAACTAGCGCCGCCGTGACGTCATGCGCCGTGACGTCATCTTCATCATGTGCGCCATCCTGCTGTTCGCGCCCGACCGCGCGCGCGTCGTGCACCGGGACGTCATCAAGCTGGAGCAGGTAACTAGCGCCGCCGTGACGTCATGCGCCGTGACGTCATCTTCATCATGTGCGCCATCCTGCTGTTCGCGCCCGACCGCGCGCGCGTCGTGCACCGGGACGTCATCAAGCTGGAGCAGGTAACTAGCGCCGCCGTGACGTCATGCGCCGTGACGTCATCTTCATCATGTGCGCCATCCTGCTGTTCGCGCCCGACCGCGCGCGCGTCGTGCACCGGGACGTCATCAAGCTGGAGCAGGTAACTAGCGCCGCCGTGACGTCATGCGCCGTGACGTCATCTTCATCATGTGCGCCATCCTGCTGTTCGCGCCCGACCGCGCGCGCGTCGTGCACCGGGACGTCATCAAGCTGGAGCAGGTAACTAGCGCCGCCGTGACGTCATGCGCCGTGACGTCATCTTCATCATGTGCGCCATCCTGCTGTTCGCGCCCGACCGCGCGCGCGTCGTGCACCGGGACGTCATCAAGCTGGAGCAGGTAACTAGCGCCGCCGTGACGTCATGCGCCGTGACGTCATCTTCATCATGTGCGCCATCCTGCTGTTCGCGCCCGACCGCGCGCGCGTCGTGCACCGGGACGTCATCAAGCTGGAGCAGGTAACTAGCGCCGCCGTGACGTCATGCGCCGTGACGTCATCTTCATCATGTGCGCCATCCTGCTGTTCGCGCCCGACCGCGCGCGCGTCGTGCACCGGGACGTCATCAAGCTGGAGCAGGTAACTAGCGCCGCCGTGACGTCATGCGCCGTGACGTCATCTTCATCATGTGCGCCATCCTGCTGTTCGCGCCCGACCGCGCGCGCGTCGTGCACCGGGACGTCATCAAGCTGGAGCAGGTAACTAGCGCCGCCGTGACGTCATGCGCCGTGACGTCATCTTCATCATGTGCGCCATCCTGCTGTTCGCGCCCGACCGCGCGCGCGTCGTGCACCGGGACGTCATCAAGCTGGAGCAGGTAACTAGCGCCGCCGTGACGTCATGCGCCGTGACGTCATCTTCATCATGTGCGCCATCCTGCTGTTCGCGCCCGACCGCGCGCGCGTCGTGCACCGGGACGTCATCAAGTTGGAGCAGGTAACTAGCGCCGCCGTGACGTCATGCGCCGTGACGTCATCTTCATCATGTGCGCCATCCTGCTGTTCGCGCCCGACCGCGCGCGCGTCGTGCACCGGGACGTCATCAAGCTGGAGCAGGTAACTAGCGCCGCCGTGACGTCATGCGCCGTGACGTCATCTTCATCATGTGCGCCATCCTGCTGTTCGCGCCCGACCGCGCGCGCGTCGTGCACCGGGACGTCATCAAGCTGGAGCAGGTAACTAGCGCCGCCGTGACGTCATGCGCCGTGACGTCATCTTCATCATGTGCGCCATCCTGCTGTTCGCGCCCGACCGCGCGCGCGTCGTGCACCGGGACGTCATCAAGCTGGAGCAGGTAACTAGCGCCGCCGTGACGTCATGCGCCGTGACGTCATCTTCATCATGTGCGCCATCCTGCTGTTCGCGCCCGACCGCGCGCGCGTCGTGCACCGGGACGTCATCAAGCTGGAGCAGGTAACTAGCGCCGCCGTGACGTCATGCGCCGTGACGTCATCTTCATCATGTGCGCCATCCTGCTGTTCGCGCCCGACCGCGCGCGCGTCGTGCACCGGGACGTCATCAAGCTGGAGCAGGTAACTAGCGCCGCCGTGACGTCATGCGCCGTGACGTCATCTTCATCATGTGCGCCATCCTGCTGTTCGCGCCCGACCGCGCGCGCGTCGTGCACCGGGACGTCATCAAGCTGGAGCAGGTAACTAGCGCCGCCGTGACGTCATGCGCCGTGACGTCATCTTCATCATGTGCGCCCATCCTGCTGTTTCGCGCCCGACCGCGCGCGCGTCGTGCACCGGGACGTCATCAAGCTGGAGCAGGTAACTAGCGCCGCCGTGACGTCATGCGCCGTGACGTCATCTTCATCATGTGCGCCATCCTGCTGTTCGCGCCCGACCGCGCGCGCGTCGTGCACCGGGACGTCATCAAGTTGGAGCAGGTAACTAGCGCCGCCGTGACGTCATGCGCCGTGACGTCATCTTCATCATGTGCGCCATCCTGCTGTTCGCGCCCGACCGCGCGCGCGTCGTGCACCGGGACGTCATCAAGCTGGAGCAGGTAACTAGCGCCGCCGTGACGTCATGCGCCGTGACGTCATCTTCATCATGTGCGCCATCCTGCTGTTCGCGCCCGACCGCGCGCGCGTCGTGCACCGGGACGTCATCAAGCTGGAGCAGGTAACTAGCGCCCGCCGTGACGTCATGCGCCGTGACGTCATCTTCATCATGTGCGCCATCCTGCTGTTCGCGCCCGACCGCGCGCGCGTCGTGCACCGGGACGTCATCAAGCTGGAGCAGGTAACTAGCGCCGCCGTGACGTCATGCGCCGTGACGTCATCTTCATCATGTGCGCCATCCTGCTGTTCGCGCCCGACCGCGCGCGCGTCGTGCACCGGGACGTCATCAAGCTGGAGCAGGTAACTAGCGCCGCCGTGACGTCATGCGCCGTGACGTCATCTTCATCATGTGCGCCATCCTGCTGTTCGCGCCCGACCGCGCGCGCGTCGTGCACCGGGACGTCATCAAGCTGGAGCAGGTAACTAGCGCCGCCGTGACGTCATGCGCCGTGACGTCATCTTCATCATGTGCGCCATCCTGCTGTTCGCGCCCGACCGCGCGCGCGTCGTGCACCGGGACGTCATCAAGCTGGAGCAGGTAACTAGCGCCGCCGTGACGTCATGCGCCGTGACGTCATCTTCATCATGTGCGCCATCCTGCTGTTCGCGCCCGACCGCGCGCGCGTCGTGCACCGGGACGTCATCAAGCTGGAGCAGGTAACTAGCGCCGCCGTGACGTCATGCGCCGTGACGTCATCTTCATCATGTGCGCCATCCTGCTGTTCGCGCCCGACCGCGCGCGCGTCGTGCACCGGGACGTCATCAAGCTGGAGCAGGTAACTAGCGCCGCCGTGACGTCATGCGCCGTGACGTCATCTTCATCATGTGCGCCATCCTGCTGTTCGCGCCCGACCGCGCGCGCGTCGTGCACCGGGACGTCATCAAGCTGGAGCAGGTAACTAGCGCCGCCGTGACGTCATGCGCCGTGACGTCATCTTCATCATGTGCGCCATCCTGCTGTTCGCGCCCGACCGCGCGCGCGTCGTGCACCGGGACGTCATCAAGCTGGAGCAGGTAACTAGCGCCGCCGTGACGTCATGCGCCGTGACGTCATCTTCATCATGTGCACCATCCTGCTGTTCGCGCCCGACCGCGCGCGCGTCGTGCACCGGGACGTCATCAAGCTGGAGCAGGTAACTAGCGCCGCCGTGACGTCATGCGCCGTGACGTCATCTTCATCATGTGCGCCATCCTGCTGTTCGCGCCCGACCGCGCGCGCGTCGTGCACCGGGACGTCATCAAGCTGGAGCAGGTAACTAGCGCCGCCGTGACGTCATGCGCCGTGACGTCATCTTCATCATGTGCGCCATCCTGCTGTTCGCGCCCGACCGCGCGCGCGTCGTGCACCGGGACGTCATCAAGCTGGAGCAGGTAACTAGCGCCGCCGTGACGTCATGCGCCATGACGTCATCTTCATCATGTGCGCCATCCTGCTGTTCGTGCCCGACCGCGCGCGCGTCGTGCACCGGGACGTCATCAAGCTGGAGCAGGTAACTAGCGCCGCCGTGACGTCATGCGCCGTGACGTCATCTTCATCATGTGCGCCATCCTGCTGTTCGCGCCCGACCGCGACACCGGGACGTCATCAAGCTGGAGCAGGTAACTAGCGCCGCCGTGACGTCATGCGCCGTGACGTCATCATCATGTGCGCCATCCTGCTGTTCGCGCCCGACCGCGCGCGCGTCGTGCACCGGGACGTCATCAAGCTGGAGCAGGTAACTAGCGCCGCCGTGACGTCATGCGCCGTGACGTCATCCTCATCATGTGCGCCATCCTGCTGTTCGCGCCCGACCGCGCGCGCGTCGTGCACCGGGACGTCATCAAGCTGGAGCAGGTAACTAGCGCCGCCGTGACGTCATGCGCCGTGACGTCATCTTCATCATGTGCGCCATCCTGCTGTTCGCGCCCGACCGCGCGCGCGTCGTGCACCGGGACGTCATCAAGCTGGAGCAGGTAACTAGCGCCGCCGTGACGTCATGCGCCGTGACGTCATCTTCATCATGTGCGCCATCCTGCTGTTCGCGCCCGACCGCGCGCGCGTCGTGCACCGGGACGTCATCAAGCTGGAGCAGGTAACTAGCGCCGCCGTGACGTCATGCGCCGTGACGTCATCTTCATCATGTGCGCCATCCTGCTGTTCGCGCCCGACCGCGCGCGCGTCGTGCACCGGGACGTCATCAAGCTGGAGCAGGTAACTAGCGCCGCCGTGACGTCATGCGCCGTGACGTCATCTTCATCATGTGCGCCATCCTGCTGTTCGCGCCCGACCGCGCGCGCGTCGTGCACCGGGACGTCATCAAGCTGGAGCAGGTAACTAGCGCCGCCGTGACGTCATGCGCCGTGACGTCATCTTCATCATGTGCGCCATCCTGCTGTTCGCGCCCGACCGCGCGCGCGTCGTGCACCGGGACGTCATCAAGCTGGAGCAGGTAACTAGCGCCGCCGTGACGTCATGCGCCGTGACGTCATCTTCATCATGTGCGCCATCCTGCTGTTCGCGCCCGACCGCGCGCGCGTCGTGCACCGGGACGTCATCAAGCTGGAGCAGGTAACTAGCGCCGCCGTGACGTCATGCGCCGTGACGTCATCTTCATCATGTGCGCCATCCTGCTGTTCGCGCCCGACCGCGCGCGCGTCGTGCACCGGGACGTCATCAAGCTGGAGCAGGTAACTAGCGCCGCCGTGACGTCATGCGCCGTGACGTCATCTTCATCATGTGCGCCATCCTGCTGTCATAACGAAATAATTAATAGTACTCTCGTCCATAAATCGTTACGTATACCAACTTGCCCCAATTGGGCCTGAATAGTAACATATACAGTACGAAAGTAACAACATAAACAACTCTAAAACCAATTTTTCTTTTACAGAACTCCTACTACTACCTACTTCGACGGTACCTAGAAAGCGTATACCCAGGCTGCGAAGCGAAATCCACCTTCCTGAAACTCATTCAGAAGATTCTAGAACTTCGAAAATTGGCTGAGGAAGTTACAGGGGTCTACCTCGACGTGAATCCAATAGAACCATTGCTAATGGAAATATTCGACTTGAAACATCATGCCGCATGATTTTGATCCGTATGTATATTGTTATACGTAAGAATCTTGTTTGTATGTCTGTCAACCAGGCCTGTATACATATTAGTCGACTTGTATTTATGAAACCACATTCGTTGTACAGATATCATGAATTTATACAAAATGTATTTAAATATTGTTACTTCTTTTATATTTTTTTCTTGTCTTTTTAAACAAGAAACAGTTTATATTTTAAAGAAATGTTTCAAAACTTTGAATAATTCGAGTTTACCCCAATATGTGACTCCAATGGGGCAAACGCAAATTTTTCTACTAAAGTCACACATTTTCTTTTTAACGCTAAAATGCAAGTGAGGTAGGGAGTTCGAATGATCTCATGGGGTAACTTTACATAATGGGATTGCTATCACATTATGTAAAGTTACCCCATGAGCTCATTCGAATTATTTGATTTTAATACTTTGGAGTAGTGAGACCCACCTGTGTTTTAAATAAATAATTATTATTTATTTATGTTAACCACTTTTAAAATATTCGGTGACTATCTTTAATGTTATTATAATATATATTTAATATTTTTATTTTAGGTTTTTGTTACCAAGCATATTTTATTGTGAATTCTAAATATTTCTTAAATAATTCGTGAAATCGGATATTAAGACTCAGAAATACCCATTTACAGTACACTGAATCATTCAACAAATTAGCCGATTGAAATCCACAATCCACTGGATTACGTATTTTATTTTCCAACTCTTAGAATTAGATTCTAATTATATCTAGATTCTCCGTCGGTTTAATCTTCCCCCGGAACTCGCCTTAATTTTTTTACGGGTAGCATACTGCGCCATAAAAAAAATCACAGTGCTCAGAGCAGATCTTTTGTTTCGTGCGGAAATCCCCACGGATACCAACCTCTTACCAAGTGGGAGCAGTTATGCGGAATTGAACCGACTTAAACCGCACGCCGTCTCAGGTCTTCAAGCGCCAGGGTATAAAGTGACCCAAAAGGCAATTCCTTCGCACCTCGGCTGACCTGGGCGATATCCGGCTTCGAGATGGCCAATCAGAGTATACCTGAGATTAACCCTAACATGTAAATCTATAATGGGCAACGTTGACTTTTTGAGCCTGTGTTAGTCTACATTAATTCAAATTTTATCGTGCAACGATTGACAAACATAAATACAAGACCAACCTTCCATTTCTAAACATTTACATTAATTATAATGTGATAATGTTATATACACATATCACATGGATGTGGGCGGGGTCGCTAGATGGCGCCACGTGTACGTTATCACTGTCCTAGTGGCGCCATCTATCGTAATAGTGAACCCTCAATATTATATGCCAAATTAATTATAGAATAGTCTAAGTCTAACACTAGGCTACACAGCTGATCTCTGGCGGAACTAACTACATCACTTTGATAACTTATTTTATTTTAAATCATTATTACTGTTATAAGTACAGCTAAGTAAGTTATGGCTGTTTACTGAATTGAGAAATAGAATTAGAGTTTTTCTTAATTCCTACTTAGCCACAATTTTGCTAATGAAACTGTGCTTAAGTAGATGTTGAGATAAACTCAAACTTTGATTTCTCAATTGAGAAACCGGTTTAAGTCTCATATCCTTTTAGCTTATGAGTCAACAATTTTGTGCTGACTTATGTTTAACTGTGTACATATTCGTTAATTTTAAAATCTTTATAGTATCTTATATTATTATTCATCTATTATTCAACTTATCTTCATAGAAGAAATAAAATTTATGTGTCTTTAAAACTGTGTTCATATCAATATTACTTACCATTTTTAATTACACGTTTGCATAGTCTGGCGTCCATTATATATTATCTTTAGTTTGATAATGAATCAACTGAAGCAATTTTATGTATGGAGATGGTATGACTAAATGTGTAAATAAAAATACCAATAATGATAGTCGCACCGGTGGGTGTGCCCGTAGGTAAAAAAGAAATACCAATTAATTAATTGATTTTGCATGGACGGCACGCTCTGTGTAAATTAAGTTTTCTACAGACAAACCTTATTTTATTGTGATTAGTTCTCAGTTAGATAAATCTGCTAACTAAAAATTTGCTCAGTACATCACAAAAAGCTAAAATGCAGTATAAAATGCAGCAATATTGATATATTTTTGCCTAATTTTAAAATACAAGCGTGCTATATTAATATTTCTCCTTTATATAACATTTTAATACAATACTTAGGCGTAATTGACCAAATAATTAGGAAATCAAAAATAAGGCAGGACAGCAGAATATTGTTTTCATAAAAATTAGGGTAAAATCCACCACTCTGCTTCTGTTTATAATAAATAAATTAACTGTTTAAAATAAATCTAACGGAATAGGAGTGTCAAATTGAACTCTTACGTCGGTTTTCACTAGCAAAAATAATTACGTTCACTGCAACTGTTGCTGTAAACTACATTTAAATATGATACAAGTGGACCTCATCTTCTAACTGCATTTATTCGTGCACTACTTGGGTAGAATCTTATTTTGCATACATACATAAAAATCATGCCTTTTTCCCATTGGGGTAGGCAGAGCCAACATCATTTGCATAAAACGTAGGAATCACAATTTTATTATTTCTATTCTAAGTATGCTAGTGGTACCTACAGTAGTCATCTCTAGTATACATTTTTTATATATTGTAGATTGTCTAGGAATAGCTGATCGAATATTTAGATCATATTTTGCTCACGCAATAAGGGAGGGTAACATTGAACTAATGCACATCATACATACGAGTGTCGTGCATCTCTAGTGTGGCTCTCACTAGAGTAGAAACTAGAAAAATAATTCAAAATTAATGTTATTCTTAAACATAAAAATTAGGGGTCAATAGGGATTAAGGAGTCAATAGGAACAAAATGGTCAGTAAAATTTTGCAGTTACCTTTTATGCGAATTTATAAACTATTTATACATCACAATGAAGATCTGGTTAAATACCTACCTGACATTTTCTAAAAGAAATTATTAAATAAATTGGGGAGGAATTCTTCGACACCTAAACTTTTTTTTTTAAATTTGTACATACTTAATGTTTTCTAAGATAGTTTAATAATAATTAAATAAATTCTAATGACCATTTTATCCCCATTCACCCCGTTTTACTGTACAAAAAATGACGATTGAATTAATTACATTGTGAAGCGAAACGTGCAATTAGTACTTGCTTGTTTAAATAAATAGGAATTACTATATCTATATAATGCTTTTAAGTGAGTTAATTCTATTTTATATATATTATTATCTCGGGAACGGCTCTAACGATTTGGATGAAAAAATAATCATAAAAACCCAGTTTCGTATGGTATTACAGCGCCATCTCGTACATTTTTAAGGTACTTGCTTGCTTCGTATGATACCTACTTGCCTCAAAACTATAATAATATGGATTGATGTTTTACTTAGTCAAATATATTGATTATAAACCAAGTTTCAACCTAAAATTTATACCTGTTGTAATATGTAAGTGTAGCCAATACTATCGCGAATTATGTTGAACATCTGCATAGCATTGTGGCTCACAAGCGATAGTTATGAAGCACTTCTTATTTTATATTACGCGGTGAAAATAAATAGTGGCTAAGATTTGTGATGCGTACTAAAATACTTAGGCGGCTGACTCATGCGTGTGTGTACGAGCGCTTGTTTCGTGCAAATAATGTTGAACTAATTTCGTACAAAACTACGTATGATTTGCACGAAACAATACGCAAACGTGCACTCGCATAAGGCAGCGGACACTGTTAATAATATGTTTTTTAAATTTTCATATACCGTGTTACGCCTTAAGCCGCTAAATATATTTTACACATATACTATGTATATGATAACAGAGAGCATGAATAAATGCAACAAATAATGTTAAAATGTTGACATCTAAAATATATTTCTTATGTATTTGTTTTCATGTGTAAATAGTTTACATTTAAATGTTTATATTTATTGTTAAGTAAAGTTTATTTTTATATTGATGTTTAGACACCGGATATCGTAAGTGCAATAATGTATTTTAAGGAAAATATATTATAATTTGTTTATGTGTATTTTATTTCAAAACCTCTTGCACTATTTATTCGGTGATTTCATTATATAACAGAATAGTACCTTTGGCACTATCGGTAGTGCCATGGGGATTGAATAATAACCTTGACTATCGGTAGTGCCATGGAGATTGAATAATACCCTTGACACTACCGCTGGTGCCATTGCGGTGGTGTCATGGGTCCGAGGTGCTATAACTGTATGTGTGACCAAAATCGTTTAGCGATGAAGAAAAAAATGCCCTTAACTAACCCCCTTCTGACCCACCGTACCACCGAACATACCCCTGGTGGTACGATGGGTAATTTAAAAATAAACGGTACCACTGACAAATAATGATGTAATCAAGGCCGATATTTATTATAATAGTGTATCATTTACAAAAAAAAAACATTATATAACATGAATTCTCGCTAATTCTGAAAACAAAACGTGAAGAATTATTAGATTAATGCACATTACTTCTGCCTTAAATGATTACAGTAAATATTTCGTTCGCCCGTTGATCTTTCCGAAGGAATGTGAAAAAGAGAACTACTTAGGTACTTATATAGATATATACTTACTTATATGCATTATGATAGTATAATTGATAAGTACTTAATAAATTATAGATTCATTTGTAACAGCACTACGGTGGTATCGTGGGGAAAAATAATTACCCATCGTACCACCAGGGGTATGTTTGGTGGTACGGTGGGTCAGACCCAATGATGATTTCTCCCAAATCAAAAACTGCATGGGTCTTTTTTATTTAACTTAGGTGTCAGACAAGAACACGGCTCACCTGATGGTAAGCGGTTACCGTGGCCTATGGACGTGTGCAACACCAGGGGCGTCACACACGCGCTGCTGACCCTGGAGGTACCATTACACTATTGCAGAGGAATTTTAAATTAAAACCCATTGTACATACTACATAAGATATTTATTCAATCGTTAGTAACATTCTTACTTATGAAGAACAGGTACAAACAAGAAAGAAAATAAACTATTGAAAATAAAACAAACAAACAAATAATGAAACAAAAATAATAACATTATTGATTAACAAATAATAATAACAATAGCTGTGGTAACAATCTAAATAGTTCCATGTTACCTATGGGAATAATACCTTCATCTAAATGGTGTGTGCATTTCAGTTGCCCTTTTTTTAGGGACAGTAATAGTCCCGCTGACCCTATAAACATTGCGTCAGTAAAAAAACGCCATCTAACGAGCCTAAAATATATACCGCTATTAAAAAAGCGTGCAAAAGCAAAATTTTAGTAGGGAGAGTAAACTTGGTACACCCTAAATGTCTGGATTCAAACAATCGTTCATTCGAAATATTTGTTAGTACTTACATATTTTAATTGTCTGATCTGGGCCCGTAGACAAGTGTCAGAAGTCTAAATCGCTAAGGAATAGAATAAATTAGGTCGACCAATCACACTCCAGCTCGTGATTCCGCCGTGGCGGGCGCATCGTACGCCAGCGACGAGCTATTCGTTTCCTTCGCGATTTACGCTGTGACACTAAACTTGTCTACGGGGGCTGACATGGTGAAATCTGGCATTACTTACGTAACTCCTAAAATTCTGTGGTATTATTATGGTACTATTATGTTTTCTAATCTAACTAAGAGCCTAATTATGAATATTAAAATTAATATTCACGAAAATCACACACCGCTAAAAAGCGTTCCTATAATTGTAAACTATTACATAAACTACTTGGCATCGTCAATACCTAAAGCTAGCTTCATTTCAATAGAGTAAGTCTCCTCGACTCTGTCAAATTCCTTCTCCGTTTTAGCACTATCATCACACACTGTAATGTCCACACAGTCTTCAAACACGTCATCAGTCGAGACATCAGTTACTAAATGTTCAGTCTCATCACTTAAAACAGATTCAAAATTCTTGGAGTCGTCAAGATTATCTTTTTCAATAACCTCCTCATTGACTTCCATAGTCTTTGTTTTCTCCGGAGACTTATAAACAGATGTACTAGCTTCTCCAAAATTGGAAACATTTGCGTGACGTAGTAACATTTTGGTAACTGTATCGACTTGATTAGATTTAATTCTTCTCTCGTCATCAACTTTGGCATCAATTGTTTCAATGAGCGTAGCAGAATCATTTCCAAAGCCAGAATCATCACCGGTTACTGTCATTCTATCAGCATTCTGATCAGTCAAAGTATCTTCAAGAGTCGTGTTGTGGCTCGCAATGAGAGTGGTTTCATTTTCATCTACATTGACTGGAGATTCTGATACAAAGGAAGGCACGAACTCGCCTGCCCTCCATCTTTGCTCTGCTTCATCCATGTGAACTTCTAATATACGAGAAACTTCTGGTAACTGGTGAAAAAATGAGAAAAATATGTTAGCAAAAGATATTTTATAATTCCATTTGAATCGAGACTAAACCCCTAGTTTTAGTTTTAATACCATGACGCAAAGGTTTCTCATGTCATTTTGGTTTATTAAAATAATATACATATTTAGTTTTTGAAATAGTCCGTTAATTGATTGATCCACCTAATGGCGTTCAAAACTTAGGGTCCCTGCCATATGATACCAATAAAATTCTAAAATAAGTGATCTCTGTCTGAATTGTACGAATTTCGAAATAGTACGAATCAATTTCAACGTTTGCCGAATTTTGGTTTGGAATCTCTAAACGCAAAAATTATTTTAATACTTACGGTATACTCATTCTCCAGTTGATCAGATATGTGTTCAATAATAGAATTGGTTCTATTGTCAATGTTCCCTGCATGGCTGGTCATCATATCATATTGTCTATACAACTCCCGTTCTTCGTACTGAAGTGTACGATCTAATATTTCAGTGGCCACATTCTGTTCAACGCGAGAATTCTCTTCCATGTTAGAGTAATTTACTCCTAAAAATTAAATAATAAGGTAAGCTGCTTAGGCAGGTTTAGCAAAAGCTGTATGGGTAAAAAAAGTGACCGGGGAAATTAAATCTGACCGGAATTTCGTGAAGAGATGATAAGTTACACCGCACCATTTATTGAAACATGGATAGGCAGTTGATGATGATGAAAGTAAAAGAACTAGTGTTCCAGACAGATATAATGCAAAAGCATAAGTTATGCGTGTTTGTAAAATTAAAAACAGTCTGCATAAAATGGTGTGAGACCAATAAGAGCTCAATTAGACGCCTTTTACAATACCTTGTGAAGGGAATCGTTTATCTTCATATGAATTAATAGTCTTTATTATTGTTTGCTTAGCTTCACTTCGATTCATATCGACGTCGGGACGGTCTGCCGAACGACTGGTATCTACAATGATTACAAAGTTAACGTTAAGAATTTTAATTTTCTTATGATTTATAGAAAGTAAGAGGTAATATAAGAAAAGTAGGAGCACGAGGAATTGGTTATCCTCGTACTCCTACCAGTGGGAGAACTTAGTAGGAGCATAAGAAAACTACGCCAACTACGAGTAGAGTACCTAAACATTTAAATTCATCTTTAGAAAAAATAAAGTAGGAGCACGAGAAATAGGTTATCCTCGTGCTCCTACCAGTGGGAGAACTTAGTAGGAGCATAAGGAAACGGCCAACTACGAGTAGAGTATTTAAAATAATCTTCTTTAGAAAAATTACGAGTTTTGCGTAACTAGTTTTTGCAATATATGACGGATATTTTTTTACACCAAAGTAGTTATGATACGCTACTGATATTTTAATAATTTTGTCTACAGTACCTACTGTCCACTACTTCTACCATTATTACTACTTAATACTACCTCATCAACCATCGTAAGATATTTTTAAGTAGGTACCTTTTGTAGCACTACCAGAACTACTCTGACCAGGAAAGTCATCAGTAGATCGGCCTGCCGTTTGTTCAACATTTCTTTTGCTGATATTCTGATTACCCATTTGTCCAACCACACTTCTCCTAGAACTAACTCCACCTTCTTTACGTTTATAAGAGTCTTTTGTTGACGCTGCGCGTTTTTTAACCGTTTCTTTTTGAGGTGGTTTAACATGCGCAGTACTAGGTCTATTGGCAGGTTTTTTAGAAGTTTTAGGTAACAGTTCCACATGTTCTTCACTTGAATTATTGTCTGAATCTATATGGATTGATACGGTATCACTTGACGATGCTAAAATAAGATAATTTCAACATTAAATTGTGTGCAATTAATTTTCTCTAGTTTTAAATTAAAATCGTGCGCCATCTTCGTGCGGTATTTCTTATCTTTCAGACAATCTATCTATCTTTTGTTCACTTATCCTCTTTTCTTTTATCCATACATACTCATCACGTTGGCGACTACATAATATACAGCAGCGATCTCTCTTATATATTCATCCCTCGCCTTTTTCAGTCTCGTCTTTTACAATCTCGTCACTTTATTCAACTCTTTCAAAATCATTACCATCTCCGTCAAATGCAATCGACTTTATTCAGTCTTCTTTATAACCAGTTTACGAAAATTACGGTTTTTCCCGTTGGTCAGATCGATGGTTAGATTAGTCTGTCCAGTGGGAACTTTTTGTACCATTGTCCAGATCAGCTTTTGATGTGGGTGTATGAAAGTATCATTGAATAACAAAAGGGCTAGCCGTATTAATATTAAAATAGATTTTATGCTTAATGTGACATAATGCTCGGTAGCTCAACGGAAATATAGAATGTAGAATGGCCTTTTTATTTGACAATAAATACCTACTCATTTTATAATAAATAAAAATAAATAAATAAACTTACTGTACAGTTTTCACTTTAAATGTGCTTTCTTTCACTGTTCCCACTGGACAGACTAATCTAACCATCGATCTGACCAACGGGAAAAACCGGAAAATTAAATAACTAATACATACACGCAGTCTCGATCTTCTCCTCCCCTATATCATAGTGAATATCAGTTATCGGTGCCTGGTTCACGATATAGTCAGAAAGGCACACGGACTCACTTGTCTGTGGTTGTTCACTGATCGAAGGCTCACCAGTGATAGCTGGTTGTGTGGGTGCAGCTGACTGGTCCACATATTGGAATAGTGTAGCTCCCGGTATGTAGGTTAACTTTATTTTTGATGCATCTAAAAAGTAGGAACATAATTCTGAGCCAAAAAGAAGTTGTAGTATACCTAGTGCGCGGCATCTAACGTGGCCAGATTTTGGAGCTCTCTCGTTAGAGGAGAGGAGACCCGTACCCAGCAGTGGCACATAAATGGGTTGCTATTGTAGGCCCCACTACTTCAAAACCTTGCCAAGTTAGATGCCGTACACTATACTTGTTTCTAGGCGACGCATTTTGCCACAAACAAGTATAGTGTACAGCATCCAACTTGGCAAGGTGTTGAAGTAGTGGGGCCCACATTACTCCAAGATCTGGCCACGTTAAATGCCGTGCACTATAGCAGATGTTACTAGCTATGCATGGAATTCTTTGGAAGAAAATAATCTTACGAAAGAAGATGAAGAAGTAGAAAGAAGAACAGCAATCATAAAAACATCTTATCGAGGTCTTCTGGTCAAAAATCATTAGGAATAAAGCATACTAAACTAAGTATATATGCTTTAACATTTAATTGAATTAATCGGGCAGAGAATCTAGGTTGGTTCCATAGTTCGAATGAATTACGGTAGATGGCTCCACCGGCGCCCTAAGCCGTAGAATCATCGGAGAAATTCAAGCGTCTAGAACGGATCCAGGTAGCTCAGTTGGTCAGAGCATTACCCCTGTAAGTAAGACTGATCGCGGGTTCAGGTCCTGGATGTTCACTTTTTCCGATCAAAAATCATTAGAAATAGCTTACTAATTGCTTTAAAATTTCTCTGAAATTAAGATGCCTTTTCAAATAGCTCACCAGGTTTTTCACCACCAGTAAGTTGACTGAGCGCGATTCTATCAAACGCATTATCATGCCTGTATGTAGTAGAATTATTTTTCTCCTTCACCAAGTGCGCAGGCGGGCATTCCTCTTCTTTACACTCTCCTTCCTTGCCCCTATAGTACAATTTCTGCAAAACATTCAGATGTAGCGTATTATGCACATGTCTTTTTTAAACAGTTTTATTTAACTCGACCTGTTTGTTTGTGTCAAATCTAGTTATTGAAATTTGAACCCCTTTCAGTTGTCTGATTTGTCTGATATTTAGCAGAAGTCTTTAAGTAGTAACAGTTTAGCTTAAAAAAATTCTTTCATAATTATTTCTGTTGATGACTGGTCACCGTGGCCTATTATGGACGTGTGCAACACCAGGGGCGTCCGCGTAACACTAGAGGGGTCTAGAGGAGGGGTTAGGGGGGGGGGGTGGGAGAAGGGTGGGTTGGAGTGTAGATGAGACAGTTTCTGTGCTGACAACACTTGACTTTGGTCTCCTTGCTGACAGCACAGAATCCCTCCAGTGAGCTCTGGCTACCCTACTTACCGCCGTGAATACAATACAATGGTTATTATAGCCGTAGTCTTCTGTAAGGCGGCGGTATTACCCCAGTCGGATTGCCCAGATGGAAAGGGAGTTACCGTCGTATCCTACCTCCTTAAAAACGCTTGCTTTTAACTATTCGAAATATACCGCCTCTTACCCAAGGATCCACGGCTGGTTCACCCCGATCAATCCTGGCCTGTCGTTCTTCCTGCTCCCTATCCAATTCAGCAAATAATTCCAGATCTTCAGCGCTAGGCTCCAGGTCCAGATCTTCGTCTTCAAAGTCTTCTCTATTCATGCGGTGCATGTAGTTTATCAACGATACGCCTTTACCTTCGGTTGTTACTGGTGAAAAAAAGATATGAGTATTAATATAAAGTATTTTGTGGAATTGGTAGGGTTGTCAGTAACATACCACTTTGGAGCCAAACCATGAAATAAGCTACGAGTATTATCAAATAAACTTTACCGATTGTCGGCTGTTCTACATCGCTCTGGCTAGTAGAAGCCCTAATATCTTCATTATTGGCACTACTGTCTCCTCCCGCCTTTGAAGTTTCCGCTTTGTCATTTTCCTTCTTAGCATCTTTCCCCTCTTCAGCCTTCGAAGGCACTTCAGCTGGTGTTACGACTGGATCTGGCTGAATTTCCTTGATTCTAATTTTCTTCATACCCTTTTTATTCGTCCTTGGTTTTGTAACCACAGTTTTTTTATCTAGATCTATTATGAGATTGCCATCCATAATAATTCCAAGTTTCTCTTCTTCTACTTTTTTGTTATCATTGTTCTCTGGTTTAGTAACCTTCTTTATTATCCCTGTTTTAGCACAGACATCTTCAACCAAACCTTGTTTCTCATTTGTGCTAGAAGCTTTTTCTTCCTGAGATTCAATTATTTCTATCAAAGGTTTCGATTCAGCTGCATCCGGCGATTTTTCTTCATCTGGTGCAACCTCTGTTATTTGTACGTTTCCTTTTCTAGACTTGGATTCTGAAAGTATGAAATTCTATTATGAAAGCCGACAAATGATTTCATAGAAAAACTTTATAATGATTCACTTGAAGCTAATCTTCACGTGTGATATATTATGACTAAGGGATATTAACCTCTCAATTTATTTGTTGGCTCTTTCTTTTGAACGTGCGGCTCTGATGCGAATAACAAATTATTCATAGCTTGGAAATCAGACGCAAAGTCCCTGTAAGTAAATGAATATAGTTTACATGTTCATCTTATTAAAATAAAAATATTTCTGAGTAATTCTATCGCGATTCATTTTCTGTTATTTTATTATTCATAGTGAACCTGACATCTCGGTTGCTTTTCAGCAGCGCTAGAATTCATTGTTAACGTAATTCAAAATTGTGATATTGGTGTATGCAAAACGTGCAATCTACGAAAAAAGAAATCTTCTGTCTGAATGAAACACAGTCATATCTACATGATTTAGAAACTTAACAACGGATGGAACATGCGGCTATTTATCATGTCGGTGTTCTATTGCGATTCTGATATTTCAGCACAGTTACAAGTGCTATAAGCACATCGACCTGTTCTCTTCACTCATGTAAAAAATTTCCAACATTGTTAATATCCAGATAATAGGATATCCTTTTTCTCATATTATAAATAAAATAATGGGTTATCGTGGTTACCTACTCAAGGCGACGAAATGTTACAAAGAATACTTACGAACTCTTACTGCCCGTTCGCAAGGTACTTTGAAACCCGCACCAGTAATCTTCTGGAGATGCCTGTTGTGGCTGCTCCTCTTTTATTTCCTGCACCAACTGCTTACCCTGCTCCAGTTGCGACCACTCTATCTTACTTGTCTCTGGTTCTAAGGACAGACAGTACAAGAAACACTTTTAAACTGACCTCCTCTGTTAAACCTAAATTGATCAAAGAACTTACTGTCATCATTATTGCTGTCTTCATCACTACTGCTGTCATCACTCGTGGAGTCTTCTTCCTCAGATCCTGAGAGTACAGCTTCAGGTATTCCACCTACAGTATTCACCTTAGCTGGACCTTCTATTTCTTTATCACCTGTCTTATCACTAGTCTTATCATCTGTTTTATCTTCTTTCGATTCTTCATCTGAGTTTGGTTCTTCCTAGATTAAAAAAATAGTATTAGGTTCTACACTGCGGTATTGACATAATCGTCTTAGCGATACAGTTATATCCGCTTACTCTTTGTCCTCCTTTCCATAATTTGGCTCATCTTGGCTTTTATGAGAGCGACACCAGTCTGACCTACCAATCCTCAGAGAGAATTCTTTATCAAACCCTCGCAGATACGTTAATTAGTGAATCAGCTATCAGATGAGATCAGGCCTAGGCTTAAGCAAATGGCAGGAAAGTGCCTCTGCATACCCTGGAGAGACAAAGACTTAAGTATATCTATGGGTGTAATGTATTAATTTAAGAGCCAAGGTGGCCAGTAACTTGGGATATGCTTATACCGATGGTGACGACTTCATTTTAGTGAAGAGCTTTACCTTAGGCGGGAGGCCTTGCGCCTCCCGATCCTCTTTCTCCTTAGCATCTCGCAGGGCCCTCTTCTCATCCCGCATCTTAATCAAGTACCTGACGCTCTGCATCACCTTCTCCTGGTCCTTGGCTATCCAACTGAAAATAAAGACTAAGATTTATTTTATTGTCAGTACCAACTGTAAAAATTAGCAATAATTCTTACAAAAAAAACGACTTCAACGGACTAAATTGAAATTGGAGCACGCGGGAGTTATGGATGGGGTTATGTGATTACCACTTACCGTCTACGTTCAGCGATCTCTTCCTGCACCCCACCCCTCTGCCAGGCCTCAGCACAAGCCCTGTCCCTGTCGAAGACCGGCCTATTGTCCAGGTTCAGCAGCTGTTTTAAACGGAGCGTCAACGTTTTCCGGTAGGCTGGTATATTTCGAACAACAGGGTTTCCGGTCAGCACCAGTACTGTAAAGGTTTGTCATTAATTTTTACACTTAAATAGTGAAGTTATCTACTTATACCAATTTGTATATTTGTTACGAACTTAAAAACCAACAGATCAATTTCAAAGACGCATCTCACGATTAGGTATCCATGAGTAACACAGGCTACCTACTTTTTATTCCAAAATACTCACGGTACTAGGAGTTATGTAGCTACGAAACAATATATAAAATTGACTTAGAATACTAACATACCTAGAACTATAAGTTTACTATTCGAAAGAATTTTTTTGCTCGTGCTACTGGAGGTAAATCTCAAGATAACTGGAAGTACTATGCTTACCTTTCAATATCATCATGTCAGACAACACGTCTACTATGAGAGGATCCTCGAGGCGATTGTACGACAGGTCCAGAACAGAGAGATTCTTGCAAAACTTGAGATGAAACAGGTCATCTGCGAAACAAAGGATTTTTTTTATATAGGACACGTCATAATGACTACTTCGCCTGATGGTAAGCTAAAGGCAAAGTCTCAGGACTGGGGTCACCACCAAATAACCACCGCGGCACCGGTAGTGCTACAGTGGCGGCCCTCAGCTTGACGGCCTCATCAAATGCTTTTTCACGCCCCGCTTAAAGTCCCCGGGACTGTAGGAGGTTACATGAATGATTCGGAACATAAACATATTTTATTTAGAATTCTTGTCTGTTTGTCCGTCTGTTTGACTGTTTGTTGGTTTGTCTGTTTGTGCGCAATTGACGCAAAAACTACTGAACGGATTTTGATGCGGCTTTTTTTGAAGACAAGATCTTTCAGATTTAAAACTTACGCATGTTTGATCACAATCAGTTCAGTAGAACTGGAGGTATAATTAAAAAACGTGAAAGCCGACGACGCCCATAATCATAAACATAAATGTATAGTTATTTACTCACCCACAGATGTAATCATATTATGAGCAATGCTGAGAGTGTGTAAATCTGGTGTTGCACCTAAATTTTCGATCTTAGTCACAAAATTGTGGTCTAGATTCAATGTGTCCAACTTAGGACATCCATCAAGGTTCTCGATTTTCCTGACAACATTGTAATGTAAGTACAGGCACTTCAACTCCGACAACGTGTCTAAACCCTCAATCCTCTGGATGCCATTGTTCTCCAAGAATATACATTTCAACCCTGTGTATTCTTCAAGATTTTCAATTTTGGAAAACCCCTGTAAATTGATTTTGTTACTTAGTTGCTTTTTTTCTGATGGGAAGCCGTCATCATAGCCTATGGACGAGTGCAATAC
Organism: Lithosia quadra; assembly: GCA_963576445.1. Classification (NCBI taxonomy): domain Eukaryota; kingdom Metazoa; phylum Arthropoda; class Insecta; order Lepidoptera; family Erebidae; genus Lithosia; species Lithosia quadra. The sequence goes on from OY754895.1 coordinate 587,094, forward strand.
CAGAGGCGTCACACTCGCGCTGCTGACCCTGAAGGGAGTGGAAGGATACAGGGTCCAGTGAGCTCTGGTTTTGGCCGTGGAGATTTTGGTGGGCCCATACACTACATTCTCCCTAAGATAGATATGCTATGACATTCTACACAGCGCTCTCTAGACCCAAAGTAAGCATAGTTTAACTAGCTTGTGGTATAGATTCAATGCGAAAATAGTATACATACTTATATACCTTTTTTTAAATACGTAAATACATAAATATTATACATGGGAACACCCAAACCAATGCAAATAAACATATTCATGCATACAAACATTTGCACCCTGATCGAACCCGCGCCCCGTGTCGTAGCAGTCGAATTCACTACCGCTACGCCACAGAGGCCGTCGAAGATGTATTGAAATCAAATCAATTAAAATATAGTTACCTACGTACCTTAAAATGCAAATACAATATATCATTCAGATAAGGGGTGCAGTATAGCTTATGTTGGCGACAATGGTTTTTAATGAATTCTTTTGTCATTCGTGGCGCTTTGTTCATTTCCTCCAATTCTCTTTCCACCTGCCTCTGGAAAGCTATCTGTTTAAGTTTTTCTGCGCGAGCTTCATCTTCTTTATTTTTCTTTTTGTCAGCTTCTTTTCTGTCACCTTTTTCCTTTTTGTCATCTATTTCCTTTTTCTCATCTCCTTTTTGTTTATCTTCTTCTGTTTTTCCACCTGTAAAGTAATATTATTATGCTGCAACTTATTGAGGATTGGTCAATAATGTTTAATCTAATTAATATGCTTCTCCTATCTCAATAAAGGATCATTATTGATTATTTAGATTTGGAAATAATGGTATCATTTTCGTTGTATTCTCAAGTGCGGCGATTGTCGTTGAAAGACAAAAATTTCTAACAATTATCAATTACTTGTAATTTACCTTCAATATTTACAACTTCTTTCGGTCTTATGTGATCACCCTGTGCTTTCTCGTCGGTCTCTAAAGCAGGAACATCCTCAATTTTACCAGTACCATCTTTGATTTTCCTTCTATTCTCTTCTCTTCTCAGTAAGTTATTAGCTAGTCTCAATACATCTTTGTTATCTTTCATTTTATCCTTTATATCAATTAAAAGACTGTCTATCCTTTTGCTCCGTGCGACCTCAGTCTCTTTTAATTCCGCTTTTAATTTGTCTCTCTGATCTTTGTTAGTAAGATCGATATCCCACAATTCTTTACGTACCTTTTCTCCGTTAGTACTTTTTTGCTCACTAGTATTCGAACATGGCACATTCGAAGGTAGTAAACTAGTAGTATCACTATTTTGCTCATTTTTTTTCATGTTTTCCAAATCATTTTTAGCCAAATTTTCTACCGCTGCTTTCATGGGATGCAATATTTCTTTTGATTTTGATAAAATTGTGTCAACTTCTTGTATAAATGTTTTACACTCAGTATTTCTTTTTTCATATCTAGCCTTGCTTAAGTTAATGCGCTCTTCGTGACCCTTTAGTTGAGTATTCAATTGCTTTATAGCTTCATTTATATCATTGATCTGCGGATCAGATGAACAGCTGTCTATTGCTGTCGTAGTATCGACTTCTTCTGTACTTTCCATTTGAGCTTCTTTGTTAATATTTCTTTTTAGATTTTCACCCTCTTCCTTAATTTTTTGATAAGCTATGTTAGACTTTCTAGAAGTTTCTAAAGCCTCATTTACATCGTTCAACAATTCATTCATACTATTCAATTTGTTTGTAATATCTTCACGTATCAGTGTACTAAGATTTTCTGCACCTTCGACAATATTTCGAGCCAGATTCTTCATTTCGTTAACTTCCATATCTTTGTTGCCTTCATCTTCTTTTTTATTGATCTCAAATATATTTTCAAGTGCATTGTGTAGAGTTTGTTCCATTTTTTCATCAAATTTCTGAGCATTCGTTTGCCGTTCACTTTGATTATTATTTTCACTGTGACTATTATTATCAATTTCAGGTATTTCCTCATTAGGAACTGACAAAGTCTCGTTATCTTTAGCTACATCCTCATGTTGAATTAAATTCTTGTCACTGTCTTCAAATCTTTCTTTATCTGGTTTAATTAAAGTCTGGTGTGTCTTAAATTCCTTTGATTTATCTAAGGTTGGCGGTGGTGGTACAACGTTATTTAAAATAACATTTATTTGCTGTAAAGATCTTTCTGTATCCTTAAGTTTTGTTCTAAAATTTTTAGGGACTGCCACTTCTTTTTCAATAGTTTCTTTATGTTTTAACTCACTATTGTTGTTAAGATTAAGCTGCACAGGATTGTTTTTTAGAGATATATTCAATTCTTTATTTATTGCATATGTTTCTGCCACTTCTTTAAAAACAGAACGTTTCTTTTCTCCTTTTATTAAGTGTGTTGATGAATCCTTAAGAACAGGATCCTTTTTTATTTCAATAGTTTGTTCTACTTTAGAACCATCCAATATTGGAGACTCATCAATACTATCAGCCATTTTCAGCAGCATGTCTTTAGTTTCCTGGAATCGTGTTTCATAGGACTTATCGGTATATTGACTCACTGCTTTTTCTATTGCTTCGAATTCTTCATCTACTTCTTCTTTTTCCTCCTCGGCTTCACTTTTCTCTGGGTTTTTGAAGGCTTTTCGTGCGCACTTCGTTATGTAATCAGAGGCAGATGTCATCAGGGATAGCATATTTTTGTAGTTTATTTTATTTACCTTTTGCGCATCTCCCTCGGCGGCATCTAGCTCTTTTTTCATATCCTCGTAGCTTGCCATATTCACTTCGTCTAAAGGCACAGCTAAATGTTTGATTCCATCTTTCTTAGACATGATTTGAATTTGGCGTGCTTTTTCAGCTATTATAGGGTTATCTTTTAATAACTTCCTTAAATCATCCTTTTCCAATGGTTTTGTAAGATCGTCAACTTTAGTGAAAGGTTGACCACTCATTACTTCGAACTCAGACTTTATTTCACCAGGATGTGATGCAGCTATGTAAGGTCTATCCACACCTTCTTGAGGAGGGGGTTTCAACTCGTTTTCGATAGCTCTATCTATCATCTCTTTTGGCAATTTGGCATCTTGGAAAAATATTCGCAATTCCTCTCGCTTTTTTGCTAGAAATTCAGGATCTTTATAAATATCGGGGTTCTCCATTCTGAAAATGTGCAATAATAAAATTGTATTCAATGATGTTTGTCTTTTTACGCTTTTCTAACTTCATGAACTTTTATTGACAAAATTGGCATTGTTATGAATAGCCATAGTTACCGGGCTATTTTTGTTTAATCAATATTCAAATATAGAAATAGGTAACTATGATCGATTGCTTTGTCCCATAATGAACTGTGTGAATGTTTTCATAAAGAAAGAAGGTTTGTTGAGTTTTATCACCGTGGATAATAAAGTTCATTAGATGGGTAGATGAAAGTTTTCAAATCATAACTATAATTAAAATACCCTACGTATAGTAAAAACCAAAGAGAGTTAGCTCATTAGGTTCCAAAAATTACCCACATCAAAATGCTGTAAATAGGTAGTCCTATGGGTGATCAAAAGTATTTTTTTGAAATGAGATACCTATATACTTGTAGATAAAAGTTTAATCACAATAAATTGCAAGTAGCTAGAGTGCTATGTTTGGCATAAATATAGAAAGTTTGCAGCATTGTAATGTAATATTACTCGCAACGCATCGCCTTGTATTAATAAAATGCAATAAAAAAGGCTCAACGTTTCTAGAAATAAAGTGCTGTTAACTTGCTCTCCAAATGTAATGTGCATTTGTAGAGCAGGCTTTACTATTTGTTATTACACCAAGAACATTAGAAATTTCCTTGTACTTAGCTGGACGTTTCATTTCGAACGAGCGGTTGTCTCCAGGATTTTTGAATCTCGGCCGGCGGTCATCTCTCTCGCACACTGCCTAAAATTGCCATGATACGTTAAAATTTCCCAATCCAAACCTGTCAAAGTCAAATTTACGCAAAGGCTGAGTTCTTCGGAGCTTCATTTTGATTCTAGTTGAGCTTTATGAAAATTCACAGAACACCGTACATATCAATTCTTATTAATTGAGTAATATTTATTTAGTCGCTCCACGTAAAATATCGAAGTTCAGCCGCATCACAGTTAGACTGGAAAGCCGACCCCAACTGAGTTGGGAAAAGGTTCAGAGAATGAGAATGAATGAGTAATATTTATAGAAATTAATAAAAAAATTGACACATATTCGCTTCTTAGATTGTGGGTGACAGCCATTTTAATAAAGAAGCAACACTGTTTACCAAAAATTCGTAAGGTGACCAACCATCCGTATTTTGCGGGATAGTCTCCTACTAGAAGCTCCTGCATTGCAATAAATACATAGCATAGTCCCACAAAACGTCAAATGCTTTCCGCACGTTTACAATATCCATCATAATATATTACAATATTAACTGTAGAGAGGTCAATTCTATACATCCATACTAAATTATTATAAATGCGAAAGTAACTCGGTCTGTCTGTCTGTTACGCTTTCACGCCTGAACCGCTAAACTGATTTTGATGAAACTTGGTATAGGAGTAGATTAGACCTAGATAATGAACATAGGCTATGTTTGGTTGCAATAACCGACATCCACGTGGGCGGAGCCGCGGGCAGCAGCTGGTTGAATATATTTAAAAAATAACTACATATTGGGAAATAATTAGTGATCGATACTAATGCAAAAAATGCAATCAGTATTTTTTTTGTCTTTCTGTCTGTCTATCTGTATGTGCACGCATGGATGAAAAACTACTGGAGGGATTTTGATCAAACTTGATACGATTATAGTTCATACTTCTGGGCAACATATAGGCTACTTTTTATACAAGCTGATATACCCATGGCTTCACCCGCGCTTCGTTTTTAGGTCGTTTTTGGTCATATCTCCGGTTGTACTTAACCAATTGCAAGCAAACATACGATAAATTTTGAGTCTAAGTAAGACCTTTCTAATAAAAATTCGTTCAGTACTTTTTACGTCCATTGCTAGGAAGCTGGTCATATTAAGTATATAATTTCAACTTTGACGCTTATTATTTATTGCTTTCTAGACATAACCTATACCTACTCAAGTAGGTATTAAGTTATCGTTTCTAAAAACCACTACACTTTTTTATTTGTTCACGACTTTACATACTTAGACCACGGTAGTATAAACTTACTGTATACAGGTTGACTCAAAATATTATTATATATTTATTATTCTTCACATACAGACAGATAGAAAGACAAAAAATTTACTGTTTGCATTTTTTGCATTAGTATCGATCACCAATCATCCCCCAATAGCTATTTTGTAAATTTATATATGCAAAGAACAGAATTGACCTCTCTACAGTTTTATTATAAGTATAGATCATGTATTTGTCTTATTTTGTTCCTTAAATTTACGAAAGAAAGTATAATAATGGGACAGGGATTCACCTGACGATTTTTAAAATTCACATTATCTTTCAAGTCCGTATCGATTCATTCGTTTTAATCGACCTTTTTTAACAGGTCACCTCATTATGAATATTAAACTGACAAACGTCAAATGTTACCTATTAATGTGACGCTACTATAGGAAACACCCTTTGTTGCTACTCTGTCGCATTGGGTTTGCCTGTAATGACACTACATACATACATACATTCTCTGAACCTTTTCCCAACTCAGTTGGGGTCGGCTTTCCAGTCTAACTGTGATGCGGCTGAACTTCGATATTTTACGTGGAGCGACTGCCATCTGACCTCCACAACCAATGGCGATATCGAAGTTCCAAGTTAGACTGGTTGGACTTTTGAGGGCTCCAACTACCCGTAACGACTGCCATAGATGTTTGTATGGCAACCGGGACCGACGGCTTAACGTGCTCTCCGAGGCACTAATAAACCTGCGATAAATGCACACATAACTTCGAAAAGCATCGAAAAGTCATTGGTGTGTGCCATAGTGAACCTGGGATCGAACCCGAGACCTCGTCTCAGCAGTCCATTACCCAAACCACTAGGCTACCGCGGTACTTCTGCCTGTAATGACACTGTATGTATAAAATAAATAAATACATAATCCTTCATTTAATGTCAATAATTTATTTTGTTATTACATGCTTACATAAGTAAGTCTCAATTAATAAATAAATAAGTTACAAAATTACTGTTTTTATCTTTAATAGCTTTTAAATATATTATAGTAAAATAACCTTTTCAATGAATTTGGCCTCTCTTTATAATATTAGTAAATATGGAAACGTAGACTATACCATTTATTTTCATGAGCATAGACGTAAACTACATCATATATCCCAACCTTGCAATTAAACATGGTCACCGCAAAGAAAGGTACGCAACCCAACCAACTAGATGGAGACACTGCAATGTATGGCCTTGCAGTATCCATTGGTTCTAATATTCTTGTATTACACCGACGGTCTCCGACCGAACTGACAGCCATGGCAGCTGTCAGTTGATACGACGCGACGCGACACTACGGTTTTTTCATCTTTTCATGTAAAATGTAAATAGATTTTATCAACAATTGAATGGAAGTTGTGATTATAACTTTCTTACACGTGCCATCAATTTCTCATTAATAAGTAATTCTAAACCAACATTCTGTATACTTCTTGTAATGTTGTAAATGTCCAACAAAAATGGGTGACGAAAGAAATTTTCGCTCTTCATACTACGAAAAAGTCGGATGCCGGGGTGTGGAAGAAAAAAAATCTCTTGAAATTCTCATGAAAGAAAAACCATGGGACAGAGTGAAGTTGAAACAGTTCTGTCTAAGATTTACTGTGCCGGCCGCCTATAGGAATCTAGTTTGGAAAGTGTTACTAGGTAATTTATTATCATACCTACAATAATGCTGCAGTGTTTGATTTAATATCATATAGGCAAGAGAAACAATATAAGTTCAGCTAAGCTAGGAGTAGAAATCCTAGCTTAACATGAATATGCTGAAAACTTTGCTTAAAACTGGTTTGCAGAACTCTTGGTATCCTAAAAGCATCATAAATTATTATGATGGTTGATATCTGAAGTAGTTCAAGATAAGTGATTCAAATTGGTTTCGTTATTAATATATCCAATACACATAACATAACATAAAACATAAACTCATGCCTATATCCCCGAAGGCAGAGGTGCTAGCCCCCATACACAACTTTCTTTTTTATATGCTATCTTAATAAAGGTATGTAACTCAAATATTAAATATTTACAATTTGTGTTCAGATATTCTGCCGGTATACCAGGACTCCCACCAGTTCGTGATGGAGCAGCGCACGGAGCAGTTCAATGACCTGCTGTATGCTGTAGATATGTTGGAGCAGATTAAAATGGACGCACCACGGGACCAAATATTTCTTGAGATGTGGCTGTTGGAAACTGAAGAGAGGAAACCTCCGTTGTTTCCAGAAACTAATTTTTCTGTAAGATTTTACGTTTTCTAGTTTATACCAAAGACGATATATGATAACTGTAACGATATGTTATCATCGTCTTTGTTTATACTCAACATATATCTAGTATGAGCAAGCCCTTGCATGCGAATTAAACAAACAGATAATAATAATCCATTTGTGATAATAATAATAAATAATAATAAATATTCTACGACATTCTACACAACGCCCTCTAGACCCAAAGTAAGCATAGTTTAACTAGCTTGTGTTATGGGTTCTAGAATGCTGATAAACATACTTATATACTTTTTTTTTGTAAACACATACTTATTATACATAGAAACACCCAGACCAATGCAATTAGACATATTCATGCATACAAATATTTGCACTGAGCGGGAATCGAACCCGCGCCCCCTGCGTAGCAGTCGCATGCACTACCACTACGCCACAGAGGCCGTCAGATAGTCGTTAATTGAACCGGCTAGAATCTGGAAAAATATTGTCCTGTACTTTTGTGGCAAGAATCAATTGGGTCAATCATATCCATCAAATCTGTTATTGCTAAGTATTGCAAGTGAATTTTCGAAAACATTTGAATGCAGTTTAAATTATTTTTAAATCAAAATGAAATCTTTCAGTAAAATTGTCTATTTACAATATTCAAGATACTTCCCCTCTCCATGCGGCATTCATATAGGACACCCTGTATATTTATTTCTTACCAGCTTCCGCCCGCGGCTTCGCCGGCGTGGAAGTCGGTATCACCACCAAGTCTATTTAATAAAACGACTCTCCACTCGACTCACCACTCCACTCCACTGGTCTCCACTCGTCTAACCAAAACCTTTCCAATCAAACAAACGGCATCAAAATCTGTCCAGTACTTTTCACGTCCATCGCGATACCGATTATTTTGTAAATATATTCAATGTACAGAATTGACCTCTCTACAGTTTTATTATAACTATAGATTGTCACAGACATAAAACAGTGCATACACTTTAATGGATAATTTTCACATCATTTTTTTTTTTTTTTTTTTTTTTTATATAGTTGTTGTATGTATGTATGTAATGTTGTATTTGTTCACTCAGTCAGCGGACGCCTTCCTGCCAATAGCACGAACACTGCTAGAACTGTACACAGATGAAGTAGACGCGTACTGGATCGCTAAAAGTTTGGTCGATGTGGTGAAGAACATGCAGAAAGACTTGCCGAAGCTGAAGGAAGCTTTCCAGACCATGCTGGAGAAAGAGGACCAGGAGCTATATAAGTAAGACTAAGACGAGAAAATCCACCAACTCACCTTTTTTGTAAATATTTAGTCTGTCAATTGACTTTGACCTGCTGTATGGTAAAAAGCAAGGGTAAAGTCCAGAGGATACGGGCCGCCACTTCAGACACCATCGGTCCTTACCTTGATGGTCTACTTCTAGACAGATGCCTTTTCGCACCCTGTTTGAGGAACCCGGGCTCAAGATTAATATTGAAAAAAAAATCTACCTTACCCAGAAATTTTGTTTCAATAGGTTAGTTTAAATTCACATAGGGGCTGATTGGTGGCTTCTATGCAAAGTGTTGACAGGCTAATAATTTATTCTTTTTTTTTATTTCAGTCATCTGGTTGATATAAATGCATTAGAAGTGTTGCCACTCACAAAATGGTTTAACTGTTGTTTTGCTGGCGTATTGGATGACACTTCCCTTAGCAAGTGAGTAATGTTTGCATTGTCATGTAATAGTTTTCTTTATTTATTTTTTTCAATTATTTCTATTGTTATTTTTAATTTTGAATCGATTTTAGTCATTATAGTAATGATTTTTAATTATGGGTGATTACCTAAAAAATAAATATTTCATTTGTCAATAATGAATTTCCTGCGTTAAGTGTGAGTAATAGCCAAAATAGGTCAACTCTCGACTGGAGAGAGAGAGAAATATAATTATCATGAAATTGAGCAAATTGATTATCTATGCACTTCCTTTGACATAAAAAATGTTTTCGATTTTAGAATCTGGGACAAAGTATGCAGTGGAGCGCCAAAAATTTTGGTGTTCGCTGCTGTGATGCTGGTAATAACATTACGAAGGAACGTCCTCCGAGCTAAAACCGCGGATGAAGTCCTAAAGTGTGTCTCACAGGTAAGACCCACACTCCAACCTTTTTTATCGGGACACTAAAGTAGATGCACTAAAAGCAGATGCACTAAAATTAGTGGTAAAACAATATTTTTGGTTTCCTACACAGTATTTCTTTTTATTCATTTATTAATCTATGATGATGATGATTCTCTGAACCTTTTTCCCAACTCAGTTGGGGTCGGCTTTCCAGTCTAACTGTGATGCGGCTGAACTTCGATATTTTCCGTGGAGCTACTGCCATCTGACCTCCACAACCAATGGTCATTACGACCAATGGCGATATCGAAGTTCCAAGTTAGACTGGTTGGACTTTTGTGGGCTCCAACTACCCGTAAGGACTGCCATAGATGTTTGTATGGCAACCGGGACCCACGGCTTAACGTGCTCTACGAGGCACTAATAAACCTGCGATAAATACACACATAACTTCGAAAGGTTATGTGTGTATTTGTGCCATGGTGAACCTGGGCTCGAACCCGGGACCTCGTCTCAGCAGTCCATTACCCAAACCACTAGGCTACCGCGGTGAGTCTCATAGGATGTATTTTGAAATACTCCTAACAGGCTTTGCATCATCTCAAAATGATGTCTTAACACATACAAAGTAAATTGTACTGGCACTGTTTAATTGTCCTATCCCTTTCTAGATCCCCGAGCAATGTGAGGAAGTTGTAACAAACAAAGCGATTGAGCTGTGGCAGTACTACGGGGCGCAGCCGCAGAACGATACCCTCGCCAAGAAATGATGCATGACCTTCTAATGGGCCCCCCCATTAGAAGGCACCAGGAACGCCCCCACGGTTGGAGGTGAAAAGACTTAGGAGTAGGCAGCTTTCGACCAGTTAAATTATGTAACTAATAACTCCTGTGTATACTGCTAAACAAGCTGTTTAGAATAATTGGGATGATGACGTGGCCTCGATTCTGCTAAAGACAAACCACTGCCATACCACTGACACTCTAAAAAATGCCATTTAATTGTGAACTTTATTGCTATCAGATTAAAGTCTAAAGTCAAATGACATTTTGTAGAGCGAATAAAAAAGTTAAATGAATTCTTTTCATTTGATTTTAGACTTTAACTGTATAACGGTAAAGTCTACAATTAAATAGCATTTTCAGAGTATCGGTGGTATTACAGTGGTTTGCTTTTAGCAGAATCAAGGCCATGGTCGTCAGATTCTAACCAATATTGCTTAATGTCTCAGTTTTTTTCTGAATAAATATGCATTGTAAAATTAGATATTGCCTAACTATACCGAAAATATGACTTTTCATTGTTTTTAGTTCACAAAATAGGTCGAAAAATAAACAATCAAATTAAGTCAAAATATATATTCAAATTCAAATTCATTTAAATTCATTCAAATTCAAATTGAATTTGAATTTGAATATATATTTTGACTTATTAGATTTCTTATTAAATTTTAAATTAATTCTATTATGCACTGTACACATGAAAACGTAACGTAGACTGAAATAAATGTGATATTCTTTTGCACTACGCGCTACCTGGTTGTGACGTCACTACCAGGTACGATTTTGTATGGAGCGTTTTTGAGTGGCTCGAGAAATTTAATTTTGAAAATAAAGTATTTTTTAAACTATTTGTCACAACAAAATATCACTTTTGCAGTTCATTATAATATTATAAAATGATCATTTTTCAGCAATAAAAATTTCGTGATCTCTATTTTGTGTCATAGTGATAGTGAGACGGGAATGGGGAGATGTACTTACGGGACGTAAAAACTAGATTAGCTGTGTAACATCAAAACCCAGTATATGCATAGTAAAATTAAATTGTACAACTTTTTTGAAAAATTATTTTTTGTCTTTGACAACAAACATGCCGTTTTAAAAATATCAATTGTATAGTCAGCGTTAAAAGTAGATTAGTAGTAGTCATTTTCAAATTTCGAAAGTTAATTTTAAACAAATTACTTATATTTCTTAATAAAATTAAGTTTAACTACTTGATCCACTGTATAAAACTAAATTAATTGTGTTTAAAAAATTTTTTTATTATTATTCATGCATATTTTAAAGTTTGAAATTTGCACACATTTCAAACTTAACTACCTACTTTTGGCGCTGACTGTACATTCGACACGATATTCGCTAGCGTGGTATGTGGAGTCGAAAAATGCAAAACACTGTCAGATACATAATGCCGGCACGTAAATTGGCTAGACGCGTCATATGCGCAAAGGTCGATTTTTAGGTCCTCTTTGAGGTATGAGCGGGTCGCGGGAGACGCGGTTGCGCCGTCGCGGACATATGATTGGTCCGTCCCTTGACGGACCAATCATATGTCTCCGAGAGACGTCTTGTACCAAATCAACGTTCCGTTCGTTCGTACTTTGAATCATTTGATTAGCACAAAGTGCACGATGCGCGAACTTACCCACACTACTCCAAAACCTGGCCAAGTTACGTACAGGGTTTTTAAATTGGACAGCCGAGATAAATGAACTGATGAATTTTAACGACTTAAGCGTTTTAATGTACGCGTGGTCTTGGTACATTGAATACCCGTACAGGTGTCCTCAACCTGTGTGCTCATATTGTTTACGCGTACTGCATGTACGCATAACCGACTACGCGTACATTGGAACGCTTAGTCCGTACAAAACTTAACACTTCCCAAAAGGGTAGGCAGAGAACTGAGAATCCTGTAATACGCCTTTCGTTTCTTCTACGTAGACTCTCCCCGTTGCTACGTGAGTATCCTCCTCCACCTGGCCTTGATGCTTGGCCAATGTTTTTGTTCTGTGCTAGTTTAGTAGTATAACCAGAAGTTATTGAATTTGTAGTCTAGAATGAATTTAGAAGACTGTGGAGCCTCAGCTAGTAATATCTATAAGTAAATACCTCTCGATTTAGCTCTCTCAAAACACCCGGCGGTAAGTAGAGTAGCCAGAGGTAACCCCCCCCCCCCCCTCCCCCGTCTCTCCACTCCAGTGCGAGTGACGCTTCTATTGTTGCACACGTCCATAGGCCACGGTGATCGCTTCCCATCAGGGCCTCGAATCTGCTAAAGACCAACCACTGATATACCACTGACACTCTAAAGAATGCCATTTAATTGTAGACTTTATTGTTATCAGGTTAAAGTCTAAAGTCGAATGATATTTTGTAGAGCGAATGAAAAAGTTAAATGAATTCTTTTCATTTTATTTTAGACTTTAACTGTATAACGGTAAAGTCGACAATTAAATAGCATTTTTAGAGTGCCAGTGGTATTACAGTGGTTTGCCTTTGGCAGAATCAAGGCCCAGGTGGGCCGTGTGCTTGTCGGCCACCTAACTTCATCCTAGCGTTAATTCCCAGTCGCATCCAAAGCTTTCACCTCGGGAGTCTGGCGTCCGCTTTACCAGTCTTAACTGCGGATTTGGCTGGACCTCGATATTTTCCGTGAAGTGACTGCCATCTGACCTTCACAACCCAATAGTGACATTAGGCGATATCGAAGCATTGCAGCTAGTCTGCCACCTAAGTGGAATAAAAAAAAATTGACTTCCACTTTACTTTCTATTTCTTTCGGCACGGTTTATGCCGAACGAGGGGTTACGTCCTACGCTTATGCGTTCTCCGCAGTCTGTCTCAGCCAAGAACATTAGAAATTTCTTTGTTCTATCCCTTGGTCTCAGCTATAATGAGCGTCAAACTTCTTGACAATACTTCCTTGACTTATCTATATGATGTATAGTGGTATAGTCAACAACAATTATTGTATATTGATCACTTTAGCTCTTACACTTAACAGAATTAATAAACACATAAATATATTAATAAATTATAGAAATTATACATCTAATTACTGGTAGGTACTTACACGTATGTGTAAAGTAGATTTGTAAATATTTTAATGTAAGTCAACTTTTGTTTTTGACTGTATTTCATTTAATTCTCCTACGATTCGGCAAGCAAAATTTTTAAGGTTTTAAGATTATTCTTAACTAAGCAAACGTATGTTGTATTGTAAGTGGTAAGTGTTCTAAACGAGTGCGTACCTAAGTAGACTTGAAATATTTATAAATAAAATACTTTTGGAATAGAAATTGTTTATTATTTTCCACTTTTGTGTCAAATATCGGGTAGGCCCTCGATAGTAGGTAGGTAAGTAACGGGAAATTCATAGCCAATAATATAATAATATACCTAGCATCTCATTTCTTCGAAAAGTCATCCTCCGATGCAAACCTTTTCCCAACTCGGTGAGGGTTGACTTTTAGTCTAACTACGAACTTCGACATCCGCAACGCACTGGCGATATCGAAGTCCTACAGATTATAATTCGACCATAATTCGACCAATATTTGGCAGCTTTGGCAGGTACAAAGACACCCATTTACATGTACAATTTATTGCATTTATAAAATCGCATTTAATGGGTGTCTTTGTACCTGCCGTGATGTTACCAACAAGAATATCGAATATTCGTTGCAGTAGATTTCGCATTTCGCGCCACAGCTTGTGAAAAAAAGTGATTGAGTGAGGAAGCCTTAACTTTTTTCCCATTACCTTCATCAACAGGAGTACCAGACGTATCTACTAGTTAAAGTTAGTCATAGGCATACGAGATACTAGAGCGAACATGATCAAATAAACTCATTGATTGATCATCGATCATCGAAGTATGGCCACTTACCATTTGTAAAATCTACACTTAATAATTTAAATGGAATTATAGCTTGTAATAGATACGTACTCGTATTGTATTTTCTTAGTTTACTAAACTTGTCTTTTGTACTGCCTACTGCATAATATTGTTATCATCTTAAAGTTTAAAGTTACGTTCCAATCTACGTTACACAGCAAAAATATGCAGCAACTAATCATCATCTGGCAACATTAGTCATTCCACTCGCCATTTTACAAGAATGTCAGCCAAATCATCAGAGCGATTTTATAGTTAATTTCTATGTTATCGCACGTTAAATTACTGTGATTTTGTGTTTTGAAGATCAGTTGTACAGTTAAATATCAAAATGGACCGATTTATAAGTATGTGGAAGGTGCGGGAGCTGGCAGACAAGGTGTAAGTTTTTAATACGTTTATGTTCATTTTTATGTAAATTGCAACAATCTGGTTAACTAATATGGTTATTTAATAGACTTTTTGCGAACCTTGATGCATAATTTGTACACATTTTAGTGTAGTTACATAGATATTCGGCCATTTTAATATGTAGCTTGCAAAACTTCGCCACTGTGGTAATGGTACAGGCCTATCAAAATTAAGAGCATTACCATGATAGGTGTTCAAACTAAACCTTATCAGTAAATAGGGTAATTAATTTTGTAGATCGCTGACTGGTTTCATGGTTACCTAATTTTGCGCGCCAAAATCTATAGTGAAATAAATGTAGGTAGCAGTTCAAACCAATATCATTTCAACTGATTTTCACATTACTATGCGATTAAAAGTGGTATACCCACATATTCACTGACTAAAATGACTCAATTTTCTTAATAGACTGATACTAAGTCCATTTTGCTTGTGGGGTAGGCAGAGAACACTCCTTTTTTTAGTTTCTGTCCTTAAACACTCACTCAAACTCTTATATACCATCATTAAACTTTTCAGACAGGCTAATACAGGTAAGAGCTGGAATCAATCAGAAATTGCTTTGTGTATGTTTTCCCAAGTTCGGCCCAACTAAAGTAATGACTAACATTCATTTTACATATCCCTATTTGAATTAGTGAATAATATTAGACATTTGACAGCAATTACTTACTATGCTAAATTTTCCTATAATTTATTAGTACTGTTAACTTCCTAGATATATTATAAATATGAAAGTTTTGAGTATGGATACTTGTTACTCTTTCACACAAAACGTCTGAACGGATTTGGCTGATATTTGGTACATAAATCTAATCCAGATAGGCATAACACATAGGCTTCTTTTTAACCCTGGAATTTGATGGGTATAGAATTCCAAAGCCATGTAAACTAGTGCTGAAACAAAACTAGTTTTATGTTTTTAGTCCTGGAAACAGGACTACTGGAAAATAGTAAACACTTGTGGAATACCTAGTGTAGATAGAATAACAACATAACACATAGTTTAATTTGTCCCGTTTAAGGTAAATTCAAATTCCCATTAGTAGTTTCTACAAAATGAAAATGTTATTTATATAGGTAAAATCTATTTTGATTAATTATTTATTTTGCACCTGTGCTCTTCATAATGTTGCTTTTGTTTTTGCAATTACAAAATATACAAAAAACATCTGCTAAGTATTCAATTTTCAATTAATTATTCTACTGTGACAAAAGTGACCAGTCACAATTTTTCATGCAAAATTCTGTGAATATAACATCAGTATAAAAAAAAGAAAAAATCATAAACCCAAAGTATGCAATTATTAATAGTCTTCAATATGATTATGTCATTGTGGATATATTTGCATGTTTGATTACTTAAACGTCTACACAGAACATTCATTGCTAAGAAATTTTTGATTTGGTATATTAGTTGAAAACTAGGTCGAGGATATGTATGCCACTTTGAAATTTATAAGATTCTAGTTTATAATATGTGTACTCTTCCCATGGCCTTCCCTGATGGCCTAATCATGGCTGGCTCAATGCTCATTATTTACCAATGGGCCGGAGAAGAGGGTTCCAATATCAAAAACAATCTCTAAACCCCTTCCTAGCCCCCCTCCCCCCCCCCGCTTTTTTCTTCAGGACACTCCTGGTGTTGTACACATTCATAGGCCATGGTGACCGCTTCCCATCAGGTGGTCCGTGAGCTTGTCTACCGTCTACATTATAATGACAGTAGAGGAAGCGCGTGTAGTATGTAAGGACAGAAGCAGATGCCTGGGTAGGCTGTTGTCTCTGCCTACCCCAGAGGGCAATAGGTGTGAGCATAATTGTATGTAATTTGTATTTCATAATGAAAAATAATGCTGTTTTAAATCTACTCAGTGGGCTATATTTTATTATTTTCAAATTTCGGTTCAATTATTATTTTTAATTGAATTTGTTCAAAAATTCGTGACTAATTACTGGTATTGTGGCCAAGAGGAAACATATATGCTCAAGGACTTCTGATTGGGGAAGCGGCTTATGAACAATAGCAACACTAATTTGAATTATTTTTTCTTCACCTTTGTATGTGAAGAAAAAACCTTTTTGGGATTTTCATTGGGAATTTCACCAATGAAAATCTGTATGCAGCTAGACTGATATTTAATTTTTTACCAAATGACAATAATCCTATTGCCTATTAGTATTTCTAATTACAAGGTTTTTGGCCTAATTATATTTTACTCCATCCAAGAATCAACTCAGCACCACATACACTCTTGCACCCGTACCGTTGTATAACTTTTGTCATTATCATCATCGTCGTCATAGCGATGTCCCAGTCCGCTTGTTGTTTTCGATTGGTATGTCGACTTTTCCGGGAACAACTAGTGTCTGAACTCCCAGTCCTGAAAGTTGCGTCTGCACTAAAGCCTCGTTGTTAAGCAGAGTCATGTAGACCAATAGTATAGATATATTTTATGGTCAACAAACTCACGTGGGTTCGTCAGTTGAACAAAAACAGCTGGTCGCACGCAAGCGAAATGTTCGTGTACCAGATTGCATTGGAACATGACCTTGAAATAACCTTTCACTTAAATATGTTTTTGATGTTTCGTTAGGTAACGCAGCGGTAATTGGTGTTATTACTGTGCAGAATGGCCGGGTTTGATTCCTGAGTCGGACAACGTTATTAGGTTTTACTGGTATAAAGACATTAGTCGCAGTACTGGAAACAATACATTTATAAAAATAATTTAACAAGTTCATTAAGACAAAAATATTCTACGTTTAGGCACTTACCCTTAGTAGTAACCGTACGTTTTCAGTTCAATTCCATTTGATTAGAAGAAAATTAAACAAGAAAGAAAATCACACGTTTTAAAAACGTATGATTTCAAAATTTATGCGTATGGTATACGAAGGATGATCTATCTATAAGGTCAAAAAAATGGGAAGACACGCGTTTTTTAAAACATATCAGATACGTACGGTAGGTTTTTGAAATAAATAATTTCGGGTCGAAAGTATTTATCGCAGGTTTATAAGTGCCGTGTTAATGGCAATAGGCTCGCCACCTATTACATTGGGACCTAAACTGGCGAAATGTGGGTGCTAGCACCTCTGCCTACCCCTTCGGGGATATAGGCGTGAGTTTATGTTATGTTATGTCAGCCGAAAATATACTCAAAAAGGTCACCATCAAAAAGGTTAGTTATAGCGCACTCAAAACTTTTCAGCGCCATATTAAGTGGTGGATGACCTCCATCCGGAGCCGCGGAGTAAAAATAGCAGAGGTGATAGTGATTAAACGTAATAGTATGCGTCCATCAAGGTTTTACCAATTATGTAGCGTTACGCAACGCTACGGTGATAGCGCTTCCACAAAATAGACAACTTAAATATTGTTGCGATGGTAGGTAGGATGTGAGGTATCGAGTTCGAATCTGGCCGGACAGTATCAATGTAAATGTCACTTTGTGGAATTTATATGTACTTACTAATCACATGATTTACCATCTGCTGACGGTGAAGGAAAAACATAATAGACAGCCTCTGTGGCGTAGCGGTAGTGAACGCGGCCGCTGCGCAAGAGGCGCGGGCTCGATCCCCGCTCAGTGCAAATAATTGTATGCATGAATATGGGTATTTGCATTGGTCTGGTCGTGCCTCGGAGAGCACGTTAAGGTGTCCCGGTTGCCATACAAATATCTACGGGTAGTTGGAGCCCTAAGAAGTCCAACAACAACGGTCTAGCTGCAATGCTTCGATATCGCCTAATGTCACCATTGGGTTGTGAAGGTCAGATGGCAGTCGCTTCACGGAAAATATCGAGGTCCAGCCAAATCCGCAGTTAAGACTGGTAAAGCGGACCCCAGACTCTGAGGTGAAAGCTTTGGATGCGACTGGGATTAACGTTGGTTGAAAAATAAATAAATAAATATTCTACAACATTCTACACATCGCGCCCTAGACCCAAAGTAAGCTTAGTTTAACTAGCTTGTGTTATGGGTTCTAGAATGCTGATAAACATACTTATATACTTTTTTTTTGTAAATACATACTTATTATACATAGAAACACCCAGACCAATGCAAATAGACATATTCATGCATACAAATATTTGCACTGAGCGGGAATCGAACTAAAAAAGCTAGTATAAAATAGAGAGTGATGGTATGTTATGTTTGCAGTACAAACGTGGTGATGAACTACACGGAGGTGGAGGGCAAGGTGCGCGAGGCGACGTCGGACGAGGCGTGGGGCCCCACGGGGCAGCAGATGCAGGAGCTGGCGCTGGCCACCTTCACGTACGAACACTTCCCCGAGGTCATGTCCATGCTGTGGCGGCGCATGCTGCATGACAACCGCGCGCACTGGCGGAGGACTTACAAGGTGAGGGCCTGGCTCCCTTGCCCCTTATTTTTTTTACAAAATCAAAATAAAAAATCATTTATTCTGTATAGACTATTGTTTGTGTATTGTGAGAAGACTCCGGCAAGAAACTCAGCGGGCTGTTTTTTTTGGTCTATCTACAATAATTTTTCAGGATCTTCAGGACTCAAGCTAACCTCATCTGCATGCTGGTATACCTGATGCTTAATGAATAAAGATGTAGCGCAGGGATTCCCTTCCGGAATTGTGTTAAGAGTCGGTTCACGTCGGCAGTGTGTTAACCAGGATTCAAACCCGGGAACTCCCGTTCGTAAGGACTAAGCTATCGCTGCTGACATCATGTTTTATACATATAAACATGTTTTATCCTATCAACCATAGCCTTGCCCCAAATCATTATAAACGCCTTATCAGATAACAATAGCATCTTATCGTAGACTTCAATCGTATAAACTAAATCTTGTAATGTTCCCAATGGATACTATTATAATGTACCCTAATAAAATATTACAACTAAACGACACATCTGCCGAAGGACTCATCGCCGGTGGAACAAACGAGTCCTGGACCGCGAATTGGCAAACGGAAAGTAGGACGCACCAGGGCCTCGATTCTGCTAAAGACAAATCACTGTAACACCATTGACACTCTAAAAAATGGCATTTAATTGTAGACTTTAAATATTGTTATCAGGTTAAAGTCTAAAGTCAAATGATATTTTGTAGAGCGAATGAAAAAGTTGAATGAATTCTTTTCATTTGATTTTAGACTTTAACTGCATAACGGTAAAGTCTACAACTAAATAGCATTTTTAAAGTGTCAGTGGTATTACAGTGGTTTGTCTTTAGCAGAATCGAGGCCCAGCACGATGGACGGACGACCTGAAAAGGGTAGCTGGGATAGACTGGATGCGCAAGGCGGAGGATCGGGTGCTATGGCGTACATTGGGAGAGGCCTAGGTCCAGCAGTGGACTGCAATAGGCTAATTAATTGCTAAAGCATTGTCTTCTGTTCAGTGTCTCCTGCTGCTAAGCTACCTGGTACGGAACGGCTCCGAGCGGGTGGTGACCTCCGCCAGGGAACACATCTATGATCTGCGCTCGCTAGAGAATTACACCTTCGTGGACGACGTCGGCAAGGATCAGGTGAGATAACCTTCTTACGAACACTATAACAAGCGGTAGCCTAGTGGTCTGGGTAATGGACTGCTGAGACGAGGTCTCGGGTTCGATCCCAGGTTCACCATGGCACACACCAATGACCTTTCGATGCTTTTCGAAGTTGTGTGTATTTATCGCAGGTTTATAAGTGCCCAGTTAATGGCAATAGGCTCACCACCTATTACATTGGGACCTAAACATAAACTGGCGAAATGTGGGTGCTAGCACCTCTGCCTACCCCTTCGGGGGTATAGGCGTGAGTTTATGTTTATGTTACTATAACAATTGTTTTATACCTCTACTAGTTGTGACCCGCGGCTTCGCCTGTGGCATACTTTGTCCCCGTGTCAGGATAACAAAGCTACGTAGGTGGCAGACAAGCTAACGGCCCACCTGATGGGAAGCGGTCACCGCGGTCTATGAACGTGTGCAACACTAAGGGTGTCACACACGCGCTGCCTACCCTGAAGGGAAGAGGTGGGAGGCTAGGAGAGGGTGGGGGAGGAGGGGTACATTGAGCTCTGGCTACCTTACTTACCGGCGGGAACACAACACGATGGTTATTATGGCCGCGGTGTTCTGTAAGGCGGAGGTACTACCCCAGTCGGACAGCTCATTTCGGACGGGAGATACCGTCGTGTCATGCCTCCTTTAGGCTAGTTATAAAATAATAATCATCGAAATTAAATTAGTTAGAACTCAGTAACACGGTGCAAACAATTCCATCAAGAACCAAGCGGTTCGGTGCCTCTTTTCTCTGCCACACCATAAAGACTTGGAATTCTTTACCAGCTCACGTGTTTCCTTCCTCCTACAGTCCCGGGGCCTTTAAGCGGGGCGTGAAAAAGCATTTGATGAGGCCGTCAAGCTGAGGGCCACCATTGTAGCACTATCGGTGTATGTATAGGTGACCCCAGATCCTGAGACTTTGCCATCAGGCGAGGTGAAGTCATGTCATGATGACGTGCCCAAATAAAAAAAGTTTTCCTGATTAAGTCAAAGTCAGAAATCATTTATTCTGTATAGACCATTAGACGGCACTTACAAAACGTCAAAATTAAAAATATTTACAACTAGACAAGCAAATGGACCACCGGTTCGGCCCAACCTGAGAAGATTCCACCAAGAAACTCAGCGGGCTGTTTTTTTTTGGTCTATTTACAATCATTTTCTTAATCTAAATATTCCCAAACGCGGTGTACGACAGTTCTATATGTTACTACACAAAGACATGCTAATTGATGAAGGAATCGTGTGCGCACCATTAGCTGCGATATCTCTTAAGTTCACTTGCCAATATCTGTTACGTTATGATAACAAATATTTATCTTTGTTTTTATTTGTACTCAATATTGAACGATTAAGTATCCGACTATTTTTGGATTAAGTGAAATTTTATCGATTCTTTAAAGCAGCCATTTTGAATATATACCTATACGTCGAATAGACTTCTGTAGGACGGCGAATGGAAGTTTCTTTTATACAAAATGACTAGCTGTTGCCCGCGGCTCCGCCCGCGTGGATGTCGAAATCCGTTTCAAAAACTATCCTATCTCTCAAGTTGGATCGAACTGCACATGGTGTGCGAATTTTATTATAATCGGTTAAGTGGCTTAGGAGTCCATTGAGGACAAACATGTGACACGAGATTTATATATATTATATATATGTATAATATATTAA
This sequence comes from Lithosia quadra, assembly GCA_963576445.1. Lineage (NCBI taxonomy): Eukaryota > Metazoa > Arthropoda > Insecta > Lepidoptera > Erebidae > Lithosia > Lithosia quadra. Next base: position 608,941 of record OY754895.1, read on the forward strand.
GATGAGGCCGTCAAGCTGTGGGCCGCCACTGTAGCACTACCGGTGTATGTGGTGGTGGCCCCAGTCCTGAGACTTTACCTTTCGCTTGCCATCAGGCGAGGTGGAGTCATTTTGACGTGTCCTATATAAAAAAAAAAAACAAAACTTATCACATTTTTTCTTTATCTCTTAGAGAAATGATTTATTTTACATCATATCTTACTTATTAACGCGAAAGTTTGTAAGAATGTATGTGTTACGGCTAATACCCGAAGTGCGGCTGCACCTAGTTTTAGCCGGTTAGGTTAGGTTATGTTAGGGTAAGTGGCTACACCTAGTTCTAACCGGCCAAAACTAGGTGCAGCCGCAATTCGGGTATTAGCCGTACGGATGTACGTCTGGATATCTGGATGTATGTTTGTTAGTCTTTCTCGCAAAAACTTCTGAATGGATCTGGCTGATTGTACAGAGAAAGATTATGGTCTGGAATAACATATAAGCTACTTTTTATCACATACACATGCATAGGTTAATTTGCACATTTTCTAAAAATCCCCCGAATACAGCTATAGCTGACTCCGATCTTAAGACTTTACCGTTAGCTTACCATCAGGCGAGGTGAAGTCATATTGACTTGTCTTATTTTTTTATATCGGTCACGTCAATATGACTTCACCTCGCCGGATGGTAAGCTAAAGGTATAGTCTCGGGCTATAGAAAAAAAGCTACATTTTAGCTCACTCAGTAAATAAACAGGGTAGGCAGCGCGTGTGTGACACCCTTAGTGTTGCACACGTTCATAGGCCACGGTGACCGCTTTCCATCAGGTGGGCCGTGTGCTTGTCTGCCATCTACGTAGTATAAAAAAAAAACAGCAGGCTATAATCTCTGCCTACCCCACAGAGATAAGACGTGAATCAATATCTTACTAAACCATTAGCGAACTTACCGTGATGGTATAAGAACGGCTTCTTATAGCAGCTAATGGTTTGTTGCAGGGCGTGAACGTGCGACACAAGGTGCGGGAACTGATAGACTTCATACAGGACGACGAGAAGCTCCGAGAAGAGAGAAAGAAGGCCAAGAAGAACAAGGACAAGTATATAGGTAACTACCGACACCAGGAAATAGCTATTTGTCTTTTTTTATAACACTTGGTGGCAGACAAGCATACGGCCCACCTGATAGGAAGCGGTCACCGTGGCCTATGAACGTGTGCAACCCACGCGCTGCCGACCATGAAGAGAAAAAGCGGGGGTAGGAAAGGGTGGGGAGGCTAGGAAGAGGCGGGGAGGAGGAGGGGTACAGTGAGCTCTGGTTACCCTACTTACCGCCGCGTACACAACACGATGGTTATTATGGCCGCGGTGTTCTGTAGGGCGGAGGTACTACCCCAGTCGCTCATTTCGGACAGGAGATACCGTCGTGTCCTACCTCCTTGTATTTATTCTGTATAGACCATTTTAAGCGGCACTTACAAAACGTCAAAATCAAAATTATTTAAAACTAGAAGCAAATGGACCATCGCCGGTTCGAAACGCGGCCCAGACCTGAGAAGACTCCGTGGGCTGTTTTATTTTTTGGTCTATTTACAGCAATTGTCTTAGCCTTAACCACGAGTGGTCTTGAGATTAACCTTTAGTTTAGCCCAGCGTATAATCTAAATATACATAGTTTAAATACACTTTAAGTTGAGATACGGTAATAACTTAAATATTATTCAATCTTATTAGGATACTAAATCTATACGAATATTATAAAGAGGTAAAGTTTGTATATTTGTTAAATTGTAAGGGATAATCTCGGGATCTACTGAACCGATTTTAAAATTCTTTCACCAATAGAAAGCCACGTCATTCGTGAGTGTCATAGGCTATATATATTTTATTGGAAAACTGGAATTTACACCCGGGTGAAGCCGGGTCCCGGGTCGCTAGTCCTAAATATACATATTAGTGGCTCATGAGGGGCATGTCGTCCAACAAGAGTGTTCTTCGTTGAGTAGCTTCGCCTACATGTGTTGCAGGCATGTCCTCCGAGGCGGTGGTGATGGGCATGAGGGGCAGCTCCGGCGGCTGGGGCGAGTACAGCGACCGCGGCGGAGGCGGAGGTGGAGGTGGAAACTGGGGTGAGTGACGTACATGACTGGTGTAGTGCCTAGTGCTGTGGTATTAAAGTAGTGCCAACTAAATATTGAATTAAATACAAATATACAGGGTTATTTGTAATTAACTAGCATCCTCGCAGGGGTAGATAGCTGACATCATAACTAACAATGTTTGTTCTACGACATTTTATAATTCGTTAAATATTACTTTCATACAAAAATAAATCAACTAGTAGTTCAATTGTTTTAAATACGCTGATTCCACTTTCCAAATAAATACCCTGCATTAAAAAATCAAAAGTGAATCATTATATCTACCTCCACACCAATGTTTGTTTTATGAATGAAACATAGACTTATGTGTCGCATTCTTACAATAAAAACTTGAAAACTCATTATTGAGTCGTGTGTTCAGTTTAATTGAAAGTCGTAGAACAAACGTTGCTACTTATGATGTCTGCTACCTACCCCTGGGAGGATGCCAGTTAATTAAAAATAATCCTGTATAGGTACCGGGTGTTAAGGAAACGTACCCGAAAACAAACGGGCGATAATACAGAAAAAAAAATATAATTTTTTTTGGTCATCATTTTTTTGCTTTTAGAATCTTTTATTAACACTATTCAAGCTCCATCGCATTGGTACAGCTAAATCAAACGAAAATTTCATGAAAAAATGCATCAATACATAAAAATAAATTAATGCCAAAGAAAAAATTGGAATGCTCTACCCGCACATGTTTCCGTACAATCTCGGGTTCTTTAAGCGCCATGAAAATGTCTATCGAGGCCGTAAAGATAGAAACCATCATTTTAGGATCAACAGGAATGGTAGCCTGTATCTTCTAAACCTACCATCCAGCGGGGTGCAGTCAATTGATAATAAAAATAAAATAAATAAAAATCATTTATTGACACAGATAAAAGGTGACATAAATAATATTAACCCTGCCTCCTAAACTAGGGGAACCCTGTGACTTAGGAGTCAGTGTTCTGCTGTTACATCGTACACAGATGATCCTTTACTATTATATTAACTTTAGATATTAAGGTATGTATGTAAAGTAAATAATGTATGTAAGTGTAAAATCGTTAGTGTATTAAGTGTGTGTAAGTGAGTGTGAGTGTGGGTAAGTGAGTGTAATTGTGATGTGATGGACTGAATATTTAAAAAATTCTAAGATTTATGGTATATGAAGACACCATTAGAAGCCTCCAATTTCCCAACTTTTGTTATAATGTGGCAAATTTCCACTCTTTTCAGAGGAACCCAAAGAGAGGAATGAGGAGGAGGAATATGATCGCGAGGACTCAGACGGGGACTACTCGCACAGCCGGGAGAGGAGACCGAATAAGTTGGTTCACTCATCTTTGTTTATAGATAGGGATGGTTTGTTTGTTTGTTCGTTGTCTTGTGTTGTACAGTCAGCGCCAAGATTAGGTGATCATTCTCAGATCTTTTAGGTTTTTTGGCAGAGAAATATATGTTTTTGGGCAGAGTAATATATGTTTTTGGGCAGAGTAATATATGTTTTTTGGCAGAGAAATATATGTGTTTGGACAGAGTAATATATGTTTTTGGGCAGAGTAATATATGTTTTTGGGCAGAGTAATATATGTTTTTGGGAAGAGTAATATATGTTTTTTGGCAGAGAAATATATGTGTTTGGACAGAGTAATATATGTTTTTGGGCAGAGTAATATATGTTTTTGGGAAGAGTAATATATGTTTTTGGGCAGAGTAATATATGTTTTTGGGAAGAGTAATATATGTTTTTGGGCAGAGTAATATATGTTTTTGGGCAGAGTAATATATGTTTTTGGGCAGAGTAATATATATTTTTGGGCAGAGTAATATATGTTTTTGAGCAGAGTAATATATATGTCTTTGGACAGAGTAATATATGTTTTTGAGCAGAGTAATATATGTTTTTGAGCAGAGTAATATATGTTTTTGAGCAGAGTAATATATGTTTTTGAGCAGAGTAATATATGTTTTTGAGCAGAGTAATATATATGTCTTTGGGCAGAGTAATATAATGTTTTTGACTACAATTGCGGTTTAACTACTTAGTGAGGTCAACTGAAATATTATTCAACGATTACAAAATAATGAAATGTTAATTTGTTAGTTTCAAGATACCCCAAATGTATATTGTAGACAATTTTAACATTGTATATAAATGTTCCAGGGAGAACGTGTACCGCGACTCCGAGGTGATCTCCGAGTCCCCCCCTCGGCCCAGGTCTGCGGACCGGTCAGCAGGCCCGCGCCCCTTCAGCATCAACCTCAAGAGTCCCGTCAAGGCCAAGTCCTCCACTCCCGTCAAGAAGATAGACCTCGGTAAGTCACATGTCCTCAATAGGGTACGAAGACTCCCGCATCACAACCGTCTGAGGGAATACCTACAAACACCGCGGCCATAATAACCATTGAGTTGTGTTCCCGCCGGTAAGTAGGGTAGCCAGAGCTCACTGTACTCCTCCTCCTCCCCTCCTCCCCTCCCCACCCCTTCCCAGCCCTCCACCCTTCCCTTCAGGGTAGGCAGCACGTGTGTGACACCCTTAGTGTTGCACACGTTCATAGGCCATAGTGACCGCTTCCCATCAGGTGGGCCGTGTGCTTGTCTGCCACCTAAGTAGTATAAAAAAAAATTCCTTGGGAAAAATGGGAACAATTCGAGCCCAATTTTTTAAACTGCTAACAAGCTTTCCATCCCCTGGTCCAGGTGCCGCAGCCTCGTACGGCAAGTCCGCAACCCCTAGCGTGACGGCCCCCCCTCCGGCGAAGAGCCAGCAGTCGCAAGAGCTCCTGGATGACCTGTTCAAGACCTGCGCCACCAACAACTCCACTCCTGCGCACACCAGTTCACTGGTATTGGATGACTTTGATCCCAGGTACGGTTTGGAACACATTTCGTTTCCTTGCTGTATTATGTTGGAGTTGAACCGACTAAAACCGTACGGTGTTACGTCACATCGGCCTGCGTGTTCGGGGAATCTGGTTCGCCCTAGAAAGGATATCCCGGAGGCTACATTGGGTCCTAATAAGGGATATCTAGGCGGGCGGCATTATGTGATAATTACCTGTCCATTATTTATAACTAATTTGTTAACTACAACATGTTGCCTACAGCTTCGGTCGTATAAATTTTTCGTGACTTCCGTAGACATGTTTTTTTACCCTCGAGCAATTAAATTGCAGGAAAAATTGTTGTCACCCAACCCTCACCTCTCTACTTTTTTTTCTGCAATTTTATTGATAAAAAAAACAATATTTATCGATGCCACGCTGACTCTACAGAGAAAAAATGAATATATACGTTATTCCAGATTAAGTATAATTTATATTCCAAATTTCAGTCGTTTGATCGAGTAACAAACTTTTTCACATTTATAATATTAATAGAAATAATAGAAATATGAACTAACGTTACAGAGCGGAGGAACCGAAGCCCCCTCGCAAGGTGTCTGCCGAGTTCGGCGACTTCACGAACGCCTTCCCCGACAACAACAACGAGGGCTTCGCCGACTTCTCCAGCGCCTTCACCAACAACAACATGAGCAGCAGCGGACACAGCCTCACCTCCTCGGCACCAGGTGAAACACATACAGACACATTTATTGCTGAACATAATTGTATAAAAATGTTAGGTGTACAAGGACATACACTAACATCCTTGAGGCTCAAGGCAACTTCTTAACGCTAGGCGAGTTGAACACAATTCGTCTAATGTGGACCGACTTACAAGCCCCGAACGAGGTGCAATTTCAATTAAAAATTAAATTCAATTACATTTTTCACAAATTAAGTTTAATTTCGCTCCGCTTGTGCTTCGCTCGTGCTCGGCTCGCCTAGCGTAGACCCGCCTTTACAAGTCAGTGCATCTTTTTTCGTTCGAAAACATTTGGGTCAGTTTTAAGATGGTTCTTTTGACCCTCCCCTTCCCCTCGGAAAGGGGAGGAACGAGCATCGTGCCACCGACGCCCCGTCTGCACTCGGAGAATCAGCCCGTCCCACCTACCCTCATCAGAGTTAGAGGGATACTAGAAGAGCCTTTGAGCAGCCCTCTAGAGAGCCACCCCCGTCTCGATCGTTAGACAGTGCACCTTCTAAACAATGGGTGAGGTTTGGTCAGTCAGACGGCAGTCGCTCCAGAAAAAATCATTATAACAATCAAAATCAATGGGTGGACTCTAAAGTCGATACTTCGATTATGAGGATGATGATGATTGCCGGGGTGCGAGGGAAATGGTCTATGGGCCACCTTACACCTTGGCGTCAGAAGACCCTAGACGGCGTGCGGTTTTAGTCGGTAAGAGTCCGACATAACCTGCCTCGCTGGCCGCGGGGTGGGTATCCATAAGGATTTCCGCACGAAAAAAAAAAGAATGATAATAGTCTTTTCATCTTCATACATACCGGTATGTTCCATTTGCATATTACCAGTCTCAAAAGTTATGACTTAGATTGAGACAAATGTGTAAGTAAAAAAAATAATTAACTAACATTATTTCGTCAGGCCCGGCATCAAACCTGGACCTGCTGGGCGAGCTGTCCGGGCCGTCGATGTCGCCGCTGTCGTTCTCAGCGGGCGAGGCGCTGGCGGGGCAGCTCGCCGCCACCACCCTGCAGCCCTCCTCCCTGGACTCCTACACTGGTCAGTTACCCCATAGTATAGTAGCCACTTGGTGTGTACTTGTGGGGTTCGGTTCTCGAAATAGTCATGTGTGTCGTTAAAGAACAATGACGGAATTATGCTTCATCGTCGACCAGGTCATCACTTACCATCAAGTGAGATGTGATCAATCGCGGGTTCCATCGACTGTAAACAAAAAAATCAGCAATTTCAGATAAGATAATGGCCAAATGCGATAAAAAAGTCAGTAATTTTTCCAAGCCTTTTATTAGCTTCACTTGGAGTTTGTTAATTATTATATTTTTTAAATTAAATAAAGGTATCATTCAAAAGGTAGGGATATTGAGTTACTTAATTTTAATGTATTAATTTAATTTATGGTCAAAAATACAATGAAAATTAAATAATATATACAATAATAGTTATTAAATTTCTCCCTAAGCTTTCCTGGGACCTGATTTAGTAAATTAATATTTTTGAAACGTGCGATTTCAAAACTTAAGTAAACTTATAGATACAAATTTTTCAACATCGAATTAAAAATTAATCAAACCACGAGTGAATTTAAAAGTTTGAAAATCTCACGAAAGCGTAGATAGATTTAATTTTGACAGATCACACCAAATAACATTTTTTTTTTCATTTTCTAATCGAATTGAAATCACGCTATTTGAATCGTATCTAAATCAGGCGCTAGCTAAGTTAAATTACTTGTGTTAGAGGTTCACATCGGTAGTACAATGATCAGGCTTCGAACCTGGAAACTTCTCTATAATAACGCAGACTTTTTAACCACTAAACTATCGATACCCTATCTGTTAAATTCTAACCTATTCTAACTAATTTCGTCATTGTTCTGTAGACAAGTGTTGCAACAAAACAGTTGTTTTTATTTCAAGTGTGTTGTGTTCTTCACTTATGTTAGCTAGTTCTCACGTACACTACGCTCACACTTTGAGTTTTATACATCTCAATTAACTGTATTGGCAACACAACAAATTAAATGCTAACCAAATAGATGGGCCTTATTGGGAAATATACTAACCAACATGGATAAATGGATGGCCTTATTTGGGTTCTTGATTGAAGAACTACTGCTGAGTCGAGTATTGTGGGTTTTAAGTGATTATTAAATATTCTGATTTTGAGTATCCTTAGGAAATTATTGAGAAAACCAATCATATAAGTTGTTTGAAATATTTTATAGATTGATTTTTTCAATGATTGCATCAACCGATGTATTGGTTAAGTTTGAGTAACTTCATAATCTAGTTTTATATTTATTTTATGATATTTATAAAGAAATTGTTTTAAACTAAAAGAAATTACGGGTTCAAACCGATTTTAACCCTTTTTGAAGCGCCAAACGGTTTAGTTTAGCGGTTAACGACGTATTACTAACAATCGTGAATTAGTCCCCAATTATTTAACGGCAGCCCCCCCCCCTCTCCCCTTGATACATTTCTCCTAACGTTACAGTTTACAATAGTTTACCACTTCTATATTTCCGTCAAGCTGGGGGCCACCACTGTAGCACTATCGGTGTATGATGTGGTGACCTCGGTCCTGAGACTAGCTTACCATCAGGCGAGATGAAGTCATTTTAACGTGTCCAATATTTAAAAAAAACCGACTCGACCGTATGTTTTTCCCTCGTTTTAATACAATCGGTTTCTCTCACGCGCAAAATTTAAAAATAAATTTCACACATTTATACATTGTGTGTTGTGTTTATAAGTGACATAATGTGATTGCATGTGTAACTAAAAAACAAAAACAAAAAACCGCGATAGCCTAGTGGTTTGGGTAATGGACTGCTGAGACGAGGTCTCGGGTTCGATCCCAGGTTCACCATGGCACACACCAATGACTTTTCGATGCTTTTCGAAGTTATGTGTGTATTTATCGCAGGTTTATTAGTGCCTCGGAGAGCACGTTAAGCTGTCGGTCCCGGTTGCCATACAAACATCTATGGCAGTCGTTACGGGTATTTGGAGCCCTCAAAAGTCCAACCAGTCTAACTTAGAACTTCGATATCGCCATTGGTTGTGGAGGTCAGATGGCAGTCGCTCCACGGAAAATATCGAAGTTCAGCCGCATCACAGTTAGACTGGAAAGCAGACCCCAACTGAGTTGGGAAAAGGTTCAGAGAATGATGATGATAATGTGATTGCATGTGAACATACAACAGTTGTATCAAGACAGTTTTGGGCACTTTCAGGATTTTTTTTGTTTGCAGACGATTCAACGAAGAATGAGCAGGCTGTCATGAAACGGGCCATGCAGGTCATACACCACACGGGACAGATTAAAACTGAACATGATCTCAATACAGTGAAAACGGCTCTGGAAGACGTGATCAAGGAACTGCCCGGGCCGATCACGGTGCAGAAGATGACCAAGCTAGAAGAATATGTGCTGATGGGTGATCTTTTAGATACGTATACGGAGCTCTTGACTCTTGTTGTGAGGATTCTACTGCCACAGTGGCCTGTGTGTAAGAAAGAGATAATTCATCTGTTCACTCTAGAAGAAAGCTTCGAGCTCGGTCATGAGACGTTGTCCATATTGTGCGGGTTTCTGAAAAGTGACACAAATATTGTCACTCTGAGAGCGTTGTCTGATATCCTACTGCGGTATGTCAAAAGTGATGCTATTTTTGCAACTATCGTTGACTGTAGCCACGTCACCTCGCTAGAGGAAACTGTTCAGTATGAACACGATTGGGAGGTTCATGTTCAACTACTGGCAACACTCCCCGAAAGAGTTGCCAATAGATTGAAAACTGAAACACCTAAAGGATTCTCCCACGAGAACTATTCGTACTATCTAGTTTTTCATATAATCAGGGTTATGGATTACATGTCGGACAGTAGCTTCTATCAACGATGTAAGTACAATTTACAGTGCTTGTCACATTTAGTGTCCAAACTCATCACTAACTATTACATGAGCGGGAACTCCCCCGCACTCATGGACTTTGTAGACATCCTAGCCGGTTGGGCAGAGTGCGACGAACCATCTAAATATGTCAAAAAGAAACTTACACAATGCTTACTGAGAAACTTATCGAGAGAATCCATCGAGTATTTATCTGTTATGCTGTTGAAGAGGTGCCCCCTCAACTATACATATCTTGAACAGACCATAGCCATTGTTATTGGCGACAATTATGATTGCAGCTACGATTGGCAGGAGATTCTTAGTTATAAAATACCTTTATATAACAAATTGAAAGATTTTAAAGACACCACAATACCTGAAAATTTAATTTATTACATTTCAACTACGAAAAATGCTTCTGAAAATTTAAATGATCTCATTTATAGATTAGGTACTGTGTGGGCTGATGTCCATTTGAGTAATACATCGAATTTGCCCGAACACATGTACATTTCCGAACTTCTTGTATTAGCCATCAAATATAAAGTGATTATGTCGATAAACAGTCAAACCGAATGGAAAACTAACGACCTGAAAAAAGTATTATTCCGTGGTATGGGTAAACATTTAGACGTGTTATCACAAGAGTTCAGGTGTATAGGAATGGCGACGATTGAGATTATACTCAGAATATTATCCGAAATAGAGAAAACAGATGATAATACTGAATTAAAATTCGACTTCGACAAAATGGGTGACACTTGCGTGGAAATACACAAAACTCTTGAAGAAATTTCGAACAAATGTCTAATAGATGAAGGATTTCAATATCCCAGCAATTATATACCGAAAACGATCAACTTGAAAAGGGTCTTAGACCACGTTGCTCATAAATTCTTAGACGACGAAAACTCTAACGTACATAACACTATAGTGACTTGCGCAGTCAAAAGTCCCGCACAGACAAAGGAGATAGTAAAAGCCATAATTTCTGTGAAGCTAGACGCTCTGGGCGGTAAACAGGACAACGCGGCCTTGGATTCAGACGATGACCTAGTGCCTTACGACATGAGCAACGACTTGCCTATCAACGCACAGACACAACCGAAATATCTAAGAGATATGATAGAAATGATCGTTGAAGCGAAAGACGTGGAAGTTTTCGAAGCTAGTCTAGAAGTTGCTGAAGAGCTAGTCAACAAACAACTCAGGAACGAAGACAGAAAACTTATCGTGGAGTTGCTAGACCTCTTTGTGCACTTAGACGCGAAGTACCGCGTGGATAATTTCGACAGTATTAAGTTTAATACTTGTGTGGCAATCGTTTGCCTTCAACCTAAAGTAGCCGCTGAACATCTATGTTTAGAATTCCACACGGATGTTGGCAGATATTCCATTGCTACTAAAATTTTCATGCTAGATGTTATCTCTGAAGCCGTGAACAGAATCGCGGATGTTAGATCACAGAATGAGCCAGCAGAACCGAAGAGCGAAATCATAAGTGAAGAACAAACCGACATTTCACCCGAAGAGATTATAAGACGAAGATTGATTAATAAAACTAGATATTTCCATTCAATAAGGCCTCATCCTTTCGCTAAAGCTAAGAAAAATCGATTGGCTGCAGTCGCCGATTACTTTTTCTACCCGTTATTAGGCGGTTTTGGGTACAAGCAACTGACTCTAAGCCATCACAATTTAAAGCAAGATGTGGATAACATGTTATTGTTGAAATATCTCTCTGTGGTCGGCAATTTTATTGTGGCCTCGAAAAATTGCCCAAAATGCTCAACGTACTGTTGGGAAGTTGTAAGGATAGTTCTATATTTAAGATATGCTCCAGATCCCAGAATTAAAACGTGCGCCATGTCTTTACTGGCTGCGATAGTTATCGTATTGCCAGCGAGTATTCTAAAAACAGAGTTCGTCGAAGTTATGTTGGAGCTGCGATCCTGGCTGATGGACTGCCTGGGCAACATAGACTTGATTATGAGCTTCGGTGGGGCCAATTCTCAGGCGGCGAAGTTCGGTGCTTATGTGCTAGGTATAATTGAAAAGACATTAACGGATAGCAATTAAAAATGTTCGATATTTAAGTAAGAATCTTGTTAGTTTTAAAACAAAATTATGTTTAAGGAATTATGTAGTTAAAGCCTGGTACTCACCAACTAAACACCTTAGTTTGTACCTTGTTCGCGAATCTACTTCGAATCGAACAAGCTAGTAACCAATGCTGTAAACCAAACAATTCGGCTTTGACTGCAGACCAGAGGGTGTTCACTTGCAACTTGTGAATATCGTGAAAGAAAACCTTTTCATATTTGGTTGAATCCAATATCTAAGTTTCGGGGCTAGTAATTCAATTCAAATTCATTTTTTATTAAATCTATTAATTATGAATTGATATCATTATATTGAATGTCAAATAAAAATTATAGAAATTTATAAATTAATAAATGATAACATAAAATGGAATAAAATAGAATATCAATAGTTCAAAATTAACAATGTCAATATAATTAATATGTAATGTCAATTCATAATAACACGCCATACATTAATTTACTAGAGTGACCATGTATGGTTAAACTCTAGTGATAATTATGATAGATTGGATCAAATGAAGTGGCATTTCGAATATCCTACAACAATTGTTACATTTAAAATAATTGATATTTTGTAATATTGACTTTTCAAAAACGTTAAAATCTCATTTTAACGTCACGATAAAAAACTGTTATTGTATTTAGTTTTAATATATTTTTTGGTAGTGCAGGTTCATTCCATGTACATTGTATGTACATGTTGTACATTCCACTTAAGTATTCTGGTGTGGAATAGTGGTAAAATAATCCCACTTTTTTCTTACCGGTGGTATAAATGGGTCGATAAAGTGGGAAAGCTGGTTTATAATTATCGAAAAACGTGTCAAATATTTACGATTGGCAGTTTCAAACGAATACTATGGATAGGCAAGCTCGTTGTTTCGTTGTCATTTAAGCATGTTACTGTAAGGTTACAGCTCGTTAGTGTGTACCCGGCTTTATAATATGACATACAGGGTGCATTTTCAAACTAACATCATTACATAGAACTTACCCTTAACACGTTATGGACACAATTGGCTAGCGAAATGAATACAAGCGTGTACTTTTTCAAACTTAATGGATGTGATATAATTTTTAATGTATTTTATATAATACACGCTTGTCTTACCACAAATGGGTGGACACTTTGGTACGTGATAATGTGTCTATTGGTGTTAACTGGGGTACTTTATCCAAACTCGGTGCTGCCATCTTTAAATTTCATAATTATATATCTTAAAAATTAACAATGTCAATATAATATAATAATACCGCGGTAGCCTAGTGGTCTGGGTAATGGACTGCTGAGACGAGGTCTCGGGTTCGATCCCAGGTTCACCAGGGCACACACCAATGACTTTTCGATGCTTTTCGTAGTTATGTGTGTATTTATCACAGGTTTATAAGTGCCCGGTTAATGGCAATAGGCTCGCCACCTATTACATTGGGACCTAAACATAAACTGGCGAAATGTGGGTGCTAGCACCTCTGCCTACCCCTTCGGGGATATAGGCTTGAGTTTATGTATGTATCTTAAAAACATTATCTGACAATGCCCACCAAGGCAGAAACCTAGCTACTTATCTCAAATTTTATCAATATCGATCCAACATATTTAAACAGTGCCAGATTTGGCCATGCACTTGAGAATACATCCTGTATAATATTCAAAATGATCTTGTATTGTGTTTTAAATGTAAATGAATACTGTAGGAGCTATGAGCTGCATTTAGTGTTACCTTGTGAGTTATGTAGCAAGCTGTATACACCCACCGCTAATAAATAATACAAGCATGTTTGTGACCTTTCATTTGTAACCCAAGGTCAAGGTTAAAGTGTCAAGGTCAAACGAGATACTGTCATGGTATGGACATGTTGAGAAAAGGTGAAGGTTAAATCATCTAGAGGAATGGGTGAAAGAGGCTATAGCAAGGGTGTGATTGAAATGGGCCACCTTACACCAGAAGACCCTAGACGGCGTGCGGTTTTAGTCAGTAAGAGTCCGACATAACCTGTCCTACTGACCGCGGGGGGGAGGAGAGGGAGGAGGGATTTTTTTAATATATCCAATTTACAGACACAGCCACTTCACAGTTATATAATAGTCATAGATAACAACGTACAAGCACATCCAGGACGGGACTTGAACCTGCAACCTGTTCTTTACAGAGGAATACTCTGAGCTACCTAGACACGCCCTTAATATTCGGTACATTACATCTTGGAGCGATGCAAACCAATTGATTCAACATTTCATTAAATTAGCTGCATTTGGCCTTGGTGTTGCACACGTCCATAGGCCACGGTGACCGCTCCCCATCAGGTGGGCCGTGTGCTTGTCTGCCACCTACGTGGTATAAAAAAATTGTATTGTTAGTAGGTACAGTCGGCGTCAAAAGTAAACGATGATTGGTAGAATTTTAAAAATAAAAATTGCTGTTGGTTGTGTGAGTAGTTGACCCCTTGTCACAGGTAGGCACTACACATAGACATATTATTATGTCGAACGCAGATTTCTATTTTCTTTTTTTTATATTGGATACGTCAAAATGACTTCACTTTGTCTGATGGTAAGTCTCATGTTACGACTTATATAATTATAATTCTATTGTCAATCGAGGACTCGAACCCACAACTTTCGACTCAGTGGCAGTTTACGTAATAATAAATGATCAGAAAGTAACTGAGATGAGCACTTCGTTTAGCTATAAGTGTTAATAACATATTAGTTATTTTAACAACTATTTTTTTAAGAAACATACCAACATAAGTCATGTTTTACTTAATAAAATGATTATACAGGTATACAACCAACACCAGCGGGACTCCTGCAGCCAATCACCCCCGCCCAACAACAACAACAGCATCAACAACAACAACAACAACCTAACACAACAACTAGCGCAAAACCAACAACGAAACTCGGGGCTACTTGGGCCGACACAACCGGGGCTATCAACATCGACGTAGACAACTTACTAGGCCCGAGATCACCTAAAGCAGGACCAGCCCCTTCCATCAACCAGCTAATATCCAGTCCAAATAGCCCCGCGCACAGCTTACCCCCACAAATGCCCCCAATGATGACCCCACAGATGCAGATGGGTGGGTTCATGATGCACAACTCCCTGAACAACAATTTCGCACCCTCTACCGGGCAGAGTAACATAATGCGACCTGCTTTCGCGAACCAGAATAATTCATTCCTACAATGATATTGGTTACTGGCAGATATATGCCAGAATGGTTGAAATAGGTTAAGGTGAAAGTTGGAGCAATGGTAGCGCCGGTGTATCAACATTTTTCGTGAAGAGAATTATTATTAAAATACTAAAAATATTAATACAGTATGAGCTGTCGATATTTACATTTTTAAGGAATTATTTTACTAATTAATAGGGCAGTTGTGGGAATCTGTTGTTAAGACCGAAATAGTCTGGTCGGTAACAGGATAGTGGTAAAATCCCTTCCCCGCCATCAGCTTAATATTACAAGTTCGTCTCCCATTGTTATCCATTTTTGCATCATAATGAGTTTCCAGCCTTTAGGGCATCCGCTGCATCGAGCGGGACCCGCGCGCGGGCAAAAACAAATCGTGTGCGAAACAGACCCGCTCGAAGCAGCGGGTGGCCTTAGGCTGAGTGTTTTTATTAAACAGTTTTATTTAACTCGACCTGTTTGTTTGGGTCAAATCTATAGTTGTCACAAAATAAAAGGCCCACTTTGACAGTTCGTGCCCATGAAGTTCTTAATTTTTTATCAGTTAAATGTTCTAAAGGTAATTACATTTTTCATTGACAGGTACCGCCCACTCGGCTAAGTGCTGTGCATAACGATTTTTTCATGTAGTCCACAGACTATTAATAATCAGTTAAGGAAAGAAAATATCGAGTGAGATATTTTTTTTCAAGCCCGACGCGCACTTTTATTTTTATTTATTTAAATACTTGTGTTTAGATTCTGAAGACTAATTTAATTATTCTTGTTGTTTTTGTGATTGAGTGGATGTTATTGTAACAAAAATATTAAATATAAGTAAATTGACCTTTAATAACATTGTATTGTTTTAAAATACCCACAAAATCAAAGGTTAAGCTAATTTTTCTAATCAGAACTTTAATCCAATGCAGTTTACATAAATATTCAAATCGATTAAATCCCCATACAAACTGGATTCGATTCATCCTGAGTATCGAATACCGAATCGTATAGGTACATAACTAGTTACGCCACGAAGACAAACGTCAAAACGGGCCTTTTATTTTGTGTTGAGTATAGTAATTGAAATTTTAACCCCTTTCAGTTGTCTGATTTGTTTGATATTTGGCAGAAGTCTTTAGTTCCGATGACAATACAATTTAAAACTGTTTAACTTATTTTTTCATAATTTATAATGAATTAGATTTATTAGAAAACCCACGCTTAATTTTAAATCTTAAAAGTTGTGCCTTCAATTTACATATGAAACTTATTGTTGAGTGACGTTTTTGTTACACATGTGTATAAGCTAGGATTACTTTCAATTGCTAATTAATTTAACTTTCATCAAAATATTGGACAATAAAATAAAAATTCATTTAGTATTACGCGTTATTGTCAGTTACGTACCATTGCTCCGACAAAATTACGTATCTAGAACATGGGTTTCGATTTAGGACTAAAATATAACAATTTTTGTACGAATTTGATATTAGATACATTGTCGGACCCACAGTGCGTGTACATAGGTACATATCATACAAATATCGAGTGATATTATCCGTCTGTCTCTGCATCCGTGACTTGAGACTGACTTCGTAGGTTTTGAATTACATTATGTTACTTTTAATCCCTTGTTACTGTGTTACAACTGTGCGACATATTGCTGTCTTGTGCACTCTTGCTCTTGCGAAAGAGAGAGATGAGTTGTAAAAAGAGAAGTTGAATGAAAGTAGACAGCGTTTTCTTTTTTGGTTGTCGCGTGTCTATCTTCTGTTTAACGATACAGGGTGTTGGGAAAACGCTACCGAAAATCAAAACGAGCAATTTTTTTACCATGTTTTTAGTAAATTTTATTAAAATTATACACGCTCTATCATGTTAGTAGTAGTAGTAGTTATGTAGTAGCTGAAATGAAAACATATTTAAAAAATGTATTACTTTATCTAAAAAAATTAATGTCGGTATTACGTCACGGGTCAACGACCGGATTAATTAAGCTATACTTACACAATTGAGCGTGAATAATCCTAATAAAAAGTTAGAAAAAGGAATCGCTCCAATTTTTTTTTATCTACAGTAGGTACTTTACCTGTCTTGTTTTCGGTAGCGTTGCCATAACACCCTGTATATATAGTATAACATCCCTATGTGTCTTTGTAGTTTACAAAATACATTTGAGTGTTAATATTGAGTTCTTTCCTATCATTTTATTTTAAATATTGTATCTTAGCTCATTTACATTCCTTCCATATATTTCATTTAATTTTAATATACATATGTATAAAAGAGACTGTCTGCTTCTAAATTCCTTTCCATATTATGTTATCTCACAAACGTGTCTAAATATAAAATGTGGTTCTAATGTTTCTGTATAACTGCCGTATGCGCATGCGATGATATTTGGGTACACTAACGCTCAGTTTATTGTCTAAGTATAGCTCACTGGTTCACATAGATAGTCTTTGTGTAAATTTACTGAAACGCCTCGAAAAAAGCAAAAACAATGCCTTGACTCATCACATATATTATTGCTCAGTTTGAGGCGAATTTATTGTTGAGTCGAGGCGGAAGAACTTTGGAAGCGGTCAATTTGAGAGCGTACTATAAGTATACTATACTGAAATTATAATATTGATCGCTTAGGGCCAACGTAGACGCGGCCATTCAAACCACGGCTTATAAAAATAAGTGAAATATTCCACAGTTATATCTCGTGTACAGTCAGCGTGAAAGGTCTATGATCGTTTTCAGATTTTGAGAAGTAGTTTTGAGCAAACTAACTTATGGTTCTTAATGAAAATGATGTTTAATTACTTAGTTGGCTCTTTTGAACTACCTTTGAACTTTGATTACAATATAATTAACCTTTTCATTCACATTTTTAAGTTTGAAATCAGTGCAATCATCAGACTTTTGCCGCTGACTGTACCATCGCACGTGATTGGATACTATAATAACCAATCACATTACTGCTTTGTGTGACGTGACTCGTGTTACCAATCATAATTTTGCAAAATTTTGGCAACACTGACTTCTATACAAACGAAGTTCCACTTATTTTTAAATACTGTGATGGCAACACTTCATGTCCGCCATATTTACTGACGTCACATTACACACAACTGACGTTTACCCACCATTTAGTTTAGTAACTACCCACATAACTTTAATGACGACGGCTAGGTAGGGACTTACTTCTGTGAAGTGTTATTCTGTTCATCTAACGCCGACCTTTTGAATACCCGTCGTCTGTGGACTAATGCCATGCAAGGAGATAACTGCTTTGATCTATAAACTAATCTCTCAAGCTTAAGTTACAAACGATTGCTTCTAAAAGCCAGTGGTTCCAATCACCGGACTTTCACTTTTAATGTGCGCTAGTCCCTACGAAACCAGCGGGGATGGTTATGTCGGGCTTGTACCGACTAAAACCGCACGCCGTTTCGGCTATTCGAGCACCGGGAGTAAGGTGACTCAAAAGGCATTTCCCTCCCACACCGGCTGACACTCGGTCCTCGCGATCCACGGAGCACTCTATTGCCATAGGTCACATAGGTCATAGATAGGTTGTACCTTCGATAAAATGCAGCTCTGCCATATTAAAGTAAATCTCATCGTCCTTCGAGAAGTAGGACACGACCGTATCTCCCGTCCGAAATGAGCTGTCCGACTGGGGAAGTGCCTCCGCCCTACAGAACACCGCGGCCATAATAACCATCGTGTTGTGTTCTCGCCGGTAAGTAGGGTAGCCAGAGCTCACTGTGCCCCTCCTCCTCCCCACCCATTCCTACCTTCGCCTTCTTCCGGGTCGGCAGCGCGTGGGTGACGCCCTTGGTGTTGCACACGTCCATAGGCCACGGTGACCGCTTCCCATCAGGTGGGTCGTGTGCTTGTCTGCCACCTACGTCTTATAAAAAAAAATAAGTTGAAGCCTGTATGCATAATGCTCATTTTTAGAATACTGCTTCACACGCAAGAGCGTCTCCGTTGGCCCTTGAACATTTTCCAACACTTAGATAAACAAAATTGTCGATTTTAATGACATAAATGTCGTGTAGTACTTTGGTGATCAGGTAGTAGTGTGGTATAGTTGTTAATATCCGAGTTATAGAATATTTTTTATACCCGCTTCAAGTAGCCAGGTGTAGACGTGTCAAAAATTTAGTATTACGCATGTAAGTGTTAAAATAAATAAAATATTGTATCATAGGTATGTATTATATAGATGTATGTACGTACTTATTGCTCGTAATATGACATAGTTTAGTCTACTTTTTGTTTTTGGATATTGTTGGTACCATTCGTGATATACTACCAAATATCTTCAGACTGGAATGTGAACAGGATAGTAATGTGCACTGTGCACGTATGATTAGACTGTTCTGATTTGTTATAACCTTAGGGAAGTCAACTTTCGAGAGTTTGATATGATCAACTTTTGAAATTTTGATGATCAACTTTTGAATTTTTTTGATCACGTCTTGATTTTTTACGAATATGATCAACAGCTGTCTGACTGTGGTAGATAACGAATGCCCATTGGTTGTGTTATATTATATTATAGGAACGTGAAACTTGCTGGCTAGTTTCACGATAGTACCGCACTGCCAGTCGTGAACACTCAACCGTTGTTTTGATTAAAGCGTTCATTATTTGAGTCGTTTTAATAACTTGACTGATAAACTATTTATCTAGCAATTATATAAAACTGTGACTAGATATGTTGTATTACGAACGAAAAATAAAAAGTACGGACAGAGAAGGATGCGGAATGACGTCATGTACTGGTGTATTGTATATTACTCGATGTGTACTTAAATCCATATTATTTAAATTTGTTGAAGCTTTATATTGGAACTGAACAGTTGTCTTTGCATTTAATTCATTCCATGTATTTTGGTACTAGCGTTGTGTTCGGCAGCTTTGTAAATATATTTTCTGTATACGATAGTTTATGATATCAAATGTCAAGATGCTTTGTTACAATTAAGCTTAGGATAATATAATTTTATCCCCTAGATATCTACCTATCCGTATTAGGTAGATGTTTATGGCGATTATTTTATGTTATATTCACCCATCCATTAAAAAGCATTTTTGTTGGTTGATATTTATAAAAAATATCTAAGATTAATCATCACAATTTATCGTAAACTATTATACACAGAAAATATCAAATATAATTTATTTCAACGTATATTAAAGTCCAGTTGTACAATGCGTCCCATGCGAAAAAATCAGAAGATTGGGACCAAAGTATCAAAATTTATTTTTATCCGGATCGTAGCGGCGCACGGACGTGTTGTATGAACTGGCCTCGTATTAGTTCGGTTTAGTCTCAAAAATATTTACACCATTTTTGTGTTATCCTTACAGCCTATAAGTAGTAGTTTTTTATTTACTCTCATACGCAAAATTTAAATTACCGATAAATTGACGAATTTCTTAGTTTGTTGTACAACTTTTAGTAAATTGCTCTTCTGAATTTTGCAAACGTTGTTATGTGACTTAGATGAATAAATTAATAGTTCGATTCGATTTACTGGTGCAGCATAAATAACTTATTTTACCAATGTGATCAAATGTTGAACTGAGACTAAATCCAACTGATACTTTATTGAATTTGGTGTGCTTCTGAAATTTTGGTGCATAGATTTATTTTGAAATTAATTTTTTGGTGTTTCTACGATTATTGTATTATAGTTGCGTCCGACGGATTGGTTCACCACTCGCTGAGCAATACTTGATGTATGGCATTATTATGAGAAAACGTATCATTGATCTCCAAAACGAGTAGACCAAAAGCAACGTATTATATAACTGTTTATAATGTGTTATTTAGTGGTGAGTCAATCTGGGACAGAAGACGCATGTAAATATTATTATTTGTTAATTGTAGTTCTTCCAGTATGTAGTAGTGGTCCCAATAAAATGGAGATTTATGAAGCAATAATTGTCATTTAAATCATTTGTCTGTAGTTATTGATAGTAACGAATTTTATTAGTTAAAGGTATATTATTTAGAATGTTTATAATAAAATGTATAACATGTGTTGAATGTCAGTACTAAGATTATTCGCACAATTATTATCATTAATTATAATATTTTATTTTTGTGTAATTATTCAATTATAATTGAGAAATTTTTATTTAGAACCCACCTCGGTGGCTCGACGGCGTATTCAACATATTGTATTTAATATATAAACAGCCAGAAACGGTAATGTTGTGCGCCGCGGGTCTGCCCGGCTCGCGGCGCAGGCGATGTTATGACATTGTATTGAATCATGAAAGAATTGTCAATGTTGATGAAATGTATTGAATAAAACTTAATTATTAATATACTTGTTTCATTTATTGTAGTACGCAATAAAACTCGAAGGCATCAATAAAACAACAAAATAATTAAAGCCATTACAGTTTATTCGTGAAAAATTGAGCGCATTTAAACTAATCCTAAACAAAAATATTCTTAAAATTAACATCTTCATCGCTAAAATTAATCCAATTAATGCAATTCACTTAATTACAATTAATACAATTCATTGAAATTAACTTCATACGTTCACGAAATAAATATTTTATGAGATTAAAAAAAGTATAATAATAGTATTCAGTCTTATATATGTATAATTAAAATTAAAAATGGAATTAATAATATCAATGGAATGACTTGGCCAATGTTGCCAGCTACCCTCTGAATGACAATATTATTATAGCAGTTTAATAGTAGACAAAAAATCACCAAATTCTTGTACTAATTTGAGTTAAATAACAAAGTTACTAATTATCTTGTTTCAATACCTAACAGAGCTCGAAAGTGTATTCGCGTCTTTGTCTAACCTTTGGTTGAAAAAAGAGACAGATACATTTTAGTTAATTCAAGTTTTGTTACAAGATAATTGACACCAATGTAGAGTTGAGTAATATTTTAAATTTAGAATGAAATATTGTCATTCGAGGGGATAATTAAAATGTTATATTAAATTTAAAACCTTTGTTATTAAATACAAATAATACGTAAAAGTAAGCACGCATGCATGTGAGCGCTTGTTTCGTGCAAATTCGTGCAAAAAATACATAGGTACCTAACAACACACACAAGTAGGCACAATCAATCAATCAAGACATGAAATAGTGCCTGCTTGTGTCAACTAGTATTTTATAATTTTACATCGAATTTAAATACAAGATTTTGCATTTACTGGGGATGATATTCTTTTATATAACTTAGGTGGCAGACAAGCACACGGCCCACCTGATGGGAAGTTGTCACCGTGGCCTATGAACGAGTGTAACACCTATTTTGATGTTATTGCTATGTTTATTACTTTCACGTATTATTTGTAAAGTATAATGAATATTTTTTATAACATGATAATAATATGAATTCGAATAACTGCACCAAGATGGTTCAAATATGTATTTTATAACTTTAACACATAGATAGCTTAGCTTACTTATTATAAAAATGTCCTTAAAACTTAAACAGTCAGTTGCTTGTCAGTTGAATGCGTTTTGTATGATGAGCCGAATAAACTGTTATATTTTTTCTGCTGACCATACAAAACAAGAACTAAGCTAATAAAGTGCCTTCAGGATACGTGGTCAATCATGTCTCCTATTAACTCCTCAGGAGTAACACGACACACAAGTTCCTCTCATCATTCTCCGAGCCTTTTCCCAATCTTCAGTTTCAGGGTTGGCTTTCATCTAACTACGAATCGAGTAAACGTCAATATTTTTCGTGAAGCAATTGCTATCCGACCTCCAAAACCCACTGGCGATATCAAAGTTTTGTAGTTAGACCACAAACATATCAGCCATAAGGACCACAGTATCCTAAAGAGACCAAAGCCTCTATTAGGTAGACAACGGCAGCCTCTAGTGGCTAAAGGATGCTATAATCAACTGATATTTTCCAAACAGCGCGTACCAAAGCTACAAAGGCGAGACGTAAGGCACAAGTAGGCATTTGAACAATGATTTTGCATATTTTGGTGCAGTTAGATCACAAATTACTAAATTATAATTAATACAATCATTCACATTGTCGTTATTCGAGAGCAAGTTACATTTTGTTCGTTAAATATAATACTAGCTAACATACAATTATATTGGATGGAATTAAATTAACACTGAAAAGTAATCGACAAGAAAATAGGTATAAAAATCGTAATAAAAATGTTAAGAAATTATATAAAACGCTCAGAATTTGTGAGAATTTGTTCCTTTGACTTATTAGAATGTAACTTATGCTGTAATAATACTAATTAATTAATAAATTAGCTCAAAGCTGGTATGTAGAACGGCGTAAATTCTAGTATAGGCACTAGGTTCGAATGTTAAACTAATATCCTTAAATACATAAGGAAGTTATACACCAAAGGGTGTAATTTATTAAAAAATACACATTTTGACGCATTTGTATTCGTTATATTTGTTTTTTACAATTTATACGTCTTCAAAAATTTTAAGCAATAACGCGCAAAAAGTGTATCTTCAAAAATATTTTTGAATCATAAGATAAACAAAAAATATTTTCCATTGTGCAATCTTTTAGCAATTTAATTAACAGAAAGCTTTTTAATACTACTTTGGTTCAGTGCAAATGTTTAACAAATTATAAAAGAAAAACAAAAATGGTTGAGCTGCCTATATTTGTTACTGAAAAATTTTCAGGCAAAAAAACCTTGAGGTTTTTTAAAAACCAAAATAAAGTAAGTAATAATTTCAAAAATAACAAAAATCTAAATTTAACAAAATGTATTGTGATATACAATTTTATCTTATTCAAAACTCAAAACAGTCTTAGCAGTTTATCTACAATACAATAAGTCAAAGCTACACAATTGTATTTCCTATCTAATGTTCGGTGTGGTGTACTAGCATGCCTAGGCAACAATTCAGCAAACTTTTACGATCTAGGACAATTTTATCAACATCTATCTATATCTTCTCTTCCGATATAAAACTAAACTTATAGGTCTTTTTCCGTAGGGAATGATAACAATACAAAATATATTAATATCACACCGGGTTTAATGTATTTAGCAGGTCGAAAAACCCTGAGATTAGGAAAAAAAAAATTCATAAATATGTAACACAAAGTATCAACTATCAACGGGTCGACAATCATACAGACCCCTATTTCCTACTGAACCCCAAGTTTTTTTTTTCAATAGGTAACCAATTTTTTTTTTTCAATGATCAATGTTTTTATAGTAAAATGGGTATTCTGTCATTGTTTTATTTTTAACGATTGTGGATTGTATCCCCCGGCAAAACATCTATAAGTTTAATTTTCCCCCAACTTGTATTATTGAATAAATTAATTTCCTATTGCAATTTTGATATAAGTTGAAATATTTTATCTTCTTATTTCACTACCATAAAACATGGAATAAAAAATTGTGCAACAATGTACTGGACGAATAACAATCTTCTAAATAAAATTATCACATAATGTCGCTGTTATTCATATCACCAAAATCTAGAAAAGGTTAAGTTTAATTTTTTTTAATACCACGTAGGTGGCAGACAAGCACACGGCCCACCTGATGGGAAGCGGTCACCGTGGCCTATGGACCTGTGCAACACCAAGAGTGTCACCCACGCGCTGCCGACTCTCAAGAGGAGGAGCGGGGTTAAGTGTATGGATATCGTATAATCAATGTAGGTATAGCAAATATATTTCAATTTATATCAAAATCACACAATTCCTAACATCCTTCCATGACTAACTAACACTAATCTAGCCTTCTACCATTGAGAGTGGACAAAACAGTGCGTTTAGTAAAATATCGATGTTGAGGTCATGTTAACAACTGTGTTTAAGGCACTTTTACTGTAAAATAAATCATAATTATTATACTTAATGTCGATATTTTGGACATCCCTAACTTTTGACATTAACGGATTCTTTTGCGATTTATTATTTACACTGATCCCGAAGACCTTATTAAATAATTATTATTTCTTCATACCACTTGATCGCTTTGGCCTATGGACGTGTGCAACACCAGGGGCGTCACATTCGCGCTACCGGCCATGGGGAGGAGAGGGTTTTGGGGGCGCGGGGGGTATTGGGGTCAGTGGGAGTTCGGGGGGGGGGGGGGGTGTTTATCAGAGTTTCTGTGCTAACGACGCAGGAGACTTTGGTTTCTGCGCTGTCAGCACAAAATCCCTCCAGTGAGGGGTACAATACAAACTTTACGATTCTGCGTAAATAGTAAAATCAACAATACAATATAGTTCGGGTACGTTAAGATAACTCACATTTCATACTACAAGACAATCTTTTAGTCTCCTTGTAACTATGGGTGCTGAAAAGCAACCGAAACGTCGGGATCAGTATAAACATACTAACACAAAATAAATCGCAATTTTATTGAGTTCGTTAAAGAGTTTTAATTCGCACTTCTGACGTCATACCTAACTTATCTTCTTAAACGAATTTGTTCATGTTTATTGCGGACTATTACATTTTGATACTTGAATAAAATCACTTGCACTTTTCCACGATAATTATTACATTAATAAATACTGTACAGTCAGCGGCATAAGTCTAAGATAATTACACAGATTTCAAACTTATGAAAATGGTTCATTATATTATAATCAAAGTTTAAAGGTAGTTCAATAGAGCCAGCTTAATTAAACATCACTTTCATTAAGAACCATAAGTTACTTTGCTCAAAACTACTGTTCAAAATCTTAAAATGATCATAGACCTTTGACGCTGACTGTACAAGTGATTTTATTCAATATGTGTAGCAAGTCCCATCAAGTGTCATGAATCAATCAATCTTGATACTTTAAAATGCGATATTGTGTGGTATCGCATTTTATATTTTTTTCAGTGGAGTAGAAAATAATACTTTCTATCTGCCATGACCCACAGAACAATAGCGCGACCATTAATAGCACAATTATTTTTTTTGAAGCATTTTTTTATCTTATCAATTTTTTAATAAGAAAAAATTGCCCAGAACGAGACTCAAACCTACAATAGTTTGAAAATCGTCTGAGCTATAACGACACAATGAAAAATAAAGATTTCATTTATTTATGATTTGGTTTCACATTTATGATTTAATTTTGAAACATTAATAGCCTGCGCAGACGAGGGATTTTGGTCCGCGGACTTTTTTGTCCTCTAAAATTAATAGATCGCTATTGTTTTGTACGCGGTACTTTTAATCCTTCGTTTGCGTTACTCGATACAATAAAATTGTAAGCGATCTATTTTAGAGGACAAAAAAGTCCGCGGACAAAAATCCCTCGTCTGCGCAAGCTATTAATATTATTGATAAAAAAATATTTGAATGATTAAGTTCTCTATGGCGAAAGAAAAACGTGACATAAGATACGCTAAACCTTTCAGAGAACAGTGTATCTAATGGTGGAACACTACGCTATTCGCCTTTATTTACGTGTATAAATCGAAGTGGGGAGGGCTTATTCGTGTATATTTGCTTTATTCGCACGAATATTCGCCGTAGTCACTCTTCTATGGCGAATTGTGGAGGGTTTAGTCATCTATAAGAATTTCCTCGAAAACAATATAGGCGAATAGTGAAGTGTGGTTCCACCATAACAGAAAAATTGTGACATGTAGACGTTAAATCAATTTCTGCCTACCCATTTCAAGACATAGATGTATATTACACGTCTCTTTGAAGAAATTAATAGAAAATATAATCTAATGATCGAAGTAGTATAACTTGTTTACGATAAATGTCTTTTGCGCGTCCACGCATACTTTATTTTACATAATTAATTTAGATTTATTAAAAGCCTTCTTAATCAAATAAAACCTAACAATTGAGACGAAATAAGAACATACTACACTAACAGTATGGCATATTATTTAGTTTTACTCATTGTATAATCAGTGCGGAAGAATTAATTAGAATTAATAATTTAATCGTATTAAAATCACTTAATATTAAACTTAATTAAAATCACATAAAATTAATAATGAAGTTTGATTCACTGAGATTATTAAAATTAAACTTACTTTTATTAATACAGTTAGGATTAATAATTTCGCTTCGTTTGTGCTTCGATTCAATTTTCGTACTAGATGGCGTTAGTTTAAATTTTTATTTTAATCTAAAATATTCCGTGAATAAATACCATAATTAATTTAAATTTTATAGAACATTCTTCAATGTTTGTAATAAACCGCTGCAGTTATTGACAAAAGTAAAAAAATCTTCAAATAAATTTATAAGTAATCAATTATTAAATCTTACTAAATAAATGCATCAAATAAATCACGTTTACATACATGTAGAAATTGATACTGAACATCAAAAAGTTACAACCATAGACAAGACAGAGAGCGATACACTAACGCCACCTACCATGTGGGGGGGGGAGGGGGGGGTACCTCACAGTCCCGGGGCCAGCGCGTACAGGACGCTGGTGTCGTAGGAGGCGGCGATGGTGTAGTTCTTGGACTGCAGGTAGTGGCTCGTTTGGTTCCGGACGCTTGCGTTGGTAAATTGGACTTCGATTACCTACGAAGATAAATAAAAATATGAAATATTGATTTCTATAGCGATGGTAGCTGAATGGATAAGGACGTGGCCTCTTCTCAGAGGTATCGAGTTCCAATCCGGCCGGACAGTACCAATGTGTTTACCATCTGCTGACGGTGAAGGAAAAACATCGTGAGGAAACCCCAGTCCTAGAAGAAATTCTAAGGACATGTCGGATCCACCAACCCGCATTAGGCCAGCGTGTGTGGATTAATGTCTAAACCCTCTCAGCTCTCTCGTTAGAGGAGACCCGTGCCCAGCAGTTGGACATAAATGGGTTGCTATCAGAATTCAAGTTGATGTATTTGAAAGTAAAAGAAAACTAACTGGCAGTAAATCTTGAACGATAAAATTGTAAGGTTTTTAGGATTAAACCATTATTTTAGGATTGTCAGCATCTAGAATAGTGAACCGTATCTTCTGGACTTCCTTAGTTTCTTACCATTCAGGGGTGTGCAGTCAATTGACGGACTAATTAAAAACAACAGTGGCACTCCGGGTGTGGCGACAGAAATGAAAACCTAACAATGATAGAATCACTACAATGTCAAAAACCCTCAATAACTCTTCAAAATGTCGAAAACCAACTCCACGAAAAACTCAAGACCCCTCAATAGCCCCCCCAAAACGCCAAAAACCCCTTTAAAAAATTTCGGTAATTTTTTCCCATCTCAAAAATAGTTTTCATTTCGATGAGTGTGTACGTACCTGCAGCCTCACACGAGGGTCTTCAAAGGGCAGGTGCTGCAGGGCCGGGAGGGCGCTGCTCCCCCCCAACAGGACATAGTGTGCGCGCGCGGCGTCGGCCGCCAGCAGCACTGTGAGGAGCGGCAGGCACAGCACGCGGGAACTGAACACCGCCTCACCACCCTCCGTCTCCTGGTACGTCACCTGGGGGGAGGCAAGGGGGAGGGTTAGGGCGACCTAGCTAGCTATTCCATCCAGGCCATCTAGAGCCCAGAGAGTCAGATCTGCTGCACCTTCACTTCTTGAAGGTGCTAATTGACACGATGAGAAAGCTTGTGTCAGGGCCGCGTCCGTTCATCAGCAGATGCTAGAAGCTTGCAGGTGAAGTTGACTTGGGCTTTAAAGAACTTGGTGGGACCCCACATGCACACTTGCTAGCTTGTGCGATAACATGTCTGAAGTCATCATCATTCTCTGAACCTTTTTCCCAACTCAGTTGGGGTCGGCTTTCTAGTCTAACTTTGATGCGGCTGAACTTCGATATTTTCGGTGGAGCGACTGCCATCTGACCTCCACAACCAATGGCGATATCGAAATTCCAAGTTAGACTGGTTGGACTTTTGTGGGCTCCAACTACCCGTAACGACTGCCATAGATGTTTGTATGGCAACCGAGACCGACGGCTTAACGTGGTCTCCGAGGCACTAATAAACCTGCGATAAATACACATAACTTCGAAAAGCATCGAAAAGTCATTGGTGTGTGCCATGGTGAACCTGGGATCGAACCACTAGGCTACCGCGGCTGAACTGGCACTTGCCTAAATAGATTTAAAAGGACCTGCGGGGCTTAGTCAAACTTTACCTGCATATAAGTGCGCGGCATCTAACGTGGCCAGATTTTGGAATAGTGTTGGCCCCACTACTCAAAAACCTTGCCAAGTTAGATGCTGTACACTATACTTGTTTGTGGCAAAATGCGTCGCATAGAAACAAGTATAGTGTACGGTATCTAACTTGGCAAGGTTTTGAAGTAGTGGGGCCCACACTACTCTAAAATCTGGCCACGTTAGATGCCGCGCACTTGGACGATGAAGCTAAGCAAAGGGGTAATTTTGTAAAAAGAATAGGAAAATAGCCCATGTTATTAGAAGCATGCCTATTTAGTATTTATCGTGAATGTTTTCGATTTTATGACTGAAAATTTCGTAACAAAAAATTTAACTTCCACGAACTAAGGGTTTTGCGCTAACACGCAAACATAAACGCAAGTTTAATGAGTGTATAGCATGAGCTAAATGAGGTTTTTATATATTCTAAAAAGCTTAGGTCGTAGGCTGATAGGGCTTAACGGTAAACTATATAACGAAGGTCTCCGTAAAGTCTATTAACTTTACAATAGTACAGTCACGCTAATAAATATTTATACACAATAGTCACTTCAAATTTTATAACACAAAAACGAAAAAATCTTTATAACGAACAAACCTATTACAACATCCGCACTGCGTTATGTTTCGTGCAAATCGAAATTGTTTTTTGCACGAAATTAGCACAACAATGTTTGCACGAAATTCGTACTACATTATTTGCACGAAACAGGCGAATCTTATGGCGAAACCACACATCGCTATTCGCCTTTATTCACGTGTATAAATCGAAGTGGGAGGGCTCATTAGTGTATATTTGCTTTATTCGCACCAATATTCGCCTTAGTCACTCTTCTATGACGAATTGTGGAGGGTTTAGTCATCTATAAGAATTTCCTCGAATAAAATATAGGCGAAGAGCGAAGTGTGGTTCCGCCATTAGATGCACAGTCGGTTTTAGTGATAGTACATACCTCTCTAGGATGTGCAGTAGGACTCAGGCAGGCGTGCAGCGCCCTGGCGTTCCCCCTCAGGGCGAGGTAGTCCCGGGCCGCGGCTCGGACCACCACGCCGTCCCACTGGCGAGCCCGTTCCACGTATTCACTCGTTGGGTCGCGAGGCCCGCGGGGAAGGAACTCGATAAATGTGCCGTTATACTAATGGGATAAATAAAAAGTTTATATAACACACATGGTTTTATCTTTTATGATCTGGGACCTTTAAGTGACTTGACGCCGACCCTGTAAAAGCCTTTCTTGAAAACCGTCTATTATAATCGTCTAGGTTTTCCCAAAAAGATAATTTGCCCAGTGCGGGCCGGGACCATGGTGCACCCGGGCAAGGGAGGCGAGCGGCGCCTCCCACTCGCCATAAGAGACGCTGTTGCCTGCGGCAATCCGGCATGGGCCATCTATGGTTTTAAAACCATAGATGGCCCATGGTTAGCTAGGATGCGAGGGATATGCCTATTAGGTAACCTCACACCTCGGTAATTAAGACCAGAGACGGCGTGTGGTTTAGTCGGTTCGATCCCGACATAACCACCCCTGATGGCCGACGGGGATTTCCGCACGATTAAAAAGGGGGTTGGGTGGTCCGACGATAGTTACTCACATAAAAACAATAGATACCTATAAGTCAAATAAATACACCGAGAACATTATTGAGACGATGGCGATGTTGAAACGTGCATTTTGAGGAGATCAAGCTGGGAGTACTCACGATCTCGCCGTACAGCTGGTCCATGAGCGCGACCTGCGGCGTGGGCTGTGGCGGGGGCCGGGGGGCGGAGGCCGAGGGCGCGGGCGCCAGGTGCAGCTGCTGCACGAAGGCCACGAGCGCGGCGGAGCCCTGCGCGATGCTCGCCAGCTCGTAGTCGCGGGACATGTTGGCGCGGAACTTCTGCGCGCCCAGTGCTAGCGGGAAACATGGCTCCGTTTTATTAAGTTAAATTATATTAGCAACATTTATTATTTGCACGAAACAGACGTCCGCATGCATGCACACGCATTAGGCATGGGGCTGCATTTTCAAATAGAATTATCAATCATGTTTATTAACTTTATTTGAAAATACTACATCACAAATAATAATTTAGTAATCATTTTGCATTTCCACATAATTTTTAAGATTTATTCACATGATACATTGCAATAATTACCTCCATTTGTTGGAACAATGGATCATATTATAAGCCATTCATAGATGAGCTATAATTTGTTAAATGACAATTGACACAGCTTGCCAAACTATAACACATTTACCAAATTGTTTTTATATTTATGGCACAATCATAATTATAATGATACTTTATTGCCTAAAAAGTTATTCATAGTCATAACTACTATATTTCATAAGTGAACATTGGGCTAAAGCAAGCCATCGCCAGTAAGTACAAGAGGCGGTGGCCAATGATTGGCCAATATCACACATAATTGGGATGTTGTCAGATTTCTAGCACTTTAATAAATAATGAAATCAATCTAGCTATACTTGCTCATGTTGTTTTTAGCTAGATTTTTTGACGTGACAACGTCTTATAAATTGGTTTGCCGGGTGACACTTCAAGAAACTGCGTTACGCTCCGCTCACGTTATGCGCTCACAATGAGAGCGAGTGAGAGGCACGCGTCCCTTCCACTCGGGCATGGTTAGCCCGCCTAAGAGCGAGAGAGACAGACATAAAAATTATTTTACCACTCAAAGTCGTTGTCACGTAAAACTTTCGCCCGTATACCGACTTTACAGGCAACCAATTTTTTTTGGACTATTATTATATAATTACACAATTATATATATAATAATAATTATATAATATCATACTCAATCAATCAATCAATTAGCCTGTCGACGTCCACTGCTGGACATAGGCCTCTCCCAATGTACGCCATACCACCCGATTCTCCGCCTTGCAATTCGCCTTGCAATATATTATATATTGAGTATGATAGTCAATGTTTGTGTCGATTAGGGCTGCAACTTGTAATCAATAAAACCTGAGTCACAATGTTTTTCTATACATGCATACATATGGACTTTTGATGATTTAATATTAAACTGTACTAAGACTCTTCTATGATAAAAATAATTTTATTGTGCACTTACCAACAGTGTCCATGTAAATAAGCAGCATTGTCATAACTGTGACAAACGTTAGCACGAACAGCATGGCCGGCAACAACCTCCGATACAGGTCATTTGGAGATGTTTTGGAGAACAATGGTATAGAGACCCTTGGGGACACAGGTGTGGGAGTGACTACGGGTACGGCTACTGTGGCTGTTGTCTTGTCCGGGACTGCAGCGGGCTTTGGGGCCATTTCTTTAGCTTTATCAGCAGGTTCCGCTGGTATTTCAGCAGGAGCTTCTTCAGGGAGTGGGTTTTCTTGAATTTTCTAATTGGTAAAAAAATATTTGTAGAAAATTACTATTTTTAACCAACTTCAAATGGAGGAGATTCTCAATTAGACTGTATTTTTATTTATGTTTGTTATCTCAGAATGTTCAACTGGGTGAACCGATTTTGATGATTCTTTTTTATTTGATAGCTGGTGCTTCTCGTGTGGTCCCATTTCAATTTGGTCCATTAATGTCAGTTTCATTTTTGTAAGAATGATGTAACTAGCCTTTGGCCTTGGCTCAAATTATAATAGTATGAAAACACACTCTACATAGTTTTATTCTAAACAGTATTGGAAATGAGAGCTAACATTTTTATAAATACAATTTATCATGTAAGTGACACAACTGCCTCATCAAATTACATTTACAAGTACATAAGTGTTACAATTAGTACCGTTTTGTGTGGTATTTGAAAACCTACACCTTACTCAGTTATTGCTTACCTCATTTAATCTAGCCATTTTTCTGATTATTATGGGATTAAATTATTTGTACAAACTAAAATTTCATCACATTTCTCAAATATTTTATTCACACTCGCAATTTACTACATCTAAAGTATTTTTTTATGAATTAATTTAGAAATTACACTCTTCAATTTTCCATTACATGCCAAAATGAAGCCCTACACAGCAGAGACAAGACAGGTGCTATTTTTTTTCTAAATAGACACCTGCAAGGAGTTTTTATATACATATTCATAAAAAGTGACATGTGTTGTGGGCTATGGCCATAGGTGTCATGTCAAACCTATTGAAGTTGGTTGTTCAAAATTTATACTTTGAGCTTTTGATACTACTGTGCAATGTGTTGAATTCATTTATAGCGCAAAATGTGTTAAAAACTTACCTTTTCAGCCATAGTAACCTTTTGTTTTGTTCTTGTTATAAAATAAACAATCACTTATTGAACTCTTTCTGTTTCGAAACACGTAATTCTTCTATATCATAAAAGTAACATTATAACATAAATACAATTGAATTATTCACACTGTTGGTTTTTACATGAATACTATGGAATTGTGTATTTTTTGAAAATAAAATAAAAATATATGTCAAAGAAGCGTGAGTCACTGACCGCATTAAATGCGACAGCATCAAAATTGTAATTTCTACCATGAAACCTGAAAATGGTAGATTTATTATTAGTTAAGTGGAACATTACATCAAAAGTTACAGACCAAGCCAGTACAGTTTACAAGCACTGCACTGTGTAGGTTGTAACGCTACCTTAATTTGTTCCAAAGGTATTTTGTTCCAAAGATATTATAATGGTTTTTGCTTTCTTTATAGTTTGTGTAGGTAGTAATTTTCTCGCACATATTGAACAAATAAAAACTTGAATTAAATTCCATTTTTTAATAATAAATATAAGAAGTTATACAAAACAAGATGTTAACAACACAAAATTTTGCAACTAATAGATGATAAATGATACAATACAAACAATCACAATTAATTCAGACAAGATTTTGGAATACAGAGGTACCTGAAAACTTTCTTATAGTACTACACGTGCGCTATAAGTTGAGACCTTACCGCTATGACGCGCCATAGCGGTCAGGTCTCAACTTATAGCGCACGTGTAGTACAATTAATATTGATAAGTGTCACAGGTACTACTTAATTGAATCTTTGAATTAATATTCAAATAGCTAACCAGTAAAAAAAGGAACCCAAAGTCGTCGTCATTACTAATCATAAAAAAAATTAAAGAGCGAGTAGGTAGGTACCTAATTATAAGACAATATTTTGGCGTGGGATATTATTACAAATATATTGAGAAAGTTGGTTAAATTTATATTCTCATTCAAATAACTTATTATGTTCTTATTTTCTAGTCATTCGATGAGCTAATAATAAAGTAGGTATCCTTCTCCAAGGCATTTGTATTTGTTTATTTCACGCCCAAAAATCAGAAAGTTCCTTTCGCATGAATTGGTTTAAAAGACAAGCGTATATATTTGCTAGAAAATATTTTTTTAGTAAGCACTTTTATTGGTATTTACATTATTAATATCATTATGTTCATATCAAATATAAGTAAATAGTTTAGTATTTCATGGCATTAAAATTTCAAAAGTTTGTATATTTATTGCCTATCTTTAAGATTAGCGAGGTAAAAACTTGTCATCCAGCTTAGGTCACACTATAATCTTAGTGACTTGGATTCTGTAATTAGATATAAGTATTTTCTTACTGGTCGCTATTTTTTATTTTAGTGTTCAATAAATTAAGCAAGATTAAGTACCTACACAACTTTTTAAAGCCCATGAATTGGAACAGGTTTAGATACACGGAGATGCACACATAGTTTGATGAGAGTTGTCCTAAGTTTGCTGAGTCTGCTTTGCTGTGGTATTTTCTGGTAATTGTAATGGCCGTAATGGAACATGCCGGTATTCTGAGTGACTACGTACTCTACGTATTTCTGTAAGAATGGTGGAATAGTATAAGTAAGATAATATAGTCTAAAATATTTAATTTAAACAAGTGAAAGCTTCTTTGTTTAAATTAGAGTTTTTTTAACAAAGGGCATTGTGCTTACTTTTACTTGAGATATTTTATAGGCACACAATATCATTGTCATAATGCTAAGCAGTATAAGCAGTTTGAAAGTATTCTACCATAGTTCAAAGAATATTTTATAGTAGCCACACTTGGACCACAGACAAGACAATACAAATTACAAAGTAGGTATTACAAAGCAATCGTGCGGGACGAACAGCGGACACTTCCTTGTACGGGCAATCTGTGTTAGTAGGTACAATCAGCAACAAGAGTGTTGCTAAAGTTACGTCAATTAATTTTATTGATGTAAGAATGAGTGATCTCGTAATATTGGCGCAAGCGTCGGTAGCTTAGTGGTTAAGGAATCGGTCTCACGTTCGAGAGGTGCCGAGTTCAAATCCTGGCCGGCCATTGCAGTACCGACGTGAAACCTCTCTTTAGCTGGCGGGTTCTAAAGTTCTATTCGCTCGGTAACATCGGTCTATTTCGACGTTTGAGTGAGGTGGGACTTGGGTGATAATCAACTTAGATAGCCACGTGAATTTTACCTGCAGTTCCATTAAACCACGGCGATCGCAGATAAAATTTTCGAAGTGTTCGAAGTTTTCTGATAAAGCGCTGGTATGGTGATGCCTGCAACAAAATTGTTCTAATTTTTTTATACTACGTAGGTAGCAGACAAGCACACGGCCCACCTGATGGGAAGCGGTCACCGTGGCCTATGGACTTGTGCAACACTAAGGGTGTCACACACGCGCTCCCTACCCTGAAGGGAAGGGGGAGGGCTAGGAAGAGGTGGGGAGGCTAGGAAGGGGTGGGGAGAGGAGGAATATAGTGAGTTCTGGCTACCCTACTTCCCTCAGACTCCAACTGATTTCGTGCGATTTACGGCTTTGAGATGGCCCCCACAATTCCCATCTTGGCCAGCGACGCGCATGCCTGCGTCGCCCCACTGAGGAGTAGGTACTTGCTTATAAAAATAATGTAGCACTATATGGTTTTATATTGGGACACGTCCACATAACTTCACCTCGCCTGATGGTAAGGTAAAGTTAAAGTCTCAGGACCGGAGTCACCACTACATACACCGATAGTGCCACAGTGGTGGCCCTCAGCTTGACGGCCTCATGGCCTATGGTATGAGATGTCACGCTTACCATATCTTTGTGCAGCTTATTAACACCCATAAGATGTGGATAAGGCGGTCTTAGTGGCAGGCACACACAGCGAGGCGTGTGCGCAGAGTTTCTTTGTAGACCATATTTTTCCCTATCCATCTCTAATGCATGCTGTCTGCTGTGGATTACTTTAGCACCTTTTATAGTTTCTGTAATTAATAAAAACCCGTTAAGGAAACAAAAATACCTAAGTCGTTGTGGGATACCTTGATAGCTTTGAAGATAAGATAATAATATTCTTTATTGATACCAAACATAAGGATACAAGCAAGCAAGGATATAGTTCACAGCCACGGCATCTAACTTGGCAAGATTTTGGAGTAGTGTGGGCCCCACTACTCCAAAACCTTGCCAAGTTAAATGCTGTACACTATACTTCTTTGTGGCAAAATGCGTCGCATAGAAACAAGTATAGTGTACAGCATCTAACTTGGCAAGTTTTTAGAGTAGCGAAGTCTACACTACTCCAAAATCTTGCCAAGTTAGATGCCATGAGCTATAATAGATGGGGTGATCGAATTGATTAATTTTTTACATTTATTTATTTTAAAGAATGCGACTAAAGTATTCAATAAACTATTAATTATAACGCAAAGTAACATTTATAAAACTAATTTACTTACCTAGGAAAATTCATTGAAATACTACTATTATTGATCTCATTTTAAAAAGAGACAGATACAATATTACCTTCGTTCTCGTTCACACTTACTGACTTTTACAGATTTCGAGAGACTGTTTTTTGTTGTTTGGGTGCCAGTCCTACTTGTATCTACCTCTTTTTACTTCGAAACAAGCACCTAAGCCCAGAAGGTCAGCTCCACACGAGAAGCGCAAACGCACGCGGGAACATACAACTAAGTAGTAAGGCTGCAGCCTCATGCATGTGTTTAAAGACGTATGCGGACGCCTGCTTCGTGCAAAATGTATGAGATTTGCATGAAGCAGGGCGTCCGCATTCGTGAGCGTGCACACGCATAAGGTAGCGGACGCTGTCAAGCAATTGAAGTGAGTTTAAGTTCTCGTAAATGGAATAGAGTTTGTACGGTGGTCCTCGTTATAATGAAGTTGGCCTTCTGTTCATTGTATCGGTCGTGAGAATGTGATGAGGGACGCCAGATAAAGGCGAAGCTTTTTGCATTAAACTACCGGATTTAGAATAAGTAAATTATGTGCATGCACCATGATAAATGAACAGGTACAGTTGTAGGTGCGTGTGAGAGATAGTATCTAATTTCTTTAGGCATTAAAAAAATTGCATCTTGAAACAATATATTAATTCTATTTAACTTAATACAAATCAAATACACATGAAACCTACTTAAAATGGAGGATATTAGATATTAGATAAACGCGCGTAGACCTCACAAAGTTTCATAGAACTCAGATTATGAACGATTTGTCCTCACAAAAGGACACTTTTAAAATGTATGCTAAAAGTCGGTTCGATTCTAAAAGGCATACTACGCTTTCTTCCTAAATCATCCGGTGTCCCCCACACTACTCTCTAGGCACAAGCAATAAGCAGCCTACTGTATTAAAAGGAACCTACGCACGATTTCTGGCGTCCTATTTGTCAACTTATCCGCAAATTAAGCTGGCACTGTCTTTATACATTATAGTAGATCCAAATTGATCCTGTGAAAAGTAACATTCTAGTAACATAATATTGAATAAGTATTTTTTTGCATAACTACATGAATCTGTACCAGTATGGTGGACTCTTGAACAATGTAATTACCTAATGACGACAAGGAAATAGATGATATTGGCACTGCGACAGAGTGATGCAGGGTAGCCGGTGGTTCCTGTCACCCCTTATCTGCACTAAGAGAACCAATCCAACCCCAGCCTGCTAGTCAGAGGGACACGTCGAGAGCCTCTAAGCAACCCTCTAGAGGACCACTTCTACCTCAGCCGGTATTTGCCGCTGGCAGCAGCTGCTCGTCTCCGTTAGCCGGGTGCACTGCGTGGAGTGTGAAGACAGTGCCCGAAGTAAACCAGAGCTGAGCAGACTCTCGATATCATTATCATAGTGAAAACTATGGTCCACTCACTTCAAGAGCACAATTGCACACGTTTTTATCAGTGTATTTGATTTATATTAAGGTTGATTTATTTATATTATAATATAATAAAGACTCGAATTATATACGACTTAGTAACATCTCTGCTTATCTTTTTTATATCGTGCGGAAATCCCCACGGATGCCATCCCTGACCAGCGGTTTGGGCTGTGCGTTGTCATTTAGGTCAGTCAGTCAGTCAGTCAGTCAGGACTTTGAATTTAGAACTCACTATCTCGTGAATTAACAATAAACTATTAAGTTTGGGGTATAAGTAAAAATATATCAAAAAATCTTAATGTAAAGTCTCACCATTTAAAAGTTATACAAGCTAACAACTTCTCTAGCCTCTACTGAAAACCATCAATCCTGCAGATCGGCCTTTGTTCTACGGATGAGTCGATGTATAGATGTATAGATGTAACCCCTGCATACAGACTGGTCGTTATATGTATAGTAATAGCAAGTTTATAGCCGCAGTAGGTATGCGGGAGAAAGGGGCCTGAGTGCAGCTACAAGTGAGAGAACTAGGACTGAGGTTTTTCGTTTATAACCTATAATGACAGTAACCCAAGGGGCTACGACGGGTTCCGGGGGATTTCTTTCCAAAGTCCCTTGCAATAGCCTCCCGTGATAGAACACTGTAAGGTTTGAAGCTTTTACTTCTTCGGTGGTAGGCTCCGTGGGAACTTCCACACGCCCAATAAAAACGTGATAGATGATTTGTTTAAACGCTACTTAAAAAACGATTCTAGTACT
Organism: Lithosia quadra; assembly: GCA_963576445.1. Lineage (NCBI taxonomy): Eukaryota > Metazoa > Arthropoda > Insecta > Lepidoptera > Erebidae > Lithosia > Lithosia quadra. Next base: position 647,853 of record OY754895.1, read on the forward strand.
AATAAACCAAGTGTACGGCATCTAACTTGGCAAGATTGTGGAGTAGTGTGGGCTCCACTAAGTACTCCAAAATCTTGCTAAGTTAGATGCCGTGCACTATACTGTTATATCTTTACATTAACTACATGACTGCGTACGCTCAATACGGTTGCTGAACAAGTTGACCTGTTCTCGTGCTCACTGAACGAACTCACAAGAGTCACATATTGTGTAGTTAGTAAGTAGATTTGGTTAGTGGGTAGCCTTATACACCTAGTTTGTAAGATTTATTTGTAAGACTAGCTTTAAGATTTTATTTGTGTACACTGTCGCATTAGGTGTTTACCTGTAATGATAGTGGTTTAAATAAATAAATAAATAAATAAATGAATAAATAAATGACATAATAATTACTCACTGGCGAAGTCGTAGACCACTATCGTCGTAGTGATGAATATAAATAGTACCAAAAATGTTACTCCGTATATAACGTATTTTGGTACTTTAATAGCACTCTTCAGCGAATCCTGTGACGGAGTACTCCACGGTGTGCGAATTTCTTCTCGATCTATCTGTGAGAGTGAAGGATTAGGTATAAAAACGTGATCACACTCTTGTCACTCCCATTATATTTGTAGGTACACAAAGTGTACATATTAACAAACATAGTAGGAGCGACGCAGGTGGACGTGGTAAAGACGACAAACGCATATTCCACAGCTGATAATGACTCTATCTGCACGCAGAAGAAACGATTTGTTCATTAAACCCGCTTACGGACAACTACATGCGTCTGCTTGACAATTTCCGCAGGTAACACCCTGTATATTTGCGTTACTATACCCTTGTTAACGTCGGCATGCATGTGCATGCATGCGGGGCAAGTGTACACATGCATGAGGTAGCGGACAGGCGGACCTTATCGCCGCAGAGACATGTTTTAATTGGTTATGCCAAAACTACTAGATGGATCTGGATGAATCTGGCGCTGAGATAGATTCTATTTAGTCATAGGCTACTTTTGCCCCTGAAATAGGTTCCTGTAGGCAATGGAAGCAATAATTAAATCCATACTAATAATTATCATAAATGCGAAATTTACTTTGTCTGTCTGTTTGTTACGCTTTCACGCCTGAACCGCTGAACCGATTTTGATGAAATTTGGTGTAGGGGTAGATTAGATTAGACCTCGAGACATAAGCTATGTTTGGTCGCGATAACCAGGCGGGCGAAGCCGCAGGCAAAAGCTAGTAATATTACACTTTGATAAATAAATCCACCTAGGCCACTTTGTATCCACTTTCGTTCAGCCGTTCTGGCGTGTTTGAGACCAAACATACCAACTTTACATTCAGTTATAAAATAAGTAGGTACCTCGTATTTGCTTTCCATTGTCGCAATAGTTTTAAAGGAGGATCCTGCATTTAATTTGTTACAAATAGCGTTCAAAATCAATTTGGAAGGTATTCATGCATTATTTTATTGAAAAAATAATACCATGACACTTTAAATTTTGTATTTATTGTTACAGTAATGACAAGCCGTAACCATAGTGACTGTGACATTCACTTTATAATTTTACGGAAATAAATCAATGACAACAATCTTAAATCCATATTTTACAAAATAGGTTTGTATGCCTTTGTACCTACTCCAACCTACTCAAACCATTTTACTCCCCAGCCAGATGGACTGACGACCTATGAAGGGTGGCTGGGATAGATTGGATGAGGAAGGCGGAGAATCGGGTGCTTTGGGAGAGGCAAAACACATTTTACTTCAGGAAAAGGTCTTTATTGTCAAAGTTTATTATAAATTACACAATATTAACAGCAATGCTAGGTAATAACAATCTGCAACGCAAGTTCACAAAATGTTCATCGACTTATGAAATGTATAGGTATGTACAATGAGCACGTTAGAAAAAGCTTTCAAATTATCTATTTGCATATTTATTTGTGAGAAAAATTGGTACTATATTGGTACTGTATGGTACAATATTGTACTATATGGTACTATATTGGTACTATATGGTACTATATTGACACTAGGTCACTATACTGGTATTATATTGGTACTATATAGTACTGTGTTGGTACAATATAGTACTATATTGGTACTATATGGTACCATAAATCTATTCAGCGAAGTTTAGCACAAAGTGTACAATTTACTCAAACCAAAACTCAGTGGATATAATTTATGTCAAACATTATTTATTGATTAATTGCAATTAACCCTTTATTTGTCATTTTTAACCGACTTAAAGGCGGTTTATTATTTGCCCTGTAGGTACCTACGTAATGTCTGTCGTGATCATATCGCGTTTTGATGAACCTATTTTCATGCGGTTTTCAGACAAGTATTTTTTGTATTGTCGAGAAGGTTTTAGTATATTTAACCGACTTAAACAGGAACTAAGTTGGTTCCATTTTGTAATATTTTTTTTACATTTTGTGCCAAACTTCGGTGAGCATTGTAAGTGGTGAAGAGTCTAACTATAGTACTGTCGTCGTGTAGGGAATACTTTTGGATTGTCTGTCTCGCTCACTCTTATTAGCGCTATAATAATGTGCGTTTATAGTCGGGCAATTATTTTGCTAACGACCGTACTATTATATATATCTATATTTTATTTAGGACCATTGTCTTTATACCATAAGTTGAATATTCCAAACATATTTTTATTGGTAAGTATTGAAATTTATTGAAAGTATACTTAATTAGGTACGTTCTGAAAATTACTAAAATTCTAGATTGCTTTTGTTAATTTCTCTATGTGTTCCTAAAGTCATTTATAAAAAAAAAACTTAGGAAATAACATTTTCAATTAGATTCAAAATTCAACGTGGTCAAAATAATATAAAAAAAAACAAGGAATAAAATGCCAAATAAATGTTAAAAAGTCTTAAACTATTATAATGCTGATGATTCCTCATGAACTAATTTATGGATAAGTAATTTTGGTGAGGAATCACATTTTCAAAATTGTATAAATTAAACGGAGTTTACTTCATAAACAGCTAAAGTCTATCAAAGAGTGTAATCACATTGCACTCACACAACGCAGGCTTGTGTATTTAATTGCACTGTATAAATTTGTATAACTTTATAGGTAGATTTACAATAATTATTAACTATCAATAAATTTCTTACGTTTAACAGAAATTTGTGCATCAACATCTACGACTACTGAGTGTAAAATGATTTTAAATTACTCGCTAATTTTGTTTTGCCTAATGTACACGTTATGAGTAAATATCTAAAAGTTTTAGAAATAAGTAATTGCATCTAAAACCCTTAATAAATATATATTTTTTTTAGAATAACACATGCTAACAAGCTTTAGTCAGCAATATAAAAAACTGTATTTTATTGTCCAACCTTTAAATATAATTAAATATAACAAAATACCTTCTGCTTGAAGGAGTTATTTTATAAGCTTAAAACTCTAAAATCTATAGTCTAAATACATATTATTTTTTTAATAACATAATCGTAGAAAAAAAAAAACTAAGTCATTGACATACATAAATTCTACTAAATATTATACAATAATCATATATGGTAACATTATCATGCTGAGTCAGCATGGAGGTACAATCAGCACAAAAAAAAAGAAAAAATAGGATATAACTTTTTAATAAGTATATTAAAGCGACAATTATGTCGGGAGTAACATTATTAGGATAAACAAAGATTTTATAATTTTATAATCTAATGAAATGTAAAATTTGATATGAATCAAGGGTTTGATTTAAATTCAATGTCATCTAAGTCAAAAATAATTGTTTTCTTTGTCCGATTTAATTGCATGTAAAATGACTATTAAGGCAAAAGCCATTTACCCTGATGATAAAATAAATGCATACAAATGTTGTAATAATTCTAAACGTACAATATTATTGTCGACGTTTTCATTAGAAAAACTTTACTTACTGTTATAGTTACGAGTATATTAAACAGACCAAATCTTTATAACTATTATTTTATTTAAAAGTCCATTCGCAAGCGACTGAATATTCCAATTGCACGCACTAAGTTTTATAAGTTTATTGGAAAGATTCACAATTATTGTCTGCCACTCTTATAATATTCTAAGAAAAAAGTTCATTTATTTATTTTGAATTCCTTATAAATTGGCTTAGCATTACGGTATGTTATTGTCAAGCACATAAAGATGTACAAATATGTATATGATTGTAAATTTATTTATTTTTAAATACAAAAACAATTATATATAACTATATATTTATTTATAACCTTTATTGTCAATGTTACTTAGAATTATTATTGTCAATATTTTTAAGACTGTTATTGTCATATGTTACTATCATGTTTCATATCTTATTAATTTCGAAAACTGGTATTTATTTTCGTTAATTTTATTTATAACTAGAGATAAAGAATTTTAAAGATTACGCCAATTGCAACTATTTTTAATATTATATACATATTAGATATATGTTTTCATTACTTAAGCTAAATATTTAACGTGGAATGAAAATATTTATTGTCAAGCTACTTCTGAGACAAGCTGAGCTTATTCTCATAATTGCTCAAATTAATGAGTCTTCTATATTTTTATAAAACACATTTTTAGGATGTGTGATTCATAACAAAAGTTTTATTAAATCCTAGATTTTCAGATAGATCGTTAAATTCAAGTATTAGTTTACCGTAATAGATTTTTCGACTTTATTTGATATTACAAGGAGAACAGGAATTTTCCTAAGTCAGGGTCTACTAGATAGCTTAGAAAACATCCTATATAGTAAAGTTAACGCACTTGCGTAGTTCGTGTGATATGAAATTGATATAATGTACGTAGATTGACATTATTTACCCATTTTTTAAATTACCTGTACAACTGACCTTCCATACCTTTACAATCTAAATTCGTCCAACAATATCACATTCTTCACTCTGAAATCGACGCGTTTTAAATGTACCTACAGTTTTAAATAATGCCGATCTAGTTGAACGAGTTGCTTATTTTTTGCTTCAGTATAATTTTATTACGTACAAACCTCAATTGCTTGGCATTTGATTACATATTTAAATATATTGCAATTTTTATTTCTGATACATATTGTATAAATAATTATGTATATATTCAAAATATGTATGTAAAACCTATAATAATGTATATCTAAAATGAGCGATTATTATTGAATTGAATAAGTATATGATTATTATAATATATATATTTTGATAAATTTCGAAATGTATATGTATTGTCCTATATTTATATTATTGTCAATTATTTTGACAGATTTGTACACAGAATACAAATTTATTGTCTGTCACATTTTGTTAATTAAACCTACATTTTTGACCCAATATTTTTGTCATTATTCATACATAAAACTTCTATTTGTATATGAAAACCATTGTCATAAATTGTATACTCGCTCAACTTGAATCTAAAATCATAAGACTCACAGCCTGACAACTGTAATACGGTAAAAATAATTTAAGATTAGGAATATCTATTAATTAGAATGAATGAATGAATAGTGAATAATAAATTGAATGAACGAATAAAATGTCAATACACAAAGGGATTATTGACTGAATGATTACATTATAATATAGTATGAAAATATTCAGTGCAATTTTTATTACCTGATATTAATAATGTCTTTAAAATGATGAATGTGGAAGAAAATGCAGCCCTATGAGAATCGCTTTACAAATTCTACAGTTATTACCTGCCCTACATAGGTATATAATCATCGATATATATTGCTCAGCTGCAGGTACATTTTACATTTATTCTGAGCACCAAAATCTTTCAAAACTTCTAAGCGGTCGCATTTTACCAATCTCTGAGCGCTAGCTTACATAATATATTTCATACGAAACAAAGCATTTATCTGGTGACAAAGTACATACAAACATGAGGTTAATGTTCTACCAGACAAATTGGAAAGTATAAGCGATTTTCTTTGCTAACGGTACCGAATATTACAGTTGCCAGCTTGTTTATTCAAAAAATACTATTATATCGCGTCGGTGTCTTGTTCGAGTCCGTCACATTACCTCCATCTCGCCGCCACAAGGAGGGTCAGCAGTATTGTCAGCACGTAAGGTAGGGCCCGCCCCGGGGCGTCACTTGTCGATCCGTATTCTCCCCGGGCGACGGGCACGGAACTCCCGGGTTCCACAACGTGGATCTTCCAGCCCAGGTTGTTGTGGGTATAGCACTGGGGAGATTAAGTTTTATAATTACTTTTGTTATTTTAATAGGACAGAAATTATGCGACGCATTTTGCCACAAACAAGTTTGTATAGTGCACGGCATCTAACTTGGCAAGGTGATCGTGTAGTGGAGCCCACTACACGATAACCTTGCCACACTTCAAAATCTGGCCACGTTAGATGCCATGCACTGCTGGCACTCCGGCTTCATACCATCGGCGTTTGTGCATCAGTGTGTCCAAATATAAATTCCCCTCGATGCTAGATGGCGATACTTTGTATACGAATATTTCGCTTTTACATCTAGTGACATCTAGTGTCAGATAGTTACACTACATAGTAACTTCGACATATTTGATATAATGAATAGTTTTGATATAGACCGGTAGATGGATGATAATTTTTTTCATAGGGCAATCTAATGACAATACTTCCTCTTTGCGTTTGCTCTGTGGTCTTATCTAGGAAGAGTGTAGTCCTTACCTGGTAGTAGACCAGGTCCGGGGTCTCGTGGGCCACGGTCCAGTTGAGCACGGCGGGCTCTCCGTCGTTACACTCCAGCTGCAGGGTCTTCATGTACTCCTCGAAGGTTTCGGACGAGGCTGACTGGTCTGTGGTCTTGTGGGTCCACTCGCAGTAGCGCCCCACTGGAAATAAATTGACACTTTTAGTATATCTGCAGGGTCGGGTATCTATACTACCTGGGGAGTTCCTTCAAGGCATGAGACCTTTTTTGTCGTGCGAAAACTCCCAGTGGCTGGTAGTGGGGGTGGCTCTCGGACTTGAACCGACTAAAACCGCACCAATTCTCGAGGGTTGCATTAGACCCTACCCATAGATTCAGTAAATTAGAGGGCTCGGTAGACTCACATTTGGGGATCAAAATCCTTATTGAAATTAATATCGTCATCATCTCAGCGTTGAACCACATCCGAAGCTTCCACCTCACCAGACCGTGGTTAGCTTTGCGGGGGGATTTGCCTTTTGAGTCACCTTACACCTTGACGCTCGAAAACCTGAGACGGCGTGTGGTTTAAGTCGGTTCAGTCCGACATACACACCCCGCTGGTTCAGTTATACGTGCGTATACCCGTTCGGAGAAAAAGGTGGACGCATCGGAGGAAATCAACAGGCAAATAATATGAATCTGAAAAAATTGTCGTAACAAGCTCAGTCCCTTACCAGCGGTGGGGTAGGGGTACCCCTCGTTGTCGTAGGCAACGCCGGCGAATACGCGCTGCTTGCGCTGCTCCTCCTCCTTTTTCTGGCCGAAGCCTCCCTCCGAGGAGTCGCTGATGTAGAATGGGTGGAACCTGTGGAGTGGAACACATCATCATTAATACAATTCTGGGCCATGAATGGGTTGCTAACAGTCCATACCGAGAAGGAACTACTGCCTGCATTCCCTTCTGTCCCCCTTCTTCAACCTAGCGTTAATCCCAGTCGCATCCAAAGCTTTCACCTCGGAGTCTGGGGTCCGCTTTACCAGTCTTAACTGCGGATTTGGCTGGACCTTGATATTTTCCGTAAAGCGACTGCCATCTGACCTTCACAACCCAATGGTGACATTAGGTGATATCGAAGCATTGCAGCTAGACCGTTGTTGTTGGACTTTTTAGGGCTCCAACTACCCGTAACGACTGCCATAGATGTTTGTATGGCAACCGGGACCGACGGCTTAACGTGCTCTCCGAGGCACGACCAGACCAATGCAAATACTCATTATTCATGCATGTAAATATTTGCACTGAGCGGGGATCGAACCCGCGCCTCCTACCCAGCGGCCGCGTTCACTACCGCTATGCCACAGAGGCATTGGGATTACAAGTAGCCACTTATCATCAGGTGTGCGGTGTATTAATTTACTACTGATGACTTACTTGGCAGGGTTGGTCCTGTCGTCTCCCCCTTCAACGATGAAGGTGTAATTGTTGCCCCTCTCCACGTAGATCTCCGGGATCAGCTGGTCGTTGATGTACCACGCTATACCCCATGACGGGTGACCTGGACAGACATGGTTTTGTTAGTAGGGATGGCAGAATGTAATGATGATGAGGCTAAATAGCAGAGTTAGATTTGAGACCGTAGGCTGTGGGGTACTTAGTCCACCGAATTGACTGCACCGCACCTGATGGTAAGCTGAGGTGCAGTCCTGAAAGTAGTGGTCACCATTCCTAAGTAATACCTTAGAATGGTGATCTCTACCCAGAGGCGCCCCCCCCCCCCCTTATCTAAGGGCATGACGGGAACACCATGGTTCCCAAAGCCGAGGGGACCATCTCGAATCCGGAAATGGTCCGGGTCAAGCCGGGGTGCGAGGGAAATGCTCTATGGGCCACCTTATACTCTGGCGTCAGAAGACCCTAGATGGCGTGCGGTTTTAGGTAAGAGTCCGACATAACCTGCCCCGTTGGCCGCGGGGTGGGTATCCATGAGGATTTCCACACGAAAAAAAGGTGTGTTGGGGAAAAACAATCTGGCTGCCGAACTATTATAACTGAGACCATGTAATATTGACATCAATCAAATTAAAGGAGGTAGGACACGACAGTATCTCCCGTCCGAATGAGCTGTCCGACTGGGGTAGTACCTCCGCCCTATAGAACACCGCGGCCATAATAACCATCGTGTTGTGTTCCCGCCGGTAAGTAGGGTAGCCAGAGCTCACTGTACCCCTCCTCCCCTCATCCATTCCTAGCCTCCCCGCCCCTTCCCAGCCCTTCCCCCTTCCCTTCAGGGTAGGCAGCGCGTGTGTGAAACCCTTAGTGTTGCACACGTTCATAGGCCACGGTGACCGCTTCCCATCAGGTGGGCTGTGTGCTTGTCTGCCACCTACGTAGTATAAAAAAAATCAATGGCAGACAAACAATACATACAAACAGTTATGTTGTAAATAATAGTTAAATAGTTACCATATGGAAGGTATCCGTTACGAATGTCATTGTCTGCATGTAAATACAACAAAGTTCATAATTTAAAAATACTGCACTAATGTTAGTTGGTACAGTTAGCAAAAAAGTAGCTTCACAAAATCTAATTTAGTGGAAAGAGGTGATGAATGAGGGAAGATGAGTCCTCACCAGTGATGGGTGTGTACCCGCGCGATCCCCCGGCGGGCCCGATCCTGGCGGTGAGGGTGCTGGCGCCGGAGATGACGCGCGGGGTCCAGGGCGCAGGGCCTCCCGGCGCTGTCTCCGCAAGACCGATGCAGTTCTTCTCGTTCTAAACAAACAAATCAATTCCTGATTATATTTCTGATTGGATTAGCTATGGGTATATGGAGACCCACCAAGATCTTTAGAACCCCGCCATCCCCTCCTTCTAGCAGCTGGTGCGGGTTTTCCAATAGGTTTAAGGAGGGTAAATGGAAGCATTAAATCTAACGGTAGTAGGGTAGCCAGAGCTCAAACCGCCCCTCCCCACAAAACCTCCCTATCTCCCCAATCCCACCGCCATAACATAACATAACACAAACTCACGCCTATACTCCCGAAGGGGTAGGCAGAGGCTAGCACCTACATTTCGCCAGTTCATGTTTAGGTCCCAATGTAATAGGTGGCGAGCCTATTGCCACTAACCGGGCACTTATAAACCTGCGATAAATACACACATAACTTCAAAAAGCATCGAAAAGTCATTGGTGTGTGCCATGCCACCCACCGCCAACCCTCTCCAAACTCCTCAACTCCCCCCCCCCTCCCCCCAGCAGCGTCGGCAGCATGAGTGTGACACCCCTGATGTTGCACACGTCTATAGGCCACGGTGACTGCTTGCCTACCACCTAAGTAGTATATAAAAAAATCTTAGAATACACCGAGGATCAGACGATGATTATGATGTATGAGATTTACCTGAGCTCCAAAATCTAGCTGCACATCATTTCTGGTGGTATCCATGAAGGAGTGCGCGTTGGCTTCGTATCTTGAGTTAAGAGGGCCGAACGCTGCGATGACGGACTGCGAGCGCGAGGTCAGGACCTCCTTGTCTTTCATGGAGTCCTTGGCCCTCAGAGGGCGGCGGTATGTGATGGTCGTGATGCCGTTCTTTTGGTGACCGGATACTGGTAAAATATTTGCAGTAATATTAGTAGGTAAATATACAATGTCAATCAATATTTCTTCAATAGCTGGAACACCTGCTGGTTTATGGACGACATTCTAGTAGACAGGCAATAGTTTCCACAAAAACTGCTTTTGTGGAAACTATTGCCTGTCTACCTGAATAAACTAAACTCAAGGGAGGAGAAATGGACTCTGGACTCTGAGTTAAAAGCGTTGGATGCAACCCGGAACATCGCTAAGACTGCAGTCCACTGGATACAGACTAATGTGCGCCATGGCACCCAATCCTCCACCTTTCTCTCGGGGTTAAAAGGTCAAACGGCAGTAGTTCTTGCAAGCCACATAAGCCGAAACAAAAGGAGGAGAATCAATAAATCGAACTTCGGGCTCCGTGGTGAAACCGAAAACAACGCTAAGATGACGATGAGTAATGATATATATATCCATAAAATACCCTATCACAGTCCACTGGACATTTTGCTCTCTTGCACCTTAATCTTCCAACTTATCCGGTTATCAGTCCACCGGGTTGCAGGAGTCATCTTAATTTGCCCATGCGCATTTTCCACTCAAGATTTCGGTTGTTCCAACGACCACTGGTCTTTCAGAGATGTCATTAGCCTATTGTCACTTCAGTAATAACTATTCGGGGTATGTAGTTCTGTTTGAGTGTCATCTGAGATTCCATGGGATAGATCGGTAGGGAGACTCACCGAGTACAGCGTCGTTGCTGCCTCCCACCCGCTCATCGGGACACACGCCGTGCTCGCCGTCGCACTGCGCCAGGTGGCTGATGGTGTAGTCCGACACCATGGGTCGGTTCGCTCTGAAGGGGAAAGGATGTTATATGAGAAAAAAAATATCAGGGTGTCTCCGCTATTGGATTCTTCTACGAAATGGTAATCTGGCTAGTACCTGATTCAACCCATTAAGTGCAAGCCAAAAAAAAATCAATGGGTGCTTGGTATTCCTATATCTAGCACATGGTAGCATTTTAACTTCTAAAAAATTTGACGAATACCAGCTCTGCCTCTTGATGAAAAAAATTGCCAAACTTACCCGCCATCTTCTGTCTCCACCAGTTCAATAATTTTGTAAAAAAAATCATATTTCTGTTAGTGCAACTAAGTCTATAGTTCTAGAACCTTACCTAGAGTCCCAGTAGGCAACTACGACATCAGCCCCCAGCATGGCGGGTCTGCCCTCCGCCCCGGAGATACCGAAGGCCATGTACTGTTCTTTGCGGAGTCTTGCTGATAACGTGATTTGAACTTGGTCACCCTGCAACGAGAATACGAAGAGTTAGAGATGTTGAATACACCCATAATGTAGAGTTGGTACAGCCTGAGGTACTGTGTAATTATTGCAAGTTAGGATAGATAATTAGGGTGATTGTTATATAAATACCAGTTAATTGCAATCACTGTTATATAAGTTAAAATCATGTTATGTTTGTTTTGAGCTACGTGCTCAGTTCTCTTCTGTCCTAGTTTTTAAATACAAAACATTCAATAGCTAATTAATTATCCTACTTCTTTTAGCGAGATGGAAGAAACTAATTATTAAATGTACTTAGGAAAAGGACGGAAGCTATGAGTTGAGTTCATGCCTCGATATAACGCACAGTGGACTTTTGTATTTAAAAGAACTTCTTATCGCCCTTACAAACAATGTGAGAGAAAAATTCCCTTAGGTTAAAGGTTCTTAAAACTAAATTCTTAAAGGGTTCCAATAATAAATTACCTTTATAGATCTCTCGATACCCGCTTGAATGAAACAGTAATTATCTATTTATTAAAGCTTAATGAGACGCAAACAATTATAAACTAAATCCTTCGGATAGCTGCAAATGCTTACCTTAACATAGCTTATGTAATAAGTTAATTGACATACAAACAAAGAAAAGTAAAATAAAGTTAACATATAATATTCTAGAAGATCTTATTATGGCGATATTATATAGTAGATCCAAAGTAAGCATAGTTTAACTAGCTTCTAATATGGGCTCTAGAAGTGCGGATAAACTTAGGGAAATATTTTTTTTGTACTTAAATACATAAATGCACCATCATTTTAGCGTTATTCCTGGTGGCACCAGAAATTTCTACATCGGAGCTTAGGCTCCTCTTACTCTTCTTTTTGGTTTGATTTATACGGCTTTTATGGGAGCAGCTATCTTTTCACTTCCCAATACCGAAAGAAAAGCCTTCACAAGCGAGGTGCTTGTGGAGGCTTTTCTTGGCGAAGCGCCTCTTCCGTTAATTAGCAGGCAAAGTTAGCTTATATTCGAAATTGTTGGTGGGATGCAGCCAGATAGATACTATAGGTTATTATAATATATATATTAATTAATAAAAAATCTAAAAATGTATAGTTACCTGTATTTCCCACCGCACCTGCAGTCTCTTGTCCAATATCTCTTTGCAATTGTTGGTCGCACTGAAAGGTGACTGTGACGTTGTTGAGCTCGTCTGTAATATAAGTTCTAATTAATTGCAATCACTGTTATACAGGGTGAATTTTTCAAAAGGGATTGGATGGCCAAATCCGAAACTATAAGGAATAGCGAAAAATGCTCAAAGGAGTCACGAGCCCGATTTTGATGAAACTTAAAACCTCATCATTAGATTTTTGAAAAACCAATAATCCTAGCTAGGAATCGAACCTGTTGATTTTGAAAAAAAAAACACACCCTATATTATTACACCATACGATAGTGTTGCTATTAAGGATCATATTCTGGGAAGTAATGACATACCGCAAACTAAAGGAAAGAGCTCATCTTTAACAAAATACATTTTATTTTTCTTACATTAACTGATTAATTGTTCAAAATGTAGACCATTGTTTTCAATACATAGCTGAATTTGAGACTTCAAGGATCGTACTGCATTCAATATTACAATGTTATTGATTCCGTTTAGAATATTCTCCAAAGAACGTTTCAAGTCATCAAATGTGTCTTTATAAATTTAGTTTTTGACATACCCCCAGAGAAAGTGATCTAAGGGAGTAAGATCAAGGCACAGGACCATGCCTTGCAATAAAATTGTCGTCAAACTGCTGAATCCAAATCCCTTTCATTAGTTATTATGGGCTGGAGCTCCATCTTATTTAAAAAAACATCAATCATCATTATCATTCTGAGTATAATTTAAAACACAAAAAAATAGTTACGATCTTTTCTGGGATTTCGAACGAAACAAATAGGTAGATGAAATATGAATTTTATTAAATTCCATAATTTCCTTAAATTTGCCGTGTATCATTACTTCGCAGAATTTAATCCTTAACAGCGACACTATCGTATGGTGTAATAATAAAGGGTGTGTTTTTTTTTTCAAAATCAACGGGTTCGATTCGCCGCTAGGTTTATTGGTTTTTCAAAAATCTAATGATGAGGTTTTAAGTTTCATCAAAATCGGGCTCGTGACTCCATTGAGCATTTTTCGCTATTCCTTATAGTTTCGGATTTGGCCATCCAATCCCTTTTGAAAAATTCACCCTGTATAAGTTACATTCTTGTTATATTACATTTAATCATACACGTTTATTATAGTATATCTACTTACTGTCCTGGGCTGCGAAATTTTCTAGGTTCAAACAATATTTTTAGCCAAGTTTAATGAATGAAGAACAAACTCATCTTATTATATTTATTAATTTTTTATCATTTACCCTACGTGATGTGCTGAGAAATGAGTAAGCTTTTTGCATTGCGATAGCGTAATAGCAAAGTGTTGGATTTGCAATCAAGCGTTCGCAGGTTCGAACCTAACTTGTAACATAACCGACGTGAATCCACTCCCAAGCATCATTTTGAGCTTTTATTTTTCTTTAATTTACATAATTATTCAACGGCTTTAATTATGTCTTTAACCTACATATTTAATTACAACAGTACCTACACATAATTACAAGAATACTCACTGGATTATACCACCAAGCAGGCTGTAAACATGAATCCAAGAATCCCAAGGAAAGCGTATGAGAAAAACACATAACATAATGGTAAAGTTATATAACAAGGCATTTATTATGTATATAACATTTTATAAGGAACATAACATTGTTAGCAATTTTTTACGAATCAGGGCTATTAAAATGTTAATAATATTATAATTTAAAAAATATATTAAGCGTTGCAAATTTTAAATATGAACTTTAAGTTATACTTAGTGAAAACCGACACAATTCATATACAATAGGTACAGTCAGCATCAAAAGTGAATGATCATATCTAGAGTGTCAAAAGTATGTATTGTGACGAAGTTTCAAAAGTAGGTGGTGAGTACAAAATTACCCTTCAGGGTAGGCAGCGCGTGTGTTGCACACGTCCATAGGCCACGGTGACCGCATCCCATCAGGTGGGCCGTGTGCTTGTCAGCTACCTACGTGGTTTAAAAAAAAACCTTGACGTTCACTTAATTTTGACACTTTGATATGATCATCAACTTTTTACTTTAACCATACGTGCTAATGAATTAAATATCATAGCTCTGATTCGTAAGAGAATGGTTGCTTCAGAAACTGCTGAACCAATCAAAAGACAACCATCTTGGTTTAGCAGTAGTAGTATGTAATTGGGTTAATTTTTGTGACTTATTAGCAGTTCGCGATTTGGATAGCAGCCTTTTGCCCTGGAAAGATTAGAAATGAATAAATATAATAATGGTTTAGTACATGCATAGAGCGTTTCCGGCAAGCTGTGAAAATGATTAAAAGTGAAATGTTATTGATAAGTTAATGATATTTCAGAAACCATAGGATTATACCTTAAGTAATGTAGATCCTCAAGTTCTAATAAAAACATCAATTAATTTCCTAGAAACAAATCTATGTCATTGTCTTCTTCACCTTAGCATCAATACCGGTTACCTTGCATACAGATACAGGCACGTAACTTGGCCAGGTTTGGGGTAAGTTCGCGCATCGTGCACTTTGAGCCAATCAAATGATTCAAAGTACGAACGAACGGAACGTTGATTCGCTACAAGACGTCTCTCGGAGACATTTGATTGGTCCGTCAAGTGACGGACCAATCGTATGTCCGCGACGGCGCAACCGCGTCTCCCGCGACCCGCTCATACCTCAAAGGGGACCTAAAAATCGACCTTTGCGCATATGACGCGTCTGGCCAATTTACGTGCCGGTATCTGTACAAAGCTTGCACATTAGAACTATGATTCGGTGCAGTTGGCCTTTATACGAGCGACTATCGGGGACTTTCTTCACCAGAGTTTCACACGTCAATCAGTAGGTGTATTGGCTATCGTGCGGTTGAAAAATGCCTTACTCTTCCTATATTTTTTTTTATCAGAAATAGTCGTCTTTAGACGCCACGTCACGTTGTCAGGGCCCGTAGCCAAGTGGAAAAAGTCTAAATCGCTATCGAATAGAATAGATTAGGTCGACCAATCACACTGCAGCTCGTGATTCCGCCGCGGCGCGCGCATCGTACGCCGTCGACGAGCTTGGATGTGATTGGTCGACCTAATCGTTTCTATTCCGTAGCGATTTACGCTATGACACTTGTCTACGGGGCCAGGTTAGTCAGAGTATTTCGTCTAGAAAGGGACTACTAGTTATTGGTCCAAGTCCCGTCTTGGATATGGATAATTTCCAATCAATACTTTTTAGCCCAGCACACGCTGAACCGGGTCCCATTCTGCAAGCTCTAATTGTAGAGACTTTGCCTCAGCTTACCATCAGGCGAGGTGAAGTCATGTTGACGTGACCGACATAAAAAAAAAAGCTTTCGAGGTCTATGCACCTACCTAACCTTGTTAAACTTTCTTGATCTTGAGTGTGCACGAATAAACTATTTCTTTCTTTCTTTTCCGTGAAGCGACTGCCATCTGACCTTCACAAGCCAATGGTGACATTAGGCGATATCGAAGCATTGCAGCTAGACCGTTGTTGTTGGACTTTTTAGGGCTCCTACTACCTGTAACGACTGCCATAGATGTTCATTATGGCAACCGGGTCAATATCACACTATTGCAGCATATTCAAGATTCGTGATGGCACCTATAACTGTGACAGAAGCTGTTAATCATCTTTTAAAGACTGCATTAGCACACCAAGCTGGAAGAAACATTGCCCTGGGAAGTTGGGAAACCTGGGAATGTCACTCACGGTAATTTTAGTCTGGCCTAAGGCTGGAGGCACGTCCAGGTCTTTGGGCATGTAGACGTGCCCGAAGTTGTGTCGGTACTCCACGCACCACACGGCCAGCCAGTCTATGTCGTACACGGTCAGCTTGCCCGGCAGCTGGATCTCGATGTCCTCGCCCTGGTACCCGCGGAGAGGGTTCAAGGAGCCCATTTCATTGGGCACCTGGAAGGGTAAAGGTTTTTTAACAGTGTCAATATGTTAATTTGTACTTTTTAACCGACTTATTAGGGTCGGCAGCGCGAGTGTGATACCACTGGTGTTGCACGTCAAGAGGCCGCGGTGACCGCTTACCATCAGGTGGGCCGCGCGCTTGTCCGCCACATAAGTGGTATAAAAAAAGGGAGGAGGTTCTCAATTTGAGTGTTTTTTTGTGTAAGTATATTTTTTTATTATCATGTTTTTTTTATACCACTTAGGTGGTAGACAAGCACACGGCCTACCTGATAGGGAGCGGTTATCGTGACCTATGGATGTGTATAACATCAAGAGCGTTACACTCGCGCTGAGCTGACCCTGTAAATAACCTTCTAATGCTCTTGTTTAAGAACCCATATTATTATCATTATTTTTTTGGTTTTATTTGTGCTTATATACCTACTTATTACTTCATTTTACAAAGCTCATTACTTTGTTTGTTTGGTTGAATGCGCTAATCTCAGTCACTTACAGCTTCGAATTGAAAAAACATTTTGTATTATTATAGCCCATTTATTGAGGAAGGTTATAAATGTATAAAATACGTCATCACACTCACCACCCACCATCACGCTACCTATCCAGAAAGCATTTTTCTCTATTCGCTCTATACTCTCTACACGAATATTCGCTCTACACAAATCACTATACCTACTACAAAAAGTTTAAAAAGACTAGTGTTGTTCTAATGCCTAAAAATTCATTATTTAATTACGATCAGAAAAATTAATCACCCACTTCAGCAGATTTTAAGATCACATCACTAACGAATGATATATCGATGCAAAACACTTTCATCTTAAATCCCTCACAAAAACGAGGAAGCAGTCTATTAGCAAACGAGTCCGTCCCCCGTAATCAGATGGAAATGAACCAACTTAATCATTGTGAATTTATGTTGTGCTTTCGACTTTATAGCGGGGGAGGCTCGCTGTGGGGCGTCCACCCCTGCCGCTTGGCAGTAGGGCATTGAGTACTACGAATTTGTATTGCGATGAAAATATCTTGTCGTATTAACGTATGTTGTATGGCTGGTGATACGACGATGTTTAATTATTTTTTCATTTTTTTTTATATAGGACACGTCAAAATGACTTTACCTCGCCTGATGGTAAGCTAAAGGCAAAGTCTCAGGACTGGGGTCACCACCAGATACACCGGTAGTGCTACAGTGGCGGCCCTCAGCTTGACGGTCTCATCAAATGTTTTTTCACGCCCCGCTTAAAGGCCCCGGGACTATAGGAGGAAGGAAACACATGCGCTGGTAAAGAATTACAAGTCTTTATGGTGCGGCAAATATAAAAGAGGCACCGAACCGCTTGGTTCTTGATGGAATTGATTCCAACGTGTGAGGGTGATACCTCAGTCTGGCACGTGTAGTTCTGTGTTGGAAAGGAGAGGGTGGGATTAATTGGAAGAGCTCATCGGAACACTCGCCATGGTAGAGACGGTAAAAAACTGCCAAACACGCAATATCTCTATTTTTATCTTTACAATAATTGTGCGCCGCGGTTTCGCGAAACATACTTCATCCTCGTAGCATGTATGGGATAAAACGCTCATATCATAAATGCAGCTAATGAAATGTAAAATTAGTTTTACCATAATAATAATAGCAACCCATTTATGTCCCACTGCTGGGCACGGGTCTCCTCTCCTCTAACGAGAGCGCTGAGAGGGTTTAGACCTTAATCCACACACGCTGGCCTAATGCGGGTTGGTGGATCGGACATGTCCTTAGAATTTCTTCTAGGACATGTGGGTTTCCTCACGATGTTTTCTTTCACCGTCAGCAGATGGTAAATCATGTGATTTTACCATAAACCTATGGGAATTGGCCCGATTTGTTGACATTTATGATTCTTCTCTCTTGGGTAAATAATAGTGTGAGCCTTCCCTGATAAATGGGCTAGTAATTTAGCTTACTACGAGTAATATTATTTTTTCAGATAAAATATATTTTGGATACTTACTAGCTGTCCCGTTATTTACTTTTTCGTGTTAATTGTGGTCCCGTTCCCGCTATCCATGGAGACCCATTTTTGGAATTTATATCTACCCATCCATATCTATCTATACGTTATTCCAGGCTATAATCTATCTTTGTACTAAATTTCAGCCAGATCCGTCCATCTGTTCGAGCGTGATCGACTAACAAACATTCAAACATCCAAACATGTTCAAAAACTTACACGTTTATAATATTAGAAGGGATAGGATAATGAATCTTACCTTAGTACCAAAAGGACTGGGTTCAGAACCGTTGCCCACCCAGAAGTAGGCGTCAGGCCCCGCGCCATCGTAGTGCAAGTTTGGGATGTAGAAGGTCTTCGCGTCTAAGACGCTGATGTTGCCGGAGCGGAGGCCGTGGGCCAGACGACGGAATTCTGGCAGAACCCGGGGCCTGGGAGGGTCCAGGCCAGAGGGGATGAATACATCGCCGAAGTTTACCTGTGGAGTAAAAATTTTATGTATATTAAAGTCTGTATGTGTGTATTAGAAGGTTTTTACAGGGTCGGCAACGCGAGTGTGACGCCCCTGATGTTGTACCAGTCCACAGGCCACGGTGACAGCTTTCCATCAGGTAGGCCGTGTACTTGTCTGTCAGATAAGTGGTATAAAAGTCACTGAACTCTACTTAAACGGCTCAAATAATTTTCTAATTTTGTCTTCTGTTTTCTATGGTTGATATAGTTTAAAAATTACCATTGGAATCGGTTAGAGGTGCTGCATCACGTTTTCCTATAATAACAACCTGCCTATTTCTAACCGCTTTTGAAAAATGAGGATGTTCTTTTAAGCATTGTAACTACGCAATTTCATAGCATAACATTACACTTGTATGTACGCAGCAATGATATTATATAAGTAAAAAGAGTACGCAGTAAATGGTCTCGCTGAAGTATGCAGTATATTCAGTTCGATGTCCGTCGTTTATGCACCGATATGTTCTTAAGTAGGCTACATTTTTGTCCACACTGTTTTTGGCACGATTAAGTCCTGTTAACATTTCAATTAAGGTTTGAAACAGTGAGACTTCAAAAATATTACCAAAATACAATCAATTTATTATTTAGGTATATTTCGAATTTAAACTACAAATATTGTGCGCAATTCAGTCTATCATCTATTTATCACCCTCATCTATAAATCCATTTCAATGATCATTTCGAATTGGCGTGACAATTCAAATACTATAACCCTATTCTTGTCAAATTAGCATCGAACGAACGCGTCCATTCATATTCCAAACAACACCAATGGCGGAGGAAGATGGCTGCCGAAACGTCAGATTTTGGCGCGAAACTTACAAGCATGCGCGCCGAAAGTAATCGATAATTTGTTTCGGTTACTAGGGGTTGTAGGCAACGACGTAGTGTTTGATTAATTTAGGTTATCGCCGGCAATTATTTTTCTAGATAAATCAAACTATAATTTTGAGGTTAAGTTATATTATTCATATTGTCAAAATAATAATCATGGGAAAAGTACCACTGGCATCTCTTATTGATGAAGTTATGAGCAAGACAGTCGCATACTTTATGTCACAAACTTTAATAAGCAATAAAAAAAGATAAAATATTTACGAAATTCTGTAGAGTTTATAAAATTGGCAGATTGTAACCTACAATACTCTACAGTATTCTAGAACTAAATTTAAGTGGAAACTTTATCGTCAGAACGTTAAATCACTGGAGCGTTCAGTTCAGTAAGTATAGGTTAGGTATACTTACTTATATAATATACTACACGAAACGAAAACACAATTTTAATCTAGGCTCACAAACTCCCCATTTCCCAATACCACCTCCAACCCTCCCTAAACTCTACTCCCCTCCAGGGTCGGCAGCACGAGTGTGACGCCCCTGGTGTTGCACACGTTCATAGGCAACGGTGACCGCTTCCCATCTGGCGGGCCGTGTGCTTGTCCTTCTTCAACCTAGCGTTAATCCCAGTCGCATCCAAAGCTTTCACCTCGGAGTCTGAGGTCCGCTTTTACCAGTCTTAACTGCGGATTTGGCTGGACCTCGATATTTTCTGTGAAGCGACTGCCATCTGACCTTCACAACCCAATGGTGACATTAGGCGATATCGAAGCATTGCAGCTAAACCATTGTTGTTGGACTTTTTAGGGCTCCAACTACCCGTAACGACTGCCGTAGATGTTTGTATGGCAACAGGGACCGACGGCTTGACGTGCCCTCCGAGGTATCTTAAAAAATGTGAAGTAAAGTAGAACTCACAGTGAACCGTCGGCACCACACGCTGAGCCACTTGATGTCCCTCAGCCTCTTGCCTCCCGGGAGCTTCAGTAGGATGTCGGAGTTGCTGTGTGACGTGAGGATGGGAGGGTCCCTGGAATTAATAATTAGTTTATTTAAACTAACTTCAGGCATCTTTCATTAGTAGATAGTGTCTGGAGCAATACAGATAAGATAAATATTTTATCTAATTTGTGTTTTTTTTATATCATTTAGGCAGACAGACACACGGCCCAACTGATGGAAAGCGGTCACCGTAGCCTATGGACGTGTGTCACACTCGCGCTGCCGACCCTTGTACGAGGATGGTTTCATCGGACTGGAATTGATTAAAACCGCACGCAGCCGTTTCGGGTCTTCAGAAGGCCCATGAGAGATGCAAAATAGTTGCCATTGACTAGACGAAGAGGAAGTTGGGCGCATTAGGCATTTTCTACGCACCCCTAACCTAACCTAACCTAACCAAACCTAACCTAACCTAACCCTAACCTAACCTAACCTTAAGTCCATATCACACCTAACTTAAACAAGCATATTTCTTAATATGGATTCTGGAATGTGGATGAACGTCTTTATAAGTACATACATATTATATAGTCTTAGCCATTGGTAGTTAAGTCGGAAACAGTCCACCAGTTTTTCTGGCTTCAGACACTTCGAAAGTCACTCAACCGTCATTATACTTTTCTTGCAAGCTCGCCGATTTCGAGTGCTTTTACTTGCCCTTTGCATAAAAATCACCAATTTGTGCGGTGTATGTTCTTTGAAGTCCGATCAACTTACTCACTAACATTTACCTAATGCATATAACGAAACAAGTGTCCGATGAGTGAAAGTGTGTCTTGATGTTTAATATTGTCTGGTAAATAAGTTAAAAAGCGCGATAAAATCTGTCACGTCAATATGACTTCACCTCGCCTGATGGTAAGCTAAAGGTAAAGTCTCAGGAAGGGTTAAAGGTGATAAAAAAGGCTGAATGTACATACATGTAAGTGGGTAGGCAAGATCGGCCGAGATCGGCCTCGCAGAATAAACACTGTCCAAATTAATGGGGTACTGAAAAAAGGTCTGGGCCTCGATTCTGCTAAAGGCAAACCACTGTAATACCACTGACACTCTAAAAAGTGCTATATAATTGTAGACGTTATACACAGTAAGTTAAAGTCTAAAATCAAATGAAAGGAATTCATTTAACTTTTTCATTCGCTCTATAAAATATCATTTGATTTTAGACTTTAACGTGATAAAAATAAAGTCTACAACTAAATGGCAATCTTTAGAGTGTCAGTGGTATAACGGTGGTTTGCCTTTAGCAGAATCGAGGCCCAGGTCAAAAGTACTCGCCTACTTGCCACGGGAGACGCTGCTACTTGCGGCAAATCCGGCTGGGGTGGGAGCGGCCCTCTAGAGGGCTGCTCCGAGGCTCTTCACATGTCCCTCTGACTAGCAGAGGGCATGCCTATTAGGTAAACTTACACCCCGGTAATTAAGACCCAACCCCGGTGGCCGACGGGGTTGGTATCCATAGAGATTTCCTGGTCAAAGTACTCGAAACTGGCGTGTTTATATAAAAGGTTTGATGACAGTAAAGGAAATTTGGGAAGTACCTATGTGAAGATAGAAGCAGATGGCGGGTTTCCAGACACAGTATTCTGTATTCAAGAACAAAATAAGTACACTCAAACACAAAACTGTCACCAACATGAAAGAGACGGGCATAGTACGAGGGTATTCCTACAGTATGTAGTACGTTTCCAACGAAGTGCCAATTAGAATATAATACACACATCGTTGACAGAATATTAGTCGCCTCTCTGAGACACATTTCTACGAAATTGTACATATTTCGCCGTTGTTAGTGACGAATCTTTGGAAATGGCAAACATCATAAGAGAAAATTTTCCACTAGGTAAATAAAACCATAAAATAATATAAAAAATGTCGAAAATGTGCGGGTAGAAGAAGAACCGGCTACCTCGCGGACTCGACGACGGAGGGCGTGCGCGGCTGAAACAGTCAGCCTGTGACCACGGCCGGTGTAACCTGGTCGAAACGTCAGGCATCCAAAGGTATGTATGTACCTTTAACGTGACCGCGTTAATTCCCGTTTACGTATAATACTCATGGAACGCGAAAGTTTAAAAGTTAATAAAACCATAAAAGTCTATATTATTAGATAATTACACTCAATTAGATAATGACCGCGGTAGCCTAGTGGTCTGGGTAATGGACTACTGAGTCGAGGTCTCGGGTTCGATCCCAGGTTCACCATGGCACACACCAATGACTTTTCGATGCTTTTCGAAGTTATGTGTGTATTTAGCAGGTTTATAAGTGCCCGGTTAATGGCAATAGGCTCGCCACCTATTACATTGGGACCTAAACATAAACTGGCGAAATGTGGGTGCGAGCACCTCTGCCTACCCCTTCGGGGATATAGGCGTGAGTTTATGTATGTATGTTATTAGATAATTGTAAAGTTGTTGTTTCTGTATATTGGAGATATTAAAAGAAAATACTTGGGTTATGTTATTAGAACGATTCTGAACACGAGCATACCAATTTTACCCGTTCTACCACCGGGGGTATAAACCAGGGGTACAGTGGAGCAAAACCCAAAATATTACTTTTTTCTTGGAATTCTTGTGTTTATCACGAAGGACATTAAGAACACGGAACGGAATTTTGGAGCGCTTTCTCATGTTTAGAAAGTTTGAACAGACCTAAAATCTGCCGTATTTTTATTGCAAAGATTAACAAATAATTGATTAAGTAAAAATTGTTTAAGGGAATCGCTTTTATGCCCTAAAAGTGGCCATGTTAGATTTTCTGTTTTTTTTTTCACAGTGAACTATATCTACTCTACTACTTAGTCAAGCCCTTTCATCTGATATCCATATTACGGTAGCTCTGGAAAAATATGTATGTCGCCATTTTGTAGCGGCGGCCATCTTGGATTTACAATTAAACAGAATAGAATAACTTGTATTGTCACCAGAACTAAAGATATGTGCCAAATTATCAGAACAATCCGTCCATAGGAAAGGGGTAAATTTCCAGTTCCTAGATTTAACCCAAACAAACAGGTCAAGTTAAATAAAAGTGTTTAAAAACCATAACAGACATCCAAGCGGGTGAAGTTGTGGGATAAATAAGTGTTGAAAGAGATTTTCGCCATTTCCGTGCGTCTGTAGCAAGGCGTTATCGCGCTACGCCCTCGCATAGAGGTCGCTAGGGGACGACCTCCCCTCCTTCACGGTAAGTAATTATCTTTATTTAATTACCAAATAATTTTCCTATTGTTATTCATATTTTTCTAATGGGAATATTTTCCTAATGGACAAAATATGAGGTTCTCTTGAATATATTATTTTTAATATTTTTGTGATTGGTTTTTTTTATACTACTTAGGTGGCAGACAAGCACACAGCCCACTTGATGGAAAGCGGTCACCTTGGCCTATGGACGTGTGCAACACACGCGCTGCCTACCCTGAAGGGAAGCGGGGAGGGCTGGGAAGGGGTGAGAGGCTAGGAAGGGGTGGGGGAGGCTAGGAAGGGGTGGGGGAGGAGGGCTACTGAGAGCTCTGACTACCCTACTTACCGGCGGCGGGAACACAACACTATGGTTATTATGGCTGCGGTGTTCTGTGGGGCGGAGGTACTTTCCCAGTCGGACAGCTCATTTTGGACGGGAGATACCGTCGTGTCCTATCTCCTTTATTTGATATCCTGACTGTGGGTTTTTTGTAAATTAATGGTAATTTCTAAATAATAACTATTAAGAGAGTTACTATAAGTTACGTGTATAAAATTTCTATAACATTTCACATTGAAATAAATTCCTCCTTAGATCTCTTTAGCAGAAACTCGCAGTGGGCCTGGAAGTGTGCCATTGATCGAGTCACGCACAATTTGTCCGCTCCACTCCGCTCCGTGAATACTAACTGGCCTTGTCAGGGATACGGCACTCCTCACACTTGTATTATATTAAAGGAATTTGAATAAAATAAAACTTTTTTTTTATACTACGTAGGTGGCAGACAAGCACACGGCCCAACTGATGGGAAGTGGTCACCGTGGCCTATGAACGTGTGCAACACTAAGGGTGTCACACACGCGCTGCCTACCCTGAAGGGTAAGGGGGAGGGCTGGGAAGTGGTGGGGAGGCTAGGAAGGGGTGGGGTGAGGAGGGGTACAGTGAGCTCTGGCTACCCTACTTACCGGCGGGAACACAACACGATGGTTATTATGGCCGCGGTGTTCTGTAGATATGCTCGGACGCGGGAGATATGCTCACGACTGGATATTCGTAAAGGGGAAGGCTGAGGTATATGGGCATTCATTGCAAAAACGGCAGGTCAAAAGCAATTGAAACCGGTGGGTTTGCAAGAAAGGTTTAATGACAGTAGAGGAAGCGCGTGCAGTATGTAAGGACAGAGGCAGATGGCGGTCTCTACCTGCCCCGGAGGGAAAAAGGCGTGAGCATATGTATGTATGTAACTTTTTTCTGTTGTATAGTCAGCCCACTCCTATGGTAGAGCCATGAACCCATGATTTCACCAGATAGCAGATACCACTACTTTAGTTTTTATAGCTACAAAATTCATTGCGCTAATGCTGTTTCAATTGAATTAAACACAAATATTCATGGTGGGGTGTATGGGGCCCAACAAAGACTTTCGTTGCCAACCTATCCTCACCTGCAAACTAGTATACAGGTGTGTTCGTGTGTCCTACATCGAATTTCATTTGGAAAGTCTCAGTAAACTGTCTAGAACTCGCATCGAAATTATAATAATCCTTATCTGTGTACAGAGTCTATTTCTCTTTGATTGAATGTTGAATGTTATAAATAGTCGTGTTTACCCCGCAACAGCTAATCCCTCCCCCCACCCCTCATCCTCAGGCTTCATTATCGAAGCCCATGACCTTTGCCATTGTTGTTTTGGAAGCAAACTTCGGCTCGCACCGGAAAGTTTGCGTTAAACAAAGCCATTCTACTGTTACCTAATAACAAGCACTACACCTCGATTGACAGACATAATGGGGTGTTATCGCTCTGTTGCCATGATAACAGTCTAAAAAGGTACTTTTAATTCATAAAAATAAACATACAGGGTGTCAAGCATGTCAAGCCTTTCCTTTTCTATAAAGAAATACAAATGCCAGGCTGAGGTATCACCCTCACACAGTGCAATCAATTTCACCAAGAACCAAGCCGTTCGGTGCCTCTTTTTTTGCCGCACCATAAAGACTTGGAATTCTTTACCAGCGCATGTGTTTCCTTCCTCCTATATTCCCAGGTTCTATAAGCGGGGCGTGAAAAAGCATTTGATGAGGCCGTCAAGCTGAGGGCCGCCACTGTAGCACTACCGGTGTATGTAATGGTGACCTGAGACTTTACCTTTAGCTTACCATCAGGCGAGGTGAAGTCATTTTGACGTGTCCTATATAAAAAAATGATACAAGCTGCTGTGGTGAATAACGCAAAGCTTGCGTGAGGGACTCCTGTATCCGAAGTAGTCTTTACGTCCACGACATTACAGATAATAATGCAGGAGTGTTAACCATAACTGGTGTGGCGGATCAACAGGACTGTCACCTGTTACCCTACCATCCAACCCAGTGCGACGGTGCAGTGCTCCGCGCCTTGCCGGGGTTCGATAGGGCTAACTTAAAACTGTAGGAGGTCCAAGTTCAGCCGGGATACAAGAGAAATGACTTATTAGGTAAGCTTACACGACGGCAATTGAGACCCAAAACGGCATGTAGTTTTAGCTGATCTGAGTCCGATATAACCACCACCGATGGCCGATGGAGATAGTGTCCATATGGGCTTCTGCGCGAAGTTAGAGACCATATACAAGCAGACAGGCTTTCTTACGAAGAATACATACCTTGTCACATAATCCTCAGGATACGGCACCAGGATCCCTTCAGGGCTGGGTTGTGGCGTATCCCCGACCCAGAAGTACGCGTCCGGACCCGTGCCATCATACGCGAACCCTCGCACGAAGACCGTGTTCTCATCCACGGCATACACCGTGCCTCTGATGCCATGAGCGTATTGTGTCAGGCGGCCGATCATGCGGCCATAATAGGGTTCTGGTCTGCGGGATGTTGCTGTACCTGGAAGGAAGAAATAGTTGGTTATTTTTTTTATACCACTTAGGTGGCAAACAAGGAAATGGTCGACCTGATGGGCAGCAGTTACTATGACCTAATGGACGTGTGTAACACCAGGGGCGTCAGACTTGCCCTGCCGACTCTGGAAAACATACAGGGGAAAATTTATGGGGGGAGGGGGGAGGTCTATTATACTTCTGGTAATGAAGCGATTCCATTATACAATCAATGAACCGCTCTTTTTTAGTGTCAAAAGTGTCAGTAATTTAGTGGTTGAGGTGTCAGACTTACTTTCGAATCAGAATTCGAATCCTACACATTATACTCTGACATTAGACGGCTTTTTCCGTGTGCAAATAAATCCTCATGGATACCCACCCCGCGGCCAGCGGGGCAGGTTATGTCGGGCTCTTACCGACTAAAACCGCACGCCATCTAGGGTCTTCTGACGCCAGGGTGTAAGGTGGCCCAAAGAGCATTTCCCTCGCACCCCGGCTTGACCATCTCCGGATTCGAGATGGCCCCCACATTAGACGGCCTATGTGGCGTAGCGGTAGTGCATGCGACTGTTACGCAGGGGGCGCGGGTTCGATTCCCGCTAAGTAAAAATATTTGTATGCATGAATATGTCTATTTGCATTAGTCTAGGTGTTTCTATGTATAATATGTATGTATTTACAAAAAAAGTTTATAAGTATGTTTATCAGCATTCTAGAAGCCATAACACAAGCTAGTTAAACTATGCTTACTTTGGGTCTAGAGAGCGCTGTGTAGAATGTCGTAGAACATTTATTTATTTATTTTATTAATATATATATAGCTGCTCGTGCTGATTCACTCACTCATTGGTCACCTCTCCTGAACAATTTTGTATGAAATTTTTTTTTTTCACCGATGGTTACGTATAGAGGATGGAAATTCATTCGGAGGAAAAATATGGAGAGAGCTGATGATGGAGGATTTCGGAGACGGGTGAAGAGCACGCTTAAGGTATTGAAGATAGGTTGGTGGTGCTTGAGCAAATGTCACTCGAAACGTCATTCAATTGCCAGTGACCTGAAAAAAAATTCAAAATGGCGAAAAAAAAATGGCCGCCATAGAAATTTCCTCGGTGTCCATCTCGGAGAGTATAAAAGATGGAAGAGTAGTTTCTTCGCAAAAGATGATCAGGATCCAAAGGTCTACTCGATGAATAGAAAAAAAATTCAAGATGGTGGAATTTATTTTTCTATAGAAAATGTATGGCGAACATTGAATAGACTACAAGTTTTGAACTATGCAAGACTTTGATTTATACATAGTTTCTTTTTAAAATGTTTTTGTGGAAGAACTCTTAGTCAGAAATATGTAGATAGATGATGATCGAGGGTTTGGAAGATGGGTGAGAAGCACGGCCAAGGTATTAGACATAGGTGAGGGCTGCTCAAACAAAAAATACTTGGAACCTCATCCAATTGGCAGGGAGATGGAAATAAATTCAAAATGGCGGATTCAAGATGGCATCAACACAAATGTCATAGGTGTCTCTCTCAGAAAGTATTAAAGATGGATGAATTTTATTGTGTTTCGGTTCACCTCTGCTGTATTTTTTTCCCTGATGCTTTCATATAAAGGACGAAAATTCAATCGGAGGAAAAATATGGAGATTTTGGAGACGAGTGAAGAGCACGGCCAAGGTATTGAAGAGAGGTAGGGAGTGCTCAAATAAAAACCACTCGGAATCTCATCCAATTGTCAGTGAGCTAAAAATATAACCAAAATGGCAGATTCAAGATGGCGCCCATACAATTTTCGACAGCGTCTATCTCACAAAGTATAATAGAAGATAGAAGAGAGGTTTTTTGGCAAAAGATGATAAGGACCTAGCCTAGAGGTCTACTCGATGAATAGAGAAAAAATTCAAAATGGCGAAATTTATTTTTCCATACAAAATATAAGGCGAATATTGAAGAGACAAATGTGCAAGACTTTGATATGCTTTTAACCGACTTCCAAAAAAGAGGTGGTTCTCAAAACGGCCCGTTTATTTTCATTTTTTTGCAAAGATTTTTTTAAATAAACAGTAGAAGTTTTCGTCTTGGTCCCATAAAAAAATCTGGATCCAACTCCTTAATCCTGATGCTGAAAGATTACTGCCCGCCTAGGCCCTAGGTTATCAAGATTCAGAAAGTGTTCATTGTGAATTAATATTATAGGTACCAAGCAACGACTTCATGGTTAGATTTCAAGTCCCAACCCCTCAACCCTGATAATGCAGGATACAGCTGCGCTCACAAACTATAGTGATTCAGAAACTGCGGATGGTGCAATGCAATAATATTTTAAGTAGGTACCAAGCATAGACTACATAATTGAACTTCGGATCCCGACTCCGCAATCTTGATGCTGCAAGGTGCTGAACTCTTAAACCATGGGGATTCGAGAATTTCTTATATTTTTATTTATTTATAAAAACTTCATGCACATATGCAACAGGCATTCTCTACCAGTCAACCTTATAGGTGGTGTAGAGAATAACATAGCATAGCATAGCATAGAGAATAACATAACAGCATTTTAGGCATCAAGCAACAGCTTCATGATTACACTTCAAGTCTGAATTCCACAAACCTGATGATGCAGGGTACAACACTCCTAAACCATAGAGAATAAGGAACTGTTCCTGGTGAAATAATAGGTACCTATTGTAAATGCCGAGCATAGACTTTTGTTAGGTATTGAATTCCAAGTCCCAACTTTTCAATCTAACCACAAATTCAGGGTTTTCAGATTTTTCCCCCTATGTCTGCTATAAGGCATACCGATAGGTAGATATGCCAAAGTGATTTTATTCAACGGGATTTCTTGACACGACACGACAGACAGACAGACAGACAACGATGTGATCCTATAAAGGTTCCTTTTTAGGGTTCCATACCTCAAACCCTAAAACGGAACCCTTATAGGATCACTTTGTTGTCTGTCTGTCTGTCGGTCTGTCAAGAAACCTACAGGGTACTTCCCGTAGACCTAGAATCATGAAATTTGGCAGGTAGGTAGGTTAGGGGGAAAATCTGAAATCCGTGAATTTGTGGCTACATTACACAAAAAAAATTAAATTGTGGTCATGAACTAATAATTAGTATTTTAAGTAAGATAACTATATCAAGCGGAGTATCATATGAAAGGGCTTCACCTGTGCATTCTGAAACAGCTTTTTGTTTATTTTTATACGTCATAGTTTTTGAATTATCGTGCAAAATGTCGAAAAAATACGACTGTAATACGGAACCCTCCTTGCGCGAGCCTGACTCGCACTTGGCCGGTTTTTTCCTTTTGAGATACGGAACCCTAAAAATGACTCCTTACGATCCATTTTAACTTTTTGTGTTAAAATTCATGTTAAAAGTACAATTTTAGTTCTTAATTTAAAGGTGAACCATGAACCGTACTTTTGACATGATAGTTGACCCATAGAGTTAAAATAGAGGGTGAGAAGTTATTTTTTACGCATTAAAAACACCTTTCTTAAGTTACCCGTGACTACTGTAGTAGGTACCGCTAGCGGTACTTTAGTGTTTCTTGAAAAGAATCAGTGCTGGCAAAATAATGGGTAATTGTTATCCTACCGGTTATTAGTCAGGTATGCAGAATATTTTTATTTTGTTTTGAATGTCTGACAATGGGAGAACCACGTAAAAAAACGAGCTGGGGCTATACCTCCTGGGTGGCTTGGAAACTGGCCCACTACTCTTTTTTATATTATAACTAGCTGTTGCCCGCGGCTCCGCCCGCGTGGATGTCGAAATCCGTTTCAAAAACTATCCTATCTCTCAAGTTGGATCGAACTGCACATGGTGTGCGAATTTTATTATAATCGGTTAAGTGGTTTAGGAGTCCATTGAGGACAAACATTGTGACACGAGATTTATATATATTAAGATAAAGACGTATTAAGTACACGAAAAAGTTTATATACCTACGTAATATAAAGAATTGTAGAGGGCCAGTTTTCAAGCCACCAAAGCTAATATTTTACTGTTTCAGATATTCATTTTGTAAGAGTTCACTGTTCAGTAACTTATGAGTTTCTTTAGTGTTATAGCTCCCCGGGGTCACGTGACCTGAGGAATATAACTACATTCTTAATAATAATATTGAAAAATCGGTCAAGTGCGAGTTGGACTCGCAAAGAAGGGTGCCGTACCACCGTACAAGAAATAACACTTTATTTTTTAAATTTTCATGCTATAGCGGCAATAGAAATACACATTCTGTGAAAATTTCAACTCTCTACCTATTGCGGTTCAAGAGATACAGCCCGCTGACAGACAGAAGGATGGACGGATAGCGGAGGCTTAGTAATGGGGCCCGGTTGGAACCTTTCTGGTACAGAACCAAGAAAAACTGTTACATAATTACTTACACACCAAAACTTTAAATCCAAACGGACCCCTGTTCCAGGTTCCTGTTGTCCACTCATCTACGTGGTCCGCTTTAGCGGGCCGCGCACCCACGCGCCCTACTAGTTTTATTTATACTTAATACCGACCCACTCCTTTTAAGAGGTTAACGGGGCTAGGTACTAGTTATTTCGGTTGTTGACTTAACACATTCGCTCACAATATATAGCTCCTCATATCATGTCCTCCTCCTCCTTATTTGAGCGACGGGCGGCTAGAGCGTCGAGGCTTGTCACTGATCAGTTTGTCAATAAATCAGTCAAGCGTTCCCTCTACACACGATTGAGAAACGTTGCTAACATAACAGAATGCCAAGATATTGTATTGTGCACATAGATTGTGCACTTTACTGGCAAACGTCTATAAATCTAGAATAACTATTTATCAATTTGTTTATACTTAGGTATTAGTTATAGCGCGCGGCTCTGCCTACGTGCATATCGGTAATTGAGCGTGAATGTCCATGTAACTATCATACCCCTATTTTTTCCCCACAGGTCGAAATTTCAGTTTTTTTTATACTTCTTAGATGGCAGGCAAGCTAACAGGCAGACAGCCCACCCGATGAGAAGCGGCCATGGACATTGGACATGTGCAACATCGGTGTCACACTCGCACTGCCAACCCTGAAGGCGGGGAGGGAGCTTGGAGAGTTTGGAGGAGAGGATTGGGGAGATGGAAGAGGGGAAGGGATTGCGAGCTCTGGCTACCCTACTTACCGCCGGGAACACAACATGATGGTTATTATGACCGCGGTTTTATGTAGGCCGGAGGAACTGCTAGTCGGACGGAAGATACCGTCGTATCCTACCTTCATCATATATTATGTAATGTGTATGTAACGTGAGAGAGTTTCTGTACTGACAACGCAGGAGACTTTGGTCTCCCCGCTGACAGCATAGAATCCCTCTGGAGTGCCAGCTGGGCCTCGATTCTGCTAAAACCAAACCACTGACATACCACTGACGCTCTAAAAAATGCCATTTAATTGTAGACTTTATTGTTATTAGGTTTAAAGTCTAAAGTCAAATAATATTTTGTAGAGCGAATGAAAAAGTTAAATGAATTCTTTTCATTTGATTTTAGACTGTAACTGTATAACGGTAAAGTCTACAATTCAATAGCATTTTTAGAGTGTCAGTGGTATTACAGTGGTTTGTCTTTAGCAGAATCGAGGCCCTGGTTGCCTGAACGAGGTTATTATTTAAAACTTGGCAAAAAAGTTGACAAACAGACCTAAATTCCTGTACAACAAAACTAAACTGTGATTATCTTAAGCGTCGAAATATTTTTCTAACTGCTCCTTAAAGTGGTCGCTACTTGACTGAATTACATCTAGATAAGAAGATACCCGTTATTCGAGTAAACTGCGTGTCTTCGTAAAATAAATCCTATAAAAGGGACCCACCATTAAATCTTCACGGTTATCCGATAAACGCGTGCCGTACCGACAACAATACACCATGTATAAACGCAGACAATGATTTCCGAATATAGGGGGAACCTTCCAAAGACATGAAGTGATTTATAATAACCATTCGATTTCGGATCTTAGGATTAGGGAATTAGGGTATAAATTAGTGTGTCAGTAAGTTTTTTTGCTAACTAATAATGTTGAAAGCATGGCTATCGATCACTTGGTGGCAATAGTTGTGGATTCCATTAGTAAACGGATATTCGGTTTGGTACGATTAAGTTTCCGTGGGCACTTAGGAGAAATGTTTTTGTGATGTAAATTCGGGGAATTACCTATTCTTTTTTTATATAAGACACGTCAAAATTACTTTACCTCGCCTGATGGTAAGCTAAAGGTAAAGTCTCAGGACTGGGGTCACCACTACATACACCGGTAGTGCTACAGTGGCGGCCCTCAGCTTGACGGCCTCTTCAAATGCTTTTTCACGCCCCGCTTAAAGGCCCCGGGACTATAGGAGGAAGGAATTGTGACATTTGAGTTAAAAAGCACGATCTGCTGGGTTTCAATTTCTGGTAGGCATATAATTTTCGATTTTATTCCATGTTTCAACATACTAGGCACAAAACTGCCTAACCGTCCATTTAAGATAACTCCATCACCGATCCAGCGCGTTGTGTTCGACCCCTGGGCCCATTATCACTACCCAGCCGTATTCATCTAATATCCTAAGCGGAATCGCCGCCCCATTAAAAGATATTTTGATTGACATACTCGCCCCTGAGATTTGATGCCCAGGGGTGCTGTAGGGTTGATAAAATTGTTTTTAGTGAACAAGTGAGTGTACCGTACAAGTAAATGCTACTTTTTATTTTCAAGTTTAGCTTAACTTTTACTTTTTTTTAAAGAATATAACATAACATAAACTCACGCCTATATCCCCGAAGGGGTAGGCAGAGGTGTTGGCACCCACATTTCGCCAGTTTATGTTTAGGTCCCAATGTAATAGGTGGCGAGCCTATTGCCATTAACCGGGCACTTATAAACCTGCGATAAATACACACATAACTTCGAAAAACATCGAAAAGTCATTGGTGTGTGCCACGGTGAACCTGGGATCGATGCTGAGACCTCGTCTCAGCAGTCCATTACCCAGATCACTAGGCTACCGCAGTTATTAAAAGAATATCAGTAACCACAATTACTGGTATCTCCATAACTTCGCCAGTTAAGCTAAATTTTGTTAGGTTCGTATAATGGGCTAGCCTAGGGTTTTTTATATTCAATGACTCGTACTACATCCTAAATAGACCCCAACTGACCTGACTCTCTAAGCTTAGGTATATTTAAGGTATACCTACATTTATAACGCCAAAAAAACTTCACAGAAAGTATTTTATTTTAATATTCAGTCTACACAACTAAGTAATACTTATCGCAAACCAAAATTCTTATAAAAATATTTCTTAGAAACAGCTTAAGTGAGTCCTCTGGTACAACCCTACCCACCCTCTACCGTTCGGAGGGTGGGACCCTCACGTTCACATAATACAGTTTTGTCTCCGCATTTCGATACTCGTTTATATCCAAACTCCTCACTCCCGACGTTACATCATTACATATTTTAGGCTGTAGTTTGACAAAAAATATAATGCCGACGATGTCACCATGAAGCTATAAAACCATTGGAAAGAACGCGTTGAAAAATACAACTGAGGACGCTAGAGTCGGCCCACTTGCTTATACTAGTCAGTCACTACACGGCAAATGATTCGATTCAGACAGTTTATGTAAGGAAAAAATAAATTAAGTAAAAATGGTTTAAGTTGAACGCTTTTTGCACTAAAAGCGGCCATATTGGATTTTATTTTTTCTTTTAGATGTGTTCGCATACCAAATAAAATTCATTTTTCACATGAATGTAGGTAACAAAGAATGGTTGTGAATTGATAGTGTCCTATCACTTCCATTATAAACCGTCCATATCTTGCTAAAGGGAAACTGAGGGCTAGATACTGCGGTCATTCATGAAAAATAAAACATTTGGCTGTTACAATTTAGAGAAGTGACAAACCGACAAACTCGGAAACATTTGCCTTTCTATTATTAGTAAAATAGATATGCCTATGGATGTTTTTACTCTCACATAAAATGGCTAACGGATCTTGCTGAAATTTGCTACTTTTATCCCCGGACTATAGTTTTCTGTGGGTCTCACAGAACAAAGAAAAATGTGGGTCTCGAGAGCCAGAGGTAGCAACAGCTATTCAAAAATAATTTAGCAAATCGCATATATGTATATAGTTTCAGAATTTACTGCAAACAGACAAACAAACTCGTCAGCTTCATTATTAGCTTGAATAAGAAGCCTATAGGCGAAGTTTGTCAACGTATATGACTGGGTCAAGTCATAACACTGCATTCTAAATCGTTGGTTATCGGCGAGTCCCATACGACGCCGGCGAACCCCTGTTTGTTCGGCAGGTCAAACATTGAACTACGCCGGCTTATTGCCATACTGTGTGCTGGTTACTTATTTTCTTGTATCTGTAATTTCCATAGCTTTAGTTGAATGTAGATCAGGAATCATAGAACATATACCTAGATAATATCAATGTTTTATAGCGGGGTTTCTCAGACCTTTGGCTCTATGAACCCCTGTTACAGTTTCCAGATGACAGTGAACCCCTAAACCCCCCATCCCCTCCCTAGAAAATAATAAAGTCGACTGTTGAAGAAAATAAGGTTTATTTATTTCAATAAAGATGATAAAGAGAGTCTCAAAAGAATAATGTGATAGCTTGTTTCTTGTCGAAAAGCCTGCCAATCATCGAGCCATAACGTAAATCTTTCCATGAACCCCCTGTCGATGAATGGCGGACCCCTTTTTTCCGTGCGGAAATACTCTTACCGACTAAAACCGCACGCCGTCTAGAGTCTTCTGACGCGAGGGTGTAAGGTGGCCCATAGAGCATTTCCCTCGCACCCCGGAATGGCGTACACCTAGAGGTTCACGTACTTACTTTGAGAAACCCTGTTTTATAGTTAACTGCAACGTTTTTACTAAAAAAAATATAATAATTACAATGTGAAAGTTTGTCACGTGCGAACTAAACTGTCAAGATTTAATCCCTACCTATAAGTACCTACTTTCGCTAATACCGTTGTCTAACTAACTTCAAAGATAAAGTACTCTAAAACGCCTTGTTCAGCGAACAAGCAAAGTGCGTATTTAACAACTTGGCTTTCGAGCCTATAAGCCTTTACTATTCAAATAAAAGCCAATAGGAG
This sequence comes from Lithosia quadra, assembly GCA_963576445.1. NCBI lineage: Eukaryota > Metazoa > Arthropoda > Insecta > Lepidoptera > Erebidae > Lithosia > Lithosia quadra. The sequence goes on from OY754895.1 coordinate 684,006, forward strand.
GCAATAAGGCACGGGTAACGTTTACGGTTTGAATAACGACCGGTCTTTATAGCCGGAGAACGCGAGAGAATTTGAATATAAGGCTTTTGGGCGAGGTGTGGGAATGCGGGTAACTTTATATTATCTGCAATGTAATGTGTAACAATGATAGACATTATTATTATGGTACCTACTATAAAGTTCTGCAAGTTTAATGATATATATTTGAAGTTACATAGGTAGGTAAGGAGTGGTTAAGTACCTAGTTAGATAGAGAGGCCCTAAGGTCAAACCCTGGCCTTGACACTACCGACTTGAACATAACACAAGCAACTAGTAAGCTTACAGGTTTTTCCAATATCATAAGTCTAAACAAGAGTAGCCTAAATAGAAAAACAACTGTTATCATAAGTGGTAAGATTAAAAAAAGATCTAAAGGTGCGAAGCTTAATTTTTTTTTTTATACCACTTAGGTGGCAGACAAGCACACGGCCCACACTGATGGAAAGCGGTTACCGTGGCCTATGGCCATATTGTAGCCGCCAGGGAATTCTGTACGATAATAGTCTTTTTGACTTTTGCTCTAAAATATATTTTTTTATACTATGTAGGTGGTCAAGCACACGGCCCACCTAATGGGAAGCGGTCACCGTGGCTTATGGACGTGTGCAACACAAAAAATCTACTTTCTAATTCAGACCATCTTAATCTTTGCATTTATAAACATTTTGTGTTTTATACTCAGTAAGTAATCCTAAATCTTATAAAAAAAAAATGGATTGGTAATTCAATGCAAAGTTAACCAAAGACGTGTAAATACACGTCTTTGGTTAACTTTGCATTGCACATATACTATTAGTCCAAATATTTTTTTTATATAAATATAATGTTAAAAATAACCTATGTAAGTACTTCTTGCAACAAATAAAAGGTTTTTTCTTTCTTTTCTCTCTTTCTTTCAATGAGCAACAAAGAGTAATAGTCTCAAAATATATTCTCCAAGAACTACCAGTACAAACTATCGAACACATTTCTCAACAATGATCCGATAGTGAGAAGTTCCTATAAAAATACAATGTAGCAACGCCAACGTCTTCTTAGAAAATGTAGGTACTTATTCTTTGAAACTAATGGAATAACATAAGGATTCCTTTTCATAACACTCTTGAAGATCCAGTACTGCGGTAGCCTAGTGGTCTGGGTAATGGACTGCTGAGACGAGGTCTCGGGTTCGATCCCAGGTTCACCATGGCACACACCAATGACTTTTTGATGCTTTTCGAAGTTATGTGTGTATTTATCGCAGGTTTATAAGTGCCCGGTTAATGGCAATAGGCTCGCCACCTATTACATTGGGACCTAAACATAAACTGCCGAAATGTGGGTGCTAGCATCTCTGCTTACCCCGAATACATCGGGCGGTATATGGAGACCTACTAAGAACTCTAGGGGCCATGTCAAACTCAGCTGCAAGCCACATCTGCTGATTGACGAACGAGGCTCGGGTACAGGCTTTTTCTTTCAAGGTTAGGGGATAAACCGAGATTGCTGCTCAAGTAAAGGAGAATGTATAGACGACCAAGAGTTACAAGCGGGGTTAGCATGTCGTCCGTAGACACATCTCGTCACTTCTCTTCAACCAATAAAATCGCGGAAAAAATTAGGGAGGTTTTTTTTTAAATTCATCATATAGTTAGGGTCAAGTCCAGAGGATACAAGCAGCTATTTCTAGACACCATTCGTCCCAAAACGGCGGTCATTACCGTGACGGCCTAGGCAGATGTATTTTTACGTGAGATTTAGGGCACGAGACCAAGATTAGTTGGGCTCCGAGGGAGTTCCTTAATAGGGCGTAGGTACCTAGTTCCCAAACAATACAGGCATACGTGAAAATTGTAAAAACTCTGTTTGAACCTGATATACCCATCTACCTTTCTTTCGGTGAACACCGATGGGTGTTTCGCAAACGTTTTCTCTAAACATTATAAAATGTAGCATGATAATTAGTAAGAATAAGTACCTGGCACTTAAAGTCGATTGAGTGGGTAGCACTTCCCCCTTTCCATTTCGAAGATTGGACAGGACAGATGGTCACTAGCTATACATTTTCACTCGGACGTTTTCTTTTTCTCTTTTTATTTAGACACATCAACATGACTACCTCGCTTGATGGTAAGCTAAAGGTAAAGTCTCAGGACCGGAGGTCACCACTACATACACCGATAGTGCTGCAGTGTCGGCCATCAGCTTGACGACCTCATCAAATGCTTTTTCACGCTCCGCTTAAAGGACCCGGGACTATTGGAGCGAAGAAACACAATGCGCTGGCAAAAGTGGCAAGGACTTACTTTTTTTTTAAAGTGGTATTTTGTTGCATATCTCATTAGTCGCAAGAAACCGCGGTAGCCTAGTGGTTTGGGTAATGGACTGCTGAGACGAGGTCTCGGGTTCGATCCCAGGTTCACCATGGCACGCACCAATGACTTTTCGATGCTTTTCGAAGTTATGTGTGTATTTATCGCAGGTTTATTAGTGCCTCGGAGAGCACGTTAAGCCGTCGGTCCCGGTTGCCATACAAACATCTATGGCAGTCGTTACGGGTAGTTGGAGCCCACAAAAGTCCAATCAGTCTAACTTGGAACTTCGATATCGCCATTGGTCATAATGAACATTGGTTGTGGAGGTCAGATGGCAGTCGCTCCACGGAAAATAGCCAAGTTCAGCCGCATCACAGTTAGACTGGAAAGCCGACCCCAACTGAGTTGGGAAAAGGTTCAGAGAATGATGATCTCATTAGTCGCAAATCATGTGTGTGCCTATTGTAGACAGATCCCTCAGGACGTACAGACCGAGCGAATAAAAACACGCTTTAACAAAATTTTTACTTTTACTTAGCTGTGTTTGTAGATGAAATATTTACATGTTAATTGTAACAGAAAAATCACCCTAACCCAGTACATCTATTAACAAAAATCTTGTTATATGTTAATATACCGTAGGGTGCCCAAACTGTCCTCAAGACAGATGACTTGGGGACTGGGGTGCGTACCATACCATTACCATTCGGGGTTCTAAAGAAATTTGGTTAGAAAACGCTCATTCGATTGATGCAGAGGGATCATGAGATAAATGAGGGTTACTTATAGATTTCCCGGGGTGAAGGTCTATCACCCTTTTGTTATAAGCCCTTTGAGGGAATAATTCAGTGCTTTATCACAGTTTTAAAATTAATCACGGGGTTTGTGTATTTGATATAACTATTCAAAATTATAGGATCTATCTATGCGGCCTCTACTCAGAGGTATCGAGTTCGAATCCGGTCGGACGTGAATTTCACTTTGTGGAATTTATATGTGCCAATAACATGATTTACTATCTGCTGAAGGTGAAGAAAAAACATCGTGAGGAAACCCACATGTCCTAGAAGAAATTCTAAGGACATGTCCGATCCACCAACCCGCATTAGGCCAGCGTGCGTGGTTTAAGGCCTAAACCCTCTCAGCTCGGAGACCCGTGCCCAGCAGTGGGACATTAATAGGTTGTTATTATTATTCAAAATTATTCTCAGGCCTGTAGAAGTATTACACACAGTGTATTCCTATATTCAGAAGCAGCAGTGGAGTTTGTTGCGCCGTTTCTTCTCAACTAGCGCCTAGGAAGCGGTGGTAAACTTAGTATTAAGTAGTTTTTGACGTCAAAAAGATGTAATTACGTTACACTATTTTGAGAAATAAAGAAATTGAAATTGAAAGAACAAGAAAAAAGTCCTAAATGTTCGTTTACATGTCGGTCTTTTAACAATTCGCTTTGTAGCGATTCCACGAATAGAATATCACTTTTTCTACAGGCCCAGTAGTAGGGCGGACTACCCCAGTCGGACAGCTCATTTCAGACAGACGATACCGTACTTTTTTTTTGTTATACTATGTAGGTGGCAGACAAGCACACAGCCCACCTGATGGGAAGCGGTCACCGTGGCGTATGAACGTGTGCAACACTAAGGGTGTCACACACGCACTGCCTACCCTGAAGGGAAGGGGGGAGGGCTGGGAAGGGGCGGGGAGGCTAGGAATGGATGGGGGGAGGAGGGGTACAGTGAGCTCTGGCTACCCTACTTACCGGCGGGAACACAACACGATGGTTATTATGGCTACGGTGTTCTGTAGGGCGGAGGTACTACCTACTATTAAAAGTATGTTAGGTTGTCGCTGTGTTAGGTATCTCTGGATAGGACAGATATTCATGTAGGTGGAGTGAGTAAATCAGTTACTCGCGAACAGAATGCCTGATACAAAACGCGCGCAGTTCATTAAACCGTCATTTATCGACTCTTTATGAGAGCCTTGTCTGAGTGCTCGGCAAACACAATACTGTCTAAACTGCGCACCGGCCTTAGCCCTCTCGCCCCCCGAACCCTACATGCTGCTAGGGTACCGTAGTCAACTGATTGTCGTTCGTTTATCCTACTATGGTTAGCAGTTTGTGAAGATATAATGAATGTTTACATGTTTGAATGTTTGTTTTTTTTTATGTCGGTCACGTCAACATGACTTCACCTCGCCTGATGGTAAGCTCAGGCAAAGTCTCTAGAATGGGAGTCACCATTGCAAACACCGATAGTGCCAAAATGGTGGCTCTCAGCTTGACGGCCTCATCAAATGCTTTTTCACGCCCCGCTTAAAGGACCCGGGACTGTATGAGGAAGGAAATACGTGAGCTGGTAAAGAATTCCAGGTTTTGATGGTGCGGCAAAGGAAAGAGGCACCGAACCGCTTGGTTCTTGATGGAATTGTTTGCACCATATGAGGGTGATATCTCAGCCTTGCACGTGTTGTTCTGTATAGGAATGGGAGGGTGGTTTGTTACGCGCCATCACGCTCTAAGACTCTACGGATTTTGCTGAAATTTTGTACAGATATAGATTATAGCCTGGAATCTCACCCGTCCACCGGTTTAAGATTTTCAGTGAGGACTTGAACTACTATATTAGTACAAGGATCCTGGCTGGACCTCAAAAAAATCATCACGTTTTTTCCAAGCACAGGCGAACCGGTTTGACCAAAGATAATAACTTTGTGTAGAAGTAGGTATGTCAAGGTTGCAAGTGTTCATACTTTGCTACCTTAGTAGTATAAAAGAAATTCGTGCAGTCTAACGGTAACTATTGGTCTTATCCTATCATCAGCATTATTATTTTCGCACGAGTTCCGCCTAAGCGTAGGTACCTCCATGAAGCGCGGAATTTCCCGAGGTCAATCACCTATCTACGGCCGAATTGCAGAACGCGGTATCTGACTATTATTTACGCAATAACCAAACATACCTATTTTAATGGCTAGTTGATGTCAATATAGCTTTAGTTCGTTTAAATGTTTTGTCATAAGCAGAAATATCAAGAACTTGCGTTTTGTGGTACTTACACACTCAGGTAAATACACTCAGGCACTGATGATTTTGATTATTTTAAAAAGGGTCGATTCGCATGAGAAAGAAAGAAAAGAAAGTGCGAGTATTTTTGGGGTGAATCGATTACTGAAATAGATTATCTACTAAACGATCGGGTGGACCTAGTCCTTTTTTTGACCAAGTCTTTTTTTTCAATAGGTCATGAATTTGGTCAGTGTGTTTTCTGCGATGTCGATTTCATACATACATATACATGTGCAATAGACTATGCCACTGAGAATCAAATCGTTTTCAAGAAGCTATGTTGACCCAACAATTTCGCGACGTTACAACTGACCTGGCTATTGTTGTCTCATTTCTTAAGTAAACGTCGAGAATGAGACGCCTCGCCATTGTGCGGAATGCAATGCAATCGTGCTACTGTTCCCATGGTAGATAATATAATCGTAAGAACCATCACTCAGTAACAATGTAACATTACGAATTAAGGTTACGGGTGGTCATAATTTTACGTCTAGTGGTCTGCAACTGAGCTGAAGGCCGCCACTGTAGCACTACCGGTGTACCTATGTGGTGGTGACCCCAGACCTGAGGCCTTGCCTTTAGCTTACCAACAGGCGAGGTAAAGTCATTTTGACGTGTCCTATATAAAAAAAGTAGGTAGGAAATTCCTGTATAATGTATAGTGCACGGTATCTAAATTGGCAAGATTTTGGAGTAGTGTGGGCCCCACTACTCCAAAACCTTGCCAAGTTAAATGTTGTACACTATACTTGTTTATATGCGACGCATTTTGCCACAAACAAGCATAGTGTACAGCATTTAACTTGGCAAGGTTTTGGAGTAGTGGGGCCCACACTTCTCCAAAATCTTGCCATGTTAGATGCTGTGAGCTACACAGGAATTTGTTTTCTTTTTGTGTACCTAGTCCACCAGATTGACTGCACCCCGCCTGATGGTAAGCTGAGGTGGAGTCAAAAAAGTAGTGCTCACCATTCTCAGGGGATGCCCCTAGAATGGTGATAATAGTTGAAAGATGTTGTCTTTGCCTACCCCAATGGGAAAAAGGCGTGTTTTATTTGTATGACTTATGTATCAATCAATCAATTAGCCTATTGCATTCCACTGCTGGACATAAGCCTTTCCCAATGTATGCCATAGCACCCGATCCTCCGCCTTGTGCATCTACGTATATATATATGACAATATTTTATATGTAGTACTTTTAATGCAACTTTCCGTCGTATAACCGGCCAGAATCAAAGCCTTTTACATTACGCATTAGTAAACCAGCATCCCGAATAAGTAGCAATCCTTTGATGCAAACTCAAATGGGCTCAAACAACAAAACCGCAGAAAGTTTGCTCCCGTAGTTACCTCAAAAAGAACCCTGTACTCATTGACGGGTCAAGGCATGATGGCGATTCGCTCGGCAGTATTTGATAAAATTAGCATTAATCTAATAATAATTGTAAGTAATTGAGCAGCTATGTCTGTACATTGTAGATATTATAAAAAAAACGAAAGATTAATAAGATTAAGAAATTCTTGTTTTTCACCTTGCCTGATGGTAAGCTAAAGGTATCTCAGGAAGGGGGTCCCCATACACATACACCGACAGTGTCATATTGGTGGCCCTCAACTTGACAGCTGTCTTGTCTGTTTGTTCACGATGGACGCAAAAACTACTGAACAGATTTTGATGCAATTTGTTTTAATAGGAAGGTCTTGAGTCAGACTGGAAATCTGTCGTATGTTTGACTGCAACTGGTTTAGTAGAACTGGAGATATGACCAAAAGTTGAGATAACCAAGATTCACGGAAGTCCGCGGGGCATTAGCTAAATATTGAAAAATGATTAAAAAAAACACATTTATAGTACCTCAATATTATGAAAACAATACCTGAATGACTTATATCTGCTTCTCAAACTGATTGGCATCTGCGGGCTACAAAGGGTCGGTTGAAAACCAGCGCTAGGTATCATTCTGGCAAATGCAGGCCCTATTCAGCACGCCTGCGAGGTACATTCCTGTTTGCATGTTCTATTTTTTCTGGATTTTGTAACGAGTATTTCGTAGGTAGGTAGGTAGGTAGGTAGGTTTCGTAGCCGTCGGTCCCGGTTGCCATACAAACATCTATGGCAGTCGTTACGGGTAGTTGGAGCCCTCAAAAGTCCAACCAGTCTAACTTGGAACTTCGATATCGCCATTGGTCATAATGACCATTGGTTGTGGAGGTCAGATGGCAGTCGCTCCACGGAAAATATCGAGGTTCAGCCGCATCACAGTTAGACTGGAAAGCCGACCCCAACTGAGTTGGGAAAAAGGTTCAGAGAATGATGATTTCGTAGGTTTAAGTACTGAATGAAACATTTTTTTATATTTGGACACGTCAACATGACTTCACCTTGCTTGATGGACACACACAAATTTTTTTTTCTTTCTTTTCATATGAATAGTATGTACTTAATACTAAGTCGAGATAATTATTAATAGAGCAGATATCCTTACTCTGTTTAACTTGACCTACCTACAAGTTACATAAGGCGTGTCTTATTATACTGATTAACTGTGTAACCTTTATGTTGTTTGTAACTGGTTATAGACAGGTTATGAGTGCTCTATGGGGCCGCAAAATTATAATCGATGGATAGTTTACACTTTTTATAACTTTTCAACGATCGATGATACCTATTGGTATCTATTTATATATCTGACCCTGGCTCTCAATTCTGCTAAAGGCTGTCATACCACTGACTCTCTAAAAATGCTATTCAATTGTAGACTTTACCGCTGTACGGTTGAAGTCTAAAATCAAATTATAAGAATTTATTAAAAATTTTCATTCGCACTATAACATATCATTTAATTTTAGACTTAAACTGAATAGCAATAAAGTTCAAAATTAAATGGCATTTTTTGAACTTTTTAGATATAGTAACATAATTTAAAGCCTGAGGTCTACCCTCTTATAATGACCCCTGACCCTTATGGGCGGCTTGCAGGTGAAGTTAACTTTTGCGCCCTTTAAAAATATTGAAATTAAAAAAAAAATACCTTCTAGTTTTTTTTTATATTAGGCCACGTCAACATGACTTCATCTCGCCTGATAGAAAGCTAAAGGCAAAGTCGCAGGATCGGGGGTCACCACTACATACACCGGTAGTGCTACAATGGCGGCCCTCAGCTTGACGGCCTCATCAAATGCTTTTTCACGCCCCGCTTAAAGGACTCGGGACTATAGGAGGAAAGAAACACATGCGCTGGTAAAGAATTCCAAGTCATTATGGTGCGGCAAAGAATATTGTTCATACAATCTTACTTTCACAATTATAGTTCATTCAAAGTTTCAAAAAACCCGACCAAAAATGACGGAAGGATGTTGTAAAATAGTTACTCTACGACCTATTCTCATACCGGCTCAATAAAAAATCGGTCAAGCCGTTTCGGAGAATTGAAGCCACAAATACTGTGATACGAGATTTTTTCACATTAGATAAGCATTATATGTTGATTACCCTTGATATTCTATTTGTAATGCAATGCATAGTCGAGCTGCTCTCACAGCCTCGCCTGCAATCTTGATTTCAATGAAAAGAGCCCATCCAAACGACTTGCCGGGTAATTGTGCAATTTAAAAATAGTTGTCCTACTTAACTAATAGATTAAGAGCGCTCAAGCTTAATACCCAATTATTAAAGCAATCATTAAAACGGCCTCGCGTAAACTCGGAGTCCTGAACAGGGTGAGGCGGTTTTTCACGCCGGAGCAGCGGTGTCTTCTGTACAAGACACAAATCCGTTCCGGCGTGGAATAGTGTTCTTATCTCTGGGATGGCTCTGCACAGTACTTATTAGATGCTCTTGACAGGTTGCAGCGACGTGCAGTCCTTATTATTGGCAGTCCTGGGGCTGCAGTCTCGGCATTTATCGCTACGACTTTGCTACCGAAATCGCAAGTTAAGATAGCGACAAACATCGGTTGCAGTAACGATTCTTGCGTCAAACGGTAGTCTGTACATTTAGGATGGTTAGAAATATGGAGATACTGATAAATAGTTAAGTTTGCGATGATATTCGTTAAGATACCGACAAAAATTGTTCGTTTGGAAAGTAGAGACTATCAAATATCGATATGTCTGCGTCGCTACAACGGTAGCTAAGGCATTGCGGTATAATAATATGTCGAGACTGCCGCTACTGAGATCCACCAACACCCTCGAGCCTCTACAGCTACGTAGAGATATTGCTTCTTTGGCAGTTTTTAACCGGCTCTACCATTAAATTTTCAATTTTTTAATTTATATATAGCATCTGTTTGCCGTCTATTGATCGGACAGGGGTTTCGTTACATACTGTATAACATCCTGCTCTCAACCAATCTCTAAAGAAGGTCTTATATCGTAAAAGCTCTGAGCTAACTTCCGAAAGAAAGTAGTCTGACAAGTATTATTTAATAACATGTTTATGTAATAATCTTTAGACTTAATGTCACTAACAGATGCTAATATATTTACACAACTAATGACCGCCTCTGTGGCATAGTGGTCCAGCGTTCGACTGCTAAGTCTGATGTCGCAAGTTCAATGCCCGTCCAATGCAAATATTGGGTATCTCTAATATACCTAATAAACGTCAGCAGCTTTTTGGGTAAAGATTCGGGTCAGAGTCATTCACTACACACTCTTGATCAGATTAGCTGGAGGGGTTGGAATGGTATAAAATTTATTTGGGATTACCGCACGATAAAAAAGAGTCTTTTTTATGTCGATCACGTCACGTCAATATGACTTCACCTCGTCTGATGGTAAGCTAAAGGTAAGCACACAGATATAACTGCCTTTTAAAGTATTGATCCCTAAAAAGCTCATTTAAAAACCGAAGTGACGCAAGAGTGGATTGCCAGTATACCTACCAATAAAAACACCCAGGCTTTTGAGTTATAAATAAACTGTTGTATAGTATTACGTCATAGAGGTTACATTTTTCCGTCATGCACGAATCGCTTAAAGATCATTGACCCCGCCTTTCCATATTCGTATCTATTTAAATGTTTGTCCGTTTAGAAAGTGGTTAAATCAGTTCAGTTATTAATGGCTGTCACACCTATACATCATAATAATAATTTATGACATACTAGTATTCCCCCTGGCCTCTCCAGCTAAGCTAAATAGCTTGTGTTAGGAATGGGTTCACGTCTGTAGTAGCCAGGATTCGAACCTAGGCCCTCGCGATCGTAAAGCTGACTTCTTAACCACTGAGCTACCGATACTTCAACTGAAGCAGAACCAAAGTTACCGATATATTGGAGGTGCAGAGCTATGGTTTCCCAACGGATATAGGTCGTTCTATCAGTCACACATTTCCCTGACATGTTCGGCATTTTAGGCCTCTATCAGAAAAATTGGGATATAATATGCTTTAATTGTCAGATAAAAAGAGAAAATTACGGCAAGTTTCTAAAATCGGGCAAGGAAATACTTTAGCTACTTTAAAACAGGAAGTTTTATTAAAAAGTCAGTATTATTGCCAGAATAACTCATTTTCCGTCCTGGTAACCCTACAAATGGTACCTACCAAAAACCATAAAAGGCCAATAAAATAATATCGTGTTGTAAATACATGGCATTTCGCACATCACAAAACCTTTTTCTTGTTAACCATAGAGCTTTCAAAAATGTTTGTATCGAAGTAATAAGAAAATAGACTTACCGGCGACGAGTGCCAGCAGCGCCACCGCTCGCCAGGCATGCGGCGCGAGGCCGCGCGGGGGCGGCACCCTCCCCGCCATTGGCCGACAGCTGGGGGCGGTTTAGCTATCACAACACAGCCTTAACCCCCGAAGCCTTCTTACTCCAATTTCACTCACTCCACACACAAAAAACTTGATAATTTTCACTTTTATTTATTGACTAAGATTTTCGCGCGGTTTTTTGACATTGACGTGTAGTTTTTTTTTTTTACGCGAGGCACAGGTGCTCTCTGCCAGAGCGTTCAATAGACTATTCACAATTCACAATACTTTCACTCGCGCTCGGCCTCTGATTGCGTCATTTGTTTACTTTCATTTTTTATTATCAGTCAAATTCGAGATGAGCATAACTTACACACTATTTATTGTCGTACAGTCTTTGTTTTGAATTGGCTGTAGTTTGGGTTAAAATAAAACAGGGTTTCTGTAGGAAAAAAAAAAGTTTTTACTTCAAACTGTCAAATGTTATCGTAGACTCGTTAACCATATCCATTTTATGAGTTAAAAATTGGTTTTTACAAAAAATTTATAAGAGCTGTTTTCGTTAAATTAAAGTTTGGTAGAAATTGATTTCTTTTTTGTAGAATTTTGGTCATATAATGGATATGTAAGGAGTCTGCTGGATATCATCATCATAGGAATAAAAGTTAATAAACAAACTGGTGCGTCTCATTTTTTTTTATTTAATCAATTATCTCGGCTATAAGCAGCTAGGTAATGAGCAGCCTTGTCAAGAATTAGAATGCATTAGTATTTTATTTATATAAAACTAGCTGTCTCCCGCGGCTTCGCTCGTGACATGCTTCGTCCCCGTGGCACTTATTTAACCCATACATGCCCCTAATTTCTTAGTTTTGCAATAATGTGTGGAAATTTGCCAGATTCATTGACTTAAATGATTACTACTCAGCTCCCCTATACAGTAGCATGATGATATAGGTATAGATAGCCTTTTTCATAAATGAGCTATTTTTTTTTATGCAACGTAGGTGGCAGACAAGCACACGGCCCACCTGATGTGAAGCGGAACCATCGTGTCTTACCTCTTTATTTAAAAAATATTTTTTTTTAATTCGGACCAGTAGTTCCTGAGATTAGCGCGTTCAACCAAACAAACAAACTCCTAAATTTCATAATATTAAAGTATAGATTGGCAAAGCCTTCACTCATATGATATTTGTTGATCTGTTTATAGAGCAAGACATGGATCTACTTAATTTTCCACGATTGTGTCATAGAAGAGTTGATTACCTTGACTAGTTTAATATATAGGTACTGATGTAGGTATTCTGTAACGAATCAACAATAGTGATCCACGAACACACCGAGTAGCTAATGATACTCAGGTAGTCCCATGGCAAGCTAAACTGTCTTGGATTCGTAGTTTTTTTTTTCTACTTTGGCAAGTATTGAATGCCAGTGTCAAGTAATTTGATAAATCAAGTTAGAATAATTCGTTTTCTGTCGTCATTTAGTCAGTCATGGTCTTCATAGTCTCACCCCAGTAAAATAGTGGAGACTTCACTAAAAGCTTCTACAGAGTTTTGGAATCAACGTTGAAAAGCACAATTTACGGTAATATAACACTTTCCCAAACTCGTGAACGTTTTGGAAGATGTTATGTTATGTTTAAAAATCCACCGTTTTTACATAATAATAATAATTAAATTTTACACTAATTTTAGAAAATATTACAATGCCCCGATGTGACTTTTTCTGCGTTGGGGCCAAAATCCACTGGATTAAAAAAATTTAAGGTGTTAAAAGTAACATGTCATATTACAACATTTAGGTACCTACCTTTATTTTTTTTATAGATAGTAAACAAGCAAACGGGTTACCTAGTGCGCAGCTGGTAAGCGATTAAGGAAAAGGATTCAACTTACTCAATCAACCTGACTGCGTAAAATACTAAAAAGAAAGAAACAAGCACTTAGATGTCCTGTGGTCTAGAATAAGTCTATAATCGAATGAAAAGAATTCATTAAACTGTTTTATTCGCTCTACAAAATATAATTTAATTTTAAACTTTAATTTGATAACAGTAAAGTCTAAAATTAAATGGCATTTTTTGGAGTGTCAGTGGCATCACAGTGGCTTGTTGTAACAGAATCGAGGCCCAGTTGTTATATTTCTAGACCATAGTACATCTAAATTCTGATCTATCTTCAATGTCAACTATCCTATCAATTCTGTGGCACAAAAACTAAGGTTCAAAAGAAGTAACTAAATCACAAGCGGATCATACAAACGTCGGGGTCGTGCAAAAAGCATCTCAAAATGAACAAAAGCAAAAAGCTCATTAGTGGCTACACGATGCTCAAGTCGTGACTAACCTTGATCCACTATCAGCGAATTGCCACTTCGTCGAGTATTGCGGGTTTGATTCCAAAAGGGACTATTTATTTTGTGACAGAACTACTGACAGAAGTTCGAGACAAGTGCTCATTTAATGTAGAAGACAGTCACACTTGCGCTGCCGACCCTGGTGGGGGGAGGATTGGGAGGTTCGGGGGGGTTGGAGATGGGGATTGGGGGATAAGAGGGGGAATGTGAGCTCTGGCAACGCGTTTTTGCCCATATGTCCGGTTCTACTTTTTTTTATATCGGTCACGTCAACATGACTTCACCTCGCCTGATGGTAAGCTGAGGCAAAGTCTCTGGAATGGGAGTCACCACTGCAAACACCGATAGTGCCACAATGGTGGCTCTCAGGTTGACGGCCTCATCAAATGCTTTTTCACGCCCCGCTTAAAGGAACCGATTGTTATCAAACATAGGTAAGATTTTAAGTCTGACCAAAACCTTTCAAACAAAAAAACCGCATCAAAATCTGTTCAGTAGTTTTTGCGTCCATGGCGCACAAACGACAAGAAATTACAAAAAAACATATTTATTTAAAGTATTTTTTAAAATAAGTATCACCAATGTACTAGACAAATCTACTTTACAATTTAGAATAGTAATAGAAAATAATTAGGTTGCGCGTAAAATAATTGAATCCCAGATTTAAGTTAGCATAGAAAATATTGATACAAATTTTATAATCCTAATAATTAAGTATATAGTGAATGGCTTAGGACCTAAACTATTCAGTATTATACTTAATTAAAGCTTAAAAACCTTGTCCTAATTCTATATTATTTTAAACAGCGAATAGATCAATGTTCATTTGAAGGAACTATTGGGAGTTAGTGCTTAGAACTTGTGAATGGGAATGTTTCGTTCATTTCCTGTCAAGATATCTATTTAATTGAATTAGTCTGTAGTCTAACACAAATGTATACGAACCGCTGAGCAATTTTCAATATTAGTGTGGTATGATGAAGAAGAATAAGACTTGCCAATGATTTGAGCACAAATAAATTTAATGGGTGTAGATATAGACACTAAATTTGTCCGAAATAATACCTACTTTATAATATTACAATTCGGATACTCTGACAATTCGGATACTCGGTCAATTCGGATACCTGGACAATTCGGATACTTGGACAATTCGGACACTCGGAAAATTCGGAAACTCGGACAATTAGGATACCTACTTAGACAATTTGAATACTCAGGCAATCGGGATACCCGGACAAATCGGACAATCAGCCAATTCGGTTGTGCGGAGAATTCGAATTTTTGCGATTTTATTTCGGTTATAAATATTTGCTACCCGAATATACCTTAATCTATTTGTTATACAATATGTTTATCACTTTATCACATAACACAAAACTTTCACGTCTACCTGCGGATGATGTCAACAACAAGATCGATCGATTAGTCAAATATTAGCGAGTTTTAGATAAAAACTCGTTTTAAATGGCCGGAGGTAGCATTATTTACTTTATTGGCTATTAAATTAATTGGAAGGGGCCAACTTGCTCGAACAAGCAAGTTCCACGTTAGCCAGTTGATTTAAAATCCAAGATTATCGAATACATAAAAAAAAGTCGGTATACGGGCGAAAGTTTTACGTGACAACGACTTTGAGTGGTAAAATAATTTTTATGTCTGTCTCTCTCGCTCTTAGGCGGGCTAACCATGCCCGAGTGGAAGGGACGCGTGCCTCTCACTCGCTCTCATTGTGAGCGCATAACGTGAGCGGAGCGTAACGCAGTTTCTTGAAGTGTCACCCGGCAAACCAATTTATAAGACGTTGTCACGTCAAAATAAAGCGGTGAACCAAGAAGTTCTCTTTTTTGTGAAGTCGGTTGCAAATAAAAAAAATGCTATCGTTAATAAAGAAACAGTTAACCTATGAATGAGTGAGGCGGGAAATAATTCTGAATTTCAAATTTGGAATGGGACGCAGAAACTAGACAAATGCGTTATAGAATTTTGATACCTATTTGTATGGTCATAGCGTCCCTTTTTATAAGTCGTCTCTATGACAGCTACAAAAAGCTAGTGATGGCCAGGTTATGGTATTTTTTTTATTACAATATTTTTTCCCTATAATCTATAAGTATACTAGGTTAATATAGCAATAATTGGTATAAGTC
Source organism: Lithosia quadra (assembly GCA_963576445.1). Lineage (NCBI taxonomy): Eukaryota > Metazoa > Arthropoda > Insecta > Lepidoptera > Erebidae > Lithosia > Lithosia quadra. Next base: position 699,640 of record OY754895.1, read on the forward strand.
GGGATACCAGTCTTTCCTACCATGCTAAGGTTGCAGGTACATGTTTGCTATCGTAGTAGGTAGTATAAAAAAGTCCCAGTCAGTACAATAATACCCGTCTTAATTATCAAAAGTGACTTTCACAGAAGCCATTGATACGCGTGCGGGCTAACCTTTACGTAAGGTGGACATTTCAATTTCGAACTAAGTTTGGTTCGTAATGTTCGTATGCCATTCTCCCGATTAAAACCTACGTCAACGATGGGTAAACTTTTGTATATTGTACTCATATTTATATATAGCTACTTTTTTCTCTACTATATATGCTACTCGAACAATAAAAATGACTTCAACAGACCAAATTGAAATGAGACCACACGGTAACCGCCAGCTATCAAATAAAAAAGAATCATCAAAATTGGTTCACCCAGTCAAAAGTTCTGAGATTGGATTGAATAGTTTGCACTAAGATCGAAAAAACCCGCTAAATTTCTTAATATTTTCAGGACAGGGCTGCCTCGCGCCACAATAAAATTGTTCCCGGGCCATCTACGGTGTTAAGATAACCCCGAGGTGAAGGCCTCGGATGCAACTGAGATCAACGCTAACATGCAATGATCATGACTATTCCATGACAAACATAAGGTACATTCCACATCATTTTTTGTTGTCGCGGTTATTAATTGAACCTTGGTTGACACAAGCTGCTGCCATTCACTTCGCAATGCTCGTTGCACATCGAGGTATATCGAGAAACATCTCCGCGCTAGGGTTGATAATTATTATGTGTCATTGTTGTAACATCTTATTTTTTAAACATTACGTTGTTACGGTAAGTACGATCTATCTTAAAGTGTAAAGCCGGCTTTAGACTATGTAATATAATATTATATTACATCTTGAGATATAATATTTTATCGCTCGTTATACATTTTGTACGAGACCTTTCACACTGTGCTATAATATATATTACACTAAGTATATGACGAGTGATAAAATATTAGTACATTATATGCCATAGTCAAAAGTTGTTAAAAAGTTTAAAAAAACCTTTACTCTTCAAGACACATCATATAGGTACAGTCAACGACTAAAGTTTTTTGACATAAAAATATTTACATTTTAACTTACATTTACATACGTATTCATAAATTGACATATAAGCAGTTTTGTAATTCACAGAATTAAAAGTTTGATATATCATGTTGTTTATTAGGTATTTTAAAAAAGTTTAAGAATTAAAATGATCAATAAATTAGAATTTACTAAGCTACTTTCATAGACCGATAGTTACGGAATACTAAAAGAGAACCAGCAAAGTCTAAACACAACACTTATACTGAGACATAATTCCTGCTATCTTTGTCAGTAAATGAAACTGTACTTCGTCACATTAAAAAAAATACTGTCGTAAAAATGTTTTTTTTTTCGGTCATTATTTTTATCTTTAAATAAAATCCGGTATTTTGAAAACGCACATCACTAATTAGTGATTGTTGAGAAATATTACCAATTAAACTGCTTTCAATTTGTCCATCTATTTTTTAGTACTTAGCCGGTTTTTTGTATCTAAATTAGAGACGTAGGTATCAACTCAAAACCTTACCTCCAAATGTTGCAACATGGCGGATGTCGGGCTAAATGATGTAAAAAAGAATAAAAAATAGTTGTTGCACCGACAATTTTGGAAGCATTTAATAAGTTTTTTTTTATTGATTTTGTGTAACTTATAAGCTTTTCACATTACTATTGTATTGATTCGGATTTAATGTAATAATTGCCAATAATCTTGCCACTTCTTAAATTTTATTCATTTGTTTAAAAATATTTAATGAAACAAAATAAATGAACGCCCAAAAAAGTAAAACAAAAAATTGCGACTAAAATATTTTTCGAAATATTAGTCGTGATTGTTATTATTAAATTATTTTTTTAATTCTAATATCGATTACAATGTATATTATACATAAATAGTCAATAAAACAAATCATAAAATATTAGCCCAAAGCGGACTATGACTCAAAAATTATGTTCGGAAAACCTAATCCGAAAACCGCTAACAAATCATTGCACGAAAAAATCAATTCTTTTGCTGTGAATTGCCGAATCTTTGCCGAAATTTCAAATTTGGAACTCAAAAAACGATATTTGGAACGTCACCAGTTTATTTGAAACGTATTTTAACTTTTTTTTAAAGGTTTTGTATAATAAAGTGATGGAATGATTACTTTGTGTTGGTGTGTTGTCGATGAAGCGCGATACGCGCTGGCCGCGCCGCGGCAGAGTAAGTACTAACCGTTTTTGATGGCGCTACCCTGTGTGGGAAATTTTCCTTTATTTTTGGGAGATTAAATGGGTTTCTGACTAAGCGGTGCTTGGGGACTGAAGATTTAGATAAGTTATGCTTTGTGAGTACCACATTCTGTTTCCCTGTTAAATCAGCCCTTGTTTAAGATATTTATTTTTTGTTTGTAATTATTTATAGGTACCTATACTATCTGTTGCCTGACTCATAGGCGCCTATTCTGGTATAAACAGTAGCCAATGTGCTATTCCAGACTATAATCTATGTCTAAAGTTTGTCTATTTTCGACTAGATCTGTTCAAGCGTTCTGGTGTAATAAATTTTTTGTTGAGTATTAAATACCCATCCATCCATTCATTCATCCATCTATCCCTTCATTCATACAAACTTTTGCATTAACAATAATAGTAAGAAAAGTTTTTATTTTATTTTTGATAATTGTATAGCAGTTAAATTAAAAATAAATCCCAAAACTATTCATCACGATCTTTAGAAACATAGAATAAAATGGAACCCATATAACTTATAGTTTTAGTTTCCAATACTATAAATTGCTAACTCCCAGTAGTGAGTCTGGCAACCCACCCTACTACGCCGCCCTGCGTAGCCGTAGTCGTAGACCCCGCCCGCCGCCCGCTACGCCGTACATACGCCGTAGCACCAGTTTTTACTGTTTTATTAAGCAGCGTCTACACTGAGCTTGTAGAACGAAAACATTTCTGTTGATGGTTTTTGTTGAATGAGTAGTGTGATATGTTGTAACCGCTAACTAAATAAAAATGGTTATTGTATTTATTTTCTATAGTTAAGTACTCCACAATTGTATATTCCCGAGAAGTTAGTTAAGTAGTTAGTTAGGTAGAGTTTACGAACTAGTCTCACAATTGAATTAAATAATAAGCAGTTTTTGTACTAAAATATTTTATATTTATTTCAATTATTAACTAAATTATTAGCAGTAGGTATAATATCGGCAGGATTTTTTTTTTTTTTTTATATAGGACACGTCAAAATGACTCCACCTCACCTGATGGTATGCGAAAGGCAGAGTCTAAGGACTGGGGCCACCACCACATACACCGATAGTGCTACAGTGGCGGCCCTCAGCTTGACGGCCTCATCAAATGCTTTTTCACGCCCCGCTTAAAGGCCCCGGGACTATAGGAGGAAGGAAACACATGCGCCGGTAAAGAATTCCGAGCCTTTATGGTGCGGCAAATAAATGAGGCACCGAACCGCTTGGTTCTTGATGGAATTGATGCCACCGTGTGCGGGTGATACCTCAGTCTGGCACGTGTAGTTCTGTGTAGGAAAGGAGAGGGTGGGATTAATTGGAAGAGCTCATCGGAACACTCGCCATGGTAGAGACGGTAAAAAACTGCCAAACACGCTATATCTCTACGTAGCTGTAGAGGCTCGAGGGTGTTCGTGATTTCTGGACTCCCAATAATTAACGCGATCATGGTATATAGTTACATATGTGTATTTTATTATTTAATTTTTGTATAATTGTAAGTAACGCTAAGAAAAGTTCTCTTTTTTATAATTGTACTTAGTTGTTTTAGGAATATAAGTATTTTTATTTATTATTAAAACCTCAATTTTCCTAATTGTGTTTTCAGTTCCATGTTGCCCATCGATCGATACGATAGAAAAAGAAGAACTCTCATGTAATAGAATCTATCTACATTCTCCAACACTCGTCATTAGCTTCTTTCTATCTCGGGATAGAGAAAGTCAGATGCTAGTTGCTCCCATAAAAGTCGTATAAGCCAAACCCATATGAAAAGAAGGGTAAGCGGACCCGTATTTCAACGTAAAAGCCTCAAATGCAGGAATAACAACAAAGGTAAGACAATTATAAAATTGTTTCATGTAAAATTGTACAGACCGTCTAAACCTAGCCTTATAATTACGCTTACCGGGGTGGCGGATGGGTAGCGACCACGCTTGTCTTTGCCTATTATGTAGGGGTTAGGAAATTATAACCTTGTGTACCTACCCACGTATTTAGGGATATGTTTCCGTAAACAAAAGATAATAATTAATGTTAGTAAAACTATACAAACCGACTCTTAATTTGTGACGTGGGAAGAACGGGAAAAATTCAACTTAGATCGATTGTTTCGATGTGACGTGATTCTTGACTATATCTCCGGTTCTATTCCCCTTCCCAGCTCTCCCCCTTTCCCTGCAGGGTAGGCAGCATGTGTGGGACACCCTTAGTGTTGCACACGTTTATAGGCCACGGTGACCGCTTCCCATCAGGTGGGCTGTGTGCTTGTCTGCCACCTACGTAGTATAAAAAAAAAAACCGATTGCAACCGGAAGCGTTAGATTTTAGGTCTAACCAAGACCTTTCCAACAAGAAACCGCATCACACCGAATCAATTCGAACCGGTGTGGTGTGGTCCATTTGCTTCACAAAACAAAGAAAAAATTCGCTTACTAGTTTAAAATATTTTTAATTTTGACGTTTTTTAAGTGCCGCGTTTAATGGTCTATACAAAATAAATGATTTTTGACTTTGTCTTTGACTAGGTAATACACAAATACGAACATGATATAAAAAGAAAGGATCGGTTGCTATGGCGTACATGGGAGAGGTCTATGTCCACCAACTGCGTAGTTTATCATGGAATATATAAATTACTAGCTGTCGCCCGCGGCTCCACCCGCGTGGATGTCGGTTATGATTTTCCCGCTTTTCTGTTGAATTTTCTTTGCTATAAACCTCACGGAGCCCGAGACCTTTCCAACGAATGCAAAACCGTGGAAATCGGTTCGTGCGTTCTGGAGTTATAGCGTCAGGAAGGAAAACCCGACTTATTTTTATATAGTAGACTAGCTGTTGCCCGCGGCTCCGCCCTCGTGGATGTCGAAATCCGTTTCAAAAACTATCCTATCTCTCAAGTTGGATCGAACTGCACATGGTGTGCGAATTTTATTATAATCGGTTAAGTGGTTTAGGAGTCCATTGAGGACAAACATTGTGACACGAGATTTATATATATTAAGACTAGCTGTTGCCCGCGGCTCCGCCCGCGTGGATGTCGGTTATGATTTTCCCGCTTTTCTGTTGAAAATTTTCCTGAATTTTCTTTGCTATAAACCTCACGGAGCCCGAAACCTTTCCAACGAATGCAAAACCGTGGAAATCGGTTCGTGCGTTCTGGAGTTATAGCGTCAGGAAAGAAAACCCGAATTATTTTTATATAGTAGATTATGACTGAATAAAAAGAAAATAATTTTAATGTACCCTTTCTTCAAGCATATTGAGCTCAATAGACTCACCCTTTAATTACGTGGGACTGAAAAACATTGTGGGCGCAATGTGGGTGTAAATAATTAGATATGAAAGGTTGACATTATAACATTGGAAGGAGGCTCGTTAATCTGCAGTTTATTTGCACAATATCTCTTGATGGGGGCCCATAAAGTCAACCTAACTTTCTAGCTGGTACACCAGCTATGGACAAGGATCTGGTGCAGGCTTGCCTCTTGGGTTTTGAAGGTCACGGCCAGTCGCGGTAATTGAAAAATAATAATCATTTTTAAATTGTGATAAATGTTAGCCGACTTCAAAATAAGATTCAGTGTTTGAACTGGGCCTCGATTCTGCTAAAGGCAAACCACTGTGATGCCACTGAAACTCTAAAAATGCTATTTAATCGTAGACTTTACCGTTATACAGTTAAAGTTTAAAATCAAATGAAAAGAATTCATTAAACTTTTTAATTCACTCTAAAAAAGATAACATTTGATTTTAGACTTTAGTGGCATGAAAGTAGTACCTACACTTGCTCGCGATTGGTTGAAACGTTTTTGATTAGATTTTCAGAAAAGTATTTTTTACATTCTGGAGAATGTATTTACTTAACTGATGTAAAGAAACATGAAACTATCACTATTTTAAACTAAAATTCAATATCTTTAGAATCGATTCAAAGGCGAAACGAATCGGATTAATCTGTTTAAAAAAATAATTTTATACATAAGAACTGCCAAAAAAATATAATCTAAAACAACGTGATGTTTTGCATTGCCGCACCATTCACGAAGCCTAAATGCAATTCAACAGATTGTATTAAATATGTAAGGACAGAAACAGTTGGCGGGCTGTTGTCTCTGCCTACCCCAGAGGGGAAAAGGCGTGAAAATTATGTATGTATTTCGTAGACAGAGAATTTTCCTTCTCTGTCTACGATGTATTTAATATTAAATTAGCAACAGAATCAAAAAATTCTAGGCAAGTCTGTAGCCATAGACAGAGAATAGTATATCTGTCTACGTCTGTAGCAGACTATAATGACGTCACCTCAATAAACATGTCAGTTTGAAAACAGAATGTTATCTAACTTTTGAGTTTGATGTTTGCTGACGTCACAATTGTGTGGGACGCCATATTGCGTAATAAATTACGTGGGATGATTTTATAATAGACTAGCTGTTGCCCGCGGCTCCGCCCGCGTGGATGTCGAAATCCGTTTCAAAAACTATCCTATCTCTCAAGTTGGATCGAACTGCATATGGTGTGCGAATTTTATTATAATCGGTTAAGTGGTTTAGGAGTCCATTGAGGACAAACATTGTGACACGAGATTTATATATATTAAGATTTTATAGTAATTTTATAAATAGACTTGTACTCACGCAACTAACCCGCTGAACAAGCCTGTTAACTACATACATAATATCGCTCACGGATATATTACTCAACCAAACAGGTACATACAAACATAATTATGCTCATGCCTTTTTCCCTTCAGGATAGGCAGGGACAACAGGTCACCATGACCTTCTGTCCTTACATACTTCACGCGCTTCCTCTACTTTTTTTCGACACGTCAATATGACTTCACCTCGCCTGATGGTAAGCTAAAGGTAAAGTCTCAGGATTGAGGGTCACCATTACAAACAACAATAATGCTATAGTAGTGGTCCACAGCTTGGCGGCCTCATCAAATGCCTTTAGAAAAATCCACTATCATTAAACCTTTTTTTATACATATATAGGATACATCAATTTGACTTCACCTCGCCTAATGGTAAGTTAAACGCAAATTTCCAGGAAAGAGGCTCACTATTACACACACGTACTATAATATATTAACATCTATACATACATCCAACGTCCATACAAACCATATTCAACCATAGGTGAATATTAACTTAACGAACGTTACAAGTTATCACAATAAAACATGCATTAAGTTAATCGGTACAGCCCCAGCGCGCATCCCCCGCGGGAGATAATATCCCTTAGGGCTGGGGGAGCAGCCCCACGGCCACGGGGCGCTCATGGGAAAGCGAGGGAGTGTTTTTGGCGATATTTTTGTCGTGTCGACAATATTAACAAGGAAACGTGTTAAGGTATATTGTATTGTTTAGATAATTAAAATGCTTTTTTTTATTCAAGATAGGCTTACGATTGACCACTATCCCACCTGTTGGTAAGTGACGATGTGGTCTACGATGAATCACGCTTGCCTAGAAGGATCCTTTTCATTCGTGACTTGAATATTATCAGGTTATAGCTTTCCGGAAACACAGACTCGGACAGGCGATTTTTTTATGTATACTGTACCTACTGCACATTGGAGATATTTAAATAAATATTTGAGTTAAATGTTATGTGAACAATTTATGAACATAAGATTTTCTGTCTGTTTGTTTGCGATGGACGTAAAAATTACTGAACGGATTTTTTCATTACAAAGGTCTTGGTCAGGCTTAGAATCTGCCGTATAATAATTAATTAATATATAATAATTTATCTAATAATCACACCGGTGGAATGTTTAATTTTTTTTCTTTTTAAATTATTAATTAAAAATACCCTGGACTTAAATTTGTTAGGCAACCCATATGCAATTTATTTATTGGCATATTAAATTAAATATAAAGTACGTTTCATGAAATAAACACCTCGGTGAAGGTCGTTGTATATCGGGATCTTAGACCAGTATGTTTGATTGCAATCGGTTAAGTAGAACTCACAATACAAAGAAAAATCTGGTAGCACCGGAGGTACAGTCAAAAACCGCGAAAACCAACGAGAGCGGAGCCGCGGGAATAGGCTAGTATAAAACATTTTTTTTTAAATCAAATTGAAAACGTAAAACCAAGTGATTCTGAAGGTCTCACGAAAAAGTAGATAAGTAGATTTTTCTTTCAAATAGCATACTGAATACTAGCTCTAGCGTTGGTTTTCCTTTCGGGGCTAGGAAGTCAGAGACCAGTCGCTCCTGAAAAAGTCAACATAAGCTGAAAACCGGACATCGTTTTTCACAGTACAAACTTTTGATACAACCTGCGAAATCGCTAAGAATGATAAACGTAGCAAGGAGGCGAGTTTATACAAAGTACTTAAATACTCTAAACTGTTTTAAATCCCGCATTAAGGGTCCCCAGTGACGTCATTGTTAAAAGCATTGAAAACTAACCCCTGTGAGGGGTGGATGGTGGATTGATTTCCATTTCATTCGCCGTGACGAAACAAGCGCGAGGGGTGATCCCACTGTTGAGAGGACCAGATTACGTTGTGTTAAGAAGTTCATGTAAGTACACCTACCCTGCTGCCTCTACTAGGGTGACGGCTAGTTGCAACAGACCACCTTAGTGCTGTTCTGAGTGTACATAAATAAATGATAGATTGATTGAAATTTTATATATCTAACTATATGGGTACATAAAAGAGACTCAATTTGGTTGAAAATTGGTGAATAGGCAGCTCAGAACTAGGAGACGGATATAGGATACTTTTTATCCTGACACGGGGACGATTTATGCCACGGGCGAAGCCTTGGGGCACAACTAGTTAAATAGTTTTACGTCAATTTATCATTTATTTACAATGTTAGTATTTATCAACTTCTAAGGTTATTTCCATATTTCAATGTGAAGATAGTTTGTAAATTTCTCAATGTTTAGCTACTTCTGTGTGCGACTGTACCTACCTACCTACCTACAGTATCACTGTATATCCACAGAATATATTATAATAGTACTAACGTAGTTACATATTCAAGTCAACCTATTCAATCCCAATTAGTACTTTGGATACCAAACTTCAGCTAATATCGGGTACACCAGCAGGTGAATTAATTAGCAGATTAACGGACGAGGCTCTGGATGGCGCTAACTGTCTTCTCAAGGTTGGGGGTCAGACGGCAAACGCTCCCGTAAAAGCCAATCCAAGAGGAGAAAACATAGCTGCGTAGGAGAGTGGTTGTTTGTGATTTTATGGTTATTTTAGTTTTCTACCGTTGCTGTCAGTTATTAGTAACTCCACTTTATAGCAACGATTAATTTGTCCCATGATACAAATATATACGGAACCCTTAGCGTGCGAGTCGGACTCGCACTTGATCGGTTTTATATTACTGTTTCAAATTGAATTACTGAATTTAAAAGTCAATTACGACACATAACGCCATCTAGTCTAACATTCAGAACTAGTAAGGTAATTAGTAGTAGTTTCCCCTTCATAACTTGCTTCTATATTAGTTCTCAGAATTCTTGCTAGATGCCGCTAGTAGTAACAAATTAGTACATAATTTTTAAGAAGACAGTTATTAAAATACAAAAATACTAACACTTAATATTTTGATACTAACAACAACAGGGACGATATTTTCTACATATTCCTACTTACTTATCTACTTTCAAAAAATGTCTGCCAAGTGCCGAAACACAACCAAACAAAGACTAAGCTACCTACAGATAAGGCTACCTACCTCTCTTAAATAGCTCCATGACCTTATCTACCTACATAATTAAGTAAGTGCTTCGGTCAGCTGTTTTAGTCGTTCGATAGGTATTGACCTACTATAGGTCGATACCTATCAGTTTATCACATTATAAAACATTATAGTCAATCCACTCCTTTATTTTGCGTTTGACATTTCAATTTTCTGTCAAATAGTTATGTCCAAATGCGTATGACCGATTTCAAACAATAATCGACTTAGTCTCTGAAGAAGTTGCAATCGATTTCAAACTTCAATTTATTTTATTTCTGCTCGATATTCAAATTTATATACTTCTTTTGCGTGCCAGACGTATAATTGAATAAAAATATTTTTATTTTTATAATAATGATAATATTAAATAATGGCTATTATTAGATCTTCCTACAAAATTTTATGTTTTGTAATAAACATTCTTTTTTCGTGTACAATGTCAAAGTCAAAATCAAAGTCAAAAATCATTTATATTCTGTACTAGCTGTTGCCCGCGGCTCCGCCCGCGTGGACGTCGATTTGCGCGTTTTTTTACTATATCGCATGTTCTAATGAGCCGATTGTGATCAAATATGCGTAAGATTTTGAGTCTAACCAAGACCTTTCTAATAAAAAAAACCGCATCAAACCCCGTTCAGTACTTTTTACGTCCATCCTCCTCCTCCTGAATGTATCAATTATTCGGCGACACTTATAGGCTGTTCATACCGATCATCTGTCATGGGTTTACGCCAATAAGATAAGCCTATCGAGTTTAGGCTCCATTGTTTTGTCATGGTAAAAACAATTTGCGGAATTACTGGGTCACCCGCCGTATAATAGCCCTGACCTCACACCTTGCGATTTTTATTTATTTCCGAAAAAGGAAGAAAATACCGAGATAAACGTTTTATGGATGCCGAAGAAGCTGTGGCTGCGTTTCAAAAGGCCGTCGAAGACGAGTACATGAATCCATAATACACTATAAAAACAAAGCTTTGTTACAACAACTTTTGTGTTGACGTAAATGTAAGTAAGTTTGAACGATTATTTTAGATTCGTAATTTGCAGCAATTTCATTCGATCCCAACACTAGACATGGTAGAGTGTAGCCGTTTTCATTGAGTGAGCAAATAATCGTAAATTTTAAATCAACCGAAACAATTAAAGCATTTTAATTTTGGTAATGAGTTATAAATAGGGTAGATACATATGATACGCCAGTTTATATAATTTCTTGGTTACGCATTTCCAAGTTTACTTGTAGGATTAATGCAACAGTTACATTCTAAAACTGCTGTCAAACGCAAAAATAAGGAGTGGAATGACTATAGTCATCGCAATTCGAATAGATAGATAAATAATAACGAACGCTTTGTCCTCACCTAAGTAGGTAGGTACTTAGGGATATAGAATTAGGTCAGTGCATTTTGATTGTGTATTTACAATTTCAATAAGTTTTTATTCAAGGAGATTTCTTATGTATGAATAATACCAATATTTCCCTATAGAATGACCTTAGAATGACACAATTTTTTTGTGGATTGAGTTTACAGAGCCCGACATGATAAACTATAGGTTCAGACGCTGGCTATCTTTTCAGGGTTGGGAAATCAAATAGCACTCGTTCCCGGAAAAGTTGACATAGATAGATAAAAATTAAATCAAAAACAATAACAGATCGCCCCCCGGCCGCTCCCCACTGTGCCCTCTGATATTCAGAGGGACACATGGAGAGCCTCGGAGTAGTCCTCTAGAGGGCCACTCCAACCCCGGCCAGATTTGCCGCAGGCAGCAGCGTCTCCCGGGGCGAGTGGGAGGCGCTGCTCGCCTCCACGTGGAGGTCCCAGCCCGCAGCACCGCGTGTGATGGTGTAGCACACGTCCATAGGCCACTGTGATCGCTTCCCATCAGGTGGGTCGGGCGCTTATCTTTCCACTTAGGTGGCATATAAAAAAAATTGACTAAACACTTCCTCAATAAAATTCAGGAAAAGGAGGTAGGACACGACGGTATCTGTCGAAATGCCGAAATGTCGAATGCCGTCCGAAATGAGCTGTCCGACTGGGGTAGTACCTCCGCCCTACAGAAGACCGCGGCCATAATAACCATTGTGTTGTGTTCCCGCCGGTAAAGTAGGGTAGCCAGAGCTCACTGTACCCCTCCCCCCCCCCTTCCTAGACTCCCCACCCCTTCCAAGCCCATCCCCCTTCCCTTCAGGTTAGGCAGCGCGTGTGTGACATCCTTAGTGTTGCACACGTTCATAGGCCACGGTGACCGCTTCCCATCAGTTGGGCCGTGTGCTTGTCTGCCACCTACGTAGTATAAAAAATAAATCAGCTCATCTCGATACAAAAAAAAAATTGTTCAACATGGCAACTACAAAATAACCGTAATACCGATCGATTAAATATTCAAAACTCAAGACAAACATCTGTAGTCGACACAAAACTGGTATTTTAACAGCTCGGGGCTCCGCATAACTCATAGAGGCAGGCGATGTTATCTCGGCTTGACCCGTCCTAACATACGCTCGCATTGTGACTCATGCGTCATGGCTGCGTCATGCGTCAGCCTGGCCGATTACCATTTCACTATAATTTTAACATTCGTACATTACGATGACATACGCATAAAATTATTCATGTTGATCTGGCTTTCATTAGTGAAAATTCGTTAAACCAATAAGTAAAGAGGAGGTAGGACACGACGGTATTCCCCGTTTAAAATACCGTATCTCCCGGAAATACCGACATACATCAAAAGCAATAAGTAGACCCTACCTCAAAATTCAAAACTTGGACGCAATTGGAACATCGCTATGAGGTTATTGATTTTTTATTCCACTTATATGGCAGACAAGCACACGGTCCACCTAATGGTAAGCGGTCATGCATCGTGGCCTATGGGCGTGTGCTACACCAGGGACGTTACACTCGCGCTGCCTACCCTGATGATGGTGACCTATCCTACAAAACTTATTTTTTTAAAGGATTCCAGAGTTGTTTTTTTTACTACTTAGGTGGCAGACAAGCACACGTCCCGCCTGATGGGAAGCGATCACCATCAGAGGTACGTCACACTCCCTTCCGGCTCTCCGAAATAATTAACAGCAAATAATGTAAAATAAGTAAATTTTAAACCGACAAAATTCTGTGCCATGCTTGCGTCCCAAAGACGCCCAGACATAATCTACAAGTAAATATTTAGTTCATGCAAATGAACAAAATGCTGTTTACGGTGCATCACAAAAATTTACATACAAAGCCTTTGTTCAATCTACTTTAATAAAGGAACTCTTTGTTTGGTGCAATCTCGAAAACTACTGAACCAATTCAATAAGTATCTTCATTGAAACGACAGATTGTGCACGCGATACGGTCTTTTTTACGGATTCTGTTTTTATTGATTGAGTTTTATGTAAAAGTATAATTATTATAATAATGTGATCAGCGTATAATAATTTAAGGCCTTTGTAAAAATCTCTGTAGGTTCTTTATCCTTTTTTTTCTGACGAGAAAATCCATTCAGATAACTTTTTTTTCTTGTGGAAATCCTCACGGATACCCCCTCCCCCAGCCGCCGACTGGGAAGACGGTTATGTCGGAGTCGAACCAACTTAAACTGCAGCACGGTGTCTCTTCATATCGGCCTGTGTGGCCCTAGAAAGGATATCCCAGAGACCCTTTTTTTTTTTTTTTTTTTTTTTTTATCGTGCGGAAATCCCCATGGATACCACCCCCGTCGGCCATCGGGGGTGGTTTCCAGGTTACCCAATGGGCATATCCCTCGCACCCCAGCTGACCCCGGGCCATCTACGGTTTTAAGATGGCCCCCTCGACCCCCCGAAAGGGGGGGTGGGGCGAGCATCGCGCCACTTCGCTGACGGTGGGGTGTAGGGTGACAGGAGGCCGTCCTGTCACCCAACCGTCGGCGCGCAGACAATCAGCTCGCCCCCCGCTCGCTCCCCACTGTGCCATCTGCTAGTCAGAGGGACACGTGGAGAGCCTCGGAGCAGCCCTCTAGAGGGCCACTCCCACCCCGGCCGGATTGGCCGCAGGCAGCAGCGTCTCCCGTGGCGAGTGGGAGGCGCTGCTCGCCTCCGTTGCCCAGGTGCACCACGTGGAGGTTCCGGCCCGCACCCTATCCCAGAGACCCTGACCGGTCCTTCCCTTCAGGCATCCCTTCAAATCTTCAGAACAAACAGAAAAACCTTGGATGCATCGGAATAAGAAGATGAAGACGATTTTGTGCAAGGTTTTAGATATTATGGTGATTACCCGACTGGGAGTCCAAGAAGAGTGGCAGCATTGCCACGTTGAATATTAATTCTTTATATTAACAACAGCATCCCTTGGCAAAATTTTAAAATTTGGCCTTGAACGACCGAGCATGGCTCCAAGCATCCTTACATTCCTTACCGATTCGCTTGGCTTGTGTGTTTTCTGCAAACACATTTTCCGATGTTAGATTCCATGGATTTTTTTCAATTTTTTTTTTTGGAACGAATGGATTTATTTGACTAAAATATGAGAACGCAGTTTAGCTGCAATGATTTTTACTCCAGTCCACCAGCCCAAGTAATCTGTCATAGATATGAGATAGGAGATAGGAAGCCTAGCAATGTCTAACGTAGGCAGCAGGTTCGTTCGTTGAGTGGATGAAGTAGGTACAAATGTCTGCATTGACACTGAGACAGTTCACAGCTATATTTAGAATCAACGCACAGAGCGCAGCTTCATTCAACAGGCATCTTGCATTATGTGACAAACTTATACAACTACAGCTGTTGCCTGCGACTCGGCCCGTGATTCACAGGCACATTCCGGGATAATACCTACGTAACCATGTGCTAAATATCACAAACTAACTTACCTATCACCACGCAAAATTTCATTCGGATCCATTCAACTTTTTTGCGTGAGAGAGAAATAGCGTGAAATATTTCTCGTAACGTCAGAAAAAAAAAAATTGTATAAATAATGTGGTTCTTTAAAAAGATATTTATAAAAACATGCAAGTATTTCCTTAAATTTATCAAAGGATAAAAAAATATTTTCAACATCATCTATTTATAAAAGGAATAATAGGTATTTGCAGTGGGATGTAAACCCAAGTTGTCTGAGCGTGGGCGGTGCGTGTAAAGACTTGTACTAGCACTACTACCTATATTAATATCAATTCCATTCAACCCACATTTCAAAAACAGCTTTTATTAATATCACTGCGACTGCTGGGGTTCTATTTATATAAATATACACTCAATAAAATGAATGAAACTCGTATAAATAGACTTGTAATGAATCAAATCTGTTTTTATTAATTTTTATTCATATAAATGAAATTTCAGAAATGAATGATTAAGGATGAATTTAGTACTTATGACGTATTCAGTTGATTCCCATGGTGCCTACTACTTTGAAGATTTTTAACAAATCCCACACACAGGTCGATCGCATCACCGCTCACAGGTTTCCTAGAATGGGGTAGACGTGAACATGGGTCCTAGATGGGTGGAATTCAAGATTCGCCAAAGAAAAAAGACCTCAGAAATGGCAGAACAAATTCAAATTCAAATTCAAATTTATTTCATAGAATATGGTTACGTCATTAGGTATTTACGTATTTTAAGTACCATATTCTGCCGCATAACATATTCTGCCGTGTGGCGTTGAAATATAATTATAGTGTTGCAAAATAACACGAACATTAAATTAAAATCAAATAAGTATCAAATTAAAATCAAAATCAAATTAAAATCACATTAAAATCAATTCGTAATCAAATCTATACCTACTTATAATAAATCAAACATAAAATTAAACATAAAATTGAACATAAAATTAAAACAGAATTAAAATAGGTATAAACACTATAATAATAACGGATGATGTTACACCGAGTACCTACCATTCGCACTATGAAAGTTAAGTAATAATGAAATAATCTTAATATATATAAATCTCGTGTCACAATGTTTGTCCTCAATGGACTCCTAAACCACTTAACCGATTATAATAAAATTCGCACACCATGTGCAGTTCGATCCAACTTGAGAGATAGGATAGTTTTTGAAACGGATTTCGACATCCACGCGGGCGGAGCCGCGGGCAACAGCTAGTACTGCTATAAGTATTTGTGGTAAGGCTGTCTGTCGCAAAAAAACAATATTACAGCACGGTAATTAAAAAATGCTTACAAAAAAATAAACCGTTTCTAAGTAATTTTGCGTTTGGCTAATATCTATTATTATAATATTGTTTATTGTTATTAATACAATTCTATGAAGTCTACCTATTCACTACGCTGAAAATGAATCATAAGTATTGTAACAGTAATGCGTACGTTTTAGCCTTTTGTTGTTAACAGTTTATTAACTTGGAAATTTTCAATGGAATCATGTTTACAATGAGGTTATATATTTAGACATGAATGCATAATTATGACGTCATAAAAGTCATTATCCTCCCAAATCCTCCTCCGAGACTTTTTCCAACTCGTCAATTTTCAGGTTTTTTTTAAAATAGGTACTTAGTCCACCGTATTCATTTCCCCCACCTGATGGTAAGCTGAGGTTAGGTCCAAAAAGAAGTGAGCGCCAGTTTTGATGAGGCCGTTAATGCTGCGGGATGGCTGCGGGCTTATATTGTGACATTTATCGATGCCGGTATTTTTTTTATTGGTGGTAGTGATCCCCATTCCCGAGATCTTACCATCAAGCGTGGTAAAGTCATATGACATTACTAATATAGAAAAAACAATAAATTTAGCTTAAGGTTAGAGAGAATATCAGTAATTTCGGTTACTAAATAAAATTCAAAAATTGGCTCCACAACCTTGATGCCAAGGGTAAAACGGAACGTTAACATCATGCATAATAATTATTGGGTGAAACAGATCACAGGGGGACCACGAGTCCGGCGCGCCTACAAATACCAGTTGGGATGGCAGATGCGAAGGGCGGTCCTCGAACTGTGGTTGACTGAGCGCCTTGCTTACGGCACGGCACTGTGTCCCTGCGGCTGCAGCCGGCATTGCCAGCTATTGGCTACACCCTATTTTGGCCTACTTTTAGCTTAGTATAGAAGTCTATATTATTAGAAACAGGCCCTCAAATCGGTACATGCATAGACTTATAACACAATTCTATGCCTAGGTAGGTAAATGAAAAAAAATTAACAAAAAAAATAAAACAAAAACAAATCATTATTACCATAAACATTTAATAAAATAAACATTTTCTAAATCTAAATGGAACAGGTGAAGATCGCAGAGTAAATGAAATAATATCTGAAAATAAAAAAAAACATTAAAACAAAAAATAAACCCGAAAACATTTAAATAATCAATATAACATTTTTTAATTTTAAATACGGGTTAAGAAGAAAAAAACAAACCGTAAATTAGCCTAACAAATAACAAACAAATAAAATTAGAACATTAAATGGCGATAATGAGTTGCATTATACTCTGTCTAATGTAGGATGATAAAAATGACAGTTCATGTCTATGAAGTATCGTATTTTTTTATACAAAATCAATAAAATCATACCCCTAAAATTATTGTATTTCATAGACAAGCCCCGCCCACTTGTCATAGTGAAGCGTCTTGTAAGAATATAGCACAGTTGACTATACACAAATGAATCGAATGAATCGAATTTAAAATAATTTATTAAAATTATTAAGTACTTATACTACTAAAATTTTTGTGATATAATTAGCTAAATATGGTACGAAACATAAATACTTTAGCATAAAAATTATCTTTTGTCATCCTGAAGTAAGTTACCTAAAATAATAAAAAATAAAAAGTTTTTGTGTTTTTCTAAATATCGATTCCATATTCTACGGGAACGATAATCGAAAATCGAAAGATTCATTTTCGATTATACTATATGGGCTACCCTATTTAGACCTGTCATTATTATCATCCTAAATTAGACAAAGTATAGCATATTTAAACAGTTAATTACCCACACGAATAGATTTTAATGGAGGTAAATCATTGACCGGCCGCTAAGTAAAACTGTTCACCTCGGTGTTTGTCTATGTCCTGCGTTACAATTGTAACGATGGAACTATAAAACCTATGGACGATACGCGTTGTAGAACAGAGTCGGACTGGCCATATAGTCAGGGTGGCTTTTTGCCGGCTGGACCCCAGCCTGCCCTTTCCCTAAAGAAAAACTGAACCAAAAATACCTAAAAGTTACTAAAAACTGAATACAATTTAATTTAATGAATGATTATCTATGTCCGTGAGTTTCATCGCGTTGTTTCAGATTTTTAAGGCTTCAATTTTTACGAGGATTCTAAAACGTTTTTCCAAAATTAAAGTAGCCTAAATTACTCCTTGTTACATCCGCCAGTGAAACTCCAATCAAAATCGGTTCAGAGATTAGCGGTAACAGACCGACAGACTTATTAAGAAACGGTTATTTTAATTTTACAAACAGATATTTCAATTTTATTCATTTGTATAGACATCAAGAGTCTCAGGGAGGAAGCAATTAACGTTTTTTCATTACCTGATTTCCGTACGGCTTTTGATATTGTAGCTTATGAAATTCTTTTACGAAACTCAGTTCTTTGTACATAATTTCTATAGGTAATTAATTGCTTTTAAAATCATCTAATAATATCATAATCCTATTCATGCTTTAAAAAATCTTTATGACAATCTTTTATAAGTTAAACTGCTGGTGTGCCACAGGGTAGTATTTTGTGTCCTACTTTTAACCATTTGAATAAATTCCATCTTGTAGGGCAAAAGTTCTACTAACTACAGAACTTAATAACTCCTGATTTGACTTGACTCGACTTATTCCTAATGATTTTTGATCGGAAAAAGTGATCATTCTGGACGGGGCTTGAACTCGCTACCAGAGCACAGACTCGAGACCCTTACAGAGCGAATGCTCTGACCAATCGAGCCACCGATATAATATTAGCTGAGCAATAAGCCGTAGAATAAATATATCGGAAAAATTCGAGCATCTGGAACGGGTCCAGGTGGCTCGGTTAGTCAGAGCATTGTCCCTGTAAGGAACTGGTCGCGGGTTCAAGTCCCGTCCATTCCATCCAGGAATTCCATTTGATTTTAAACTTCATGTCCTAAAAATCTCCTTACATCTCATCCTTGCCCTCTACCTCCTTGCCATACTTTTCATACGTTTTAGTTAAGGGAATTCAAAAATATTCTGATTTTCGAAGTCAATTATTAATAGCTGGCCTTTCGGAGTTATTGAAATTCAACAGAGTGTGGTGGACTTGAACTGTTGCGCGAAACAATATTTATGTAGATTTACTTTACTTTCATACACATACACATCAGTACAACTATTGAATGCTAAGCACATACATTTTTTTTATGTCGGTCACGTCTTCATGACTTCACCTCGCGTGATGGTAAGCTAAGCTAAGCTAAAGTCTCAGGAAGGGGGTCCCCATAACATAGCGTTTACTATAATTTTAAGTAGGTAGGTAATCGGTGGTATAGGTCTTATTTCTGATGACTAAGGTGCCTAGGTCATCATCATCTTTATAAGGATTTTCCCTTTGCGTTCACAGTGAGTGTCTGTTTGTAAAGTAAAATAACAGCTGTGAAGATACTCTTTAGTGGTTGCAAATTTTATAAGTCACAGATTCATTGTGGTTATTTTTTCCTTAATAAAAAGCAAAACAGTGAGGTCATGACCATTGATACAAAAGTACGAAGGTACCTACTTTATACTAGCCATGCTTGCTCGACTTGTACTTATAAAAAATTTTTTTAGTTATGGAGACAATAAAATTATTGATTGATTGATACACTCCAGCTAAACTAAACTTCCTAGACCTCCCCCTTCCCTTCAGGGTAGGCAACGCGTGTGTGACACCCTTTAGTGTTGCACACGTCCATAGGCCACAGTGACCGCTTCCCATCAAGTGGGCCGTGTGCTTGTCTGCACCTACTTAGTATAAAAAAAAGGTACCTACATAGTTAAGTAGGATATAGGTATATAGGATAGGGGTGGGTTCACATTGTGAACTTGTGATTTGAATAATGAATGACATTCGGAAAGGCTCAAGGAAAAGTTAAAGAGACAACGCACAGCCTAAACCGCCGCCGGTCGTAAAGACTTGAAATTTTATTATGATAACTTTATACTTTAGGTCTTAAATAGTTTTCACTTTATTTTTAGGAGTAAAAATATTTCATATGAGTTGGACACACTGTACGATTGATTTATTTTTAATAAGTACTACAAATACTTTACCTATAGTACCTACTACATACCTACCAAGTATAAGTGCTACAGGCTACAGTTGAGTTTTGTAAGTTTATTCACTTTTGAAATTGATAAACAGGTTTTATCTTATTTATTCAGCGGATTAAGTAAGCACTATCGTAACGTTAATTTATTTTAGTACAACAAAGTCGTGACTGGTTAAATGGTTAAACGGGAACATCACGTACCTACGGCGAATTGGCGGCACACAAAGGTGCGTCCTATTTATTTGTATTATGAAGTTCGAACCATAGAAATAATTTATTCAAATATTCAAATAACGTTTTGATGAAGTGTTTTCAAGCCATAAAAAAAACTATACTAATATAATCTATAGCTAAAACTACTCTATGACTATTATAGTGACATACGTCACTTAATAACGTATTACAGTAAAAGTTATTCGCATAACGGTTAATAATAGCCACGTTACTGAGACGTTATTAATCATTTAGAGTGTTCTGTCGGTTACAGTTATCGAAAAAAAAAATTAACTGTTGATTTTTTATTGGTAGCGTGTGAAATGGGCGTTATTATTTTTACTGACACTTCGTGGTAAACGCCGCCGATGTCACAAATTCATTATTTTATAATTCTTTGACTAACGCTTTCATTACCATTTATTTTTATTCAATAAAGATGAAAAGAACAACTTGGTATGACTAGGAATTAGGCGAAATAAACATGTAAAAACAACACAAGAGGGGGACTTGTAAAGGTAATCAAGTTAAAAGCTCTGCATTGGTACGGTACTTGTAGTAAGCGTGAAAGACAAATTGGTTATCGAAAAGGTCAATTCAGGGCCACAGTTGTTCTCATTCGGCGGTTTTATAATAATTTACAATAAAATCGAATTACTTCGTAAGACACATGCATCTATATTTAATGTTAAATTATCACGACTGGTTGCATTGTTGATATAACTTTAAAAAAGACTATCATACGCGTTTTCTTCATGCCTTTAAAAATCACAAATTTCTTATCTATTAAAATTACTTATGTTCCTTTCTAGTTGGAGCTAGATAGCAGCAAGCCCACGGGCTGCAGTAAAAACTTGAGTAATAAATACAGAATCGATCCTGTTATCGCCCACACCAGCTTGCTACGTAGGATTCGTTTCTCTCTTGTTATTTTATTATTACTTTCACAATTTCACATCACGACGCTCGATACGATATGAGAGGTTCCTTGATAAATGCTTTGTGTCATATCGAAAATAGTAAAATGTATAATAATTTTGATAGCGTATTGCTAAGTTTTATGTTTAGGATCCCGGAAGTAATATGATGGATTGTTGCTTGCTTCTTTTTATTTATTGGTTCTGAGGAGATCACATTTCGTTAACACTAATTGTATATTAGTTTACTTTGTATGTTATCATTTGGGTAATGGGTTTTTAAATTGTATCGGTTCTTAAAAAACATCACTTTGATTTTACGTGGCAATGGGAGAGTGATACTTTTGATGTGCGAGCAATTAAATACAAAATGTTTATAAATGGAAACCATCCTTGAGTGAGGTTCCGTCAAAATTATTACTAAGTGGTATGGAGCTGAATTATAATATTCTTACGACAATATAATTACATGCATACAATAAAAAAAGTGTCTGAATAATTCTTAAAACAATCCGCTAAACATTTTAGTAGTATCCACAAAACTAACAGAGGGAGTTAGTGACACATTTTATGTGGGAGAGAGGAATATCATTGGGTAGATAAATTGCTGCTATAAAGTCTAATTGAGCGAACATAGCAAAAACTACACTAATCGAATCAAATAATTACACACAGTTGACATTAGTTGACTTAAAATTGGATCGCTTAGGTTGTTTTCAGTTTTCTGTGTTTCTTATTGGTAGTTTAATGAAGGTTTTAAATAAAATGTGATGTATTAAGTACCAATAAAATGTGAGTAAACCACAAGAAATTCTGCACGAACATTGTATAATGTACAAAATCTCACTATATTGTAAATGTCGCACATTGATATTAAACATCTTCACTTTTACACGCCCTATATTCCATACAAGCAATGCAGAGATTTTATGAGTCAAAGGATAACAAATGTACAGAAATAGGACTCGAGGTGAATGGTCGCTTCTGCGTTTATTATTCGGTCATAAAAATAATACTGTCCGAATTTTCACAGTCGGTAAAGTCGCATCCGCTGCCTGGGTTCAAATATAATATAAGATTTTTGGTTGTATTTTTTCGCAATAATAATTTATTTGTCATATTTCTTTTCTCTCTCATCTTTCTTAAAATATTCTCTCTCTCTCTCTCTCTGTCTCTCTCTCTCTCTCTCTCTCTCTCTGGTGTGAATTATTTTATTAAAACGCGAAAAATTAAATAAATTACAATAATTAATGATTTGGACAACTATTAATAAAATTAACAATAACTCTTGTCGTCATGGTGTGCTTTAGCTAAATATGGCAATCATAGATTAGTAGGTATACTTGGTAATATGTGCAGTAAGTACTACCACTTTTAACGGCAAACCAAAGTAGGAAGTAAGTTCTTCTAAATAAAAGAGAGTTGTCTTAGTAGCCAAGAATAGATCGATCCATCATCATGTCGTGGACGCTTTTAGTTGAGGCAGTAGTAGCTACGATAGTGAGGCACAGTTTAGAAATTACAGCAACAGAAGTGTTACGTAGATTTTGCGAGTATAAAATGATGTAATAAGAAAGCAATCGTAGTTCATTGGTCTTGTAAGCAGTTCGAAGGTTACTTAATATATCTTCTTCTTCTGTCTTCATAGTTTTCAATTATAATTATTTCATTAAATACGTATCTAAATAGTTACTAGTTGGTAATACATTGTTGTATCATATAGTTGACCTATTATTTCTCATTACCCGATAGGCACAATAAACAAGTGTTTAATTAAGTATAATTGTGTTTGAAGTTCAAATATAGCAGCGTTCTGTCTACGTTTTGTAAAAGAGGCTAAAAAAATTAACAGTGAATTAAAATTTACGATTCAAGTTGAAAGAAATAACGAGCACTCGTGGGTGTTTCACATGTTACTGTGTCATATCCAAATTCTGTATTCCTGCCTTCATATCGATGTGAATGTCCTGGTAAACACTGCTAATGTATCGTGTTCGAAAAAACACTTTGAATTGCAGAACATTGTCGTACATTTATCGTGACTAGTAAATAACAATTTACTAAAATATCTGTTGCTGAAAGCCTGGGAAAAGTAGAGTAACGTACGCAAAGGCAATTTATATGAAAAGGCAACAAAATTTTGTTGCAACAATTCTAGAATTCACAGTTAGTACTAAACTCTTTATTATTGCAAAATTAATATCGTCTTGTAATGGATTGCCTTGCGCGTTGGACTGTTGCCGATACTTATAAAGGTGAACCTCCGCTTGACCTCATTTCCTAAATATGGTAAAGTTTTATGCCAGTACAGGCTACAGCTACTGTTTTGAACTCAGTTTTTTCTTGATTCTTCTGTTCTAATTTGTGTAATCTAACATACAGGAAGCAACTTGTCTAAAACCAATTTGAAGACAGCTTGTGTGTGTAAAAACTGACAAGTTAATTTGTAAGAAAATAGGTCACATGAGTACGTTTGCTAGTGAACCGATTAAGACGATAGTAGCGATAGTACTATAGAAAATACGATGGTCTTATTGCATTTTGAAGAAAATAAAAAAAATGTTTTCAGAATAACAGTTGCCATTGGATGGATACGGACAACGTTATCATCAGGCAGGAAAGAAAGGAATTACTCAAAATTATTTTTTTGTATACCGCTTGACTAATTGCTTACACTTTCTAAATACAATGAACTATTAAAACATATTGTAACCAGCAAAACATTATAGCAGCTCATCAAACATGTACAGAAAGGTTCAAATCAGATTTTACTCTCTCATCCGTGGCATCTCATCTCACCTATTGTGTTGCAACTTCGTTGTATCCATTATAATTTTTTACAACTTTTAACTCGTTGATTGAGTTGATATGAATCATAATTAGTTAGATATAATTTGTTCATAAAATAATAAAACTATAAATAGAAAAGCTCGAGAGGTTGCAACGACTAAGAATCTTGAATTAATATTCAATAATGTCAGAACTGTGTCAATTTACTCGGGTTACACTGTGATCTGTAGCGATTAAAAACCATTAACTACTTAAGGTCTAAATCGATGTCGTATTCAGTAACTATGACTACTAACTACAATCAAACCTATCTTTCTAATTGGATTTTTACTAGAGAAAAAGGTAGTTTTCTTCCCATTTATAAAATTGCAGCGATTGCGATGAATTCCGTTGCTAAAGTCATAACTAACAAGAAAAGGATCCATCTGTTCTAATTACAAAAGGTATTGGACTGAAAAGAAAATCAGTGTTGTGTTTATCTTAAACAGATAATTTGTATACCAGCTCTTGGTTAGCGTGTGTAATTACAATGGTTAATTTAATAAACACACCCATTATAGTTCGTTGCAAATTATGACACAACTAGCAGGTGCAGAAGACTGGTACTTGACATAAATAGCAGCAAAACATTCTTATAGGTTTCGCAATAACTACTACTAGTTCTACAAATTGATATTATAAACACTTACAAATAAAGCTAAAGAAAAGTAAATTTAATGAAAACCAAAAACATAGTTTAAAGAAGTTACTATTACTTTTAACGATGGAACTGAAAACTTTCTCCAATGGTTCTAAAAACTTAGATAAGTAAATGGACATTGGACATTAGCAGGATGATGAGATTAATTGTCTGGCATCTTAGTCGTGACAATTAAATCACTTTAGATGTCTCACAATTTGAGTGGCTGGCCACCGGGGCCTCACCACACGGTGCATGTCGCTTACATAGACAAGACGCTGTGCGGCAGTTCGTTTCACTAGAAATAAACTAATTTTAGAATTTCCGTTCAGCCCTACTTGGACATAATGCGCGCAGCCCGTTTAGTTGTGGATTTTGACATGTGGTAACGTGTCGCCAATTTGTTTTCTTTGTGATGGTTTTGTGCTGCTTTGTTTTTGGTAACAAATATTGAACAGTGTTTTAAATGCTTGCATTGGTGAGTTTTTTCTTGTTTTATTCACGATAGGGTAAACATTGGCAATCACATCACATGTAAATTGACAGGTATTGATCGCAGTGACATATTAATAATCTGAGATCGCAGTGTCTACCAAAATTTTTGCGATTGTCTATTTTAACTATTTAACTAATTAATGCATTAGAATAATTATTATTAGGTATATATTACTTGGACCACAAGTCTACGAGGAATGATATTAGGTATTATGTTAATTTCATAATCATTTTGTTCTATATTTTATTGAACTACCCACTTATATAATTATGTAGTTATCTAATTTTAAGTGTAGGTAGGTAGATACCTAGGTACTTGAAATAAAGCTTACTGATTGATTTTATTTCCTTTGCTTATATCAGTAGTTCAATATTGCTGTACCTATTTATCAACTTACTGAATACTGACTAATTTAATATAAAAGTTAAATGACTTAGTTCTAATTCTTACGGATTGAGTGAGAAAATTCATAGAAAACGATGACATTGAAACAAACAAAACTAACAACAGAGCATCTAAGAATAAAAAATAAAATCAATAAGTAAGTATAAAGTACCTCGATAGATATCAATCTACGCACGCAATCGAAGAAATTGCTAGAAGTGAACAAATCAATGACATGTAATAAAGTGCTAGTTTAAGCAACAATAACGGTGCGGTTCTTGAAACAAATTGATAGCTAATCGAGCGCGTCATGCATTTGTCTTCCAACTAAATCTAATAAGATTCTTAGAAGGATCGAATGATAAAAATTGTTAACTATGAGGTAACGTCTAACGTAAACAAAAAGCGTAAACATCAAGCCGTATGACTCACAATGACGAAGTTCTCATTATCATATCACAGCCGCACGCTTACGTTAGTAACCTTAGTTGAAATCTGACACTCGGCCCTCATTCTTGTCTTGTTTGCGCGTTTTTATTAAAAAATATAATATTTGTTGCAGCTTCTAACCGATCAAGGCTGCTCAATGAGTGAACGCGAGTGACACACACCGATGTGCCGAGTATTGCGTATAATCACACGTATTTTCCTTAACCGTGAGAACAAAGAGGCCTTTCGCGAATTAATTTCAACACTTTTCAACTAGCGACGCACCAGCCTGTTGATCTAACACGTGTCACGTAAATGCATACGTGAAAACAAGAGGATGCGAGCGTTCGACGCGCGCGTGCAATAAAAATTGAATGCAAAAATGATTAAAAGGAACGGTGATAATGTATTTGCGATCGCGTCGAGCAACAATCAGTGTCAAGGCGGTCGGTCGCCCGTCTCGCTCTGTCCCAGCGGCGGCGCGGCCACGAGGATCCCTCGCGCCACTGCCGCCAGGATGACGCCGCCCGACGCGCAACTACACACCAAGGAGGCTAACATCGCGCTCTCCACTTACGTGGAAAAATGGAAAAATAGATACGAAGAAGCAGAACGCAAACACAAGACTTATTTACTTAAATCCGAAAAAGGTATGTACTTAGTTATTATTTTATGTGACCGCAACCTATAGTTTTTGTGACTTTTATGATAGAATCTGCGCATGTCTCAAAAATCTCCCGGGTCGTATGCAAATGAAAACACCAGTTGAAAATCCTAATCCCGTATTTGTCGGATTACGACAGATGTTGACCTGTTGCTTAGACATTAATTCTTGACTTTCCCCAATCCTCGCTCATGTGAGATACCTACGTGAGAATTTTAATATTGGCATCTTTTTTGCTTAATAAATTTCTTGTGCAAATCCTTGGTATAACTTTAGGTTATTATTAACCAAGACTCATTAAATCTTTATTACGCATTTCATTAAAGCAATACTGACTAAAGTGACTAATGGTCTGAGGTATAAAGACACTATACAAACAACGGTTTCATTTTTTTCATTACATTTGTAACGTTTTACATTTTGAAATATGCGCATCACTAGCTTATGTTTTGAAAACGTCAAAATTATGTCAAAATATCAATCATTTTTTTTTGACATTGTAAAATGTAAATTGCATTTTTTTTGCAATACAATCTAATCTGCAGGTAATTAATTATTATCTTATCAATTATATCAAAAACGGTGATCATTTTTGAATTTAAATGGAGTACATAACATTAAAAAAAACTTATGAGTAGATAGGTATTATTTGAACTAGTGTCAAGGAAATCATGCAGTGTTATTCAGTGATTCAATTTGAAATTTAGCGCTGTGTATCCTACTTATGGGAAATAAATTAGCAAGTACCTACTGCTGTAGTAACTTATTTTTATTGTTTATCATAATATATTATGAAAGTTTATTGAGTAAGCGAAAGATGTATGCCAAGATAGTAGAAAGTGGAAAAATGTTGTCTCTGCCTACCCCAATTGGAAAAAGTCGTGATCTGTATGCCATTATAATTTTGTTAGTGTTCCTGTGAAACCTAGTGTCAGTATTTTTTATTGTGGATGTCAATCAAAGGGCTCATTTTTTATTTTTTTATGTGCCTTTGCTTTTTAAAACTCAATCTACATTACAAGCCTGGCAATAGTCATAGATTCTATCTTTCATAACTTATATTCTGGGTTAGTGGATTTTTTTTATATTGGACATGTTAACATAACTTCACCTCGCCTGATGGCAAGCTAAAGGATTTTGTAAATGAATTTAAATGTTGTCTTCATTAAATTCAAAGCAACTTTATAATCATTTGTTACTTAATACTTTTTTCTCTCCTATTTATAACTGGCATCAGCCATTTATTGATATTTAAAAACAATTTATTTACCACATAAACTAGCATGTAGGAAAAGGATCTTGATAGACGAAACCACAGACATACGTCTACCTACCTTAACGATAAACCGGAGTCTAATTTTCATATTATTATTTTCTAACGGAGACAACAGTGTAGCCGGGCCCTTGATCAACGTGAATGGGTCATTTGGGGTCATTTCACCCAGTTGAAATGGGTGGGATATCTGGCAATCATGGTGTTCCATTGGACCTACCTGTTTTCTTGCATATTTTAACCCACTTCAGAAAAGAAG
This sequence comes from Lithosia quadra, assembly GCA_963576445.1. Classification (NCBI taxonomy): domain Eukaryota; kingdom Metazoa; phylum Arthropoda; class Insecta; order Lepidoptera; family Erebidae; genus Lithosia; species Lithosia quadra. The sequence goes on from OY754895.1 coordinate 728,013, forward strand.
GAGGGTCTCAATTTGAGTGAGCCAATTTTATTGATTCTTTTTTTTATTTGATCGCTGGCACTTCCTGTTAAAGTCAGTTCTAATAATATCAAAATGTGGCTGCTATGCTAACTTCTTATCATTTGGGTTTACTTATTACTCACTTTTTTATAGATTAATATTAAGTTACAAATATTTTGATAACCAGATAAGAAACATTTTTATCATTGCTTTGAACAACTTCTTAGGCAAGTTTGTCAATATCCAGGTTGTGGTAGTCTGTTTGATTACATTTCCTGGGGGGACGCCAGCGGCCAGACGGACAATCCACCCTCTGTGCTAGCGGGCCACTTCATTCATTTGACCAGTTCTTCCCTGGGGGAGTGTTTGGTCAATCCAGCTAAAACCCTAGTCGTAGTAAAAGATCACAATGTTAGTCTGAGCTCTATCCAAAGCTTGCATTTTGGAACCTTATAGCTCTTAGTTTGGCTTAGCTTGCCGTCTAACCTCAAATGGAAGCCATATATAATTTAAAGGTGAGGTCAGCTTGGGTCATAACTCCTAAAGAACTTAGTAAGGCCCTAATTGTGCTGCCTGATAAATTAAAATTTTAATTTTTCTTTTTAAATTTAAATTATAGATAGACACATTTTCACAACCTCTGTGCCGTAGTGATGGTGCATTTGATGGCTACGACTGAGGGCACAGGTTCGATTCCTGCTACATGCAAATACTTGTATCCATGAATATGTCTATTTGCATTGGTATGGATGTTTCTATACTAATATTATAAAGAGGTAAAGTTTGTGTGTTTGTACATTTGTTAAATTGTAAGGGGTAATCTCGGGATCTACTGAACCGATTTCAAAAATTCTTTCACCAATAGAAAGCCACGTCATTCGTGAGTGTCATAGGCTATATATTTTATTGGAAAACTGCAATTTACACGCGGGCGAAGCCGGGTCCCTGGTCGCTAGTACTATACATACATATAATGTATGTAGTTACAATCGGAAAAAAAGATAAAACACTATTTTTATTTCGTTTTAACTTGGTTTTAACCAACTTCAGAAAAGAAGGAAGTTCTCAATTATACAACTATATATTTTTTTGTTAGTTACCTTAGAACTTTTGACCCTTACAATAGAAGAAGAAAATCTTCTAAAAATTTATTAAAAATACTTCAAATATTACCATACTTAATATTTGGCGGTCCGAGGTTTGCCGGCCCTGCTCTATGATAACAAGTAGTACACTCATTCCATAGCCATTACCATGAAATAGTATGATACCATAGAACAAGGTAATTTACTTAGATATGGTATCAATATGATTATTTGACCTATCAGTACTAAGAAATCTTTATGAATGTCAACCACTGTATGTTATGTTAGGTAAATGATAATATTATAATCAGTAGATACTGACATAGGAGTAAATAAATATTCTACGACGTTGTACACAGGGCTATCTAGACCCATAGTAAGCATAGTTTAACTAGCTAGTGTTATGGGTTCTATAATGCGGATATACATACCTATATATAGGTTAGATACCTACATCATTTTTTTTATTTCGAAATACAATTCTTTAAAGGATTTTCTTTATAAAAACGTTACTTAAGGTAAAACCAAAAATTACTACTGTTTTAAATTGCGTGTGTTAGGAGTTTACCTTAGGAGTTTACATCGGTATTTTTATCGTCAGGTTCGAACCCGAGACCCCCCGATCATAAGGCCGAATTCTTAACCACTAAGCAACTGTCGCCTTATCTAATCTATAAAAATAAATAAAATTGAGATGTCTATTTGAAATATTAAAACAATTTTTTAATAAATGCATATGAGTGTGTACCGTACACAGGTTACTTATAACAAAAAAAAAAAACAAATGTTTGTCTTCTGTCTTTCTGTCTGTTTGTTCTGGTTAATCTGCGAACTGGCTGGGCTGACTTTGACAAGATTTTCACTAGCATGTAATAAATGTTTCTGACAAATATCAGGGTTCCGCGTGAAAAAATTAATCCCAGGTTTAAGTCCAAAAGAACTAAATCAAATTAAAATGCACTAGAATACATTTGTGTTAAGGAAATGCATTAAATATTATTGAAATCATAGCCAATATAAGGAAAACGCACTATGTTGATACTATTTTACGTATATGTCGCTAAAAATACCTCGATAACAAAATTTAATTAATCGTTGTTAATTATAAATCACAATATTTGATCGTGTGTTTGTTAGTGCGTACTCATAGTGAGAACCGCTGCTCCGGAGCGCGTCATTAGAGTTTAAAAAATGTTGGAATAAATTATCATTCGCGCGTTTACGTGTGTCAAATGTCAACGTAAAAAAATTAAATATTTTTTTTAAAGTGAAACGGTTTTAAATTGTATTGTCATTAGAACTAAAGATTTGTGCCAAATATCAAACCAATCCAACAACTGAAATTGTATTAAATTTTAATTAAGTACCTACTAGATTTGACCCAAACAAACAGGTCAAGTTAAAGAAAAGCGATTAATAAAGAACGGTCTTCTACGACTTTTACCTACGGATAACTATTGCGGATACCGACGGACAGTGGAATCTTTGTAAAAAGGTTCTGGTGGGGTAATATTTTTAACCGACTTCAAAAGGAGTTTTACTGATCTGTATGTTTGTCCGCAAATATATCTCGCATTTAGTTGAACCGATTCTGATCCGGCCTTTAGAAAAGTATTTATTACTTTCTGGCGAAGATTTTGGTATGCTTAACCGAAATAAGAAAAGAGGTAAATCTGTTCTATTTTTTTTTATATTATTAGAGTAATATTATAGACCGTAGCTTACGGAACCCTAAAAATATTTTTTCACGAATTTGCCACCAGCTGACGTACTCGTAGATCCAATGTCATTATAAACCATAGTGTACTGTTTCGCGATCGACTCGCACTTGACACTTGGTTTAAGTGTTTCGTTTAACGCTAGAAGCTCGTATTCACTGGCCGTTCCGATGTTCACCTCCCACAAAGTGATTGCGTTAAATGGAAAATTTGTGTAAGTGGACACTTCAGTGTGTAACAACAGGTGTAAGTTTTTTAAACAAACGTTCTGTTAATTTGACCTGAGTACAATACGAGCTGTGCCTTTTAAGGATTCATTTTTTACGCGGAACCCTAATTATTTTTGCGAAGTTAAAGTAACCTATTTTACACCTTATAAAATTACCTATCTGCCAGTGAAAGTCTCGTCCAAATAGGCTCAGGCGTTCAAGAGACTACCTCTTTCAAACAGACAGACAGAAAATTAAAAAAAATTGCTTTTTTGCTAAATTGCTTTTTGTATTTTATCTTACATACCTACATATACATTGATTTAAAGCCTGTTATTTTAGTATTACAGACAGACATTTCAATTTTATGTATTTGTACCTATAGATACCCATACCACCGTACAAGGAAGATACAAACATACAGTTACGCTTCATTCCCATTGGGGTAGGCAGGCTCAGAACACACGTTTCCACTCGCTACGATCCTGACATTCTGTATCGCTTCTATTTTCATAATTGTTTTCAATATCTTCTAGCTAGTTTCGAGTAGACTTAACCTGAGAGCCAATTGTTTTAATAAAAAAAATGTTAGAAATTCAGTCAGTCTCAGTCTAGTCTAGATCTCATGTCGATATCCTAAATGTAAAAGAAGATAAGTAGGTATTCTTTTGGTTACAAGAATAACGTTTTAACATTCGGGAGATTGACATGAGATCGAGACTAGACTGAGACTGAATTATCTTTACACGAAATATCCGCGATATTATTGATGATATTAGTGATTGAGATTGAAAACATTTCTCAGTTGTCTAACCCATGGGTAATTTCATGTTCCAGCCAAACGTGAATATGACGACCTCCAGCGGCGGTACAACATCCTCGCCGAGGATCGGAACCACCTGGACGGGGAGCTCCGCGAGCGGGAGCGAGAGCTGGGCAAGCTGCGGACTGTCTCCGAGAAGCTGTTCAAGGAGTACCAGCAGCTTAAGAACCAGCACGATGTGGATGCCGGCGTTATGCACAAGTAAGTAGTTTTGATGGCCTCTGTGGCGTAGCGGTAGTGCATGCGACTGCTACGCAAGGGGTGTGGGTTCGATTCCCGCACAGTGCAAATATTTGTATGCATGAATATGTCTATTTGTATTGGTCTGGGTGTTTCTATGTATAATAAGTATGTATTTACAAAAGTATAAGTATGTTTATCAGCATTCTAGAACCCATAACACATGCTAGTTAAACTAAGCTTACTTTGGGTCTAGGTAGCGATGTGTAGAATGTCGTAGAATATTTATACCTATGATCACAGTAATTCCCTTAAAACAATTATATATCATAGGCCGCGAAAGTTTGAAGCTATTAAAGGAAAATTAAATTAACCCCAATAGCGAATTGCAATAACAAATTTATAAGGATAATACGAATAAACATCATATGATGAGGTAATAATGTATGTTTGTGGAATCAAATATCACTTGCATACACAATATTTGTATCCAAATACACATATATAGTCACGCCTGTTATCTATAGAAGGGTTAAGCAGAGGTGAATTAATATGTCCGTGGTATTTTAACACTTTTATAAGTAGTATGCCTCTCTGTATTTTTTTCTGCCACTCACTAAAGGTAGATGATTTTTTATTTTTCTAATTCCTTCAAATTATTTCTAATTTCTATTGATTCTGGTTACATAAGTTGAAAACCCCATAGTTAGTCCCATTTAAGATACAGTAAACGCAATCCTATTGATAAAAACCGTAACTAAATAAATAAATATTAGGGACATTCTACAGAGCGCTATTGAAACCCAAAGTAAGCATAGCTTAACTAGCTTGTATTATGGGTTCTAGAGTGCGGATAAACATACTTAGATGCATACAATATTATTATACACTAGCTGTGCCCACGACTACGTCCGTCCACGTGGAAAGTAATAAAAAATGAAAAAAGTAGCCCAAGTTACTCCTTATTACATAAGCTATCTGCCAGTGAAAGACCCGTCCAAATCGGTCCAGCCGTTCCAGGGATTAGCCAGAACAAACAGACAGACAGACAGAGAAACATTTTAAATATATATATCTTGGTATGTGTACCGTATATACATTCATATGCATGTAGTAGAAAGCGGTTATTTTAATACTACAAGCATACACTCCAATTTTATTTATTTGTATAGATGTATAGATAGATAAAAACACCCATCCCAATGCAAATATACATACATACAAATATTTTCATCAAGCGGGAATCGAACCCGCGGCTTCTGACTTAGCAGTCGATTGCTCTTCCGTTACACCATAGGTCGTCTTTGAATGGTGAAATAACAACTGATTAATAGAATATTTTGAAATGTTTCCACCAGTCACGTTTACCGTGAGCACGTTCGATTTATCTCAGCAATGCGAGTTCATGCGTGAATGTTTGCGCGCGCGCAGCCATTAGGTCTCCTAATGCGTTACACATTCGCCTTATCTAACGCGGTCAGCCATGTTTGTTACTTAGTGCATAATGAACGTTTTGTTTATAAATAACTGTTGCTTCTTCGAATATGGAATATTTATGAATGCATACATATTGACCCAGGTCTGATTGACGTCACCGGGTTCCAGCATCCCCTGTGGAATTTTTCATTTTTTTTTATACTACTTGGGTGGCAGACAAGCACACGGCCCACCTGATGGGAAGCGGTCACCGTGGCCTATGAACGTGTGCAACACTAAGGGTGTCACACACGCGCTGCCTACCCTGAAGGAAAGGGCTGGGAAGGGATGTGGAGGCTAGGAAGGGATGGGAGGAGGGGTACAGTGAGCTCTGGCTACCCTACTTACCAATAATTAGCAGTGTCTTGGGTCTTTATAAGATATTTGGGACCTAAGCTACCTTTTTCCCCTCAGATACCATCCCTGTCGGCCATCGGGGGTGGTTATGTTGGGATTAAACCGACTAAAACCGCACGCCGTCTCGGGTCTTAATTACTGGGGTGTAAGGTTACCCAATAAGTATATCTCCCGCACCCCAGCTAGCAGCCAGGGTCAGGGGCCTAGCAAATGGACCACTGGTTCGAAACGCGGCTCAGACCTGAGAAGACTCCGGCAAGAAACTCAATATCTTCTATATATGTATATAAAAGAAAGTCGTGTTAGTTACACCATTTATAACTCAAGAATGGCTGAACCGATTTGGCTGAAAATTGGTAGGGAGGTAGCTTAGAACCATGAGACGGACATAGGATACTTTTATCCTTTATTTTTGGAGTGGAGAGTGGAGTGGAGTCGTTTAATTGGTGGTCGCTGACATCCACGCGGGCGAAGTCGCAGGCAAAAGCTAGTTATTAATAAACTAGCGGCCCGGGACCCAGCTTCGCCCGGGTGTAAATTCTAGTTTTCCAATAAAACATAATATATAGCCCATGACATTCAGCAATAATGTGGCTTTCTATTGGTGAAAGAATTTTTAAAATCGGTTCAGTAGACCCCGAGATTACCCCTTACAATTTAACAAATATATAAACACACAAACTTTACTTCTTTATAATAAATAATAAATAAATAAATATTCAACGACATTCTACACATCGCTCTCTAGACCCAAAGTAAGCTTAGTATAACTAGCTTGTGTTATGGGTTCTAGAATGCTGATAAACATATATACTTTTTTTTTGTAAATACATACTTATTATACATAATTAATATTAGCAATTATTATTAATATTAGTATATAATTAATAAACCTGTCTACTCATGACTACTCTATTTCATCTACTGCTCTGTGTTTTAAACATGTGTGGTGATGTTTCCAGGGTGATGCAGCAAGCCGGGGAGTGGTACAAACAGAACAAGCAGCTGAAGCGTCGCAGCACCGCGCTCATTCAGGCGCTGCCTACCAAAGCCGTGGAGATAGATTTCACCGACTCCATAGAAACTGGTAATATACTTACTTATCTAGGTCGACAAGTGGCAGACAAGCACACGGCCTACCTGATGGTAAGCGGTCACCGTGGCCTACTAATTAAGGATGTCACACACGCGTTGCCTACCCTGAAGGGAAGGGGAAGGGCTAGGAATGGGAGGGGAGGGAGGAGGGACCTGTAAGGAGTTGTCAGACCATGATCCTCTTCTTCATCCAAGCGTCAATTCTGGTACTTTAGAATTTTAAATATATTCAGCGCCATCTAGCGAAATCAAGCTGAACTTCTAAGGAACTACAGATCCTGCATCGCACAATTAAAGTTCTCTTGCTGATTGCAACTTAACAGCATCGATCGTCCTAACCACCTCTTCGGAAAGTCAGAGGATCCTGCCTTTGGAACTACACCCTATTCCTCCACACACACGCAAACATCTTCCTAGCACGTACTTATCTCAGTTGCCTCCAAAGATTCATCCCGGTATTTTGCATCCCTAGCAGTGAAACCATTAGCAATCGTATTATCTTTTACGACTTGGATCTTCTCCGGCCCGGCGCAATAGGCTCTAGACTTTGAATTTTTTCTTATAAGTTGATTTCCTGTTCAGCATCCGACACGAGCAGCAACGAGGAGGTGGAGTTCCTGAAGCAGACGGTGGCGGAGTTGAGCCAGCAGGCGGCGGCGCTGCAGACCGAGCTCAACCAGGCCAAGCTGCACGAGTTCGAAGCACATGAGGCTAATGTCGCGCTTGGACAGGTAACTACTAGACATGAATATATGAAGGACACTTGAAGCCGTGGTAGACCTTTATCAGTTGAATACCAACTTAACATTCACCTCGGAGTCTGGGGTCCGCTTTATCAGTCTTAATTGCGGATTTAGTTGAACCTCGATATTTTCCGTGAAGCGACTGCCATCTGACCTTCACAACCCAATGGTGACATTAGGCGATATCAAAGCATTGCAGCTAGACCGTTGTTGTTGGACTTTTTAGGGGTCCAACTTTTTTCTACATAACACTAAATCAATATTGACATACCTATAAAATAAATTTACAGGAATTAGAAGCGGAGAAAGAGAAGTCCGCAGCACAAGAGAAAGAGTTACTAGAGTTAAGAGTACAGGTGGAGAGACACAACAGGGTATCCAAACTGTTGATGGAAGAAGTGACTGCGCTCAAAGATAATGCTGACAAGGACCGAGAGATGGCAGAAACGTAAGTGATGTGAATTAACTTCGATCATATTTTAATTGGAAGAATTATTTTGGTCCTTAGATTCCAACAGTAGACTGAATAATTTAGTTAGTTTTAGGCATACATTGCAATATATCTTTTACTGCAAGGTCTTAACTTCGAAAAACAATATTTCAGAATGATCGGTAACATTTACGAATTGAAATATTTTGATAAAGCCTTTGATACTGTGTGCATGCTTTATTTCCAAAAGACGCTGGATAGATTACCTGGAATTCGTGGCTCCCAGCCTACAATTCTTAATAGGTTATCTCGTAAACTGACCTCAGTCACTCACAACACCTTTGTTGCCAAGAAATAATTTCTAATGTGAGGAGTTCCGCAAGGCACCATTCTAGGCCCCACCTTGTTTAACTATCACGAGTCATTTCCGTCTACAGGTACAAGACAGAAGCGCGCGCGGCTAAGAAGCGAGTGCGGCTGTTAACACACCAGAGCGCGCTGCTGGCGGGCGAGCTGGGCGCGGAGCTGGGGGCTGACGAGCGCCTGGACCGCCTGCTGCAGCACGTGGCGCAGCTGCGGGACGCGCTCGAGGAGCAGGCGCTCCGCCACCGCGACCAGCTGGACGACCTGCAGGTACTAGCGGGGAAGGGAGGGGGTGCGCTTGGATTTGGATACAGATGTTGCGGAAAGTCCGAGTTGCAAAATGTCCAGGATTCAAAATGTTAATAATAGGACCTTCTGCATCTGAAGGAAATGCTACTGAAACAAATTTGATGAATAAAAGAACTCGCGGATTGCCACTAATAAATAAAAATACTCTACGACATTCTACACATCGCTCCCTAGACCCAAAGTAAGCTTAGTTTCACTAGCTTGTGTTATGGGTTCTAGAATGCTGATAAACATACTTATATAGTTTTTTTTGTAAATACATACGTATTATACATAGAAACACCTAGACCAATGCAAATAGACATATTCATGCATACAAATATTTGCATTGAGCGGGAATCGAACCCGCGCCCTCTGCGTAGCAGTCGCATGCACTACCGCTACGCCACAGAGGCCGTCTAATAGGTAAACTACCGTTAATTTTTTTTTATATTCAGTCCTTCAATTGACTTTACCCCGCTGGATGGTAAGAAGCTAGAGCAAAATCCAGAGGGTACGGGTACAGATGCAGACGGTCCTATTATTGCCAGTTTGCGCCGTGGACATGTCACAACCTGGGCATTTTGCAAACCTAGATATTTCGCAACCTGGATATTTTGCAACCACTTGACATATTTTTTTAGATTATAAAATTGGTAATGTAAAATATATATCGTTAGAATATTTATTTAATTCAAATGTATTTATCCAACAGCTGAAATTAGCAGAAAAGCATGAAGACACGGATATTCTCGTTTGGGAAGAAAAGATTAAACTGGCGGAGGAAGACGCTCAGAAAGCGGTCGAGCGAGCGGAGAGAGCGGAGAGGAGACTCGCGGAGATGGAGAAAAGTCGGCCGCCGACAAGGAAGTCAAACCTCATGTCCAGGATCAGCTATTTTGAAAATGGCGGGAATGAGAAGAAAGAAGAGAAGGTGGCGCCGTTAGAAGTTCAGCAGGAGATTGAAGAAGTTGCTGGTAGGATACTTGCTTATTTTCTGATATATTCAAATTCAAATTCAAATTCTTTATTTTTCAAAATAGTGTAACGTAATTACATCTTTTTGACGTCAAAAACTACTTAATACTAAGTTTACCACCGCTTCCTAGGCGCTAGTGGAGAAGAAACGGCGCAACAAACTCCACTGCTGCATTTTAAGACGTCAGGTTATACATAGATATCTTAAGACTAAATATGGACGAATGTACATTTTGTCTCGTGTCAATATAAATAAAGGTATATAAAAAAAAAATAATAATAATAATATATAATAAATTTTAACCGAAGTTAAACAATAAAATAATTGAAAATGTCAAAAATATACTAATGTCAAAAAAATAGTAAAAAAGGTCGCGTGCCTACCACAATATCAATATATTGTAGTAGGCAAATGCCACAACTACAGCATTATGTAGTTGTAGCACTTTAGCATTCTAGGAGGGGCCTGCACCATGCTCAAGCCAGACATTTTTGTCTTCAAGGTAATCAGTAGTCCTATAGTATGCTTTTTTGCATAAGGTGGCCTTAACAAATGTTTTAAATTTATTGTCAGGCATACCAAGGACCGATTCAGGCAATTTATTATAAAAACGTATACCTTCCCCCCTAAAAGAACCACTAACTTTGCTAAGCCGATAACAAGGAAGGATTAGTTTATTTTTATTGCGCAGATTTCTGACTGTAATGTCACTTACTTTTGTGTAATTGGATATATTTTTCCTGACATACAGTATGTTCTCGAATATATATTGGATAATGTTTCACGTAAAAACGGTTGAACGGATCTGGTTGAAATATGGCACAGATATGAAGTATCTGGAATAGAATATAGGCAACTTTTACACGAGAATAGGTTTTTAAAGTAGGGGGTGTGGCCATTATTACACGCGGGTGGTTACCGAGAAAAATCAAAAATCTGGTATAGTGCAATCTGGTCAGTGCCGTGAGCTATATAAAATATAGCTCACGGCATCTAACTTGGCAAGATTTTGGAGTAGTGGGGCCCACACCAGTCCAAAATCTTGCCAAGTTAGATGCCCTGCACTATACCAGATTTTTTGATTTTTTATTGGTTTTTATCTCTATCACTATCTCTATCTCTAACAAAAACTTTATTTTTTCACGAAATTTACTAGAATCTTATCTTTTCTTGTCCTAACTAAGGTTTTTGAATCGATATTATCAATTTATTTTTACGTTTTTTAGTTGACGTTTATTACTTTTCACAAAATCTTTAACCAAATGAAGTTTAAAAGCAAAAAAATATCTATTTCTTATAAAGAGACTTAATTTTCGCCCCAATAAATGTCCAAGTGACTAATATTATGGAAATGTTCTCTCTCCACAGCTTCATCAGTACCACCAGCACAAGAAGCTCCTCCACTACCTCCCGTACCTTCCCCAGAACCTTCCACATCTACAGAACGTTGTCCGACGCCACCTTCGATACCACCCCCTCCTCCGCCCTTTGTACCTCCTCCTCCACCTCCGTGTATGCCTCCACCTCCTCCTCCGCCGCCTCCTCCGCCCGTCGCGTTCGAGTTCAGCGGGGCGGATGATATGGCGAGCATGTTGGCCAACAAACAAGGCACGCTGAAGAGGAGTAAGCAGGGAGACCAGAATGGAGGTAAAAATACCAGAAATTTTTAACCGACTTAAAAAAGGGAGGTTCTGAATACGATTGCATTTTTCAAAATGTTTTCAATATTGATGCTTCCCGTGCTATCCCATTTAAATTTTATCCAGTAAGTCTTATTTTTTGAAATCTCGTTTTCGGCTTTTGAAAATTGTGAGAAAAGTATTTTATATTACAAAATACTGCTTATTTCCTATTAAACTCTTTGAAATTAATTTTAGTACTTGAAATATTTCCAATTTAGTTCTAAATTAGATACATTGAAATAAAACTATTCGTAACGAATGTATATCGTGGGTTATTATATTTTTTCACATTGAAGCCACTTGGTGCGGTCAGAATATCCTAAAATATTTATTCCCTACTTTGTCCCCCAGCCGGAGGTGCAATAGACGCTATAGTAGACCAGATCAAGGGAGGCAAGTTCCACCTCAAGTCCACGGAACAGAAGTTCACCGACAAGAAGACCAAGCAGGACGAGCAGCCGGAAGCTGTGAAGGAGATGCTGGCCATCCTCGGAACCCTGAGAAAGAGGCGGACCACCACCGCCAGGCCTGGGCCCGTGGACTCCGAGTAGACCAAGTCAAAGGATTGTGAGTACGTGAATATATGAGTAGATTGCTATGAAATGTCGGGAGTGTATTAAAATGTATGGCTAATCGCACATTATAGACAAGACAGTCTTTAGACACTCTACAGATAGTCTTTAAACAGTCTATAGACAGTCTAAAGACAGTCTATAGACAGACTATAGACAGTCTGCATGTTTGATATAAAATAATGTTACGCTCATAATTTTAATCGGAATATTTCAACATTCGGGACGGGACTTGAACCCGTGAGTGTACCTTTAGTATTATTCCGGTAGATGGCTCTGACGTTACACAAAGACGTTTGTGACAGGCTGTCCTGCCTCCTTAGACAAGTGCACAGCGTAAATCGCTAAGGAATGGAATAGATTAAGTCGACCAATCACATTCAAGCTCGTCGCCGGCGTACGATGCGCGCGCCGCAGCGGGATCACAAGCTTGGGTGTGATTGACCTATTCTATTTCATTCCTTAGCGATTTACGCTTGTGCCACTTGTCTACGGGCCCTGTCCTGGGTGTCTACTTTTCCTATTTCACTTTGTAGAGAAAGTACAATAATCGCTGCAAAATTTTGAAAATTCACATTGATGTCAAAATTAAATAAATAAAAAATTTTAATCAGTTCTCCTTGCTTGCCAATCTTTATATAAAATAACCGCAGAAGTATTCTTTAAGATAAATAGGTAATGCTTAAATAAAATATATTGGCTTTAAGAAAATTATTGAGTACAAAAGACTTTTTTTAAAAGGATTGCACAAAAAATAAGTTAATTTATTTGTAAAAATTATTGCAAATTTTTAATATTGACTCCACAAAAATCTGATAGATTTAAAAAGTATATAAAATATAATACATTTTTATAGCAAACTAACTCCGCCCTGCTGTATTATCCGCGGTTTTATAACAAAAAGAAAGTACACAATACCTTCCATGAAAATAATACGTACATGTGCCAATTTTAGACCTGTAAAATGGATGCTATATATTTTCCTTCCTTTCCCCGGGACACCGTGAAGAATACCCCAGTAGTGTAATGGGGAACCACTCATTCCCTATGACACACCTGGTAGTGTCAGGGGGAAATGTTTTAATCCTCGTGACCCTCATAGTGATATCACGGGGAAGTACGTTTCAATCTCATCATATTGAAATTCTAACACAAATTATCAAAGTACCTAAATTAATGTGCCTTAAATGAGTATTCTTTAATGGCTGTTTGACTGCCACATAGACAGAGAAATAAATCAGTCTACTACCGCCATGAAATTTTAATGTTGCCATTAGAATAAATAATAATTATATATCAAAAAATTATTATAAAAGTCAATTAAAGTAGGTAAATATTTCAAAAATATTGTAATTATAAAGCATTTATTTAAATAGATTAAGATTTTTTTTTGATATCTAGTGCGGTCAATGTTACAAGTGACAATATATATTTTATTTATGTAACTAGCAACTTTTTTTAATAAATCGAATTAAAGTTGTTTAATCGAGGTTACTATAAGTTGAGACTTTATTTAATGTACGAACAATGACTAAGGCCGTACGCTGCCTCATGCAGACACCCGCATCGGGCAAATTGTATGTATTTTTTGCAACAACTATGCAAATTATTTGCACGAAATTAGCTTAATATTTGCACGAAACAGGCGCAAACGTGCACTTGTACGTAGCCTAAAGAAAAGCTTGACTAAGTATTGGAAGTATACTATTAAAAATTATTATTATTTTATATTGAATTAATTTTCCATGTTACTTTCGACTAAGACGGTATGACAATAATAATGACAATAATTATTATTAATATTAAGTTGGTGACTTATTAATTTTAAGTTAATTATTACGTGATCTGAATACTCTTAAGTTTTATTATTATATTAAAGTATTGTATAGTTTACTAAAAATAAATAAAGATATTATATTATACGGCAAGTGTTGGTTACCTGAATCTGAACACATTTTTTTTATTTGTACAATATTCAATATCAAAAAACGTATAATTATGAAATTGTCAAAATGTTGAATTTGCAAAATCTTGAATCCCAATATCGACGGTTAAAAGGCGAATTGATTCAAGCGCCATTTTGAGAACTTTACAGGAGAGCATTTTAAAGTTTATTTTTTAAGAAAAAAAATCACTGTTCCTAAAGTATTTAATAAAAATGAAAAAATCGCCCCAATTAAGAAGCGGTATATTTTTTGCTAATTTATGATTATATTATAACTAATAAAAGGTGTTTTTAAAGCAAGTTAGATGTAACTTGAGCCATTTTGCACAATTCTTTGATCAGGGCAGAAAGGTCTATATACACGATAACGATTTATGTATTCAAAGCAAAATAGTTTATGTGTTCCTTGCTTCTTGAACAGATCAAGGATAAATGATTTAAATCACTTACCCATTTGTCAACTGTTCATGGATACATGATTTAAATCACTTACCTATTTGTCAACTGTTCATGAATAAATGAGTTAAACCACTCACCTAGTTGTAACTGTCCTAGGAGGAATGACTCAAATTACACAGTATTATAATAACTATTTATAGCAAATTGTTTTAATTGCAAGATTTATTTGAATCTGAATTGAGGAAAATAGCTTAAAGGTAATAAAATAAATTTCACGATGTAGGGAAAGCGAATTAAATGACACATCAATTTTGAGAAAAGTTACTTAAATAGATAAAATTGGTGCACTTTTAAGAACATGAGACTTTTAAAATCGATTTTGTAAAACGTAACAAAGAAAACAACGCTTTACGAATCAACTTTTGTTTTATTTATTCATTTACGTAAAATTAAGTAGGTATCTATAAATATAGGTGACATTTATAACCGCTAATAATCAGTCTTCAAATATATATTTTTATATAGGACACGTCAAAATGACTTTACCTCGCATGATGGTAAGCTAAAGGCAAAGTCTCAGGACTGGGGTCACCACTACATACAGTGGTAGTGCTACATTGGCGGCCCTCAGCTTGATGGTCCCATCAAATGCTTTTTCACCGCCCGTTTAAAGGCCCCAGGACTATAGGAGGAAGGAAACACATGCGCTGGTAAAGAATTCCAAGTCTTTAAAAGAGGCACCGAACCGCTTGATTCTTGATGAAATTGATTCCACTGTGTGAGGGCGATACCTCAGCCTGACACGTGTAGTTCTGTATAGGAAAGGAGAGGGTGGGACTAATTGGAAGAGCTCATCAGAACACTCGCCATGGTAGAGCCGGTAAAAAACTGCCAAAGATGCAATACGTAGCTGTAGAGGCTCGAGGGTGTTCGTAACCTCAGGACTCCCAATAATACGGACTTAACGTCGCTGCAGTCTGTCGAGAGCATCTAATAAGTACTGTGCAGATCCATCCCAGAGATGAGCACAGCACTGAGGTGACGGCTATGGGCCGATAATTGTCTAGCTCGGACCGGTCCCCTTTCTTGGGGATCGGCTGTACATTTGCCTCTTTCTAAGCGGGCGGCACTGTACCCGAGGTGTAAGATATGCGGTACAGACGCGTAGGCATTGGAGACAACTCTGCTGCACAATTATGTAGAACCACCGCAGGAACACCATCGAGACCACTAGCTTTCCGGACTGCATCGAATCGAATCGAACATCGCGTTGCCTGATATGAATATCAGGCATTGCGTGGTCACAAGTGGGCAGTGTCGGTGGCTGCATGCCGCAATCATCGATTTGGAAATTAGCCGTTAAGAGATTATTATAAATATAATGAGATGCGAACGTAAGCTCGATGAGTTCTAGCCAACAAAGCAAGCCGGGTTTCGAAAAAGCTACGGCACCGTGGACCACATTCATACTGTTCGGCAGATTTTGCAAAAGACCGAGGAGTACAATCAGCCGCTGTGTATGGCTTTTGTGGACTACGAGAAAGCCTTCGACTCCATCGAGACCTGGGCAGTTCTGGATGCTCTGCAATGGTGCCGCGTCGACTGGCGTTATATCGAGGTGATGAGATGTCTGTATGATACTGCCACCATGTCCGTCCAGCTCCAAGACCAGAAGACGAACCGTATTGCACTACAGCACGGAGTACGACAGGGGGATGTCATATCCCCTAAACTATTCACTAACGCACTGGAGGACGTCTTTGAGACATTGGATTGGACTGGAAGGGGAATTAAAACATAAACGGGAGTAACGCATCTCACACCATCGGTTCGCCGACGACATTGTCATAGTTGTGGAGTCGCTGGAGCAGCTGGGCGAGATGCTGCACAGCCTAAATGGAGCCTCTCGATGTATCGGTCTCAGCATGAACTTGGACAAAACCAAGATTATGTTCAACGAAAATGTCAGCCTGGACCGATCGACGTCGAAGGGATGACACTCGAAGTTGTTCAGAAATAAGTCTACCTTGGGCAAGTCAATCAAGCTTGGTAGAAACAACTTCGAGAAAGAAGTCGCCCGAAGGATCCTGTTAGGTTGGGCAGCATTTGGCAAACTGCGTCGGGTTTTCTCCTCACCCTTACCGCAATGCCTCAAATCGAAGGTCTACAACCAGTGCGTCCTACCAGTCATGACTTACGGTGCCGAAACGTGTACACTGATTGTGGGGCTAGTCCACAAATTTAAAGACGTGCAGCGGGCCATGAAGCGAGCTACGCTTGGAATTTCTTTGAAGCACAAAATTCGCAATTAGGTCATCTGACAAAGAACTAAAGTTACCGACATAGCACGCAGAATAAGCAAGCTGAAATGGCAATCAGCTGGCCACATCTGTCGAAGGACCGATGGCTGTTGGAGCAAACGAGTCCTAGAGTGGAGACCACGAGTCGGCAAACAGAAGGTGGGACGCCCCCCAGCCACATGGATCGATGACCTGAAAAGGGTAGCTGGGATGGACTGGATGCCGAAGGCGGGGATTCGGGTGGATGGCGTACATTGGAAGAGGCCTATGTCCAGCAGTGGACGTCGACAGGCTAATTGATTGATTGATAATGAGATATTAATAATTTCAATAAAATCAATAAAAGTACCCTATAGGAAATAAGTGTGATTCGCGCACGAACCGCAAGGAATTGAAATCCAACTTATTCTGGCATCACGTAGTAGACTAAATTGACCTCGAATCCCCGCGCGACACTCGTATTAAGGGTCCAAGTGCTCACCCGCGTTGCCATTTTATTGCGAGGTGAAAGAAGTAAACTGATTTAAGTATGCCATAAGTTTAATTATTAAATCAATATAAAGGAATGAAATGTACAGATATTTATTTTATGCATAGAGAAAACTGTTCTAAATGGCATAAACACTAAAAATCGGTCAAGGATAATTAGCACAAGTCATATACTTCCATTATACTTATTCAGGCAAGATTGATTCAAGCGACAGAGATAATGTTCAAATGTTCAAGGCAAAATGATTTAAGTTGCATGACATCAATAAATCTGGTTGAAGCAAAATGAATTAACATCCACGTTAAATTATTTAAGATCAAGTAAAACCAATTCAAACGGCAAAACCATTTTATTCCATCCAGGGATTAATGATTTAAACTACAGATAGTAAGAAAAAACATTTTTTTTGATGGGTCTATATACATGCTTTGAAAAAATCAACCAAAATTGCTACACTTGATACCTCGTAAATAGAAAAGATACCCAAATTCATAATGGAGCCAAGCGCCAAAAAAGTGCTCAGATTAACCTCAAACCCGGCTCAAAAGACGCGGAAAAATTCCACGATTCCAATGATGTATATAACTCAATATCGCCCAAGATGGCGCTTGAATCAATTCGCCTTTTAACCGTCGATATGTTGAATTTCCCGCCCATCCCATGTTGAATTTGCAAATCGTTGAATTTGTAAAAAAATATTTATTGGGAATATTCTATTATCTGGACTAAACTCAACTCAACTGGCCCTACAACTCCAACTTTTTCAAATTCAATATTTTGAGAATCTGACATTTTTCGAATGCGCATGCGATGTAGGTAATATCAAAAATGTGCTTAGATTCAGTTGTAAGGATTGTATAAAAAAAGTTACCCGCGGTGCCATTGTTCGTTGTCCAAATTGAAGCATTTTGTTAAGTATTATTTACTAGTTATGAAGATTATATTATACAATATTATATTGACGATAATGCGTTTCATTTATTATCCTAGAGCCACACTAACGGGCCAACATGCCATCACGTACCCATCATGGTCCTAAATATTGAGTAATTAATTTGTAGCTCAATAGATATAAAAAAAGTATAATATTAAATCATTTATTGTGTAGACACTTGCATAGAAATCTCCACTCATTTTGACAAATGTATGCTATAGTGTTGCCATAGTGTAAAGAATCCTACCAATGTAGTATTTTTCTTTTGCGTTTTAATAGCTCAATTCAAATATAGAAAACACAGTCACTTCTGGCGGTCTAAAATTTGATTTTGTTGATAATTTTCTTCAGTTTTTTTTTCTAGACTTGTTTCACTTCGTTTCAGTCTCACATGTTGATGGAAAAGTCAAAGTCATGAACAAACCTCACCTATATAGCACTCTTCCGATTTGACAAGTGTGAGTAAAAACACGCTCAACAAACCCACAAATAATTATAATAAATATCACAATATTCGTTATACAACATAATTACAATAATATAGACATGTAAGAAATAAATGTACTAAATGGAAGTTTGGCCCCATCACGCGGCCGGCATGGCTCTGCCGGCAATTAATAGCTTTTTGTGGACTCCTAAACCTGAGAAGTTCATCCGAATAGTCTCTGAAACAATGTGGTTTATTTAAATAAAGTAATTTGACTAATATCTTACACAATCCCGGGTTCTTTAGGCGGGGCGTGAAACGTAATGGTAAGTAGGGTAGCCAGAGCTCACTGTACCCCTCCTCCTCCCGTCGCTTCCTAGCCTCCCCACCCCTTCCCAGCCCTCTCCCCTTCCCTTCAGGGTAGACAGCGCGTGTGTAACACCCTTAGTGTTGCACACGTTCATAGGCCACGGTGACCGCTTCCCATCAGGTGGGCCGTGTGCTTGTCTGCCACCTAAGTAGTGTAAAAAAAAATAAAAAAGGCATCTGTCTAGGCCGTCAAGGTAGGGACCGCCGTTTTGGGACGAATGGTGTCTAAAATGGCGACCAGTGCCCTCTGGACTTTAACCTAGCTTCTTACCATCCAGCGGGTTAAATCAATTGACGGACTGATTATTATACTGTTGATTCAACTCCACTATAAGGCATGCATATTGCGTATATATGCATATGCATATGCATTGCGGATGGAGAAGTTCAACATGATGGCTTTGGCTATGGCAGGCTGACGTCACGTTACATACACAAAACGAATGATTACCTACAGAGTGAATTATACATCAAGCATGTAAGTAGGCATGCTCGCTAGCGTAGGCCTCGCATAACATATGACACTGATCAAGTTAGTAACTATATTATTACGCTGATCAAACGTGAGAAGTCCATGGGTTTCAATAGGTTAACATAGAAGAAAGAACCGGTGTAAAACTAAGCCAACTTAAATGTGTCGGCTAATACGAATCTGCTTATTAAGTTTAATGACAGTTGCAGAAATTCGTGGGATGTGTCTGTTGTTACTGCCTAACCCCGGTATTATCATTATCACTTACCATCAGGTGAAATAGTGGTCAAACGGAGGCGTATAGTAGATTATAATACAAAAAACTGTCGAAATATGTTAGTAAGTTCAAGCCACTAACTAAAGTTGTTGATCTAACAAATATACAAACCAATAATGTTCTTTTTTCACTTGCCCATAAAGTAAAACAATGATTCAAGTACATATTTGTAATATATAAAAAGAAAAATTAATAAAAAGGATGAAAATAATAAAAATAAAAAACTCAAAAGAGAAATATTTTTATTTTATTTAAACGGTTTTATTTTACGTATTTATTTAAGTCACGTTTGTTCTGCAATTAGTTACACTTGTACTGGACGGAATTACACAAATAAATAAAAATGCAGTTAGAAAATAACAGTAGTTAATAACAGTAATTGAAAGTTATCGTATTTACTGTACATAACATCTTAATAACAGATAATAAATTACAATAAAATAAACATAACATAATTATTTAAATTTCCCTAGAATAGATATTCTAAAACTTAGTTATTAGTATTACAGATAAAATATTAATAAATTAATAAATAAACTTCGATTGTTACATACAAAATAGCAAAAACAGCCGAATATAAGTTTTACTATCTATGATTCCATTTTCAAAATATTAAAACAAAGCATTTTAAATCATATTTTGTTCAATCAAGGTGCACAAGCAAAAACGCGCCAAGTTTATAAAAAAATAATTTAAGAATATCACAGAGCTTCTTTCTATCATTGTTCTTTTATTTTATTTGCCGATATTATACGCGAACGGACTCAATCCGACGCTAGAAATGTTGTGTATTGCGAATATAGAATACATGAAGTTGGCCTTCGTCTCCGTCGGCATTCCGGTTGACTCGCGGTTACTAAAAAGCGTAAAACTATACATAAGATATGTGCACATTCAAACATTTGTCTATCTATGCTACATCTTAGATTATATATTGTTATTAATCCACAAAACTTGTGCAGTTTTTATGTATTGACAACAGCGACAAAGCACTATGATTGGTGACATTTCAACGGATTTTAAGCAAGGAGTATAAAATCCAGAGGTGTATGGACCTCACAATGACTACACAATGATTTCACTGGTCACTGGACCAGTGAAATCACAAGAGTTTAGTGATCAAGTCACTTTCACGATTAAGGAACTATTACTTCATATTCTATGATTCCAATATACTAAAAGCTTCTAGCCGCCCAAGTCTTGTGGATCGATACCGGATCAATTACTCGAATAATACTTTGTTCTAACAATAAGTACTTGCGTTGAAAGAAACTATTACTTCACAGAAAAAAGACCTGCAACTTTCTTGGCACATTTTCTCTATATCTATATTATACATATGATAATAAAGTGTCACAACTTCTATCCGATCAGATATTGCTTTTTCAACCGAAGCAAACTCGTTTCTATTTTTTCTGTCACCCTCTTCAACCCTAGTGTAAACGAAATTGTTGTAGAATAATGATTTATTGTAGAGAGTTGGAGGTAACTAAGGTCTAATTTATTTATAGGATTCATAGCTTAGTCCAAATTGAGTTATATTCATAAAAGCGATGGTAGCAGAATGGATAAGGACGCGGCCTCTTCTCAGAGGTATCGAGTTCGAATCCGACCAGACAGTACCAATGTGAATTTCACTTTGTGGAATTTATATATGTGCTAATCACATGATTTACCATCTGCTAATAGGTGAAGTAATAACATCGTGAGGGGAAACCTAGAAGAAATTCTAAGGACATGTCCGATCCACCAGCCCGCATTAGGCCCGCGTGTGGATTAAGGTCTAAACCATCTCAGCTCTCTCGTTAGGGGAGGGAAGACCCGTGCCCAGTAGTTGGACATAAATGGGTTGCTATCATCATCATAAAAATCCACTAATGTAAGTTGAATTCCCATTGACACTACTGTTGCCCATGAAAGAGCGCAATTCCAACTAGATTGAACCATGGCGCTAAAACTGGAACTACTAACAATCTGTCTTTAGCTGCCTGCATATAGTACGTATTTATAACCTAAATGAGTTCTATTGTACTAACTAGTAAATATACCTACATTTTGTTTATAAAATCTGTATTCTGTATACATAATATATATTAATAACATTGTGTTCTAAGTCTATGGTAATAAGGTTGAATCGGTACCTATATACTTTGTACATATTTCTACTCTGTTGAACACAACATAATTCTACAATTAATAAAACTCCCTTTGATACTTGCTAGAACACTGTGTTTTTGGCTGAAATTTGATCGGATAATAATGGTAACTTTTACAACATTATATAAATAACAATCTCTAAAATGTATATAATAAGCATCTATCTACTTAAATGTCTAAGCGTCTCATGCCGGGATGCATCACTATTTTATTAAGTACACATAACACATAGCTAGCTATTAAACTAACTAACATCTACGTTACAAAGCATTTACTATTTTATTCCAATACTAATTTGGTCCCAATTCGCTCACCACTCCATACGTACTATATTTTTATTATAGACAAAGAGGTCTGAGGAATATTGAATTTCTATATGAAAATTTAAAATATTTGGAAAACACAGATGGTTAACTTAACCAGAGGGTACGCAATGAGCTGTGCCCCTCAACGCCATCGCAAAAAAAATATATTCTAATACAGGCGTTTTATAATTCACTTACTTTTATGCATGTCACATTATTTTAATGGTCAATCAAAATTAAAGCCTGCTATAATTTCATGATATTGTTGACAAACTTAGAAGTTAACATTCCTCGACCAGTTCGTTCCTACGATGCACTACAATATCTTACGCGGAAAGTTCCCGAAGTTGGTCAATGACCGTCTGCCTGTTCCTGGCTATCCAGTCGATGTTCACCTTGGCCTTCTCGATGGCCTGTTCCACGGCCAGTTTGAACTCGTGTAGGTATTTTTCATTTTTCGTACGCCATACTAGAAACTGAGAAGAAAATTTAGATTAGATTGGTTTCGGTTTTATTTTGCACTTGGCGGGTGCACAACTATTCGTGGTAATATTAGAATGCAAGATTAGGATTATTATAAGTAGTTTCATTATGAGAAAATTATCTTTTAATAAACTAAAAATAACAACAAAAAAACCAACTTCAGCGAATCAAATTAAAATGGGACCGTGAGAAGCACCATATGAAAATGAAAATGAAAAATATTTATTGTCAATAAGAGTACAGTTTTTTAACAAAGTGTCCGTTGGCCCCACACTAGGCAAGCCTGTCCTGTGGGTGCCTCTTACGATTACACAAGTTACATTTACTTGGTCGACATTGTTACTCTTATAAAGTTACCTATCTTAATTTTTTTTTCTTTACATAAATGCGTGTGTGCATGTGTATCTGTGTGCCCATATGTGTGTATTCGTGTGTGTGTGTGTGTGTGTGTGTGTGTGTGTGTGTGTGTGTGTGTGTGTGTGTGTGTGTGTGTGTGTGTGTGTGCGTGGGTGTGTGTATATGCGTGTGTTTTGTGTTGTGATCTTAACATACGTATATATATGATATTAAACAATACGTTTTAATGCAAGTCATAACAAATTAATTTAGTAAAAGTTTTTCAGTGGCTTCATATGTCATTGTGGTAAGCCATTTTGTTACCTGTTTTTTTGCTTGTCTAACCGAGCACTTTTTAATGTTGCAGTGTCTTGCAACTTGATTGTAGACGTGATGGTCGATATACGGGGCAAAGCGTCTAGCAAATGTTGTAGTGGTTCTCGGCAAGGTAAGTCTGTATACTCTACGTCTGAGTAGATTGTCATAATCTACGGAATTGATGACAGCCTGGTGTACTATGAGGAACGATTTCAAGATAAACAACTGTCGCACGTTAAGAACCTTACTTTCGTTGTACAGCAGCGTGGTAGGATATCTAAATGGTTTTTTGTACATAGTTTTTAGTACCGATCGCTGAGCTCTTTCTAACTGTATCAAAGTCGATTTGCCAGAACCACCCCAGACACGTATGCAGTACGTAATCAATGACTGCGACAAGGCGAGATAGACTATCCTCAAAGTATCTACAGATGCTGATGTCCGAAGCAACTTCATTATATTCACCGTCTTACGGACACGACCAGACAACACGTTGATATGTTCTTTGAAGTTAAGATTTTCATTTATTATTACGCCTAGATACTTAATCCTATCTACCCTTTGAGCTATTCCACACTTGCAACTGTTCAGTGTCTTGCAGTTGTGAAGCTTAATATTAAGGGACGTGGGTGGGACTGATGCAGCGGTTTTGTGAAAGCAGATGTACTTTGTTTTGTTGGCATTTAGTGTCAGCAGATTATGTCTTAGCCATTGTTGTATTTCAGTCATGCCTGTTTCAGCTTCACAAAACGCTTTTTGCCAAGTCGATCCATGAAAGACAACGACTGTATCATCGGCGTAGCATATTATGTCTGCTTTAACACATGCGTGAATGTCATTCATGTACATTATGAAGAGCGTTGGGCCGAGCACACTTCCCTGCGGTACACCAAAATTAACCATCTGCAGTTCACTTTTGTCGTTGCCCACTCGGACGCACTGTCTTCTACCAGTCAAATAACTTTCAAACCAATTCAATGCTATGCCGCGTATTCCGAATTGAAATTCCAGTTTTTTCAGCAAGATTGGTATTGAAACTGTGTCAAAAGCTTTCGCTAAGTCCAGAAAAGCGCCTATGCTGAACTGATTCAAGTCAAGGTGGGATGACACAGTTGATGTTAAAAGTGTTACAGCTTCTTCAGTTGATTTCCCTCTTCTAAATCCGTACTGCCTGTGTGATATCAGGTTATGACTTTCTATGTATTTGACTACTCTGTTGTTAACTATCTTTTCCAATAGTTTAGAGAATACAGACAGTAAAGAAATGGGACGATAGCTGTTCGGGCAGTCTCTAGGACCGTGTTTGTAAATAGGAGTGACAGACGCAGTTTTCCAGGCTTCAGGGAACACGCCAGATTCAAGGCTCAGGTTGAAGACATCAGTCAGTGGAGGAATGATTACGTTTCTTATTTCTTTTAACAGGTCATTAGTCATTCCATCAATGCCCGGTGCTTTATTGTTCCGCAAAGATAGGATCAGGGACTCCACTTCTATTACGTCAGTTGGTTGTAGAAAGAATGAGTCAGGCAAGCCACCTCTCCTAACCTTGGCTGCGAGTGCCTCTTGACTCAGTTGAAGACCAATTAGGATCTCATTAGCCAGGTCCTGCCCCACCGTTGAAAAGTGAGTATTGCAGACATTTAAAGATTGAATCGGGCATAAGCTGTTGTTTATAGTTAGCAGCTCCCTGGGTTCTTTATTAGTTTCTGTTAGGTTACAAACACTTTTTATACACCGCCACATTTGTTTAGGGTCTTTTGCATTACTCGCAAGCAGTCTGGTGTTATAATCAGTTTTTAATTTGCGCAAGAGATTGTTGCAAAAGTTCCTGTACCGAGTGTATATTATGCGTGTGAGGGGGTCGTTTGGAGCTTTTCTGTATTTTAAGTGTAATCGATCTCTGTGTGTCATGCAACGAATAAGACCGTTAATATTAAAAACAAAATAAAATTCGCGTCTCTTTTCATCGGATATCAAAATTGAGAGTTTTAAAATTATAACACTTCAATATTATGATAGGTGGAAATAGTAGAAAATAAATGTAGCTTATATGGCAACACTATCCTACTTTTTAATTAGGTAACAGGCTGTGGTTTTTTTCTTGTATTTTTAATCTTGCAATATTTATTAGTTGCAAAAGCTTACCTCGTCGAGTTCCCTTTGTGTAGTGAACTGCTCCAGCAAGATCTTGATAAGGTGCCCGACTCTGCGCCCTTGGCCCTTGAACCTGTGAGCATGGTCACAAACATTAAAAGACTCGTAAAACGGTCAAAGTAAGTAATAAAAAGTATCTATCATTTTTCTCACGCTTGTAAAAAAAAAAAAAATATTCAACGACATTCTTACACATCGCCCCCTAGACCCAAAGTAAGCTTAGTTTAACTAGCTTGTGTTATGGGTTCTAGAATGCTGATAAACATACTTATATACTTTTTTTTGTAAATACATACTTATTATACATAGAGACACCCAGACCAATGCAAATAAACATATTCATGCATACAAATATTTGCACTGAGCGGGAATCGAACCCGCGCCTCCTCATGCTCTACCGCTACGCCACAGAGGCCGCCTTTTATTAGCTTCAATCGTATACAAAATATGTAGGTACAGTTAGCGGCAAAAGTCTATGATGATTGCACAGATTTCAAACTTAAAAATTCGAATGAAAATGCTTCATTATATTGTAACCAAAGTTTAAAGGTAGTTCAATAGACCCAACTAAAAAATTAAACATCATTTTCATTAAGAACTATGAGTTACTTTGCTCTTAACTACTGTTCAAAATCTGAAAATGATTATAGACCTTTGACGCTGACCATACTTAAATCTCTTGATATAATATTATGAAAAGTCTGACACAGCTTAAAATATAAAAATGAATGCCAGATATAAAATTGTTGCCATATTTAATAAGGAAGGGACCGGTAATGAAGGGGGCGGGTAACCACAGACAATTTATGGTATAATTTATGGCATAAGGAAGAGGGGCTTCACGGTGCTACGCCTCGACACATGGTTATGCTAATGAAATTGCGAACGATTTTCCTCCTGCGGGAAGATTGGATAGTCTGCAATATTTTTATTATTATTTTCTTGAATTACTCGATACATCGATGGTTCCATCGAATAGACGTGCAAGAGTCATTATTTTTTTTATAATTTCAAATGAGACTATAAAATAGCATTTGATTATTTATTCCACGGAAACAATATAATATTTTCTGCCACAAGAACTTTCATATTAAATTTGTGACTATATTGTAATAAATAAATACCTATTCTACGACATTCTACACAGCGCTCCCTAGACTTAAAGTAAGCTTAGTTTAATAGCTTGTGTTATGGGTTCTAGAATCATAATAAAAATATTAGGTACTTGCTGCATGCTTTCTCTGTTACACAAGAATATAAACGTATACAAACAGCAAAACGTTCGTAAAATTGTTGGTTAAACCTACAATGAAACCCGAAATTTTAAGAATTGAATGTTATTATGGCCGCGGTCTTCTGTAGGGCGGAGGTACTATCCCCGACCCACATAAACCTCATGTTGTTTTAGTCGGTTCGATCCTGCCATAACTACTTCGGATTTGACCATAGAACATTAAAATACAGTAGAAGTAGTATCTAAGTAAAAACACAAAGAAATCGTTGTCGCCAAAAACTACACTCACACAGATTTCTAATACTACTCATTGGATGTATAAATATTGTACCACAAATATAGAAAAAGTATAATTACACACCTTATTTTACTAAAACAAACTTATTTTTGATAAGTATTAATCTAATATAATATATACCCCTTCAAGTAAGCGGTTGCAGTTAAGTGTATCTACACTTAACTTTTTGGCGACGCATCCCCACCCTCTTGCTACTTCTACTCGTAGAAGTTTTACTCTGTGGATTGGACCCTAGAGCAGAGACTATAGAAGGGGAAGAGTCCTCACGTGTTGTAGATGTCCTCTATCCGGTTGTACATGAAGTCCTTGCCGACGTAGTAGCCCACGGTGGAGCGCAGGATGTTGGCGATGACGGCCCCCGCGTCCTGCCTGCGCACCTCCGACCCAGAGCTCACCGTCCACTCCAAGTACCTGTGGAGGAGGGAGGGGGGAGGTTACTTATATCACAAAGTAGGCGGGAGAGTCACATCGGCTCTTTCATAGCTGGATAAATTACAATTTTTAGGTGGGCGGGGAGTGGGATGTGTGTAGGAGGGATGAGTGGGATGGGATGCGTGTGTAGGGGGATGAGTGTGGGATGGGTTGTATGTGTAGGGGGATGAGTGTGGGATGGTATGTGTATGTAGGCCTGTAGGGGATAAGTGCGGGATGAGATGTGTGTACGGGGATGAAGGTGGGATGGGATGTGTGTGTAGGGGGATGAGTAGTGGATAGGATGTGTGTGTAGGGGGATGGGGTGTGTGTGTAGGGAGTGCATGTGAAGGAAATGCGAGAGGAGAGATAGGTGTGGGGGGGAGGGGTTTATATGTATAAGTATGTAGCGATACGTACTGCGCCAGTATCCAGACCTCCTTGGTGCAGGTGAGCGCCTGCAGCAGCGCGTCTCTGGCGGAGGCCACGTTGGCGTGACGCTCGCGCGCGAGGGCGAAGCGCCACTGCAGCACCGAGCCGCGCGACACGCCCACGCAGTACACCGTGCGACGCAGGTCCAGTGGGATGCTGGGGGGGGGGGGGGGGGCATAAGTCTCTATGAGCTCACACATTCCAATAAATTTCGAAATTCATAGGACTAAATGAATTTTGAAATATATGTACCTATGGAGTAGAAAGACCATGTTGCGTCGACCGCAAATAATTGGGACAAGGGCAGGTGATAATGATGACAATTTCTTATTATTATTATTATTATTTATATACAATATTCATTACTTTGCTCAAAAACAAAATTTTGAAATCCGAAAAGTAATCATCAAATTTTTCATGCTGACTATACCAAAATGGTGACATAATAGCAGAGGTAACAAACTCACGGGTTGTGCTGGTCAGGGTCGGGAGTATCCATCCACTGCTGGAACAGCTCCACGGCGTTCTCCTCACAGCCCGGCACCTTCATACGACACGCCCACGCGCTCGTAGTCACCTGTCCGATGATTTGTTGATCATGAGAACTCTCGTAATCGCGATGCAGGATTAGTTGTTGCGAAGTAGTTAAGTTTGTTTCAACTAGATGGCACTTTTGTAAATTTAGATTACCGCTTTGTATTACACTATATTATGGTGGATTCATATCTGTAGAAAAATTATTCATAATCGCGATGTAGGATTACTTGTTGTGAAATAGTTTGCCTTAATTTAACTAGATGGCACTATTATTAATTAAGACTACCGCTTTGTACTATAATAATGGTAGGTTCATTAAAAAGTTAGTATGTCTGTAGTAAATTAATTACAACCTATCTATAGGGTCATTGATTATCAATCCACGCAAGTTTATTTAGTTTAGACGCAAAAAGACTAATTCTCTACAACCCTAAATCTCAAAATGGCAAATTTTCAAAATTGGTAATTCTCAGACATAACTTATGCTGAATTTTTTTTGTATCAGTTATATCAAAATGACTTCACCTCGTCTGATGGAAAGCTAAAGACAAAGTCTCAGGATCACTACAGGGTCACTACTACATACAACGATAGTAGCATAATGGTGGCCCTCAGCTTGACGGTCTCATCAAATGCTTTTTCACGCCCCGCTTAAAGGACCCGGGACTATACTTAGAAGGAAGGAAACATGTGATGGTAATTCTGTAATAGGTTAAGAAGATATAGAAAACTTCGCCGAGGAATCAAACTCACTTACCTGCAGCTTAACACTGTTCAAATCTTGTCCATTGACGATCTTTTTGATGGCCAGCCCCCCCGCCTTCTCGTACGTCTCCCCGATGAGTTTCCGCATGAACTTCTGGAAGGCTCCATAGTCCGGGCTGCGTTTAACGACATTCTCGATCTTGGCCAAGGCCTTGAGGGCCGTGTTGATGGGCAGGTAGTCCCGCTCTCGCTGTAGGTATGTGGCCATGCTATGGACGAAGTTTCGAATAAATACTTGCATATAATAGGGATGACGAATAATTTTTTTTTATTAATGAAAAATTATCATGTTTTAGAGTAGACCGGGCTACCCCGGTACGTATGATGTAAGTTACCCCAGGAACATGGAGTAGACCGTGCTACCCCGGTACGTATAATGTAAGTTACTCCATGACCATGGAGTAGACCGGGCTACCCCGGTACGTATGATGTAAGTTATCCCAGGATCTTGAAGTAGTTCAGGTTACCCCGGTTTGTATCTTGCAAGTTACCCAAGGTTACCTCGGTATGTTTGATAAGTAGTCCGCGTTACCCCGGTATGTTTGATGTAGTTACCCCAGGGCGGTGGCGTAGTCCAGGTGGTTGGTCCAGGCGAGCGCGAACACGTCGGCCATGAGCTGCACGCGCCCCAGCACAGGCACGTGGCGGAGCCCCGGCCCGCGCAGCGCCGCCGACAGCAGCTCCCAGTTGCGCCGGTCATAGTTCACTCGGTACAGCGCTGGGGGGGGGGGGACATGATGGTTTTGTAGCTATGTTGTGCTAACGGCTTTTGCCTTTAGCTAGTAAGGTGCTTACGACTTTTGCTTGTAGCTAATAGGGTGCTTACGACTTTTGCCTCTAGCCTCTAGCTTATAAGGTGCTTACGGCTTTTGCCTCTAGCTAGTAAGGTGCTTACGATTTTTACCTCTAGTTAGTAGGGTGCTTACAGCTTTTGCCTCTGGCTAGTAGGATATTACGGCTTCTGTTTCTAGCTAGTAGGGTGCCTACAGCTTTTGCCGGTAGGTAGTAAGGTGCTTACGACTTTTGCCTGTAGCTAGTAGGGTGCTTACGAATTTTCCTTCAGCAAACATCGAGAGAAGGTGTAAATTCATAGTTTTTTTTACAAACTTGGGTGGCAGATAAGCACACGACCCGTTCATCGTGGCCTATGAACGTGTGCAACGGGATCGATACTTCACACGGATGGAGGAACTCACCGATCATGTCATGGTTGAACAGCACCCACTGGTTGGGGTCGGAGCCGTGCTCGTAGCGCTGCAGCTGCTCCCCCCCCTCATGCGCCGCCAGCCACTGCAGCGGCCCCCGGGGGCTCCCCGCGTCCGCCTCGCACGCCACCGACAGGGGCACCCACCATGACGCGCCCGTCACGCCCTTCGAGCTCAGCGAGAAGTAGCGCTTCTGTACCGGGGGGGGGGGACATTACATACAGATAAGTATAAGGCTACCAAAGAACGTACACATAAAACTACAAATCCGCCCAATATACTAAAGACAAAGATTTTTTTATACTACTTAGGTAGCAAACAGACATGTGCAACATTAAAGGACCGACCTTGGAGGGAGAGCTCTTGGGTAATTGGGGGGGGGGGGGGGGGATTGTGAGATCTGGGTATTGAGTTATCAACACCTTTTCAACTATGGAGATTTGATGTAGGTTCAAAGGTAATAGGGGTACGAGAGAAATGACTCCTGCGTCTATAGACCCAAGACGGTGTGCGGTTTTGGTCGATTAAAGTTCGATATATACCAAACCAAACTGGGGGGAGGGGGTGATTTTTGAGGATTCCTACATGAACAAAAGGGCACAAAGATAGTAGGTTGGTCTTTCGGAGTCCCTTTTTTTTCGTGCGGGAATTCTCAAAAATCCCCCCTCCCCCCATCGGACTTGAACCAACTAAAACCACTTGCCATCTAGCGTCTTCTAACACCAGGGCGTAAGGTAACCCATAGAACATTTCCCTCGCACCCCGGCTGATCTTTCGGAGTCCCTGTGACTTACTTGAGAGATGGTAAGTGACTTATCCGTGTAGTCCCTGGTGACGGTCAGTATGGGGTACCCCGTCTGCGTGGTCCACGTGTCCATGATCTCCTTGACGGTGACGTTGCGGGAGAGCGCCCCGTACTCCTGGCTCACGGCCGTTAGCTCCCGCCAGAGGTCGTCCTGTTCCGCGTTACTGTACGAGTACTTCACGAGGTAACTGTTGAAGAAGGTGATTTTCGTTTATAGGACTAGATGGCGCTAGGTATGTGTATAGCGCCATCTAGCGACAGCAAGTTAAACTACTTCGATACTAATACTTCAAATCGATCTTGGTGGTCGTTTCAGAAGGCGTGATTTCAACTCGAATACAAGAAAAATTAAAATAAAAACTGCTGTTTGATACGATCTGTCAAAATATAATCTATATAATATAATAAAATATATAATAGTGAGTTCAACAAACTTTAGAATCACCTGTAGGTTGATTCATTTCCAATTAAATTTCGAAAATTAATAACTATGTTCCCGCCGGTAAGTAGTAGCCAAAGCTCAACCCCCCCCCCCCCTCCAATACCCCTATCCCCCAAATCCCCCATCTCCTCAATCCCACCTCCAACCCTCTTGAAACTCCTCAACCCCCCCCCCTCCCCTCACCAGGGCCGGTAGCGCGAGTGTGACACCCCAACCCCTAATGTTGCATAAAATGTACCTATCTTAATATATATGAATCTCGTGTCACAATGTTTGTCCTCAATGGACTCCTAAACCACTTAACCGATTATAATAAAATTCGCACACCATGTGCAGTTCGATCCAACTTGAGAGATAGGATAGTTTTTGAAACGGATTTCGACATCCAAGCGGGCGGAGCCGCGGGCAACAGCTAGTATATGTATAAAAAACTTACTTTTTGATGGCCTTCCTAAACACCTCGTCGCCGAGGAACATGGTCATCATCCTGATGAGGGTAGACCCTTTCCTGTAGGAGATCTCGTCGAAGATTTCCTGGATACGCTTCGGGTCATCAAGAGGCACGGACACCTGGAACGACAACGTCAATTTAAAAATGGTAGGTAGGTAGGCGCACGGCCCACCTGATGGGAAGCGGTCGCCGTGGCATATGGACGTGTGCGATACTAGAGGCGCTGCCGACCCTGGAGGGAGGGTGGGATCGGGTGGAGAATGATAGTAGATAGTAGAGAAATGGATAGTGGATAGTAAAAATAGATAGCAGACGTAGATAGTAAACAGTAGTAGTAGATAGTAGAGGTAGATAATAGAAAATAGAATTAAACTTTTTTTTTAGAACTAAACTTTAAAAAAAAAAAAATAGAAATTAGAATTAAAACGGCCCGTACCCTCTGGACTTTGCCCTTGCTTCTTACCATCCAGCGGGGTAAAGTCAATAGACGGACAGAATATAAAAAAAAAAAAAAATAGACGAAGTAGATAGTAGATAATAAAAGCACATAGCAAATAATAGACAGTAGATAGCAGGTAGTAGAAGCATATAGCAAATAATAGTCAGTAGATAGTAGAAAATAGAAGAAGTAGATAGGCAGACTGATAGGAGGCGCGATGATGCAATAGGGGAGCTGGTGCTGGGCAGTGTTGCCACTATAATTTTTATTTATCCTTTTTTTTTCTTTCTGATTTTGTGAAGCTTGTTTGTTTTTTTTTTATACTACTTAGGTGGCAGACTAGCACACGGCCCACCTGATGGGAAATGGTCACCGTGGCCTATGAACATGTGCAACACTAAGGGTGTCACACACCCGCTGCCTGCCCTGAAGGGAAAAGGGGAGGGCTGGGAAGGGGTGGGGAGGATAGGAAGGGATGGGAGGAGGAGGGGTACAGTGAGCTCTGGCTATCCTACTTACCGGCGGAAACACAAAACGATGGTTATTATGGCCGCGGTGTTCTGTAGGGCGGACTACCCAGTCGGACAGCTCATTTCGGACGGGAGATACCGTCGTATCTTACCTTGTTCCTTTGTTCTATAAATTGCCCGAATGTAATGTTTTGTGTGCTGCAGTGGCCGACATAAATGTTCTTTTCTTTCTTTCTTCTTCTTCTTTCTTTCTAGATAGCAGATAGTAGAAGTAGATAGTAGAAACAGATGGTAGATAGTCAGCCCATATAAATATATAGTAGTACCTCGTAGTAATAATTGCCTGATAAAACAACCATTCCTTTCACCACAACCCACTACAGCAGCAGAGCATACTCCACAGCAGGTGCTGAGTACTGACCGGGTGCGAGGACTCCAGCGCGTCGAGGGCGAGGACGCTGAGCATGTTGTCCACTGCGTAGCTCCTGTCGGCGCGCCAGGAGGGCTCCACCTGGTTGACGGCTGCGGACGCCGCGAAGGTGGCGAAGCCCTCGTTGAGCCACAGGTCCGACCACCACTTCATCGTCACCAGGTTGCCGAACCACTGGTGGGCTAGCTCGTGGGCTATCACCTGGGGGAGAAGGAGGAAAAAGGGGTATATTTATGACTAGTTGTTGCCGGCGTGGAATTTTGGTAAATATGAACATCAGAAACGGGACAAAAAAGTAAGAAATTTCAAACTGTCATCTTTTGTCCCTTTTTTACCGACTTCAAAAAAGGAGGAGGTTGTCAATTCGAATGTATTTTTTTATGTTTATTAGATACTTTAGAACTTTCAAGTGGGTCACCCCGTCAGCCATCAGGGGTGGTTAGGTATGTCAGAATCAAACTGATTAACACCGCACGCCGTCTTGGGTCTCAAATATAGGCATTTCTTTCGCACCCCAGCTGACCCCGGGACATCTACGCTTTTTAGATGACCCCCTTGACCCCCCGAAACGAGGGGGGGTGGGCAGAACAACCAAAAATAACAAACAGTTACCTCAGCAACTCTTTCTTTGTTCAAGAACGAGGATTGCTTCTCATCGTACAGCAGGTCTGTCTCCCTGTAGGTGATGAGGCCCCAGTTCTCCATGGCTCCAGAAGCGAAATCGGGTATGGCGATCATGTCTTGCTTCGGGAGGGGGAACGACACGTTGAACCAGTGCTCGAAGTATGTAAGAGCTTTCGGACCAGTGATTGAGGCGTAGGCCGTCTGAAAAAAAAATATGAACCATAATTTCTGAGTCTGTGTTTCCGGAAATCTATAACTCTTTAAGTGTCGAGTGAACATGTTACTTCTAGGCAAGCGTGCTCCATCGTCAACCACAAATGAGATGGTGGTGAAATCAGCTGACTAAAGAGCCTTTTTTCCGTGCGGAAATCCTCATGGATGCCCACCTGGCGGCCAGCGGGGCAGGTTATGTCGGACTCTTACCGACTAAAACCGCACGCCGTCTAGGGTCTTCTGTGATCGTGTGTGTGTGCTATGCCTCACAGCCGTACAAAAATACAGGCCGGTTAGTACCTACTTTTATAAACCTGCCCTCGAAAGTTAACCGGTATTTCAGGGTCACAATCAACACCATCCATGTTTCGAACACCATAGATCTTTGCTGCCCAAGCCAACCTGTCCTGCGAGGAAGTACACCAGCTGATTGACAGATAGACGGCAGTAACTTCCGCAAAAGTCGAGTGAACCAAATCTACTGTTAAAAGAGTAAAAGACTTTTGGCTACAATCGGGCATATATTATGATGAATTAACACTGCAGCAGCAATGCGTGCCTTGAAGTCGCAGTCGCGTAAACCAGGTCAATATGCTCGATGTGGCAATGTAAGACCTGTATAGTTCAACGTTCTTAACGGCTAAATATAATTAATAAAGCTAGTCACGAAAGCTTTTGGGTTCTCACCTGATCGCTTGCATCAGTTCTGGACCATATCCTGAATTTAGTGGTGGACAGGTCAGCTGGACTCTCCGTGTAGGAGAAACGGGAGATGACGAAGGCCACCAGGTACGTTGACATCGGGACCGACTTCTCGTATGTTTCCCAAATGAAATCTGACTTAGCTTTCCTGTAATATTATTGACATTATGATGGCTAGAATGGCAAAAAAAAAAAAATTCTAGGAAATATTTTATAGGTATGCGGATTTTGCCCAATCTTTATGAAGTCCAGAGGGTACGGGCCGCCATTTTAGACACTATTCGTCCCAAAACGGCGAAGTACTGCATTGGTGGGATTTGCAATATTTTGTTACTGTCATTTTTGTAATTTGTATTTTTCTTAAAAGATTAAGTAGGTATTTAGGTAGGTACTAATAATCGAATTGTAAGATTATACTTACTTGAAGGACTGCTCCATTGACGTCCAAGGGAAATACTCTTCAAGGATACTGAAAGCAATAATTAATTAGAAAATACTTCGTCATAATTATATTCACTCCTGAACTTACACAAAATAACTTGATACAATTTGATAGCACAAACTTGCGTGTACCACCGTGCACCTTGCGAAAAACCCTCCATAGTAATCCAACCTCGGTTGGATTGCGTTCAGGGTTCAGCAGGTGCATAGGGGTGATGGTTGTCGCAGCACTTGTGGGACCAGTGGGTATTGGCGCCAGTCTAGACCAATATATCTGCGGTTTTTCACGCAGTGCTGCGACGATATTGACCTCTTCTTTATTGAGGCCGTCAAGTTGGGGGCCACCACTATGTCACTGTCGGTGTATTGTAATGGAGACCCCTAAACTTCACCTTTAGCTTACCATTAGGCGAGGTGAAGTCATATTGACGTGACCGACATAAAAAAGCATCTGTCAAGGCCGTCTGGGTAGAGGTCACCATTCTATGGGCATCCCTTGGGAATGGTGACCACCACTATAAGGACTACACCTCAGCTTACCATCAGGCAAGGTGAAGTCACATTAACGCGACCGATATAAAAAAAATAGTAGGATTTTGGCGCTGCATGAGTACTTACTTATTGGCGGTTGAGGTAGCCTGAGGCATGTTGGAGATGGCGCTGTAGTCTTTATGGTGTCCTATGGTGATCGTGAATGTCGCTTTGTACATGGGCTCGTCGAAGCAGGGGAATCCCTTCCGAGCTGAGATAGCTTCGAACTGAGTCGCTATAAGGTACCTGTGGATAGGCAAATGTGTGACTTGAAGGCATGATTTGCTATGCTTTTACACAGCGCTACATAGCTTAACTAGTTTATGGATTCTAGAATGCAGATACACCAATCTGTATAAGTATACAGGGTCTCCCGTAATGAATGGATAAACCGTAAACTGGAGTTGCTCCGGATGTGAGGCTATAAGAAAATCATATCATTTTGCTAGGGTTGTCAACCATATGGTAATGGCATAGACTTTTATACTTTTTTAGTAATTTCTCTACTTTTTTTATTAATTCCGTAGCCATTTCTTCAAATTTAAGTATTTTCGTGAAATTTTTTTTGTATTATACTCTTGAAGACGTGTATCGTTCACTTTTAATATGGTTTTAGGTGTTCTTAACGTTAAACGTTAATAAAATGGTCATTTTAAGAGAATTTTTTAATTTTCTTTTCTTAACATCAACTTTTGATCATCTACTGTGAAAAAAAAAAGTACGGTGCTATAGCTGCCCATGATCTTAATAAATTGTCTAGTATGTGTAGTTTCTAAAAAGGTATAACAATGTGTACTTTTAAAGCAACATTATGTTACTAGGAGCAAGAACGTTTATCAAGGTCAAAATTTAGATTTTTCAAGTAATGTTAAAAATAGTTGTAAAACTCGTCAGACGAAGTACTAGAAATAGTCGAAGAGGACCCTGGTACGTCCATAAGTGCTATTTCACGGCACACAGGTATACCTAAAACATCTGTACACAGAATTTTAAAGAGGCATGAATTGTATCCCTATCATTACCAAGGGCCGGCTATAGTAAATCTACATTCTCTGAACCTTTTTCCCAACTCAGTTGAGGTCGGCTTTCCAGTCTAACTGTGATGCGGCTGAACCTCGATATTTTCCGTGGAGCGACTGCCATCTGACCTCCACAACCAATGGTCATTATGACCAATGGCGATATCGAAGTTCCAAGTTAGACTGGTTGGACTTTTGTGGGCTCCAACTACCAGTAACGACTGCCATAGATGTTTGTATGGCAACCGGGACCGACGGCTATAGTAAATGCGGATATGTATTTTAAGAAACACATTACCTGGATTGCTAGAAAACGTTCCACAAGAAATACGAAACCAAATGTGGCTACAAAATGATGGATGTCCAGCTCCTTACGCTGTTCGTTTCAGACAGCATTTAAACGAGACGTATCCTGATAGATGGATAGGACGGCTGGGCCCAATTTTATGGCCTCCACGCTCGCCAGACCTAAACCCTTTGGATTTTTTTACTGGGGCTGTATTAAGGAGAAGGTTTACAGCGAAGCAATAGGTTCTGTGGAAGAATTGCGTACGCGCATTCAAGTAGCAGCTCGTAAAATTGAAGAAGCTGGCTATGCGCGTCGGATTAAAAGATCTTTTATTAGGCGTTGCCGAGCATGCATTGCTGCCGGCGGAAGACATTTTGAACATTTAGTTTAAGTTTTTCATTAAATTCTTTTTTTTTAAACAACTTGGTTTCATTCTGAATATCCTAGTTAGTGGCCTGTTAGTTTTTTTGTAAAGTATCTTGATAGAATAAAATCATTAAGACGAGTTTTACAACTATTTTTAACATTACTTGAAAAATCTAAATTTTGACCTTGATAAACGTTCTTGCTCCTAGTAACATAATGTTGCTTTAAAAGTACACATTGTTATACCTTTTTAGAAACTACACATACTAGACAATTTATTAAGATCATGGGCAGCTATAGCACCGTACTTTTTTTTTTCACAGTAGATGATCAAAAGTTGAAGTTAAGAAAAAAAAATTAAAAAATTCTCTTAAAATGACTATTTTATTAACGTTTAGCGTTAAGGACACCTAAAATCATATTAAAAGTGAATGATACCCGTCTTTAAGAGTATAATACAAAAGAAATTTCACGAAAATACTTAAATTTGAAGAAATGGCTACGGAATTAATAAAAAAAGTAGAGAAATTACTAAAAAAGTATAAAAGTCTATGCCATTACCATATGGTTGACAACCCTAGCAAAATGATATGATTTTCTTATAGCCTCACATCCGGAGCAACTCCAGTTTACGGTTTATCCATTCATTACGGGAGACCCTGTATATTTTTTTAAATACGTTTTATATACTAGCTGTGCTCGCAACTTTACCGGATTTAGAACTACTGAATTTTTTTTCGTAAGTAAATCTTTTTCCAAAATCAAAGTAGCCTATGTTACGCCTTATAAAATTATTCTCTGTCAGCGAAAATACCATCAAAATCGGCTCAGTCGTTTCAAACAGCCAGGCAGACAAAATTTCAAAAATTGCATTTTTTATATTTTCTACGGAGGCGGCAGACAAGCACACGGCCCACCTGATGGGAATACCAAAAAAAAAGAGAAATACCTACTACCTATTGGCAAAATACAATTATATTTATTCGCCTCCGAAATTCAAGGGCAAAAAATAATAAAATATAAATACATTTTTATAGTTTTAGTCCGCCATGTTTGTTGTGTTGCAAGAAAGTGTTTATTTAGTTAGATTCCGCCCATAATACGAGGCAATATTATAAGAATGAATAGTGAAAAATGAAAATTACATTGCCTAGCTATTTTTCTAAGTAGTGTACAATTATCGGGCCCAAGGTCCATACATTTGTGAAACATATCCTTTCCCGTCAACTATCATAATGTTTACTTAAAATATATTATATAAAAACACAACTACTTACTCTGTAGCTTTAGTTTGTTTGTTGACGTAAGTACTAATATACACTCCATCCAACCCTGGCTTCAGGTTTCCATAGAACGGTATGATGACGGTGTAGTTCTCTCCCGCGTTCATGGTGCCGCTCATGGAAATGGTCAGCAGGTCGTAGCTGTCGTTGACCTTGGTCCCCCTGGGCTTGAGGTCCTGAGGGCCCCTGATGACGATCATGTCCTCAGGGACCAAGAAGTCCTTAGCGTGGAGTACTATTTTGTCGGTGGTTTTTCTGACATGTAACTAGAAAGAGAGATGTATTCATTAACATTTTTCTTTTTACTTTTTTTTTGCTTTTGGTACCGGCCCACACTGATGGAATGCGGTTACCGTGGTCTATAGACGCTTGCTGACCCTGCAAAAACCTTCTAATGCCCTTCTTGAAGAACCCCATATTGTAGCCGCCAGGGAAAACCACTGCAGGGAGATCGTTCCACGGTCTAAGCGTGCGCGGAATGAAATTTCTTTCAAACCTTACAGTACGCACTGCAGGCGGATGCAACGTGTGGGGATGAATTCCCTGCCTGTGGCGAGCGGTGCGATGATAGAAAGTGGCTGTAGGCATCATATCAAATAATTTTTAGTTTCTCCTGTATTACGAGTTCAAGACCGTCCTATTAGTTGACATTACCGGCCTAAACCTTGACCCTAAATTTCACATCGAACATTTTTACGGTCACGGTACATTACTTACCTAATGGCGGAACCACACTTCGCTTTTCGCTATTCGAAAGAAGAAAGAAAGAAAGAAAAATATTTTCATTTCGTAACTAGAGTCTAATGTTTTAATATTTGCATGCCACGAATAATGGTGAAATGTGTCTAATGCTCATATATGTATATAATATTTGTCACCTTTGTCAAACCACATTTTTAGCAAATAAATCATATTATTATTCAGCTTGGCTTGCATATACAAAAATATACACAGCTTATCAAATAAGAAATTACAACATTTTGCATATTTAACAATGGCAATGTATCAAAAATAGCTAAGCAGAATAAAGGAGTATTCACGTGATTTCGTTGTATATACGTGAATAATTTATTCACGTGTATTCAACGAAGTGGGGAAGGCCTATTCGTGTATATTTGCTCGCACGAATATTCGCCTTAGTCGCTCTTATAATGAAGAATTGTGAAGGGCTTGGTCGTCTATAAGAATTTCGTCGAATTCAAAATTCATTTAATTATTTTTTGTCACAGCTAGATAGAAGATGTTGTCACAATCATGTCGAATAGCGAAGTGTGGTTCCGCCATAATAGTTACATACTTTTTATCAACTAGTTACTCAATCGATTTCCATCGTTACATTACCGATGCTGTGGTAACGTTATTACAAACTATTTATTTTTACATTGTGTTTAAGTTTTACGACGCTTTGTTATCTGTCTACGTCACTTGACTTATTAGATATTTTATCGATATTCGTTATTGGCAAGTTCGTTGCGAAAATGATTTGTTTGCACTCTACAAGGTTAGGTACGTAGTTTATACAATAGCGAATAGAGAAGTGTGGTTCCTACTGAGTTTTTTTTTTAAGTGAAACTGTTTTAAATTGTATTGTCTTCAGAACTAAAGATTTCTGCCAAATATCAGAACAATCCAACAACTGGAAGGGGGTTAAATTTATTACCTACTAGATTTGATGCAAACAAACAGGTCAAGTTAAATAAAATCCTTTAATAACGCTTTTCATCAGGTGGGCGGTGTGCTTATCTGCCACCTAAGAGCTTATCTGCCATTGTTTCTCGATGTTCTCCTAGAAGAAATTCTAAGGACTTGTCCGATCCACCAACCCGCAATAGGCCAGCGTGTGTGGATTAAGGTCTGAACCTTCTCAGCTCTCTCGTTAGGGGAGAGAAGACCCGTGCCCAGCAGTGGGACATAAATAGGTTGCTATTATGTATGTATGGAATCCATATGCTATCTAAAGATAGATCTAATCTGTCTCCTTCAGAAGACAAGTTCTACTACAAGTAATACCATGACCTAGATCTCAGTGTCTAACCATGTAGGTTTATAACCTGTATGTAATCTAGAATAACAGTTCTAGATTGAGCTTAACTTATTTTTTTTTTACTACGTAGGTGGCAGACAAGCACACGGCTGACCTGACGGGAAGCGGTCACCGTGGCCTATGGACGTGTGCAACACTAAGGGTGTCACGCGCTGCCTACCCTGAAGGGAAGGGGGGAGGGCTAGGAAGGGGTTGGGATGTTAAGAAGGGGTGGGGGGAGGGGTACAGTGAGCTCTGGCTACCCTCTACTTACCGGCGCGAACACAGTACAATGGTTATTATGGCCGCGGTGTTCTGTAGGGCGGAGGTACTACCCCAGTCGGATCAGCTTATTTCGGACGGGAGATACCGTCGTGACCTTCTTGGAAAAACTAAATAAGAGTGCCTGCCTGAGTCTGTATTTCCGGAAAGCTACAACCTGGGAGTCTTCAAGTCTAGAATGAACAGGTTACTTCTAGGCACGCGTGCTCCACTGTCGACCACATCATCACTTACCAACAGGTGAGATTGTGGTCAAAAGCGAGCCTATAACGAATAAAAAAAAACAATAACGATGCTTTTTAATATACTACTAAAGTGGCAAACAAGTAAATAGACTACTATTAGTAGTGTGGCAATTGGCAGTTTTAGTACCTAAGTACTTATTAAAACTATACATAAGGCAAATGCGAATTTAAAAATCTATGAAAGGTTAAACACCATAAAGTATGATGGTTAAAGAGGAAAACCGTGTAATAAGTTTATCATTCGGGCCGTGCGCGTACACAACATAGCGAATAACAATTAAAATACTGCTCATAGTCATGTTGTAGTAAAACCTGATAAAAATGTGACATTGTTTTTTTTTAGGTGGCAGACAAGCGCACGTTCACCTGATGGGATGCGGTTACCGTGGCCTATGGGAGATATTAAAAAACTATTGAGAGCACTAAAAAGAAAAATAATTACAAAAAGGAACCATCTCGTTGCGCGCCTCCCCTTTTTTCTCTTATTTCCCTTTCCTTATTAATGAAAAGAAAAAACCTATATTCATTTTTTTTATAGGACACGTCAATTTGAATTCACCTCGCCTAATGGTAAGCTGAAGGTAAAGTCTCAGGAAAGAGGATCACCATTACATACACGTACCATGTTAACAATTGGTGGCTAAGCTTGACGGCCTCATCAAAAGAGGATTGTCGTCGCAGCACCGAGTGACACCCACCAGTCCCACTAGTGCTGCGACCACAATCCCCCCTGCCCGGCTATGCAATTGCTGACCCCTGAACGCAATCCAACCGAGATTGGATTACTATGGAGGGGTTTTTGCAATCGTGCACGGTGGTACCTACCCAGGCCTCGATTCTGCTAAAGGCAAACCACTGTAATGCCACTGACACTCTAAAAAATGACATTTAATTGTGGACTTAATTGTTATCAGGTTAAGGTCTAAATTCAAATGATATTTTGTAGAGCGAATGAAAAAGTTAAATGATTTCTTTTCATTTGATTTTAGACTTTAAATGTATAACGGTAAAGTCTACAATTAAATAGCATTTTTAGAGTGTCAGTGGTATGTCAGTGGTTTGTCTTTAGCAGAATCGAGGCCCCAGCCGAATTTTGTGACCAATTTGTGGCATCAAATTTCTACCACCAGTAAAATATCCTATCTGGTTGTCAATTGAACGGCTCCTCTACTAATCATAAACTTATAAAGATAATACGTTATTGGTAAAGTTAAACAAATCCAAATTTCCAAGTGTGCCTACAACATTACTGCAAAGTTATTGGTCGTTTAGGTGAAGGTGAACATCCAACAACATAATCACAGACAACACAATATCACGTTAAATACCACATCGTAAGGGCATTGTAAGGGCTCTTACACATAAACACAACGGTATCTTTCGTCCGAATTGAGCTGTCCGACTGTGGTAGTACCTACCTCCGCCCTACAGAACACCGCGGCCATAATAACCATCGTGTTTTGTTCCCCAAGGCAAGTAGGGAAGCCAGAGCTCACTGGAGGGATTCTGTATCAGCGGGGACACCAGTCTCTTGCGTTGTCAGCCCAGAAACTCTCTCAACGTTCCCCCCCTTTCTCCCTCCCAATCCCCGCAACCCCTCCAGGGTTGGCAGCGTGAGTGTGATTCTCCTCCTAACACAAGTAATTCAGCCTAGCTCAATGGGGTTAGGGGAGTATTAGTAATTTTGTTTAAACGGGAAAAGCAGTCACCGTGGCATATACATGTGCAACATCAGAGTTGTCACACTCGCGCTGCAGACCCTAAAGGGGAGTTGAGGAGTTTGGGCGGGAATAGAGGAGGGAATTGGGGAGATGGGGTGGACGGTTGTGAACTCTCTGGCTACCCTACTTACCGGCGGGAACACAACACAGTGGTTATTATGGCCGCAGTCTTCTGTAGGACGGAGGTACTACCCCAGTCGGCTCAGTTCGGACGAGAGATACCGTCATGTCCTACCTCCTTAAAAAAACTCCATTATTTATTGTTAAAAAAGAAACTTCATCTCGACTTTATATTCCGTAGGAAGACATGTGTTCCGTATTTTAACGGGACATCCCATTAAACCACACGTCTGTGCATCGAACCCACACTATTTATAGATCTAATACACATCACTGATAGATTTAATGACAAGCTTAGCATAATAGAATATAAATGTTTTATTCATGGAGATCCATTCGATTCGTGGAGCAATACAGGTCTACGACCTCATGGGAGAATTGTCCAAATACACCCACGTCTAGTTGGTTACATACTAGCTGTACCGTGACTTCGTCTGCATGGACTTAGCTAATTACAACCCTGGTATAAGTTGTAATTTTTTGCACGGAACCCTCATTATTTTTACGAATTAAAATTAGCATAAATTACGTCTTATAACATCAGCTATCTGCATGTGAAAGTCCCGTCAAAATCAGTGCAACTATTTTAGAGATTAGCCAAGTCAAACATACAGCAAGATAGACAAAAGTTTTAAAAGAGGTATTTTTACCCGACTGCCGAAGAAAGGAGGGTAATTGTTGTAAGGACTTATAAAAACCAATTATTTTAACGATACGAACAGACACTCCAATTTTATTTACTTGTATGGATAGATGAAATTTTTGGTTCTATCAGACATACCTATAAAAGAAACGGGAACCTAATCTTACACCACGGTAATGGATACCCGAGACTGCGTGCGGTTTTAGTCAGTTCAAGTTAGACATTAATAGTTAGGCAGGTAGCATATACCAATAATAAACACGTTTATAGAGGTATATTGTTCTATGGTAGGTAACTAGAATATCCATATTAAAAAAGAATATCGACCAAAGCTAAACAGACCGTTATGCCTAAACATTCCATAGACAAACAAGACTATTTTTATGCAAATACACTTGACCGTTACGGCCGACTGTTGGGTAACTGTCAGGAGCATTGTTTATGGTCAAAAGCTTTCTTTTTCGAGTATCTAATGAATGCTTATGACCGTGTTCTATGCTATTGATCTATTTTGTATTCGTGTCTGCAGTGTTGATATGCTTGGACCACTGAACAGAGAAATATTATGTTGCCCTGTTTTATGTTTTGGACC
This sequence comes from Lithosia quadra, assembly GCA_963576445.1. Classification (NCBI taxonomy): domain Eukaryota; kingdom Metazoa; phylum Arthropoda; class Insecta; order Lepidoptera; family Erebidae; genus Lithosia; species Lithosia quadra. Next base: position 772,392 of record OY754895.1, read on the forward strand.
TAGGATCATGAATATTTAAGATGAAAGTCATACTTTACTTAGAGCGATGGTAGGTGAAAGGATAAGCGGCCTTTTCTCAGAGGTATCAAGTTCGAATCCGGCCGGACAGTACCAATTTTAATTTCACTTTGTGGAATTTATAATTATGTGCTAATCATCGAATTCGATTAGATCATGGTTTCAAAATTGTAATAATGTACTATGGTTTCAAAATTGTAATAAAATTCTTGGAATAATGTACTTAAAGTGCATTATTCCAATAATTTTATTGACTGAGAACACATATTGAATCGATGAAATGCAATGAGTAGGTAATCTATCCTGAGTTATAACCTAAAAGTAATCTGCTGACGGTGAAGGAAAAACATCGTGAGGAAACCCACATGTCCTAGAAGAAATTCTAAGGACATGTCCGATCCACCAACCCGCATTAGGCCAGCGTGTGTGGATTAAGGTCTAAATCCTCTCAGCTCTCTCGTTAGAGGAGAGGAGACCCGTGGCCAGCAGTGGGACATAAATGGGCTGCTATATCCTGGGAAGTTACCTGAATTTCCACGACTCCATAGAAGCTGTAGTTAGTGCGTGGGTCGAGATCAAAAGTGTACTTTAAGTTGTAGTGATGTGGCGCCAGGTCTCCTGGTAGAAGGTACTCCGCCAGCGCCCCCTGCACCACACACCACACCGCCACCAGCCAAACGTGTACCCAACGCATTTTTGACCCTGGGAAAAAGAAATAGGAGTTAGATTTGTGTGCATGGCACTCTTTTGGACAGCGTATGACCTTTATGGCGTAACGGTAAGATAAAAAGGGTATACGATTATGTGATTCAATAAATTGCAGTGAATAAAATCGATCCCAACACTAGATGCGGTAAAATGTAAACGTTTTTGTTGAGCAAAGTCAAAGTCAAAGTCAAAATTCATTTTTTATTCTGTATTATAGGCCATTACATTATATGCGGAACTTACAAAACGTCAAAATTAAAAATATTTAAAACTAGAAGCAAATGGACCACCCGGTTCGAAACGAACGAAACGAGCCAGATCTGAGAAGACTCCGGCAAGAAACTCAGCGGGCTTTTTTTTTTGGCGTGTGAATTATCGCATTTTATAATTTAAACGAGACATTTAAAGCATTTTAATGTTCAAAATGAGTTATAAGTACTAGATACATAATGATACGCCAGTTTATATAATTTCTTGGCCACGCATTTCCAAGTTTACTTGAACGATTAATGCAACAGTTACATTCTAAAACCGCTGTCAAACTCAAAATAACGGCTTGGAAGGGCTATATTATAATAATTAAGGCGCCTATACTGACAAACTGCATCTAGGTCTTTTCAGCCGTTCTCTTAAAATATACCTACAGTGTAATCAATAAAGTTTACGTGCATGACATGACCCATATTTTATGGATTACTAATGGAAGCCCAGATGTTTATGGAATAATAAATTGTTGCAAAACACATTACCATTTGAGATATTATATCTCGCTATTAAAAACTATGATGGTATGAACCAGAATGTACATAATTATAAATCTATGTTATGCACAGCATAATTATGTTACTGTGATTATTTTATCTACAACTTGCTTATGCGGCTCCCACCCGCCGATTGTCGGTTTTTGCGTTTTTGACTATATTTGACGGCCTCTGTGGCGTCGATTCCCGCTCAGTGCAAATATTTGTAAGCATGAATATGTCTATTTGCATTATTATGGGTGTTTCTATGTATAACAATGCACCTAGGTATGTTTATCCACATTCTAGAACCCATAACACAAACTAGTAAAGCTATGCTTACGTTGGGTCTAAAGAGCACTAAGTAGAATGTCGTAGAATATTTATTTATTTATAACCGATTGTGATCAAACTTGCGTAAGATTTAAGTGTGAACAAGACCTTTAAAAAAAACCGCATCAAAATCCGTTCAGTAATTTTTGCGGCCATCGCGCACATACAAACAGAATTCCAAAAAAAAAATTGTAGGTTAAGTGTGTATGAGATAAATGGAAGTATGCCACGGGCGTAGCCGGGAAGACAGCTAGTGTAGGTTCAAGTGTAGATTATAAATCATTATCATCATTCTCTGAACCTTCTTCCCAACTAAGTTGTGGTCGGTTTTCCAGGCTAACTGTGATGCGGCTGAACTTCGATATTTTCCGTGGAGCGACTGCCATCTGACCTCCACAACCAATGGTCATTATGACCAATGGCGATATCGAAGTTCCAAGTTAGACTAGTTGGACTTTTGTGGGCTCCAACTACCCGTAACGCCTGCCATAGATGTTTGTATGGCAACCGGGACCGACGGCTTAACGTGCTCTCCGAGGCACTAATAAACCTGCGATAAATACACACATAACTTCGTAAAGCATCGAAAAGTCATTGGTGTGTGCCATGGTGAACCTGGGATTGAACCCGAGACCTCGTCTCAGCTGCAGTCCATTACCCAAACCACTAGGCTACCGCGGTACAGTCAGCTTATAAATCATCTATAACATAAATATTCATTTTGTTCGCTCCGATGTATATTCATTCCATTGCGGGGTGGTATTTTGATCAGGGAGGCGAGGGGTGCCGGGTGCTCAAATGGATGTATTATGAAGATTAGCTGTTTTATTTTCGTATTTACTCTTGGAGTGTAAACAAGGGTTCGGCTTAGTAAAGTCTGCGAAAATATTTTTCTTTTTTATGCTACTGAGGTGGCAAAATAGTATGGCAAATGATATGAGATAAACTTTGTCATGGGCATTTATTCACTACTATTGGAGCAAACAGCATTGTGAGGTTCACTGAAATTCACCGTTGGTCTAGTAGATTTTTTATCAATATAGGCTTACGTTTGACCTCTATCGCACCTGGACCTCGATTCTACTGAAGGCAAACCACTGTCACGCCACTGACACTCTAGACTATGCTACTCAATTGTGGACTTTCCTGTTGTAAAGTTAAAGTCTACAATAAAATGAAAACATTACATTAAACTTTTGCATTCGCTCTGCAAAATATCATTTAATTTTAAACTAACTTGATAACAATAAAGTCCAAAATTAAATTTTTTAAGTATCAGTGGCATGACAGTGGCTTGTTTCCGCAGAATCGAGGCCTTGATGGTAAGTGACCATGTGGTCTACAATGAATCACGCTTGCCTAGAAGGAACCTATTCACTCGTATAGGTTCAAGGCTATTTATTAATAAACCTGCCCTAATTATTCAATGAATATTGTTTTACGGCTCCCAGTCCGTGAACACCCCTCTATAATTATCTGTATCATCTGTATGTAACTGTGTAAGTTTGTCTCTTAACATTTCACGGCTATATTGCTGAACCATTTTTGTAAAATCTGGAACAGGGCCTCGATTCTGTTAAAATAAGTCACTGTCATGCCACTGATACTTCAAAAAAACCGAATTAATTTTGTTCTTTACTGTTATCAGTTTGAAGTCTAAAATTAAATGATATTTTGTAGAGCAAATGATTTCTTTAGTGAAGACACAGGTTAACTCTGAGGTGTCGTGTAAGGCCGATGCCATAGATGCTTGGAGGGTGGCCTGTCCCAATACTGAATTGCCTGGTAACCTTTCCTCCCAGAGACAATGGGATGAGCCGCTCTGCAAGCTGTTAAAAAAACATTTACTTAATACAGCTTCAAATGTTACAGAGCGTGCACGCCTGTTGGCTGTGGGAGAATGGGAGTCAGGGCTCTGGATCCAGGCACTTCCATCGTCCAACACAGGTACCATGTTGGACGATACTACTTTCCGCCTTGCCACTTGCCTCCGTCTAGGTGCGCCATGTGTTTCTCCGCATCATTGCCACTGTGGTGAAGCCGTCGACAGCCTTGGACACCATGGCCTTTCATGCAGCAGAAGCGCAGGCCGAATATCGCGCCATGCCTGCATCAATGACATCATCCGCCGTGCTCTTGTCACCGCCGGCGTGCCAGCCGTTCGTGAACCTAATGGACTGGTACGTGACGATGGCAAGAGACCGGATGGTATGTCGTTGCTGCCTTGGAAGATGGGTAGGCCCTTGGTGTGGGACGCAACGTGCGTCGACACCCTTGCGCCTTCACATATTCCAAGCACAGCAAGCTGTGCCGGCGCTGCTGCTGCATCTGCAGAAAACCTCAAACGGCGTAAATACTCCAACTTAGTTGGTGATTACATTTTCGAGCCGTTTGGGGTTGAGACGCTGGGGTCATGGGGTCCAAGTGCCCGCCTTGTCTACAAAGACTTGGCGAAGCGGCTGATCGACGCCACAGGTGACCAGAAGGCTGGACTCTATCTTGCACAGAGAATCAGCATTGCCATTCAGCGTGGCAATGCTGCCAGCCTTCTGGGCACATTACCAGTCAGCGATGATGCGGAGGAATTTTTTGACGCCATGTAAATATTTATTTTATTTATTTTGTTTAGTTTAGTTTTTAGTTTTTATTTTAATGTAAATATTATTTAATTGTCATTGTATTTTTATCATCTATACTTATAATAAATCTGTAGAAGTGAAAATTCTGTACATTGAAAATAAAAAAATAAAAAATAGCAGGGGGTGTTACTAGACTGACACCGAACCCAAATATGTGATTAAAAAAATTTTTGTCTGTCTGTCTGTCTGTCTGTCTGTCTGTTTGTTCAGGCATCACGCAAAAACTACCGGTTCAATTACGATGAAACTTGGTATAATTATTCTTCAATATCCTGGGCAGCACACTGGATACTTTTTATCTCGGAAAAGTACATACAATAAAAGACAAATTTAATTTTGCGGTTCAATTCCTAGACCCGATTACTGTACCAACCGCAAATAATAAGTTTGTTGTAGGTTACGTCACCCGCAGTTCAAAATTCAAAATTCAAAATTCATTTAAAGGTAACAGGTAGAGAGAAGATGTTGTCAATTACATAAAAGTATCACCGTAGCATGTCTGATAAGACGTACAATAGTATAATCATATGAACCTCATCACACTAGGTACAAATTAAATTGTGAAATATATAATAATTGTACTATTCTTTCCACCTTCCATTTTCTTTACTAATTAACATTGTGTTGCATAAATATTAAATAAATAAATTATTTAGATGAAATTATGTTTTTTATGAATAGGTTAATTATGAGTGGGGTTCAAGTAAGATTAGTGGATTGTTGTGTTATATTAGTTTTTAGGGATTTTGAGTTTTTTTTTGTATTTATTAACAAAAATATTACTTTTTTTGAGTTTAGATTAGTTATCATCAGAAATAGGTTTATGGGAGTGGGAGTGGGAGTTTGCGTGGGAGTGTGAGTAGCAGTAAGAGTGGGGGTGAGGTGGGAGTGGGAGCGGGAGGGGGGGTGGGCGTGGGAGTGGGAGTGTGAGTGAGAGTAGGGGTGGGAGTGTGAGTGGCAGTAAGAGTGGGGGTGGGAGTGTGAGTGGGAGTGGGAGCGGGGGTGGGAGTGGGAGTGTGCGTGGGTGTGGGAGTGTGAGTGGAAGCGAGAGCAGGGGTGGGAGTGGGAGTGTGCGTGGGTGTGGGAGTGTGAGTAGAAGCGAGAGCAGGGGTGGGAGTGGGAGTGGGAGTGTGCGTGGGAGTAGGAGTGTGGGTGGGAGTGGGAGTGTGCGTGGAGTGGGAGTGTGCGTGGCAGTGGGAGTGGGAGTGTGAGTGGGAGCGGGGGTGGGAGTGGGAGTGGGAGTAGGAGCTGGAGCAGGAGTGGGAGCAGGAGTGGGAGTGGATGCAATAAGCGACTTCCACGCGAGCGGAGCCGCGGGCAACAGCTAGTAATTAATAAAAAGAAAGCTTTATTTAGTGAAGTTTAATGAACTCTTTTCATTTGATTTTAGACTTTAAATGTACGACGGTAAAGTCTACAATTAAATAGCATTTTTCAGAGTGTCAGTGGTATGACGGTGGTAGTGAAACCCTGGGCCCTGGATAGTATCCCACGAAACCGCGGGCACAGGGTAGTAATAAAATAACGCGATATACCTAGTAACAAAGATACGTAATAGGTAGTTGTAATTAACATAGCTACGTAAGTACCTACTCGTGTCAACTCACACGTGGTATATAAATGATCTGGATAATAAATTGTATGTCGTACAAATACATAATCTATAGATACTAATACCTATTATACCTAGGTACCTACTATATTATAAAGCTTCCGCTTCAGTGTTTGTTGTTTGAAGGCGCTAATCATTGATTGGAATCACAGAATCCGATTGGTTTTGAAAAAATATTTTCGTGGAAAGCCTGTTTCTCGAGGAAGGCCAACTATCTAGGAGAGCGTAGCAGTAACCGTATAATATGTCAACAAAACAGGCGAATTATTGCAGAACTAATAATTTACGGTATGAATGGGTGCTACAGAACCGAAGTATGTCATGGGTGAACCGCGGCTAACTGCAGGATCAACAGTAGTGGGGTGCGGGCCGCGACCTCCACGTGGTGCACCCGGGCAACGGAGGCGGCCAATCTGACCGGGGTGGGAGTGGCCCTCTAGAGGGCTGCTCAGAGGCTCTCCACGTGTCCCTCTCCTCCTCAAGGGTCAGCTGGGGTGCATGGGATATGTCTGCTCGATAACCTTACACCCCGATAATTAAGAACCGAGACGGCGTGCGGTTTTAGTCGGTCCGATTCCGACATAACCACACCCGATGGCCGACGGGGGTGGTATCCGTGGGGATTTCCGCAGGATAAAAAAAAGGATCAACAGTCTGTAGTGACCCACGAACATACCCAGTAATGATACTCGGAAAGTAGTTACTAGGGCAAGCTAAACTGTCTTGGAACGCGCAAGAAGCAAATTGGAGGAGTTAGAATGATTTCCAATAGGCAGTCTAGTATACGAGTACATAGAGAAGTCATTGCATTTAAATTAAAAAGAAAACAATATATTTAACGATTTTCTGATCGGAAAAAATGATCATCCAGGACGGGACTTGAACCCGTGACTGGTCCCGTCCTGGATGATAATTTTTTCCGATCAGAAAATCATTGGAAATAGTTAGCATGCAATTGCTTAAAATTTCATTCAAAGATATTTAACGTCGGTCTGGCAGACTGACGGGTGTTCGAAGGTTACAGCCAAGAATAGAATCGCTCCATAACTGTGGACCTCGCAGTGAGTACCAATCGTCCAATCGAGTGAAAGTTACGAGTGAACGGCTTCGTATGTCACGTGCCTAAGTGATCGTTAAACAATTGATCGGGTCAATTTTGTGTGACCATCGTTAGGGTAATATAACTCTATAAGACACGAGACGGAGGGCGTGTAGTTTTTTAAGCGCCCCCGCTAGCGACGGGGGTGGCTTTTTTTATACTACGTAGGTGGCAGACAAGCACACGGCCCACCTGATGGGTAGCGGTCACCGTGGCCTATGGACGTGTGCAACACTAAGGATGTCGTCACGCGCTGCCTACCCTGAAGGGAAGGGGGGAGGGCTAGGAAGGGGTGGGGAGGCTAGGAAGGTATTGATATTTGTGGGGATTGCTGCAAAAACCGATAACCTTACTATTTATCTATAGAAATTAATAAAATTGGAGTGTGTGTTTGCAATATTAAAATAACAGCTCTGTTAACCTACTTCGATAAAGAATTAGGTTCTCAATTCAAATATATTTTTTATATTTTTTGGGCATAACTCTGTATTCCTTTTTTTATAGGTACTTATAGGTACCACTTAGGTGGCAGACAAGCGCACGGCCCACCTGATGGGAAGCGGTCACTGTGGCCTATGGACATGGTCGTCGTGTCGTCGTGTCGTGCATCTCACGACATCTCACGACACGACAACGATGTGTGAACTAAACAGCGTGTGATGGGTGAACAATTATCTCTGGATTTGGCTTATCTTGGATTTTGTGATGGAGCGCCTGCTATCTGACGCCCCAGTACCGAGAGGAAAGCCCGTGCGGGACTGTTATATATCTGCCTATACCCGTCCAATCTCTGTTACACTCGTGCTTGTGTTTAGGTAGGCCAATTAGCCTAGTTTTGCACCATCCAATACCATTCTACCTTTTTAGGGTTCCGTACTTCAAAAGAATAAACGAAAATCTTATTTTACGTAGCTTCTGTTTTAAGGAACGCTCAGTGCGCGAATCCGACTCGCACTTGACCGGTTTCTTCATATGAGATCATTATTCATTGGTTAGGATATACTTACTGATTTTTAACCCTTAAAAGATTCTTCCTGATGGAATTTAGTAAAATAGTTTTTAAATAAATTAATAGATGATAATACATACCTACTGAAAAAGGGCTGGTCAAATGTATAAAATTTAAACCGATGGGTTACCCTGCATGAAAAGTTAAACGACAGTGTATACGAAGAAGTTGGCGAGTTGTTGTCTCTGCCTACCACGGAGGGAGAAAGTCGTAAGTATATCTAGATATAGTATGTATAAATATCCATACCTGTTCGTTATCAATGAAATTGAGGGTAAAGTGATATTTTTAAAACCAAATCATCTTGCTATTCCGTTATCTTGAGCAGTTTTATTTAAATCTTGATCACAAATAGTTTTTAGGAGAAACAAATAAATAATTCAGCAACTAATTAAATATTCAAAACAATAAATAAAACGTCCACAATAAACTTCGAACGTAACGGTGACATTTGTCAAAATTCAGAGACAACGTAGATATAGCCCGTAGACAATTATGATTTGTTTCGCTTACAGTTTTGAGCCAAAGAAACAATATAAATCCACCTTTGTGTTAAGAAAGAATTTGTATTTTGGAGTTTATAGGTGAACCGGGTGAGTTGATTACTATTTTGTGTAGCTAGGTAGACCGAATAAATAGGTACCTGGTGAACAGTTACACAGTGAACAGTTATACATTAAGATTACCTATCTATCTAAATACCGTAGATCTATACTGTTAACAATTATAAAGTAAGCTGTGTCTGTATATTGGCAATATCTAAAAAAAACTTTAATCAGAGGCGGAAGTCTTTAGGTACATAATTCGGTCATTAACTCGTAGCGACGTAAACTTATCGATATTTGCATTTTAGTCGCTATCTCTACGAATATCATCGCAAGCTTATCGACTGACCCCCCTCTGTTTGTTCGCGATGGATGCAAAAACTACTGAACGAATTTTGATGCGGCTATTTTGATTGAAAGGTCTTGGTCAGACTTTTGTTACGCATGTTTGATCACATTCGGTCGAGTAAAACCGGTCAAAAAGCGCGAAAACTGACATCTACGCGGGCAGGACTGCGGATAGGATATTGTTTTTAAAATCAAATGAAGTCTCCTTTCAGTAAAATTGTATATCTACATTATTCAAAGATAGGTACAGATACCGGCACGTAAATTTGGCCAGACGCGTCATATGCGCAAAGGTCAATTTTTAGGTCCCCTTTGAGGTATGAGCGAGTCGTGGGAGACGCGGTTGCGCCGTCGCGGACATATGATTGGTCCGTCACTTGACGGACCAATCAGATGTCTCCGAGAGACGTCTTGTAGCGAATCAACGTTCCGTTCGTTCATACTTTGAATCATTTGATTGGCTCAAAGTGCACGATGCGCGAACTTACCCCAAACCTGGCCAAGTTACGTGCCTGTATCTGTACTTCCCATTCATGCTACATCACTGTGGTACCTGTAGGTGCCGGTAGGTAGGTATATTATATTGTGCGTTAAGGAAGGAACTGTCCTTTCTGGTTGTTTCTGGTCGACCTCAACCTTCGCAATAGTGACCTCTATCACCGCTAATTATAATTCAGTGCACGCAGTTACAATGAGTTGCAACAATAACACCCGGCCACTTCAATATTATTTTGTTTATTTGTTTTCCTTTTCATGTTCCGATACTAGCTATTAACTTAATGGCGAAACCACACTTCGCTATTCGCTATTCGCCTATAATGTATTCGACGAAATTCTTATAGACGACTAAACTAAACCCTTCACAATTCGTCATAGAGCGACTAAGGCGATTATTCGTGGAATGAAGCAAAACACGAATAGGCCTTCCCCTTTTCGTTGTAAACACGTGCATAAAGGCGAATAGCGAAGTATGGTTCCATCATAACATTTTATTAGTTTTCGCCCGCCCTCGTGAGATTTTGATCCCGTTCCCGATCCTGGGAACGCATTCCCGGGATAGCCTGTGTTCAATAGAATTTTGAAGTAATTAGTAAGTAGGTACCTATATGCCAATACTGATTAATAAGTCGAAAGTTCTGAGGTAACAAACAAAAAAAATACAGTTCAATTGAGAACCTCCTCCTTTTTTGAAGTCGGTTAAAATAGACTAAGTTACGCCTTAGGTATAGTTCACTATCTGCTTAATAATATTATACTCGTATTATATTATTATGAATACTTACAACATTAACATAAAAAAAAATATTTCGTTGTTTTTTGTTATACGCAATAACATAAATATTATAATAATGTTCTACATACCTACACTGATATAATTGCATTAATTAAAAAACTGTTATTTTAATATTATCTACAAACCGACGATATTGTTTAAATTTTACGCGAATATTATCTAAATATTAAAATAAAACTGTTTCTTTTTTCATGGATTTTATCGCGATTTTTTGGTTATAAGTAAGTATTTAATTTATTTGCATAAATTAACATTGTAATCTAATCTGTCTTAGCGGTGTTTTACATATACACATACCTAGACCTACACTGTGGTTTATTGGAAAAGATATCCGACTTGTGATAAAGTAGAGAACCCATTTTAGTCCGTGTGTCAGTGTGCAGTGGTTAAGAAGTCAGTCTTACCATCATGAGGTCAACTTATCTGTTCTGTGGCACTCCTATCCTAACACAAGCATAATATAAAAAATGGTGCCCATTCTTAAGACTTAATTGGCTTGCCATCAGGCGAGTTGAAGTCATATTGACGTGACCATTGAAAAACAATTTGTAGTATGGATTACAACTTTGATACGTACGGAACCATTAGCCAAAATTCGACTCCCAGTTGGCCAGACAAGTCCGAACTATTTGTATTCAAATAACTCGCCTAATTAAGTTTATTAGTTATAATTAACTAGGTCAAACAAGTTAACTTAATTAAGTATTCTAATCCAAAACTGTTTGCCAAATTTGTGGCAGATTTTCATGAATCTAATTTCTATAAACGAATATTTGAGCTGCCCCAGTGGATCAGTGACAGGAAGTGCAATCACTGATCATAAAGTCTTGGGTTCGACAAATATTTTTATCTTTACCCAACTCTCCTTTGAGCGTTTTCCGTTTCTTGCTTCCGAGCGTGATAATAATATATAATGTATGTACTTATTACAAAAAAAAATGTAAGTATCTATGGATATATTATATCCGCATTCTGGAACCTTTAACACAAGCTAGAAGCTAGTTAAACTAAGTAAGCTTACTTTGGGTCTAGATAGCGATACATAAATCGTAGAATATTTTATTTATTTATTTTTTCAGGACCGAGGGTCACCACTACATACACCGATAGTGCTACAGTGGCGGCACTCAGCTTGACGGCCTCATCAAATGCTTTATCACGCCCCGCTTAAAGGCCCCGGGACTATAGGAGGAAGTAAACACATGCACTGGTAAAGAATTCCAAATCTTTATGGTGCGGCAAATAAAAGAGGCACCGAACCGCTTGGTTCTTGGTGAAATTGATTGCACTGTGTGAGGGTGATATCTCAGCCTGGCACGGAAAAAGGGACGTCGAACGACCTCCAAAGTCTGAGTCGCAGTGTATCCTCACGCTAACAGCTTTCACGTAAGTAGTTTAATTACGAGTTCAACTTTCGATTTCGCTCGATATATCACCGTCGTCGCAGGCACCATGAGAACTAAGATCGATTTGTAAGCCATTACAAAGTTTGGGATCGATTGATAACAAAATTAACAACAAATGTTCTTGTACAGTCAGCATCAGAGGTTGCTTTTTCCGATCAAAAATCATTTTCATTCGATTTTTTATGTTTGAAATCTGTGCAATCATCGTAGACTTTTTCCGCTGACTGTACTTATAATGCTCTCTAAACTAAAGTGAAGGGGTGAGATTGGCGAGCTAGATGAGACAGCTCAAACAACAGTGTCGGTTATGGGCTAGCTAAGTAGCTGTTGTTACGTTTATTTGGGAAGAAATAATTGTCCATAACTACGCAGATGAACCAACCATGGGCTATAGATTCTATCTGAATTTACCCTGTCATGTCATCTGCCCAAATTGGTATTATACCTAATTTCAAGTATCTCTGGTTGTTTTTTTTTTATCAAAGGTAGGCTTAAGTTTGACCTTTATCTCACCTGATGGTAAGTAACGATGTGGTCTACGATGAATCACGCTTGCCTAAAAGGAAATTATTCACTCGTGACTTGCATATTCCTGAGTTATAGCTTTCCGTAAACACAGACTCAGGCAGGGAATTCCACTCCTTAGCTGTTTACAATAACAGCTTTTTAATAAGTGAATTAGGTAGGTACCTTAAGTGTTCCGAGACGGTGTGCGGTTTTAGTCGGTTTAAGTCCGACATTCGCTCGAACAAAAGTAAGTACCTATTCAGCAGATATCTATATAGATTAGAAGCTAGAAGTTTGTAATGCCGCATCAGTCAACATTAACATTACAATAGCAAACGGACTAACCAGTCAGAGTCACCTAGATATACCTATTACCTAGATACTAATGTCTTTGTCCGAATCTAATTAGATACTTACTTATGCAGATTAACAAGTCTTTTGGAATTTAAATTTCAACAGCAGACTGAAAAATCAGAGACATTGATCATCATGACTTATCTAATTTGTTTTTTTTTATTTCTTTTCTTTTTTAGCATAAATTACCTATGGTTTTCTTTGTTGCAAATAAACAGAATAATCAGCATCGGTCATAATTATATAGGTAATAGTCAGGGTGATATTTGCCCGAGCCCCCACGGACCTGGCTTGCGGCAACCTTAATGAAAACGGAACCCAAACCGGCTCTAGGCTTATGGTCAGCCACCCGAGCCCTTCCAGCCTAGTCCGACCCTGAGAATAATTTCATTAGAAAATGATTGGTCGATTGTTGACCAAAATAAGAGTAATTTAAATTTTTTATGAACCGCACTACCGGTAATCTTCTAAGAGAACTTAAAAATACCAAAAAAACTACTTTCAATCGACCCACCGCCTCGGGCTGGTCTGTCCGACACCAAAGCGCTGGTAATGCCGTCGTGTAATGAGTGCATCAACCTATTACATGAAGCAGGTATTTAAGTATTAGCGCATCGATGATCTAATGTTGTTCGCTCGCTTTAACTACATTATTTTACATAGCATAATGACCTTTATGTCAATTGTACAAGATATAAAAACTAAATACTAGCCACGGAAGGAGACGCGTGTCTTCCTCGGAATCATTCGTCATTCTCCTATTCCCAAAAATTGGAGCTGGTTTTTCAGTCTAACTGTGAAGCAGCGTACATAGGTACTTCAATATTTTCTGTGAAGTGACTGCTGATCTGACCTCCACAAACCAATGCCGATATCGAAATTCTGTAGTTAACCAGCTGTCGGCCTTTTTAGGGCTCCAACTACCCGTTACGACTGATGTGGATGTTCACAGAATCCTCATATAATCTTGAGAATTCCCCTAATATTTGATATCGTCTATGGAATTAAATTAGATTATAAGGTAATTGACCTTAGGTACCAATGTGAATTTCACTTTGTGGAATTTATATGTACTAATCATAATGATTTACCATCTACTGACGGTGAAGGAAAAACATCGTGAGGAAATCCACATGTCCTAGAAGAATCTCTAAGGGCATGTCCGATCCACCAACCCGCATTAAGCCAGCGTGTGTGGATTAAGGTGTAAACACTCTCAGCTCTCTCATTAGAGGAGAGGAGACCCGTGCCCAACAGTGAGACATAAATGGGTTGCTATTAATAAGGCAATTGACATAAAGTTTATTATGCTATGTGCAATTACGTTGTAAAAATTCGCTTCCATTCCGTTCGCTACACTGTAAGTTGCGTCAAAGCAAAAATATTCACCACCGGTAGCTAAACATTATAACATAGGTAATTATTGTTTGTTGTTATACGCGTAGGATGTGACTGCCTAAAATCACGGCAATTATTTACAAGTACAATGTTTGCACTTATGACAAATGTAATGATTTGGCGTTGGAAGGTCTTTAGGTAAGTAGGTACAGATTAGATAAGTTAGAACCTAAGTCTTCATGTTTTAAGTTAAACATTGCTGCTAATTCTGTTGTTACATCTCTAAACATAAAATTCTCTAAAATGTTCTAATTGCATCTGTTTCTTTCATTATCAGATAGAAAAGGACAGATGATTTATTTTAGTGAACACCTGTCAAATTAAGTCGGCGCCTTGACGGTACCCTTCGATTTTAGTCGCCATCTACGAACATACTTCGACGTCCCGCGACGACGACGCGACGTTGTTTTGTGTGCTCAAATTGCTGAGAATAAAAAAGCCCTTCGGAGCATAATTTACAAAACGCAAAAACGAAGAAAGAAGTACTCAAGTAATTAAAATATGCCTATACGCAATATAAAAACGGGTTTAACCTACTGACATTTATCCAAAACAAATAAAAAAATATTTTATTGCAAAAAAAATCGGTCAAGATTGTTTAACATCTTTGCAGTAATTTAGTAGGCATTATCTGCAAGGTTGAAGAGGTAGGCTTAAAGTTATTTAATTTATAGGTAGGTGCAAAGATCTTGAAAATTTTCTTTTGCGCCAATAAATAGTTTCATCTATCTTTACTCGTAGATACTATTACTTACATAGGTAAATATTAAAGAGACTGTGTGTACATTGGAGATATTAAAAAAATACTTGGGTTATATTATATGAACGTTTCTGAACGCGAAGTATTTATTTTTTTGGAATTCTTGTCTGTTTGTTTGTGCGCGATAGACGCAAAAACTACTAAACGGGTTTTGATGCGTTTTTTTTTTGTTTAAAAGGTCTTGGTTAGACTTAGACTTTCAGGCATGTTTGATCTACATCGGTTGAGTAGAACCGGAGATACCTATATAGGTAATCAAAAAACGTGAAAACCGATGCAAGTGCAACCGCGGGCGTAGGCTAGTATACCTAGATCATAAAACTAATCACAGGCTAAAAGGACTCGTATCAACTCGTATCCTTGTTTGATCAGAACTCTTATTGACTTTTTGAGTGGTCAGTTAGTGATTAGATTTTAATATAGATTATACCTACCTATATTAGATTATTATAGAATCTATACCTAATATAGATTACGTATATTTAGAATTTATAGACTAGAGATAGAGAAGCTTTTGTTCCTATAAAAGGTTACTTAATTAAGGAATTTATTGATTACTTAGCATTGATTGATTTTGAGATTATTAAGTGCTATTAAATTCATTACCGGTACTCACAAGTATCATACCTATTATGTCTGCCTACATAGTATGTACCTAGGCAAGTAAAATACCTACATTGCTTGAAGGCTTGCTTTAAAAAATAGTTTTGTGTAAATAAAACTAGAAATTTGCAACGCACATTACCTAATTATTGGATTACCTAAGTTAAAACACGACTGCCCTGATAAAAAAAATATTAGTAGCAAGTTACACACACACAGGATGTTGAAGGAAAGATGTGTGGGATAGGTGCGGTCATACATCCATAGGCATCCAAAACTTTGCAGAAATTTAAAAATCATAGTGGATTAAAGAAAGTCACATGCATTGCAATTTGCATCATACCATGAATACATTACTCTTTTTTTGGGCACTCATGTAAATACCTATACCAAATTAAAAAATCCTAAATGTTCAATCTTCAATCCAAAAGGATTTTCAGAATGTATTTTTCTTTTAATTTAATTTAAAGCAAATAGTATCTATGTAGAAAAGGTGAACATGCAGGACGGAACTTGAACCCGGGACAAGTCCCTTACCGTTCTGTATATCACTTTAAATGTATCTAATCATTAGAATTTCTTTTAATCGATTTTTATTTTTCGATTATAAATAGAAAAAAATCCAAAATCTATTTAGTTAATATGAATAATTTAAAAACAACTCACCTGTCAGAAATACAAAAAAAAAACTTTTTAATAGTGTTCACAAAAATACTCGGACATAACTTCGTACGTAATACTAATACGAGTAGTAGAAAGTGGAATAGTATTAGATACTCACTGTGTATGGTCCCGCAGACGGACTGCGACTGGCCCGGCCGCCGGTTACACAGTGGGGATACTAGGTGGAAATCGTTTCATACCACACGACACGATCACGATTTAGTGACTGAACATACAATAAAATTTCGAACTATTGTGGCATATGCAGCGCTGTTACCAGCAACTCATCCCACGTGGCTTTCTGATCCCGTTTCTGCAACCCATGAGAAAATTTGAACTAGAACCAAAAAAAAATTATAAGTAGGATTCTTTGCTACAAACCAATAAACGAATTCAATATAATACAGTTTTCTTACTTTTAGGGTAGGGAGGGTAAAAGGCAGTCGCTCCCGGAAAAGTAAAAAAAAAACAACAACCAGACCTCGGGCTCTAAAGTGCAAACTTTGGACGCAACTAGAGATCGCTATGAAGATGAGAATGAGGTAGGTACCTACTTATATAAAAGAAACGTTTGCTATTAGAGCAATTACTTATAATTACTATTAATTACTATTTTCATACTTTTGTCTTCAGGAAAACAAAAATAAATCGTAAGATGTAAATGTCTTCCCATCTACACACAAGGCTACAAACTACAAGTAAAGTTTCACTGACATGGTACACCTCAAATAGGCGGCGGTAAGTCACGGCGCAACTTGAGGTGTCGATACGTCAATATAACTATTAACTTAGGCGTGCGATACTGTATTACTTAAGTACCTACTTACTTACTTACAACTTCGACAGTTGACATCACTAGTTAATAACTGTTTTGCCAACTTTTAAGTACCTACGGTGAGACAAGTAATAATAGTTGGTAACAGTTTTTATTGACAGAATATTGACAATCCAAAAACTTTTTTTACATGTCGGTCACGTCAATATGACTTCACCTCGCCTGATGGTAAGCTAAAGGTAAAGTCTCAGGACGGCGGTCTCCATTAATATACACCGACAGTGCCATAATGATGGCCCTCAGCTTGACGGCCTCATCAAATGCTTTTTCACGCCCCGCTTAAAGGACCTGGGACTATAGGTAAACTGTAAAAAATTGTAGTTCTACGTAAATGTGATTTATTCTATGATGGTAAAAAGCGTTGGTAACTTAGTGGTTAATACGATCGAGAGCTCAAAGGTTCGAATCCTAGTGATTACGGATTATAGTACCGACGTGATCACAATGATGTCAAATGTGACAACTATAGAGATTCCGATTGCAAATTGCAAAGCAAAGAAGCCATTAAAAAAAAGAATTTGTTTCCTTACTCCTATAATTATAGTCCCGGGTCCTTTAGGCGGGGCGTGAAAAAGCATTCGATGAGGCCGTCAAGCTGAGGGCCACCACCGTAGCACTACCGGTGTATGTAGTGGTGACCCCAGTACTGAGACTTTAGCTTTAGCTTACCATCAGGCGAGGTAAAGTCATTTTGACGTGTCCTATATAAAAAAAGAAAATATCTCCGAACCTGTTCTACCACTGATCAGGAGTCATATGTCCAATAGGCAATTACTTAGGACTGCAATGCAGGTGTGAAATTACATGTCTTCGTAAAAACGCGAAAATGTCTTAATAATAATCATAAATTATTCCCGAGTAGGACTCCCTCGTCGAAGATAAAGGACTGCAATAAACACACCGGGGTTTAGGAGTTTACGAAACGTCGGGACAAGCTTACTGAGAATTTATAACCCAATATTGACACTTCGCGCTTGCCCGTATAAGGCTGCGTACCCACTGAGGCGGAGCGGAGTTTAGTGGAGAGGTGCAAGAGTGGTTTTTTTAAGTCGATCACGTCAATATAACTTCACCTCGCCTGATGGTAAGCTAAAGGTAAAGTCTCTAGAATGGAAGTCACCATTACAAACAACAATAATGCTAAATATTGGCGGCCCTCAGCTGGACGGCCTCATCAAATGGTTAGGTAGGTACCTACTTACTTTAATTGAATTGGATTTTCGTTTCGCTTGTAAACAGTTATGGCAGTGACTTCCTGAGTTTTCACTGCAACATATATAATATACAAACAAAATAGCCTTGTTAGTTTTTTAGTCATAAAGTTCGTTAAGTTTCTAACGGATAGGTAAGATGACCGTTTGAACTATTGATTAGTTATAGCTGCGATAGGCAGGTGGTTTAGTCATAACGCACACCCCGTACAACAAAGGCGTATCTGGAAAACACCAACTTTACAGGAGAGCCAAAAAACAGTTTGTTTCTGGAATATTGCCTGAACTAATAATGATAGTACTTTGTATCATATATCATAAGAAGCCTCAAAATGAGCTCTTTAATATGTATTTACTGAAATCAAAGATAGATTTACTATTTTCATACTACAGGGAAAATTAACAATTACCTATTTATTGTATTAGGGTTTTTCTTAAGTAACTGTTGGTAAATAAACATACACCTTTTTTGCTGTTTAGGTATAAACAAAACATGGATCTTATGTGTACATACGCTTTTATTGCTTATTTTTCCTCGTGATATAACCTCGGAGCTTTTAGTTTTAAGTACTTATAGCACGTTTATTTTTGAAAATAAATAATGAGTAAGTTTATATAAGTGTATATTGCAGTGATAATTTATTAATGTTTTTTAATGTATGTGACACACTCATTTATTGCACGAAGAAATATTTTACAGAGTAATACATATTTTCTTATATTTTCATAATAACAAAAAATAACTTTACATTTTAATTTGAGAATTGTGGGTATCTAATTTGTTATGATTTTACAACTACTGTACAATATATCAAAAAGAGTTTGGTGATTAATTGCAGGAATACAACGAGATTATAAATTTATATTACTAGAGACCCGAGACCCGGCTTCGCTCGGGTGTAAATTCCAGTTTTCCAATAAAATATAGACTCTGACACTCACGAATGACGTGGCTTTCTATTGGTGAAAGAATTTTTAAAATCGGTTCAGTAGATCCCGAGATATCCCTTTACAATTTAACAAATATACAAACACACAAACTTTACCTCTTTATAATATACTAGCGACCCGGGACCCGACTTCGCTGGGTGTAAATTTCAGTTTTCCAATAAAATATATAGCCTACGACACTCACGAATGACGTGGCTTTCTATTGGTGAAAGAATTTTTAAAATCGGTTCAGTAGATCCCGAGATTACCCCTTACAATTTAAGAAACACACAAACTTTACCTCTTTATAATATTAGTACAGAAGTATAGATATTTTTTAATAATTCTTTATTTTGTACTTATTTTGCTAACTATAAGTAATTTCTTACATCTATGAAAGTTCAAACCGAAAAATATGAATTCTTATTATTATATTTTCACAGCCATAGCTATATTTAAACAGTAACAAAATCAGAATGGCACGCAACGGTCTTTAAAACTGTGGTAAGTAACTTTTACATAATAATTATACTATAGCACGTCAATTTAATCAGGTACCTACAATAATCAATACATTTTATAGATACCTAAAACCAATATCATTGCCTAAAACTCAAAGTCCTGACTGTCTGATTGACCTAGAGACAACGCACAGCCTAAACCGCTGGTCGTAGAGACATTGAAATTAGCAGAATGTCTGTGTTTTGATGCGTATGGGTGTACTAAGAAAGGGTTTTTTAAAATTCAAACCCTAAAGCCTTCAAACCCTGAAGATATATTATGTTAGAAGACGATACTATATAAATAATTAAATGCATCTAAAGAGTACTTTCCGTTGATATAAAATCATCTAATTTGGTGTAAAGCAAGGTATAGTACAAATGTAGAAAAAAATCTATAATACCTGAGTATGTAGTTAGCCACCACACAAAAATATATCATTATGTAGATAGGCGTGGAGAAATTAAGTCGAAACTAGCATGAAATATTTAGGTCTGCACGTCTTGAAGCTATGAAAAAATCAAATCAATGCAAGCAAATTTAAAAATTCAGGCAGCATATTTCGACATTATTTACAGGATACTTCCTGTGCATAAAGGTTTGAGGTCTGCCACAAGAGAAATCGAGGTGCAGCGATCCCAATTCCGTTAGATGGAATAGAAAGAACGACTTGGGTAATCAAGCGTAGGGCAGGCCACGATTGTGGTGGTAAGACCGTTTATGAAGAAATTATCGGAGGGGCGAAACGATAGCCCCTCCTGTCAGGTGAGGCAGGTGCTCGCTGAGCATGGCTGTTCTGGTGAGTTCCTGTACTATATGGGAAAGGAGCTGACGTCCGAGCGTCACTGTTGGGACTGCTCCGTGGACACATCGCCAATTCACACACTGGCAAAGTACCCAGGGTAGATGGATGAAATATCTTTGAAGCCGATTTAGATTTCTAATAACATGTCGGTGTCGGCAGTGCTGGCGGCTGGAACCGGTCGGGGTCTCTGGGATATTCTTACTACTTAGGACACACCAGATTCCTTGACCACACAGGCCAATATTGCGATAGACCTTGTGATTTTAATCGGTTGAAGTCCGACATGCCTACCTCAACGTTGGCTCCGGTGAAGTGAAGCTCGAGGGAGTTTTCGCTCGAAAAAAGAAAGAGCATATTCCCGTTGGCACAACTTTTTTTTATACTACGTAGGTGGCAGACAAGCACACGGCCCACCTGATGGAGGATGGTACTCAGTTGGACTGCTCATTTCGGACGGGAGATACCGTCGTGTTCTACCTCCTTTGCGAAAGGAAAAGTGCAGAGACCGTACCTTTACCCACATCACCAAAAAACGACGAAAACGACTTTCTGTCGCGATGCACGGAACTGTAAGGAACTTTGAAGGGTTTGACAGAACTACCTACTACCTACCACTGTTTACCAAGGAATAGACATTGAAAGTCAGTACGGGCAGCCCCTCGGCTTAAAAAGACTTGGTGGCGAAAGCCAACATCCACGCGGGCGGAGCCGCGCGCGGGTAAGCTAGTCATCACTACATAGTATAAACAAAGTCGCCTTTTCTGTCCCTATATCCCTATGTGCGCTTAAATCTTTAAAACTACGCAACGGATTTTGATGCGGTTTTTTCCAATAGATAGAGTGATTCAAGAGGAAGGTTTATATGTATAATACATGCATCATTTAATTTAGTATCAGCATTGCACCCGTGCGAAGCCGGGGCGGGTCGCTAGTAATCTATAAAATTATAAAGGATTGAGTACACATACGTTTCAGAATAAGTTTAACAGTGACGCTTAAGTGAAGTAACGAAAAATTTATTCAAAAATATATTGTGCAATAAAGGAGTAAGTAACTTACGAGTGCACATCTTTTAATTTGGTCTGAGCAATAAAGACTGGATTGCGATTACGTACATATTGTTAATGGTTTGAATAAATTATGCATCGAGCAATTATATTTACGTTTTTTTTGCCAGTTAATTATGATATTTCTTAAGGAAGTAGCTTTTGTGTTTTTTCTTAACCATTTTCTTAGTTTTGTAAGGAAAATTACGAAAAAAATATAGAACATGTGTCGAAGTATTTTACATCGATTGGCGAAATAAAAAAAAAATTGCATATGTGTATATACTCCTTTGTTGTACGGGGTGTGCGATAATATCTTAGAACTTTGATTCGTGATATTCTGGCGGTTGGAACTATGAGATCATGCGCATATTTGATTATGAGTAAACACAGATCCTTGAACAAACTGTCATCTATACTTATAATAAATCTGTAGAAGTGAAAATTCTGTACATTGAAAATTAAAAAATAAAAAATAGCAGGGGGTGTTACTTGACTGACACCGAACCCAAATATGTGATTAAAAAAATTTTTGTCTGTCTGTCTGTCTGTCTGTCTGTCTGTTTGTTCAGGCATCACGCAAAAACTACCGGTTCGATTACGATGAAACTTGGTATAATTATTCTTCAATATCTTGGGCAGCACACTGGATACTTTTTATCCCGGAAAAGTACATACAATAAAAGACAAATTTAATTTTGCGGTTCAATTCTAAGACCCGATTACTGTACCAACCGCAAATAACAAATTTGTCGTAGATTACGTCACCGTTCAAAATTATTCAAAATTCAAAATTCAAAATTCATTTAGGTCACAGGTGGATAGAAGATGTTGTCAATTACATAAAAGTATCACCGAGTATGACTACAATAGTATTATCATATGAACCACATCACACTAGGTACAAATTAAATTGTGAAATATATAATTATTTAGATGAAATTATGTTTTTTTATGCGTAGATTAATTCTGAGTGGTGTTCAAGTAAGATTAGTGGATAGTGGTGTTATTAGTTTTTAGGAGTTATGAGTTTTTTTTGTATTTATTATCAAAAATATTACATTTTGAGTTTAGATTAGTTTTCATCAAAAATAGGTTTATTGGAGTGGGAGTGGGAGTGTGCGTGGGATTGGGAGTGGGAGTGGGGGTGGCGGTGGGAGTGGGAGCGGAGGTGGGAGTGGGAGTGGGAGTATGCGTGGGAGTGGGAGTGGGAGTGTGCGTGGGGGCGGGAGTGTGAGTGAGAGTGGGGGTGGGAGAGTGAGTGGAAGTGAGAGTGGGGTGGGAGTGTGAGTGGAATCGGGCGCGGGGGTGGAAGTGAGAGTGGGGTGGGAGTGTGAGTGGGGGCGGGCGCGGGGGTGGGAGTGGGAGTGTGCGTGGGAGTGGAAGTGTGCGTGGGAGTGTGCTTGGGGGTGGGAGTTTGAGTGGGGGTGGAAGTGTGAGAGGGAGCGGGAGCGGGGGTGGGAGTGGGAGTGGGAGTAAGCGTGGGGGTGGGAGTGTGAGTGGGAGCGGGAGCAGGGGTGGGAGTGGGAGTGGGAGTAGGAGCTGGAGCGGGAGTGGGAGCAGGAGTGGGAGTGGACACAATAAGCGACTTCCACGCGAGCGGAGCCGCGGGCAACAGCTAGTCGAACATAAAAACTTAAGGTAGGGACCTACCTAGTAAGTACCTAAATATGTTTTTATATCCCCATCATGACCTTATATCTTCCTCATGATCATCTTAGCGTAGTGACATAGGGTGGGCCGTGTGCTTGTCTGCCACCTAAAGTAACTCCCGTCTAACATGAGCTTAGAGATAGTGTTGTGTTCCCGGTGGTAAGTAGGGTAGCCAGAGCTCACAATCTCTCCTCAATCCCCAATCCCCCCCCCCTCAAACACGGCATACAAGCACACGGCCCACTTGATGGGAAGTGGTCACCGTGGAATATCGACGTGTGCAACATCAAGGGCATCACACTCACGCTGCTGACCTTGGAGGAGGAAGGGTTAGGAAGTTGAGAGGGGTTGTAGGTGGGGATTATGGGTCATGAGGGAGCTCTGGCTACCCTACTTACTCCACACGGCCTATGCCTAGCAGTAAGACTATTGTCACATTATTCTTTACGATGACACGACAGGCCAGAGTCTTCCACTCTTACCTCGGACCGGCAAAGTGTGTGCGTATGAAATTTCAAAACAAAGATCGCATCCTGGGCCTTGATTCTGCTAAAGGCAAACCACTGTCATACCACTGACACTCTAAAAGATGCTATTGAATTGTAAACTTTACCATTATACAGTTAAAGTCTAAAATCAAATGAAAAGGATTCATAAAACTTTTTCATTCGCTCTACAAAATAGATCTTCTCAATCATTTAATTTTAGAATTTAACCTCATAACAGTAAAGTACAAAATTAAATGGTATTTTTTTAAGTGTCAGTGGTATGACAGTGGCTGGTTTTAACAGAATCGAGGCTCTGTTTATCCTTAATATCTAGTGACCGCGTTATGTTGTAATACTTAGGATGTATCTGCAACAGTTATCTAAGTAAGTACTTAATTTGTTTCTATACACCTAATAGTCGACAAAAAGTTAATTTAGATTCCGCGAAGGAGCCGTGAGCGACCGTTGTGCAACTCTCTTGGGTAAAAAGTTACGCAATTGGGTTGCGAAATTTCAGTTCAGTTTGGAAGGTATCTTCTACCTACAGACTGCTTTAATGTAAATCTATACAAAGATATAAAATTAAAATGTCGGTTTGCAATTTTAACAGCTTTTTAATAAACCGACTTCAAAAGGAAGTTCACTGTATGTTTGTCCGCCATTATCTCGCATTTTGTTGAACCAATTTTGATATGGTTTTTAGAAAAGTTATTTTTTACATTCTGGAATACATACATACATACATACAAATCACACCTTTTTCCCATTGGGGTAGGCAGAGACAGCATCTTTCCACTTGCTACGATCTTGGCATACTCCTTTCACTTCTTCAACTTTCATTTGTATACACGCACGCCGGTCCCGGGTACTCTTGACCTGGCCTTTCTCCAAAACGTCCTGGGTATGATTAGAATATGTAGGTACGCCAGACGCCTAGGTCGGCCTTTACCGGGTTGCCCATTCACCCTCGCCTCATATATCTGTTTCGTCAATCTTCCTTCATGCATCCTCTCTACATGTCCGAACCATCTAAGCATCCCTTGCTCTATCTTGGTCACTACATCTTCAATCATACCGCAATGTTCCCTTATCACACTGTTCCTCACTCCTTAGTATACATAACTGACTTAAAAAAGGAGGTAAGTCGCTACTATTTCTTTTTTTAATAAATGCAAATTGAGGAAACATCAGTAGCTTAGTGGTTAAAGAGTCGGTCTTACTATCGACTGATTGCGGGTTCGAATCGGGTGCCAAGTGGATACCGAAGGTTGATACTTATTCTTTTCGTGTGATGTAGGTATCATTTCAAAAATCTAAGTCAATTTCACGTTTACGTACCTATCCCCTTCCTAATGATCATGAATATAAATGTAAACACCTGTACGATTTCAAAAGACGTCATAGTAAAAAATGTTGCTTCTTCCAAATTATTAGGCACTTTCGTGCTTATTTTGAACTATGCTTAAAACGGGCGGTTAGAAATCAAGGGAGTTTATAGGAATAAATTGAATAAAATGGGTCATTTGAATCATTGTAAGTATTTCCTTTACATTTTAAGTAGGTACTAAACCAGATATTTGGTGATTGTGTTCCTCATTTATTTCCATAGCTTGATATTTATAAGTAAAATAAAAGAACTTAAAAATTTTCATAACATTTTATTCCACAACCGAAGCTCAAGATGACTGATCAAAAAAAAAATTAATAATTTCTTTGAATAAGCAATTTTGAAGCAACCATTCTGAGTGATTTCCCAGTGGCTTTCAAAGTTAACATTTTGGAGCCTCGCTTACAGTTTTGATCGGTATGTTAGCTTAACTGGGAGCGACTGCCATCTAACCGCTCAAAGCCGAAAGAGCCGAGTTGAATTTGATATTAATTTCACTTTTATACAATTAGATGAACTCGTCAGAACACTTGCCATAGTCTAGTCAATAAAACACTGAAAAAGGTCGACGTGTCTACACAACTGGGGAATTTTAGACCAATATAAAACAATAACACTGATTCCAATGATTTATTAACAAAAATCGCTTTCTCTATATTATAATTATATAATTCAATAATTAAACTAAAACTTACGACACAATTTTATCATCCTAATGCGTAGTTACAAACTCAGTGTTGCCATCCTTTAGTCCGCAATAAAATTTATAATTACATTACACTGTAGGCCATTGTGTGATCAAATACTTGTAACACTGAAATTATAAACAGATTTATTGTTTTGGCGCGAGATTTTATTTATTGTGTCAAATTTTCAACATGAAGTATCTATCGGATAGACAGACACGACTCACCTGGGCCTCGATTCTGCTAAAGGCAAACCACTGTAATACCACTGACACTCTAAAAATGCTATTTAATTGTAGACTTTACCGTTATAAAGTTAAAGTTTAAAATCAAATGAAAAGAATTCATTTAACTTTTTCATTCGCTCTACAAAATATCATTTGACTTTAAACTTTAAGTTGACAACAATAAAGTTCATAATTAAATGTAATTTTTTAGTGTCAGTGGTTTGTCTTTAGCAGAATCGAGGCCCTGATGAGAAGAGCCACCGTGGCTAATGGATGTATGCTACACCAGGGGCGTCACACTAGCGTTAGAGTAGGGACGATTGGGGTGAGGGGAAGTGGGGGGGGGGGGGGAGAATTACTGTGCTAACAACGCAGGAGACTGGTCTACTAACGACAGAACAGAATCCCTCCAGTGAGCTCTGACTACCCTACAATAGTGTGATTATTGCCTATATCAACAAAAGAAATACATATAGAAAATATTGCAATTTTCAATGCGATTACTATGCTACCTTTACCAATAGATGTGAAAAGTGGACATCCAGGACGAGCTTCGAACCGTGTCTAGGTAGCTCAGTTGATCAGGGTATTCCTCCTTTAAAGGACTTATTGCGGGTTCGAGTCCTGTGCTGGATATTCATTCTTTCTGAGCTAAATCTAATATTGTATATTATTTTTACTGTATTACTTTTTTTATATCAGTCACGTCAATATGACTTCACCTCACCTGATGGTAAGCTAAAGGTAAGTCTCAGAAACTATGTCAGATGATGGTAAAATAACATAAAAAATATTGAAGCGTATAGAATTTTTATTCGTATTTTTCTATAAAACCGATTTGGTCACTGGCATGATCATTATCTTTACCTTGGATAAATCAATATCTTTAGCTTACCATCAGGCGAGAAGTCATATTGACGTGACCGATATAAAAAAAACGGAAGAAAATATTTAAAATCTCGCGTAGAAACGTTTTTATAAGTCAATGATCAGCATTTAAAATCTCATTATGATAATTATATTTCAGCACAATGAAATAATAATTTGGCACGTAAGACCACACTTTTGTTTGAAACTTCACGCAAGAAGGGCCAGTCATGATCGAAATATAGATAAATCTATAGATACTAAAGCTAACGTAGTATTGCAACTGGCTATTTAATATTTAACCCTTCGAATGCCATGCGGTTATTACAGAATAATATATAATAATAATATTCTAGAACATTTTATATAGCGCTAGACCCAAAGTAATCATAGCAGAACTAGCACCGAGCACGTAATATGGGTTTGAGAATGTGGATAAACATACAATATTTGTACATAGAAACAACCAATACAATGCAAATATATATAGGTATTACTTTACTAAATATAATTATTTGCACTGAACGGGAATCTACCCCGCAGATTTAGTAATCGAACGCTCTACCGCTAAGCTAGGAGTCGTCGAATAACAAATATAACCGCATGAAATTCAATAAGTTCATTATAAAATAATACTTATAACATTACACTATCATTATATAATATTACACAAATTATCTTCTCTTCTATAAAAATATAATAATATCGAATTTTCAAACACTTATAGAAGACAACCCTTAGGTCGTAATTATACATTTACGCAAATGTATACTTACGATAAATGTCATTTTGACATTATTTTTTGAAAACAAAACTAATGTATTATACAGGCTGTTTTCAACAATACCAATGATATTATTATTATATACAAAAAAAAGGGTAGTAATCGTACTTACACACAGAAACTGTCTTCAAGTGTGACTCACTATAGTATAGCCATCTATTTCCTATCTTTATATAGGTAAAGTCAGCGTCAAAAGTTGATGATCACTTTCAGGTGTCAAAAGTAGTTATGCTACAGTTTCAAAAGTTGACTATACAAAGTCACTGTGCCTTTCAAAATTGCACGAATTTATGATGCTTTCACCCATTCGCGCAATTTTTTTTTTCAACTTTTAGAGAAGTAAGAAATTTCATGGGTTTAATGAAAACCAATCTTGTTCTTTAAAACTAAGGTATATTTATGATCATCAACTTTTGATGCTGAACGTCATGTCATAAGACAACAATAACTAAACGCCGTACATAATAACCATACAACTAAAAGTGCGAACGTTCTGTTGTTTATTTTTTTTCCTCGAGGCATACTATTATAATATCAGATAAAATGTGGCCAGTATGCACAGGGTTAATCTCTTAGGGGCAAGTGAATCTCGTACAAAAATGAACACATTAGTTTTCAGATCGCTGTTTTGTAGTACTACGTGTATTTATGGCAATATATCGGTGGTTTATTGTCTATTGTCATGAGTGATTTAACCCTTACAACTGTTACAGCTAGTTTTACCAAAGACTAGGTATCGGCTTCACACGAGTTTCGTAATTTATCACTTTAGGGGCAAAATTCAAAAATTCTTCCTTAGTGGATACTTATAACATAAAATTGCATTAACACTTCTTGCTAGGGTTTTGTTTTGCTATGCCGCTTTCCTAGCGATTTGTATGTTTAATCTACTATATAAAAATAAGTCGGGTTTTCCTTCCTGACGCTATAACTCCAGAACGCACGAACCGATTTCCACGGTTTTGCATTCGTTGGAAAGGTCTCGGGCTCCGTGAGGTTTATAGCAAAGAAAACTGGAATTTACACCCGGGCGAAGCCGGGTCCCGGGTCGCTAGTGTTGTATAATGTTTCTCACCATTTATATATAGTTCTATTTGTTTTGTATAACACTTATTTGAGCTGACGTAGAACTACGTACATAAAATCCATCATGGTCTATAACCATACACGAGATGACAGCTGTAAGGGTTAATTATAATGATTTTATGATCTAATATGTCGGTATGTATTTGAACTGATGTGACAACATTATTTAAACAAAACTCTTAATATTATTCAATCGTGTTTGAATCTATTCCTAAATAATACATTCATTTAATGAATATTTAAAAAAAATACAATTTAGGGGCAGAAATACAAATACAACTAAGAAATACAAATTCGAGTGACATCATAATCCATGATAGCTTTTTAGTCATTGATTTAAATAAAAAAAACCCTATATACACAGTCTCCAACCAAAGTGGCATTCGAATCTGTCTTCAATCACAAGTCAAAGTCAAAGTCAAAAATCATTTATTCTGTATAGACCATTTTAAGCGGCACTTACAAAACGTCAAAATTATAAATATTTAAAACTAGAAGCAAATGGACCACCGGTTCGAAACGCGGCCCAGACCTGAGAAGACTCCGGCAAGAAACTCAGCGGGCTGTTTTTTTTTTGGTCTTTAAGTAGTTATAGAATATATTTTTTTGCAAATTCAACCTTACACACATGTTTTAAAGTTCTTTTCACAAAGCAGGGTAGATAGACACGAGCGATGCAAGACTTTTGACATCGATTTTGACAACTTGACTGTGTATCTTGGGTTTTTTGTAAATCAATGTTGTTAGTAATATTTCAACAATTATAAAATAAAAATTCCTCGTTTAGTTCATCGTAGTTTATTAAAAATGCACATTATAATGCTTAGGGAACACTGAGTTCTCTTTGGGTAAACTTAAGTGTAATTAATGTTATAACATAAAATCAGTGGACGCTCGCGATGTGTTGGGGGGAAGAAATTAGTGTTGCCTGTTCTAATATAATATTAACGAAAAAACTGCTGACAAAAAAGGAGTGATTGGGAAAAAGTGAACACGGAAATGATCTTCAATTGAAATGTACGATACATAAACATATTGTCACAATTCTAAAATGTAAACCGGTACGAACCGCGTTATAATAACAATAACTGTTCGCCGAAACGAAAATTTGTATACTTATTTATGGTTGAATGATTTTTTAATTCAATAACATTGAACATAATTAAAGCATTTTTCTAGCTTTTAAACGTAAAATAATAATAAATCTCATGATTGAAAAATGATTAATAGTTTATTTCAGACGCAAGAGTGATCCGCAACTATGAATGAAATATACACACACACATACATAACCACATTCACACACATGCATACACACACCCACACACATACATACACACACATAAAGGCTCAATTCTTTACGAACACAATTTCTAGTCCCCAACACATCAAAATACAAGTCATTGGATAAAACCATTTAAAATCAATGTATTTAAAACCAATACATAATAATATTATGTACAAAATAATTGCTTTTCAATATATTTGTCTTTTATAACTAACGCAGTTCGTGTTACGCTAGAACTATATTACACATTTAATTATAGGTTAAGTGTATTTTGAACATTTTTATTTATTTATTTAATTCTTTACTGTACACAAACTTATACAAATAGGTACTACACGTGCGCTATAAGTTGAGACCTGACCGCTATGATGTGCGCTGTACATACACCGGCGCGTGTTTGTACAGCGTACAAAAAAATATCGTAAACAAGTTTTCGCCCGAGAAATTACCTACCTGTATACCTATTTTTTTGCGAACAGTACGTCACGGGCGACTGAGGGGCAGTGCAGAGGGAAGTGGGCGGAGAGCCCAAGTCTCAATTTATAGCGCACGTGTTATACATTTATTTAATAAGTATGATGTATAAAGGCGAGATTTGTTTGTAACATGTTTTTATAACTTCGGTATTCGTGTAACAAATATTGAATCTATACTCATAATAAAGCTAATCTATAGTTTGTTTGAACGCTTTTATCTCCGTAACTATACGTGCAATTCGAAATATTATTTTTGCATTTGATAGGGTAATTCTTGGTTATACGCTATGTAAAATCATGCTACAACCCAAGAGTTATGCAATGAGAGGGAAGACGCTGGGCGTAATTATTTTTAACCAAGTTTTAGGTTATTTTGACCATGATCGGAATTTTAACCACCCGTCTGGCCTGGACTGGAGTCAAATGGGTTGCGCATCAGTAGAACTAAGACAGAATACATGGTCTTTAACTTCGATCCGGACAGCTCAGCGCACGCAGACGTCAGGCTAGATGGCATAGCTCTACCTAGAGTAAATACTTTCAAGTACTTGGGTTCTGTTATCTCGGCGGATGGATCCATTGAAGCGGATATAGCTCATCGGACAACTGTGTGTGGAGTAAATGGCGCACTCTTACAGGAGTACTGTGCGATAGCAAAATGCCAATCAGAACAAAAGGCAAGGTCTATAAAACAGCTGTTAGACCAGCCCTCTTCTACGGCAGCGAGGTATGGGCTGCGAAGAAAAGCCATGTACAAAAGCTACACACGACCGAGATGCGAATGTTGCGTTGGGCTGGTGGAGTTACACTTAAGGACAGGGTGCGCAACGAACACATAAGAGGCACATTTAAAGTTGCACCAATTACAGAAAAAATCACAGAGTCTAGGCTGAGATGGTACGGTCATATACAGCGAAGACCAGGCGATCATGTCGTGAAGAAGTGCCTTTCCATGGCTACAAAGGAGAGAGGGAGGAGAAGGCCCCCAACTACGTGGATGACAAATGTCCGCAAGGACATGAAGCAATTGGGGCTTTCAGATGACGACGCATACCAGCGAAATAAGTGGCGCCTCAGCACCAGGAAAGCCGACCCCGCGTAACGGGAAAAGGCGAGGCCAAAGAAGAAAGAAGTCTGGCATTTCGCACGATGTAAAAAATATATTTTTGCATGTCAATATTTTGCAAGAATAGTATACTTTTGTGAGTTTTGTGCTAAATTACGGTGTGGTTAACTATTATACGAAAATCTCTTGAAAATAAACCAAACTTATAACTTTAAAGTTCAAAACACACTTGACAGCGAACTATTATAATATGACAAAGACGGCGTATTCGACGAGATATTATTCTAAACAAATATTTCGTATTTATAACCTTTATCGAACAATTATCCCAAACAAATATTAATCTTGTTTACCGACCAAGTCCAGCTAGCTCACCCGACCCGACTGTGGTGCTACCTGGTGACTGAGTTTTAAACTAAAAATGTTTCTAGAGATGGAGGTTATAAAGAGGGATAAAAAAATATTAGTAAAATAAACTACTAGTATTCCCGGTAATTTTTTTATATTACGTAGGTGGCAGACAAGCACACGGCTCACCTGATGGGAAGTTGTCACCGTGGCCTATGGACGTGTGCAACACTAGGGGTGTCACAACTAGTACTCTAAGCTAAAATTACTTGTGTTGTGTCATGGGTAGGATTCGAACTCGGAATCTCTCATTCGTAAAACCGATTCCTTAACCACTAAACTATCCATACTTTCTTTAGAATTTTGTTTCCCCAATTTCACCTTTGATTAAAGTTCTTATAAGTTCCAAAGATAGTTTAACTCTCTTAGGACTCCCCGACTGTTTAAATAATATTTCAAAACGTTTAGTTGGGGTATTTAATTTAATTTTCTGATAAGTGACAATCCTTACACTCGAGTTGGCGGTGTGAAGGTATGTTCGGAACTAAAGGCGGTACCTAACTAACCTATAGGTTATTAAAACGGCGGCTTTCTTGAAAAACCAACAAGTGCAACTTCTGTTCTTGGTACTCTTAGTTACTCTATGGTATCGTGGGTAGCATGAGCTCAATTTAAAATGGTTTTGGTCGGTATTCACGTTAATATAATATAGGGCCATACCACGCTAATACTTTAAAGACTTGTCAAGTCTTACTCTAATTTATAAACAAACACAGTTCTATAGAATTTGTCTTCTCATAAAACTTCTTATATTACTTATTCGATATAAGCCTGTATGAACAATATTTGGACATCGCTTGTCATATTTCCAAATGAACGTACAGACCGACTTGCAGACAATAAGGGCCTCAAAAATGTCTAATTATTGTTTTATAAACACAGAGCTATATGTATCACATACTAGAAAAGTTAAAGCTAAAAGTTTGTTTGGTTGAACGCGCTAATCTCAGGAACTACTGGTTCAATTGATAAGTTCTGTTTGTGTTAGATAGCCCATTTATCGAGGAAGGCTAGAATCTATATAACATCACGCTGATACTCAGGAGAGCGGAGTAGTAATCGTGTCAACAAATCGGACAAATTTCCATACATTATTATAGAACTAATAAATTATGGGCATTTTTTTCTTGGATAAATGGGAAGAATTGTACCCAAGGGGGAAGACGCGGGTCACAGCTAGTTCTATTTTGGTAAGAATTAAGACTAAATGCTGCTAATCTAGTGTACATAGAAGTCTCTGTTCACAAAACGTGCAATTAGCAAGTAAGCGCTATTACCACAATGGAGGGAATTTTACACCGGACTGCAAGTAATTGTTATGTAAACTTTGATATCGCGATTCAGAATAACATCAATATCTCCGCTAGATGTCGGTAGTTTATATAATTAGTTGTGTCGTTCCAGCCTGTCCATCGCCTGCAAGTTTGGACAATGGCGGTGTCTCATGATATGTGCGGCCTAGGGCTGCGGCGACTTACATGAGCACACAGCGCTTGTTGTCGGGCTGGTGGGGCGCGAGGGGGGCGTAGGGCGTCGGTTGGGGCGCGGGGAGGGGGACGGCGATGGGCCCCTCGGCCGGGACGGTACTCTTGAGCGACTCGGGGTCGAAGGTTTCGGCTGCAGCCACAGGCGCCGTCAGCGGTAGGTCGGTGTTGATGCCCACGATCTGTATACGGAAATATATTTGTGAGCGTGTGTGAATGTGTAGGGCGGGTAGTAGGACAATGAATGTGTGTGGAAGTTTGCTTAGGTGTATGAATGTGTTGAGGTGAGTGTGTGTGTGTGTGTGTGTGTGTGTGTGTGTGTGTGTGTGTGTATGGGGCAAGTCTGCTTAGGTGTGTGAGTATATGGGGGGGTAAGTATGTGTGTATGTATGGGGGTAAGTGTGCATGATTGGGGCAGGTGTGCGTATAAGGGGGCGGGTGAGCGTATATTGGAGGTGAGTGTGCGTATATGGGGGCGAGTGTGCGTATATGGGGGCGAGTGTGCGTATATGGGGGCGAGTGTGCGTATATTGGGTCGAGTGTGTGTATATGGGGGCGAGTGTGCTCGGGCGTGAACAGGTGTGTGTGTGTGGGGGGGGAGACGTGTACACTCACAGGCGCGTTCCTACGGTGCGCGCTGGGCAGGGTGGCGCTGGCGACGCGGCGGAAGGGCTCGGCGAGGCGCTCCAGCACGCGCAGGCGCTTGGCACCGCCCGCTAGCGGCAACGCCTCCACGCCCACCTCCACAGCCTCTGGGACCGACAGCTCGGGCAGGGAGGAGCCTCCCTCACTCGCGTCGGGCTTGCGCTTGCGCCCCACCACCGTGCCCGTGGGCCGCAGGGGCTCCGCACTCGACACTGCAGCAAAACATCACAAATTTAACTATTGCGTAAGCGCAATATAAAAATCTACCTAGCTCAGTAGTTGCAACCTCAGGATCGTGAGATCTTCAGTTTTAAACATAGTCATAACAATACCAACGTAAACCCACTCATGACATAAGCCTTTTAACTTAACTGAAGGAGTTAATTTCAATAACTAGTGTTCTTTTACTAAAAACAAAATAATTCATCGAATATTATTATACCTTTTTCCGAACTAACTTGTATCTTCTGGACTTTACCCCAGCAACTTACCATGCCCTTCAATTGACTACATCCCACTGTACAGGGCCAATTCTGTTAAAACAAGCCACTGCCATACCATTGACACTTAAAAAAAAATACCATTTAATTTTAACCTTTATTGTTATCAAATTAAAGTCTAAAATTAAATGATATTTTGTAGAGCGAATGAAACAGATTAATGAATTCTTGTCATCTGATTTTAGACTAACGGTAAAGTCTACAATTAAATAGCATTTTTAGAGTATTAGTGGTATGACAGTGGTTTGCCTTTAGCAGAATCAAGGCCCAGAGGAACGAACACGAATTTTCTTTCGTATCGAGTTCGTAACGTATGCGACAAAATTTTTATGAAATTTGTACAGCGCCCCTATCGTACGTAAAAGAAATTGTACAAATCTCATATAATTTCTATCGCACACGTTACGAACTCGATTCGAAAGATTATTCGTGCTCGCCCCACAGGACATAAATCAAATATGTATTATACTTGTTACTCACGGTTGGCGCTAGTATTGGAGCGAGCGCTGCGGTTAGCAACATGGCGGAGCGTGATCTCCTTCAGCTGTTTGTAAGAGTTGCGTCCGCGGATGCTGCGCAGTCCGCGCAAGTACGAGCTCTCGTCCAGGTTGCTCTCGTCCATGAACGAAGACGACTCTGTGATGTCCATCTCCATGGTTGTGTTGTTGCCTGGAATCGGAATTTAATTTTGGCAACATACGGACGGTAGCATTTCATTTTTGCTACATAAATAATTGCATTTTTTGCTAACATGCCACTTTTTCCTATTTAAGTAACTAAATTTTTTACTAAAGTTTTATTTTTGCTATTTAAATAACTACATTTTTTGCTAACATTCCATTTTTGCTATTTAAATAATTGCATTTTTTGCTAACATTCCATTTTTGCTATTTAATTCATCGCATTTTTTGCTAACATTTCATTTTTGCTATTTAAATAACTGCATTTTTTGCTAACATTCCATTTTTGCTATTTAATTCATTGCATTTTTTGCTAACATTCTATTTTTGCTATTTAAATAACTACATTTTTTTGCTAACATTCCACTTTTGCTGTTTACATAACTACAACTTTTGCTAACATTCCATTTTTGATAATGATTCATATAACACTTACCAGTATAGTTGGCGATGAGGGAGGAGTTGGTCTGGTCAGCGAGGCGGCCACTGCGGCGGTAGGGCGACACCTTGACGCGAGACTTGGAGTAGTTCGTGTCCGTCTTACGCGGCGGCTCGTCGCCTGCAAGACAAGGTCACCCTACACTTATCGTTACCGTATTCCGTGGGATAACTATACTAGCCTTTACCACTTTAGAGGGCCCTACCAACATCCCTGAGACCCAAGCCAGTCTTGAGACACGTGCTACTCGGTACACAACCACTAGGGTAGGAGGATAAACTAGTGTAGAAGTGGAGATACCAGGCTCCAAAGTGCTAACTTTGGATGTAACTGGGCATCAGAATCTGTCTAAATTAACTCAACTTTTTGAAAACCACATAAAAAATGAAATCGATATTTTGCAGACTTCAAAAGGATGTTCACTCTTAAACCTTTTTGTATGTTGTTTTTTATGTTTAGGTAAGTTGATTGTATCTTTTATTTTTTTTAATTGTAGACTGTGTTTGAGTCGTCTCTTAAGAAGGTGTGTTTATGAGCAAAAGCCACATTGAATGTCCAAATAAATGAAGAGTTTAAATCTATACTAATATTATAAAGAAGTAAAGTTTGTGTGTTTGTATATTTTGTTAAATTGTAAGGGGTAATCTCGGGATCTACTGAACCGATTTTAAAAATTCTTTCACCAATAGAAAGCCACATTATCCGTGAATGTCATAGGCTGAATATCATCACGCTACTGCCCAAGGGAACGGAGCAATAATCATAAATGTGAACAATTCCGGTAGATTCCCATACATTTTAGAAAAACTGATAATAAAAATAATTTTCTAAGCAAATAGTTGTCTAATTTCAAACTATTCTTTACCAAACTACTTACCGTCATTCGATTCAACTTCAATAACGACTTCTATCTCCACTTTCTCCTCTTGATTCTTACTCTCTTCTGCAATCTTATCTCCCACTACGTCTTTGCTCGCTTCTTTGTCTGTTTCCTTCTCTGTTTTCTCTTTGTTATCAGAGTCTTTCTTCTCCGACTCTTGTTTCTTTGTCTCTGGTTTGGGTGAGTCTGCTGATCGGAGTTTTCTATCCGTGGCCGGGGTGTCATCTTTTAGTTTTAGCACCTTGGAGTCCTTGTCCTTTGGCTGTAATCATTTATTATTGGGTGAAGAGGTGTTGTATGTTATATATAAATTATTTTAAGATTTAATAATAAAATATGTAGAAATTATAAAGATATTTTTGATATGTGATTTGTTTAAATCAGTAAATAAGGAAAAACATTTAAAGAAATTCACAAGTTGTTGTGTTGTAATGTTTTCTATTTACCTAAAATTGAGTTATAAATTCTACTAAACATTGTTTTCTTACCATCATTAATTTTATATTGTACATAAATATAATTAAAAAATTCATAATCATATTATACTTAAGTTGGAATTAAGATCTGCTACTAAATGGTATTTCAATTTCTCTTACTAATATGACTATTCATTCACATATTTTAAGTGCAACAAACAACCAGTTTAATTGCACTGCAACGCTAAGTATTATAATTATTAATAAGTTCATTATTTATTGATAATTATAATACGTTATTAAGTCACTGCTCTAAACATGCGGGTGGATGATGTGTTCATAACTTAAAACGTGCAGACATTCGTTATGCAAATATTATGTATATTGTACGCATGCTTGGAATGTAGAAAATGTGATAAGTGGTGATTTTCGACATGTTCGTAGTACGTATAGCATTAAATTTAAGTATGTATGTATGTTTACTGTCCTGTATATGATGTGATTTTCCAACTGATCATGGACGTACAAATTTTCGAAAAAAAAAAGTTCGAATTTACTAAACTATATTATTGTAGACTGCAGTGTGTGAATGTTTAAATAGTGGATCACTAGAATTTATACGAACGATAGATATATGAATTTTGAAGAAAGCAGAAATTTATGAAATATTGGGATTTTAAAAATTTAAAAGTTTTTCAGAGTTTATTAAAAAATTTCTTGCTAATTCAAAACCTTCATTTCAATTTGAAAGTCGGATCATCTCTGATCATACATGAAAAACTCGACGGTGGACCTATATGTTATAAGCAGTGCTAGACATAGCAGGAGCAGGCGGCACTCACCTCGGCGGGCGGCGGGTCGCTGGCGCGCTCTGCGGGCCGCGGCGTCTCCGGCGTGCGCGCCGCCTTCACCTTGTGACCACGCGCCCATTAGTACAGCTCCGAACACCCACACCCAACCCTCACATACACCCCACCCCCACAGCCGACCATCGCTTTTCACTTTATTCTTTTACATTTGAATAAAGATTATGTGCCGATTTTTTACAAGATACATGCCACTTATTCAACGATATTCGCGGAAGGTAGCACCCCACCCTAGGTCAAACCTCATGTGGTTTTAGTCGGCTCGATTTTTCGATATAATCATGCTCTGAGTTAATAGAAGAAACTTTTTTACGCGAAAATAATACAATTTAATGACGACAAATTTAAATTTTGTATTATTCAAAAATATTATGACATTAATTTTAAATCACGAAATTAGAAAAAAAAATTAAATAAACTGAGAAGCGATGGTACAGTTAATAAAAAATCCAGTGTTTTACTGCTGTTGTGCATTATTAGAACACAATTTTAAAGCAATATTATTTCATTATTCTACAATATTCAGTCAAAAAAAACTTAGTTAACACATGTTATTATCACAACAGTAATTAAACACTAACAATTATTATTAAACATGATTAAAAATATCGCTGTCATAAAATCGAATAAGTTGGTGACTTGCATGCCAATCTTGAATCCCATTCCTTTTACGGGCATAACAACCTTTCTTTGTACCAAAATGGTTTATTTAACTGTGAAACCATCACCGGTACAAATAATTAACATCCAAAAACCATCACCCAAATCAAATAGTCCAATTTTTGTCACCAGAGTGAAAATATTATTAGTTCATAACAACATGATGTCAATTTTAATGACCTTAGTCTCACTGCACATTGTTCACGGCTCATATCCCTGAGGTGGCAGATAAGCACACCGCCCACCTGATAGGAAGCGGTCACCGTGACCTATGTACAGTCAGCTGCAAAAGTTGATGAAGATTGCACAGATTTCAAAGTTAAAAATTCGATTGAAAATTGTTCATTATATTGTAATCAAATTATAAAGTTAGTTCAATAGAGCCATATTTGAATACATTACTTTGCTCAAAAACTTATGTTCATCTACTTTTGACGCTGACTGCATGTGTGCAGCACCAGGGGTGTCACACTCGCGCTGTCGACCCTATGACCCTATGAAATATATTCAATGTGGCCAAATAGCACCCAAGCCTTTTTGAATGGCAATCCACGATGCTAGAAATCAGTTCAGTGTGCAACCGAACGCCACCACAATAAAATTAAAATACTAAGGTTCCATGAGCCTTAGTCGATTTCCCTCAAAATGCCACAAAAAATCGTCAAGCACAAAATAAACTACAGGTACCAAATAAAGGTACCTGAGATCGCCTCGTTAGACTGCGGCTCGGCACATTCTCCGGCGTCGGCGGTTCAAAACACTCCACGTCCGATGTATCATCATACGTCAGTTCCGGGAACAGCTCGTCATGGTCATGGTCGTCGATGACGAGCATGACGTCATCGTCCTCCGAGTCCGCACTCACCGTTCCATTGAGTACGTCATCTGTGCCGTTGCCGAGCGTGACGTCTGACACTCCGTTGTGTACGCGATCTCTGCCGTTCTGTTTCTGTTTTGAAGGCTCGGACTTTTTCGATTCTGGTTTTTCTTTTTCTGCCTGAAAATTTACAATGAAAATGCATTTTGATTGGTTATATTATGAATATAAATTTTAATAGAAATAATAATCCAACATTTCGGATTTTTGATTGATAGCTTGTATGCTAAAGATGAGGGTTGTACATTCATAGTTCGGACCTATTTTCAAGTCGGTTGGGGTCAGCTTTTCATTCTAACTACGAAGCGGCATATTTCGATATTTTCCGTGAAGCGACTGCCATCTGACATCCACAAGCCATTGGCGATATCGAAGTTCGATAAATTATCGCACTTGTTAGGACTCCAAGTACACGTTACGACTGCCATGATGTTCATTATGACAACCGGGGCCGATGGCTCTTCGAGACACGGAGTGAGGCTCAACCTTAGCGATTGGAATCCATTACTCTGAACTATGAAACCCGGTGAGTAGGTATGTATGCGATGGTAGATTAAGCATTGCCTGATACATTTTTAATCATTTGATCATCATTGAATAATATGGCCACTAAATACTTTTATTTAAACTCACCTTTCCACTTTTATCCTCTTTGCTACTACTCTCCTCTTTACTTTTCTCCGCCTGCGGTTCAGATTGTTTTGGTTCGTTCTTCTTTTCTGCATTATCTTTCTTCTTATCCGCAGTATCTTTCTTCTTTTCCGCGCTATCTTTCTTTTCTGATTTCTTATCTGCGTTGTTATCTAACTTCTCTGCTTTGTCAGTTTTCTCTGTGGTTTTTTCTGCGGATTTTTCTGGTGTTTTCACTACTTTGTCGGCCTTCTCCGCAGCAGCTTGTTTTTCTTTCTCTGCGTTGGCGGCCATTTTCTTTTTCATCTCTTTTACTGGACTGTTGGTACTCCTCTGCAATGAAAGAAAAAAATTATTAATAATTTTGCACTTTTAATAGAATGCGCCTCAATCATGGGAGTCTGTTTAAATTTATTTATACACATTGATAGAATATGCTAAACCTACAAGTTTTTATTCTGACTAGAAAGGTAAATACCAAGACAAAAAGTATAGAATTGGCCAAAATGGCATCTATGGTCAAGGTCATTTAAAGTAGGTTAAGAGGCCTGAATTGAATAACTGACTACATCAGTACAGTTTATTGATGACCTGAATGTCCTACATTATTGTATCAATACTTGCACAATTTTATACAGTTCAATATCAGAAAACATAATACAATATGATAAAAATTCAATGTAAACAGCTAATCAATTAGGTACTTGGGTTAATTAGTAACTGACTGACAGCCGATTACAATCAGACATAGTATAGCATATTTTTAAAGAGCTATTTTAGTTGATTTTTTTAATTAACATTTTTCAATGTAATGTAGTAAGCCATCTCGAAGCGACAACTATGCTCGGGCCCTCTCTGTAAGTAGCGGTATTGCTGTGAAACCAATCACTACCCCACGATGGCACATTAACGAGAGATTATGCACATTTACCAGCAATATAATTATATTATATATAACTTTTTTTTCTCTTTATACAACTTGACGCATTTGAAATACTTTTTCTTGACGTTTCAGCAAAATTCGCGAGTAATACTGATTCAATTTTCAAACTTATATCGGTCACGGTCATGGAACACGCGGAAGCCCCACAACCCACAACCGGATCGGTTGTAGTTGTTTTACTTCGATCACCTAATTGCGGATAACGTGACGTCATTTTTGGAGCAGAATAGGAATTACGAAGGTTTGATGGAGGTAGGACACGATGGTATGTCCCGTCCAAATGAGCTGTCCGACTGGGCCAGTACCTCCGCCCTACAGAACACCGCGCCATAATAACCATCGTGTTGTGTTCCCGGCAGCGGTAAGTAGGGTAGCCAGAGCTCACTGTACCCCTCCTCCTTCCCGCTCCTTCCTAGCCTCCCCACCCTTTCCTACCCCCGCCCTTTCCCTTCAGGGTCGACAGCGCCTGGATAACGCCCTTGGAGTTGCACACGTCCATAGGCCACGGTGACCGCTTCCCATCAGGTGGACCGTGTGCTTGTCTGCCACCTAACCGGTATATAAAAAAAGTAAAAAAAGCAAAAGGCGTATATCAGGATCGTAGCATATTCCCCTGAATGCATCGGTAGTATGAAAACCAAGTATCCTTTGTTAGTCATTAGAATATTGAAGAACGATTCATTTATCTAAGGAATTTGGTACGGTACCTTATCTTTTTCTTCATTAATAGTCTTGCGCGACACTTTTTGACTCATGGTTACCTGTGAACAAGGGAAAACACAATTAATACAAATAGGCAAGGTGATTCCCGCTCCGCTCGTACCTGGGGCAACGGTTGGCCATAGCTGTTCAACGGGGCAATGCCGACAGCGTCATGGGCACCCACGGAGGCACCTTTGCACCAGGTACGATGAGGGGCGGGTTAATAGATTAGACTTGTTTGGACTGTCCTTTTGACTTTATAAAAATATAGACAATGTTATGATTGTAGTATATAGATATTATTTAAGATACAAATTAATTTATATTATGTAGGTATTACATACAGTATTAAAAATATTTTGAAAAAAAAATAGGCAAGAAGTTCTGGAATTGGAATTATAGAGGATACAGCCATGATTATGGTCAGCAATTTTGGAATGGAATATTTCGACTGAGGAAGTATTGCACTGACACTTAATACCGATTTTAAGTGGCAATATGCTATATTTGAATACGTTCCTTACTTTCCTAGCTTTGAATAGTGAGTCATTTTGCGATGTTTGTTTGGTTCTCTCCATAATAAGTAAACAAAATATAACTAGACTGCTTCGATAACGTAGCCATAGCGATAACAATTGCATATGGTGTCGCAGGTTCGGATACCGGGTAGGACAAAATGTTATTAGTTTTTTTACTAGTTAATTCAGTAACACTGTATCTGAAAACGTGTTCGATAGACGACAAAAAACATAGTATAATTCCCAATAAAATATTTCTGCGAAAATTTTGGCATACAATACACCTCTGCCTACCCTACAAAATACAAGCGTGAGTATAAACCATACAAAAGAAAATCTTACTCCATTAACGACACTTATAAGCTTATCCGCTACGGCACTAAGTTTTCTATTTCTTAAAATCATAGTGGTGGTTTCGGTCAACACTGCGCCAGGTCTGACCCAAGACTGTTCTTAAACAGCACTGGTCTAGGCTATACATTATGTCCCCGATCCCAGACAGTGTGGGCTAGAAATGTCCTTTAGTATTTGTCACCTTGCGAAATTTAGCATACTTTCACCAAGTGCATTATACAATATGTTAGCTTCAAAAAAATTTAAGTACTTATTTATTTAAGCAGGCGAACGTTATGCCAATAATACCGAGGACATTTTGAGGAAAGACCTAACGTTTCTAGGGTACATCGAATTTCCCACATGTGGTGTGGGAAATTCGATGTACCCTAGAAACGGCTGACGCGAGATTCACCGTGCGTTTTTAGTCGATTCCAGTTCGACATATCCATCTCGCCGTTAGCCCAGGTGAGGTGAAACCTGAGGGGGTATCCGCACACAAGCGATAAGCGAGCATTTAGAAGCGAAAGGCATGTCAGAATCCTAGCAAGTGGAAATATATAATGGTCTACCCTCTACCGCAATGGCATAGGGTCGTGACCGTATGAATGGTGCATCGCGTACCTACCATACCGCCATTAATCTTTTATCCACTTCGTGAGGCGCGTGTAGACAGTCAATATTTATCACGATGCTTTCAATAATATTGATGTGCAAACACGAAATTACTGATGTATAAACAAACGCGATTGTTTCCTAAACCGGATTACGATACTACATATACATATGCTCACGCCTTTTTTTCTCCGGGGTAGGCAGAGACATCAGACCGCCATCTGCCTCTGTCCTGACATACTTCACGCGCTTCCTCTACACTGTCAATAAGCCTTTCACGGAAGCCCGCCGGTTTCAAGTGCTTTCGAATGCAGATCACGAAACTGAATCACAATATAATATTGACTGTATCCACACACCCTTATAACAGTGATCTACAATCAAACAGATACCAAAACACTATCTCAAGAGTATTTTGATTGGCACACTTCAATAGATCTCATTTCAACAAGCAATAACAAGTCTAATACAGTAACGCAGGTGTTCTTCCGCGGGAACATGATTCTGCACAAACAAGAACCTGTACCAAGGTCGCAGCGGAGTGTGGAGCTGGCGAGATTATTAGTTCCCTTCTAACGCAACATAAATAGAGAGGTGAATGAACTGTGACGCACACATAGGCAAGATGCGTTTTGTTGTATGGTGCAAGAATTTTTAACTCGAAAAGTAGGTATAACTTGATAATGTATGTACTCTAATTGTGCAGTTACGCATTGGTAGGGCTCTGGTGGTAAAAGTGGGCCGCGATAGCGTAAGCACGCCAATCAAAAAATCGTAGATTATTTGAACTAATCACAGCTTCAAAGGGTTGATCAGCCCTTTTATTCTTGACGTCTGTTTAAGATTTTTGCCGCGAGTTATACGTACGTAAAATAATTGTGCGTATTTTTTTTTTGTGCATGCTTCGTCGGCTCAATCATCGAAGAAAATTACCTCCAGTTTATTAGTTTCTTAGACCGCATTTTTTTTTAATAATCGTGTACAAATTACAGATTTACCTCGGTCAATTACGTACGCTGCGTTGTATTATAGTGAAACAGGTTTCAGTAACTGCTATGGGAGGGATACTAGACACTTCAACACACAAAAATAAATTGCCAGGTACGCAGTACACGCCAAGCGTTGAGCGCGTACAGTTTATTAAACTTTGCTTTGAATTGACTTAGCTTCTTCATCGACTCTTAAATTTTATTTATAACTTTGACTCTGATGTTATTTTGAATTTCACCGCCACATCTTACAACTTGGACCACAAAACACTCAATAAAGGCCAACATCACAAGGGTCGCTATTACGCTTGTGTGAACAGATGCTATACAGGCGGACACACTTGAAACCGTGTACCTTGCTATTTTTGAACCGAGTTATATTTTCAGTTCTATTTGGGAAGGCGACGAGCGATATATTGGGAGTCATGTAAGAGCCGGCGCTTCTGTATTATGTAACTAGATTATATCGGGTGCAGTTAAACTGCAGATAAATGGTTGCAAAGAGCATGATCGTGACCTTTCGAGACCGATTTTAGTCTTATCTGTATTATTTTATACTAACGTTCTTTATTACTGAATGGGTAGGCATAAATATTAACACTCACTTTTTGTTAACAAAGGAGGTTGGGTAATTTTGGTCCAACCCCTCAACAACCTTGGATGTG
This sequence comes from Lithosia quadra, assembly GCA_963576445.1. Taxonomy (NCBI): domain Eukaryota; kingdom Metazoa; phylum Arthropoda; class Insecta; order Lepidoptera; family Erebidae; genus Lithosia; species Lithosia quadra. Next base: position 817,014 of record OY754895.1, read on the forward strand.
ATTCCAAATGAACGGTTTTGGAGTACACTTCATTTTATATTATGACGGCTAAGTCAATATCTAACGCGAACATGGTGTTTTGATACATTTTCTAAACTAAGAAATCATAAAAATTCTTAATATCGTGAACTGTGAAAACGGTCTCTATACAATTGAAATATATAGGCAAAATAACTTGCAAGACTTGCAGCAATGTAATATTATACAAAATAATGTATGGCTACTCAGAGGACGAGTACAATCTCGACACGTTAGGTCAAGAATATATTACACTTATACATTAATTGATCGCGATCAAGTAGGCCGAGATGCGATAATACATTATTATTGTACTTGTCTTACGGGTAGACGCACGGTAGGGAGTTGTGCCCATGTTATCTCCATTATATGGTATTTGGGACTGGGTAGACGGGAAGGATTTCATAGACCCGCACTACATTTAGATGAGATTTTTGTTGATCTTTAAAATATTTTTATGCATGTAAGACAACCAATATTTAAAGGAGATAATATGCGGCTTCAACTGTAGTTCTTAAAGTACCTACTAAATCATTTTGTAGAATACAAAACTGTTAATAAATGTACAATGTAATATTTGTTGTTTTTTTATATAAAAAGATATACCCATTTGCTTTGGTGCAAAAATACGGAACCCTAAAATGATGTAATATAATACGGAACCCTAAAAATGATGTAATATACAGGTAATCTCGTAAACATCACCTCTAAGTACCACGCGAAACTATGATCAATTGCGACCATTTTTATTAAAATAATGTAATAAGGTTAGGTTTTAAACACCATGTTCGCGCTCAATTTCGGCTTGATGTTGTACTATGCGATTCACGTAAGTTGATAACTGTCATAATGACATTTTGATTCCCGTTGCTTACTTCATTGCATAAAGTAAGGTCAGCAAATACATTTTTTTACCTCACTATTCCATCTGAGATAAGTACATACAATGATAATTACGAAATAAACTATCGGTTCTTTTTTATATTTATTTATTTTTAATCGGCCGGTAACACTTCGATGCCGCTTATTTTATCGTTTGCACTGTTATCGGAGCCGCACGAACAATTTCACGTGCTCGTGAATGTACCACTGTGCCTTCCCTACTCATTTTAAGCAAATTAAACTGTACCTAACAAAATAAACTTATCAAAACAATAACAAAAGTCTATAACAAACACAATGTAACAACAAAAGTCAACAAGGACGCAACTAAATGGAGAAAAATCGGAAATATATATCAATAGCTTTGGAAGCGTAACTAGCGGCACACTATGACACCAATCAATTATGAACTATTATTATAAACTATTACTAAGAAAATATGTTATGTATTTAAGAAAAGAAAATAAAAATTAAGTCGGTGTTACCATTACAGGTATGAACCTATCCGACCCGCCGTAAAAATTTTGTTGCTAGCTGTACAATTTTGATGAGTACGGAATGAAGTTGCCGCGAACGCGATTATCTTCTTACTTGAATCGCATAGTAGTATTAAATATTCCTACTCTTCAATACTTTCATTTAGCATAGGTTTTAACGCTGTTGGTACATTGGACCAGGGTCCATACATTTTTGCCCATGGTCCTTTTATGACGTCACGTAATATTGAGCTATTGACGTCAACTGGACATATTCTTCAGCATTCGCGTTGAGAATTTCTTTAAAAAAAAATCAAGATGCTTTCCCCAAGCTGAGAACCAAACCCGGGTACACGCATAGCAGGCGCGCCGCGCCGAAATATTTTAAATCATGCACCTAGTGTAACATATCTTTTGCATCTTCTTGTGTGGTTTGTGGTTATAAGTTCCTATAATGATCCAAAGCCCTACTTTCACATGGTTAAGTATTGATTGACATAGTTACGGAATGCGACCTACTGTCTACACTAGAAAGTTCTGAAATTGCTATATGCAACGAGTTCAGAAATCTAGACGCCAAGTTAGCCGAACAAAGGTCACGATTTTTTTTTTCAATAGTGAAAAGTTAGCACAAAAAAGACGCTGCTAATATAGGTAGGTATATTCTCAAAGAAAATTCAGAGTCAGCTGTAAAGATCCTAAAGACTTCTGAAATCTGTTCAGATATTTAAGTTATGATGATATTAAGACATTATTATGACACAAAATACACATAAACACTTATTTTTAGGAAATTAAAATACAAAGTACCTGCTAAGCCGTTAGACCTGCAATTAAGAGGTTGCCGTTTCGAATCCTGCCCAGTAATCGACTTCTAACACAACTAATTTAGCTTATTTTGAGAGGTTACTAAAGGTTACTTGAAATACTAGATAGAAACATCGCAAAAAACTTTAAAAAATACTTACTGGAGCGACCAAATCCAAAATTACGGAAAACATTGCGACCTATATCCACTTCTTAAAAATTATTTACAAATTAGGCATAGGAAAAAGAAAGCTAGAACCACTTATAAGACACCACTGCACTCCATAAACTTACAACTAAAAATGCATCGTGATACAAAAATCCGGCCACGTGAGTGTCGGATTCGGGTAAAACAGTTCCGTACAAATTAAAATAGCTTGAAGTATAAATTTCAAACTTGAAGTGGTGTATAAATAGTTTGCTCCAACGAAAAGATAAACATAATTTATAGACAAACGTAATCTTGGGCGTTTCCTCGTGGTCATACTAGTTTGTCACACCAGTATGACCACGAGGATATAAATGTCCTCGTAGTCATACTAATGGGTTTACTTCCTCCTGTATATATTGGTATCGAAACTTATACAATGGAAGAATTAATCTTTTTGAAAAGAAAAAGGGGACAAGTATTGTTATTTAATGGCCGCCAGCATTACAAACAGTGTTCCTATAAAAATGGAAGTACTTATTTGGAACTGTAGTCGCGTTAGGAAAGATAAGTGCCGGGGTTCAGTTACTATTAAAGTAAGTTTATTTATTTCTATCTTCGTTTATTTCTTCCTTGTGCATTTCCAACACTGAAAAATGAATCAATTATTTTAAATTTCTAGGGTGAAATCAACAGATTATACCTGCAAGCCTGACTTTACTAAAAATTATATAGGTAGATGTTTCAGTAGATAACATGAAAGAGCAAGCCCGACTTACCGATACCCGATTCCTCAAATTTATAATTTAGGTATAAAACTTTGAAAAATAAAGGTGCACATTTCATTAAGCCATTACCTACGCTACAAAGTATTTAAGCATGTAAGCTATTTTAGTTTCCTTATTTTTTCTACAGGGGGTGTCAAAATGATAGTATGACTACGAGGACATTTATATCCTCGTGGTCATACTAGTATGACAAACTAGTATGACCACGAGGAAACGGCCGTAATCTTGCCGTTGGATAATAATTGTTGGATGTAGGATGAAAATAATATTAACTGCTAATAAGTTAATTTTTTGTGGTGTAGCTACAAATTCAGTTTTGTAATAGCTTTTTTGCTATATTTCATGATCCAATTTCCATGGGAAATATCATATAGAGAGCATGGTTTCTTTGCGAGTATGCGGCATAAAATGCCCGTATCTTTTGATTGCGTTATTGATTTGAAGTAGATTGTAGCAATGAAAATCCATTAAAGTAAATTTCATTGAGTTTCACTGAATGAATTTCATTGAGTATTAGTTAACTGGCTATAACGTGATAACGCAGTTTATTTCGCCTTGATCGCGATTCCTAATCCGCTATTAGTAGTTTGATTCTTTTAATAACTTGGGATTGCTGACCTTCACAGGCGGTTAGTAGCCTTATTTGGGAAGCAGGGAACCATAATCAAGGTAGGTATTCAATTTCTGTAATGTAATCCTTTGTATTATAATTATTACCTTTGATATGAATTCCTATCTCCAAACGTTCTTGAGACAAAGGATCTTCACAGACAAGGGTTCTTTTCATCCTTTCAAGGAACCCTAAAAATCAGCCCATATTTTGAGTAATCTAACATGAAAGAAACTGGTTGTGTCATCGAATTCTTGGCATAAATCGACAGGTTATCGGTAGCTTTCACTGAGTATGCCATTGTTGTTTCATTGATATACTCCAAAGTACTAAATGTGTGCGTAGTATTCAGTAATGACTCATTTTCCCCATTGATTGTTTTGAGTGATAAAGAACTTTGTTTGAGTGTATGACGTATTGAGGTATTGTGGACGTTTCCTACTAAACTAGGCAGAAAAAACGATTAGGTTTTAGCCTAACGTTTTGCAACCACATACTTATACTGTATTCATTTGGCCATGAGACAAAACATAAATAAAGAAAACAGTAGTTGACAAACTTTTTAACCAACTTTTTTTGGCAAAAATGGCGGGTATAACCCGGATGAATACGGAAACTACTTATTAATTCTACTTTCATTTAAAATGACTGTTCATCTTCATTCGGTAGTATTAAAGTTCATAGTTTGAGATTCACAACATTTTTAGGTCTTTTATAAGGTCAATTATTATGAATATAATATTTCAATGAGATTAAAAAAGTATAAAAAGTGTATTCGTTTCATATGACAAATAAAAGAGCCTTTTTATAATACAGTATAGTTATTTTGCAACTTGAATGTTTTGAGACTAAATCGATTATTCGAGCTATTTGGCAGTGTGCATGTTACCTTACAAGTATAAAAAAAACATCTATATTACTAGGGATTAACTAAATTGTAAAGTAGCTGTCTGTACATTGTAGATATTTAAAAATTCTTGTTTGTTTGTGCGCGATGAACGCAAAAACTACTGGAACGAATTTTAAATTTTTTGTTCGATAGGTCTTGGTCACACTTAAAACCTTACACATGTATGATCACAATCGGTTGAGTAGAACCGTGAAATATATTATAGTCAAAACCGGACAAACCAACACCCACACGGGCGGAGATGGGGGTATAGGCTAGTTATTTATATGTATTGAATCTACATAGATAGATAGGTGCTTGTCTGCCACCTAAGTGGTATAAAAAAAAAGATAATACGATTCTATATTATATAATACTTGGCTATGCTCTTGTCACGTCACAACCTTTTAAAAATCAAGGCCACAAACAGGCCATGCACAAAAACTTTTGTTAGTTTTTTTTTCACTCACTGTTGTTGCTATAGCGCGTAAAGGCAGGTACGTGTGGGTGGGGATTTAATTAATATTAGGATTTTTTATATTTTACGATATCTGAAGGTTGCTAAACTAAGATTTGTATATATATTTTTAAAGGCTATGGATTTTTTTTATATCGGTAAAGTCAATATGACTTCACTTCGCCTGATGGTTTTGCAATAAACTGCTATATTCTTGAAGAAAAAATAATCTAAAATAATCATCACCCTCAGAATTACGGTTGCATCTAAAACTTACACTTCGGAATCTAGGGTTCGCTCGCTTACTCGTTAAGTTATCTAGGCTTTTACAAGAGCGACTGCCATTTGACCTCCCAACCTCGAGAGGGAAGCCTAAGCCAGACCTCTGTGCATCAATCAGCAGGTGTATCGGCTTGGAACTCCAAGATATGTCATCCCCTCCCTCCACTCTACAACGTAAACAATTTCGACCTCTTTCTTTTACAAAAATAAATGTCTGGTAATATACCACTAATGATTTTTCATTGTTTTCAAATGATTTAAAAAGTTAGTTTAGGTACTTTTGTGACTGCACGTTTGTTCATAAAGTGTTAGTTATCTAATCGCGGAACCACACTTCGCTATTCGCTATTCGCCTATAATGTATTCGACGAAATTCTTATAGACGACTAAACCCTTCACAATTCGTCATATAAGAGCGACTAAGGCGAATATTTGTGCGAATAAAGCAAATATACACGAATAGGCCTTCCCCAGCTCATTGCTTATTGTACTATGCGATTCAAGTAAGAAGATAATCGCGTTCGCGGCAACTTCATTCCGTACTCATCAAAATTGTACAGCTAGCAACAAAATTTTCACGGCGCGTCGGATGGTTCATACCTGTTATGGTAACAACGACTTAATTTTTATTTTCTTTCCTTAAATACATAACATATTTTCTTAGTAATAGTTTATAATAATAGTTCATAATTGATTGGTGTCATAGTGTGCCGTTAGCTACACTTCCAAAGCCATTGATATATATTTCCGATTTTTCTCCATTTTGTTGCGTCCTTGTTGACTTTTGATGTTACATTGTGTTTGTTATAGACTTTTGTTATTGTTTTGATAAGTTTATTTTGTTAGGTACAGTTAAATTTGCTTAAAATAAGTAGGGAAGGCACAGTGGTACATTTACGAGCACGTGAAATTGTTCGTGCGGCTCCGATAGCAGTGCAAACTATAAAATAAGCGGCTTCGAAGTGTTAACGCCCGATTAAAAATAAATGAATATAAAAAAAACCGATAGTGTATGTACTTACCTCAGATGGAATCGTGATGTAAAAAAATGTATTTGCTGACCTTACTTTATGCAATGAAGTAAGCAACGGGAATCAAAATGTCATCATGACAGTTATCAACTTACGTGAATCGCATAGTACACGTTAATAAAGGCGAATAGCGAAGTGTGGCTCCGCCATTAAACGTAGACTAGACGGTTACGTGACCGGTCTACCTCTAACAAAGACCGTCCTGACCCGTTTTTTGTCCATTTCCAATATTATTTCCTTTTATTTCAAATAGAAATTGCTGTCTGGGGCATTGATCTCGTCTGCTGGTACAAAAACTAGCACTGCGAGGAAGTGATGTTTTTACTATAATGTCGAAATACGAAACAATCATAATTATGGAAGTTAGAGAAAGCTTAAATAAGCTCATGCCTGTTTATTCACAAAGAGGTAGGCAGAGGTGTAACGAAAGTGATTATTCCGTTACACCCTATGTTTGTCTGAATGAATAGGAGACGAGATTATTGTCGGCAATCGGGCACTTTCTTTCTGCTAGAGTTTGCTGAAAAGAAAAGTTCTCAGTGTTACAAGTTCGCATCCAGTTTAATTTTACGAACGTTTCTCAGGAACTTTCAAATCAGGCGCTCGATTCAGTAACACCAAGTTTTCTAATCACGTAATTTCATATAGGTAGATTACAAGGAAAAATAAAAATAAAAACATTATTGTTTGGTATGATCTGTCAAAATAAAATCTACCCTACGCTTTCGTCAGGTTATCAGACCTTGAAAATAACTCAGATTTTGATCTATTTTCAATTAGATTTTGAAAAATTTATATACTACTAGCTGTTGCCCGCGGCTCCGCCCGCGTGGATGTCGAAATCCGTTTCAAAAACTATCCTATCTCTCAAGTTGGATCGAACTGCACATGGTGTGCGAATTTTATTATAATCGGTTAAGTGGTTTAGGAGTCCATTGAGGACAAACATTGTGACACGAGATTTATATATATTAAGATATCCTGTAGTACCCCTGTCAATTAACAAGTACTTCAAACACGCTATAGTTCTTTGGGTGGCTGCCACAGCGGTCAATGCACCCAGTAATGATTGAGTATGCCATACTTTTGAACAAGGTTGGACCCAATATACGAACCTTTGCTAAGTCATACTTAAAAAAAAAGATATTACAGTTATAGTCAGAGTAAAATACGGTATATACTAGCGACTCGAACCGGCTCCAAACAGGTATGATTAGATTTCCCGTTTATCTACGGTTATAATTAGGTACTAGCAGTTGCACGCAGCTCCTCAGTGTATAATAAATACTGATCCTGTTTCCAAACTTCTAAACAGCCATTTCAGGTATAAAATTGCTATCCAGAATATAATGGCTAGACTAATAATTTGGAATCAGTGTGTCGATAGCTACTGATTTTCTTTACAAATATTAGTTTAAATCACAACTTGTATAATCCATTGGTACCTAATAAAAGATTTTTATTGAATTTATAATCCCGACGTTTCGGGTGCTTTTCAGCAGCCTGCCATGGTCACGAGAAGAATCCATTAAAAATAGTTTTAAGTATTTCAATGTGTAATTACCGTAAACTTTATAGGACGTATGAGTCTAATTAAAAAAATATCTAAATGTCCGAAATTAAAAAAAAATCATAATCTACTTACGTCAGAATTTCAACCATCAATCAACAGGCAACCCAAAAGATCTTGATGGGATCTCATATGGCCACAAGGTTAGTATACGAATAATCTTAATTAAATGTGCATACCTAATATATTTTATTTATTCTTAGAAACAGTACGAACTTTTGGCGACATTAGACTGGAAATCAGGGTCAACTTGTTTTAGCGTTATCAGTTTAAAGTAATAGCTTAGCCAATGTAGCCACACACCTACACTAACGAATTTGTAATCTTAGCGAATATCCAGAATAATGCTAGGTACACACTAACTGAACGGAAACGAACGTACACTAGTGAGAGGTAGACCCAAGGCTAACTCGTAGGTCAGGCTTGACGTCGTAGAACATGACATGCGTGACAATGGTCTTACTATCATGAATGTCCAAGACACTGCAAAGTGGAGAAGCAAAAATCGGAAAGCGAACACCGGACTGAAATGACAACCTCGGATGCAACCGGGAGTACCGGGACTAATGCAAGGATGATGATGATGATGACAAATCAGTGGGAATCATTGATTACAGCATGCTGTCGTGCGTTTCAAACTCATTTTCGAACTCCACACTAAGAGTTTTTCCAAAAATCTCAGAACACTACCCGGGAATCGAACCTAACACGTCCAAATCGTACGTGAACCAACCGACGAGCCCTTTATCCTCCATTTAAGCCATATAATCAATGAATGACACTCAATAGCGTGTTATGGCTACATAAAGCTGAGTACAGGCAGGAAGGAGTGTCTATTCAAGCGTGCGTCGATGCACACCTTGCATTATAATGTGATGGTGTGGACGTGACCTCATTGTGTTATACTGTTGAACATTCCTAAGAACATCGATTAGATTTCGTTGATAAGTTTTAAAATGTCATCTACTTAGACATTTTTGAAGTGATCTGAGTGTGTCCAGAGCGAGTTTTTCACGTATTTAATTCTTTCGCTGTTTTTTAAAGATTATTATTAGATACTTGTTGGTGCGATGTATCAATTACATAAAGTATGCAGTTTGCCATTATTAATACGTGCATGCAGGGAAAAGGTATCACCCCTCATATTGTGCAAATAATTCCATCAAAAACCAAAGCGCTTGGCGCCTCTTTTCTTTGCCGCCCTATAAGTCTTAGAATTTATTTACCAGCACTTGGAGCCCGACGGGACTGTAGGAAGGTAGGAAATAAGAGTCGCATCCAAAGCTTCCACCTTGGAGTCTGGGGTCCGCTTTACCTAAAAAGCTTAAATAGTGGTCTGCAGTTTGTCGGCATCAGAAGATGCTTTATCACTATTCAACACCTTTTATCGTGCGGAAATCCCCACGGATACCACTCCGTCGGCCATCGGTAAGCGTAAATATTACAGCCATTCTTGCGTGCGTGATTGAGTAACAAACATACACATACATCCATGCAAATATTCACATTTATAATAGCAGTAAGATACACAATACACATGTCTACCTTCAAAGGGTTATATTTACATGCACGGAACCGCAAAACCGACCACAAGTATTTGTTGAATATGACATATATTCAAGACTGCACAGCACACAGAACATGTCCTTTTAACGCGTAGGTATTTCGTGTATTATCCTCATGATAATATCTCGAACATACTTTCGAGCATTGTTAACAAAGAGCCCAACGTTTAACATAACAACTATGGAGGATTTGCAAGTTAAATAGCAAAAGCCAATGACATGAAAATAACCCTTTGGCACAGAATGTATTAGCACAAACATAAGAACAGGAATGTCGTGAGCCCGTGGCTAAGTGTTAAAAGAGTACGTTCTTAGGATGGGAACCTCAACAGTTTGTGCACTCTTGTCGGCCGGTCTAGAGAAAATCTATGCAGGTGGGGCATGGGAGTCTTAAAAAGTTAGACAACTGATCTAGCTACAGAATTTCGATATCACCAGTGGGTTGTGAAGGTCAGAAGGCAGTCGCTTCACGGTAATATAAGCAGCTTCGTAATTAGATCGAAAAGCCGACCCAACATGAGTTAAGAAAAGGCTTGAAAAATAACAAATTAAAATAATTTTAGTAAGCGGCTAAACTTCGTTAGTTTCCGTGAAGAGACCCTATCCATTGGTATTATCGAATTCCTGTAGTTAGACCACTACAGAACTTCCAGTTGTCAGACTTTTTAGGGCTCCAACCACTGGTCTAACTACCCGTAACGACTGCCATAAAAATCTTATGGCAACCGGGACTTTCTTAACGTGCTCTCCGAGGCACGGAGTGAGAGCATGTTAAGCCCTTTAACTTACAACCTGTATACACACAGAATCGTTATCCAAAAATCTGTAATATAATTGCAATTCTATATCCTCAACAATTTTTTTTTGTAAACTAGGGCATTGTTTGCTGTAGTCAATCGAGTCAATGAACCCGGCGTGCGCTTATGTTTACACAATGTATTAGGCCTGGATCGATAAAATTTGCCGCCATACACCTCAACATTGATAAACTGATTGATCAACTAGTAGCTTACTGAGCACACTATGGTCGTTAGGCTTGGTTAACAGTTCATTGACCTGGTGTTTGTTGAAACACAAAATAGCAATCGTTTTTGTTAAAATAAGTTATTGTTACAAAGCGTGGGGGTGATAGATGATAATTGTGGTAAGCACCCCACGCTATTTTTATCATAAAGTTAAGTCATTAATATATTATTTTATACTATTAACTTCGTGATTTACTAAGGCGTGGTCCTTTAAAAAAAAAACTAATTTAATAGAAGTATTGTCTGTGGTGCTTGATAACACTGTGCAGAATTTCAAACTAATCCGACGATTTAAAGTGATCAACACTAGAGTTCAACAATTTTGTTACATGGGTGATTCTACGATAAGAGGTAACTTGTGCGGCAATCCATTTAAAACAGTTTTCTTTATTCTATATTATCCATTTTCACAATAAATCACATAATATTAATGTACTTTATTAAATAATGGTACATTTGAAGGCCTAATTTAAACACATTTTTCTAAAATTGCTTACAAAGTCCTAAAAAATCTCTACCCTGGCTTGTCCCCTTCCCGTTTTCAATTAAACTTTCAAACAATTTATATGTTTTTTGTAAGAAAATGCTTAGTTCAAGTATATTTCATCGGAAGTTAAATAATTATACTTAAATGTTCTTAAAAAGAAATGAAATATTTTTTTAAATTTCAAATAGATTTTGAAAATTCAATTTTGTCCCGCTTTTTTTGCGTATCTACTCTGGCAAATTTTGTTCCGCTAATACCAACATAAATTCAAAGATGGGATACCGGAAGTAGCTGTGAACGACACATGCCAGCATGAAGTAAGCCTCACTAAACGTGTAAGCTATTTGAGCGACCCATTTATTAGTTGTTGCGACGCAACCGTGCGATGTCGCCATTATGTAAGGTGATTGCGTCTCTCTCCTGGATAGTCATAAAACCCACAATATTTGTTCAATTTATATGAATTTACTGCCCTAATTAAACAATAAAGTAATAATTAAAGTGCGATAGTACAATAGCTTAAAAATAATCCCGTCAGTTAGTACAATTGAATTTGTCAAGAAAACATCTCTCCCCTGGCGTATTTCCCCTGTCAAAATAACTGCCAGGGGAGATATTCAGTGACCAGGGAAGATAATATTCATCATAGCTTATTGTAATAATCGCATACATACATAAAAATCACGCCTCTTTCCAGTTGGGGTAGGCAGACTAGTATGGAATTCTATTTGAATGAAAGTGGAAGAAGTGAAAAATTTCGATTCTTGCACTTTCATGCAACTGTGTGCTGACCACACAGTGTGAGGGCCGCCACTGTAGCACTACCGGTGTATGGGTGTGATACGTGATTTAGAAAAGTGTAACACCGTATGTAGTGGTGCCCCAGACCAGAGATTTTGCCTTTAGCTTACCATCAGGCGAGGTAAAGTCATTTTGAAGTGTCCTATATAAAAAAAATTGAAAATTATATTATTATATATATATATTATATTATTAAGAACAGTATTAAATAATATTAAATAAAAGTTGATTTTATTGATTTTATTTAGTATAATATTGTATCGAATTATCTCCCCGGGTGCAATATATGTATCTGATGTCTCTCCCCTGTCCGATGTATTTACCCTGGTCTTCGAAAAATTAACTAAATATGTATAAAGTGACTTGCCCTTATGTGAAAAGGTGAATTAATAGGACAAAAATCATAATATAAAGGTTTCATGAAGAAACTCCAACTTTTCTCCTTGGCCGTGTTCTCTAGTACTTAAAAACCTCTTATCGTAGAATCACCCACATAGGAAGCTAATAAAAGCGTTTTTAAAAAACACAAATTACAGGCCACGGTAACTGCTTACTATCACGTAGACCGTGTTGCAAATGCTACCTAAGTTATATTAAAAAAAAAAGACTTAAAAAAAGGCTAAAATGTAAAAAGGCATTATTATATTAAAAGCAATAACGCAGGCCAGTGTTAACTAACAAAGAACTTGTTGGACGCGGTAGTACGCGCGAGTGAGCGCCACACTTGGATGGGTTTGATACGAAGGGACGGACGGTCTTACGGCGACCACACGTATGCCACACGACGTCTAGACCAACGGCACGGTCCGTGACGGTTACGGCATATAAAGATTTTGTATAGAAGGCCGGCTACGGACGACCTTGATTTTAGTTACTAAGCTTGTCGAGAGAAGCTTAGCTGCCTGTAGGATATGTTAGTAATACTACGAGAAGTTGACACAGCGCAGCGCTATCATACCCCAGCCCTCTTAGCATGGCATCTGTAGACACATGTCTTATTTTCTCTCGACCAATGAAATCGCAGAAAAAAGTAGAAAGGTGACATTTTGGTCACGTGACAACTTTTTTCTGCGATTACATTGGTCGAGAGAAAATAAAACATGTGTTGCCATGCTGAGGATGCAAGGTTTATGAAAGCAATAGATGCAAAAGGGATTTTATCGATCATCCCAATTGTCTCCAACCAACGCTAGGATATTGTATTTTTTTTTTCAATATGTTTAAAATAGGCATTTTATAGGTAGGTATAACTCATAACTCATAACTCATTTATTCATAAGAATGTTACACGTCAATTTTTTATATAATGTTAACTTAGATTACAATTTATTACGAGTATTATACCTTAATTTAATTTATACCGATTACTGTAGGTAAGACCGTGATTTTTCCTGACAACTTATCATTTTAATACTTATGGTTAAAAAGTGATCTGATCACGTATTCTAAAGGGAAGTTGGAAAGAACCTTGTTCTCACATCGTTTTTGTCACATTAACTTAAAAACTGGATCACGTTTCCGGTAAAATGTAATGTAGGTCTACAGTCACTCTTATAGCCCTTAATGACTCCGAGTTTATATAGCTGAACTAATAGCCTTATAATAGAGATATTAGGTGCCGTACCCTTATATGCTAAATAGTACGTAGGTATGTATTGATTAGACATTGTTTCCTGTTACCTACTAATGGCGTTTCATTATAATATGTAGATTTAAGGCTCGTGAATAGTCGCAATGACATTTACTAGCAATCAGCAAGCAGATATTTCTATTTAATATTATTAAAAGGGGAAATGCAAGATAGCAGAACTTGGGTGAAAGCCCAACAAAAATCTCACGGCCCAATTCAACCTCGCGTGCAAAAGCCAGTGTACTTGCTGATTAACGGGTAAAACTCTTGGGCATGCTTTCCTCTCGGGAGTCAAGACTGTATATCTCCTGTTCAAATAAATCGATGGTGATCAAAGACGCGTAAGATTTTAAGTTTGAGCAAGACCTTTCTAATAAAAAAGCCGCATCAAAATCTGTTAAATCCGTTCGGTATTTTTTATGTCCATCGTACATCGAACGTAAAAAGTACAGAACGGGTTTTGATGCGGTTTTTTTTATTAGAAAGGTCTTGGTTTGACTCAAAATCTTACGCATATTTGATCACAATCGGCAGATTAGAACCGGCGATATAGTAAAAAAAGATGCGAAAATCGACTTCCACGCAGGCGGAGCCGCGGGCAACAGCTATTCAAAATAAGCCAAATAAAATGGGATACATACGCAGCGCACCGAATCGAGCAACAAGGTGAAAACATCGGATTTGCATACGAGATCATACCTAAGATGTAGTCTAGATAAATACCATGCTCACATGAGTACCATAGAATTTATGCGCGAAATATTTCAAGGCTATTTGTACGAATATCTACGACAGTGCGTAAACACGAGAGCTGTAAGTAGAACATCGCACAAAAGACAATATGTGATTTGACTTGCAGATTAGATAATGATCGTTTACATTGTTAAGGCTTCGACCAGCTGTTTTAGATTTTACTATCAATTAAACAGATTTTGTGAGCCACCCCAGTTTACTAAAAATTGCACATGCAGGGATTTCAACCCCACAGGTTGCATCCGCCTGCAGTGCGTTACTGTAAGTGTAAGGTATGAAAGAAATTTCATTCCGCGCACGCTTAGGCTGTGGAATGATCTCCGCGATCTCCGCGAGTGTGACGCCCCTGGTGTTGCACACGTCCATAGGCCACAGCGACCGCTTCCCTTCGGGTGGGCCGTGTGCTTGTCTGCCACCTAAGTGATAAGTACTTATAAAAAAAAATTACATCACAGGTCTGCACCTTAAATCTCATTGATACCCGATCTAGGTTACGTCTTTTCTAAATTCATAATTTGCTACACTTTTCTGATATTACTACTATACTTACTATGATAATTGTCAGTAGTTACAAACAGCTCATACCTCCAGCTTGAATTGGCTCAACAATAATCTGATCTCTCCATCGTACATCCTATAAAATTTATTCTCAAGAACAAAATTACGCGACTATATTGCGCGTTAGTCCAACATTACATTTAAAAAACACAAAGTTTTACATTTCCACTAATATTGGCGTAGGCACAAGCATGCCATATGGTACTTAGTTATAAATAGCCGTACACAGTGGACATCACGGTCGCGCCTAAGGGTTTAATGACGGCTCAAGGGTTAAGGAACTCATTCGAATGACGTATTGATTTCATTTTGTAAATAAAAAACCGGACTTCGAGCAACCTTAATACAATACAGTTTGTATGTGAAATTACCTTTAGTTTCAGATCCTCGTATACATTCCTTCTATAATTATAAACAAGCTGTCTGCCTGCGATTTCCCCAATGTTGATTTACATTCTCAGGGTTTTAATTTTTTGCGCGGAACCTTAATTGTTTTTAAGGTCCGTTCACACAGACCGGCTCGGAGAGCATCGGCGCGCTTTTTCCTTTTTACACTGACAAATGATTTTCATAATGACAAAAGCAGTGCAGATGCAAAAATAAACCTTACTACAAATACTAAAAACTCTGTTTACAACGTGATAAGAATCTGCTCTCCTCTCCGAGCCGGTCTGTGTGAACGGACCCTTAATCAATTTCAAAAAGGAGGAAGTTCTCAATTCTATTGTTTTTTTTTATCTTTGTTACCTCTCCGATTCTTTTTTATTTAATAGCTGGCGCTTCCCATGTGGTCCCATTTTTTTTAAATCAATGTTAGTACCTAGTCTATGTTATGCCTCATAATATTTATTACCTATCTGCCGGCGAAAGTTGCGTCCAAAACTTATACCAAGCTTATCTTGAGCACCTTACTTTTTTAATCTTGAAGCACATGGCTGGAGATAGGAGTAGTTTTTACTCGCACGGACCATAATGTCAACAGATAAGGGCGCCGATAAGACTCGTCAACTGAAATTGAACGGTGCATGAAGCCAAACTTCATAGGTACCTACATGTCATATTGTTTATGTCTGCGGTACGATTTTTCGCTGCTTTGCTTAGCAGTTTTTGAAGTGAACACCACTGGGCAGTCTAAAAAAATTATATTCATAAGACTGTTAACATTACTTTCTGTAAAGATTTCCTGTCTATTCAAAAAGGCGGCACTCCCGGCGTGCCAGTTTTTTTTTTGTTAGATATTCTTCACAATGTCGGTCATCAGACTGAACCAACATGAAATTCAACTCTTAGTGGAGGGATTTCCACATGAAAAAAAAGATGAGGGGCAGTTGGTCTGATTCCATTTGTAAGATTTAATCTTCATAAAAACACTAACAAACAAGTATTGCTAGTTAAATATAATCTTGTTGAAATATCTGTACGTATATTTTCCCACACGCAAACTGTTTAATGCAAAATTAATTCTTAAATAAATTTTTTCCTTTATGAATTGTCTCCATTATTGCTATAAAAACTACACTGTTCTTTGTATCATTTAGTCACAAAGAATTATAGGTATATTTGCATAAATACATACAAATGTATTTCCTTAAGGGGTTAGCAATACGTTTGTTATGCAACCAGATTCCGCCAGCTGTGTTATTTTCTCCCTAGTAATAAAGAATAAACCTATTTTCATCAATCGGGTCAGTGTTATCTTCCGCTGATGATTTTCAAACAGACTGGGACTGTCTGTTAAGGATGCCATGTAAAAGTAAATAATTTTTTTTTCCATCATCTCTAAAGCAACTTTTTTATGGTTAAGCCCCAATTTGCTTGTTTAATTTCAATGTAGGTTCCTGAAGACTTCCCGTGTCTCATTTACTTGATGTTTTGTGAGTCAGTAGTGTTAATCCAGTTCCCGAGAGATAACAAATTAAGTTCACCATTTTCTTATTTACAAATAATAACAACTTGATTTCAATCAATTTGAAGAGAATTATCATTTGTAAAATTGTCTTCTAAATAAATTTGAAATATTCTTTGTAAGATAAGATATTGTAGTACTAAAATACAAGTTTATGAAACAAATTAATTAAATACCAGTTATTTCCCCTTTGTAGTTTTAAATTTTTGATGACTAGTTGTTCATGTTCCATGTAAATTCTATGATTTTTTAGTCTTCTCTCAAACATGAGCAGTAATGTAATGCAGAGAAAACGAAATTTAAAAATGTTTCAATCGTAATACTTATATTTTATGTTGCGAAGCGCGCCAAAAACGCATTATAAACTAGTTTTGCTACAATAGAGCGAATCTATTGAGTGTAAGGTCAGAGTAGATCTAAAAAACATTGGAAGTTACATTACTTCCTGCTAGTAGCCGGCGAGCTCGTATTTCATTCAAAACTGGCAAATTGTATTATGAAAGAGTTGGAGACAAAATGTAATATGAGCGCCAACCAAAGCACGCAGTACGACTCATGTACTTACTAGCAATTAAAATTTAACTTCTAGACGCCGCCGGCGCAAGAACGTGCGGTATAACCTAAACCAAAAGCATATTCCAAAGCAATATATATGAAGAGACACATATATAATTTTCTTAATTTACACATTATTCCGATACTTGAAACCTTTGTAATTAGACCGATTTTATAAAACATAATTGAAATGATGGCGGGCGGCACAATGGCGCGATTAGGTTTTTCCAACAAATAAGAAACAATAGCAAACTTACGGTTTTTCTGGTAAATAATCCACACACTTTACAATAACACTGAGGTCACTGAGCTTGAAAATCACTGAACTTGTATGCAACGATTACACAAAACTGAAAATTGCCGAGAAAGCGTCGTTAATCACTCAACACATCGTTTTCCCGAAACAATATCTTCGAACAGTGTTGTCACTCACAAATAATAATGTCTAGTGACAGAAGAGAAGTAGAACTTTATAAAACTTGTAAAAAAATAAAACAGCAATTTTTCCTTTTGTAGATTATTTATGACGTTCAATAATAAGATGATACGACAGTAAAATCAATGCAAATTTTATATTTTATATTAAATAAATAAGACAAAAGGTTGATTATTATGTTATTATTTAAGCTGGTAGCACTATTTATAGTGTTCCAAGTATTGACAATTTACCTAAAATTACGGGAAATCTTACGGCTTTCCCGAAAATATGAATTGTCCTCTCGGTTTTTTATAATCTCTTTCAGCAAAATATAATGTAATCTTATTACCCAGTTAGGTGTTATGTATTGTGATCATTCACATAACACCTAACTTTCTAATCTTTATCATTACTTTGCCGCGCCTTCACCTCCACCATGGCCACCATCCATCTAATCCACTCCGTCATTTTGGGGATAAATCGTTGTCGTTTGTCGTCGATCATTTATGTGGCCATGTAAATATTTATTTTGTTTAGTTGTTTAGTTATTAATTTTAATGTATTTATTTTTATTATAATTTTCATTGTATAATGTAAATAAATAAATTTTATGTGGCAGATTAGTTCTAAAAAATCGGGGGAATTCAAATTATATTATGACAACATTAAAGCTGTCAATTTCAAATGTCAAAATAAACTAACCCAAAAAAGCCATGTGCATGTCCACACGGTATTTTGTTTCCAAAAGTGCGTGGATTTTTATGAAGTAGTGTGATGGATTACGTGCTAGGTAGTGTAGCAGCCTTAATAACAGGCAACGTAACCCCAAGCCGGCCTAGAACTTTGAAAAGAGCTTTAACACCAACAAAACATCAGCAATCTCCAAACGTAACTCCTAAAAGTGAGTTCGTCGACGATAGATCAATATTTCTGTCACCAAGCATGCAGAAGAAAAAGGCTATAGTAAAGAAATCTCCTAAACGGATATTCCAGAACCCAGATCTGGAAACCACAGAGGACGCTGAAGGTAATTTAATTTTAACAAGCCCGAAGGCTGATAAGGTTAAAAAACATTTAAAAGACGATTTAGACAGTGATATCAGCTTGAACACAAGTGGTAAAGGACCTAAATCACCCAAAATTAAAGATGGAAATAAAAAAGCATTGATATCAGAAGAGAGTGTTAACGAACAACATTCTAACGAAAACACTCCGAAGAAGAAGAAAAAGAAAAATAAGTCTGTGTCCGAGGATGTAGAAATATCTACTACTGATGTATCAGAAAGTGCAGCTGTACAAGTAACTACAGTTGAAGTCAGAACCCCAAAAAAAAAGAAGCAAAGAAGTAAATCAGTAAATGACGATAATGATGACAATAAAGAAAATGCTAATAACAAGATAGAAAAAGTCTCTGGTAACGATAAAAGTACTACAGATAAATCAAGTGACTCGATAACTGCAGAAACCAAAAAAACAGTCATTGAGAAAGTGAATAATGCAAGTCCAAAAAAGAAAAATAAGAAGCGTAAGAAGAAATCAAAACAAGCAGCAGTTGAAGTAAAATTAGATACAAATAATGAGAAAAATGAAGCTAACAATCAAAATACTACAAAAAAGAAGAATAGAAAACGAAAGAAATCAAAATCACAACAGAATAAACTTGAAGCAAAAGAAACTGAGCAACCAGCTTCGGAAAATGAAGAAGGTATGGTTGACACATCATTGTCCTACCCTAGTTTTAGTTCCTATGTACCTTTCCCTTTAATCCCAGTTTAACCTAGCGTTAATCTCAGTTGCATCCAAAGCTTTCACCCGGAGTCTGGGGTCCACTTTACCAGTCTTAACTGCGGATTTGACTCGACTCGATATTTTCCATGAAGCGACTGCCATCAGCGACCAACCAGACCAATGCTAATACCCATATTCATGCATACAAATATTTGCACTGAGCGGGGATCGAACCCGCGGCTCCTGCGCAGCGGCCGCGTTCACTACCGCTACGCCATAGAGGCTGTTCTATGTACCCTTATTTTAAAATAAAAAGTTATGTTGAAACCTGATTTTCACACTCTATTCACAATAAGTCAGGTTGAATCTTTGATATAGGATTATTGCATGTCAATTTGGCTGAAATATGGTGAATCTAATGCATAAATTATAACAACTGTGTACCCATATATCGCAATAAAATGAATTTGATTTGATTTGAAAACCAGTGCCTGACAGCAGTTTGGCATACGCTGAACCTGATCTTTTCCACTGACACATGAGGTACCACAATACCAAATGTGTTGTAAGTTTATTATATGTATTTTTATTTTATCATTGTTTCTAAACCTGTAAACGTGAATTGTAAACCTTGCAAGTCAACAAATAATAATTTTTCTTTCTTTCTTTCAGAAGATGACGAAAAATCTAATATACCAACAAAGAAATCTAAAATAGTTGTAAATCCAAATGCAATTACTGATAAAGAATCGGATTCGGAACATGAATCAGACGATGAAATAGAATCGGAGAATGAAGAAATAAATAAAAAAGTTTTTGATTCTGAACCTGTTGAGAATGAGAGCTCGGATGAGGATGAAGATGAAGAAAAGGCAGCTAAAGAGAAACCACAGAAAGAGAAAGTGGAAGAGAAGAAGGGAGGCAATAAAAAGAAGGAGATAAATGTAGAAGATGATATTAAGAGGACCTTGTTTGTGGGTAACGTCCCTTTCAGTGCTAAATGTAAGAAGGAAATTAAGAAGATATTCAATAAGCATGGGCAGATTGAAACAATTAGGTAAGTTTTAAGTATACTGTAAGACTAGCTTATGCCCGCGGTTAAACTTGTGTGGTCTTGGTTTTTGACTAAAAAAAATACTGTCTTAAAATCAGTTCAGTTTAGTTTTTGCATCCATCTCAAAAAATTCTAGATATAATTTCTTTTAATATATAGAATCGTTCATCTAAGATAACCTAAGAATTTTTTTCATATTTCCAATGTACAGACAATCTTATAATTTTATACTTAGTAGCTATTTTTTAATTGTATAGGTCACATAGCTACATACTCTTAAGTAATGCATATTATGGTTTAATAAAACTGTTTTTTTTTAATTACTTTGTAGAATTCGCACGGTCCCCGTCAAGGACGGCAGATACACCCCTAAGCTAGCTGTTATTAAGAATGAGCTGCATCCAGAAAGGACAACTGTTAATGTATACATCAAGTATGCGGATGAGGAATCTGTTGAAAAGGTATTTTTTATTTTTATACATACCTATAGTGCTCGGAGTTAACAGAGGTGTATTGTATAAATACAATTGCACCTTACTGCTACTTATAGTGTACGGCATCTAACTTGGCGAGATTTTGGAGTAGTGCGACCCACACTACTCCAAAATCTTGCCAAGTTAGATTTTGGAGTAGTGTGGGTCGCACTACTCCAAAATCTTGCCGAGTTAGATGCTGTGAACTATACAGGGCATGTTTACAGACTGTAGCTACTGAAAATTTCCTAAGATAAAGACCTCTAACCATGGAATGGAACTCAAGACTTCATCCCCGCTTGCTAATGTGCTGTACTTTTTTTTTCTGTTTTCATCTGCGATTAGTCTATGACTATGCTTGCACCACACTTTTTCTATTTCTCCATTTTCCTGTCCGAAGTTTATCATTTTCAACTACATTTTGAAAGTAATCGCAATCATGTTGCCTTTTGTCTCACTACTTTTTTTTTTTGTTTTTTTTTTTCATGATAGGCTTACGTTTGACCTCAATCTCACCTGATGGTAAGTGACTAAGTGGTATACGATGAATCACGCTTGCCTAGAAGGAACCTATTCACTCGTGACTTGAAAACTCCCAGGTTATAGCTTTCCGGAAACACAGACTCAGGCAATAGATAGTGCTAGATTACTCATTAATTTAAATGGAACCTATTATAATATTAAAATATTCCCATCCACAGGCCTTAGCAGAAAACAACACTGTCCTGAATGAGAATCACCTGCGAGTGTCTCGAAGTTCCCACACGGGGGCTGAGCATGACCCCAAGAGTTCCATCTTCGTGGGAAACCTGCCGTTTGCTATGGAGGATGAGGCGCTGAGGCAGAAGTTTGAGAACTGTGGGGAGATTGAGTCAGTCAGGATTATTAGGGATAAGAAGACTAATGCTGGGAAAGGTAAGTTTTTTTTATTTATTTATCCAGCAAAGATTTTTTTATGGTGGAATCACAGTTCGCTATTCGCCTTTATTCACGTGTATTAATCGGGCTTATTCGTGTATATTTGCTTTATTCGCATGAATATTCGCCTTAGTCACTCTTTTATGAAGAATTTTGGAGGGTTTACTCATCTATAAGAATTTCCTCGAATACAATATAGGCAAATAGCGAAGTGTGGTTCCACAATTACATATTTTTATTCGCCAATAAGAGAACTGTAATATAACTAATATGTATTATCTTAAAACGAATATATCTGTATAATAGACCAGCTGTGCTCGCGACTGCGCCTGCGTGGATTTGGATATTTTTTTTTAGCGCGGAACCCAACTTCTTTTTTTATAAAATTAAAGTACTACTATGTTACGGACTTAAACCCACAACCATTCCCCTATATGGGGAATACTCTGACCTGACTGGTTACCTGGGCATCCTAGATATTCGAAATTCATCCTGGATGAATTTGAAGTCTGAGTAATGTGTTCACTTTTTCGCAGCTTAATCTATAGGAAAAGTTTCATCATGTCATTGAACATTATATTTATTAATTACATTCACCAGGCTTTGGCTACGTAAACTTCGCATCAAAAGATGGCGTCGAGCTAGCCCTACAGTTGACCGAAGAAGATTTGACCATAAAGAATAGAATAATTCGCGTGAAGAGGTGCACACAATTCACAGACAAGAAAAAACCATCTCCAGATAAAGCAGGTTTCAAGAAACCCTTCAATCAGAGACAGAATCCAGGACAACAGAGGATTCAAGGTGGTCAAAGAGGTAACCAAGGTGGTCAGGGCGGTAACCAAGGTGGTCAGAGATGGAATCAGGGTGGTCAGAGAGGTAATCAGGGTGGTCAGAGAGGGAATCAAGGTGGTCAGAGAGGGAATCAAGGTGGTCAGAAATGGAACCAGGGTGGTCAGAGACAAGGGACCAAGGATGAGGCAGGACGAGATGGAGCACACAGAAGAGTTATGCAGAAAAGAAAGAGTCAGGTAATTTAATTATCCTACTAATTATATAATTGCGAAAGTATGAATGTTTGTTCCTCCTTTGTGCAAAGCGGCCTTTTTTATATAGGAAACGTCAAAATGACTTCACCTTCACTG
Organism: Lithosia quadra; assembly: GCA_963576445.1. Taxonomy (NCBI): domain Eukaryota; kingdom Metazoa; phylum Arthropoda; class Insecta; order Lepidoptera; family Erebidae; genus Lithosia; species Lithosia quadra. The sequence continues at coordinate 839,988 of OY754895.1, forward strand.
ATGGTAAGCTAAAGGTTAAGTCTCAGGATCGGGGTCACCACTACATACACCGGTAGTGCTACAGTGGTGGCCCTCAGTTTGACGGCCTCATCAAATGCTTTTTCACGCCCCGCTTAAAGGCCCCGGGACTGTAGGAGGAAGGAAACACATGCTAGTTGGAATAACACAAGCTAGTTTTCGTCTGGGGAATAGGTTCCTCTGGATCTTGTGAACGGGAACAGAATTTCATATTGAATGAAATTTTAAGCAATTGCATGCTAACTATTTCTAAATGATTTTCCCCCTGTAAGGGACTGGTCACGGGTTCAAGTCCCGTCCTGGATGATCATTTTTTCCGATCAGAAAATCAATCAGAATTTCATACTCGCGGAGTCGCGGGAAACAGCTAGTATCACATACTTTAGCCTATACAATCATTGCAAGGGTTGTCGTGTATAATTTTAGACATCCATGGTAGAGAGCCTATTGTCGTCAATTAGGTTTGTGAAGTATTCAGAGTTCAAGAAGTTATCTGGTAATAAACTCAATACAATTTTGCTGTAGGACGTCGACGGTGGCGATGCGCCTCCAAACAAAAAACAGAAGAACATCACCCAGCCTAATAAAGAGAAGAAAACTAAGAAGGAATTCGTCGGTATGACGGCCGAGAAGAAAAAGGTGAATCAATAATTCATTGTAAAAAGTATATAAGTATGTTTATCCGCATTCCAGAACCCATAACACGGGCAAGTTAAACTATGCTTACTTTAAGAACTAAGAAGCTTTAAAAAAATCTAACTATAGCCCTTCCAAGCCGTTATTTTGCGTTTGACAGTTTTAAAATACTTGATTTCAATTCGACGAGATTTGAAAAAATACCTTCGTTATTTAGTATGGTCTGTCAAAATAAAATCTTCACAATGCTTTCATGAGATTATCAAACTTTTAGAATCAAACAATTTGATTCATTTTAATAAGATTTTGAAAAATTAATAATTTTACTGATTGAGGACCCTGAATCGATTTGGAAAGTTCCTTTTATTTTATCCAAGTGGAATTCTAAATGGAATTATTTTCCAAGTTCCAAATTGATTTTTTTTTAAATAATACCTATTTGTTTTTTTTTTCAGAAACGCAAGTTTGACAAAGGACAGAAGAAAAAGAAGGCTCTGAGCGAGATTTTAACGAAACAATAATGAATGTGACGTGGAATGTTAATGAGAGCGATAATGCTTCCGTATGTAACTTATTACTTTATGTTATGTATTAAATGATAGTTTTATACATTTGTGGTTTGATTCTCAATACTTGACCTAAGAGTAGGATAAGTACTCGTAGACATTGAGTCACTCTACATTCTCTGTCTCTCTCTGTTTCTTCTTCTCACTTCTCTAGTTTAGTTACATAAATAAATATTCTATGACATTTAGTGTGTAGCTGCTTCACAAATCAAACTTGATGAATAAATCTGGCAACACTGTCCAGTAGTGTGCGGAATTATAAGAAAAACACAAATATATTTGGTACAGTATTTATTGTATAGTTGTCATTACAAAAATGTCAATGTTAGCAAAAATAATCACAGTCTGACACTTCTAAGTTACAAAATTATTCTATGATACAAACACGCCTCCCGACGACGCTCGACGCAATCTCATGTTTGCTTGACCGAAGCCATAAAGAGATTTTATACAATCGCCATAACTTACATGCTATACTTTATCTACCGAATCTATCCGTAACAACCTAACTTACTGTACAGCACTACGTAAAAAAAAACTTAATGTGACCATAGCTTATAGAATTTGAAACCATAAAGTTTGTGTTGCCTTTCAATAACAAGATGGCGCTGTTGCTTCATAATTATTATTTTTTCTGTGAAAAAATATAATTATATAGATTTATACCTGTATTTTTTGTTTCGAATTAGATTTTTTTAAGTTTCTTATACACCATTTATTGTTTATGGCACCATCTTATTCTATGGTAACTCATTAATCAGGTAGGTTCAACATTGAATGTCAAAATCTTATAATTAATGTCCTTTACCGATGAAGCAAAGTGTTGTGTGTTTATTTTAGAAACATAATGCTAGCTGTCTCGTTCTGTGGCGCAACGTACCTCTCACAATATAACCTAACCGAAAGATTATATACCAAATAATATAATAAATTAATTTATATTTTACCAATACACTTGGGGTTCGATTACGCTCTGGTAAGTAAATAAAAAAATAACGCTTATTTTGGTGGTAAAAGCAAAATAGCGTGTCTCTTTCCAAAATCAAAAATAGCGCCTACCTATAAAATTCAATCATATTTTCATAATAGCAATCATATTTTCGAAACTGATTGTGACATTGACAGGTAAAATTGTGCTGTCACATTGACAGAACTGGCTGTCACGTTGACAGAATAGTGATAGATAGAATAGAAGAGATAGAATAGTGAAGCTACCTTATTCAAAAGTTAATTCAGTAAGCTCTTAACAATACAATAGCTCAGTTAACAATAAAAACCAAGGCCTTCTCTGAAATAAACACAAAAACACATTTTAACCCTAAAAAGCGTTGGACCAATCATTATTGCTAACATTCCCGCTAACCCTACATACATACTCGACACTAACATAAATATAGGCTACTATTTACAATCCGACTAACAGTCAATTAGCTATAAGTACTAAGTTAAAATCAGTTTGTTCGTGTGTTTGAGCAATTTGATAGTTTTTGGTATTCACGAATACCCGCATTGCCTGCGTATCACACTTCTTTGTGTGTACTAGACCTGTGGGCGTATTGCACCAGTGTGTGTTAAAATTTTTTATAACGTGCGTCACATCTTTGTATTACCTGTTGGAATATTTGAAATTCGAACAGAACAGTATTACCACAGATAAAATTTTGACAAGTTTCCGTGAATACCAAAGACAATTAAAAACAGACAAAGTAACCTATAAATTACTTTACATAATATGAAAATAAATTGATTATAATAAAATATAGGCTACTTTTTCTTAAATAAATTTGAAGGTCTGGCTGTATACCGCCGATTTATATTTTAATATTTGTATGAAATTAATTTCTGTGCATAAGCAAAGTAAGTACATTATATTACGCCTAATGTTTTCTTCACTCGCTAGTATACAGCCCGCGGCATCTCCCCTCACCGTTGAAGAAATTTCTATACTGACTAAAATATAGACGCGGTCCATTCAATTGCTATCATAAGCCATCACAAAATTCGAATCACGAACATTGGTGACTCTTGAATCTATGACAAAATGGCTGCCATAATAATTGTGACCAAGCTAAATATATGTGTATCTAAAATTTACATACATTTTGAATAAAAATATAAAGATTTTAAAAACGACATAATTTTTTAAATGCCATTTTTTTATAATACAAAGACAGACCTTAGGCAGGCCTCTGACCATAGACCAAAACCTATTTGAGCAATCTCATGGCAATCTAATTTCTTTTGAACTTCAGAATGGTAATTGTAACGACTAAGAATAGGGCTATCCACGCGAGGGTGGACACGAAACCCATGTATACATCTGGGTCTGTGAAGGGCCAGCCTCTTGTGAGGATAGATCTGAGTGAGTTGGTGGCGAGGGTGAGTGGTAGGCAGAGGGACACGTAGCGGAGGACCCAGGGCATGCCCTCGATGGGCCAGATGACCCCGCTGAGGAGCAACGTGGGGTAGAAGGAGCCGAGGGCCAGCTGGATGGCGTTCCTTTCCAGCTCGCAGGCCGCTGATATCACGAAGCCGAAGCACATGCCGCAGAGACCTGGATAAACAGAATATATATGAGGATAAAGTATTGCTTAGCATGATTGGAACGTCCGGAAACTTAGTGGTTAAGAAGGTCGAGAGATCTCAAGTTTGAATCCTGGCTTTAGACTAACGACCTGAGCCACACAATAAATAATATTTCTATGCCTGAATCCACACCTAACACATAATATTTAGTTTTAATGTCATTATAAATCACGCTATATATTCGCTTAAAAATATTGCGAATTCAAAATAAAAGTTAGGGTGTGCGTTAAAGGGTTAACTGAAGAGTTTAATGGGAATACTCACGGAATACTACTAATTTATGCTTTGTTAAATATCTAAAATATTTTAATAATTATTTAATTAATGATGATTAAGTAAACTGGCAACACTGAACAGTAAAAATACATACTAGTAATTCATGCTTTGTATCTAAAATATTTTATTAATTATTTAATTAATCATGACTAAGTAAACTGGCAACACTGAACAGTAAAAAAAATTTTTAAAAAAACTAAACAAAGTTTTTTATTTTATTTGATTACTAAATATATATAAAATTTACTGTTTGTAATAATGTGTACTGTTTTTGTTGAAGCTGCAATATCTGTATATAATAATTTTTGCCTTGGTTCATTTCCTTATAGTTAACAAAAACCGCGTAATTTACATAATCATCATCATTTTTCAACATCAAAACGTTTTTTATTTTATAATACAGATGACTCGCCTGTGCTAATGACTCGTCTATGATAATTGCCAGTAACAAAAAATTTAAAAATACTTTAAGATGTTCCTCAAAATATTGTTGTAATGACAAATGTGGCCAGTGCTTAATGATCGTAAAAAGAGCGTTAGAACAAGTCATTAACCATTTTGTGTTGTAAAACAAATAATTATTAATATTGTATTAATAAAAAAAATATTTGGGTCTAATCTATTAAGACATTTTTTATTAATAAAATGTAATTTTGAAAGTGTTAAGAATTTTTTTTAAAATAGATTAGGATGAGTTGAAAAATTTAACTGTGAGTTGTTTTTTTTCGAGTCACGTAATTTAAACGACAATTTTTTTATACTTACCATTTACCTAGGTGGTATCCTCCAAACATAGCCTATGTCTCGAGGTCTAATCTAATCTACCCCTATACCAAATTTCATCAAAATCGGTTCAGCGGTTCAGGCGTGAAAGCGTAACAGACAGAGTTACATTCGCATTTATAATATTAGTAAGTATAGTATGGATACTACTTAGGTAGCAGACATGGGCACGGCCTAACTGGGCCTCGATTCTGCTAAAGACAAACCACTGACACTCTAAAAATTGCCATTTAATTGTAGACTTTATTGTTATCACCTTAAAGTCTAAAGTCAAATGATATTTTATAGAACGAAAGAAAAAGTTAAATGAATTCTTTTCATTTGATTCTAGACTTTAACTGTATAACGGTAAAGTCTACAATTATTACAGGGCCTGATGGGAAGCGGTCAGGGTGGGCTATTGGCAGTGAGCGACTCACCCTGCAGCAGCGTGAGCATGATGACGAAGACGATGTTGCCGTTGTTCTTGACGCCGAAGACGAGGATCATGAAGACGAGCACGAGCGCGGTCTGTCCGCACATGACGACGAACTGCGTGACGACGTGCGAGAACAGGATCTCGCCCGGAGACACGCCCGCCACCCACGAGCGGTCCAGCAGCCCCTCCATGCGCTCCACGATCAGCGCCGACGACGTCAGCGCCACCGCCAGGAAGAACACGATACTACGCATAAATAGACACGTAGAAACATACAGACCAATACAAACATTTACACTGAGCGAGAATTGAACCCGCAATTTTGGTTACAAATATTTTATTTAAAACCCAAAACGGCCGGCTATGTTAAGATCAAACCTACTTTATCATTCATGTGAGTCTTTAACCCCTCGTGCCCAATGACTCGCTAACTCGATAGGTATCTACCAATGATATTATACAGGGTGAATTTTTCAAAAGGGATTGGATGGCCAAATCCGAAACTATAAGGAATAGCGAAAAATGCTCAAAGGAGTCACGAGCCCGATTTTGATGAAACTTAAAACCTCATCATTAGATTTTTGAAAAACCAATAATCCTAGCCAGGAATCGAACTTGTTGATTTTGAAAAAAAAAACACACCCTTTATTATTACACCATGCGATAGTGTCGCTTTTAAGGAACAAATTCTGCGAAGTAATGATATACGGCAAATTTAAGGAAAATTTGGAATTTAATAAAATTCATGTTTCATGTACCTATTTGTTTCGTTCAAAATCCCAAAAAAGATCGTAACTATTCCGTGTTTTAAATTATACTCAGAATGATTATAATGATTGATTTTTTTTTAAACAAGATGGAGCTCCAGCCCATAATAGCCGTAAAAGAGATTTTGATTCAGCAGTTTGACAACAATTTTATTGTAAGGCATGGTCCTGTGCCTTGGCCAGCGAGTTCCCTGGATCTTACTCCCTTAGATTACTTTCTCTGGGGGTATGTCAAAAACGAAATTTACAAAGACACGTATGATACAGAGATACAGTCGATGACCTGAAACTTAACGTTCTTTGGAGAATATTCTAAACGGAATCAATAACATTCTAATATTGAATGCAGTACGATTATGTATTGAAAACAATGGTCTACATTTTGAACAATTAATCAGTTAATGTAAGAAAAATAAAATGTATTTTGTTAAAGATGAGCTCTTTCCTTTAGTTTGCGGTATGTCATTACTTCCCAGAATAAGATCCTTAATAGCAACACTATCGCATGGTGTAATAATATAGGGTGTGTTTTTTTTTTCAAAATCAACAGGTTCGATTCCTGGCTAGGATTATTGGTTTTTCAAAAATCTAATGATGAGGTTTTAAGTTTCATCAAAATCGGGCTCGTGACTCCTTTGAGCATTTTTCGCTATTCCTTATGGTTTCGGATTTGGCCATCCAATCCCTTTTGAAAAATTCACCCTGTATATGTAAAAAGAGGATCTACTTATACTTGTCATTGTCAATCCTAACATAATAATTTTCTCATCCCCATAAATAATTTAAAAAAATGAAGGTAACAGGGAGTCGGTTAACCAGGGACTCCTAAGTGTAAGTATTTTAGGAGGAGTTCCTAGGATTTACCTGGGGTCCACGTCCAATAATGAGATCTCCATCGATTTATATGACTTTTACTCTGAGTATGTGGTAATCACTTGGTTACATACCATCTGCTAACGGTGAAGAAAAAACACATCGTGAGGTAACCTACATGTCCTAGAAGAAATTCTAAGAACATGTCCGATCCACCAACCCGCATTAGACCAGCATGTGTGGATTAAGGTCTAAACTCTCTCAGCTCTCTCGTTAGAGAGGAGACCCGTGCCCAGCAGTGGGACATAAATGGGTTGCTAGTGTTGCTACCATATGTGTGACCCGCAAACTCCGAGAGGAAAACCTCAGTCAGAAATTCGTTCGTCAGTAAGCAGGTGTGCTGGCTTGCAGGTATATTCAATGGTCTTGGATGGGCTCCGGAAAAACTATAGTTATCAGATATAATAAATATAGACTCACGTCAAGATAACTCCAGGCGCGACGAAATCCGTGAACGAAGGGTTCTTGTTGCCGTAGATGGGGTCCATGAAGTCTATAGGAATGTCTCCGAGCTTGGGGTTGTAGTGGCACGTCTCTAGCAGGTTCTAGAAGGTCGAAAGTAGTCATGTAGTTCACTCATACATACATACTAAAAGTTAAAGACAAAACAAAAGACAAAAGACTGCTAAAGACAACTCCACACTTTATTTCAAGTGAATTTATTATATTTCTAACTTCCATGATTTAATTCTAATTATTTTGAAGTGTATTCCAATTGAACCTCATCAAAATCGGTTCAACTAAACTTAAGTAAAACAGACAAACATTCGGTTCACAGATCGAACAGTGAACCGAGAATATATTTTTGAAATCGGTTAAAAATCGGTTCATTGAAATGCGAGATCGGTACAACCAAATGAGGACATTCAGCGATTCCAGATCAAACAATGGACGTCTTTTTAAAGTCGATTAAAAGTACGCTTAACCCGCTTTCATGCTATTTCCATTCCTATACTTTATACAGCTATTTTAGCATCATGAAATACCAAAACTAACTCACACACATTTAACACACATACATACACACACACACACGTACACCCAAACACACACACACACACACACACACACACACACACACACACGTATACTCACACATGCACACACATACAAAATATTTCCCAGTCACGCCTAATCAAATCAAGTGTGCATTACCTGAGCGAAGTCCCTGTAGGAGAACTGTATGTCTCGACTGAGCATGAGGCCGATCTGCTGGTTGGACATGTCCAGCCACACCTGCACCTCCGAAGACATCAGCGTATCATTGTCCGCCGTGTCCGCTGTACAACATAAGCAATACCATTTATTAATACAGTGAAATCATTTATGATACTCGATAGATGAGGGTTGGACCCGACAGTATCTTCCATTCGAAATGAGCAGTCCAACTGGAGTATTACTTCTGCCCTACAGAAGACCGCGGCCATAATAACCATCGTGTTGTGTTCCCGCCGGTAAGTAGGGTAGCCAGAGCTCAGGATTTTGTGCTGTCAGCGTGGAGACCAAAGGCTCCTGCATTGTAAGCACAGAAATTAGCTCAATTCCTTTCCCCAATGCCCCCCAACCTTCCTCTCACCCAGCAAGGTCAGCAGCGGAAGTCTAACGCACACCCAAAGGCCATGGTAATCGCTTCCCATCAGGTGGGCTTGTTTACTACCTAAGTGGTATAAAAAAAACTTCCACATTTGGAAAGTTTTACAGTGATTGAAGTGACAATCAAGATTGAAGTCCGCGAGGTAGCAGGTTCTTCATCCACCCGCACATTCAATAAAAAATATATCGAGAATGTGGTTGAAGAACCTGCTACCTCGCGGACTTGACGACGGAGAGCATGCACCGTTGAGTCAGTTAGCCTGTAACCTGGTCGAAATGTCAGGCAATTCAAAGTAAATTATATAGTGCACGGCATCTAACTTGGCAAGATTTTGGAGTAGTGTGGGCCCCACTACTTCAAAACCTTGCCAAGTTAGCTGCCGTACACTATACTTGTTTCTATGCGACGCATTTTGCCACAAACAAGTATATTGTACAGCATCTAACTTGGCAAGATTTTGGAGTAACAGGGCCCACAGTACTCCAACATCTTGCCAAGTTAGATGCCGTGAACTATATTTATAGGTATAGTTCACGGCATGATAGATATAGATATAGTTCACAGCCTAATGGTATCATGATTGCGTTAATTCCTGTTAACATTAAAGTATATCATGGAACTGTTAGGAATAGCTTTGATATGTGGAGATGATGATGTCCAGCAGAAAGTACGTACCGAGAGCGAGCCTTGCGACGAGTGAGTCTGTGTAGTTCTCGTTGAAGTAGAGCGCGCCCCACGCCTCGCCGTCCGCCACGGCCTGCAGCGCGCCGTCCAGCGTCGTGTAGAACACCTTGTCCGTGTGGTTGTTGAGGTGGTCCAGGTAGCGACACGACAGGTTCTTCATCGAGCACGACGTGTTGTACGGACAGTAGCCGTCGAAGCTTCGCACGTCGTCGTTCACTATAGCCTGGCAACAAGACACAAGAAGCTGTAGAAGAATTTTTGACTGGCGCAAAACTATGTTAACTATGACCGCTTCCAATCAGTCAGGCCATGTGCTTGTCTGCCACTTAAGTGGTGTAAAAAAGTTCCAGCGTTGGTCTTATTTTTATCCACGCTATTACTACTATGACTTCTTTTTAGCAAGGTCAATAGCAATGGCTGATAATGTTATGGATAATGTGGGGTTTTCTAAAGAGTACTTTTTTAGCGGGGATCCTTGTCGGATCGGAAAAGAGAATTTGCAGTAGGTACTTAGACAGTGTCGAAATTTTCCTATCTATAGGCTGAGTCTATAGGTAGATACCAGGTAGATACATATTATGTGTTGAGTAACATTACTACATTCTAGTGGTTTAAAGTCAAATTTAAAATGTTTTAACATCATTCATTGTTACCGTTAGTGCGCAAAAATTTTGAAACAAATTATAAGTATACCTATATTCTTAAAAGACAGCAGCAGACATGCATTACAGCGATAGTCAGACAACAAAAAAGTAATATTATTAAGGTAGGGGCAATTAAATAACAATTTTGGAACATAAATGTGGTGTTGCTAGTATTTTGTAAGATAATGGGTTTCGTAATTTGAGTTGCATCAAAATTATGCTCTTATTATGTTTGTGTGTAAAACTTAGATGAGTTTATACTGTAGTTTTATAATCTATCAATTTTTGTTTATAAGTATTGTGACTGTCGGCTTCTTAGGTCTTTAGGTGTCTACCTGTAGGTGGAAAAGACGCTTTTCGCGGGGTATACCTTACCGTATGTTCTGGGTTCAATTCTCAGTTACGATTCGATGTTATGGAAAATGTGCTCGGTTGACGGTAATAGGCTTGCATTTTTAACGCTGTACAGAGTTCGTAGCAGGTAAAATCACCATGTTTTGTTAATATACTTCTGCGTATCTCTTCGAAGATATATAGGCGAGAAACTTAATATTTATCTTCTTACTTATTATACAAGTGAAATAGCATAAAATCCAAATTTGTTACATGTTTAGCTGTTTGGATTGCGCTCAAACTACTGAACGGATCTGGTTAAAAGTTTTTACAGGGGTAGAATATAGTCTGGAATTACACATGGGTTATATTTTAACCTTGGAATAAGTGAAATAAGGGTCAGAATTCAACAGGAACGGGATCAGAATTCCACAACTGTTATCTAGATTAGATTAGAGAAGCGATGGTAGCTGAATGGATAAGGACGCAGCCTCAAGTCAGAGGTATCGAGTTCGAATCCGGCCGGACAGTACCTATGTGAATTTCACTTTGTGGAATTTATATGTGCTAATCACATGATTTACTATCTGCTGATGGTGAAGGAAAACATCGTGTGGAAACCCACATGTCCTAGAAGAAATTCTAAGGACATGTCCGATCCACCAACCCGCATTAGGCCAGCGTGTGTGGATTAAGGTCTAAACCCTCTCAGCTCTCTCGTTAGAGGAGAGGAGACCCGTGCCCAGCAATGGGACATAAATGGGTTGCTATTATTATCTAGATTAAGAGAACTCATAACCCATAACATAATCATAAAAAAAGACATAACATAACAAGAGAATTAAGTACAGTGAGTTGTTCTTCAAACTTACCAGCTTCAGTCCACTAGGATCTCTTCCAATCGCGAGACAGAAGAGGATGACCTGCATGACGGGCAGTACGAAGATGAACAGCATCACGCCGATGTTGCGCCACATTCTCAAGAAGTTCTTCTGGATCAGCGCCTTGATCTTACCGCGAGATGTGATCTGGAGGGGATTAACAGAAAATTTTTGTATAGATAAATAAATATTCTGTGATATTCTATAGAGCGTTCTCTAGAGACACAACGCTCTCTAGAGAGCGTTGTGTCTAAAGTATTTTTTTAAAATATTCAGTCCGTCAATTGACTTAACCCCGCTAGATGGTAAGAAGCTAGGGTAAAGTCCAGAGGGTACGTGCCGCCACTCTAGACACCATTCGCCCCAAAACGGCGGTCCCTACCTTGACGGCCTAGACAGATGCCTTTTCACGCCCCGCTTAAAGAACCCGGGATAGCATAACTAGCTATGCAAAATATTTGCACAGAGCGGCAATCGAACCCGCGCCTCCTGCCATAGCAGTCACTCCAATTTCATTAATGTGTAGTATAGATGGAATGCATGAGAAGACTTACGTTCAAACAACTTCCGCAGTCATCGCAGTCCGGTGTCACTGAGGTCACCTTACTGGGGATCTGAAATGAAGGAAATCAACATACCTACTTAAAACGTGTTTATTAATGCTCCATCGTCCACTACATCATCACTTACCATCAGGTGAGATGATATTTAAAAACATTTGAGTAACACTTTTAAAGATAAAAATATTTAGTGACTAACAAAAGTGATAAAATCACGTGATTCAATCATTTTTAAACCGATACTAAACTGGCGTGCAAAAGAAAAAATAAAATTATCTTGAAGCCCTAGATTCCGTCTGCATTTGCTAGAACAAATTTCGAGAAGGTGGTATCAACATCATGTGTCTAATAAAGACATATTGGGCCAGTTATAATGATTTTTTTTTATTGGAAATAGGCTCGCGTTTGACCACGATCTCACCTGTTGGTAAATGATGATTTGGTTTATAAGTTGGAGAGCCGTTTCGCTTACTGATTGATTTCTGACTGATATGATGAATATCTAATAATAGTGTGTTTGGGGAAACGAAAGGTAAAGGTGCTGTTGATAAAGAAACATGGTGGTGGAATAAAGAGGTACAAGAGGTTATTAAAGGAAAAAAGAACGCTTACAAGGAATGGCAGAAGGAAAAAGGGAATGACAGTGTTAAAGAAGAAAAAAAGAGAAAGTATGATGAATGGAAGAAAAAGGCCAAAAAAGCGGTAGCTATAGCTAGATCTCAGGCCCAAGAACAAATATATAATGCTCTTGATGGACCTAAAGGCCAGAAAGATATCTACCGCTTGGCAAAAGCTAGAGGAGAAAGAACGAAAGATGTAAGATACGTGAGATGTATAAAAGATGGAAACGGTAAGACTTTAGTAAAAGAAGATGATATAAGAAATCAATGGAAGGTGTATTTCGAAAGACTTATGAATGAAGAGAATACATGGAGTGGAAATTTAAAAGAGGTACAAGTGAATGTGGGGGTAGTGAAGGAGATTGATAGAGATGAAGTGAGAAAGGCGGTACGAAGTATGAAGAATGGGAAAGCTGTTGGGCCCGACGGCATTCCAGTGGAAGTATGGAAGATACTAGAAGAAGATGGATATCTGTGGCTGACTTTATTCTTCAATAAGTTGTTGTATGAGGTGGCGATCCCTGATGAATGGTGCAATAGCTCGCTAGTGCCCATTTTCAAAAATAAAGGTGATGTACAAGACTGCAGCAACTATCGAGGCATAAAGCTCATGTCACATAGTATGAAAGTTTGGGAAAAAGTGATAGAGAAACGTTTGAGAGAGGAAAGCGAGATTACACAAAACCAGTTCGGGTTTATGCCTGGTCGCGGGACTACAGACGCCATTTTCGCCCTCCGCCAACTGTGCGAGAAATACAGGCGTGCACACAAAAACTTGCATATGGTGTTTGTAGATCTTGAGAAGGCATACGATCGGGTACCCAGAAAGGTTTTGTGGTGGGCCTTGAAAGAGAAAGGTGTGCCAGGGAAGTATGTAGAGTTGATCTGTGCAATGTACTGTCGATCGAAAACCCACGTACGATCCGCGGCTGGCAACACCGATGAGTTCAGTGTCTCGGTAGGCTTGCATCAGGGCTCGGCGTTAAGCCCATACCTCTTCCTGTTGATAATGGATGCCTTGACATCGGAGATACAGGAAGAGAGCCCCTGGTGTATGCTATTTGCCGATGATATTGTACTAGTCGGTGAAGACGGGCTTGAGGTCCAGAGCAGATTGGAGGAATGGCAGTGTAGATTGGAGAGGGTAGGCTTGAAAATCAGTAGAGCCAAAACTGAATATATGTTCTCTGATTTCGGCGGTCTCTCCAGTTTTACACCCATGGTACTTGATGGTGTACCAATACCAGTCTGCTCCAATTTCCGATACCTCGGCTCTCTTATCCAGGCCGATGGGGAAATTGATCGTGCAGTAAAGCACAGAATTGACGCAGGTTGGATGAAATGGCGACAGGTCAAAGGAACCATATGCGATCCTCAATTTCCCCTTAAGCTTAAGGGGAAAATTTATAAAACCATGATAAGACCTGCCGTCTTGTATGGATCGTCATGTCTGGCCTTGAAAGCGACGGATGAAAAACAAATGCATGTAGCGGAGATGCGAATGTTAAGATGGATGTGTGGTGTGACAAGAATGGACAGAATAAGGAATGAGTATATTAGAGGCAGTTTGAAAGTTGCACCAGTAAATGAAAAATTGAGAAGCGAGCGACTGTCGTGGTATGGACATGTTATGAGAAGAGATGAAAGTAATGTTGTTAAAAAGGTTCAAAGTATGAATGTGGAGGGCTTCAGGGGTAGAGGTAGGCCTAAGAAAAGATGGATGGAATGCGTGAAAGACGATATGGAAAGGAAGGGAGTGACTGAGGAGATGACATCGGACAGGAATGTATGGCGGAGAATGACATGTTGCGCCGACCCCAAATAATTGGGACAAGGGCAGGAAGATGATGATGATGAATATCTAATAATATTTGTTTCTTTTCAGTTTCATACAGTCGGCTCTTTGGTTTTTGCTTAAAATAAAAAATTAATAAAAAATAGTTTATAATTTTTGATCGTAAAAAGTAAACACCCAGGACAGGAATTTTTCCGATCAAAAATCATTACGAATAGTTAGCATAATAATTGCTTTAAAATTTCATTGAATTTTAGTTTAGTTTTGGTTGCAAAAAATATATTGACATTAAAAATGATTGAATAACTTTAATGCAATCAATTTTGAACCGGTAGAGAACCTAAATGGGCAATTAAAGAAAAAAAAATTTTTGGATCTGTTTAGAATTTGCTAGAACAAATCCAGAACTGGTCCAGACTATATATAACTCCACTAATCCCAAAAAATATTGATGAAGAAATTACATCGCCATTTGAACCAGCGCCATGTTCCACAATAAGCACCTCCTTGCTCTGATGGAAGTTTAGGCCTCGGACTTGGGGGTCGTCGGCTGCGTAGGGCGCTTCCTCGCGCTTCGACATTTTGTTCAGGCCTAGGCCGCCTCCAGACACGTTGAGTTCCACTACCTGGTTGGCTTGACCTGGAAAGAATAATATACAGTGAATACATGAATACTTTTGATGAAAATCATCATTCTCTGAACCTTTTTCCCAACTCAGTTGGGGTCGGCTTTCCCGTCTAACTGTGATGCGGCTGAACTTCGATATTTTCCGTGGAGCGACTGCCATCTGACTTCCACAACCAATGGTCATTATGACCAATGGCGATATCGAAGTTCCAAGTTAGACTGGTTGGACTTTTGTGGGCTCCAACTACCCGTAACGACTGCCATAAATGTTTGTATGGCAACCGGGACTTTTAATGAATAGCAATACTTTTGATGAAAATATTACATGAAATTTTAAAGCAATTAGTATGCTGACTGTTCCTGATGATTTTTGATCAGAAACAGTGAACAACAGGTAGCTCAGTAGGTTAGAGCATTCCCCCTGTAAGGGACTGGTCGCGGGTTCAAGTCCCGTCCTGGATGATCACTTTTTCCGATCGAAAATTATTTTAATGAAAATGGTTTCCGTGCTATGTATTATTGGGGCGTCACCAAGATGTAGGTATTTAAGATTCAATTTCACTTACTAACCGGTATACCTATTGATTAACGAGTAGATACTAAAGCACAATTTATGAACCATGATGGCATATTTCACCAGCTCACGTGTTTCCTTCCTCATACAGTCCCGGGCCCTTTAAGTGGGGCGTGAAAAGGCATTTGATGAGGCCGTCAAGCTGAATGCCACCATTGTGGTGCTTTCAATTCCAGAGACTTTACCTTTAGCCTACCATCAGGCGAGGTGAAGTCATATTGACAAAAAAAGCAACAAGGAAAACGTTACATAATTTTATGGAAAATTCAATTACCTACTAAGGCAATCGTCGTTTGGCATGTAAAATGATACAAAAAAACACAGTTAGCGGTCTACATCTATAGTAATATTGGGGGCAATAAAAATATTGATTAAATCTCTGTGGTTATAGATTATTGCCGGAATAAGTGTGCGTCAATAAAACAACTACAGTGTAGATATCCTTGAAAGACAGTCATAAAACTATACTAAGTTTAAACACAAACACATGTAATAACAGACAAGAGTATTCGGTTCCTATAAAATCTATTTTCGAAAATTTCTATACAGTCCTTTGAAAGTTGAAATACGCTTTCATACAACCGTACATCCCTATTTTACCCCCTTAGGAATGAAAAGCTTAGGAAAAGGAATGAACTGCAACTGCAGCATTCAAGTTTGTAGCGTCAGAGCGATTTGTTCTCAGATAGATGGATGGTATTAATAACATCCCTTTATAAAAACAGATAATTTAGGGTATATTATCTAAAAATGAGCGGTATAGCTATCTTGAGATGATGATGTTGACTTCCATATAACCGTACATCCCTTATTTTACACCCTTAGGAGTGAAATTTCCAAAAATCCTTCCTTAGTGATATTTTACAACGGCAATAAAGTTAAGTTTATAGTTTCAACAGTATTGAATATGTGTTGTTTGTTTCATAGATAGATAGATAGGTAGATGAATTACCCAGTATGCAACACCCCTTATAAGACAGATCACTCAGGTTATATCTAACAATGGGTGGTGCTGGAGCCTTGACTGCGTACGCGCAATTAAAACGCTGCAACCTCTCATTATAAGCAGGTACAGAAATACAATCATTTTACGTCTTAAGACGTTAGGAAATTACTAGTAGCTACTTAAATATGTTTTTTATTTAAATAACCGTTTTTTACTGAGTGTATTTGGATGTATACAGCTGGTACATTACCAAAACGACATTTTTTTCAATTTTTGTCTGTCTGTTTGTTCCAGCTAATCTCTGAAATAGCTTGATCGATTTTGACGAGACTCACTGGCAAATAGCTGACGTACCAATGAGTAACTTAGTAATTAAAAAAAAAAATAGGTTATACATTAGGGTTCCAAGAAAAAATTAAAAGTTTAAAAATTCAAAACCGGACAAAGTCGCTAGCACAGCTACGAGTAGTTATAAATATGAAAGTTAACTTAACCGATATTAATAAAACTTTAGGAAAACGTAGGCCGAGTCTTCTTTAAACTATAACTGCAGCTGGAACCTAGTTTCTTAATATTTTACACAATATAAGAAATTAAATTCATGAAAAATTTCTCAATATAAAGATGTTTTTATATTAAAATATATGGTAATACATTGTTGCAACGAACGGTCGCGTGCGCAGCCGGCCTTATGAAATGAAGCACAATGCAAGGTCCTACACAAATGGGACAGCGGCATTCTGTGTACAATTATTTTGTCATAAACCGTATGCATTGAACATCTTAATGCGATGTTCGTAACTATGACTTCACTATAATGGTAAGCTACAGTCTCAGGAATGAGGGTCCCATTACATACACCGATAGTGCTATAATGGTGGCCCTCAGCTTGACGGCCTCATCAGAT
Source organism: Lithosia quadra (assembly GCA_963576445.1). NCBI lineage: Eukaryota > Metazoa > Arthropoda > Insecta > Lepidoptera > Erebidae > Lithosia > Lithosia quadra. The sequence continues at coordinate 857,077 of OY754895.1, forward strand.
TAAAGGACCCGGGACTGTAGGAGAAAGGAAACATAAATATGCGCTAGTAAAGAATTCCAAGTCTTTATGGTGCGGTAAAGATAAGAGGCACCGTATTTGGTTCTTGAAGAAATATTATTAGGAACTGTTCATATTCTGAGTCTTTTCCCAACTCAGTCTCACCACGAAACGATCGAACTTCGATATTTTTCGTGAAGCGACTGCCATCTAATCTCTAGATTAAAAAGATACGGGTAGTTGGAGCCCTAAAAAGTCCAACAACAACGGTCTAGCTTGCAGCTAGACCGTTGTTGTTGGACTTTTTGCTTCGATATCGCCTAATGTCACCATTGGGATGTGAAGGTCAGATGGCAGGGCGGTCGCTTTACGGAAAATATCGAGGTCCAGCCAAATCCGCAGTTAAGACTGGTAAAGCGGACTCCGAGGTGAAAGCTTTGGATGCGAATGGCATTAACGCTAGGTTGAAGAAGCTAAATTATTTATTGACTGTGTTCATAGGTGAACATATTATAATTACTATACTATATCTGATACTGATTTCCAAGATTTATACATGAGTCATGCATTTATTTTTGTGCAAAACGTGTGCTAATAGCAGACTCAGGTGAAAATACCCAAATGTTTTGGGAGACATTAGCTGAGGACTAGTGACGTAATTGTTCACTAATGATTCAATCGTGCACTTCGATAATGACTTGAAGTCATTGGCTCATCTGGAATCATTAGTTCGCATGAATTTTGATAAAACCGTGCCGTAATTGAACACACAGGTAATGTTAATCTGCCTTTACCTACTCCGAGACTTCTTCCAACTCAGTTGAGATCGGCTTTTTATTCTAACTATGGGTCGAAGTTTAATTTTTCTGAAGCGATTGCCATCTGACCTCAACAACTCATTGGCGATATCAAAATTCTATGGTTACACCAGCTGTCGAACTTTTTCGCGCTCCAACTACTCATGACGGATGCCATAGACGTTCATATGGCAATAGGATCTGACGGCTTAACATGCTCTCCGTGACATGGATGGTAGGGTCTTGAAGTGTGGAGAATGGCCATCCATCCTAAAATGATTAGACCGATGGATTGAGTTTTTACCCGACTGCCAAGAAGTACTTTGGTACTTAATCACGCCAAAACGGTTGATTGGATTTAGATGAAATTTGGCTCAGGGATAGATTATGGTCTAGAATAGCACACATAAGTTATTCGACAATAAGTTTATGCGGGTCGTGGGAACGAAGTCGGTATTCTACGCGGGCGTAACTGCGGACAACAACTAGTGCGATATAAACGACAAGATTAACAATCTTTGACGTAAGACTATAGACAATTATTGTTTTATCAATGGAATGAACCAGAACAGTGTGTGTGACTGTGTCTATAGGCCCTAGTTTCACAACACATACTTATTTAATTGTTGTGTATTGTGAAATGAAACGCTCATAAAACAACACTTAATGGCACTACATACATAACATTATAATTATATACATACTTAACATTATGTACTAATTATTTTAATGTGCCACTCATAAAAGTTTACGAGGAACTTTTGTTTAGAACTCATTTTGTTTAAGTTTGACATGGATATGACCCTTAGGTACTAGGTACCTTTATTATTACTATGGCTGTGTCATATATTATAAAGTAGGTATGTCATATTGTGGAATAGGTGTATTATATTCATTTATATAACCTTTGAATATACAAATGACCGATTCTGACCACAAAATAAATATTTTTTTTGAAATTCTTATCAATTTATTCGTTTGTGGATGCAAAAACTACTGAACGGATTTTGATGTGGTTTTTTTTATTAGAAAGGTCTTGATGAGACTTAAAATCTGCTACATATAGGTATATTTGATTTCAATTGGTTAAGTAGAACCGGAGATATGAGCAAGATAAATTATACATATACAAGAAAGAAAAACTTGTGTAATAACACATGAGGCACGCACATTATGGCAACATTGACATCATTTGTCACTCACACTTTTGTTTTGTCTGTCCGTCTGTCCATCTTCTTTGTTAGACCTGTCGTAATGTTATTTCGGCGACAATTTAAAGAGGTTCAAAACATGTCAGCGATTGGACAATGGTTTACAAATTATGGCTGAAGACCGACTACTAAATACCCTAAGGGAACACCGTGTGGTTTTTGTCATGATGATGCCCATATAACCACTTCACCACTTAGTCTCAGTGAGTGGGGCTTTCCACACTTTAAAAAAAGGCAGATTATGGATAGTTTTCTTGTTTTTTTTATGTCGGTCACGTCAATATAACTTCACCTAGCTTGATGGTCGGGCCACCATTGCAAACACCGATAGTGCCACATTGGTGGCCCGACGTCCCGCGTATAGGACCCGGGACTGAATGAGGAAGGAAACACGTGAGCTGGCAAAGAATTCTAGATTTTGATGGTGCGGCAAAGAAAAGAGGCATCGAACCGCTTGGTTCTTGATGGAATTGTTTGCACAATGTGAGGGTGATATCTCAGCCTTGCACGTGTTGTTCTGTATAGGAAAGGAGAGGGTGGGACTAGTTGGTAAAACTCGTCGGAGCTTTTTTTTTATGTCGGACACGTCAACATGACTTCACCTCGCCTGATGGTAAGCTAAAGGCAAAGTCTCTGGAATGGGAGTCACCATTGCAAACACCGACAGTGCCACAAAAGTGCATGAGATCGGCGGTCTTGTCTAAAAATCTCAAAGAAACCCATACTTGTCCAAAAAATAAACAAGATGGTCTCCTCCGGTCCTCCCTAAAAGACAGTCAGACTGTATATAATTATAGTTTACCTTGCTTTCTGGAGAGTTTGAGGAAAACATCTTCAAGCGAGATGCAACTATACATGGTAAGTAGTGCTTGAGGCGATTCCTCGGCGAGCAGCCGGCCGCTTCTCATCAGACCGATCTGCGAAAAAAGACATGACATGTTGAAATACTGGTTTTTGGTAAAATGAATAATGGCATTTTTACTTTACACATACATAATGTCGAACTTATATGTGTGCAGCCGATTTTAATCTAATTGTGTATGTGTGTATAGGCATGTGTGTGTTTGAGTAGGTTCCTGCCTTTTTGTTTTTTTCCGTGCGGAAATCCTCATGGATACCCATCCCGCTGCTAGCGGGGCAGGTTATCTCGGACTCTTACTGACTAAAACCGCACGCCGTCTAGAGTCTAATGACGCCAGGGTGTAAGGTGGCCCAAAGAGCATTTCCCTCGCAACCCGGCTTAGTAGTAGGTACCTGCCTGGTTTGTTTCGAATAATAAATATAATTGTACACTGTCGTTGCCGTTGCAATATTCGTGACTATTTAATTTCTTTTTAAGTATGTTTGAATGGGTAATGTTCCGGTAAGCAGCGCTGTTTATAATTCTACATAATATATACGTAACCCCTTTTCCTCTCTGGGGTCAGCAGAGACAACCATGAGACAACATTCCGCCATCTGTTGTTGCACACGTCCATAGGCCACGGTGACCATTCCGCATCAGGTTGGCCGTGTGCTTGTCTGCCACCTAAGTTGAAAAAATCTACTTCTGTACTTACAAACTTCACGAGTTTTCTCTACTGTCATTAAACCTTTCATACAAACCCGCTGCGTGGTTTCAAGTGTTCAGCATTTTCTACAATAGGTTAATATTAAATTCTTTTTGGCGATCTGCTAGTATTTTATAATTTTATATAATAACGCCTCTTTGTTCTAGGGGTCCAGATGCCCTGACCGACTGATACTAACCTCACCAGGGTATATAGCTCCATCCATGATTAAAATATCCCTTTATTGTACACCAAGGACATTCTAAACCAGTATTTCGAACCCAAATAAATATCTCAGTAGTTATAGCGTCGATTTGATTGAATTCTCAGACGATGCCGCGAGACTTATAGCTTCCATGTTGAAAACAAGATACGGGTATATTATGCTTTTGCGTCATACGAGTTATTATACAAGTTTAACTTCATAACTTCAAGTTTTTGTCCATTGAGGCCACGGAGAAAAAAGTAACGTTCTTGTTTTTGTGTGCTGTGTACGTTAATGGCTGCGGTCAAGCGTGAGTTGTTACCTTACATTAATGGAAATCATTTGCAAGCAACATTTGTGTTGGTTATTTATAGTTTTCATCTGGTTTTTTTTTTTATTTTACAAAACAGAGGCTAGCCTAAACGATTTATTATTGCCTATTGCGGGTCTAAACGAAAAATGAACGATAGAAGTGTCATTCAAATACCATGAAGATACCATGAAGTTACTTCGGACTTCGGATTAAGTTCTTCCGGTTTAGACCTTATAGTATGTTCTGGAGTGAATCAGGCATTATCGAGGTTTTCGTTTACCATATATTTCTATAAAAAAATCATTTGTATTGGATTAATAAGTAAGATGATGATTTTGATGACCTGTCAAAATTACGAATTTAGCGGGTTCGGGTCGTTTTATATTGGATGGATTTAGACCGAATGAAGTGTCGCGTGCCATTTTCGGGCCCAAATGCCCGAAATTTCGGCCCACAATACGGAAGTCCGTTTTTGTAACCCTACAGAGACTGCATCTCTGATTTTGTTGATGTGTTTAATTCCAATGTGTTGGACATTGGAATTAAAGATTGGGCAAATTGTGAGTAAATAAAACATACCTAATGGTGGAACCACACTTCGCCATTCGCTATTCGAGGAAATTTTTATAAATGACTAAACAACAATTCGTCAAAGAAGAGTGACTAAAGCGAATATTCGTGCGAATAAAGCAAATATACACCAATAAGCCCTCTCTACTTCGATTTATACACGTGAATAAAGGTAGCGAATAGTGAAGTGTGGTTCCACTATAAAATAATATGTTTACTTTTAACACCGTGTTTAATAATTCTTCAGTATATAACCAATGTGTGGTATTTAGCGTATAGTTAGAGGCGGCACCTGAACCGAAGTCCATTCCGTGGCCGACACGTGACCTCACACGTGACCCGCGACTTGGTAATTATTCACAAGATCATCAAACTTCCTATAAGGACGAGTACCTACGCACTGCTCATTATAAGTATCAATATTTAGTAACTCTAATATAACACATAACTTTATACACCCGCGCACGCACACACACACACACACACACATACATACACACACACACACACATATATTATATTATAAACAGTAGGTACACATATTTATATGGTATATAAATTAGTACCTACGTATTAGCTATGGAAAAGTGAATTTCCTAATACAGGCATAATTATTTAAGTAGGTAGGTAACTAAAAAGAGACGCTAAAATGGTTTTTGCATAGGTATAATTCATAAATAAATATTGTATATTTTATTTGAATTTAACAACGAGTAAGAAAAAAACAACTGGACTGAAATTTATATAAAACTTTATACCCATCTACTGTTCATATAATTCCATCATGATTCGTCGTGACCATGAGTTTAGCAACAAATAAGATAACAACAAAAACTATATAATAAAGGGACTGAGATATGAATAAAATAAGTTATATTATATTCTATAAATTCCACCGTGGCCATGGACAATAAAAAAAACCAGCAAACAGCTGATTTTCGCACCTCGTCAGTAAATGACGCACGGATAACAAGTATCTAACATAGAAAAAAATCATTATTTGTTTTACTAATTAAATAGTAACTAACAGGAACTTCTCAAATATCATGTATTAGTTGTTTTAATTATCTTTTTTACTATTACTAAACTTCTGTTGTTTTCAACGCATAGCCACATTTTTTTTATTATAACCTAAAAAAATTACGTTTTCCAAGTCCGTCATTTCATAATTGTATAGTCATAATTGCAAATTCCATTTAAGAACAAACGAGGAAGCAGTGTGCCTACATCCATGGACCCTTCCTTTTTAAGTTATGTTATGTCCTTACATAACATAAAAAGTTCCTTTTTATGTTATGTCATTACTTCACCAACCTCGCCTGATAGTAAGCTAAAGGTAAAGTCTCAGGACCGCTAATCGAATTTAAAATACGCGTTTTGAAAACGTTGCGTTACAGAATCGGGCGACAGGTGTAGGTACAGTCGCTATCAGACTTAGGTCCAGCTCAGATTTCTAAGACTACCCCATCTGCGTAAATATACTTGACGTTGTAAGTGTTCAGATATTTTTAGTTATTGTTACAGAAATTATTGACAAGTATCTGCTCAGATATTAACGAGGATGGAGGATGGACGAATGGAAGTTATTGACATTTTAAATTGTTCAGAAGTATTTGGTCACCTTGTCTGCTACAATATATCTGATGGAGACTGTACACGTGAAAAAAAATATCGGTAGTTACTCACACAATGCGCTTGACGAGCCTCTTCAATATAATGTGTGGTGATGATGACTGTCTTGTCCCCGGAGCTGGTGATCCTGACCAGGTGGGTCCAGATGGACTGTCTCAGGAGAGGGTCTACTCCGACGGTCGGCTCGTCCAGGATCAGAAGCTCAGGGTCGTGCATGAGTGCCACCGCGAACGAGACGCGGCGCTGTTGTCCACCACTGTTGAAACAAAATATTGTAGACAATTAAAAGCTTGCTGTAGTCAAAATTTTTAATGGAGGTAGGACACGACGGTATCTCCTGTCCGAAATGAGCAGTCCGACTGGGGTAGTACCTCCGCCCTACAGAACACCGCCACATAATAACCCTCGTGTTGTGTTCCCGCTGGTAAGTAAGCCAGAGCTCACTGTACCCTTCTCCCCCCACCCCTTCCTAGCCCTCCCCCCTTCCTTCAGGGTAGGCAGCGCGTGTCTGACACCTTTAGTGTTGTACACGTCCATAGGCCACGGTGACGGCTTCCCATCAGGTGGGCCGTGTGCTTGTCTGCCACCTACGTATTATAAAAAAAGTCGTTAAGTGGCAATATTTTTTTTACTACATAGTTGGCAGACAAGCACACGGCCCACCTGATGCCCCCTCGAAGGGACGGGCGTTGAGGAGTTTGGAAGGGGTGATGGGGGGGGGGGGGGGGCTGTTTACTAGCTGATGCCCGCAGCTACGCCTTGGGCGGAGGTTGATTATCGTTTTTTTTTCATATCTCCGGTTCTACTTAACCAATTGCAATTAAACGTACGGCAGATTTTAAGTCTAACCAAGGCCTATCTAAATAGAAAAAGTCGCATGCGTAAAATAAATAATTTTTGCGTCCATCGCTAACAAACAGACAAACTTATCTTTATCCAGATCCAATGTTTGTACTACCTATTTCATAACAGGATAACTTAATAATACTCTGCATGATCCTACACTCAATACTACGGTCCAGCGCGAGTGTGACGCCCCTGGTGTTGCGCACGTCCATAGGCCACGGTAACCGCTTTCCATCAGGTGGGCCATGTGCTTGTCTGCCACCTAAGTGGTATATAAAAAAAACTACGCAAAATATAACTTCACGACCTCTCAAAAAGATTCCAAAGTAGTTTTCTATGACATATGACACAGCAAGTGTCTTATCAAGTTGAATTCAAGTGTATCATTATTGCTTCCATTATGATACAACAGCTTTCAATCATGGCTACAACGTAATTCTATGTACCTGACCTTGGGCCCCAATCGCATCACACACGTACAAAGCAACACAAAACGGCCAATTGACACCATACCGTGATATAATAAGATTTCTCCTCTCAATTTTTGAGAATCATTTCTATTGTACCGGCGAAAGTCGATAGGCAATGTTACATAACTTTATTATATTCAATGCAACGATTGCCATCTATGAATTGTGTGATCAACGAGAAAATTGCTGAGAAGAGCCCGTTTAGAGCTTGCGTTGCCTAATCTAAGTCATGTGGGCACACTATAGAGCTATATTATAAGAGCTCCATTGGGTACACACGCAATCATAAACAGATTTTTTTACACGATTTTGTGCAAATTTATGTGCACGAAATTATTTCAGTATTATTTGCACGATATTTGGCATCAATTTACCATGTGTGACACCCAGTGTTGCACATGTTCATAGGCCACGGTTATCGTTTCCCATCAGGTGGGCCATGTGCTTGTCAGCCACCTTTTTAATACACCGCTGTTACACGGATACCCGTATGTCTCGAAGGATGTTTCTAGAACAGCAGAGAGCTTGAATTTATCTCCAATTTACGATGTGAAGTCCAAGACAGTTAGTACTTCCCTAAGACTCTAAATGTTCCGGTACTTTCGACACTACAATTAACCTTAATGTACTTACAGAAGGCACAGTAATGGAAAAATTCCTAATAAAAAAAACTCCTGTTAAAAGTGCCAATAGTCTAACACGCTTAATTAGCACCTTGTTGAATATAACGGGTTATGAAAGGTGCATTGCCATGTACGCGAATAAGCACACTTGCTTATAACTGTATAGCTAATTTTGAATACCCCATACGTAGTATATCGTATTTTCAGGTGTCTATCGAGCATAAATGCCAGTACTGGACATCGATACTAATATAGAAAAGAAATAACATGTATTACAAGCTTTTATTTAGTTTCACCTGTCCGGTTGTCTGTAATCAAATCTTGCAAGCCATTTTTCTGCCACTTCTGGTTATCCGATTGAGCTGAAATTTGGCATACTTATGTAAGTCCCATGACAATGCAATATTGTAAATAATAAAAGCTTGTTTCTAAAAAGTTTTTTTTTAAACAGCAACTTGTTTTAATTATCAAGATGAATGTAATTAATTTCACTATACATATTCATCCCAACTCATACCTACACCTGTCTCCTACACAAGGTCAAATCTAATCTATTAATCCGCCCCTCATCGTACCCAGTGTAAATGTGGCCATTACCACTGCAATTAAAAAATTCCAGGCAAATTTTACTTCGCACCTGCCTACAACACGCCCATAAATTTTGAGTAGACATTTTGCGAAATATACCTACATTTTTAAGTACCTATAAAGTGCCTATGTTTTTATGTTTGAACTAACAATAAAAATTGTTTTTAGGCCCATATTGGACTAGACATCACACTCCTACTACATCACACTGCACACTTAATTTCCCTTTTAATTTCTCAATAAAATTTTCCACTCAGTCCACCACAAAGCCTAACATTCAGTAAGTCAATAGCGTCCACATTAGTCCTTAGGCACGCCACTTAGTGCACAAAAGCCATGACGAATGCATTTGCACGCGTCAGACACGCTCCTTGCACTGTCGCTGCTCAGACATTTGTTTACACACAAAAAGTTAACTTGACCAGATGGTTTATTCCATTTAACGAAAATAGCTTTGAAAAGCGTCGGTAGTTTAGTAGTTAAGGAGTCGGCCTTACGATTGAGAGGTCCTAGGTTCGACCTACCTAGTTTTGCTGGAGGTTTTAGGGGGAATATTGGTCTATTTAGTCACCAATTTTTGACCTGACATGACCTGACTGCGTTGCGTTATTGGGTGTAATGTAACATGTTACAAAGCGACATTACTTATTTTTTCGGTTGATTCTGATGCTATCGGATTGAGTTTTTTTTTAAATTTATAAATAGAGTAACTGGGATAAAGCTTTTATTACAGCTTGATTGAGATAAGAAATTATAAATTACTGATAAGGCCTCAGTCACTAATCTTTTAAAATTAACACAAAATCCCATGATTTAACTCTTTTCGTATCCTGATTAAAACCTTACGCCTTTGAGTATGCCCTAATACCTATTTAGAAGTAACTATTTATCTTTATCTATCACCTCTTCACGCCTAGATTAAAGACCCAATTTTTGAAATGCTGATAATTAGAAGACAAATACTTTTTTTAGTAGCCAGTAGTAATTTACTAGAATAAAATATTCCACGTAGACCGATCAGCTGAGTACATTATAAATTAATAGTCTTTGTCTCACACTTAAGTTAAAGAGACGCTGTGTTTTGTAATAAGAAAGAATCTATCTCTTTCAGAATATAAAACATAACACAGGAATAAAACAATTAATTGAACATATTCAATAACATACGCTAAGTAGTTACATAAAGTATATCCTAAGCAAATGAAATGAGTGTTTCACACATTCGATGTCTGAAGCATTGGGTGCCAATTGTGCATCAAGGATTATTAGCATTTTTAAGGTTTTCTTTACGTATGAAGCCGGAATGGGCTGCCAGTATATATTATTACTAGCTAAACTACCTTTCAAGTTTGTTTTTTTTTTATTGCGTGGGACTTATGTTACGACTTTATAATATTACCTATCTGCCAGCGAAAGTCTCGAAAAAATCGGCCCACAGAGATTACATCATTGAAATAGGCAGAAAGACAGACACACAAAGTTTAAAAATTGTCGTGTTATGAGTACATATGTAACGTACGTACACACACTCGTAGGCACTTATTTAGAACATACCATGTTATTTTAAAACTACAAAGCACAAACAGACACTTCAACTTTATTTATTTGTATAGATGTAAAGATTTTAATACCTATTCTTCTATTTCTGCATACTGATCAAGAAAACATGCTGATTCGTAATATCAAGTGCGATTTTTGTTATTTGCTTGTCATTGACAACTCGCGATATTTTAAAACATAACAACTGTAGTCTATGTTATTCACTGCATGATTAAATCAGTAGGTTATACAGAATAGCTTTAAACTTTTATTCGAAGTTCATGTTCCTTTGAGCCCTCTCCTAACTTGGGGTCGGCTTACCAGTCTAACTACGAAATGACTATACTTCGATATTTTCCTTAAGCGACTGCCATCTGAATCCGATACCTATTGTTATTTCGAAGTTATGGTGTATTATAGAAATTCAAATATTTACACTGATATTCGATTTGATGATCTTTCGCTTCTTCTACGAGTATTTTAATAATTAAATGATTCAAGGGTGTTGACTGACTGAAAGGTGACTGAACGATGTTGAAATTTTGAAATTTTCGTTAATAAATGTAAATCTCCATCGCACATCTGACATTGATCTAGACTCCCCACCTAACCCTCCCCCCTTCCCTTCAGAGTAGGCAGCGCGAGTGTGACGCCCCTGGTGTTGCACACATGGCCGTGCGCTTGTCTGCCAACTAAGTGGTATAAAAAAAATTGGCAGAATTATGGATATCGGCAGACATTGCCATAATCTATAATATAAAAATGAATCGCAAAATGTGTTGGTAAGCGCATAACTCACCAACGGCTCTACCGATTTCACTAATTCTTTTTTTGTTGTGTTTGTTATTATCGGGAGAAGGTTCTTACGAAAAAAAATAATAAAACAGTTGTACAGAAAATTTCAGAAAGTTACTTTTCTTTTTCTCATACAAACTTTTTCTATTATGTGAGAGAAGTTTATGTTTACGTTACGGGATTAGTATTTAATAGTAGTAGGTAGTAGTAGGAATGGGAATGGGAATGAGAATAGGAATAGGAATGGGAATAGTAATGGGAATGGGAACGGGAACAGGAATGGGAACGGAATTGCACGCGGGTGGAAAATATGGCGGTACGAAGTTCGCCGAGACAGCTAGTATTATGATAAAATTGAATTGTAAAGATATGTCAACGTGTGTGATTCGTTAATTGTTCTAACTAAGTTGACCTTCTGTATAATAATACTAGCTGACCCACCCCGGCTTCGCCCGTAGCGTATTTCGAACCCCGATGCACCCTTTTTAACTCACATAATATGCTCATAGGTAAGTTATCAGTTTTCCTAAAATGTATGGGAATCTACCGGAATTGTTCACATTTATGATTATTGCTCCGCTCCCTTGGGCAGTAGCGTGATGATATTCAGCCTATGACATTCATGGATAATGTGACTTTCTATTGGTGAAAGAATTTTTAAAATCGGTTCAGTAGATCCCGAGATTACCCCTTAAAATTTAACAAATATACAAACACACAAACTTTACTTCTTTATAATATTAGTATAGATTTATTTTGTGATATCTTCAAAGGTTTTTTCAAATGATAAGTAGGTATGTTAAATATAGATGTGTGGTCGTTTGTTTGTAGTCATCTTAAGCCACGTGTTAGTCAAACAGAATATTATGAAGTGCGAATTTGGTGGCTACGTCATTTAGTGAAGTGCGATCGTTTCTTAGCTTTTTTATACTACTTAGGTGACAGACAAGCACACGGCCCACCTGATGGGAAGCGGTCACCGCGGCCTATGGACGTGTGCAACACCAAGGGTGTCACACTCGTGCTGCCGACCCTGTAAAAACCTTCTAATGTCCATTTTGAAGAACCCCATTATTATCCATATTCTAGTCGCTAGGGAAAACCACAACACGTTGATATATTTTAACCGACTATAAAAAAAGAGGTTCTGAATTAGGATGTGTTTGTGAATTTTCGCGATATCTTTGTCGTTGTGAACTGATTATATAATCTTGAGAGCCAGAAACAATAAACAGATTTTCAATAGAGATAAATTATTATCACCAGTGGAAATCTGTTCAACTAAACTGAGTTCTCACGTTTTAATCATAAAATGTGGTACACATAACATAACATAAACTCACACCTATATCCTCGAAGGGGTAGGCAGAGGTGTTAGCACCCACATTTCGCCAGTTTATGTTTAGGTCCCAATGTAATAGGTGGCGAGCCTATTGCCATTAACCGGGCACTTACAAACCTGTGATAAATACACACATAACTTCGAAAAGCATCGAAAAGTCGTTGGTGTGTGCCATGGTAACCTGGGATCGAACCCGAGACCTTGTCTCAGCAGTCCATTACCCAGACCACTAGGCTACCGCGGTCCACACGCGGTACACAACGCTATTTTTTACGACTTGATCTCAGTTCCTATCGTTGGTGAAATTCACTCCGCTTCAGGTCGAAAAATCAGAATCGCGGTCGTCCCAAAGAACATAATTGGTAAAATGTCTGCTAAAACACTTCTGCCTACCCCTACGAGGATATACAGGCGTGAATATACACAATAATTGACTGCGGAGATGTGAAACACGTTGAGTCAACATGTCATCAACGTTACCGAGAACACTACTCGCTAATATTGACAGTAAACATGGTTCCATTACGTCAGCTCACTTCCTATAATACCGCACAAAGGATTTACATAAATACTTCGCTTGACGTTTCCTGAGCTAAATAGTTTATAATTAAAACACGCTTGTTATATTTATTCTTATCATAAAAGGTAAAGGTACCCGCAACGGGTTACGGTAAAACAATTATGGCAGAAGCGAAAGGCGTATGCCTAGATCGCAGTTCAAAAATCATCTCTATATGATATTACTAGCCATCACTCAACTATGTTACTCGAACCTATACTGTATCTAGACTAAGGCAATTGTTGTAAATAGACCAAAAAAAACAGCCCGCTAAGTTTCTTGCCGGAGTCTTCTCAGGTCTGGGCCGCGTTTCAAACCGGTGCAGTGGTCCATTTGCTTCTAGTTTTAAATATTTATAACTTTGACGTTTTGTAAGTGCCGCTTAAAATGGTCTATTCAGAATAAATGATTTTTGACTTTTTGACTTTTTGACTTTTTGACTTTCACTCCCAAGAATGTACGATGAGTATTTATAAACGGTACGTTGTCAAAGATACGAAAGATATCCAGTCTACTATTAACTAAATACTAGTACAAAATACATAGAAATCATTAAAAAAAATAAGTCCATTAGATCACTCACCTCAAATTTTTAACCATTCTGTTTTCGCTGGGCAGGTCGAGAAAGTCCAGTAAGAACCGGAGCCGCTCGTGGATCTCTCTGGTCTGCATGCCGAAGATCCAGCCGAAGTACATCATGGTTTCTCTGATGGTGAACTCGCCGTACAGAGCGATCTCTTGGGGCATGTAGCCTACACGCTTACCGGGAACGCCCGAACCTAGAGATAGATGACAATTAGATGACAATTTACTATACATATTATTCGAATCAAATATTGCTCACTTAGGATCAATATTTATTTATGTGGTGCTTATCTCTTTTATGTTGCCTAGGCCGACCTAGGCGTACATATTCTAATCAGATCCAGAACGTTTTGGATAAAGGTCAGGTCAAGAGCACCCGCAAATTTTCCGATATATTCTACGGCTTAGGGCGCAGGTGGAGCGGAGATTCGTTCGAACTCCCGATTCCCGTCATGGATGATCACTTTTGCCGATCAGAAAATTGGTACTAATGTAAATTAAAAACAGACACTTTAAATTGAAAAATATTACAAATAGATACTTCCATTTTGTTTATTTGTATAGATGTGTTATAGATATTAGAAACAGTATCGATATTCTACCAGACGTGCTGTTGGTATTTTTCTATAAAAAAGTTACGGGCAAAAACACTAACTGACCATATTGGCTTTGTCGGAAACTCGTTTGGTCCTCTTTTGTTTAATTAGACGTATGTCAAGAGATGGATAGATATACATATAATTTACACAGATATATATTTTAGATGAATGTTTTTTTGAGTCTGATACTTCTTGATAAGTTTACAAATTGACCGATCGATGATAATGACCAAAGGGCAACGATTTAATGATAGAATTATATTCAAATACGTACAATCATATTTTATTATTCTACTGAAAAAGAATCTCATTAGTTTTTGTGCTATTCGTAGGTACACCGGCGGAGAATATTAAAGTTATGCAAATTTTAAAATTAACAAAAACTAGAGTTTTGTTTAGAGATTAATATTTTTGTTAGTTCACGTTTTGTAATCTATAATTATTATGATTCTATGGCTTAAAGTGGTAGAGCCATGCCTTTTCAGCACAAACTGGTTATACTAGGTAAGTGTTTTTTTTTGTGCGAAAATCCTCACGAATAGATACTATTTCCGTTGACAAGTATTGGAAGTCGTTATGTCGGACTGACTAAAACCGCACGCCATCTTGGTCTTCAGAAACCGGGGTGTAAGATGACCCAAAAGGAATTTCCCTCACACAGTCACACCCCGGCTGATCGGCGATCTCCGGCTTCGAGATGGCCACTTTGGGTTAAGAAACCGGAAAATAGGAGTAAACGAACTTAGCACTGTAGAAGAAAGGAAACACGTGTGCTGGTAAAGAATTTCATACATACATACATACATACATACATACATGCAATCACGCCTTTTTCCCATTGGGGTAGGCAGAGACAACATCTTTCCACTTGCTACGATCTTGGCATAGTTTTACTAAAATGTTAGCGGGAATAAACGCGATCATTGTATAGGTATATATATACAAACCATGATCGCGGTAATTCCCTTTAACATTTGAGTATATTATTATCATGGAACGCGAAAGTTAGAATTTCAAGTCTTTATAGTACAGCTAAGAAAAGAGGTAAGTGAAGGCTTACCTTTAGTTCCAGGCTTCCCGCCGAGCACCCATATCTCTCCACTGTTAAGTTTCCGTCTGCCCACAATGCAAGATAACAGTGTGGTTTTACCGCATCCAGAGGCACCCAAGAGACCATATCTGTGGAAAAAATTATACGTCAATAACAGTTTACAATCTATCGTGCCTCGGAGAGTACATTAAGCTGCCGGTCCCGGTTGCTAATATGAACATCTATGGCAGTCGTTACGGGTGGTCGGAACCCTAAAAATTCCAATAAAACGGTCTAGCTGCAATGCTTCGATATCGCCTAATGTCACTATTGGGTTGTGAAGGTCAGATGGCAGTCGTTTCACGGAAAATATCGAGGTCCAGCCAAATTCGCAGTTAAGACTGGCAAAGCGGACCCCATACTCGTGAAAGCTTTGGATGCGACTGGGATTAACGCTAGGATGAAAAAGAAATGTTTACAATCTATACTTATACAGTTTTCTCTGTACCACCTTGGCTTGACTGGTAGAGAATACCCGTGGCATTAAGACCTTAAATTAAAAAAAAATTGATGAACAGATTTTGATGCGGTTTTTTTAAAGGCCTCAGTTAGACTCAAAATCTTAAGCGTTTGATCACAATTGATTGAGTAGTATCAGAGATATAGTCAGAAAAAGCGAAAACCGACTTCATAGGCTAGTGTAGGTATATCTTAATATATATAAATCTCGTGTCACAATGTTTGTCCTCAATGGACTCCTAAACCACTTAACCGATTATAATAAAATTCGCACACCATGTGCAGTTCGATCCAACTTGAGAGATTTTGAGGATAGTTTTTGAAACGGATTTCGACATCCACGCGGGCGGAGCCGCGGGCAACAGCTAGTATTATATATGTATGACTGAGGACTTTACCTCAGCTTACCATCAGGCGGTGTGCAGTAATCCGGTGGACTAAGTATAAAAAGTAATCATTATTTTACACAAGGCTTATTTAATATTTCTTACACGCACGTTAATTGATAAATCTATTTATGGATTCGGTAAATGAGCTGCTCAATTTATCGTAATTAATTTAATGGATTTATTTATGTATGGTATATGCGCACGCATGTATGCCTATAAGCTATAATAAATCACCGACCATCTGACCTCTGGGCTCAATAACTTTCGGCGTAAGGTTATGTCATTTGACTCATGTATGCGTACAGAGATTGTCATGTCAGTCGTACTTTTGGTATTGCTGTTATTGTGCAGTTATTAACGACTAGCTTCTGCCCGCGGCTTCGCCCGCGTGGAGGTCGGTATCGCCACCAAGTCTATTTTAATAAAACAACTCTCCACACCACTCACTCCTCCACTCTCCACTCTCCACTCTACTCTTCACCCCCATCAAAAACCGAGAATCGCGATGGACGTAAAATCTACCAAACGTATTTTGATCCGTTTTTTTTATTAGAAAGGTCTTGCTTACACTTAAAATTTACCCTATATTTGGTTGTAAATGGTAGAACTGGAGATATAACCAAAAAATGATGACCTACCTTAAACCTTGACGCGCGGGCGGAGTCGCGGGTATCAGCTTATATAAAAAATAGCCTTTTTTCCGTGCGGAAATCCTTATGGATACTTGCCCTGCGGCCAGCGGGGCAGGTTATGTTGCCCAACATGAGGGGGCCGGATGACTCTGACTCCCGCAGGAGGCTCTACGCGGGGATCGTGCGGTCCATGGCCCTTTACGGCGGCGGCGGCGTGCCCGATCTGGGCGGAGGACCTGAATAGCCGTAAAACCAACCGCGGGGCACGCCGTTATAGTGGCGGTAAGACCCATCATGGAGGCCTCACGGGGGCCTCTCGTGTCGTCGCCTCCTTCTGCGAGCAAGTGATGCCCTAGAAGGAGGCGGCGGAAAGGGTTCGGGAGAGGCTGCACAGAGCTGCGAAGGCGTCGGAGGTCTAACGACCTCCGTCAGAGCCGCCTGTCATTCTAACAGAAGCAGGCCGAGTCGAATCCGGAGATGGCCCGGGTCAAGTTGGGGTGCGAGGGAAATGCTCTATGAGCCATCTTACACCCTGGCGTTAGAAGACCCTAGATGGCGTGCGGTTCTAGTCGGTAAGAGTCCGACATAACCTGCCCCGCTGGCCGCGGGGTGGGTATCCATGAGGATTTCCGCACGGAAAAAAGGGGGCCTATTAGAGCATTTCCCTCGCACCCCGGCTTTATATAAAAAGTAGCCTATATGTTGTCCTGTAAGTGATGGTAGCTGAATGGATAAGGACGCGGCCTCTGCTCAGAGGTATTGAGTTTGAATCCGGCCGGATAGTACCAATGTGAATTTCACTTAGGTACATTGGTACTATCCGGCCGGATTCAAACTCGATACCTCTGAGCAGAGGCCAAATTCATATGTGCTAATCACATGATTTACCATCTTCTGACGGTGAAGGAAAAACATTGTGAGGAAACCCACCATGTCCTAGAAGAAATTCTAAGGACATGTTCGATCCACCAAACCCCATTAGGCCAGCGTGTGTGGATTAAGGTCTAAACCCTCTCAGTCCTGTCGTTATAGAAGAGGAGACCCGTGCCCAGCAGTGGGACATAAATGGGTTGATATTATTATGTTATCCAGATTAGTATGAACTATAATAAATCGTACCAAGTTTGATCAAAATCCCTCCAGTAGTTTTTTATTCATGCGTGCACAGATAGACAGACAGACAGAAAGACAAAAAAATTACTGATTGCATTTTTACCATTGGTATTGATCACCAATCATCCCCGAATAGTTCTGTTGTAAATATTTTAATGTACAGAATTTATCTCTCTACAGTTTTATTGACGTAACCTACGACAAACTTATTATTTGCGGTTGGTGCAGTAATCGGGTCTACGGATCGAACCGCAAAATTAAATTTGTTTTTCATTATTTATATTATCGATCTAAGTTACTTATAGTGTGAAGCTAGCTTATAGCATGTTTTAACATAATAAAAATATTCAAATCCGTAGGTGATGGCGTGATAATAAGTAGCCTATGTGTTGACCCGTCTTCCTAATAATATTCTTGCCAAATTTGAAGTAAATCCATGCAGTACTTTTTGAGTTTATCCCGGACATACATACAGACAAACAGACAAACAGACAAAAATTCTAAAAACTATATTTTTGGCTTCGGTATCGATTGTAGATCACACCCCAAGTATTCTTTTAAAAAAATATTCAATGTACAGTTTTGACTTTCCTACCATTTTATTATATGTATAGATAGGAGAGAGCCTTATACCATAAATGCTATCACAGCATAATAAATAAATATTCTACGATATTCTACACAGCGCTCTCTAGACCCAAAGTAAGCTTAGTTTATAGTTCACGGCATCTAACTTGGCAAGGTTTTGGAGTAGTGGGGCCCACACTACTCCAAAACCTTGCCAAGTTAGATGCCGTGCACTATAACTAGCTTGTGTAATAGGTTCTAGAATGTGGATATACCTACATACTTATATACTTTTTTTTAAAATACATACATATTATACATAAAAACATCAATACCAATGCAAATAGAAATATTCCGGCATTAAAATATTTGCACTGAGCGGAAATAAAACCCACGACCTGCGATGTAGCAATGCTCTACCGCCACGTCACAGAGGCAACAATTTTTACTACTTAAGTGGCAGACAAGCACATGATCCACCTGATGGAAAGCGGTTACCGTGGCCTCTGGACGTGTATAATACCAGGGGCATCACACTCGCACACAATTATTCTAACATAATATAACATAGGTTAGAGGTTATAATATAACATAAACTCACGCCTATATCCCCGAAGGGGTAGGCAGAGGTGCTAGCACCCACATTTCGCCAGTTTATGTTTAGGTCCCAATGTAATAGGTGGCGAGCCTATTGCCATTAACCGGGCACTTATAAACCTGCGATAAATACACACATAACTTCGAAAAGCATCGAAAAGTCATTGGTGTGTGCCGTGGTGAACCTGGGATCGATCCCGAGACCTCGTCTCAGCAGTCCATTACCTAGACCACTAGGCTACCGCGGTACCATGCATGGTACAATTATTCTAAGAATGTAAAAATCTATTAAGCCCATCGCACATGACTGCGGTTTCCCAAATCGCTTGAGATCGTAACGCTCTGACGCTTACCGTCGCTTGCAGCACCGCGTGCGAGGACGAACCGTTTACGAAACCACACATTCTATTCCACACACACATTCAATTGAACCTTAAAAACAAGAGAATAGAGTTTATTTTTGTACAGTTAGTAGTAGTACTTCGGAAATGGTCAGCGGTTTCTTCATATAGTAGAGGAAGAGACGGTATGATTGCGGGAAGGAGACATTTGTAGTCAGTAGCTGTGACTCGTTGCCCAACTATTTCGGGATGTGTCGTGTCGTGGGGTACTTAGCATTGAATCTCAAGGTTTGTGGTGGTCAACAGAGCAATAAATTGATGAATTGGATATATAAACAAAAGAGACATTGTGTTGTTGGATAAACGTGAGGTTTCTCACCCATGACTATCTTGAGCCAATTATGAAGCCAAAATTAATTTCTTTCTTTTTTAACTTATATGTTGATGTGAATACGTCTTTAAAATTGCAACTGGCAACTTTTTTCCCCTATTTAGCCTATTAAAGCGGCCATGTTGGTTTTTTTTTCGTCTTCATCTAAGAACACTTGGGTAACCGAGACGAATCTAACGATAATGTTAGTTAAAGTAATCCGTCCAATAGTTGGGAAGATATGAGGTAATAAAGAATCTTACAAACATACATACATACATACAAGATACGCGCGAAAAACATAACCCTTCTTGGCAGTCGGGTAAAAAAAAATCATTAATCAAATATGTAAAGTAGCAAACATTTGCATGGCTAATTAGCGTTATTATTATGATTGGCAGATGTTTTATTAAATCAGGATGAGGTAAATTACAAAAAACCTATGCAGGTACCTACAGAATAAAAATAGATTTCATAATTAGACCGATTTGCTGGCAGTCGCTTGTACAGCAAAAGTCTATGAATTTAGCACAGATTTCAAACTTAAAAAATCTAATGCAAATGGTTATTATATTGTGATCAAAGTTTAAAGGTAGTTCAATAGAGGCAACTAAGTAATTAAACAACACTTTCTTCAAGAACCATAAGTTACTTTGCTCAAAACTACTGTTTAAAATCTGAAAATGATCATACACATTTGATACTAATATGAATTCTAGAATGCGAATATTTATTTCGAAGTTCTATAGTTAGAACAGTTGTTTGACTCCTAGGGCTCTATTTTTTTATACTACGTAGGTGGCACACAAGCACACAGTCCACATGATCGGAAGCGGGCACCGTGGCATAATGGACGTGTGCAACACTAAGGGTATCACACACGCGCTGCCTGCCCTGAAGGGAAGTTTGGAGGGCTGGGGAGGGGCGGGAGGAGGGGTGCAGTGAGCTCTGGCTACCCTACTTACCGGCGGGAACACAACACGATGGTTATTATGGGCGCGGTGTTCTGTAAGGCGGAGGTACTACCCCAGTCGGACAGCACATTTCGGACGGGAGAACCGTCGTGTCCTATGTTCGTATGGCAACCGGGATCGAAGGCTTAACGTGTTCTCCTCAATGTGGTCTTTAAATCAATAGTTGTAATCCTTTCTTAACCTATAGAAGTCCAAAGTTCCACAATACTTCGCACATAGTTGTCAACAGCGCAATGCATATAGACAGATAAACAGTATTGGTTTGTCTCTTGCTAACGTTAACATAAGATACCTATTTATTTTACTTAGTAAATGCTTGTTCAACAATAACATTACTTACGATATGAAATTGCAGAAAATAGAGACTTGTTTTGCTCATTTGTTTTTTTTTTATACAACGTAGGTGGTAGTCAAGCACCACCCACCCACCTGATGGGAAGTGGCCAACGTGGCTTATGGACGTGTGCAACACTAAGATGCCACACACGCGCTACCTACCCTGAAGGGAAGGGTGGGGGGACTAGGAAGGGGTGGAGAAGCTAGGAAGGGATGAGGGAGGAGGGGTACAGTGAGCTCTGGCTACCCTACTGGAACACAACACGATGGTTATTAAGGCCGCGGTCTGCTGTAGGGCGGAGGTACTTCTCCAGTCGGACTGCTCAGTTCGGACGGGAGATACCGTCGTGTCCTACCTCCAAATATTTCATACATCGATTTTTCTTTATACCACTTAAGTGGCAGACAAGCGTACGGCCTACCTAATGAGAAGTGGCGCATCAGGTGGGCCGTGTGCTTATCTGCCACCTACGTAGTACCTATAAAAAAAAACTAAACCAACTTAAATTTGTTGGCTTATACGAACGCGCGTAGACGGTTCAGTTGGTCAATCAGAATAAGGAGCCAGTTCTAGATATAGTAGGTGATACATTAAAGATATCTGACGTAGACGGTGTTGCCATAAACAACAAACTGTGACGTCAAGCCTCATGTATGGGCTTCCCGTATAAGTTGCACACTTCGATTAAATCGTTACATATATTAGAACTGGTTTTATGAAGGAGCGTATACGTATGTTGGACGTCAAGAGTCAAGACACTTTGGGCTCATTTTAATTGTAACGACTTGTGAGGTTTGACGGTAAGGTTGTCTTAAGAGGCGAATTTATTGGCGTCCTCTGGGCACTTTAGGCTTAAACTTAGACGCTGCTGCCTGCGGTCATTCCGGCCAGGGTGGAAGTGACCCTCTAGAGGGCTGCTCCGTGTCCCTCTGACTAGCAGAGGGCACAGTGGGGAGCGAACGGGGGGGGGCGAGCTGATTGTTCGCGCACCGACGGTTGGGTGACAGGACGGCTGCCTGTCACCCTATACTCCACCGTCGCGTCGGCGAAGTGGCGCGATGCTCGCCCCACCTCCCTTTCGGGGGTCGAGCGGGCCATCTTAAAACCGTACATGGCCCAGAGTCAGCTGGGGTGCGAGGGATATGCCTATTAGGTAACCTTACACCTCGGTAATTAAGACCCGAGTCGGCGTGCGGTTTTAGTCGGTTCGATTCCGACATAACCACCCCCAATGGCCGACGAGGGTGGTATCCATGGGGATTTGCGCACGATAAAAAAAGTAGGAACTTAAGTAGGTAAGTAGGAGTCGGCCTTATAATCGAGAGGTTTTGGATTCGAATCCTGGCCATTTAAATACCGATGTGAAGCTTCTGCTGTGAATCGAGGCAAAAATGAAGTTAGCTTGGGCCCTCAACATCTAAGTGGGGCCCATTCATCCAATTAGAAAACTCATTACCAATTTAGCTTATAAGCAAGCTGGAAGGGATTACCAAGAAGTGATGACTTGCGTTTCTACAGCTAAATACGTGAAGTGAATCGGCAAAGTTTGTCCGTTATAGAGAGATTAACAGACCCTAAATTATGAGCGCATTGATTGTGAGCTAATGGTGAAAGTTGATGATTAGACAATATTATGGCATGACGCCATAACGCCTTGTTGCCACACACTTTCTATACATCTGAAGAAGGCAATTGATCGAGGAGATGAAATTATCAATAAATTATGGAATTACTTATTTATATGGACATAGTGTTTAGTTCGATTTTAATTGGTCGATCTCTATATATTGAGTAATGGACTATCTACACCCAAACTAAGCATTTACCAACTCAGTGGGGAAAATACTTTTTTTATATTGCTAATAGGCTCGCGTTTGACCACAATCTCACCTGTTGGTAAGTGATGATGTGGTCGACGATGGAACACGCTTTCCTAGAAGTAACCTGTTCACTATAGACTTGAAGACTCCCAGGTTGTAGCTTTCCGGAAATACAGACTCAGGCAGGGCATTCCACTCTTTAGCAGTACGCACGATGAACGTACTGCCAAAACGTTTTGTAACTTTGACTTTGAGATGAGAACCTCGGACACAACCAGAAATACCGCTAAAATGATTCTTATGAGGTGACTCATGAGGCGGTGAGATGTATAAGGATCACGTTTCCTTCCGAACCTGTCCTTCTATCAACGTATATAGCTTATTCTATTAGCTTTTGCTATTTCCTCAATCCATTGAATACAAAACAGTAAGTGTTATTAACTGCAATTACTTCTCAACGACAAATAAGTCATGTCTAAGTGCACACGTATCGATTGTTTATCAATTTTATTGTGTTTGTCAAAGGTTATAATAATCTTTTGTTTGATGTCCTTGCAGTGTTGATGTGAGGCCAACTTCCTACTTACTCGAAGATAGTCTTAGTTTGTAACCGCGGTAGCCTGGTGGTTTGGGTAATGGACTGCTGAGACGAGGTCTCGGGTTCGATCCCAGGTTCACCATGGCACACACCAATGACTTTTCGATGCTTTTCGAAGTTATGTGTGTATTTATCGCAGGTTTATTAGTGCCTCGGAGAGCACGTTAAGCCGTCGGTCCCGGTTGCCTTACACACATCTATAGCAGTCGTTACGGGTAGTTGGTTAGACTGGTAAGCCGACCCCAACTGAGTTGGGAAAAAGGTTAAGAGAGTTGTTGTTGTAGTCTTAGTTTGTAATGTAACGTGTAAATTATTAACTGTGAAGAGGTCTAGTAAATGGTTTCATAGAGTTGTTCCATTAACCTATCCGGCATTTTAGGGTCACACATACCAATACAATACTTACTGAGTAGTTATATTTATAACGTACAGAGTAGTTATATTTGTGACACACCTGATGTTACACACGTCTATTAGGCCACAGTGAACGCATCCCATCAGGTGGGCCGTGTGCTTGTCTGCCAACTAAGTAGTATTAAAAATGAGGAGGTATAGTAGGTACTTACATGGTGCCTTTGGCGACGGTCATGTTGAGGTTGCTGAGCACGTGATTGGGCCGTTTCTTAGAGCCGTAATGCTTGAACGCGTGCCGCACACACACGGCCTGCGCACGTTTCTGCAATATCTAAACAAACATACAAATATATTAGTTTATCTGACTATACTAATATTATGAAGAGGTAAACTTTGTCAGGTTGCAAGGTAATCTCTGGATCTACAGAACTGACTTTGAACGTATGCGTATATGCACTGACTGACCAATTAAAATCAATAAAAGGACTGAAGGAGAGGATTTGTCAAGCAACATCCAACGTGTCCCCTCCAGGGGGACATCGGGGAGAACACAACCTTGTTGCTTGCATAGCCACTAAAGAGACCTAAAATGTGTTCTATACGCAGTGGCGCAATCAGCTCGCCCTCCGCTCGCTCCCCACTGTGCCCTCTGCTAGTCAGAGAGACACGTGGAGAGCATCGGAGCAGTCCTCTAGAGGGCCACTCCCACCCCGAACGGATTGGCCGCAGACAGCAGCGTCTCCCGTGGCGAGTGGGAGGCGCTGCTCGTCTCCGTTGCCCGGGTGCACCGCGTGGAGGTTCCGGTCCGCACCCGGGAAGCTACTACCCCTAGCAATATTCCCGTCGTCACCCGCAAGGGAGACATCAAGGGCGAAATGACCCTTCCAATCCTTCTAGAATGTTATAGTACGTAGTTACGTAGATTATTAATAGAAGATAATCTGTTCATTACCCCCCAAATATCAACGTCACTGCAAACAACAAAGCTGATTGTATGCCTTACACGGTCAACTCCAGCTTCGGTGGTTAGTGGCCATTGTTTGTATAAAGTACTTTCTGAATCATGACGTTAACAAGAAAATATTGCTAAGCACATTCCTGTCAGCAACTCATAGGAAAATGACACATGATTACAAGGAATTTGTACAGGAATTGAGAAATTCTTTTATCTTTTTTTTTTCATATTTTTGGAGGTGGCGATTCGCACACCAATAAATTGACTTCATGCGAATCGCCTACAGAAAATTATATATATATTTAAAGGAGTCGATTCGCACATTTCGGGCGAGTTCAATTCGTGCGAATCGTCCAATAAGCCGAATTGCTTCGGATTTTTTAAAATTTGAAATTATTATTAAGTTTTTTTTTTATATTGGTCACGTCAATATGAGTTCACCTCGCCTGATGGTAAGCTAAAGGTCTCAAGATGGGGGTCCGCATTACATACACCTACAGTGCCATAATAGTGGTCCTCAACTTGTCGGCCCCATCAGACTGTAGGAAGAAGGATACACGTGGGCTGGTAAAGACTTCCAGGTCTTTATGATAGGTAGGTACATTTTTTAAATATAAAACGATTTTGATTTTTATTTTCCTTGTAGTTATACTTTGTATAAAAGCACTATGAATTTGAAATTTAAAAAAACCCGGAGCAATTCGCGCGCTTCTTCCTTTTTTTAGTTAAAAGCAAACGAAAAAAATGGCGCAATTAATATTAAGAAGCTAACCAAATTGAAGTAGGTAGATGAAAAAAACCACGTTAACAATGAATTTCCCGCTTAGAACTTCACCTGCCTGTTTCTTTATACGGACCAATAAATTCCAAAAAATCACCTCCCTTTTTTAGTATTACAACGTATATTTTTTAATTTACACTAAAAAGAAAAGTGAATTTTAAAAATTTCATTTCATACAAACACTTCCTGATCACGTGGTAAGATAAATTTAATAAAGCAACTAGAAACCTGAGAGCAGTGAGTAATAGTAACATAATAATCCACTTCCTATGAATCACAATAATTAATAAGTAATAACTTATTCAATTCTTCTCTGAGAATAAGCCGCCCTTATTAGCGCTGAGTAATGGTGATGCGTTATCATTGTTTTAACGTCTGATGGTACAGGTCTTCATACTAACCATTAAACTTCCATTATAGGAAAAGTAAATGACAGCAATATATTATATTTAATAGCTTCTAAGGGTCTTACAGGAAAGGACGCGTATGTAGTTAATGAACCTATAGTAACATAGTTTGATGGAGGTAAGACACGACGGTATGTCCCGTCGTTAAATACGAAAACTCCATTACTATTATCGTGTTAACCCCTCCAGTTAAGATAAATTACTTGTACGAATATTTGGAGTGGGTTCGGTAATTTAAAGGTCAGGATTCGAACCTGGGTCCTCTCGACAGTAAGGCCGACTCTTTAACCAATAAACTAACGACGCTTTTTTACTATCGTTTTACAGTCTTAAAGCTCCATAAGGTTTAAATTTACAATTTGGATTCTGTAGGTGTTTTAAGTATATAGATAGATAATAATTCTTTATTTAGTACATTAAGATTACGTTCGTAGTTATAGGTTAATTAACAAATGTTTTCTTATACGAAGCCGGCAACCGGACGCCATTTATTAAAATTTCGGGCATTTGAAATATAAAATGCAATTATTTTAATATTCAAGAAACATTGTATGCATTTTGATGAATTACCCTTTTTATGTTTTAAATATTTTTATTCTTAACTAGCCGATGACCGCGGCTCTTTCTTTTAGCTTACCATCAGACGAGGTGAAGGCATATTGACGTGACCGATATTTAGAAAAAAATGTGTCGGTTATCGCAACTTGTGGTCATATCTCCGGTTCTCCTCAACCAATTATTACACTTAGACATATACAATTAGACATAGACAATTAGAAATGCGGCAGATTTCAAGTCAGAAAATCTGTCGGCAAAATCTGTTCAGCAGTTTTTGCGTACATCGCGAACAAACAGACAAACCGATAAACTCTTTTCTTTTTGTTCAGAATCGTTCATCTAACATAACCCGAGTATTTTTACAAGCTTTTATTTAGTTTCACTTGTCCCGTTGTCTGTAATGTCGTTGTCGGTAATCAAATCTTGCAAGCGATTTTTCGACCACTTCTGGTTATCCGATTGAGCTGAAATTTGGCATACTTATGCAAGTCCCATGACAATGCAATATTGTGAAATAATTGTTTAAAAAAAAAGAATTTTTAGACAGCAGCTTGTTTTCATATATTTCCAATGTACAGATACAACTCATTTAAAATTTTATAATAGTAAAGATGTTATGCCCTTGTTACTAGTCTAGAATAGTTTATTTTTTAAAACAACTAAAAAGAAGCTCAATGTGTATCTTTTATTATTTTTTGTGTATGTTAATTCGCAATTTTATAAATTTCCGCATATTTTTGAAGAAGGTCAATAGTAGGTAGGTACAATAATAATACAATAAGTAATTAAAGGTTAATATACAGACAGAAACGAAAAATAATTTTCTTTTTTAATTAAACGCAATTGAGGGCAAGAAAAAAATCTTTCAGAAAAATATCTTTACTAACTTTTAAACTTTAGCGTTCCATGATTATAATAATAATGTAAACGGGAATTGAAGCTATCATGGTATAGGTATAGATCTTTAAATCGTCTTTCTTATATCTTTTATATCTTTATCTTTTATCTTTATACGGTATTTATATAATAAATTATCTTTAAACGGTATAAACAATTCGAAACAGTATAAAAATTTTTAGATGTACTAACCCCCACCAAGATGTTTGGAGCTCAAGTTATGTCAGTCAAGGTTTCCTCTCGGAGTATCCAACTGGAAAGCTGGGATATGTGTGTCCGGAAAGCTGGGAGTATTCAACTAACGAGTGAATAGGTTCCTTCTAGGCAAGCGTGATTCATCGTAGACCACATCGTCACTTACCATCAGGTGAGATAGAGGTTAAACGTAATCCTATCATGAATAAAAAAATAGATGACAGTCGCTACTGTAAAAGTCAAGACGTAGAATTAACGTCAAAAATATTGTTACAGACAGCGTTAAAAGTTGATGACGATTGAATAGATTACAAACTTGATAATATGAATGCAAATTAAATGACTAAATTATTACCTAAAAGTAATATTTTAAGTTAATAGTTAAACAAGATTTTCATTAAGACATAAATAAAATGACTTTGCAGAAAAATCTAATTTGGATAATATAATGTGTTGTTTAGTTATTTTACTTTGTTTAAATAATAATCTACCTGGACACCTCTGAAAATCTCCGATATAGGCACAGAATCTAATAGGATTGGTCACGGGTTCAAGTCCTGTCATGTTCACTTTTTACGAGCTTTTTAAATTTGAAAATGTTTCTACTTTTATGGTAACATACACTGTCATGCCGCACAATGTTATGAAAATTACGATTAAGTGCAGATTTCGCCAATAAAAGTATGATGTACCTATTTTAAATTAAATTCATTGAGTGAAATATAATAACGTCGTTAACTCTGACTTATTTGCAATTATTTTCACCGGTGAAATCCGATCCAAATCTAAACTAATGTCGATCAAAACCTTATCATTGATCATTATAGTAGTAGGTTATATTCATTCAAGGTATAATTATACATGACTACGTAATTATAGTATTTTGTTTAAGGTCACGTTTATTTTTAACTCAATCTATTTACATCTGGTGTAAAAAATTAATTACAATGCGACAATTTAAATAACTTAAAATCGTATATATAAAGGTATTTTTACATAACAACCTTTTATTATCTACCTAGCTTTACCTATAACCAACTAACTAGCTATTTACGGAAATCTTAGAAGTCGTTTTTAAGGAGGTAGGACACGAAGGTATCTGCTGTCCGAAATGATCAGTCCGAATGACAGCTCTACAGAAAACCGCGGCCATAATAACCATCGTGTTGTGTTCCCAGCAGTAAGTAAGGTAGGCAGAGTTCGGGGCACGCCGTTATAGCGGCGGTAAGACCCGTCATGGAGGACTGGCTGGAGAGGCCTTACGGGGGCCTCTCGTACCGGCTGACACAGGTGATCTCTGGTAAGGGGTGCTTCGGGGATCACTTGTGTCTGATTCGGAAGGAGCCAACGCCCGAGTGCCATCACTGCGATGCGGGCGAGGACTCAGGGCTGCACACGTTGGCCGAGTGTCCAGCGTGGGAGGTGCCGAGACAGGCCCTCCTGGCAGCCCTCGGGGTGGGAGTCCTCACACTGCCGGTGCTGATCGCAGCGATGGTGCAGAGTGCGGACGCGTGGTCGGCCGCCGCCTCCTTCTGCGAGCAAGTGATGCTCGAGAAGGAGGCGGCGGAAAGGGTTCGGGAAAGGCTGCATAGAGCTCTCCCGAACGGCGGCGGGCGCGGACGCCTAAGGCGTCGGAGGTCTAACGACCTCCGTCCTCCATGAGCGCTGGCCTGGGGGTGACGGGTGGAGCCGCCTGTCACCCTAGCAGAAGCAGGCCGAGGCGGCGGCGCGCGAAAGCGCGCCCCCCCCCCTATTCCGGGGGTATGACGGGAACCACTCGGTTCCCAAACCCGAGGGGGCCATCTTGAATCCGGAGATGGCCCGGGTCAAGCCGGGGTGCGAGGGAAATGCTCTTTGGGCCACCTTACACCCTGGCGTCAGAAGACCCTAGACGGCGTGCGGTTTTAGTCGGTAAGAGTCCGACATAACCTGCCCCGCTGGCCGCGGGGTGGGTATCCATGAGGATTTCCGCACGAAAAAAAAAAAAAAAAAAGGTAGGCAGAGTTCGCTCCCCAGCTGACCCCGGGCCATCCCCCTAAAGGGGGGTTGGGGCGAGCATCGCGCCACTTCGCCGATGGTGGGGTGTAGGGTAACAGGCGGCCGTCCTGTCACCCAACCGTCGGCGCGCAAACAATCAGGGCCTCGATTCTGCTAAAGGCAAACCACTGTGTAATACCAATGACACTCTAAAAATTCTATTTAATTATCGACTTTACCATTATACTGTTAAAGTCTAACATCAAATGAAAAGAATTCATTTAACTTTTTCATTCGCTCTACAAAATATCATTTGACTTTAGACTTTAATCTGATAACAGTAAAGTCTACAATTAAATGGTATTTTTTTGAGTGTCAGTGGTACGTCAGTGGTTTGTCTTTAGCAGAATCGAGGCCCAGCTCGCCCCCCGCTCGCTCCCCACTGTGTCCTCTGCCAGGCAGCAGCGTCTCCCGTGGCGTATGGGAGGCGCTGCTCGCCTCCGTTGCCCGGGTGCACCACGTGGAGGTTCCAACCCACGTCATAAAAAGAAAACCTCAGGACATTTATGTAGGACAATTTGGAAACAGATTATACAACAAATTCTAATACATCATCTATTTTGTTTTTTTACTACCTTAATTTTGATATGTAGATTCATAAAACATTAATAAGATAATAAACAAAATAGCGTGCTATTAAACCGGTTTTTTTATTTACATTTAAATGGAAGTTAATTTAAAATGTTACAGACAAACGAGTTTAGGAGTTAACTGCATAAACCAACGATTTTGTTTCGTTTTGCACGTCTAAATGACTTCACCCCATTTGATGGAAACAAAAATAGTTGCCTCCTCGTGGGTTTTGATGAAAATAAGATTATGATAGATTTTATACAGCACCTATGCAAAAAGTAGGTAACCTTATTTTTTTAAAAAGCAGAAAATAGGTACGTCGTTACTTACGTAAATATATTATGTGATAAAAAATATGTATGGAATTCCTATTTTAACGCGCTAAGCGTGAAACAAAACCATATTTATGACAATTCATTGTTAACATATTTTTTTATTATTCTGCTTTTATTTAACCGGGGTTGTTTATAAAAAAATAGTATCCCAGTCTAATATTGAATACGCCAAATAATAACTACTGGCAGTTTGATTTAAACTAAAAATTCAATTTGCCTTGTAGGCATACCTTGGTTTCGTACGTGTCCGAAGGGGTACAAAGCACTATTCTGATTCTGAACTCAACATACTGCGCGTCGGGCATCAAACTACACCCTCGATAATATCGGTCATGTTCTCCACTTGACCAAGTATTGGGCTGAGAAAATCTAGGGCAACCAGGGTAAAATATTATTGGCTATTGACTGGATGAAAAAGAAAAATGATATTCATGATTCATCACAATGGTACATACCGTGCTGTCCTGTTTTTCGAACGGTGGCGATGAGAACTGTATTTGGCTCATCTTGGACTCCTTCGCGTCGCCCATCGGCGACGGAGGCGAGGTCTCTCTGTAAACAAAAGAAACGCAATATTAGATATCTATTTCACAAGTTAAAATTTGGTACAAATTTATTTACTTAATATATATAATACTATAATATATAATGTAAACAATATTTCATTTAATAAATATGTCACCTTAATAATAAACAAAATTTTATATGTCAATCAAATAACCCGCCCCTGATCGCGCCCGGTTAAAATGAATAAAAATAATGGACGCAAAAATTACTAAACGGATTTTGAGGCGGTTTTTGCGATCTCATTTCGATCCCAGAAAAGTAATAAAAAAAACTTTGTTACAAGATTTTTTTTTTTAATTTGTGAGATACGCGTTTGTAGGATCTGTCATCTTGGTAGTTATTTACCAAGATGTGCTAAGCGTTCGGTTTCTAGGTGACAAAGGGCGGGATGGAGCTATGTAGGCTGTAGGCTGTTATATTCCATCTCTCTTTGAACACGAACTCTTCTAGCACGTCATAGTACAACCACTGCGTGTTATAATTGCATGATTACATGCAAGTCGATACAAAGCGGTATTTAGTTTTATAACGGCTAAATTATGAATCTAATTGCAAATACTTAATCGTTGAATGAATCAACAATTTAGTGCCTATTCGCAATCATTACGTAATTGCATATTGGATATGCAAACTGTTAACAAATATTATTAATATTCAGAACTAGCTATGTCCGCGACTTTGTCTGCATTGTTTTAGATTTTTAAGGTTTTAATTTTTTTTCGGCACCCTAATTCTTTTTCCAAAATTAAAGTAGCCTAAGTTACTCCTTGTAACATCAACTATCTGCCAGTCAGTGTGCAAGTCTCGTCAAAATCGGTCTAACCGTTTCGGAGATTAGTCAAAACAAACAAACAGACAGACAGATAAAAAATGTAAATAATGTTGTTTTGGTATAATATGTACCGTGTCATACATCCAAAAGCACTTAGTTATTGTAATATTACAACACTCCCAGTTTTCTTAATTAGTATAGATGTATAGATAAGTCTATATCATCGGTTAATATCTAAACTTTAACAAAAAACTCTATGACGCAACAACAGTGTGTGTGACGTCTGTGCGTGGAGTCGCGGATTCGACTTCCGGGTCAAGTGTGGTTTTTATCATAGTTTTTGCTAGAAAATCCTAAATTACACATCCCGCGAGTCGGATGAAGTGCAAGTCGCTGCAGCTGCTGCTAAAATATGAACGAAGCTCTAGCGCAGGCTTTCCTCTCAGGTTTAGGGTGACAGATGGTATTCGCTTCTGGAAAAGTCGGAACCTCAAAAGTGGACCTCGGGCTCCAAAGTACAAACTTTGAATGCAACTGGGAAATCGTTTTGAGGACCCAAAGTAATTATAGTTTAAATAACTTGTGTTAAGGATTCTGGAATGCGGATATACATAGGTATATATACTTTTTTGTAAACATATACATAATGGAGGAAGTACACGACGGTATCTTCCGTCCGAAATGAGCAGTCCGACTGGGGTAGTACCTCCGCCCTACAGAACACCGCGGCCATAATATCCGTCGTGTTGTGTTCCCGCTGGTAAGTAGGGTAGCCAGAGCTGTACTGTACGTGTACTGTACCCGTCCTCCCCCCACCCCTTTCTAGCCCTCCCCTTCCCTTCAGGGTAGGCAGTGCGTGTGTGACACCCTTAGTCTTGCCTACGTCCATAGGCTTACCATCAGGTGGGCCGTGTGCTTGTCTGCCACCTACGTAGTATACCTATAAAAAAACAATATAAATATTCATATTCATGCATATAAATACATACAATGAGTGGGATTCAAACCCACATCCCTGTCGTAGCAGTGGAATGGGCTACCGCTACGCCGCCGTAGCCGTCAAACAATAATATCAGTTGTGACTTGTGAGTATTGTGCTCAAAATATTTACCCCACCGCCCATTAAGGCAACAAATTACTCAAATTTAATGTCACATTATTTTCGAGAAAGAATGCAGCAACATCTGTGTGCGATTACATGAGGAAAATGTCCGGTTACCTGACAGCCATCAGTCAGCCCACCGCGGGAACCTTGACCTGATGCGTCACCAACCTTGCCACGTCCGTCTCATGGTGAAATCTCTCGAAATTCACATTACGAGTAAGGCGCGTCGTGAACGGCTGAGGTGGTTTTATTCAATTTGAGACGGTGGTATATAACTACTTTTTGTAAGCATTTCATAATATTTATTATGAAATTATCTTTATGGGGTTCAATTGTATAATGTTAAGGTGAGTTGGTTTGTTTTTTAATACTCTCTATATGAACTTAAGAGCAGTGTATTTATCGGTGAAATACTTATAAAGTTGAAGAGTCAGTATACTCAGTATATTTAGTTTAGTAGTAAAAGTCGGCTTTCGAGATGTCCAGCAGTGCTATTCTCTAAGGACACAACCCTGGTTTGTCGGCTTCGACAGCGACGAACTGCTTAGATGATAAACGGAGCTCTGGTTCTGGGAAAAAAGCCTTTTTTTCCGTGCGGAAATCCTCATGGATACCCACCCCGTGGCCAGCGGGGCAGGCTATGTCGGACTCTTACCGACTAAAACAGCACGCCGTCTAGGGTCTTCTGACGCCAGGGTGTAAGGTGGCCCAAAGAACATTTCCCTCGCACCCCGACTTATGGAAAAAAGCCTATCACGACGCGTTGCCTGATTATTTAGGCCTGGAGCCACTGCTCCGTTTGATTTTACCACTAATCTTTATCACCTAAGCTGCAGTTCGTCGCTGTCGCATCGACAACGGCAAGGGTGTGTCCTTAGAAAATAACACTGTAGGTGATTACGCTAAATTGAGGTGACGGGGTCACATTTCTTTCTCTCCCTAGAAGAGACAAGAGGATGTTGCTAGAGGTCGTTGCCCCCCTGAACGGGGGAGAAAGCCACTTCATTTTATAGATAATTTTATAGTGATTTTTTGATGCCTAAAAATGTTTTATAACTGATCATGTAACTATTAATTTATTACTGTCGAGTTGCATAGCTATCGAGATGCGCATCGAAAAGTTACGTATTTGTCTAACGAGATGCGTTTTTAGACTTAACGCGTTTTAAACTGATTTCAAAACTTTCTCAACTCAAAAGGAGAGCCACTGTTTGACATGCATGCTTGTGACTTTGTCCGTGGTTATCTCGCTCGTTGGACCGATTTTAGTGCAGTTTCCTGAAAAGTAATTTTTATACTTATTCTTGAGTAAGTTTTAGGCACGGGTTTTAGGGTATTTAACCGACTTCAAAAAAGTCGCCTATTTTAAAATCCATTACTTACGTTTCTGACGTCATGCAATGAATCCTTAGTCTCTTCTTAACTAATCATTGATTGATGGTGATCTGTATCAACCAGTGACCACAAATTGCACACGTTCACTATTACGCAATATGGTAGGTATATCAAGTAAAATTAAAATCTAGTGTCGCTAAATAACTTCATAAAGCGTTTCGGTTACACACGTAACCGCAACATAGTCTAGTTTCTTAGAGCATTAGATAATATCATACAAAGTTGACAATCTCAAGTATATCTAACATGGTACGCACACTGAGCGACAGGCGACAGCGACAGCTCGGCGTCTAGACGCGACGACAGGCTACGGCCAAGAATTTCATATATTTTGTTCTAAGTTCCGCACACTTGGCGTCAGAGTCACCGAATCGCAACAAGCTAGGGAAGTCGCCGCGTCTAGTGGCGCGATGGCACCATGAAATTGTCGGCCGCAGCCTATCGTCGCGTCTAGACGCCGAGCTGTCGCTGTCGGCTGTCGCCAAGTATGTGAATAGGGTTAAGTTGTGTAGTCATCGGTGTTACGGAGCGTAAGGCATTGTACAGACGAGGGAAGGTGAGT
The DNA here is from genome assembly GCA_963576445.1 of Lithosia quadra. Taxonomy (NCBI): domain Eukaryota; kingdom Metazoa; phylum Arthropoda; class Insecta; order Lepidoptera; family Erebidae; genus Lithosia; species Lithosia quadra. Next base: position 892,078 of record OY754895.1, read on the forward strand.
TTTTTTTATAGTCAATAGGCTCGCGTTTTATCACTATCTCACCTGATGGTAAGTGACGATGTGGTCGACGTTGGAGCACGCTTGCCTTGAAAGGCTGGCAAAGTGAAGGAAAAAATATCAATTTATTCCAGTGCAGTACATATTCGTTTGTTTGTACTGGTTTGTACATCAATAATATTGCATTTGCTCATCAATATCATCAATATTATTGACCGGATAGCGATATAATATTTACTGCCTCCAGTTACTCGCTACGAATACGATACGCTCACTATTCAAATGTTGTTCATGCTCGCTCTATGAGTGCATATGCAGCGAGCACTTGCTCGGTTGTTTCCCTGTGCAATCAGTACAAGGACACAAGCGAGCAAGCCGTTCCTAGTAGGTACATAGACTTTCGTCACATGGTGTAACCACATGCTACATGTGAATGTTACATTACGCCTTATAACACCGGTCAGTAGGGCGAGCACGAATTTTTTTCGAATCGAGTTCGTAACGTGTGCGACAAAAAATTTGAATGAAATTTGTATAGCACCCCTATCGTGCGTAAATGGAACTGTACAAATTTCATACAATTTTTGTCGCACACGTTACGAACTCGATACGAAAGAAAATTCGTGCTCGCCCCACAGTATGGTACTTTTGTGTCTAAACCACTTTTAATCCGAACGCGTGGCAATTCGAGATGTTTCAGTTGCGTGATACTTCCGCCATTTTGTTCTTCCTAGCAGCCATTACCAGCACGTTACAGCATCTTGTGTGTCAGCAATTATCACACTCAACACGCCTATGTAGTTTATTTTTGTCATTTTTAATATAATTGTTACAGCCTTGCATGTTTTAGACGTACAAACTTTTTACGCAACTGCCCAAAAAAAGAGATTTTTTTATGTCGGTCACTTAAATATAACTTCACCTCCGCTGATGGTAAGCTAAAGGTAAAGTCTCAGAAAGGGGGTCCCCATTACATACACCGACAGTGCCATAATGGTGGAAGGAATATACTTTTAACGTTAATTACAGCGCTAGTCCTGAGTGTATTCAAAGCCAGCATCCTCTATAGTTTAGTTTACTTGGCTTTTACGGGAGCAACTGTCGTTTAAACTCCGCCCAGAGAGAAAAGATTACCCCAGAATCTTTTTTCGGATACCAGAACCGCCCCCGCTGCCAGCAGAAGCGGTTATATCAGAAATTAACCGACTAAAACCGCATCATCTCACTTCTTCAAACGTCGGGGGCTACAACAAAGCCTCATTCAAACAAACAATAACTTTTTAAACTTAACTACGTAGATTGATAAGTGACCAATAGGATCAAGCTACAATCGATTACGTCAACACGATACTAATCCGATAATCGATATAAATCCAGTTAATAAAAAGGCTTTACGTCATATCGAATATGGTGTGCGTCGCACTGACGTGACGACACGAGAACGTGACGCTGGCGACAAGGTCGTAGACCGACTGACCGTAGTGCAAAGTACTAAACGAAGTTAGATGCTAGTCATTTGATTGTGGAATACTAAAATGGCGGCGGTAATAATAATATTCTACCACATTCTATACAGCGCTATAACCCATAGATATTTTTTATATCGGTCACGTTAATATGACTCCACCTCGCAAGTCTCAGGAAGGGGGTCACCATTACATACACCGACAGTTGGCCCTCAACTTGATGGCCTCATCAAATGCTTTTTGACGCCCCGCTTAAAGGACCCGGGACTGGAGGAGGAAGGATAGCGCTGTCTAAGCTAAAAGTAAGCTTAGTTTAACTAGCTTGTGTTATAGGTTCCAGAATGCGAATATAGGTACATACTTGTATTTTTTTTTGTGAACACATACATATTATACATAGAAACACGAACACGACATATTCATGCATACAAATATTTGCACTGAGCGGGAATTGAACCTACGCCCTATGTATTAGCTTAAGGTAGTCTCAGGACCGGGATCACCCCTACATATACCGATAGTGCTACAGTGGTGGCCCTCAGCTTGACGGCCTCATCAAATACTTTTTCAGCTGCCGAAGGCCTCTGGACTATAGGAGGAAGGAAACACATGCGCTGGTAAAGAATTCCAAGTCTATATGGTGTGACTTGGACCACAACGACCTTGATGGGGCCCCATGCTATTTGATGGTAAATAATTAACAGCCAAACCAAACTCCCATAAATTAGGATTAACCTCTAAACTAAATCATTGTAACATAGTACTAAGGCAGCATACTCAACAAGGAGCATCATAATTCGATTAACACAAACTTAACCATCCGTCCCTTACACACAGCACCAAGGACATGGTTTAGAAAGGGATAGCAGCAGTTAATCAGTGTCGTATCGCAACCATTTCGCCATTGCGACCGTGAGGATATGTCAAAACGTTGGACGCAGGTGGAATCAGAATGACCTGACTGTGACTAGAATGATCAATTGTTTATGACAAGACAAAGAGTATGAATGTCTTATAACATGTAATTATAGTGATTTATTGATTCAAGCCTAGTTTTTTAAGGAGGCTAGACAGATACCTATCTAAAGTCCGACATAACCTGCCCCGCTGGCCCCGGGGTGGGTATCCATGAGGATTTCCGCACGGAAAAAAAAAAGGTAGGACACGACGGTATCTTCCGTCCGAAATGAGCAGTTCGACTGGGTGTTAATAACCGCCGTGTTGTGTTCCCGCCGGTAAGTAGGGTAGCCAGAGCTCACTGTACTCCTCCTCCCTGGAGAAAATCACCAGTATACGCACGTGTATGTGCATATTTTTAACACAGCGTATGCGCAGTCGGATGAATTTCTGAAGGAAACTAGCTAAGGTCGAATGAAACGCTACACGTCCATCGCACGCTCCAATAAATTATTACTTGCGTAAGTTTATGATATCCTAGTCCAGACTCTACAACACCTGGTAGAAACGGCCGATTTCCAACGTTAATAACATGCAAAGTTTTTATTCAAGGACGGAATTCACCAGTTAAAGTAATAGATTACATCATATTTAACTGAGTTATCACGGTTATTCATTGAATTAAATTGAACCGGTAATTATATCGCAATAACTTTCATTACTGAAATCCGCACTAAAACGTATGTATAATAAGTATGTATTTACAAAAAAAAGTATATAAGTATCTTTATCAGCATTCTAGAACCCATAACACAAGCTAGTTGAACTATGCTTACTTTGGGTCTAGGAAGCGCTGTGTAGAATGTCGTAGAATATTTATATAAAAAAAAATTATATAAATATTCTACGACAGAGGGGAATTTCGCTGCTGCAGTCAGTCGATTCATGACACTCGTAAAATCATAAAGAATTGAGGTTGAAGAAATAAGAAGGGGGAGGGGTTGTATGACCCTACCAAGACTTACGGGGCGAAAGCGAAGCCAATATCACCTGCCAGTTGGTTCAACTGCTGATTCACGTACGAGACTCTGGCGCCGGCTTTCGTATGAGAGTTGACAGGGCAGACAGCCTATAAAAGTCGTATAAACCAGATCAAAAGGAGAAAAGCAAGTAAATAGACCGAGTTAAAAGCCTCGAATACAACCAAGAACCACGCTAAGATGAAACTGATGAGACTAGAGAGATTGCATCCCACCCACTAGGACCTCGATTCTGTTAAAACAAACCACTGTCATGCCACTGACACTTCAAAAAATACCATTTAATTTTGGACTTTTCTGTTATCAGTTTAAAGTCTAAAATTAAATGATATTGTGTAAACAGAATGAAAAAGTTTAATGAATTTTTTTCATTTGATTTTATACTTTAACTTTATAATGGTAAAGTCTACAATTAAATAGCATTTTTTAGAGTGTCAGTGGCATGACAACCGTTGTCGGCGCGCAGACAATCAGCTCGCCCCCCGCTCGCTCCCCACTGTGCCCTCTGCTAGTCAGAGGGACACGTGGAACCTCGGGAGCAGCCCTCTAGAGGGCCAATCCCACCCTAGCCGGATGGGCCGCAGGTAGTAGCGTCTCTAGTGGCAAGTGGGAGGCGCTGCTCACCTCCGTTGCCCGGGTGCACCGCGTGGAGGAGGAAGGAGGAGGTGCTAAAGATTACCTATCGGTTCGTTAATCACTATTTACATTGCAGAAATATGTAATTTAACTAGTACTTATAAAATGTAATGCTACAATTATAAGAGTATAATTTGTAAGTTGTTTCCTTCTTATAGCTAGATGTGTCAGAGGTGGGTGACTTTGACCCCTAGCAGCCTTCACAGCGGTGTATTATTAGCAGTAATTTCTGAGATAGCATGCAAATTTAACGAGATAATATTCATTATATGTTAGTACTTATATTTTTCTTGGTAAACTTCCTGGTTGACATTTTAGTAAAAAAAACTATTTGTCATATGCTTTATTGTATGACAATTACAAAATTCATGCTACAGAAAAAAATTAAAATAGAACAGCAGCATAAAGGGCGGCCTTATCGCTTAACGCAATATCTGCCAGGCAACCTTTGGATGGAAATATTGGTTGGAGTGCTCGGTGTTTGTTGGCGTATGTATACTTCCGTATATAATTCAGTAAAACGAGAAATCTTAGGGTTTTCAGAACGCGTCCTGGTGGCTCAGTTGTCTGACCAACTGAACTACCTGAACACGTTTTGGAAAGATCAAGATTTCTCGTTTTTGACCTCCAAAAGAACTGTTCGCGGGTTCAAGTCCCATACTGAATGTTGATTTTTCCAAATTAAATTTATAAAAAAAAACCAGTCTAGTTGAACTGATTTTCTTCTGGTAAAATCCAGCTGTATTCACTATACGAGTCTCTTTCTCTCTCTCTCTCTCTCTCTCTCTCCCCCTTTCGAGAGATATTTTTCTTTACTTTCGCATCTATATACTAATACTATAAAGAGGAACTCATACTCATACGGAACCACTGCATTTATTGGGAACATTCTAGGCTATATAAATTATAATGTGTTAATTATGACTTTTAAAAACCGAAGCAAACCGGGTGTGAAAATTATCAACCACGATCGACTCATAGAAACATAACTCTTAATATGATTACGCTACAACTTATAAGGGTGGAACAGTACTCATAATAACACAGAGAAAACTATGCAGTGCAAGTAAGATTGAAAATGATAAACATTCTATAACTAAATAATGGTGTTTACTTTCAGTTTCGTAGTTAATTATATGTCCGTTGTTCTCATAAATATCTAACAGTGAAAGCGAGATTACAGATAATACGAAAGGGCATGCTCTGCTGGGCACTCGCTCTCAAATTGGTGTAGGCAATTATACACTAAACCCACATTAATGAAGGCGAAAGTAAGGGTAGAAACCATTAAGTGCCGTATAATTGGTATTTTGTAACAATTACCTTGAATATTATGCATAACATCGCACGCATTGACGCATCTAGCCCCACCATAGGAGGTAGGACACGACGGTATCTCCCGTCCGAAATGAGGTACTACACCTCCGCCCTACAGAACCGCGGCCATAATAACTATTGTGTTGTGTTCCCACCGGTAAGTAGGGTAGCCAGAGCTCACTGTACCCCTCCTCCCTCATTACTTCTTAGCCTCCCCACCCCTTCCAAGCCCTCCCCCCTTCTCTTCAGGGTAGGCAGCGCGTGTGTGATACCCTTAGTGTTGCACACGTCCATAGGCCACGGTGACCGCTTCCCATCACGTGGGCCGTGTGCTTGACTGCCACCTAAGTGGTATAAAAAAAGTAGACATAAGTCGAGATAGATTTAAATAGTAAGTATACATTGTGCATCAAGGGAAGAAAGGGACCGATTACTAACGACGGTGTAGTTTGATGCCCGACGCGCAGCGCAGGGTCTCAAGTCTCAATACACTACGAGTTGGGAATCGCATTTTCTTCTGAGTGATACATAGTTCTTTATACATACTTCGGCAATAGGGACAACGATCAATTGGTACGCACCTTACAAAACTAATTTATTGCTCTCTCTTCATTTTTTTTTTTATTATTTATGGTTTTCTTTTTGAGGAGTACCCTTTAGTTAATGTTTTTACTTCTTTTTGGAATTCTGTTGTTGATTCATTTCTCTTTCATTTAAATAACACCGATTGTGTTTAACTAAATGTGGAAGCTTGTTAATAGCAATTTGTTTATATTTATTAGGTTTACCAACTTGTTTATTAGCCTGTAAGCTTTCCAAATATTAAATAAATAAATAAATAAATAAATACTATATCTACTTTTGAGTAGGTACTTGTAGGATAAACTACTAAGATGTACAATTTATTATTGTATAAATTGTACATCTCGGTAGTTAACAACTAAGGTGTACAATTATCAGTTTTTGCCACATCATGGTTTAACATGTAATTAAAAACCTGTTAATGATTGTGTAACTATGTTATAGTTAAAATGTAATATTAATAGTTACAGTGTATTCCATTCTCATTCTCTGAACCTTTTTCCCAGCTCAGTTGGGGTCGGCTTTCCAGTCTAACTGTGATGCGGCTGAACTTCGATATTTTCCGTGGAGCGACTGCCATCTGACGTCCACAACCAATGGTCATTATGACCAATGGCGATATCGAAGTTCCAAGTTAGTAGTAGTACAGTGTATTCCATTCTATTCTATACTAAGTTCAGTATATGGTAAAACCATCGCATTTTCCAGTATGGGCCACCATTTGACGGCCTTTGTGGCGTAGCGGCATGCGACTGCTATGCAGGGGGCGCGGGTTCGATTCCCGCTCAGTGCAAACATTTCTATGCATGAATATGTCTATTTGCATAGGTCTGGGTGTTTCTATGTATAATAAGTATGTATTTACAAAATAAAAGTATATAAGTATGTTTATCAGCACTCTAGAACCCCTAAAGCTTAGTTTAACTAGCTTGTAGTTAAACTAAGCTTACTTTGGGTCTAGGGAGCAATGTGTAGAATGTTTTAGAATATTTAGTTTATTTTTATTTTTATAATATTGACTTTAATACCGGTTACTTACATAATTTTTTACCAAGTGATATTATAATTAGTACATTTTTTTTAAATTAAATTGAATTTCCTAATCCATAGACACAAATATTTTTTTTTTTGTATTTCTTCCAGTTACACGTTTAAAAAAAAACAAGTACTGATAACAGCTACCTTCTCTGAACAATTAGTATATTGTTTACATATAATTTCTGCTGACTGTCGGTACGTGTGGTCTGTGCGTCTGTGACTCACACAACTTGCATTGTATGCTAAATTCTAACGATACATAACCACGTACACGTATTCTTTTGTTTTGTAAAGAATAGTTATTGCTTTACGACCATATCTATTGGTTGGTTAAAGGCTTTAATTATAAAGTTTACCTCTGAAGCGGAGGGCATCATTAAAAGATATTCTTTAGAATAGTTCTTAAGAAGGGGTCGAATGGAATGGAAAAATCGATACAGGATATTATTAGCACCTAAGCGTTATGTTACTAGTTTAAGTAGCCGGTAAGTAGGGTAGCCAGAGCTCACTGTACCCCTCCTCCCCACCCCTTCCTAGACTCCCCACCTCATCCTAGCCCTCCCCCCTTCCCTTCAGGGTAGGCAGCGCGAGTGTGACGCCCCGGTGACCGCTTCCCATCAGGTGGACCGTGCGCTTGTCTGCCACCTAAGTGATATAAATAAAAGATACTTCGATATCAAATGTGGTAGCAATCGCAAACGTCCTGTAAAGTATTGCTGGGTTTTATTAGAAAAGCCTCAGTTATTCTAATAACCAGCCTTTTTTTCGTGCGGATATTCCCACGGATACCATACCTACAGACTGCGGAACCAAATGTGGAACTTAAACTAACTAAAACCGCACGCCTTCTCCGAATTTCGAGCTCTGTGGTGTAAGGTGACTAAGAAATGAATGAGGAAGTGTATGTTAGATGTATATGAAGATTGTTTCCATAGCCTTTCAATCCGTCAGTTATTTTCCGTAAAGGAATCAATAGGGAAAAGATGAAAAGAAAATACTTCCAACGCACTCACGAACCATGCTAAGAAGATAGAAGAAGAAGAAAGAAGAACATTTATTAGTCAATTATGTTTATAGCATTAGTCGCGATTGTACCCAAAGCTTCTACTTTGGAGATCCGGACTCGCCTATCTTGGCTTTGCAGAAGTGACTTCTATCTTACCCGTCAACCCTGAGAGGATAGCGCTAGTGCCTAATCTGATAAATCTAAAGGTGTACCGGCTAGCAGGTGAGAATGGATTGGATCCCGAAGGACCCCACGCAGCCAGGGTTTCGCATAGATGATATTAAAATTGTCTGTCTGTATGTGTTGTCTCATCGGTCTCCAACATTGTGATACGCAACAATCGATGGTACGCCACATAATTGCTTACTCACATAATACACGTGTGTGGCTATGAAGTAGGCAAAATATGATTACAATATTTAGAGAATGTTTTCGTTTCGTCGTTCAAAATTTTGCTTAGTAATTTTTTTGGTGAATTTGCATAGATAACTTTGGAATGGCAGTCTGTTAAGTGATCATAATTTGATGGGCTTGACTAAGCAAATAAGTTTGTAGTTTAATTGCTGACCAGGCAAAAAAAATTCAAGAGAAATAAAAAGTAAGAATGGCCTGAGTGAAAATAAAAATAGTTATCGAGATAAACATTATAAATATTGCATTGCGTAGAGTAATACCTTACTGATGTATGAGGGCTGTGATATGTTAGACCTTACTTCAATTTTAAAAATAGAAATTACTTTTAAGCATACTTTGGTTACCTTGGCTTTTACGGGAGCGACTGCCGTCTAAACCCTCAATCCCGAGAGGAAAACTTTTTTTTGTTTCGTCAGGTGAAATGTCCTATGGCATACCGTGCGACGCAGGGAGGCCGCGCGTTATGTATATAGATAGATACTCTTTATTGCACACACCATCAGGATAAAAACAAACAAAGCATATACATAAAAAAAATTGTACAAAGTCTTATCGCTGTCTGCGATTTCTTCCAGACAACCAGTATGGACTGTATTATGTACTTGGCTCTCACACACTAAAACCTTTGCGGTGTGTGACCCGTGTGTCATACTCAGTACCTTGTCGGAGGAGAGCTTGCCTGAGAGGAAAACCTGAGTTGAAGTTACGAATGTCAATCCACATGTGTAACGGCTTGCAATATTGGGCTAGGTTGGGCCGATAAACTCTTTTAGAAATTATTTGAAACGATTGTCTTTTAAAAGTTTTCCTTACAGGCTAATAATATACCTCGCTTGTACGATACCGCTGTTCTAGCAGCCCCACACCAACAAGATAACACCTTCCTGTACGATCAGCGTTCACACGACACTCTTATGTTTTACGTGTGTGAACATTATGTAACCTCTTGTATCTGTGATAGGCAACCGTTCGGCTGTGCAATTATCTTTAGCTGTACATACACAGCTATTTTTTTATACAACTTAGGTGGCAAACAAGCACATCTGTGACATGGCACACATGATGAAAAGCGGTTACTGCGGGCTATGGACGTGTGTTACACAGGGGCAGGGGCGTCAACTCGTGTTGCTTTTTACTTTTGCTTTTTGGAATTCTGTCTATTTGTATGTTTGTGCGTGATGGACGCAAAAACTACTAAATGGATTTTGATGCGGTTTTTTATATTTGAAAGGTCTTGATCACACTTCAAATCATACCTACGCATGTTTTGTTTAATCATAATCGGTTGAGTTAAACCGGAGATATAGTCAAAAGACGCAAAAACTGACATCCACGCGCTCGGAGCTCGGACATAGGTTAGTCATGAATAAAAAACCGGCCAAGTGCGAGTCGGACTCGCGCACGAGGGTTCCGTACAAACCTGTATGTATATATAAAATAAGTACGAAGTTTAAAATTATTCAAAATATTTTTATTATGATGTACTTATCTGAAAATTTACAGTTCTCGTAATTTTTCCTTTATCTATACTAAAAGTCGTTATGGGTAGTTGGAGCCCTAAAAAGTCCAACAACAACGGTCTAGCTGCAATGCTTCGATATCGCCTAATGTCACCATTGGGTTGTGAAGGTCAGATGGCAGTCGCTTTACGGAAAATATCGAGGTTCAGCCAAATCCGCAGTTAAGACTGGTAAAGCGGACCCCAGACCAGGTGAAAGCTTTGGATATGACTGGGATAAAACGCTAGGTTGAAGAAGAAGAAGACGCTGCTTCGTACCAAGTTTCAAGATTCTGAGTTATGAGTACGAACTATAATAACTGTGAACCGAGTACGTTTACATTCAGTAAAATTAGCGCACTACTTGACTTTCCCACAGAAATGTGCTACCATTCCCACCAATCGCTTCGCAGGCGGCACGAAGCGGATTAATTAAATATTATCAATTAATAGCTAAACACAGCTGCATGTTCTTTTATACCGAGTATAAGTAAACGAATAACATTCCGTAAGGTACTCAACGCCGAACTGCAGCGAACGAAAACAATGTATAGGTTGGTACTACATATTATAAAATTGTGAAGTGGCTGTGTCTGTATATTGGAGATATTTAAAAAAATACTTGGGTTATGTTATGTTATGTTATGTGAACGATTATGAACACGAAAATATGTTTTTTGGAATACTTGTCAGTTCATCATCATCATTCTCTGAACCTTTTTCCCGACTCAGTTGGGGTCGGTTCCAGTCTCACTGCGATGCGGCTGAACTTCGATATTTTCCGTGGAGCGACTGCCATCTGACCTCCACAACCAATGGTCATTATGACCAATGGCGATATTGAAGTTCCAAGTTATTAGTTATCATATACATATACATATGTCAATAAATCGGGTAAGTTTCCATACAGTGTTTCCTTCTCATACAGTCCCGGGTCCTTTAAGCGGGGCGTGAAAAAGCATTTGATGAGGCCGTCAAGCTGAGAGCCACCATTATGGCACTATCGGTGTTTGCAATGGTGACTACCATTCTAGAGACTTTGCCTCAGCTTACCATCAGGCGAGGTGAAGTCATGTTGAAGTGACCAAAATAAATATAAAAAAAAAAACATTTTTATAGAAGGCATGACAGTAGTTTGCCTTTAGCAGAATCGAGACCCAGGCATTTAAACACCTCGCGCGACCTTTGACAATAGCAGTCAGTTACCGCCTCACAACAGGTGGTCATTAATACCTTAAGAGATAAAGAAAGTAAGGTATCACTACAAAACTAAAAGTAAGAGTATCTTGACAATGACGTAAGGCTGAATAGCTGGCCTCTATTGTACAAGACATACATACATTATGAATATTAGATGTCTCTCATTCATAGCGGCGTATGAGCGTAATTTCAGCGAAAGTAATGTATTTGTACTTCCTTTAACATAATTATTAAGTGCATTGTTATTTAATTATTGTATGACTTTTGATAGATCGTTTTTTAGACAATATGGCTTCACCTCGCTTGATGGTAAGCTAAAGGTAAAATCTCAGGCGCGGAGTCACCATTACATACACTGATAGTGCTACAATGGCGGCCCTCAACTTGACGGCCTCATCAAATGCTTTTTCACGCCCCGCTTAAAGGAACCGTGACTGTAGGAGGAAGGAAATACTGAAAGAACTGGTAAAGAATTCCAAGTCTTTATGGTGCGGCAAAGAAAAGAGGTGCCGAACCGTACCGATAAATAATTCTATTAGATAGACAATATTATGTACAGTTAGGAATAACAGTGGTTTAGCACATTCCAATTTCACAGATCACCTGAACTGTAAAACTGTAAAAATAATAAAAATATTCAAAATTTCCTTCCTTGTTTTTATTTCCTTATCCTCATAGAATTACAAAAATATTTACTGTTAATTGAAAAAAAGGAAGCAATTTTTAACGAATTGTATAGTAATTTACTTCGTGTTTTATTTCAATATATTTGCGTTAACTTTCAAAAGTATTATGTATTATTGATGTATTCCAATAATAAATAATAATAATAGCAACCTATTTATGTATAATCAGATCCAGGACGTTTTGGAGAAAGGCCAGGTCAAGAGTACCCGGAACCGGCGTGCGTGTATGAAAACAATTATGAAAGTTGAAAAACCGAAAGGAGTGTGCCGAGATCGTAGCAAGTGGAAAGATGTTGTCTCTGCCTACCCCAATGGGAAAAAGGCGTGATTTGTATGTATGTCCTCTGGCCACACGGAGGCCTAATGAGGATTGCTGGATCGGACATGTCCTTAGAATTTCTTCTAGGACATGTGGGTTTCCTCACAATGTTTTTCTTTCACCGTCAGCAGATGGTAGGATATGTCCGATCCACCAACCCGCATTAGGCCAACGTGTGTGGATTAAGGTTTAATCTAAGCCCTCTCAGCTCTCTCATTAGAGGAAAGGTGCAGCAGTGGGATATAAATGGGTTGCTAACAGGGCCTTTTCGTGAGTGGTGGAACCAAGTGGAAAAAAAAGTTCATGTAGTGCGATTGATCGAACTATCAGGAATCTTAAAAACACATGGTTCGATTGATCGAACCAACTGGAAAAAAAAGTTCACGTAGTGCGATTGATCGAACCATACGGTCGAACCTCGTGGCCAGAGGGCGTATTCTAGTCAGACATGGCACGCCAGACATTACGATAGTTAGTCTATATCTATAGACTTACCGCGTCTCGTCTGCTTGGCAAGCAGGAATGTGTAGTCATGTCGCAAATATGCCGCTTTGTACCGACGAAAGTTATTTGTGTACACAATAGTCGATTGAACAATACATATCATTTTTGCGTGATGTAAAAATTTATATTCATATCGCATAGATACAATTGTAAATTCTTAATGGGATAGGCAGAGGTGTATAGATTCATAACATAACATAAACTCACGCCTATATCTCCGAAGGGGTAGGCAGAGGTGCTAGCACCCACATTTCGCCTTTGTATTCGTATAAATTCAACTTTCATAATTAAACGTATGATTTTTGCAACCCGAGTAAAAGACCTAGGCTCGTAGACAAGTGTCAAAAGTCTAAATCGCTAAGAAAACGAATAGATTAGGTCGACCAATCACACTCCAGTTCGTGATTCCGCCGCGGCGCGCGCATCGTACACCGGCGACGAACTTGGATGTGATTGGTCGACCTAATCTATTCGTTTCCTCAGCGATGTACGCTATGACACTTGTCTACCGAGGCTAGTCTATTGACATAAAAAAACCTCTCTAATTTTTTGCGATTTCATTGGTTAAGAGAAGCGAAGAGATAACTCTACAGACGCCATGCTGAGGGGGTTGGGAATGATTTATATATTTAACAACATTTAACAATAGTGCTAGATAAAACAGCAGCTTCCAACGCACGAATCGATTCAGCATTACGTTCATTATGCTTACAGCTAAGGAGTGGAATGCCCTGCCTGAGTCTGTGTTTCCGGAAAGCTATAACCTGGCAATCTTTAAGTCTAGAGTGAACAGGTTGCTTCTAGGCAAGCGTACTCCATCGTCGACCACATCGTCACTTGCCATCAGGTGAGATAGTGGTCAAACGCGAGCCTATCAGCTATAAAAGAAAATGCTCTACCACCGACGAAGAAATGTTGCTTATGAGTTTCTTTTCGGACTTACCACATACCAAACATTAACCCCATTGCTTAATTGAGATGACTCATGACCTCATAAAAAAGGATTTATGCGTGATGCTGATGATTCAAAAATGCACTTACGCCAGTTGGTTTTTTTTAGGTTTTGGTGAATCCCCTTATCTCATTAAATCATTACCGTTATCATATCATTATCGTTAAATAGTTATTAATGGCACACACCAATGACTTTTCGATGCTTTTCGAAGTTTTGTGTATTTATCGCAGGTTTATTAGTGCCTCGGAGAGCACGTTAAGCCGTCGGTCCCGTTTGCCATACAAACATCTATGGCAGTCGTTACAGGTAGTTGGAGCCTACAAAAGTCCAACCAGTCTAACTTGGAACTTCGATATCGCCGTTGGTTATAATGACCATTGGTTGTGGAGGTCAGATGGCAGTCGCTTCACGGAAAATATCGAAGTTCAGCCGCATCACAGTTAGACTGGAAAGCCAACCCCAACTGAGTTGGGAAAAAGGTTCAGACAATGATGACAATGATGAGTTATTAATGAACTGTAAATTATTTTTGGTACTAATTCGAGTCCAATCGATCGGTATTAATTAAACTATACTTAGACGCAACAGTGACTATAAAACTAATTGATATTGAAGTCAAAAATAATATTTTTATAATTATATTTAGACATACGTGACTATATGTAACATATTATCACACCTCTCTCCATTTGCTGCATCTGCAGAAAACCTCAAACGGCGTAAATACTCCAACTTAGTTGGTGATTACATTTTTGAGCCGTTTGGGGTTGAGACGCTGGGGTCATGGGGTCCAAATGCCCGCCTTGTCTACAAAGACTTGGCGAAGCGGCTGATCGACGCCACAGGTGACCAGAAGGCTGGACTCTATCTTGCACAGAAAATCAGCATTGCCATTCAGCGTGGCAATGCTGCCAGCCTTCTGGGCACATTACCAGTCAGCGATGATGCGGAGGAATTTTTTGACGCCATGTAAATATTTATTTTATTTATTTTGTTTAGTTTAGTTTTTAGTTTTTATTTTAATGTAAATATTATTTAATTGTCATTGTATTTTTATCATAATTAATAAAAAAAATTTATTTGGGCTGGACAGAGACAATATCTTTTTTTTTCATATAGGACACGTCAAAATAACTTCGCCTCGCCTGATGGTAAGCTAAAGGTAAATTCTCAGGGTCACGTCACGTCTTTTTCACGGCCCCCTTAAAGGCCCCGGGACTATAGGAGGAAGGAAACACATGCGCTGGTAAAGAATTCCAAGTCTTTATGGTGCGGCAAATAAAAGAGGCTACTTGCTACGATCGTGGTATACGCCTTTCGGTTCTTCCACTTTCATAATTGTTTTCATGCATGCTCGCCGACTGCCGGCACCTGTGACCAGTCCTTTCCTTAAAATGTTCTCGATCTGATTGACTTGTCTAGGTCATCCTAGGCCATAATAACCATAGTGTTGGGTACCCGGCCAGAGCTCACAATCTCCCCCTCATCCCTCAATCCCCATTTCAAATCTCCCCCAAACCTCCCAATTCTCCCCCCTCCAGGGTCCATCGCGAGTGTGACGCCCTGATGTTGCATAATATGTCAATAGGCCACGGTGACCACTTTCTATCAGGTGGGCCGTGTGCTTGTCTGCCACCTAAGTAGTATAAAACGTCCTCTCTGTATTCTCAACCTAGGTCACCCTTTACCAGGTTGTCTTCTTTCCTCCAAACCATCTAAGCACCTCTTTTTCTCTTCTCTTCTCTCTTATTCTTGTTTACTACATCTTTTACGATCTACCATATCATAAACTAGCCTTATCACACTGTTTCTTATTTGTCTAATCAACGGCATTCCAACTATTACAATTAGTTCTAAAATGTGATGTTTATAAAATAATTTAATGTTATATAGGTAGGTACGAAAAATATTCCTAGCACACAAAAAGTCGACTTTTTGTGTGCTATATTTTTCGTTTAGTGAATCACTAACTGTACATCGACACAGCAGGACGTTTTATTATTTATTTTTGTGTGTTTTATTAAATACATTTTGCTTTTATCCGTGCGCTTCGTATTTTTTAAAAAACAATCCTGTAATATAGCATCATACTCGATAGCATTTTATTAAGGAAATACACCTAGGAATTATGTATAGATAAATATTTTAAAAATATTATCTAAATATAAAATTTACATCCAAATCGTTAAAACCGTTTCCGAGATATTCATGTATAAATTTATATCTAGAAAAATTGCTAGTTATTTGTTTATAAAGAAATCGCAAAGCGACTGGTCGACGCTTCACGTGATCAAAGGGCTGGCTTCTTTTTTGCTCAGAGAATTGGCATTGCCATCCAATGTGGCAATGCCGCCAGCCTTTTGGGTACGTTACCAGTCGACATCGATGGGGAGGAATTCTTCGACACCTAAACTTTTGTTAAATTTGTACATAGGTACTTAATATTTTCTCATAATGTAAATCTTTTATTTTGTAATTACCTAAGATAGTTTATTGCTACTTCTACTAACTACAAACTTCTATTAACTAAGCAAAATGTAAATAATAATGCCTAAACTCAAATTATGAGCGAGGTCAAACTGAAATTACTTTTTTTAATTTATTTTCGTAGACAGTGTGTTTCTTGTTGTTACATTTTGCTGGTGGTCCGAGGCTATTTTTTGTACTCAGTGTAATTAGTAGAAACCTGCGGAATTATTCTGACAGAATGGTGGTGCTCTAATGAGCGTAAATGTGTAGAAAATAAATCTCATCATAAAATATGTAGCATATTTTTTATATCACTTAGGTGGCAGACAAGCACACGGCCCACCTGATGGGAAGCGGTCACCTTGGTCTATGGACGTGTGCAACACCAGGGGCGTCACACTCGCGCTGCCGACCCTGCAAAAAACTAATAATAATAATAACTGTTAGGAAGAAAACTCTCAGCTGCAAAGTTATTCCACCAAAAACATTCCCATCCATTGGATACTAATATTACAAAAAGGAAAGATTTATTTGTAATCGATAAACTCTGAAACTACTAAACCAAAACAAAAAAATAAAATAAAGCGATATGGTGTTCTTCAAGTTGAGCATTAGAAGGTTTTTGCAGGGTAGGCCACGGTGACCGCTTCCCATCAGGTGGGTCGTGTGCTTGTCTGCCATCTAAGTGGTATAAAAAAAAAACAATTTCTAATAATTCTTACACCATCAGGGTTCTAAATTATACCTGAGTAATGTAGGCTAAGTCTCGGACTCCAATGTGCAAACAATATAATGACTCACGGTACATCTAGACAGTCAAAGTTGTATTATTATTTATCATTAATATTATAAATGTGTTAATTAATTCTTGACTCAGTGCGTCTTCTAAAAACATCCTAACAGAAAAACCCGACGCTGGAAACGAACCTTACACGTCATGCGTAGCAGCCACAACACTACACTGTTAAAAGTCTGGTAATAAAACAAATTAAAACAAGATTCTATAAAAACATGATAAATTATATAGTAATATAAAACATCGCAGGTTTATTAGTGCCTCGGAGAGCACGCTAAGCCGTCGGTCCCGGTTGCCATACAAACATCAATGCCAGTCGTTACGGGTAGTTGGAGCCCACAAAAGTTCAACCAGTCTAACTTGGAACTTCGATATCGCCATTGGTCATAATGACCATTGGTTGTGGAGGTCAGATGGCAGTCGCTCCACGGAAAATATCGAAGTTCAGCCGCATCACAGTTAGACTGGAAAGCCGACCCCGACTGAGTTGGGAAAAAGGTTCAGAGAATGATGAGTAATTTAAAAACATTTATTAGAAACAAGCTTTTAGTAAGTGCATAACAATACAAATCAAACGAGCCCAAAATTGACGGGTTTATCTTGTTTCATTCAGAAGTTATTATAACTACCTAGGTACCGTCCTAACCTTCAGACCCTGGATATTTTTTTTTATACCACTAAGCTGGCAGACAAGCACACAGCCCACCTGATGGAAAGCGGTCACCGTGGCCTATAGGCGTGTGCAATACTAGGGTCATCACACTCGCGCTGCCGACCCTGAAAGGGGTAAAGGGATACGAAGGGTATCGTGTAGCATTAGAGTATTTGCCAAGACTTACTTAATTCAGAAGTTCTACAATATTCCTTCGGACTTAATCGTCAGATCAGCTTCATAATACCATATTATCGCATTGTCACCAATGGCACACGAGTATTTCGAGTCCAATCTTACGTCAGGCAGTTATTCTAATTAGGTTTCTAAGATTTGACGCATACTAACTAACAAACTAACAGATAAAATATTAAAATAAAACCAGTTTTCTTATAAATCCTCATTCGAGACATAATTCGGCCTCACGTGTTCATCTACCAACCAAAATTAGCATATAATAATTTCACCTACTTGTTAATTAAGCAAAAGCATCAAATATTCGTCCGCACACCACACACGACCACTGCTTGCTAAACACATTGCCACGTAAAGGTCGTCTTACATAAGTTCGGATGTGACTATCGACACACTTACCGATACGGTGGCAGCACGACTTGACCGAAATTCTCGATAAATCGGTCAAGTGTAACTAATTACGTCACAGGCTGGCATGTGCTTCAAGTGTACACATTACTTAAGTAGGTAGCCGTTATATTGTAAGTAGATAGTTCGGTCAAGTGTAAGTAATTACGTCACAGGTTGGCATGTGCTACAAGTGTACACATTACTTAAGTAGGTAGCCGTTATATTGTAAGTAGATAGTTCGGTCAAGTGTAAGTAATTACGTCACAGGTTGGCATGTGCTACAAGTGTACACATTACTTAAGTAGGTAGCCGTTATATTGTAAGTAGATAGTTCGGTCAAGTGTAAGTAATTACGTCACAGGTTGGCATGTGCTACAAGTGTACACATTACTTAAGTAGGTAGCCGTTATATTGTAAGTAGATAATTCGGTCAAGTGTAAGTAATTACGTCACAGGCTGGCATGTGCTTCAAGTGTACACATTACTTAAGTAGGTAGCCGTTATATTGTAAGTAGATATTTCGGTCAAGTGTAAGTAATTACGGCACAGGCTGGCATGTGCTTCAAGTGTACACATTACTTAAGTAGGTAGCCGGTATATTGTAAGTAGATAATTCGGTCAAGTGTAAGTAATTACGTCACAGGCTGGCATGTGCTTCAAGTGTACACATTACTTAAGTAGGTAGCCGGTATATTGTAAGTAGATAAATCGGTCAAGTGTAAGTAATTACGGCACAGGCTGGCATGTGCTACAAGTGTACACATTACTTAAGTAGGTAGCCGGTATATTGTAAGTAGATAATTCGGTCAAGTGTAAGTAATTACGTCACAGGCTGGCATGTGCTTCAAGTGTACACATTACTTAAGTAGGTAGCCGGTATATTGTAAGTAGATAAATCGGTCAAGTGTAAGTAATTACGGCACAGGCTGGCATGTGCTACAAGTGTACACATTACTTAAGTAGGTAGCCGGTATATTGTAAGTAGATAAATCGGTCAAGTGTAAGTAATTACGGCACAGGCTGGCATGTGCTACAAGTGTACACATTACTTAAGTAGGTAGCCGTTATATTGTAAGTAGATAGTTCGGTCAAGTGTAAGTAATTACGTCACAGGCTGGCATGTGCTACAAGTGTACACATTACTTAAGTAGGTAGCCGTTATATTGTAAGTAGATAGTTCGGTCAAGTGTAAGTAATTACGTCACAGGCTGGCATGTGCTACAAGTGTACACATTACTTAAGTAGGTAGCCGTTATATTGTAAGTAGATAGTTCGGTCAAGTGTAAGTAATTACGTCACAGGCTGGCATGTGCTACAAGTGTACACATTACTTAAGTAGGTAGCCGTTATATTGTAAGTAGATAGTTCGGTCAAGTGTAAGTAATTACGTCACAGGCTGGCATGTGCTACAAGTGTACACATTACTTAAGTAGGTAGCCGGTATATTGTATGATTTAGTGACCTTCTTTATGTAATTAGCTAGAGAAAGCGTGTTATTTTTTTGATTAGATTCTGCATAAAAATATAATGTTTGTTTTATTTTTTTTTGCGTAACGGAATACTAAGTTAGTATTGGTAATGATAAGTTATAGAGAATGCTTTTCACAGTACACATAGATGAATCCAATAATGGAAATATCATCCTCTTAATAATTATATTTGTGATTGTCCCTTGTCCTAATTATTTGGCGTCCGCGCAACTTGAATTCAAATAAGAATTATTAAGTTGGTTCATTAGTTATTTATTTTAACCTCATTATAAAGACTTGGAGTTCTTTTATACACTTGTTTCATACTTCCTACAATGCTTGAAAAAGCACCTGTCGTAGCCTTTAAGTAGACTATCAGCATTGTTAATACATCTAATGGTAGCCATTAAATTTCAACTTTATCTTACCATCAGGCGAGATAAAGGCATGTTAACGTGTCCCGTATAAAAAATAACTCTATCGTCACATTTTAAACCTATTTTCTGTCTTAATCATATAACTTTATGTTTGATAAATACAGACTAAAATGGCTACTATTGACTAAGAGCATGGACATAAAATTTATGGCCTTGTGTTACCTGTTTTCTAATAAAATACTAGTTTTGAAGAAATGCTAGTTGACATATATACGTGGACCGCCCGGCAGGTCAATTACGGCTTTCATGAGACATTCATCTCTCGCCCCATATATGGCGCCATAAAATTGTACCAGAGTGCCTCTGAGATTGTAGGGTATCATAACGCACACCCCGTACAACAAAGGCGTATCTGGAAAACACCAACTTTACAGGAGAGCCAAAAAACAGTTTGTTTCTGGAATATTGCCTGAACTAATAATGATAGTACTTTGTATCATATATCATAAGAAGCCTCAAAATGAGCTCTTTAATATGTATTTACTGAAATCAAAGATAGATTTACTATTTTCATACTACAGGGAAAATTAACAATTACCTATTTATTGTATTAGGGTTTTTCTTAAGTAACTGTTGGTAAATAAACATACACCTTTTTTGCTGTTTAGGTATAAACAAAACATGGATCTTATGTGTACATACGCTTTTATTGCTTATTTTTCCTCGTGATATAACCTCGGAGCTTTTAGTTTTAAGTACTTATAGCACGTTTATTTTTGAAAATAAATAATGAGTAAGTTTATATAAGTGTATATTGCAGTGATAATTTATTAATGTTTTTTAATGTATGTGACACACTCATTTATTGCACGAAGAAATATTTTACAGAGTAATACATATTTTCTTATATTTTCATAATAACAAAAAATAACTTTACATTTTAATTTAAGAATTGTGGGTATCTAATTTGTTATGATTTTACAACTACTGTACAATATATCAAAAAGAGTTTGGTGATTAATTGCAGGAATACAACGAGATTATAAATTTATATTACTAGAGACCCGAGACCCGGCTTCGCTCGGGTGTAAATTCCAGTTTTCCAATAAAATATAGACTCTGACACTCACGAATGACGTGGCTTTCTATTGGTGAAAGAATTTTTAAAATCGGTTCAGTAGATCCCGAGATATCCCTTTACAATTTAACAAATATACAAACACACAAACTTTACCTCTTTATAATATACTAGCGACCCGGGACCCGACTTCGCTGGGTGTAAATTCCAGTTTTCCAATAAAATATATAGCCAACGACACTCACGAATGACGTGGCTTTCTATTGGTGAAAGAATTTTTAAAATCGGTTCAGTAGATCCCGAGATTACCCCTTACAATTTAAGAAACACACAAACTTTACCTCTTTATAATATTAGTACAGAAGTATAGATATTTTTTAATAATTCTTTATTTTGTACTTATTTTGCTAACTATAAGTAATTTCTTACATCTATGAAAGTTACAAACCGAAAAATATGAATTCTTATTATTATATTTTCACAACCATAGCTATATTTAAACAATAACAAAATCAGAATGGCACGCAACGGTCTTTAAAACTGTGGTAAGTAACTTTTACATAATAATTATACTATAGCACGTCAATTAATCAGGTACCTACAATAATCAATACATTTTATAGATACCTAAAACCAATATCATTGCCTAAAACTCAAAGTCCTGACTGTCTGATTGACCTAGAGACAACGCACAGCCTAAACCGCTGGTCGTAGAGACATTAAAATTAGCAGAATGTCTGTGTTTTGATGCGTATGGGTGTACTAAGAAAGGGTTTTTTAAAATTCAAACCCTAAAGCCTTCAAACCCTGAAGATATATTGTGTTAGAAGACGATACTATATAAGGAATTAAATGCATCTAAAGAGTACTTTCCGTTGATATAAAATCATCTAATTTGGTGTAAAGCAAGGTATAGTACAAATGTAGAAAAAAATCTATAATACCTGAGTATGTAGTTAGCCACCACACAAAAATATATCATTATGTAGATAGGCGTGGAGAAATTAAGTCGCTACTACTACTACTACTAGCATGAAATATTTAGGTGTGCACGTCTTGAAGCTATGAAAAAATCAAATCAATGCAAGCAAATTTAAAAATTCAGGCAGCATATTTCGACATTATTTACAGGATACTTCCTGTGCATAAAGGTTTGAGGTCTGCCACAAGAGAAATCGAGGTGCAGCGATCCCAATTCCGTTAGATGGAATGGAAAGAACGACTTGGGTAATCAAGCGTAGGGCAGGCCACGATTGTGGTGGTAAGACCGTTTATGAAGAAATTATCGGAGGGGCGAAACGATAGCCCCTCCTGCCAGGTGAGGCAGGTGCTCGCTGAGCATGGCTGTTCTGGTGAGTTCCTGTACTATATGGGAAAGGAGCTGACGTCCGAGCGTCACTGTTGGGGCTGCTCCGTGGACACATCGCCAATTCACACACTGGCAAAGTACCCAGGGTAGATGGATGAAATATCTTTGAAGCAGATTTAGATTTCTAATAACATGTCGGTGTCGGCAGTGCTGGCGGCTGGAACCGGTCGGGGTCTCTGGGATATTCTTACTACTTAGGACACACCAGATTCCTTGACCACACAGGCCAATATTGCGATAGACCTTGTGATTTTAATCGGTTAAAGTCCGACATGCCTACCTCAACGTTGGCTCCGGTGAAGTGAAGCCCGAGGGAGTTTTCGCTCGAAAAAAGAAAGAGCATATTCCCGTTGGCACAACTTTTTTTTATACTACGTAGGTGGCAGACAAGCACACGGCCCACCTGATGGAGGATGGTACTCAGTTGGACTGCTCATTTCGGACGGGAGATACCGTCGTGTTCTACCTCCTTTGCGAAAGGAAAAGTGCAGAGACCGTACCTTTACCCACATCACCAAAAAACGACGAAAACGACTTTCTGTCGCGATGCACGGAACTGTAAGGAACTTTGAAGGGTTTGACAGAACTACCTACTACCTACCACTGTTTACCAAGGAATAGACATTGAAAGTCAGTACGGGCAGCCCCTCGGCTTAAAAAGACTTGGTGGCGAAAGCCAACATCCACGCGGGCGGAGCCGCGCGCGGGTAAGCTAGTCATCACTACATAGTATAAAACAAAGTCGCCTTTTCTGTCCCTATATCCCTATGTGCGCTTAAATCTTTAAAACTACGCAACGGATTTTGATGCGGTTTTTTCCAATAGATAGAGTGATTCAAGAGGAAGGTTTATATGTATAATACATGCATCATTTAATTTAGTATCAGCATTGCACCCGTGCGAAGCCGGAGCGGGTCGCTAGTAATCTATAAAATTATAAAGGATTGAGTACACATACGTTTCAGAATAAGTTTAACAGTGACGCTTAAGTGAAGTTAGGAAAAATTTATTCAAAAATATATTGTGCAATAATGGAGTAAGTAAACTTACGAGTGCACATCTTTTAATTTGGCCTGAGCAATAAAGACAGGATTGCGATTACGTACATATTGTTAATGGTTTGAATAAATTATGCATCGAGCAATTATATTTACGTTTTTTTTGCCAGTTAATTATGATATTTCTTAAGGAAGTAGCTTTTGTGTTTTTTCTTAACCATTTTCTTAGTTTTGTAAGGAAAATTACGAAAAAAATATAGAACATGTGTCGAAGTATTTTACATCGATTGGCGAAATAAAAAAAAAATTGCATATGTGTATATACTCCTTTGTTGTACGGGGTGTGAAGATTTTAAGTTGTTTTTTACAAATATTGTCATATACATACTGCCGACGTAATTATAAATGCAGTAATCGACATTTTTCCGAATTCCCGGTTTTATCGAAAATTAAGTTAAGAGACACGTATCTAACTTTTTATGGAAGTTAGTAAAATTGTAAGAAAAAATGCAGCATTCGTATGATTTTCCTGGGAGTTCCTAATTTAAATGCAGTAATAATAATGTACCAGGATAAAATGATTGTAGAGAATGTAAAAAAACCTTTAACCTAGTTTTTCTCGAAATCGCCATTTTACAAATAGGTACTGCATTTACAATTACGACGGCAGCATAGAGGGTAATGTGTGTAGAGATTACTCTAGGAGTTGAAATGTAATGTACAAGCAGACGAGGTGAAAACTTCGGATGCAAACCCGGATAACACCAAGATGATGATCTTATCCACTTACCTGTCAATACAGAAAACATAATTATGTCGCAACATTGTGAAGTTGCGACATAATTATGTTTTCTGAATTTATGTTGTAGACGTTTAATGGTTGATTATTAAGAAGTAACACATTACTTCTTAATAATAAACCATTAAACTTCTACAACATAAATTCTCTCGTGAACTTAAATTACCCCACTATGTTACGGGAAAACGCGTTGCACTCCGCCCAAAACAATCGCTATTACACCTATTACATACTTATATTATGGCATAATTACGCACGGCCTATCCGCATCTCAATCCGCACTGAACGTTTAATTGTAGAACGGAAGGCTGTTGCGTAATTTATCCGACCGGCTAAGTGACATAACTATGATGAAACCCTTGCGTCATTCGATCATTTCGAATATTGGCCTGTCGACAACTGTTGAGATGAGTTCGGACATCTTGATAAGTAGGTTCGGCTGCCTACGGATGCGTCGGAAACATTGCTTTTTTAAATTAAAATTCTACGACATTTTAAACAAAAACGATGGTAGCTGAATGGATAAGGACGCTGCCTCTTCTCAGAGGTATCGAGTTCAAATTCGGCCAGATAGTACCAATGTGAATTTCAGTTTGTGGAATTTATATGTGCTAATCACATGATTTACCATCTGCTGAGGGTGAAGGAAAAGCATCGTGAGGAAACCCACATGTCCTATAAGAAATTCTAAGGTCATGTCCGATCCATCAACCCGCATTACTCGTAGGCCAGTGTGTGTGGATTAAGGTATAAACCCTCTCAGCTCTCTCGTTAGAGGAGAAGAGACCAGTGCCCAGCAGTGAGACATAAATGGGTTGCTATTTATACATAAAATCACTCAGATCAATGCAAATATTCATGCACACAAATATTTGAATGACTACTGATTAAGCAGTCTGACGCCCTTATCGCTACGCCAATGATGTCTTGCTCGATTAGAATATAGAATGATCAAATTACTGATATATTGACAAAATGGCTGGCTAAATGCATTCGAAACTAACGGCCTTGTATGAATGATTTAATGACAGTAGAGGAAGCTGTGAATTGTGTAGTAGATATATTATACGACCATCTACCGTCTTTTATCTATTCTAATTACACATCTTATACACGAAACATATAATTAGCCGTTTTATGTTGCACTTAGATCTGTATTTTCATTTTATTTGTTTTCCTGAAAGAGTAAAAAGTAACTTAACGTACAATCATAATATATCATATTATATCAGACCTGAAATACAGTTCACACTAGTTCGGGGACCAGGGAATTCATATATTTATTGTGAACACTGTAATCTTTGTGTCAATAAAGAATTATTATTATTATTAATCATGACTCTTGGCTTCTATTTTCAGTTGAGCAAGGAAATTTAGATGATAGTACGTATTTTATTTTTCTCAGTATATATTAAAATATATTTACCTAATATGTTGTGAGACTATAAAGAATATACTTTGCAAAAACTGACCGTTATAAAGAATATTCTAACCAAATCAGCTGACCGAAGCCTGTCACAACGTTAAATATGTATGTGACCCTTAAATACGTTTTTTCAGGTCAACAATTACTAACTACATTTAGTAATTCGTTATATAATACTAAATGTAATAGGTAAATAAGTGTACTAACCACAGTCTAATTACTTCATTTTTATGAAGGTGTTTGGCAATCGAAATACTTTTTGGTGCACTTCATGCGAATGCCACCAAGATCTTTGGGGCAAGCCAAACGTACATAGAAGCTGGTATACCTGCTGATTGATAGATGAGACTCTGATCACGAGTTGGGTGTGGATTGTATGGTTAGTTTTTGTTTGAATATCAGCCCTATTCCTTAGACAGCTCGTACGAAACTCATGAGAAGACATATCGATGCTTTAGAAAATAATCGTGCTATTAGTGAATGGCATCTAACTTGGTAAGATTTTGGAGTAGTATGGGGCCCACTACGCATTTTGCCACAAACAAGTATAGTGTACGTCATCTAACTTGGCAAGGTTTTGGAGTAGTGGGGCCCACACTACTCCAAAATCTTACCAAGTTAGGTACCGTGCATTAGACCTTATTGTAAAGAAATTACGTTCAAATATGAACATTATACATAGATGGTTTATAAGACAAACTTGCTTAGTGCAGAATTTTGCAAGCACGATTGTCTTTTAGACCATGGATATATAGATTTTTATGTAGGGCACGTCAATATGAATTTACCTTTTTTTTTTTTATACCACTTAGGTGGCAGACAAGCACACGGCCCACCTGATGGGCCTCCTGCTAGAGCGGAATTTTAGGAATGAAAGTCACCATTGCAGATACAAAAGGTGGCCCTCAACTTGACGCCCACATCATATGCTTTATCACGCCCCGCTTCACATCCCGGTCCCACGGGCCCGGGACTGTAAGAGGAAGGAAACACGTGTGCTGATTAAGAATAATAAGCCTCTATAATTAGTTATTTTTTGACGCTTATCAACTAATTTAGCGATTATTTATATAGCACAAAGAATATAATACATATAAATATTGATAACGAATGTGACTCGCTCGTCACAGCTACCAAACGAGATAAGTTTCACGTCTTTGTGCACAGCACCGTAACTGAATAATTGCAGTATGGCCCATAAAAGGTAATGTATTCCGTGCTCCGTTTTCACTAGGAGTTAAAATTTTAATTACCATCTTAAGTAAGTTAAAAACAACAATAAAAATAGATTTAAATAGCCGTGAGTGATGCCTCGTTTAATATATTCAAATGCGTTACAAATTTTATAATTACAATATTAAAAAAGACACAGAGTACTATAAAAGATACTAGTTACATAGATACATCAGAGAAGTCCGTCTCAATTACCTTGCTTTCTTGCCTTGCTTGCTTCCTTTCTGTGTTGCACAGTTAAAAACTGGAATGCACTTCCTGCACACGTGTTTCCTTCTTCCTACAATCCCGGGTTCTTTAAGCAGGGCGTGAAAAGGCATCTGTCTAGGCCGTCAAGGTAGGGACCGCCGTTTTGGGACGAATGGTGTCTGGAATGGCGACCCGTACCCATTGGACTTTACCCTAGCTTCTTACCATCCAGCGGGGTTAAGTCAATTGAAGGACTGAATATATAAAAAAAACCTTTACAGAGTTGTTTCAGAGTATCTACCTATCTATCTAATGCTATGTCATATATTAAGAGAGGCCTATGTCCAACAGGCCGGGGACACCTTCCTAAGCTTACTCCTCCTGATATGGCATGATTTGGCTTCCTACCGTCAGGTTCCCCCCCCCCCCCCTCCCCTTCATGGCAACCTCGAGAGGAAAGCCCCCCACAGACTTGACCGTTAATCAGCAGATAAGGTTGTCTTGTGCTCCAAAAATCTTGGTCATATCCCAAGTAGTGTATGTGTACTTGAACGAAGGTTATTACATAACTGTTATACAAAAACTATTTAAATATAGAACCACAGACTATCAAGAGCCTTATTCAGCAAAACGGATATGATATGCCTTATAGATTCTGTCTGATTCGGTCCGATGTTGTAATATCGTTCGTCATCATGACCTTTCGCCAAAAACATATCAATAATATATTCAAGAGGTCAGGTATATCGGATGTTTTTGCTCGTTTCAATACGCGAGTATGTTGATTTCATTTATTTATACTACCTTATATGCCTAGCAATACAGTTCACGGTATCTAACTTGGCAAGATTTTGGAGTAGTGTGGGCCCCACTACTCCAAAACCTTTCCAAGTTAAATGCTGTATACTATACTTGTTTGTGGCAAAATGCGTCGCATATAAACAAGTATAGTGTACAGCATTTAATTTGGCAAGGTTTTGGAGTAGTGGGGCCCACACTACTCAAATATCTTGCCAAGTTAGATGCCGTGAACTATATCTAACTTTTAAAATTGAAATTTACACCAAACTTTTTTTATGTATACAAATAATGCCATATCTAAGTATATGGTGCAGCAAAGAAAAGATTTGCCATACCGCTTGGTTCTTGATAAAATTGTTTGCACCGAATGTTTTTAGTAAATTTAAAAGGTTGCAAACTCAAGTGTTGTACAAAGGCCGCGAGTGTAGGCACTGGATGCACTCCTCATTCACTCCACTAGTTTCTCTAACCTTGGCAGTTGCGTACTCTGTTTATATGCGCTGCGTGTGCGCAGGCTCGCGTTACAACACTCGTGGCCACATCGCAATGATGATACCAGTCCGATAAAGTACACTCGCCCACAGAAATTGTTAAACGCTCACAAATGTTTGAAATTAATCAAGAAATAATTTGATGAATAATTATTTTTTCTTAATCTTCAGGGCACAAATTTGTAAAGT
The DNA here is from genome assembly GCA_963576445.1 of Lithosia quadra. Lineage (NCBI taxonomy): Eukaryota > Metazoa > Arthropoda > Insecta > Lepidoptera > Erebidae > Lithosia > Lithosia quadra. The sequence goes on from OY754895.1 coordinate 920,554, forward strand.
TGTGTGTTTGTTAATGTAAAGTAGAACCCCAAAAGTTTTCTGGAAGAACTAAATATTGACTTAAGCTCGCCTTTGTACATAAAATTATATATTTTGTAATGTACTTGTTTACTGTGTATACAATAAAGAATTAAGCTAAGCTAGTCTGTAACTTGGATCGTGTTGAAGCTAATACTGATAGCGACTGTACTACTAATTTGTTTCGGCGATCTATCCCGAGATATAATCTATTTTGCGAGTGCAAAACCGGTCTTATGTATTTAAGTGGTTTCAGAATCGAAGTTCATAGTTCAATTGTGTTTTTATCACGCGATATATTTGCGATTGCGAAACTATTTCTTTGTATTAAGAAACTATTTACCATTTTAATCGGTAAGTGTGCCAAATTTAACTAGCAAGATTTCATTACAGACAACGGACAAATGAAAATGAATAAAAGCTTGTAAAATAAAAATTTGTAAAATTTTGACTTTGAAGATAAGCATAGTTTTGCGCACATGCTTTCGCAGGTGACATACTATGACACTGTTTATGCACTTCAAGTCCCCAGTGCGTCAGTTATGTAGCTCCAGCTCTGACACACCGCCACACCTTCACAAACTACACTCTTTCTACAACAAGTTTAATTTATTACAATTTCTTTCATACCTTACAGTACGCACTGCAGGCGGATGCAACGTGTGGGGATGAATTCCCTGCCTGTGGCGAGCGGTACGATGATAGAAAGTGGCTGTAGGCATCATCTATACTAATATTATAAAGAGGAAAGATTTGTTTTTTTGTTTTTTTTGTTTTTTTGTTTTTTTGTTTGTTTGTAACGAATAGGCTCCGAAACTACTGGACCGATTTCAATAATTCTTTCACCAATAGAAAGCTACATTATCTGTGAGTAACATAGGCTATAATTTATCTACAAAAAATTTAGGGATCCTTACTAAAACTTCAATAATGTAACCCAAGGTGTAAAAAAATTACCTAAACAAATTACTTACATCGCGTGCGCTGCGAAAACTATTGAAGATAGAACAAAATAATGTACTGTGGAAATGTATAACTTAAAAAGATCTACATAAAAGTCCGCGATAGCATATGTCTACCTAATAAGGGTAGCCCACAGTAACCATTTTTATCTTTACAAATTACAAAAAAATCATGTGTCATTTTCGAAGCTTCTTTTAACAATACAGTATTATTTCTTATCCAATTAAATACGTTAGATACGTTGTACGTATAATTTAGATTAAAATTGCCATTCACACTATATAATTACCATAAATAGTTTAAGAGCTATCGCAATGTGAAAAATAATGCGCGGCGAAATAAATGCAAGTTGAAATGCGGACGTATATCAGACCAATATACTTCGGGACATTATAGGATCTACACTGTGCTCAAAATATTATGCTCTATACACGCAGTAACAGTTTTCTTGGGTGCCCTTGAGGATAGCACGGGGTGCTACAGCACTGGACGAGCTCAAATTCACCAATCATGGATTATTGCAATACAATCCACTCGAACCAGGACGTCGTTTGTCTCGCGAATTATACCTATCTAATATTATGTTTCCTGAGGTATATCTTTGTATTCCCATCCAAATAAATTATAATCTTAATCAAGACTTTCAATTGTGTTAAAATTATTTTAAGACTGTTTGAGTTTTTGAAATCGGACGTCAGAGGAAGGGATTGGGGAGATGGGGAAGGGGGGTTGTGAGCTCTGGCTGCCCTACTTACCGGCGGCGGGATCACATTATTATGGCTGCGGTCTTCTGTACCTCCTGTCACCCGCACGAAAAAAGGAATTTGAAACGGAATACGAAATCTACACGGGCGGAGCCGCGGGCAACTCAGCTATACCTACATAATAATAATTATTTATTTATTCTACACAAATTATACTTCCGCCCGCCCATTCGGCGCCGTCCAAAAGGACACTCTAGGCGACTACCTACCTACCACGAACGCAATCCGAGCGTTACAGAGTGCGCCTGCGCGAAGAGCTTCGTTTGAGAGTAACGTACCCGCGCGGCTCAGTCGCGTGGACGGCTCCTTACGCAGCAGACGTTTCCGATATTGCTTTGAAAATTAGGTCATTCAAAAAGTTCTTTTCAGAACTACACACAATATTTAAAATTCAAATATTATTTTCGTTTTTTTTTTTAAATTCGTTCATTCAAAAAGTTCTTTTCAGAACTACATTTAAATTCAAACATTATTTTCGTTTTTTTTTTAAATTCAGCCATTCAAAAAGTTCTTTTCAGAACGATAGGTATTTAAATTCAAACATTATTTTCTTTTGTTTTTATTCGGCCATTCATAAAGTTCTTTTCAGAACTACATCCATTAAAAATATTTTAATTTGAGTTTCATATTAAACATTATTTTCGTTTTCTTCATAACTACTTAAACTTATACTCATAAATATGCCTAAAAGGAGAAGATCGCAACTTTCTCAACAAGGTTCCCAGGCGAGGGCAGCCAAAATACGCCGAATTGGCGAGTCCTCAACAGAAAGTGAACACCGTCTGTCAAGTCAAAGAGACTATGCGTCACAATCGCGAGGCAGAGAATCGAGCTCCGAACGTTCACAACGGCTTGCCGAACAAAATGTGAGAACTTCACAAGTTCGCGCACGTCAATCTAGCACCGAGCGCTTGCAGCGTCTTGAAAGACAAAACATAAGAACCTCACAGATTCATGCGCGTCAATCTAGCACCGAGCGCTCGCAGCGTCTTGAAACACAAACTGCTAGAACCTCACGAGCTCGCGCAAGAGAAACTAGCACTGAACGCTCACAACGTCTTGCCGAACAAAACATAAGAACCTCACAGGTTCACACGCGTCAATCTAGCACCGAGCGCTCGCAGCGTCTTGAAACACAAACTGCTAGAACCTCACGAGCTCGCGCAAGAGAAACTAGCACTGAACGCTCACAACGTCTTGCCGAACAAAACATAAGAACCTCACAGGTTCACACGCGTCAATCTAGCACCGAGCGCTCGCAGCGTCTTGAAACACAAACTGCTAGAACCTCACGAGCTCGCGCAAGAGAAACTAGCACTGAACGCTCACAACGTCTTGCCGAACAAAACATAAGAACCTCACAGGTTCACGCGCGTCAATCTAGCACCGAGCGCTCGCAGCGTCTTGAAACACAAAATGCTAGAGCCTCACGAGCTCGCGCAAGAGAAACTAGCACTGAACGCTCACAACGTCTTGCCGAACAAAACGTGAGAACCTCACGGGTTCACGCGCGCCAGTCCAGCACCGAGCGCTCGCAGCGTCTTGAAAGACAAAATGTGGTAACCTCACAGGTACGTGCACGTCAATCGAGCACTGAGCGTCTACAAAGACTCACAACACAGAGACAAAGACAGCGAGCGTCAGCAACTAGAGTGCGTAATCGAATTTTAGCTCACAGCAATAGGTCCGCCTTCAATTACGATCCACAAATTAATTATGCACATCAAACAACCATCCAAATTGGAGCAATGGACAAAACGTGCTCTATGTGTTTTGCCAAAAAATGGACCGATGAACCGAATGGTATGTGCTGTGCTTCCGGAAAAGTTATTCTCCCTAATATTCAGGATCCGCCACAACCAATAAAAAATCTTTTAACGAATAATCATCCATTGTCTGCTCATTTTTTAACAAATATACGTAGGTACAACAGCCTCTTTCAAATGACATCGTTTGGTGCAAAAGAAATTAGAGAGGGTAATTTTATGCCTACATTTAAAGTAGAAGGGCAAGTTTATCACCTCATAGGAAGTCTTCTACCACCATCGGGCCAAAATCCACAATTCTTGCAAATATATTTTATTTCCGACGCAGATCAACTATCATTACGATCAAACATAGCCCCAACACTAAAAATAGATTTAATTAACGAATTACAAACCACTTTAAATAGTCACAATGTCTACATACGCAGTTTTAAGCATAATTTGGAACTCAACTCCTCGGAGAATTTAAAATTGGTTATCCATTCCGATCGCGCACCGCAGACAGAACACCGAGGCAGGTATAATGCTCCAACTGTCAATGAGGTAGCTGTTTTGTTACTTGATGAAGATAAAGGTCCCAGAGACATAGTGCTACATGGTAGAGACGGCAACCTAAAAAGAGTATCCGAACTACACCGCGCGTATGACCCGCTGCAATATCCTATAATGTTTATAACAGGCGAAGACGGCTATTATCTAACTATCCCCCAGCGAAATGCAGCACGTAATAAGACTGTTTCGTGTATGCAATTCTATGCCTACCGATTAATGATCAGACCTAACTGTTTTAATTCATTACATTATTACAGAGATTTATTTAATCAATACTGCGTTGATATGATGGCCAAAATGATCTCAGAAAGATTAAATTTTATTGCCCGAAATCAACAAAAGCTTAGAGCCGATGACTACATTCATTTAAGAGATGCTATAAATCGAGACGCAAATGTAAATGCTGCAGATATCGGTCAATATGTCATCTTACCGTCGTCTTTTACCGGCTCTCCGAGGTACCTTCACGAGAAAACACAGGATGCCATGACATATGTGCGGAATCATGGAAGACCAGATTTATTCGTGACATTCACTTGCAACCCTGAGTGGGAAGAAATCAAGCAGGAACTTTTTGCTGGCCAGCGGTCTTTCGACCGGCATGACATCATAGCGAGGGTCTTTCATTTAAAATTGAAAAAAATCATTAAATTGATAACAAAAGATGAGATATTTGGCACAGTTAAATGTCACATGCTTAGTGTTGAATGGCAAAAACGAGGGTTGCCACATTGCCACATGTTATTTTGGTTAGAAAGAAAAATACAGCCAGATGAAATTGATGACGTCATAGTCGCTGAACTACCCAATAGAGAGGAAGATCCAACACTGTTTGAAATAATCACAAAAAACATGATACATGGGCCATGCGGCGAAGAAAACATAACATCGCCATGCATGAAAAACGGCATATGCTCAAAAAAATATCCTCGGCGTTTTGTCACCGAAACTCAGACCGGTGAAGATGGATATCCCGTTTATCGACGACGCAACGTAAATAACGGTGGACAAGTGGCTACCTTAAATATGCGGGGAAGGACGGTTACTATAGACAATAGATGGGTCGTACCCTATTCCCCAATATTATGCCGATCTTTTAACGCCCACATAAATATTGAATATTGTCATTCCGTACAAGCCATAAAGTATATATGCAAATATATCAATAAAGGCTCTGATCAAGCAACTTTTAGTGTGCGAAATGTTCATGATGAGGTTGAAAATTATGTCAATGGGCGCTATATCAGCACATCTGAAGCCGTGTGGAGGTTGTTAGAATTTCCTATACATGATAGAAATCCTACCGTTGTACATTTAGCTGTCCATTTGGAGAATGGCCAGCGAGTCTACTTTTCAGCAGAAAGTGTACAGCGGATAGTCGAAAGTCCGCCTAAAACTACACTGACTGCATTTTTCGACCTTTGTAATAGTGATGATTTCGCGAAGACCTTACTTTATCACGAGGTTCCTCAATATTACACATGGTCAAATAACACATTTTCTCGAAGAAAACGCGGACTGGATGTTGAGGGACACCCCGGCATAAAAAAAGATTCTGCATTGGGCAGAGTATACGGTATTCATCCATCTCAGTCAGAGTGCTTTTATCTGAGGATACTGTTGCATCACGTTCGTGGGCCAACTTCATTTCAGTTTTTAAAAACTGTGAATGGAGTTGTAAAAGAAACTTATAAAGCTTCATGCCGAGACAGAGGTTTATTGGAAAATGACGATCAATGGGAATTAACATTAAGAGAAGCTTCGATTTCCCAATGCCCGATAAAAATGAGAGAGTTATTTGTAGTATTATTATTATTTTGTTATCCATCAGAACCCTTAAAGTTATGGGAAACATTTAAAGACGATTTGTGCCAAGACATAAGACATAGAGTTCAACAGCGTGAAGAGGATTGTGATGTGTATAATGAAGGCTTGATTCAAATAGAAAACAAACTTTTAGAACTGAATGATAAATACTTAAAAGACTTTGGTTTACCTTCTCCTAATCGCCCACAAAATGCAGTTGATACTATACAGTGGCAAACTTACGATGTCAATGAGATGTCGGAATTCGTCAATTCAAATATATCTAAATTAGTTGCTGACCAAAAACTAGCCTATGATGCCATAATACATAGTGTAGAAAATACACTTGGTAAAATATATTTTTTAGATGCTCCCGGTGGAACAGGGAAAACTTTTCTTGCTAATTTAATATTGGCTAAAGTGCGACAATCTGGAAAACAAGCACTAGCAGTTGCGTCTTCCGGAATTGCCGCCACTTTATTATATAACGGAAAAACTGCTCATTCTACGTTTAAATTACCGTTGTCTGTGTCTTTGGAACAACAATCAGTTTGCTCAATTCGTAAAAATGGTCCATTGGGAAACCTCTTGCAAAACACGTCGCTTATAATATGGGATGAATGTACCATGAGCCACAGGGCTCATGTTGAAGCAGTAGATAGGACTTTAAAAGACCTTCGTGACTCAAGTGCTGTGATGGGAGGTGTGACTTTTGTGTTTGCTGGAGATTTTAGACAAACGCTTCCTGTTATTGCTAAGGGAACTCGTGCCGATATCGTCAAGGCTTGCCTTAAATCATCTGTTTTATGGAATTCAGTACATACGCTTAATTTGCGCACCAATATGAGAGCACGTCAATCGAACATTTATGATAACGATTTTCCAGATAAGTTGCTTAAACTTGGAGAAGGCAAACTGCCCTCCGCAAACGGCCACCAAGTAGTATTGGATAATGGATTAGGTCAAATTGTTCGTAGCTTAGACCATCTGATTGATGCTATTTATCCCGAAATCGAAAATCTACCTACAAGGAACTACAACTGGCTTTGTTCGAGAGCAATTCGCTGTCCCCGGCGAATAATATGGTAATCGCAAATTCTAAATTTTACAGGAGAAGCAAATAACTGTTTTATGCTTATATCTCAGTGCAGGTAGATTGCATGGCAATAATTTATATGTCAAAAGAAAGCTAATTTTTGTACCGACTAGTTCCTATGTTAATTTTATTTTAATAGGTTATTGGAATAAAGTTATTTAAGAAAAACATTTTACTGAAATTGTAGATAAAAAGTATAGTACGCAATGTATCATTACCATTTTATTCGCGTTATTCCCATTGCTGTCGTGGTCGGTAATAATGCATTACAGTATTGTTCAGGTAAATATGGAGCTAAAAATGTTTACGGCAAATGAACATTACCATATTATTCGGGGAAATTCATATGGTAGTATCTACGGTAATATAACTTTGCAATACTATTCATCAATATATAGTGTTAACTGATTATTAGTAATATTATATTGCGAATAAAAATATTTCATCAAATAATACAGTACTAATTAATTAAATTACATATATGTACAATATTACAGCCAGTTGATGATTTTTTATTAAAATCTGTAATTTATTGTAAAAAGGCATTACCGATACTAACGGAAAAAAATAACTTTGCATTATCGTTTACGGTATTATTCGTGTAAAAATTGTATTTCTAATTTAACTGAATAAAATTGTAATATTCATTATGGACCTATGGGAAATATTGTATTTTCATAAATATTCACTCAAAAATTACAAAAAAAAATTACAATGTGTATTCGATGCTCTAATAACCGAAAATGCAATAAAACCTAAACTGTTGTTATAGCACATTACCATATTATTCGCCGGGGAGGGCGAATTGTGTCACCACGAAATGATGCGGTTAATGAAATAAATGATGTTATACTGCAAAAAGTACCAGGAGACATTAAATGTTACATGTCCATTGATACGGTATGCAATATTGAGGACACGGTACACTACCCTCAAGAATTTTTGAACTCTTTAAATCCTCCTGGTCTGCCGCCACACGCCCTCAAGTTAAAAGTTGGAACCCCAATCATGTTATTAAGAAATTTAAGTCCACCTACCATTTGCAACGGCACAAGAGCTTTGATTAAAGAATTAAGAGATAATGTTATTGTAGCTACAATCATCACCGGTCCCGCAGCCGGCCAGCTCACACACATTCCGCGTATTCCGATGATACCGACGGATTTACCTATATCGTTTAAGAGGCTTCAGTTCCCGGTTAAAGTTTCATTTGCACTAACAATAAATAAGTCCCAGGGTCAAACCTTTTCACTGGTCGGTATTGACTTAAGAAAAGAGTGTTTTTCTCATGGGCAGCTGTATGTTGGTTTGTCCCGTGTTGGATCACCGCAAAATCTATATATTTTGCTTCAAACAAATAGCACTTCAAATATAGTATATAGAGAAGCCTTGCAATAATTCTTTTTTTTATTTAAGTACAATTATTCATTTTACTTGCGTACGAATTTACGCTTTATTTGTTTTATGTTCTCTTTTCTTATGACCACCCAACACATCTAATTTAGATACATCATTAAATAATAAATTAAAATAATAATAATCATTAAAAAAAAACAACAAAAAGTGTGATAAAAAATATCTGTTATAAGGTGGGGGTGAGGTGAGAGTAGGGGTGGGTGTGGGAGTGGGAGTGGGAGTAGGAGTGAGCGCGGGAGTAGAAGTGGACGCAATAAACAACTTCCACGCGAGCGGAGCCGCGGGCAACAGCTAGTATCAAATAATTCGTTTGAACACAAACCATTATATAGGCGGTAGAAGACGCACAGCGAGGCGAAGTCTCTCCTGAGGCTGAGCGGCTCTACACCGCCAACAAGTAGGGGATCGTCGACGATCCGCAGCGCACGTCTTTGAACCGACTCGAACGGGTCAAGTTGGTATGCAGGTGCCCCGGCAAAAAGGTGACAGCAGTACTCCATGTGGGGCCGGACCTGCGACTTATAAAGAGTAAATCTTTGTCCCGCAGTGAAGTACTGCTGTCACCTGCATATATGTCCAGCAGTGACGTCGACAAGCTAATTGATTGATTGATTGTCCTAAGTTCGTTCCCGAAACCACTCAATCGCATGTCCGTCATGCGTCAACCATTAGGCTACCGCCATTTATAAACATATTTTTATTTACATTTATTTAAATAGCTATCTAAATTCAAACCGAGGTGATATGAAATTCTTATAGAGACATAAGGTAACCTCGCACGTACAGGGAGGTCAGGGCGAGGTTCGTAAACAAATGATGTTTACGGCGTGTTTGGTCAATCATTATGTTTGCCTACCTCTCAGCGTGAGCACTAATGGGAGATTATAGTGTTTGGATGGTGTTAGCTTTGAAGTACTTCAATCATAGTATGTATTTTATGACTAGGTACCTTTGTGGCATAGCGGTAGAGTATTCTACTGACTGACAGATTCGTAGTTTCGATTCCCGCTGAGTACAAATATTTGTATCCATCTATATATAATATGGATGTATTAAAAAAAAGGAATTTCGATTAGTTAGACTGGAAAGCCGACCCCAACTGAGTTGGAAAAAGGTTCAGAGAATGATGATGATATTAAAAAAATGTGTTTAAGTATGTTAATCGTATCGAATCCATAACACAAGCTAGTTAAACTGTATACTTTGGGTCTAGATAGCATTGTATCTACTAATAATAAATAAGTTAATAAATAATGATAAAGGAAATTATTAATATTCTAAAACATTCTAGTGTCCTAGAACATTTATTATTTCCTTTTTTATTATTTATAAATAAATAGACACATATTATGCTCCACAGCTAGTCTGCACCTCGATCGATAAGTATATCTTAATAGGGCTTGTAGGTAAGGCCAGTTTGTTTGTTACTGTGACTTAAGGCTACTTAAACATTCTAAGTATACTCTTCTATTTTAGTGTTCCATATTAAAAATGTAACTAATGCTCCACTGTCCGTCTGTCTGTCACCAGTATCTAACGACCCTTCGAGTACGAAAGTCCGAATTGTGATTGGCTGATTCTTTCTCTTATTTGGATAAAAAGCACATACATACATACATATTATGCTCACGCCTTTTCCCTCCGGGGTAAGCGGAGACAACAGACCGCCCCCTGTCTCTGTCCTGACATATTTCACGGGCTTCCTCTACTGTCTATCTTCCTCTAGTTATCGTAAAAACATATTTATGAAAAAAACATTGGTAAGATGTCGTTATTAATGAACTAATGAAATACTTATCCGTTCAGGGATATATTATTATGTTATAGCCTTAAAAATCCTTGACCAAAATCGTACCCGGATGTTCAATAATAAATAATTTGAAACTGTACCCAATTTTATTACATAATGAAATATTTAAAATGCCTTTATGTTAATGTATTGATTAATGGCCAGAAAATGAACTTTATAGCTATGGAAATAAGGACTTAATGATTTTTTTGTTGAGGTCACTGACGTTATTAGAGAATGAATGACTTGAATGAAATGTAATAAAGATTTTGTATTAAAGATAAGTCATTGCGCTTGAAAGCGGTTAAGCGGTAACTCAAAATCAAGCTAATTGGCCTACCTCAACGTGAGCGCGAGTGCAGCATGTATGGAAGCCAGTTTAATATGTATATTATAATGTATCGAAGTATGTATGTCTGCATTCTAAAACCCATAACATAAGCTAGTTAAGCTATGTTTACTTTGCTTCTAGATAGTGTTGTGTAGAACGTTAAAAAAACGGAGTTTGCACTCTTCACTGTATGCGAACAAGGATGAAATATGAATCCTTGTTATATAGCACCTACACTTTTGATATCACGGTAGTATTAACTCATTAAATAAATAAATATTCTACATTCTACACAGCGCTCTCTAGACCCAAACTAAGCATTTCTTAACTAGCTTGTCTTATGGGTTCTAGAATGCGAATAAACATATACCAAATACCTTTATTTTTGTAAATACATACAAAGAAACACCTAGACCAGGGTTGGCGAACCAATGGCACGCGTGCCATTGGTGGCACGCGGCACAATATTTTGGGCACGTCGCCGATCATAAAAACTTGTGTAAAAAATGTGTTTAGTTATTTTATGACGATCTAACGAGAATGATCCTATGCTACGGAGTGTTCAAATATGTTATAAAACGTCGTTTGACACTTGTGAGGTATGAAAATTACTTCTTATAACTCTCGCCTATGGCTCGGGCTAGCAATATCTCTTTGATGATAATGACTCTTTTGTTTACATTATTTCATAAAAAGTGTGAGGTTTAAAGTAGAAGGTTTTTGCGGGGTCGGCAGCGCTAGTGTGATGCCCCTGGTGTTGCACACGTCCGTAGGCCACAGTGACCGCTTCCCATCAGGTGGGCCGTGTGCTTGTCTGCCACCTAAGTGGTATAAAAAAAAAAGTTTCGATGGCACGCCAGTGACCCCATAAAACATGTTTAAGAAAAAAATGGCACGATGATGTATAAAGGTTCGCCAACCCTGACCTAGACCAATGCAAATAGACATATATATTATTCATGCATATAAATATTTACACTGAGCGGGAATCAAACCCACGTCCCCTATCGTAGCAGTGGAATGCACTACCGCTACGCCAGAGAGGCAGCAGGCTTAGGACCTTTTTCCACCCAGGAAGAAATGGTCGGGTTTTTAAAAAAATAGTTTGCGTATGTATCTTTTAGTAGGTACTTAAAACTATTGAAAGGTATTTTTTATCAATTTTGTAGTCTGATTTATTATAACGTGTTTTAATCTCTAGACAAATGCAAATTAAGTTTTTATCAGAATAATGATGTGGGAATATGTTAAATTTTTATTTTTTATTTTCGCGGGGATTTCTTCAATCCTTATGACTCGTGAAATCTATTTTTATGAAGATGACTGGCACTAATAAACCTTGTCTATTTTAAAAATGCTTACAATCATTTATTTATATTAATAGTTAAAAATTAGCAGACTTAATAGGCAGATGATATTAAAAGACTAGCATTATCGGTGTATGTAGTGTCCCAATCCTGAGAATTTACCTTTAGCTTCAGGCGAGGTGAAATCATTTTGAGGTGTCCAATATAAAAATGAGTGCCGGAAGCATTACCTGGTCCAGGACAGCCCAGGACCGAAATGAATATAAGCCGGTGAAAGAGGCCTATGTGTCATAGAACACGTTGAAAAATCCGATATAAGCTAAATGAAAATTTTGTTTTCTAAAAAATAATAATATAATAGGTAAAAATCATTTTTTTATAATCGATAGGTTCGCGTTTGACCACTATCTCACCTGATGGTAAGTGACGATGGAGCACGCTTGCCTAGAAGCAGCCAGTTCACTCTAGACTTAAAGACTCCCAGGTTATAGCTTTCCGGAAACACAGACTCGGATTCACCTGGGTAAGCGTTTTGTTTTTGTTTTTTTATTTATTGATACTAGCAGTACTTAGCCTAAGTGTACAGGAATATCCTAACATCCTTGAAGCCCAAGTTAACCTCAGCTGCTAAATAATTAAAGGAGCTCTGGCGTAGGACTTCCTAAGAATTGGTCAAACGGTTGTTGCTCCCGGAAAAGTCGACATACCAATCAAAAACAATAAACGGATCTCGGGTTCCAGAATGCAAACTTTGGACGCTACTGGGACATCGCAATGAGGATTATGATGTCGAATAATAAATAACATAACATAACATAAACTCACGCCTATATCCCCGAAGGGGTAGGCAGAGGTGCTAGCACCCACATTTCGCCAGTTTATGTTTAGGTCCCAATGTAATAGGTGGCGAGCCTATTGCCATTAACCGAGCACTTATAAACCTGCGATAAATACACACATAACTTCGAAAAGCATTGAAAAGTCATTGGTGTGCCATGGTAACCTAGGATCGAACCCGAGACCCCGTCTTAGCAGTCCATTACCCATACCACTAGGCTACCGCGGTTGTTTTTTTTTTTTTCTTTAAGGTTGATTAATCGCTAATAATAAATCTGTATAGTTTGTTTGTTTGGACGCGCTAACTACACTTTTTGTAAGAAATTTTAGTATAAATAATTGTATTTTAAAACAAAGCTATACAATTGAAAATTTAATGAACAAAGAGCATTTAGTATCAATGCCAAAGTTTCAGAGAATGACGTCACGCTGACGTCTTTGTACGTCTAATTACCTGTGCAAAATATAATTTATTTTCTTTTCATATGGATAATTAATTAATGTGTTAATTAAGCATCATTATGTACTTACTATTCTAAGACTACAACGCAGAAGTTTTAACTTAGGACTCAACAGTCGTAATTCAACAAGAAGCAGTTTAAATAATTTACTGAATATTATTAGAAAAGCGCGTGCGCGTTGATGTCTTTTGTAGGTCAATTTGAAATGGGAGCATATACACACTGATATACATGCGAAAGTAGATATTTCTATTTGTAATCTTCTTCAACCAAGTACCTATTCCAGTCGCATCACTAAATTCGTACTTTGGAACTCAACTTTTATTATGATTTTCTGATCGGAAAAAGTGATCATCCAGGACGGGACTTGAACCCGTGACCTTAACTTTTCCGGGACCGGGACTTAAAATTTCATTCAATCAACTTTTATTAGTTTTTTTTTAATAAAAACAACTGCTAATAATATTTACACTAATCCCGACGTTTCGGTTGCTTTTCAGCAGCCACAGTTACCGATAAAAATATAATTATTTTAATGATGGCTGTGTTTTCATGTAAACTTCTAAAAATATCAAATAATAGGTACATAACTAATTAAACTACAGAACCGTGAGAGGACAAAAAAATCACTAAACAAATAATTAAATATATCTGTGCGAAGTGCGAAACCGCACAAAAAGGCCTGTGGGTTTTTACTTGTTGCGTCAGTGCGCTGACCTTAGCAGGGTTAATTACTTGGCCTTAGAAAATTGCCCAACACCTCAGAATTGAAACAAGCTATTAAACAAACAAATAGAATAAATCATGTCATTATTTAATGTGAATTAAATATCTAAATTATTAAGTAGGTAGTATAGGGTTAAGTTAATATAATAAAAAAACATATTTTTTTGGGTAATTAGCTTTCTTACTCTTTCGTCTTTTTTATACTATGTAGGTGGCAGACAAGCACACGGCCCACCTGATGGGAAGCGGCCACCGTGGCCTATGAACGTGTGCAACACTAAGGGCATACCGTGAAGGAATACTGTCTAGTCCTACCTCCATAAAATCTCTCTTTACCTCCATCAATGTAAGAGTAACATAAACTTTTTCTTGCCTTTACACAAAACATTTTAACACCCTTTAAACCTAAGTAATAGTATTTAATCAGCAGCCCAATTTAAAAACCTAGTATCTGATATATTGAAAAAAAAAACAATTTTTTTTTGCATTTTTCAAGCTTATAGACCTCCACGTACCATGCTACCAAAACTATGACTATATGATATCACTAGCCATCACTTCCAAAAATGTACCATTAATATTTTTAAACCGGCACGCTGTCAAACGTTTCTCGACTTTCTTGTAAAAAATAATTTTATGCAGATACTGTGTTTTGATATTACACAGCCGTAATATCACTTCAAGTAATTTATAACTCGACAATACACATAGTTTCATCCAATTCGGTACAGTTATAACTAGTTCACGAATCCATGTCGCGTTAGTAATATAGCCTCAATATGCAATTGCCTAACGTAATGTATCGTCGGAAGGGCATCGAAATTCCTGCAAGCCTGTCTATTTTCGGTTCAGTAGTTTTCGAGAGTGGAGCACACCAACACGCACATACATGATATTTAGTGCACAATAATACTTAGGTGTGTGAAATTTGAAAAAATATGATAGTTTATAAAAGTCAGGACATATTATGTGCAACACCAGGGGCGTCACACTCGCGCTGCCGACAGACGGAGTTGGGAGGGATTGGGGGGAATGGATGTGGGTGGGTTGGAGGGTGGCTGAGAGCATTTATGAGTATCTATCTATACTATTCTAAAATAGTAAGTAGGGTCTGTACATTGGAGATAATAAAGAAAAAACTTGGGTAATGAGCGACTCTGAACAATGAAGACATTTTTTTGTAATTGTTGTCGGTTTATCAGTTTGTGCACGATGGACGCAAAAACTGCTGAACGGGTTTTGATGCAATTTTTTTAAAGGTCTTGGCCAGACTGCAAATAATCTTGCACATGTTTGCAATCGGTTCAGTAGAACCGGAGATATAGTGAATAAACGTGAACACCGACGTCCACCATTATAGTCTTGTTGCGCAGTACCCATTTTTAGCTTTTTTTGGACCCAGATTTATTTATATTAATCACCGGCTCAAAAGACGTCATAACTTGATTAGTCCTTTTATTGCTTTTTTTATCAATTTTTTTGCTCGTCAATCAATCAGCCTATCGAAGTCCATTACTTAACATAGGCCTCTTCCAATATGCGCCAAACCACTTAATTCTGCGCCTTCCGCATCCAGTCCATCCCAGATACCTTTTTCAGGTCGTCGGTCCATCTGGCTGGGGGACGTCCCACCTTCCATTTGACGATTCGCGGTCTCCACTGAGGACTCGTTTGCTCCAACAGCCATCGGTCCTTCTATAGATGTGACCAGCCCACTGCCATTTCAACTCCCAGAATAAGGTCTATCCACACGCATCAGAGCCATGGCCGGGACATGACCAGGCCGTGGCCGTGCTTAGGCAAGGCAAGGAAGCTCCGCCGCTGGTCCGGACTCAGACGTGTGTAAACGGGTTCAATATTTTTTTGAGTCCCTGACGGGGCACAGTCCGTCTACGTCCCTGATGTGCGTAGATAAACCTTTAGCCTTCTGCGAGCTATGTCGGTAAATTTGGTCCTTTTTGCACATAAATATTAGATTTTCAGGTTTAGAATCATAAAATTAACGGGGGTAAAACCGCAATGGATAAAGGAGGCATGCTATGAAGAAATCACACCTAGCGCATTCTTTTATCAACATATCTGCGTTACAAAAGTTCTAATCAGAGCAAGAAGTGTTATAATTTTATTTTTCTTACAAAGCCGGTTATGTAAGGCGCTCGCTTGTACATTACGTAAGTAAGGCAGAGATGGATAGTACACAAACTGTGTCGATAATATTGCCGACTCACGTATCATATACGCTAATATATTAAATTAAGTCATAGATTGAAAGCCGATATATAATTTTTAACTTTTTTTGCTGGTTACTAAGTCTATCATACTATAGTTGACTAAAACTATCACACGTACTAGTTGCATCTATCTAGGTATAGTATTATTCTTAAAAGTGTGTCAGCTTAAATTTACGATTCTGGATACAAAAATGTTCTTTGGAATGCTTTCCGTTTGTCAGTTTATTCGCATTGGTAGCAACTAGACCATTGACATTATAGTCCTTTTATTTATTTTCTTTTTTTAAGAATATTAGTACCTAACCAAAATTAGTAGTATTCCTCTTCACCACTCTAGCCAAAGTTAAAGTCAAAAATCATTTATTCTGTAAAGACCATTAAACGCGGCACTTACAAAACGTCAAAATTTAAAATACCTATTTAAGACTAGATACAAGCAAATCGACCACGTTCGAAACGCGGCCCAGACCTGAAAAGACTCTGGCAAGAAACTCAGCGGGCAATTTTTTTTATTGGTATATTTACAATCATTTCCTTAATCCAAGTAGCTAAACTCGCCACATAACTAAAGAAATTGTGTTAGGAGTGACTTCACGTTAGTAGTGTAATGGCTCTGATTCGAACCCTAAACTTCTCGATCAGAAGACCAACTTCTTAACTACTAGGCTAGTTCCACTACATGTATGCACAGTAATAAAGATTATCCTAAAGAATAGGGTAGTTTCGCCTGTTTTCGACCGACGCCAGTTCCCGACTTTTTTACCGACCTGTTTGCCTAATCGGCGTAGAACAGCAATACCGATACGATTAGAAGCAAAACAAAAATACTGTGGCAATCTCAAATAGTTCGGTTGTAGACACAAATAGATAAAGGGCATATGTGCAAACAGAGTAGGGAGTAAAAAAATACTGAAATATGTGGTTCGCTAAGAACATGACAGAAAGCGTGCTTCACTACGAAAAGAAAAGTGAGGAGGTTCTGCAGTTGACCCTAGATTTTTAAATTGTTGTTTTATGTTTTGGACTTGTTTGTTATTTGTACAGATAGATAATGAAGTATAGTATCTATTAAATATAGGAGTTATTGTAAATTTATTTGAAAAGTGTGTATAATTGGATGGTCGGTAACTGTTACCTCATTTTTGTAGAATACCTAATTCTCGACCCACACCGTCGAGAATTGGCGTCACCGAGTCCAAACACTTGCATGTTTTTATACATATTGTTAAAGAAATTACTGAACTTAGATTGTGAGTTTGAATCTTATTTACATGAGAATCATGTCAGCCAGTTCGCGACCAGACTTTTTCAAGCACGTTAACAATATCACGTGTTGTAAAACCTTCTAGGTCGAGAACAGGATAGTGCAATTAAATAGGCCTATACCATATTCCGACTACTATTTTCAGTGGGTACATATAGGTATGGACATTAACGGTGAGTACATCTCGCATCATCAGTACGCCGACGACATCATCATAGTTACAGAATTGCTGGAGCAGCTGAGCAAATTGCTGCACAGCCTAAATGGATCCTCTCGGCGCGTCAGTATTGGTGTATACATACGCCGGAACTGGTTACACCAAGACCAATTGCCATTGAGGGAGAGTTGTTCAAGAATAATGTCTACCTTGTGCAGGTTATCCAGCTCGGTGGAAACAACTTCGAGTTAAAAGTCAGCTTAAGGATTGAGTTGGGTAACCTAATCGAATCCTTTTTGTGACTTTTATTTCACAAAGCATTTGGCAAATTACTTCGGCTTACCACATGGCCTCTTCAACCATTGAATTCTATCTGTTAAAATATACGGTGCCGAAGCGTGGACAAGAGTAAGGTTCATCCACAACCTAGTCGTGCAGCGGGCTATGGAGCAAGCTATGATCCTTTGAAGGATAATAATCCTGATTCTTTGAAGGATTCGTTATGCCAATGGACTAAAATTGCCGAAATAACTCGCAGAATAAGTAAGCTGAAGTGGCAATGGGCTGGCTACATCTGCTGAAGAACTAATAATGATCGTAGAGCAAACGAGTTCTATAGTGGAGACCGCTGATTGGCAAACGGAAGATGGAACAGTACCTAGGATGGACATAAATGACCTGAAAAAGGTGGCTAGGATAGACTGGAGGAAGGTGAAAGATCGAGTGCTATGGCGCACATTGGGAGAGGCCTACTGCCAGCAGTGGACTGCAATAGGCTAATGAGTGCCATTAAGTAATAAACTTTAATTTTAGTTAGTAAAGGTTGATAAAGCAGAGGAAGAACACTGATTTGTAAATATTATAGTCGTGTTATCAACTTTATAATGATTATTTAACATCAGTTTATTGTAATAACATAATGTATATTAAATTCTGTCAAAATACGGGTTTCATTAGATTACAAATTAATAAATACTAATGTTTTACTTCACATATTTGCCATCTCACCTAATAGTCGAGAACTGGCGAATATAACGTCGAGAACTGGAAATTTCGGTCGAGAACTGGCGAAATCGGCTTTTTTGGGTTTATTATTTTCTGTAAAATTATTGCATGATCTTAATGGAAGATAAAGGATATTAAATGAAAATAGACTATATTTACTATGTATCAAAAATATTCTCTATCAATAATTCATATTAATTCAATTTTATTTTTCGTTCCGAAGTTGACAACTCCACTAAACGGTCGAGAACCGGCGAAATGACCCTATTTTAAAATCGCTTGCCTATGATGACATAGATTTAATGGTATAAACACTTTTTGTTTTAAACGAACAAAAAATTATTTTGATCAACAACACGTTTGTTGATCATTGTGTGATTGGTAATCGGAATGTGCAATAAAGACACGCTTGCCGTCACGAGACGTGGTGATAAGGGGGGAGCGGGGGGGGGGTTATACACCTACTAGGGTTTTTGGGGTCCAAGTCAACATTACTCCATTCTTTGTTGACAGATGAGCCGCTGGCGCTGGGTTTCCTCTCAAGGTCGGTTAGCAGTCGCTCGCGTGAAAAGCAAAACAAATCAAATTTAAGAGAATCCTTTCTCTTTCAGATGTAGAAGAGGATATTTTATTAATTTCTCTATAGTAAGTACATAAATATAATAGAAAGCCGCTTCAGTCAAATGGACTGGCGAAATAATGATGAAATAGGTTAGATGGCAGACGCTCCTAGAAAAGCCAAGCACATGAAAAGGAAGAGTAGGTTCCTTTGTTGAGCATAGTTGAGCGAACAGTTCATTTCCAAGCTTTTGAATAATCTTGAATTTTGTAGTAGCCTTTTTGGTAAAGCTTACTTTTAATTATTGATTGATTAAATTGTTTAGCAGGTACACACGTGAGTACATAATAATAATAAATCAAAACAAAGTAACACATTATCTGATAGAATGCTATTCGTTGCGTGTAACCAAGAACGCAAGACAAAAGTGTATAATTTTATTACACGCGAGTGTAATGCAAGGCCGCAGATAACGACGACATCTTAGCGGAGAAATTAAATTTCAGTCTTGTACTTATACAAAAAGAACACATTTTCGTTTAACACCAGTACGCAATTGGAGAGAAATCATATCCTTTTAGCTTGGATACGTAATTAGTTAAGTAATTGTATATTTAAGTACATAACTTTTGGATTTCGTATCTAGTCCACGAGTAATAAGCGTCATTGACGGTGGTGGAATGTTTTGTGTAATGGTTCGTACACTAAAACGAAATAAGTACATAATTATTTTCGAACTATCTATTAATGTTAAAGTATTTTTTTATGTAAGACACGTCAACATGACTATACCTCGCCTGATGGTAAGTCAAAGTCTCAGGACCGGGTGTCATCACTCCACACGGATAGTGCCACAATGGCGGCCCTCAGCTTGACGGCCTCATCAAATGCTTTTTCACGCCCTGCTTAAAGGACTCGGAACTATTTTAAATAAGTTCATAAGGCTTGAGGCAGCTTTCAGTAGCTATATTTGTAATCATTTTCCTTCTTCCTTATACATAATAGACATAATATTATGTCTGTTTTATACACAATAGACATATTATCTCTATTTGAAGTATAATGTCTTATGTATAAGATAAATTGACTTCAGATTACATTGAATTTGCTCTTAACAGGTTCTATATTTTAAAGTAAATTAATACTTGTATATTTTATTCCTGAGGTTGATTAACTGTCGGACTCTTACTGACTAAAACTGCACGCCGTCTAGGGGTCTTCTAGGACCAGGGAGTAAGGTGGCCCATAGTGCATTTCCCTCGCACTCCCGCGGCCAGCGGGGGAGGAATCTATGAGGACTTTCGCACGAAATAAAGATTGATAAACTGTTTTTTGTTTACTTAATTTTCTCGTTTTATTTTTTACTGATATTAAAACATACTGGGCAAACAAAATTTAGTACTTATTTCGTCGACACAAGAAAAGAATGATAAGATACGGTTTGTCCATTGCTATAGTTTTTAGACTAAAATATGTAAACCACAATAACTACTTAAATAAAATATTAACTAAAACCCACATCATGTGACCGCATTAAAAATTAGCACATCAAAGTATTTTCTCATCTTTTTTTAATACTATTCGCACTTAAACCGCGAAATGCAGCTAGTATAATTTAAATAAATTAAGAATAAAAAATCTCTAATCACTTTAAAATTCAAATTATAATCTGCCCATCTTATACATATTGGATTTTCCTTATATTCCGGAAATATAACTTCGAATTAAATTTTTGTTTGTACAAAAACTAATTACGCAACTGTTCGCAACACGTTCGCGAAGATCACAAATATTGCTGACTCATTACCATTACCCGGAGTCTTTGGTGTTACGCACTTCGATGGAATATTACATTCACATTCAGCGAAAATACTTGTTGTACAAGTTATACACATTGCATTTGCAGTTATATACATTTGCAATAACGTCTAGTTATACATCCGCGGCTCCAACCACGTGGAAAATCTTTCCTTAAAGGAGATATTTCACAAATGTATGGACCTTGGGCCCGATGATTGTACACCACTTAGAAAAATAGCTAGGCAATTGTAGTTTTCATTTTTCACTATTCAATTCTTATAATATTGCCTCGTATTATGGGCGGAATCTAACTAAATAAACACTTTCTTGTAACACAACAAACATGGTGGTCTAAAATTACAAAAATGTACTCATATTTTATTAATTTATGCCCTTGAATTTCGGACGCGAATAAATATAGTTGTATTTTTGCCAATAACCGGTATTTTTTTTTCTGTATTGTGAACAATTAGGGGGCCCAAAATGAAACATTCCTTTACCTTTTTTAAATTCACTATTATTGCCCAGAATTCGTTCCTTATTAGTGGCGCTATCGCATTCGATAGCACCGCTAATACGGAACCATAAGGAATACACATCCTGTATTGCTATACCATTGTACAGGTTTTTTTTTCGTGGTTAAAAGTATTTTTTAAATCCATTGATACAGTTTTAGTTTTCATCAAAATTGGGCCTGAGACTCCTTTGAGAATTTTTCTCTTTTCAAAAATGCCCCATGTATACGGAAAAGATTGAAAGAAGAACGGAATGCAAGAAGAACTTCACTACAAATTCCTACGAAATGTTGATATTGAGTGAGAAGATGGCTTCCTCAGTTAAATCAAATAATCCATGCGGTCAAATGTATTAATAATGCCCGCGGCGCCGCCTGCCCGCGTGGACGTGGATTTTCACGTTTTTTTACTATATCGCCGGTTGTAATCAGCCGATTGTGATCAAATATGCGTAAGATTTTAAGTCTAACCAAGACCTTTCTAATAAAAAAAACCGCATCAAAATCCGTTCAGTACTTTTTACGTCCATCGCGACAAGTACTGAACGGGTTAGACTAAAAATTTACCGTATGTTTGGCTGTAATTGGTTAAGTAGAACCGAAGATATGACCAAAAACGACCTAAAAACGAAGCGCGGGCGAAGCCACGGGTATCAGCTTATATAAAAAGCAGCCTATATGTTGCCCAGAACTATGAACTATAATCGTACCAAGTTTGATCAAAATCCCTCCAGTAGTTTTTGATTTTGGCGTGAACAAAAATTTCGTGCGGACAAACAGAGGCACAGACAAACAGATAAACAGACAAACAGACAAAAATTCTAAAAATCATTGTTTTGGCATCTATTACATTCATAAAGTCCCCTTATAATTTTTTTCTCATATATCTTCCATGTACAGACACCGATCAGTTACAGATTTATTATATGTATAGATATAGATTATTATATGTATAGATTTTACTACTCTTTAGTCTGATTTTTATCAATATCGATCTCCTTTCTATTTGATCTTACACAACACTCAGGAAGTAAGTACGTGTCTTCAGATCAAAGTCCGTTCGACAAATTGATCAATTCATTGCGATTTACTGCGAAACGTGTAATCACAAAAAGGTAGTTAAAGGCAAATACATTTAGTATTATTATGACTGTAAAGAAAAAAAAAATATCAATAAGTTGTATACTCAAGGTTAAATGTACACGAATGAGATGGGAAGGCAGATGTGTAGGTATTAACAGCCATTTGTCTGTTTTGCCGAATACTTAAAATTTGTTGCTTTTTCTATACCACTTAGGTGGCAGACAAGCACACGGCCCACCTGATCGGTTGCTGACAAAAAAAATCTTAACGGAAAACCTAATAATATGGTAACGTTCACTATGTTACCTTATTATTTGCTGACTAAGACTTTTAGCATCGAAGTTGTTATCGAGAGGTCACAGGTTCAATACCCGATTATTACATTACCGACGAGTATTCTTAAGTCCCACATGGATTCGAAACGTGGACATCATAGTCAAAGTCCGCCGCAAAACCACAGCGGACAGCTAAAAATAGCAATCTGCAAATGGAAAAAATCAACAAAACTTTGAACAAACAGGATATATACCTACCTATATAATTATAACTACAAACAAAAAATTAAAAATAATTGACCATCGTAATATTGTTGCAGTGTGGCAATTATGTATCTTTTAAGACGGCTTTAGTAATAAACATCGTAATTTCTACCTTTGAGAAGATTATAAAACTGGCAACACAGCGGTAATTCCCCACAATACAATATCATCAATATAGTATAGAACAAAAAATCATGTCTATTTTCGGCAGTGCACTCTTAAACTATCAATATCTTGTACAGTTAGCAACAAGAGTTATTGAGCAATTATATGGGAATAAAAAATATACGTGTAATATATTTCGACCTGCCTCTTCCGAGTGCCATTCACACTATGAAAGTTAAGTAATATTGAAATAATACTACTTTAAGAGTTTGTGGTATAGGTGATTGTACAGTATGTTCAAGATTATTGACCTATGCTAGTAGTATTCTAGAACATCTAATACTAAGGGGAATGACCACAGTGTTAGAAGGTCACTCACGGTGAGTTATGGGGCCTTTGACATCCGATTAGTTAGCTAATAGAGCCCAGTTAGCTTGAGCTTGAGAAAATTGTAATTTATTCGACAAGATTCTAAGAAAGACGGCTCAATAGAATCATTCGCTCAAATCAGCATGGCATGACCACTTTTATTTTCGCATTTCATTTGAAACCATGATCTAATCCAATTAAGCACATTATTACAATTTATTCCAAGAATTTCATTGGCTGAGAACGCAAATTGAATTGATGAAATGCAACCTGAGTAATCCATCCTGAGTAACCTAAAGAAGTAATCTGCTGACGGTGAAGGAAAAACATCGTGAGAAAAGCCACATGCCCTAGAACCACATGCCCTAGGAGAAATTCTAAGGATATGTCCGATCCACCAACCCGCATTAGGCCGGCGTGTGTGGATTAAGGTCTAAACCCTCTCAGCTTTCTCGTTAGAGAAGAGGAGACTCCCAGAAGTGGGACATAAATGGGTTGCTATCAATAAAAAAATCTGAGTAAAACGTTATAACTTAGTTTAATTGAACGATTTGAAAGTCTTATTTGCACCTAAATCCAAACTATGGATTAAACAAATCTTGGCAGATCATTTTATTCAACTTCTAATTGCCTTGGGCCCAGAATCTCCTTGTGACCATAGCTGCCAAAGCAAACGAAAAGATGGGAATAATGTAGATAACAATATAACATCAAATATATCGCGATAGAAACGAAAAAAAAAGTTTTACAACATAAATCGTCGACAATATCAAGGGCTACTTTTTATTTTAGGAATCACTACCCACAGGAAAATTAATCCTATTGGTCGCAGAAACGACATCAGCACACCGGCGCCTGCGCCGCCAGTGGCAGCAGGCAAGTGATTAATATTCTAATCAAGTTTCTTTGAAACATTTATCGTCATTTTATCGTTATTTGTGGTTTATAAACAGGTTACCATTTAATTATAGGCAGCAGTTACATTCTCGAACTTACTGCAATTCCTAGGTAAATGACTTGGTAACGGTTGCTAGGACTAGGACTGACTAATGAATAAACAATATAAACATTGATAACTCCTTACCAACACCAAGCCTTGACCAAGCTCTGATATAGACTGTCAGGATTCCAAAGACGACTAGGGCTCCAAAGTGTAGACTTTCTTTCTTACTTTCCTGCCCCCTATCCCTACTGCAGACAGTTACAAGGCCACTGATAGCGCGGTTAAGATGACAGAATTTTATGCCCGAATAATTTCTCGGTGGGGAGGCGGAGGCTAGGAAGGGTTGGGAAAAAGGGGTACAGTGAGCTCTGGCTACCCTACTTACCGTCGGTGACACAACACGATGGTTATTATGGCCGCGGTCTTCTGTAGGGCGGAGGTACTACCCCAGTCGGACAGCTCATTTCGGACGGGCGATACCGTCGTGTCCTACCTCCTTACAAATTTTTATTCTATTCTATCCTTCTAGTACAAAGTTCATTCAAGTTCTGCCTGTTCGCGATGATGAAGCAATGTCACCTTCTTGGTAAAACTTACCGCAATCGTGAATAAATGCAAGCGTTCAACCTTTGGACAAGCCACGACATGACAATGACGAAGTTGTTTTCAAACAAGTTTTGATGAACCGTGAGTTTTTTTGATAGAGCAAGAAAAACTAAGCTATCAACTGTACTTTTTAGACGTGTTACTGAGCTAAGCGGTACTCTAAAGGCACTTTTTAGTGACTATCATGTCGTTATTTCGAAGAAATACTTTTTGTTAAAGAATAAGACGGGCCAAGAGGCTCATCAACGGTCAACAAAAGGTGAAGTCAATATGACTTCACCTCGCCTGATGGTAAGCTAAAGGTAAAGTCTCTGGAATGGGAGTCACCATTGCTAACACCGACAGTGCCACAATGGTGGCCCTCAGCGTGACGGCATCATCAAATGCTTTTACACACCCCGCTTAAAGGACCCGGGACTGTAGGAGGAAGGAAACACGTGAGCTGGTAAAGAATTCCAAGTTTTGATGGTGCGGCAAAGAAAAGAAGCAACAAACCGCTTGGTTTTGATAGAATTGTTTGCACCATATGAGGGTGGTATCTCAGCCTTGTTGTTATGTAGGTAGTCGTCTAGAAAAAAGCTTTAGAGCCTTGATCATTGACGTAAAATTGCAGGTCTATCGGTGTTTTATCGGACACATTTCGGAGTGTGCTCTGAAATTGCACAACCTGGTGCTCCAAGTCTTTTCCACCTACGAACGATCAGATGAACAACGACACACTACCACTACTTACTAGTTTTGTGTTAAAACAAAACTATAATCTGAAACAGACTAACTGCTTGAGGTACTAATTCAGTATCCATCGATAATGTTTTATTCAACGAAGCATTGCTAAGAGTACTCAGAAGTTTTTATACACATTTTAATGTCATTGCCCTAATGAAACGCCCTAAGGTTATATTATACGTAAATGTTTATTCAAAATGATAAATACCGTGCCTTATAAAAGTGCATACCTACCTACCATACATAGAGACAAATGCAGCAGTGATTTTTGAAAATCACCTTCATAGAGTAAACTAAATGCAATTGATTTGCACCTACCAGGATAGTATATAATATAAACACACGTAATGTAAATATAATATTACCATAGTAATCCAATCTCGGTTGGATTGCGTTCAGGGGTCAGCAAGTACATAGGGGGGATTGTGGTCGCAGCACTCGTGGGACCGGTGGGTGTCACGCGGTGCTGCGACGACAATCCTCTTTTGATGAGGCCGTCAAGCTGAGTGCCACCAGTGTTAACATGGTACGTGTATGTAATGGTGACCCTCTTTCCTGAGAGTTAACCTTCAGCTTACCATCAGGCGAGGTGAATTCAATTTGACGTGTCCTATTATAAAAAAAAAAATTTTGTTTGGTTATTAATTTTAATGTAATACATTATTTAGGTATAATTTAATTTTCATTGTATTATTTAAGTTTAAAATGTAATATTTTTGCTTATAAAGAACAACACACAATAAATCTTATTCATTGGTATTTAAACGTTGTTATCTCAGACTAGAAGAATAATTACTTATTCTTGTAGTCTAAGTCAAAGTCAAAGTCAGTCGTTACGGGTAGTTGGAGCCCTAAAAAGTCCGGCAGCTGGTCGAACTGCAGAAGTTCAAAATCGCCAATGGGTTGTCCTATACAACCCATTGGCGATTCCGACCCAGATGGGAGTCGCTTCATGGAAAATGTCGAAGTACATCACTTCGTAGTTAGACTGGAAAGCCGAAAACAACTAAATTGGTAAAAGCCGTAAAAGGCTAGAAGGATGATGAGGTTAGGACTTCTATTCAGTCGTAAAACAACCAGGTCAGAGCCCTTACTTCATTACGTTTTTTTTTATACTACGTAGGTGGCAGACAAGCACACGGCCCACCTGATGGGAAGCGGTAACCGTGGCCTATACTAAGGGTGTCACACACGCGCTACTTATCCTGAAGGGAAGTGGGGAGGGCTTGGAAAGGGTGGGGGAGGTACTACGTCAGATACGTTAAGGAACAATCGTTTTAATCAACAAAGCGAGTAATTAAACCTGCTTTACATATCGAGGCGCTTGTAACAAAGCAATGTTCCACACAAAGACTAAACTAAATCCAACTCATTGTAATTATAGTTTCAGCTCATTATCATAACGCCATGTACCTAGTCACGGCATATCTTCATAAAATTTAGGTATTAGGTACCTAGAAAATCTTGAATCATCAAACCCTTGTCCCAATTATTTAGGCTCGGCATAACATATCATTCTCCTCCATACATTCCTGTCAGATGTCATCTCCTCAGTCACTCCCTTCATTGCCATATCCTCTTTTACAGATTCCATTCATCTTTTCTTAAATCAACCTCTGCACTTGAAGCCCTCCACATTCATACTTGGAACCTTTTTAACAGCATAACTTTCATCTCCTCATAACACGTCCATACCACGACAGTCGCTCGCATCTCAATTTTTCATTTAAGTTTTTTTTTTTTTTATTACAGATAATTAAAAATACAATACAACAAACAAATAGCATAAAAAAACCACAGAGGTTTGTCCTTACGCTATAAGAACGAAGGAAGGAAGTACGCTATTAAGGTTTATATTATATATTATAAAGTACTGGTACTGGTGCGACTTTCAAACTTCCTTTAATAATATAGTAATTCCTTATTCTGTCCATTCTCGTCACACCAGACATTCATCTTCAGCAGTCGTTCCCGCGAAAACCCAAGACAAGCTAAATCTATAGAAATAGAGGCGAGCGAATCCCGGGCTCAAAACTACAAACTTTGGATGCAACGGGGACCGATTGAGATGATTAGTATTGAGACAATAAGATTAATGACCACATATTAGGGATCTTTGATTGTGCGTGTTTGCGCCCATGTCAGGCACGTAAGCGTGCCGCCCGAAAGAAATTGTATAGTGCACGGCATCTAACTAGGCAAGATTTTGGAGTAGTGTGGGCCCCACTATTCCAAAACCTTGCCAAGTTAGATGCCGTACACTATACTTCTTTCTATGCGACGCATTTTGTCACAAACAAGTACAGTGTACGGCATCTAACTTGGCAAGGTTTTGGAGTATTGGGGCCCATACTACTCCAAAATCTTGCCAAGTTAGCTGATACCGTGCACTATATCATACATGTTCTTATTGTACTTTACATGCGGCGAGAGACTCGCATGCGTGCCCAGCCCGCACGGGGGCACAGACACGCATTGACAGTGAAAGAGCCCTTAGAACAACAGAACACGCAAGAGCGTCCACTATTTCGATTTGCATGCCGCGATTGAAGACTTAGGCGATGCTAGCGACCTCCAAGATGGCGAACAGTCAGTCAGTGTAAAGACATTATCTTACATACGATCAGCTGTTGCAATCGCAATTAAAACGATATTAGAGAGTGATGTTTAGTGGGTTTAGTAGTTAAAAGGTTAAAATATCAGGGTTACGATTGAGAGGTCGTGGGTTTAAATCCTGGCTGAAATTACCGACTAGGATTAACGAAAATACTAATAATGCCGCTTGAAATTGTCTATGAAGATTGTTACTCTGAAGAATACAGGAGCTACAAAGTTAATATCTCACGTTTTGTTTCTTGTTTTATGAGCGGTTTAGCAGCTAAGGTGTTCAATAAATTAAAATTTGTAAAGCTATTTTTGTCGTTGTACAACGTAGTTATGCCAACGTGCGAACCAACATTCATAAACTGGTGTACCTATTAGGTAGGTATTTCAAATTTTAAATGTTTTATAATTTCTGTTACCTATAATCTCTTCCTAAAATAAGGGACATAATATTTATAAATACAAAAATAGAACCGATTTACCTCCTACTTTTAAGTCGGCTAAGTATACCAAAACCATCTCCAGAACGTAGGTCAAAAGTAAGTTCTTTTTTGAAAACCAAAAACGGTTCAACCAAACGCAAAAAAATCGCGGACAAACATACATACAAATAGGTCAAACAGTTAACCTCGTTTTTTAGGTCGGTTAAAAATCAAATTAAGCGCACGTAATTTGAATACCTAGGACCTACAAAAAATATTCCATACCATCATCTCATTTCATAGTGATTTACAAGTTGCGTTCAAAGTATGCACGTTGTAGCCCAACGTCTGGTTATTGTTTTTGATTAAAATGTCGGCTTTTCCGAGAGCGACTGTCATCTAAACTAAACCTTGATTTAAGAAATCCTGCGTCCGTTGCTTAGCAGGTGCATCAACTATCAGGTCATTTTGGCTTTGGTAAGTTTCTCTATACCCCAAACTTATCATAAAGCTGCATAGAATCAATAAAATTTGGTGCGATTCAAAATTTATGCGCTTCATATTGGTGCGCTAAATGCCACGACCCATAAATCTGTTCCAATCAATAAACGATTATGAACATATTATGTTAAACCCATGTTGATGTATTTTAAATTGTGTGTAATAATTAATCTCTCGTGCGAATTACAACAAAACAGTAATTTCTGGGTCAAATCGAAACCTGCCGAACGGCTTCGAAGTTAGCCGACAATTTTCGCAACAAGTCTTTTGCGATCGGCTTTATCAAAGATATTTTCAAAAAGATATACAAATAGTACCGTTGTTAAGGAGATATATTTAAATGTAGACTGTAATACTATAAATTAATGTGAAAGAACACATTTCATTGTTCCTCTCAACACAAGTCCGTCATTTTTCAAATAAAACTTACGTTATAAGCATCTTGATGGCCTTTAGTCAGCTTCCTTGTGTCATGTACTCAATTCACAGCACAGTACACAGAAACAAACACAAAAACAACTGATATTATAATTTTAAAAAAATGTAAAAATACACTCACACACACACGTAACACGGAATTTGCGTAAAGGTTTACGAAACTTTCTAAATCGTGGCGCGAAATTTCGGCGCGAACGCGGACGTGTGCTGTGCGGCGCGGTCGATCGCTTACTGACGTTCCGTTTTCGCTCGAAGCCCGCGCACCGCGTTCTTTTTACAAACCGGCTCCACAGACAACAGTGTCTCGGTGGCCAGTTCGCCGTGTCAAGTAAGAAGGTATGACGCAAGTAGTTTCGGCAACACTGGGTTTTTTTCGTTGCCCCAATCGGCACACACACACTCGTAACGACTAACTTTATTCGGTTGGTTTGTTCATTAATTTTGTATATAAATTAGATTGGAAGCCTTCAACGTGTGTTTCTTAGAATATACGGCATACGTGCGCAGATTCCTCTTGATCGTGACAAATCGATTGGAGTAGATAATGGTCAAGGCATCTTATCGGCGTTTCGAAGGTAAGGCGTGTTATGCGTAGAGGACTAGTTAAGTGAAAGTATTATAAACAATACAAGTTCTAGTTTGTGAGGTGACGTCGAGATGTTGAAACGACGAAGATAAAATATTTTCAATTATTATGTGAAGTTATTAACATAAATTGTACAAGACATTAATATTTATTCACTGTAATTAGCTCTCTTTCCATTCGTTATAATATTAATGCCATGGGTATTTGGTGCCGCTCCAATATCTTTGGGATCCAAGTCAACCTTGCCTGTTAGCCGGTACAGCAGTATTCTCCCGAGATTGGTTGGTCAGATGGCAGTTGCTCCCATAAAATTCGTTTAATCCAAACGAAAATATTCAAATTCAAATTCAAATTCAAATTCTTTATTTTTCAAAATAGTGTAACGTAATTACATCTTTTTGACGTCAAAAACTACTTAATACTAAGTTTACCACCGCTTCCTAGGCGCTAGTGGAGAAGAAACGGCGCAACAAACTCCACTGCTGCATTTTAAGACGTCAGGTTATACATAGATATCTTAAGACTAAATATGGACGAATGTACATTTTGTCTCGTGTCAATATAAATAAAGGTATATAAAAAAAAAAAAAAAAAAAATATATAATAAATTTTAACCGAAGTTAAACAATAAAATAATTGAAAATGTCAAAAATATACTAATGTCAAAAAAATAGCAAAAAAAGGTCGCGTGCCTACCACAATATCAATATATTGTAGTAGGCAAATGCCACAACTACAGCATTATGTAGTTGTAGCACTTTAGCATTCTAGCATTCTAGGAGGGGCCTGCACCATGCTCAAGCCAGACATTTTTGTCTTCAAGGTAATCAGTAGTCCTATAGTATGCTTTTTTGCATAAGGTGGCCTTAACAAATGTTTTAAATTTATTGTCAGGCATACCAAGGACCGATTCAGGCAATTTATTGTAGAAACGTATACCTTCCCCCCTAAAAGAACCACTAACTTTGCTAAGCCGATAACAAGGAAGGATTAGTTTATTTTTATTGCGCAGATTTCTGACTGTAATGTCACTTACTTTTGTGTAATTGGATATATTTTTCCTGACATACAGTATGTTCTCGAATATATATTGGGAAGCTACAGTTAAAATATTTACCGTTTTAAATCGTTCCCTAAGAGATTCTTTCTTGTCTAAACAATAAATGGCACGAACTGCCCTCTTTTGTAATATAAATATGGTTTCGAAATCTGCTGCATTCCCCCAAAGTAGTATTCCATAAGACATCAGACTATGAAAGTAACTAAAATATACCAGCCTAGCAGTAGGTTCATCTGTCAACCGCCTAATCCGTCTGACAGCATAAGCAGCAGAACTGAGTTTATTGGCCAAAGTAATTATATGGTCACCCCATTGCAATTTCGAATCCAATGTAATGCCTAGAAAAGTAGTGCTATTTACAAATTCTAACTTTTGCCCCTCCAGCACCACATTAACGTGTGCTTGCCTCACATTAGGCAATGTAAACTTAATACATTTGGTCTTTTCTGCATTCAACAATAGGTTGTTTGCATAAAACCAGTTTGAGATGGCGTTCAAAATACTATTAATATTATTCGCATCTGCACTACGCCGATCTACCTTGAAAATAAGTGATGTATCGTCCGCAAACAATACTATGCCAGCCTGAGATTCAATCATATAGGGCAGATCATTTACATACACCAAAAAGAGAAAGGGTCCTAGGATTGATCCCTGTGGTACGCCTATTTTAACGTTTGATCCGTTTGACTTGACGTTATTCACAACAACAGTCTGAAGCCTATCTGTTAAGTATGACTTTAATAGTTCTATTGATTTGTTATCAAAACCATATCGACGTAGCTTGAGCAAGAGTGTTTGATGGTCAACACAATCAAATGCTTTGGAAAGATCACAGAATACCCCAATAGCATCCTGCGATCCCTCCCAGGCGTCGTGAATTTGGCTAACTAAGGCCACTCCCGCATCAGTGGTGGATTTCCCGCCAGTAAAGCCATATTGTTGGCTATGGAAAAGATTGTTGGTCTTGAAGTACAGTTGCATCTGATTGAGCATCACTCTCTCAAACACCTTACTCAGAGCTGGCAAAATAGAGATGGGGCGGTAATTGCCAAGTTCCGACTTAGATCCTTTCTTGAATAAGGGTATTAATTTACTGTGTTTCATTAAATTAGGAAATGTGCCTTCATCTATACATTCATTAAATATGAGTGCTAGATCAGGTGCAATGATATTAATTATATGACTAATTAAACTAACTGACATGCCCCAGTAATCCTCAGACATTTTTATTTTTAGATTTTTAAATGCCCTTAAATAAGGAGGAAAGTACCCCAGCCTCCAAGGTGAAAATGTCGGATGCAACCAGGAGCAACGCTAAGATTTCATTGGCATGCAGTTCATATTATAACAAACAAGAAAAAAAATCGAACTGACTTAGCACCTTTTTTAAGTTTAGGTACCTATATTAAAACGTTCTCCAGAATGTAAAATACTTTTCTAAAAATCGCATCAAAATCGGTTCAACCAAGCGTTAGATTATCACAACAAACATACACATACAGGTCGAACAGTGAACCTCGGTTAAAAAGATTTTGAGTCAGAGAGACAACTATTACACTTTTCGTTCTTAATTTTTTTTTGTGATATAGGCTCAGTCGTTTTCACATGATTACAGACAAGCAAACATACAAATCTTTGCATATATATAAGTAGGATAATGACGCGGAAACTTACAGTTTTTCCGCTGTCCATCCAAAGGTTATTCGTAGATTGTTAATCGCGATAGCACCAACTAAACGCGTAGACTACGGTCAATTCAACACTATTTTATTATTTAAATTATCTATAAAACATATTTCAAAAAAATACCAACTTTTCCATCCAAAGGTTGCCTGGCAGAAATTGCGTTAAACGATAAGGCCGCCCTTTGTACCTACTTCTTTTTCTTCTTAATTCTGTACCTGCATATTTGTAATTGACGTACAATAAAGTATATAATAAATAAATAAATAAAATAGTAAGTATAATATATTCGAAGGTCGATCATCACCAGCTCCTCGACTATTAGGTCTCGTTACGTCAGACATACGTACAGCTGTCAAATGACAGTTTCAAAGGAATTATTAGTCATAAACAATTACTTTATTACTATCGTTAGCTCATAAAACGATATGCACAGGTTAACAATAGATTGAGTGTAGGGCGTGACCCTACAATTATACAACAACTTTAGTACGGAAAATTATCTTCTATCGTAAGAAGTTAGGCGTCCTTTTTTTTTTGAATGTCGGTCACGTCAACATGACTTCACCTCGCCTGATGGTAAGCTGAAGGCAAAGTCTCTCAAAGTCACCATTGCAAACACCGATAGTGCCACAATGGTGGCTCTCAGCTTGACGGCCGCATCAAATGCTTTTTCACGCCCCGCTTAAAGGACCCGGGACTGTATGTACGTTCTAGTACATGGGCCACCTTACACCCAGGTGCCTAAACCGCATGCGGTTTTAGTTGGTAAGGGTGACTTTCCACTCTCTACTCTCCACTCCACTCTCCACTCCACTTCACTCTCCACTCTTCTGCACTCCACTCTCCACTAAAAAAAAAAGGATAAAAGGTATCCTATATCCGTCTCCTACTTATAAGCTACCTCCTTACCAATTTTCAGCCAAATAGGTTCAGCCCTTCTTGAGTTATAAATAGTGTAGCCGCCACTGTAGCACTACCGGTGTATGTGGTGGTGACCCCAGACCTGAAACTTTGCCTTTAGCTTACCATCAGGCGAGGTAAAGTCATTTTGACGTGTCCTACATGAAAAAAAAAGTGTAAGTAATGCATTTTTATTAATTATTTTTATAAATGCATTTTAGAGAATAGACTGGTCACAAATAGGTACCTATAGCTCTTATCAGTTGACCGCATGCTTTATCATATCCTGACATATTTCCAAGAGCTCCAAAATGCTACCAATGGAATAGCCACCTTCACAAAATCGCTACCACAGTTTTCCTTAATCACCACATTTTTCCTTAAGAAATTATTATTTTTTTGGACAACTTGACGTAGCCGTAGAGGCCCGTAGAGCATTCGTAATTAGGGAATGCAATCTCGTTCTCGCGAGATCTCGGCTTTTTTTAGCGAGATTAATCTCGGACAAAAAAAGGGCGAAATCACAAAATTTGCGGGATCTCGCAGCACCTATTATTATTCTTAAACTCGCGAGATCTCGCTTGACTCGCGAGATCTCCCCAATCTCGTGAGATTTGCATTCCCTATTCGTTATAGTTTTTTTTTTAATTCATTTAATATTTTAAAAAATATTAGAGTGAGTTGATTTGTTGCTTTTGAGCGTAGTTTTATTTCAAAACATGTTCAGTTACTTTCTTAATCAAGAATAGTGACCAAACAGCAACTACGTCATCGCTGACGCACTCAATAGTTAGGTGTTGTGGGTTACGCTTTGAGTCAATGCACTCACTTATGTAAAAAAAATATATATATCAAAATGACTTCACCTCGCCTGATGATAAGCTAAAGGTCTCAGGACCGGGGTCACCACTACACACACCGTAGTGCTACAGTGGCGGCCCTTTTCTCTTGAATCTTAAAGCTTTTTCTAATGGTCTAAGATCCTGCTATAGAACGACCTTCACCGAACTGTTTAATGGATATAAAGTATATTATATTTAATTAAATATGTTAATAAATATAGTGCAAATAACTGAAAATTTATAGACATCCCATTTGCACTATATTGACACATTTATCTTCTTTATTTAAAAAAGAAAGTCGTGTTAGTTACACTACTAATAACTCCAGAACGGCTGAACTGATATGGCTGAAAATTGGTGGGAAGGCAGCTTAAAACTAGGAGACGGACATAGAATACATTTTTTCCTGCCACGGGACGAAGTATGCCACTTTTCCTCCATAAAACAGCTCGGTTATGGTCGTTCTATGGTGGCATCTTAGAATATAAGCTATTTTAGCTGAAGTATACAAAAAATATTGACAAATTATATACTAAAACCTTCCTTAAGAACGACTCTATCCATTGGTGAAAATAGCATGAAAATCGTTGCCGTAGTTTATGAATTTATCGCGTACAGAGAGGCGGCGGTAAACTTTGTTTTGTAATAATATGTAGTCATCATCATCATCATTCTCTGAACCTTTGAACCCCAACTCAGTTGGGGTCGGCTTTCCAGTCTAACTGTGATGCGGCTGAACTTCGATATTTTCCGTGGAGCGACTGCCATCTGACCTCCACAACCAATGGCGATATGTAATAATATGTACTTAGTCGTGGAATAATATATGTTATGTAGTGATATTCGTGCAAAAAAAACCACATCCACGAACTTCAAATTTTGGGTATATCCAACTAGTCATACTTACGTATTTTCTTCGAACCAACCTTCACACTCCAAAGTCATTAATTGGTAATATAGTTTTGTAATGCCAACGAAGATTGAACCGGTGTCTACATTACTATACATCTATATATATATAAAATAAAATTCGAGTGTCTGTTTGAAATATTAAAAAATAAGCGCTTTTACAAGCTTTTCACAAGCTGTCCCGTTGTCTGTAATCAAATCTTGCAAGCCATCGATTTCGACCACTTATGGTTATCCGATTGAGCTGAAATTTGGTATACCTACGTAAGTGCCATGACAATGAAATATAATAAATAATAAAAGCTTGCTTCTAAAAAGGTTTTTTTTTTAAACAGCAGCTTGTTACTAAGTGCATTTGGATGTATACAAAAACAATTTTTTTTCTGTCTGTCTGTTTGTTCCAGCTAATCTCTAAAACGGCTGGACCTATTTTGACGGGACTCTCACTGACAGACAGCTGATGTTAACTTTTTTTTTATATATATTGGGTTCCGCGAACAAAATTAAACCCTTAAAAATCTCAAACCATGCAGACGAAGCCACAAGTACAGCTAGTCGGGTATACTAAGTATGTGTTACTATGCATAATGTTAACTCGCCTTAGAGTGTAAAGTCCGTCGAAACAGGTTGTGGCAAGGACATGTAAACACTCTGGTTTTTGGACATATTTCGTTTATTAGTACCGTAGCTATGAAGCAATACTTACTAACGTAGGGTCTATCAGATATTTAAATTGTACTAGCTGTTGCCCGCGGCTTCGACTGCGTGGAATTCCAAAACTATGACAGGGATAAAAAGTTGCATGTGTTATTCGTGACTAGACTATACTATGGTAGGTCTCGGGTTCGATCCCAGGTTCACCATGGCACACACCAATGACTTTTCGATGCTTTTCAAAGTTATGTGTGTATTTATCGCAGGTTTATTAGTGCCTCGGAGAGCACGTTAAGCCATCGGTCCCGGTTGCCATACAAACATCTATGGCAGTCGTTACGGGTAGTTGGAGCCTACAAAAGTCCAACCAGTCTAACTTGGAACTTCGATATCGCCATTGGTCATAATGACCATTGGTTGTGGAGGTCAGATGGCAGTAGCTTCACGGAAAATATTGAAGTTCAGCCGCATCACAGTTAGACTGGAAAGCCGACCCTAACTGAGTAGGGAAAAAGGTTCAAAGAATTATGACTATATATATTATGCTCTATCCCTGTACCAAATTTCAGCCAGTTAACGGATCTAATCAGATCGTTGAAATCTACCAGACAACTTATTTAATTCCGACACCTCACAAATATCATTGTATTTGGGCCAATGTTTATCAAAATTTAAAAATTGTATGCTAAAACCTTCCTCGAGAACTTTACCCATTGGTGAACAGAACTGACATAATAAAATAATAATAATAATAAATATTCTACGACATTCACAGCGCTCCCTAGAACCAAAGTAAGCTTAGTTAAACTAGCTTGATTTATGGGATCTAGAATGCTGATACATACTTATAGGTATACTTTTTTTTTGGAAATACATACTTATTATACATAGAAACACCCAGCCAGACCAATGCAAATAGACATATTCATGCATACAAATATTTGCACTAAGTGGGAATCGAACCCGCGCCCCTGCGTAGCAGTTGCATGCACTACCGCTGCGCCACAGAGGCCATATTGACGTGACCAGAAAAAAAAAATCGGTAGTTTTAAGTCGATTCGAATTCGAAACCTCTCGATCGAAAGAAACAGAGACCAATTCCCATAACAAAATATATGTTTAAAAATCAATCTCAGTTTAATCTCGTCAAAAATTCGTCTCTATTCACACGCCTTTCAAACTATAATCGATCTATGACGTCAAGACACGTACAAGTCGTGGTTTGGACCCTCGCAGTTCCGCTAACAGTAAATAATTATGCTATCTTTGATGTAGCACCGCCTCCAAATCTTATAGTTCGACCGTCAAACTGGATTTTGCTCGCCAATTCTAGCATTAGCTTATGATCTTCCAATGGTGATGTGTTTTTGACTTATTCTTGTCTAGAAATGGTCAGAAGGTAGGGTTACCGGTAGTCTAACAAAACGAAAGGTTTTCTGATCGGAAAAAATGATCAGGGCGGGACTTTCCGATCGGATCATTTTTTCCGATCAGAAAATCATTGGCAATAGTTAGCATGCAATTGCTTAAAAATCTCATTCAAAAAACGAAAGGTTATTTCTTATTTTAATTTATTGCTTTGTCTTGTAGCAGCATTTTTTTTATAAATCAGTCACGTCTTTTTGACTTCACCTCGCCTGATGGTAAGCTAAAGGTAAAGTCTCAGGAAGGAGGGGTAACATTACATATTACATACACCGACAGTGACATAATGGCAGCCCTCAACTTGACGGCCTCATGAAAGAAGAGGTGATTGTCGTCGCAGCACTGCGGTTGCAATAAATAAATCATGATAATTTATTCTTAGGAGAACGGACCCTTTTTTTCGTACTGATTTTCTCACCTCGTCTGATGGTAAGCTAAAGTCTCAGGAATCAGTGATTATCAGTGATCTGATAATGCCACAGTCTGACCGCCAGATCAGAATCATTAAAACCCCGCTTATAGAAGGAAACACGTGAGCTGGTAAAGAATTCCACATCTTTATAGTGCGGCAAAGAAAAGAGGCGCCGACCTACTGAGTTCTACTAAATTTCTTGTACTAGGAATAGATTAACATCGATAGGATGGTACTGTAACGTCCGGGATTCGAACACTGTACTACCGCATGTTAACAACCTAAATTTAAACATGAACCAACTTGGTGACACTCAAAAATGCCACCTCTTGGCACATGTTCACCTCAAATGGCTCTATAAAGTCCATCGGACAGGGTCACTCGTGGAGGTCAGTCATCAAACTATTGAACTTTTCCGTCTAAAAACAGGTTTAATTAAAATTTTAAATGAGGGTTTGGTTTATAGGTGTAGTTATTGATAATGTTGAACCTCATTCAAGGGTTTATGAATGATGTTTATTTAATAATAAATAGTGTTTGTGTATTAACGGTTGCCATACAAACATCTATGGCAGTCGTTACGGGTAGTAGGAGCCCTAAAATGTCCAACAACAACGGTCTGCTTCGATATCGCCTAATGTCACCATTGGGTTGTGAAGGTCAGATGGCAGTCGCTTCACGGAAAATATCAAGTTCCAGCCAAATCCGCAGTTAAGACTGGTAAAGCGGACCCCAGGCTCCGAGGTGAAAGCTTTGGATGCGACTAGAATTAACGCTAGGTTGAAGAATTGGATTACCTGGGAGTCTTCAAGTCTAGACTGAAAAGGTTACTTCTTGGCAAGCGTGCTCCACGTCGTCCGTATCATCATTTACCAACAGATGAGATTTTGGTTAAACGCGAGCCTATTTCCGTTTAAAAAAAAATACTTTGAGTCTAGATAGCACTGGGATGGTAAGAGCCATCAAGGAGTAATGCGGTACTTAGTCAAAAAAATATCCAACTAAATGTTGTAAGTTGTAATAATGTCTACTACTTCAAAACATTATGGTGGGTATTTTCCGCTTTCTGCGCCCCGTGCCCGCTCTCACTAAGCATAGTTAAGATTATTATATTATTCTGATAACAATAGCTTCGGAACATAAACAATTGATATAGCAGCTCTTGGTACGTACAGACGGGGTTACACGGTGTCAGTATTTGTCCCTGACTAATGATTTCTATACAGAATGTCCCACTCCCACGGCGATGCCATATGGAGAGGAAGTAGATAGACAATTTCATTGAAAGAAATGAATGGAGTTTGTATTGTTTTTAAAATCAAAATGGAGTCTAATTCAAACTCCATTTAAAGATTTTCGAAAATCGCTAATAATCTTTGAAGACATTCTAGTCCTTTGAAATGCTTTTTTTAAAAGCCATCGGCACGCGTTTGACCACTATCTCCCTGAAGGTAAGGTTATAGATAGTGATTAACTGATTTCTAAACGATACGCAATTAGTTCCATGCCCTTGCGTTCTGACCTTCTGACCTTGTATAGAATGGAAATACACGGGTAGGATCCCTCGTCTATCCGTCTATTACTGCAATTTCTAATTTAAAGAAATCACTAAGTTCGGCCACTTTGTATTTATGCCTGAAAATGACGCCAACTGAGTTGGGAAAAGACTCGGTGGATTTTTTTAAACCGGATTGACTGCACCCCACCTAATAAGGTAAGCTGAGGTGGAGTCGAAAAAGTACTTCATTCTTAAATCTTAAATCCTAGAGTGATGATTCTTAATTGGTGGTCTTGTATTTTAACTCATCGCTTTTAAAACATACAAATTCAATGTCAAAGATATAATATGATTAATATCATAGCGTGAAGTAAAAAATCGATATGTATACTTGTATACTACCTACCTTCTACCTGCACAGGTATCCGTTTTATATCCAACTAGTGTCCAGTAATAAATTATAGTTAGTTTTTATGTCTATAGATAACTAATTTGTGTACGTCAAGAGGCGCCAAACTTATATAATACCGGACAAAAATGTCTGTATAAAAAAAAAACAATTTTTTGGTCTGTAATTTTATATTGCGCCATCGAATACGTCAATAATTCGTGTTAGAAAAAATATGTAGACAAATGGTGGGTATCAAAGTGCAAGATGGAAGCCGACAAGAGGCGTGAAAAGTCACGGCTTGAATCAATCTATTAAATGATGTACAGTTATCAACAAAAGGCGCTGAACACTTTACAAAAGACCTGTGTATTGAAATACATAACTCTCTATAACAGGGTTTCTCAAAGTAGGGATACAAGATCCCGAACTTTTACACTTTTTAAAGGAGGTAGGACACGACGGTATCTCCCGTCCAAAATGAGCTGTCCGACTGGGGTAGTACCTCCGCCCTACAGAAAACCGCGGCCATAATAACCGTCGTGTTGTTTTCCCGCCGGTAAGTAGGGTAACCAGAGCTCACTGTATCTAGCCCTCCCCCTTCCCTTCAGATATATACAGATAAGTAATCTCTCGCCTCTAGCCTTGGGGTAAGCAGAGTCGACGTCTTTCCACTTGCTACGATCCATACTCCTTTTGTTTCTTCTATTTTCATGATTGCTTTCATACATGCACGTCTGCTGCCGGTACTATGAAAAGGTTTTCAGTCCCAACTGCTAGCAATTAGTATATTTAAATGAGATATAATTTTGAGTCTAGAATACGCATCTGCGCCTGGGCAACGATCGATTAATGTCTACTATATTTACTAGATAGACTTCTCTGATTTATTAGACCTCATCTGCTGATGTTTTGGAAGTAGCTGTGTATTGAACATATTTTAAATTATGTTAATATGAACGATTAACCCGAAAATATTCTTTTAGGAATTCTTGTCTGTTTGTCTGTTTGTGGGCGATAGACGCAAAAACTACTGAATAGATTTTGATGCAGTTTTTTTGTTGGATAGGTCTTGATCAGACCTAGAATCTGACGTAGGTTTGTTTGATCACAATCGGTTGAGTATAACCGGAGATATAGTTAAAAAAACTATTATAATAGTAATTTAAATGGTCATGTCTTTATAAAATCCTGTACCTACTGTCCGTAGAATATATTATTTTATCTGTGAGACAAAAGACAACACTTATTTTACAGTCAAATCCAAAATGATTTACGCAATTCTTACAAAAATAACTAAACGTAATACGTTACATATGTAATATACACATTAATAAGTTTAACATTCACTAACTGGAATGCATAATAGGATTTGAAAATTACAAGACATACACACACAAACAATATACACATATCTAGAGCATCTATTTTTGCAATTCCAACGCAATTTTTTTGCAAATAAACGTACTTTGATAATTTTTTTCAGTAGACATAATATACATAGAAACATCTAAAGTCTAGACCAATACAAATAGACATATTATTTATGTATACAAATATTTACACGAACGGAATCGGGAATCGAACCTGCGACTACCAAGAAACTACGCCACGATCGACGAGATCTGACAATTTTAATGAAGAAACTATTAACAGCATTTATTTATTCAATATCGAAGTTCATCTTTCGTTCATACTTTGTTATAAAAACAAGTTAATAATAATGAAAATTTTCCGTGTGCGCTATAAATAACATTATTAACCGCAGCCTTCGTGGTTGAACCTCTGACCCTTGGCGTAATGGGTTAAGAGGAAACAGACACACACACAGGCGTACAATACCTTATGCTATGTTTTTTTGAAACCTCATGAAACATAGCTTTGTGGAAAGCTTATGAAAAGATAACTGAGTTGTCCAACTTTTGGCGATGGACGTAAAACTACTGAATGGATTTTGATGCGGTTTTTTTATTAGAAAGGTTTTGGTTAGACGTGTGGAGTGGAGACAAGTGGAGTGGAGAGTAGAGAGTAGAGTGGAGGGCGGAGTGGAGAGTGGAGTAGTGAGTGGAGTGGAGAGTTTTATTAAAATAGACCTTAAGGCGATCGACCTCCACGCGGGCGAAGCCTTGGGCGGAAGCTAGTACAACATAAAACATATTTATTTTTATTTTGTGTTTGTCTGTATGTCAGTCTGTCTATCTGTCTGTATAACTATCCGTCTGTTTATATATTTGTCTGTCTGTCTGTCGAGAAGTAAGTCTTTCAATTTGGATTTCAACACACCTTAACTCATCTTACATACATATCACGCCTTTTTCCCATTGGGGTAGGCAGAGACAACATCTTTCCACTTGCTACGATCTTGGCATACTCCTTTCGCTTCTTAAACTTTCATATTTGTTTTCATACACGCACGCCGGTTGCGGGTACCTACCTACTCTTGATCTTAGGACTGTCTTAATAAATCAGACTTATTGAATGTCTTTGGTACCTACTAAATGGAATGTCTTGTATTCGTGTTGCATAGTACCTAGCGCCCCACTTGAAAACAAAGTTGCAGTCCAAAACATACTATTTTCTATGTATGGTGTTACTACACCCACACGTAAAATACATTCCCACAAAACCATCAACAATTTCGGCGCGGAGTTGACCAAATCGAGATAGTTGGCGGCCTCTGGCGGAGGTCGCGTGTCACATTTAACTGCGTTTAATTCACTCAATTACCATGTTTATATTTTAGTCAGTTTGTTGTGCTAATGTCGTACACCTTGAAACTTCGACTAGTGAAATATTATGCCAGCTACATTTGAAGTATACTGGTTACTAGGAGGTATCTACACCTAATTACTTACAAAAATATTCATGCCTATAAGCCTAAGCTCGTGTGGATGTCAGTTTTCACATGTTTTTTTAAAAGATATCTCCAGTTCTACTCAACGGATTGTGATCAAACATGCGAAAGACGTTAAGTCTGACCAAGACCTTTCAAACAAAAAAAACCGCATCAAAAGCCGTTTAGTAGTTTTTATGCCCATCGCGAATGAACAAACCCAGACATGAATTCCAACAAAATACACTTCTCATCAGAAAAATCCAAACACCTTGCAAATTTATGTTTTCTAAGGATTCTAAGGAAAAATGTGTCGTAGCTATATTTAGGAATATTAAAATATTATGTCAAATATCGTTTAATCAGTGAATAATATTATGAGGTTTTCAAATTACAAATTCAAATATCATAAAATTAATAGTTTGTGTATTGTTTTCAGATAACCCATGCATGAGTCCTTTTGATCATGATAGCAACATTAGCAACCCATTTATGTCCCACTGCTGGGCACGGTCTAACGATAGAGCTCAGAGGGTTTAGACCTTAATCCACACACGCTGGCCCAATGCGGGCTGGTGGATCATCATAAAAACTAGTGTTTCGATTTTTCTGATGAGAAGTATATGTTTGTATTCAGAATCGTTTTAACATACCTAACATCTAGTATTTATTTAATAGGTATCTCTAATGTACAAATACAGCTATGCAAGTGTTTGACGTGTTGTATGCGGATGTCTATTTCCCCCAATGTGTCTTATTGACTCATACAACATTGTTTGTAGCTGGTGTAGACATATTATAAATCATAACACTCTACTATAAACCACTAAGAAGGCAGGCTGAGGTGTAAATAACACTCGAATCACAATCCCACGTAACTCTGTCCTTATGTCGTTAAGAGGGTACTTTTCCATCAATAATGCTACTAACATTGTCGTGAGTAAAGAGCACAATAACCCTTTGCGTGACACGGGTATCGAACTCACGACCACACGCATACTCCTTATTAAGTGGCTGTTGTATATTTCCTTTTCTTTGAAAGAATATTAGTAGGTAATTATAGTAATATTATAAACAATATAATGGAGGTAGGACACGGCGGTATCTCCCATCCGAAATGAGCTGTCCGATTAGGGAAGTACCTCCGCCCTACAGAACACCGCAAGACTACCGTGTTGTGTTCCCGGCTTTAAGAAGGGTAGCCAGAGCTGTTCCCCTCCTCCCGCCACTCCCTTCTAGCCTCCCCATCCTTTCCTACCCCTGCCCTTTCCCTTTTGGTTCGGCAGCGCGTGGGTGATGCCCTTGGTGTTGCACACGTCCATAGGCCACGGTGACCGCTTCCCATCCGTGTGCTTGTCTGCGACCTACGTGGTGTAAAAAAAGGTAACCGAAATTACTCGTCCGGTCACGTCGGTAGTGTAATGCCTAGGGATTCAGCGCGCAAAGCACAACCCCTTTCCTTTGCTTTTACTGGGGGCTGATGGGGACACCGTGGTTGCCAAACCCGAGGGGGCCCTCTTGAATCCTGAGATGGGCCCGGGTCAGCCAGGGTGCGAGGGAAATGCCTTTTCGGTCACCTTACAAGGATTCTTTAAATGTGGTTACATGTGCACCTTAAATGGGGCGTTGGGATAATACAGGTTACAAAAAATTTTTGGTTAGAATGTTATAATAATGGCCGT
Organism: Lithosia quadra; assembly: GCA_963576445.1. Classification (NCBI taxonomy): domain Eukaryota; kingdom Metazoa; phylum Arthropoda; class Insecta; order Lepidoptera; family Erebidae; genus Lithosia; species Lithosia quadra. The sequence continues at coordinate 965,130 of OY754895.1, forward strand.
ACAGCCATCTAGCGACAGTAGGAAACACTACACGTTAGATGTAAAACGCAACTAGTTCACGTTAAGTTTAACAGATGGCATCATTCTCAAATTGCGTAATACCACTACTCACGTATAGATGGCGTTATAAAAAGACTGCTACTTTAATAGTGGGAGAAAGGTCTAATTTCTATAGAAAACTGTGAAGTAGTTTGTTGAATGGAATATTACAAATATCTGGGTTATTGGGCTTGCTCATCGACCTCTTGGTCGTACGCGAAAGTGACTTACATCATCGGACAGGTCAGAATCTCATAACGCTTGCATCATTGGAAGGAAGTTATGTGAAGCTGTACGTGTTTATTTTGCCTGTGGTTCTATAACACGTTATAATATTACACATAGCTATATCATCTGACAATCATGGTGGGGTGGTTTAAGCGCTTCCCACCACACGTCCTTCAGATATTTCCTCTTTGCCGATGATCAATAAACATTCATTTGCGAATAACTTATATTCTACGACATACAGTACTATGTAGTCATCTTTTTTTAACTACGTTGGTGGCAGACAAGCTCACGGCCCACCTGATGGGAAGCTGTCACTATGGCCTATAAACGTGTGCAACACTAAGGGCATTCTCAAAGCAATGTATTATCCGCGTCTTTTTACAGTCGATAGGACGTTTGGCCACTATTTCACCTGATGGTAAGTGATGATGCGGTTGATGATGGAGCACGTTCGCCTAGAAGCAACTTATTCACTCTAGACTTAAAGACTCCCAGGTTATAGCTTTCCGGAAACACAGACTCAGGCAGGGCATTCCACTCTTTAGCTGTGGACATAATCCCACCAAAAACATACCTGTTAAAAAGGGGGCCAAGTTCCTATCGGCTAAAGGTTCGCCTAAAAAAGGATCATAATCATCTAAATTTCTTCTAAATTTTTACTTGGCATACTGCTTTAGTACTAGTATATTACGTATGTAAAATTTCATCCCTGTACTTGCAATAGGCACAGAGCTACAGGGCGGTCAAAAGTGGGTCGAAACGGTTCGTGTAAATAGTGCACGGCATGCGCGCGGACTGTTGCTGGAACTTGTCCTGCGCGACGTGCGCTTTGATGAACTTGTCTGCCACCTAAATGGTATAAATAAAATACTAGCATTTGGATGTTTACATTACGAATTATGAATTGTAGGAGGTAGGACACGACGGTATCTCCCGTCCAAAATGAGCTGTCCGACTGGGGTAGTACCTCCGCCTTACAGAACACCGCGGCCATAATAACCATCGTGTTGTGTTCCCGCCGGTAAGTGGGGTAGCCAGAGCTCACTGTACCCCTTCTCCTTCCATTCCTTCCTAGCCTCCCCGTCCCTTCCCACCCCTCCCCACTTCCTTTCAGGGTAGGCAGCGCGTGTGTGACACCCTTTAGTGTTGCACACGTTCATAGGCCACGGTGACCGCTTCCCATCAGGTGGGCCGTGTGCTTGTCTGCCACCTAAGTAGTATAAAAAAAAAAACGACATTCCCAAATGACATTATTACTGTGTGCTCGCATTACTCGTTTGATAGCTTAACAACTGCAACTGATTCATAACATGAACCAAATTACTCGCATTGTGTTGTGTTGGACGCCATTATTTTCACTCAACAATAGAAGTTAGCAATGTCTAAATTGAGCTAAGCATCTGTTATTTCCTTTTATTTTTATAATACTCACGTCAATATGACTTCATCGGCTGATGGTAAGCTAAAGGTATTCTCAGGAATGAGGTCACAATTTAGATGCCAATAATGATACAATTATTACCCTTGATAACCTTATCAGATGCTTTCCTTTTCGGGTCAAAATTGTGACACCTTAGTTCTCACACCCAAGAGGGCCTACTCCAAGCTGTAGATAGCCCAGGGTCAGTTGGAGTGTGAGGGAATTGTCTTATTGCGCCACCTTTTTTTCTGTGCGGTAATCCTCATGGATATACCCACCCCGCGGCCAGCGGGGCAGGTTATGTCAATAAAACTGCACGCCGTCTAGGGTCTTCTGACGCCAGGGTGTAAGGTGGCCCAAGAGCATTTCCCTCGCATCCCGGCTTGACCCGGGCCATCTGCCCACCTTGCATCCATGATATTGGGCCCTAAGTAGGCCTCCTTGTCTTTATGAGACCTGAGTGCGGTCGCGGTTTATTCGTAAGGGTTTTCACACTTTTCAATAAAAAATACCGATGTCAACTGGCCAAATTGGAATGGGACCATTCGGGAAGCACCAGTTTTCAAATAAAAAAATAATCAATAAAATCACAGGACAGTTTAAAAAGGTATTTAACAGGGCAGTGAAAAGAGGTCTTCTAACGATAGTTAAAAGAGGTCTTCTAATGATAGTTAAAAGAGGTCGTTTAAATAACCTGTGATTAATGTCAGTTCACCCAGCCCAAGTTGAAAACATACTGAAATACAGTTAAATTGAGAACTTCCTCCTTTTTGGAATTCGGTTAAAAAAGGTAGGTACTCACGCCGTAGTCCAACTAAACATCTGCTTCACCCGCTCCGACCGTAGTTCTGTGGGGTGTGCCATGGTTCTGTAACAAGCAAACGGTATTTTAGAACAAAAATATCATCTTATATTCCCTTAGATTATCCTACAATCCCGTTCTTTAAGCGGGGCGTGAAAAAGCGTCTGTCTAGGCCGCGCCGTCGAGGTAGGGACCGCCGTCAGACGAATGATGTCTAAAATGGCAGCCTGTACCCTCTGGACTTTCCTAGCTTCTTACCATCCAGCGGGGTAAAGTCAATCGACGGGCAGAAAATACAGAAAAAAAAACTAGCGGCCCAGGCATAATATTGTAAACATTATCATCATGCCATGATTCGTTGCCGAGACTGTACTTAGAACTGCGCATGATACTATTTATCATAGAGTCTGGTATAGACTATTAAATAGCGTTTCAACTTCACCTTTAACGAGTCTCTAATGAAATCTTTTATCAATATTTTTACGACAACACTCATTTATGGTGTGTTAGCATGTACTTAGATAATAATTATTTATTTTACAAAGTATTTTCTTTTATATTTAGTCCGCGCCGGATTGACTGCACCCCGCCTGATGGTGGAGTCCAAAATGTAGTGGTAACCATTCTCTGGGGATACCCAGACGGCCTTGACAATATAGCTTTTTAGTCCCCTCTCCTCCGTGGTCGGCAGCGCGAGTGTCACACCCCTAGTGCTGCACACGTCCATAGACCACGGTAAAGCTTCCCATCAGGTGGGCCGTGTGCATGTCTGCCATCTCAGTAGTAGGTATAAAAAAGTCCAAGCAAAGTCCAATCTTTATATACCTAATTAATTAACAATTAGCTCGCATGTCACGTTAGTCACTCCTGCGCACAATTTAAGATCATTCTGTCCGTCCAAGCACGTTACTAGCACTTGTCAATAACCACGATACAACAACTCATCATTTTTTACGTATATTTGTATAATCTATGCAAATAGGTATATAGCACGGTAGTAGTGCAATAGTAGTAGTGGGGTAGGGTAGCCCCCACAACTCCAAAACCTTGCCAAGGGGCTACCCTACCCCACTACTAATCATGCCAAGTTAATTTAGATGCCGTGAACGCTTCCTATCAGGTGGGTCGTGTGTTTGTCTGCCACCTAAGTAGTATAAAAAATATCAAGCTACGTCAATAAACGTATTGAGAATTACTTCCGTGGATTTATGTGATTTGCATATACCTAATAACCACAAGTGACCGGGCGACCCCATCATTAGTACTTAATTGATGGAAAAATACGATAATTAAGTAAGTGTCTAGAATCATTATATTGTATCAATGATTTTTATAATATACTAGCTTATGCTCGCGGCTCTGCCCGCGTAGATGTCGATTTCGCGTTTTTGACTATATCTCCGGTTATAGTCAACCGATTGTGATCAAACATGCTTAAGATTTTAAATCTGACCAAGACCTTTTCAAACGAAAAAACCGCATCGAAATTCATTTAGTAGTTTTTGCGCACAAAGTAAGAAGAGTTAAAAAAAATTGTTTCACATTTAATCACATGATTTACCATCTGCTGACGGTGAAGGAAAAACATCGTGAGAAGAAATTCTAAGGACATGTCCGATCCACCAACCCGCATTAGGCCATCGTGTGTGGATTAAGGTCTAAACCCTCTCCGCTCTCTCGGTAGAGGAGAGGAGACCCGTGCCCAGCAGTGGGACATCAATGGGTTGCTATTATATGACTGTTTTAAGCACCACAGAGCCGTATCTGCCTCTTCAACTGACTTCAAAAGGAGGTTCACTGTTTGACTATGTTTGTACACGACTATCTCGTGTTTTGTTGAACCGATTTTGATACGGTTTTCGGAAAACTATTTTTTCTTTTTCCGTGCGGAAATCCTCATGGATACCCACCCCGCTGCCAGTGGGACAGGCTATGTCGGACTCTTAACGACTAAAACCGCACGCCGTCTAGGGTCTTCTGACGCCAGGGTGTAAGGTGCCCCATAGAGCATTTCCCTCGCACCCCGGCTTGACCTGGGCCAACTACGGATTCGATATGGCCCCCTCGGGTTTGGGAACCACGGGGTTCCCGTCATGCCCCTGGATAGTAATAGTTAAATATAAACTAAATGTTAACTTTAAATCAATTGGGTACGTATTTGGTGTACAAAAGAATATTTTTGTCTTATAATAGTTCAGCTTCCAACAAAACTTTGGTAACTTCCAATTAAAAAAAAACCTCGTGAGTCGTCATCAATCTGGTTTATTGACGTAATGTTGGAAAGAGACAGCTATACGTAATGAGGTAACATTCCGAATTGAACCGGTTCGCGTCCTGTCACTGACCGCACTGGACCAGAAGGGATAGTTCAATAAAAAATAAATGGATGTAGTTGGAATGTTGGTTAATACTTGTGTTCTTTTATACCACTTAGGTGGCAGACAAGCACACGGCCTATCTGATGGGAAGTGGTCACTTTGGCCTATAGACGTGTGCAACACCAAGGGCCTCTTTCCTTTGCCGCACCATCAAAACCTGGAATTCTTTACCAGCTCACGTGTTTCCTTCCTCATACAGTCCCGGGTCCTTTAAGCGGGGCGTGAAAAAGCATTTGATTAGGCCGTCAAGCTGAGAGCCACCATTTTGGCACTATCGGTGTTTGCAATGGTGACTCCCATTCCTGAGACTTTGCCTCAGCTTACCACCAGGCGAGGTGAAGTCATGTTGACGTGACCGACATAAAAAAAAAAAAAGGGCGTCACCCTCACGCTGCCTACCCTGAAGGGAAAGCGCGGAGTAGGAAAGGGTGGGGAGGCTAGGAAGGGGCGGGGGGAGGAGGGGTAAAGTGAGCTCTAGTTCAATAATAACAGTTTACATTTGATTGCTCGTTGCGCAGTTCTTGCATCCTTTAATCATTAGGTTCGCACATAATACATCCCAATACACTTATTATGTTACGCAAACTGCCCATTCGACATGCCTGTTGAACATTATTAAATACGAGAACCTAAAAAACCTATGGACAGCACGCGTTGACCATTACAACTAACGACACTATATTCGGCCTACTATCGTAGGTACCGATACGTTCAAATCGGCAAGCACACACTAGTCGGCCACTACGCGGCAAAGGTTGTTCGATTCAGTCAGTTTAAATAGCGATAAAATAAAAAAAATATTTGAAAGGAGGTAGACGGTATCTCCCGTCCGAAATGAGCTGTCCGACTGGGGTAGTACCTCCGCCCTACAGAACACCACGGTCATTATGTGTTGTGTTCTCGGCGGTAAGTAGGGCAGCCAGAGCTCACTAGCTGTACCCCTCCTACCCCCTCTCTTCCTAGCCTCATCAAACCTTTCCGGCCCGGCGGGTTCGATCACCGCTCAGTGCAAATAATTGTATGCATGAATATGGGTATTTGCATTGGTCTGGTCGTAGTGTTCGTGCCTCGGAGATCACGTTAAGCCGTCGGTCCCGATTGCCATATGAACACCTGTGGCGTTACGGGTATTTGGAGCCCTAAAAAGTCCAATAACAACGGTCTAGCTGCAATGCTTCGATATCGCCTAATGTCACCATTGGGTTGTGAAGGTCAGATGGCATTCGCTTCACTGAAAATATTGAGATCCAGCCAAATCCGCAGTTAAGACTGGCAAAGCGGACCCCAGACGCCGAGATGAAAGCTTTGGATGCGACTGGGATTAACGCTAGGTTGAATAAAATAAAAAATATAGTTGAAATTCAAAATAAGAAATAACTACCTAGCCAAAATTAGAGATTCAAGTGCTTCAAGGGTCTCTGTCCGTAAGTTTTTTAGCTTCATGAATTCATGATGAAATAGTAACTATGAGGTGCGTGCTGATATAATTAGGAAAATTTTTAATAAACTTAATGAGCACTAAATTGACGAACTCTGTAGCGTAACGGTAATGCATTCGATTGCTACGCGGGGGGCGCGGCTTCGATTCCCGCTCAGTGCAAATATTTGTATTGGTACATGAATATGTCCATTTGCATTCAATCTGGGTATTTCTATGTATATTGAGTATCTGTTTACAAAAAAGTATTTAAGTATGTTTATCCGCAATTTAGAACCCATAACACAAGCTGGTAAAGCTTACTTTAGGTCTATAGAGCGCTGTGTAGAATATTTATTTTTTTAATTTAAAGAGCAAAGTTTTTATCCGACTGCGGCCAAGCCAAAGTTATGATGATGAAGTCATCTGTATTCTATATTAGCATTGGACCAAATGTGAAGGTAAATTCCCTTACAGCAAGCCCACGAAATACCAAGGCTAAGTATAATATAATACCTTATTGTATATGAACTTTACCACAGGCGAAGGTTGACAAGAAAAAAAGAAAAAAAAGATATTATTTCCGCTCTTTTATGGTAAATGGTAAGTGTAATGGAACGTTATTAATGTCCGCCATTTTGGAAGCATGCACTTTTGTGATCGTAATTAAATTTTTTTGCGAAACCATTTTTAATATGACTTCACATCGCTGATGGTAAGCTAAAGGTAAAGGCTAAGGAATGGTGGTCACTAAGTATTACATACACCGATCTCAGACCAATAAAAAAGTATAGACGGAGCCATTGTGAACAATAGCGACGAAATAAGTGAAGCTTCTTATGCATAAGTCAAATACGTCACACGCTGACAATAGCTCTTCGGCCGACTACCCAAAGACTACCAAACCGAGCACCTGTCAAATTTCGTCATAAGATTATCGAATTGTCTTATGTTGGTTGGCTTCAAAAAAAATGCGCAATACTCCGTCTATACTTTTTTATTGGTCTGAGACACCGATAGTGTTATATCTAATCGTGGCCCTCAGCTTGACGGCCTCATTAAATGCGTTTTCACGGCCCGCTTAAAGGACCCGGGACTGTAGGGGGAAGGAAACACGTGAGCGTGTAAAAATCCAGCTCTTGATAGAAATGATATACTTACTATACCAACAAATATGTCATTCAGCTAATAAGGTGATATAACCAGTACCATAGCAATGCATTGTTATATTTTCCTCAAATACTTCTATTTTCCCACGTCCGTTGTTTGTGTCTCGGCAAATTTTTGCTTCCAACAATGGCTTGCTTTTGTTTTGCCTCAGTGGTCATTAACACTAGAATGTTTATTATTTCAAATATCTATTCTATTGGGAAAAGTCAAATAATATAACTATCTTTTATAGTCCCGGGGCCTTTAAGTGGGGCGTGAAAAAGCATTCGATGAGGCCGTCAAGCTGAGGGCCGCCACTGTAGCACTACCGGTGTATGTAGTGGTGACCCCAGTCCTGTGACTTTACCTTTAGCTTACCATCAGGCGAGGTAAAGTCATTTTGACGTGTCCTATATATAAAAAAAAATATATCTATACTATTATAAAATGTTTATAATATCTATATCTTAATATATATAAATCTCGTGTCACAATGTTTGTCCTCAATGGACTCCTAAACCACTTAACCGATTATAATAAAATTCGCACACCATGTGCAGTTCGATCCAACTTGAGAGATAGGATAGTTTTTTAAACGGATTTCGACATCCACGCGGGCGGAGCCGCGGGCAACAGCTAGTAATACATAATTTTTATTTATATCATTTTATAAAAGAAAAAACATAATTAAATAATATTTAAAACGATAAACCCGTCATGGGTTTGAGTCGCCCCCGTCAAACAACCCACCCCGTATCGTTCCCGGTGCAAAGGTGCCCATAATGCTATCCGCATTACCTTGCTGTATAGCGATGGCCATCCTTTGCACCAGAAACGACCCGGAGCGAGAGTCACCACCTTTCTCATGTATGCGGCGACCTATTGCCGCGATTAGGCGCTTCGCCTCCTGTCCCCAACTTTATAAATTATAAAATTGTAAAGTACTGTGTCTATACATTGGAGATGTTAAAAAAATATCTGAACACATTTTTTTTTATTTCTTGTCTATTTTTCTGTTTTTTAGCGATGGACGCAAAAACTACTGAACAGATTTTGATGCACTTGTTTTTTAAACAGACAGTTAAAATCTTACGCATGTTTGATAACAATCGATGGAGTAGAGGTCAAAAGACGCAAAAACCGACATCCACGAGGGCGGAACCACGGGCATAGCCTAGTTTATAATATAAGTAGGATCTTTGTCGACTAGATAGAAAATGTACAAGCTATAACATAATTTTCTTTCAACTCAATGTCAAGGCTAACACGAACATTATTATGTCACACTATTGTGTTACGAGTAAGTACATCACATCGGTTCTTACATTTTTAATGACAAGATAAACTAACACAAGAAAATTTATATATTGTAGACATTCCGCTCATACGCACGAATCGCTTCAGCAATAGCACAGCAATTACATACGTTCATTATGCGTACAGCTAAGGAGTACACTACGTAGGTGGCAGACAAGCACATGGCCCCCCTGATGGGAAACGGTCACCGTGGCCTATAGACGTGTGCAACATCAGGCGTGAAACACTCGCGCTGCCGACCCTGGAAGGGAGGGACGTTGAGGAGTTTGGAGGGGGATTAGAGGGTTGTGAGCTCTGGCTACCCTACTTACCAGCGGGAACACAACACGATGGTTATTATGGCGGCGGTCTATGGGCGGTTTTGGAGGCTAACCACACTAAGGAAGGAAAAAAAATAAAAACCTCTTTTCACAACCTGCGTCAGTAATGGTTTTATATGACCAATTATGGAACGTTGCGGATATAAGCAACTACTGCGCAATTCCGAGTTCCAACAATAACTCAGATGTCAGTAAGTTATACTACTAAGGTGGCAAAAGGAACGCGACAAAACACCCCCTTTCTGGAGGTCGATCTTAAAACCGTAGATCAGTCAGCTGGAGTGCGAGGGAAATACCTTTTGGGTAACCTTACGACCGGTAATTGAGCCCCGACACGAAATTACGGATGAACATAAATCATTTATTTTTAAGGAATAAGAAGGAAGGAAAGGAAGGAAGGAAGATGTTGTCTCTGCCTACCCCCATGGGAGAAAGCCGTGATTTGTATGTATGTATGTATGTATGCTAAGGAATGGAATGCCCTGCCAGAGTCTGTGTTTCCGGAAAGCTATGACCTTGGGAGTCTTTGGTTGCTTCTAGGCAAGCGTGCTCCATCGTCGACCACATCATCACTTATTACCATCAGGTGAGATTGTGGTCAAATTGCCAGCCTATCGACTATAAAAAAATTATTGCTCCTTTTGTCTTTCCTATTAAAATGTGCTGTTCAAAATCCCGCGATTTTCCTCATTCGTTCTTTTTACGTTCACTAGTGACGTAACCACTGCACAGATATCGTATGTTCCACAGATGAAAAAGGATAAGAGATAGTGAAAGGAGTCCGTATGCTTGCGACGTCGCTGTTATTACGAGTTACATAACATTTGACCGGCATCCAAACCAGTTCGCAACTGGGACGCGTGGAAATGGTGGGTATACCATGAGGAAAAATTGTACTTCAAATATGAAATAGAAACTAATTTGGACATAGGTAGGTAATACAAAGCGCCTATGTAGACCGTTTTTAACCGTACCTCAACTAACTTGTAATATGGGTTTTAAACTAGTATAGAAATGATTGGATAGGTTCATATTTTCAGTAATTAACTTACAAAAACGAAGAAGCACACGCATATTGCGGTACTGAAAACAAATATTTGGGAATCGAACGTGTAAATGCTGATACAAGGCTGATTTCTTAGAGAATAGCACTGTGCTGATTCTGTCCAAATACGTATTGCAGAAAATGTAAGGTTTTATGGATGACTATTGAAGTATTGAACACAAAAACATGCAAACATTTTCAAACCAGTCTCTTAGCCTCAAGTCAGCCATAATTACCGATTACTATTCATACTAACTGGGTATAATTGGTTACTTGTTATTCAAATTAAACTAAGGAATTCACAGACAGTTACAAAAATAACTCTTTAATAATTAACCTATAAGAAAGTAAATTATTGTCTGTCTGTCTATCTTTCTGTCAGTCTGTCTGTCTATTACGCTTTCACGCCTTAACCACTTAACTTATTTTTAAAAAAATTGGTGCACGCTGGACTAGAGCTAGGAGGTAGGACACGACGGATGTCCCGTCCGAAATGAGCAGTCCGACTGGGGTAGTACCTCCGCTCTACAGAAGACCGCGGCAATAATAACCATCGTGTTGTATTTCCGCCGGTAAGTAAGGTAGCCAGAGCTGTACTGTACCCCTCCTCCTCCTACCCCTTCCTAGCCCTCCCCTTTCCATTCAGGGTAGTCAGCGTGTGTGTGACACCCTTAATAGTGTCGCACACGTCCATAAGCCACGGTGACCGCTTCCCATCAGGTGGGCCGTGTGCTTGTGTGCCACCTACGTAGTATAAAAAAGACTCTTATACCTACACTGAGTACCTATACCTATTGCAGCTATTGCATAGCATGTCACAATAAATGAGACCCAAATTTTATTACAATTCTTCTAGCACCTAATTTGATTCTGCCTGCTTCATGCAAAGGTTGCCTGGTAGAAAATGCCCCAGGCATTTAGTCTGCCTTTGTACAATTTCATTGTTATGTAGAAAGTTTAAATTAATAAATAATTTGATCGGTCATACATACTTAATTAGCATAATAAAAAATTCCGGGAATTTTTTGGCTATGTTGGAGTCGAACCGACTAAAATCAAGCGGTATTCCAACACGGGTACCTTACGGGAGGATCCCTGGTATACCTTATTAACGAAGACAATTCCCCAGGAACCACACCAGGCATTGGCCATCCATCGTGCAACAGGCGGCCTCTTGGCCATCTCCCCTAGGGGAAGCCATGCATATCCGGCTTTACTACGATGTCCCCTTTTTTATACCTTTTAGGTGGCAGACAAGTACACGACCCAACTGATGGAAAGCGGTCACCGTGGCCTATGGACGTGTGCAATACCAGGTGCGTCACACTCGCGCTGCCGACCCTGTAAAAACCTTCTAATGCCCTTCTTTTTTTTTATCTTATTTATTTTGGGGTTTTGATCCAGTAAGGATATGTCAACCCCATCGTACCTTAGTTCATTGTAGGCACAGTTCTACAATAATTTGCTACAGTCTATGTAGGTATACTTATTCTAACGAATCATTGCTGAACTATTGTAATCAGGTGACAATGCCCTTCTTGAAGAACCCTATTTGTAACCGCCCTATCCGTGAATCTTTCTTGGCTTCTTGTCTAAATTATTACAAAACATTTTTTACGTAATTTTATAGAAAGTGTAAAGACTAAAATGGCTAACTATAAAATTTAGTAGATGCCTAATTATGGCATTTTAATGTCGTGAATTTTTTTGTGGATTGCATAAGCGTTTTCTTCGCTCTTTGTCGCATACATTAACGCCTATGTTCCCGTATATATTGGTTATAGGCACAGAGACCTACCAATAGACCTCCTTGAGGCCCAAATCCACCCAAGTCAACATAACCTGCAAGAGCTGATTGACGCGCGATGCTCTGGCACAGTTGTTTTCTCTTGAGGCTGGGAAGTTTGACGGCAGTCGTTCCCTTAAAAGCCAAAATCAAGATAAACATGTGAAGAGCGACTCACTTTTGCACGATTATTTATTTTATAGATCTTAATACTGGCTGTTTGCTTGTTGTGGCTTGTTGCCTTGTTGCCACTTCAGTAAAATAATAAAAAAAAAACAAAGATGGCCGCCGTCCTTCAGAATGTCAGCATAAGCTTGCTAATTTATATTATACGCACAACTCGGCGCGTAAAATGTATGTTTTCCCAGTGTAACCTCGATGGATGTAGGGGAAAGGTGTACAAAACGATCCCTTGAGGTCAAATGATTCCCAACTGTTTAAAACAAATCACTAGTGCCATCTGTTTAAAATAGCCAAAAACGTATTCCCCGCATCCCGCTCAGTTGTTTGGCGAAGTTTCATGGCGGTGTGATCACTATTGGTAAGTAAATTGATAAAAAAAAGAAAATCAGTGTGCTCGATCTAAGTTAGGCTGAATATTAATATTAAATTGCTGGTAATTTATTGTGATTTGGAAAATAGCTGTTTTATTAAGGGTTTCTATAGCATTTCAATAACATTTTGAACAGGTGTTGGTTCTCAATATGATAGCTATTTCAGGTTTTTTTACGAAGTTTTCGAAATAATACGATTGGGGTCAAATGATTACTCATTGTGGGTATAAAATGATCCCAGGGATCATTTTACCTACAACATTTTGTCAGTTTACAAAAATAGAAGGATACAATATATGATTTAATATATTGGGATAGGTACCTACCTATTTACTATAATTTATACTTAGTACCTAGTATAAGTATAATATTATCTATAATGCCACATTCAGCATCATACATTTCATAATGTTGCCAGTACAGTTAAATCCACTGCATTGTATTATGGTATTTTTTTGGTATTAGTTACCCTGTTGTTTCTACCTATATCTTCTTCTATATACTTATAATAAAACTATAGAGAGGTCAATTTTATTGGGGGGAGGAAAATAGCTATTGGGGGATAATTGGTGATCCATAAAAATGCATTTTTTTTGTCTTTCTGTCTGTCTGTCTGTATTCGCACGAATGATCAAAAACTACTGGAGGGATTTTAATCAAACTTGGTACGATTATAGTTCATAGTTCTGGGCAACATAAGAGGTTACTGTTTATATCAACTGATACCCGTGGCTTCACCCACGTTTCGTTTTTGGTCATATCTCCGGTTCTACTTAACCAGTTACAACCAAATACGGTAAATTTTGAGTCTAAGCAAGACGTCCATCGCTGATCTCGATGGACGTAAAAACTACTGAACGGATTTTGATGCGGATTTTTCATTAGATAGGTCTTGGTTAGACGAGTGGAGACCAGTAGAGTAAATAGTGCAGTGGAGAGTGGAGTGGAGAGCGAAGTGGAGAGTGGAGTGGTGTGGAGTGGAGTGGAGTGGAGTGTGAAGTGTGGAGTAGTGAATGGATACTTAATTCTTGTGTTGTGTATTCTCAATCAATAAATCTTTATTTCTTTCTTCTACGAGTATATGTCTTTATTCTTTTACAGATCATGCCACGTAATTAGGTACTGTAGAAAAAATACTCGACAAAACTGGAGTGAGGATGTCTAATTAGAAGACTTTTTTCTTAGTTATATTAGAATATAATTAGAAGAAGATTACTAGAAGATAACAAAGGCTTTTAGTTAAACTACCTATATAATTCATATATTGTTATAGAGAATTTGGATCTCAGACTGTGATGATTATGATTATAGAATAATAACTCCATAAGAAGGCTGTAATAAATAATTATTGTTAAAAATAATAATATTTTTGTTCCTATTAATGCTACTTTTTGTAATAAATATTATGATTTGGTAAAATGATCCCCGGGATCATTTAACCCCTACCCTTGGGATCATTTTGTACACCCAGGTGTACAAAATGATCCTTTAGTAAACTTCTGCAAAATGTTAAATAAATTGGAAAACGTAAATAAATTACAAAATTGTGGTTTGCTAGTATATGTATAACTAAATGGTTTAACTAAAATTTCTTAAATGGTTACTATAGGTTTAATATTTTTGACACAGCAGGCATTTTCCCTTAGGGGGATCATTTTGTACACCTTTCCCCTACTGGGCGTCTAGTTCCGGGTGAGGAAGCAGTTGTGGTTTGACCGGTCGGTCCGAGATAAACGGTTTTTTTTTTAATGGCGACCCTATATCGATCTTCGTAATTACTTAAAGTTACTTGTGCCCAATCATGAACACGTAAAACTTAAGGACAAAACTTGCTAAAGACGAGACTGTATCATAAAATTGGCGGCAGTTAACCTTCTTCAACCTAGCGTTAATCCCAGTAGTATCCAAAGCTTTCACCTCGGAGTCTGGGGTCCGCTTTACCTGTCTTAACTGCGGATTTCAATTAGATTTATTTTTCATTAAAAAAAATTTTTTAACTCTCGATGTTTTTCCTTCACCGTCAACAGATGGTAAATCATGTGATTAGCACATATAAATTCCAGAAAGTGAAATTCAAATTGGTTCTGTTCAGCCGGATTCGAACTCGATACCTCTAGAGAAGAGGCTGCGTCATTATCCATTCAGCTATCATCGCATTACTTATTAGTTGCTTCAAAAAATTATACTCGATTTCGTACGCGTATTTTTCCATAAGTACTAACTAGGTACCGACTTACCGACTTATTGTTTTTTTTTATACCTTGGCAAATACGTATGTTTCATCAGTCTTACGTACCAGTACCTATTTATATCTAGTTTGGTTAGAAATGGATTGTGTTAATCGCTGACTCAAAAACCGGTTTTATATTAATGACCGCTGGTTGCGAAGTAACTAAACGCTGGTTCAGCTTTTTTTTTACGTTTTAGTAAACTCTTTATTTATTGACTGTTGTTTACAACATCTATAGGCGCAGCCAGGAATTAATTTCGGGAGGGGGAGAGGGGGGAACTATAAGATCAATTAATTCTACGCCGTAGAAATAGCTAGATAAAGCGTAGTCCAGAAAAAAAAAATTGTTTGACCTGTGAATAGTGTACTTATGTCCATTCCTAAATATACTCCCTCAGAACTACTAAATAACTAAACAGATTTTGTTAACCCTGTGTTACCCATACAATATTATGCAATCAAACATAAGAACGCGATACCTAGTAATATGTGTATCATTAATCAAAATCGCTGTTTCGCGGGTTTACTTAAAGCATGTGTGTTACATTAAATGGCGGGTTTTTTGCGCAAAATCTGTGTTTTCAAAAGTACCGCGCTCAGGGATTTACCTTTTCATCAGCAATCGCACCCTTTCTGTATGTTTGTACCTTTTCGAGTTCCCCGTCCTAAATATATAGCTAAATAACATTTATGTATAAATACCAGGTACCGTCAAATGAGACCCTTATCACCATAAATTAGCATCAAGAGAATTAATATAACAGTTATTATACTGATCGAAATCGAGAGGCAATTTAATTTCACCATTTTTTTTCTGTTCTCGTGATTTTTTTTTTTGGATAATGATTGTGTTATTATCTCCGTTTATTATCTGTGTTTTGTTTATACAGTTATGCCGGGTATTTTTGGGTTCCCACTAAGATCTTCAGGGTCAAAACTAACCTCATCTACTGGTTGATAGACGAGGCTCTAGCGTAGGATTTCCTTTCAGTGTTGGGAGGTCAGACCAGTGTCGGACTGGCCATATAGTCAGGGTGGCATTTGCCGACTTGCCCGGGTTCACCACGGGCCTGGCTTGCTGGCCTTGCTGCATAGGTACTCAAAGAAAAACCGAACCCGAAGCGGCCCGAGCTTATGGTCTGGCGAGCCTTTCCGGTCCAGTCCAACCCTTTTTTTTATCGTGCGGAAATCTCCATGGATACCACCCCCGTCGGCCATCGGGGGTGGTTATCGTCCGAACCGACTAAAGCCGCACACCGTCTCGGGTATTAATTACCAGGGTGTAAGGTTACCCAATAGGCAACCCTGGGTCAGACAGCAGTTGATCCTACAAAAGCTGTTTAAATGAAACCAAAAGAGGAGCTAGCTAACGGAACTATATAGTTCCGGGAAAGGACATAGTTCCTGGAACTATATCGTTCTGGAACTACTCACCTCTACTAGCTAACCCCCGAATTCGAGGTGAAAGCTAAGACATTAATGATTGTATAATCCTGCATCTCACAAAATAAATAAACAGGTATGAGATTTGCATCCAGTGGCGTTATTCTGTTTGTAAACGAGTTTTAGCCACATTTGTAACAATAGTAGCCGGTGTGTTTCCATTGGCTAACATCGAAGAAGACGAAAACTCGGCTAATGGAAATTCGCACGTTTACATTGGGTACGGTCCGGTCAGTCAATCCGGAAAACTCAGTTTTGTCCCATAATAGAGAAGGTTCGGCTAATACGAACACGTGTGTTAGGTACGGTTAGTACCTAGGCATATCTGAAAAATTACATTTCTCCCTAAAATTAGTGGAAATATGTACTTTTTGTGGCTTTTTTATTTTCTGGAGATATTTTAAGGGTCCAAATATCATACTAAAACCTACAAATTTCAATAAAAAATTAAACGCTTATTAAATTATTCCACTTTCACTAACTGGTGTGGTACCTATATGCAAAGTTATATAATAGTAAATAATTTATGAATTTAAAGTATATTACAAAACATTAAATAAATGGTCTGTTTAGTTTAGTTTTTCATAATCATCCGTGCGTCAATCTGAGTAACAATTTGTATTTTGGAGCCCAGGGTTCACACTCCTACTCCATAAATTGCTTTATCTTGACTTTTACGGAAGTGACTGCCGTCTGACATCCTAACGAAAAGAGCCTCATATTATGTCAACACCCTGTGAATATCTTGGCTGCCCTGTCAAGATAAATACAACTCAACATACCTACCTACTTAAAAACTATTTTTAAGTGCCAGTGCAGTCTTTAATTCTTTTTGATAAAACATATAGTCTCTGCCTACGACGCTCTGACAGAGCCTTGATCATATCCAAGAACTACGAAAACGGTTAACACCTTTTCTAAATTTCGTTTCACTTTTCTTTTCAGAATACTAATAGCGACCTACAATTCGTTCAGAAACCGTTAAGTCCATATCGAGTAAGCCTCTGTTTATTGTCTCATGCATATAAATGTTGAAATTGACTATGGTTCGTTGCTAAAAAATAAATCAGATGTTAAATTGCTTAAAAAACAATAAATGCTGTTATCCGGAACAAACACGTGGAAGTAAGAATATAAGACCATTCGCGCACAGGCGCTCACAGCTGGGTCACTTTCTCTCGCAACCTTGATTCCTTAGTCTGAGTACGTTAACACTGACAAACTCAAAGTGATGACATTTCGTCAATGTACTGTTAAAACTTTTACTTTTGCAGATTTTAAAAGAAAGTGTTAAACAGCTACACATATAGCTGAAGATTTTCTTCTATTTCATAACGTAACACACTACTACATATTATATAAATAGATCTACTTACTACTTGCGGAAACTTGCATGACTTGCATCATAAAAATTATCATTTTTTCACTTTCATATAGGGTAGTTTCGCCTGTTTTCGACCGACGCCAGTTCCCGACTTTTTTACCAACCTGTTTGCCTAATCGGCGTAGAACAGCAATACCGATACGATTAGAAGCAAAACAAAAATACTGTGGCAATCTCAAATAGTTCGGTTGTAGACACAAATAGATAAAGTGCATATGTGCAAACAGAGTAGGGAGTAAAAAAATACTGAAATATGTGGTTCGCTAATAACATGACAGAAAGCGTGCTTCACTACGAAAAGAAAAGTGAGGAGGTTCTGCAGTTGACCCTAGATTTTTTAGTTGTCGTTTTATGTTTTGGACTTGTTTTTTATTTGTACAGATAGATAATGAAGTATAGTATCTATTGAATATAGGAGTTATTGTAAATTTATTTGAAAAGTGTGTATAATTGGATGGTCGGTAACTGTTACCTCATTTTTGTAGAATACCTAATTCTCGACCCGCACCGTCGAGAATTGGCGTCACCGAGTCCAAACACTTGCATGTTTTAAATACATATTGTTAAAGAAATTACTGAACTTAGATTGTGAGTTTGAATCTTATTTACATGAGAATCATGTCAGCCAGTTCGCGACCAGACTTTTTCAAGCACGTTAAAATATCACGTGTTGTAAAACCTTCTAGGTCGAGAACAGGATAGTGCAATTAAATAGGCCTATACCATATTCCGACTACTATTTTCGATGGGTACATATAGGTATGGACATTAACGGTGAGTACATCTCGCATCATCAGTACGCCGACGACATCATCATAGTTACAGAGTTGCTGAAGCAGCTGAGCAAATTGCTGCACAGCCTAAATGGATCCTCTCGGCGCGTCAGTATTGGTGTATACATACGCCGGAACTGGTTACACCAAGACCAATTGCCATTGAAGGGAGAGTTGTTCAAGAATAATGTCTACCTTGTGCAGGTTATCCAGCTCGGTATAAACAACTTCGAGTTAAAAGTCACCTTAAGGATTGAATTGGGTAACCTAATTGAATCCTTTTTGTGACTTTTATTTCACAAAGCATTTGGCAAATTACTTCGGCTTACCACATGGCCTCTTCAACCAGTGAATTCTATCTGTTAAAATATACGGTGCCGAAGCGTGGACAACAGTAAGGTTCGTCCACAACCTAGTCGTGCAGCGGGCTATGGAGCAAGCTATGATCCTTTGAAGTATAATAATACTGATTCTTTGAAGGATTCGTTATGCCAATGGACTAAAATTGCCGAGATAACTCGCAGAATAAGTAAGCTGAAGTGGCAATGGGCTGGTTACATCTGCTGAAGGACTAATAATGATCGTAGAGCAAACGAGTTCTATAGTGGAGACCGCTGATTGGCAAACGGAAGATGGAACAGTACCTAGGATGGACATAAATGACCTGAAAAAGGTGGCTAGGATAGACTGGAGGAAGGTTAAAGATCGAGTGCTATGGCGCATATTGGGAGAGGCCTACTGCCAGCAGTGGACTGCAATAGGCTAATGAATGCCATTAAGAAATAAACTTTAATTTTAGTTAGTAAAGGTTGATAAAGCAGAGGAAGAACACTGATTTGTAAATATTATAGTCGTGTTATCAACTTTATAATGATTATTTAACATCAGTTTATTGTAATAACATAATGTCATATTAAATTCTGTCAAAATACGGGTTTCATTAGATTACAAATTAATAATTACTAATGTTTTACTTCACATATTTGCCATCTCACCTAATAGTCGAGAACTGGCGAATATAACGTCGAGAACTGGAAATTTCGGTCGAGAACTGGCGAAATCGGCATTTTTGGGTTTATAATTTTCTGTAAAATTATTGCATGATCTTAATGGAAGATAAAGGATATTAAATGAAAATAGACTATATTTACTATGTATCAAAAATATTCTCTATCAATAATTCATATTAATTCAATTTTATTTTTCGTTCTGAAGTTGACAACTCCACTAAACGGTCGAGAACCGGCGAAATGACCCTACCTAGTTCATCTTCATTCATTCATAATTTATGAAGCAAATATTCGCTTTTGAAAAGTTTACTTACCAAAAATCCGAACGAAATTAAAAAGGTAGACACAGATAACACAAAAAATAAGGTCACTGTCACTGAATTTTGGCGCGAAACCGCACGTACACAAACACTTTCTTTCCAATTATTTCTATAACTAAAAAAATATCAAAACAAATAATCAAACTACATAAGCAGGTACCACGGTGCCACGTACGACACGGGCAGTGGCTTCGCCGGTTGTGGTTAACGCAAGACGATTTCTTGTTTACACATCAAATCGAGAAACTTGTACTAACCGATCGTAGGAAAAGTTATTGATGGAAATGCATTTCCGCATTTTAAATGTCGTTTCAAAATGGCTGCGTAATAGTATGTTAACAAACATTTGTGGTGTTGCAATAGTTGTCTTGTCCATTTTCGCAATTATGCGCGACTTGCAGACTAGGTAAACACTAGATATAGGAGAATAATCGTCAAATGAAATGTGTTTTAACGTACTTGTGACTTAAGCGAATAGTTATTATAGCATATTGTGTGGCGGTTTATTGCTATTATATCCAATAACAAACACAGTTATATTGCGAAGATGGCCTGTCGTTATTCTATTTACGAAACAATATTAATATGGTAGCAAGTGTAGTCACAAAACACCAGTTATTTGAAAAATGAGACTGGCGCAAGTTTTCCTTTCTGGTCCAGATGTTAGACGCTCCCGTAAAAGTCAAAATAAACTAATAAGGAAGAGTCTCATACTCTACGCGGGCCCCGTGCTGTAGATTTTTCTCTTTTATCTTGATATCTTTTTAGAGGACTAACCATAATTTATATTATTTTATTATTCGATTTGACTGCGCCCGGCCCGTGTGAGTTGACCCTTATTCCTTCCCTAGGAAGTAATAATGTCTACGGACGCTATGCTGAGGCTGCTGAGGGTTAAAAAGAAAGATAGAGCTATGCAAGGCGTATAGCGCCATCTCTCTCCCTCAGGATCATCTCAGGATAGAAATTCAAATTAAGAGCTCATAATATTATGGTATGGGGCCTGTAATCAAATCAAGACTATAAATAAATGGTTATATAACACTATATTGTATGTTACTTACACAATTCATTTATGAATACTCCTTAAGTGTAATTAAATCGTAATATTATTCTCGAACAGGTACAATAACAACAGATTAACCTAAGCAATGGAACTTTTTAAAAGTCTATACGTTAAGACGTTAAGTAACTTTTTATGTGATTACTTGCTGTGATTTTTACAACAACAGTTTTACCACAGAATAAATAATAGGCTATTTGACAACATTAAAAATATACTACAAATTATGATCATCCTATCAGAAAATAACGTAACAAGCCTCATGAGACTATAATTTACACTCAAATATGCATATTTATTGAGAATTTCAACTAGAAAGATGTAATATATTTTAGATTTATTGTCTGTGCTGAAAACGCTGTGTTTGGTGACAGCGCTGGTGACGTCATGTGTACGTAAACACGACTTACATGAACAGACACAAATACGTTTTCTGGGATTTATATACAGATATTTATACAGTGTGACACTTTATACATCCCTTGGCTCACTAAAATATTGAAATTACTTTTTTAAGCAATCAAATTCAGTATTGTTTACAAACGTCACCTAGCCAAATGACGTCACGTACGCCATTTTTTCGAGAATGGCGTTTTGCCCGCACTTTTGATAATTTAAACTTTATTATTGATTTTTCAACATAATGCATTGTTTTTTAACTAAAATATTAATGTGGTATGTTTATAATGTTATAAGGAATCATTTTAAGTAGTTTTATAAAACTAGTCAAATAGCCTATTGTACCTACTTGTTTTGCTCGCCATGATTAATGATGGAACTTAACTTCACTTTTTTTAAAGTTAAACACGTCAACATGACTTTACCTCGCCTGATGGTAAGCTAAAGGTAAAGTCTCAGGACCGGGGGTCACCACTACATAAAATGATAGTACTGCAGTGGCGGCCCTCAGCTTGACGGCTCCATCAAATACTTTTTCACGCCCCGCACAGAAAAAAAAGTGTACTGTTTTTCTGTTCCGTGGTTTATTCTACCCGTGGTGGTCTGTTATGTTATTTTATTATTACACAATGCGGTATTGCTGCAAATTATTATCTAGGCGCAAGCAAATAGTCACCAATAAATGTACTTAATTATATTAAATTTATTTCATCGATCATTTTTTTATACTACGTTGGTGGCATACAAGCACACGGCCCACCTGATGGGAAGCGGTCACCGTGGCCTATTCTATGAACGTGTGCAACAATAAGGGTATCACACACGCGCTGTCTTGCCTACCCTTTTTTTTTTATCGTGCGGAAATGCCCATGGATACCACCCCCGTCGGCCATCGGGGGTGGTTATGTCAGGATCGAACCGACTAAAACCGCACGCCGTCTCGGGCCTTAGTTACCGGGGTGTAAGGTTACCCAATGGGCATATCCCTCGCACCTTGTCTGCCACCTAAGTTGTATAAAAAAAAAGAAATTATTTATTTTCTTCACGGAACAACAAAACGTTTATTATAAAGTTTATTATTACTCACATAGTGCTTTAATTAAACGTATGGTGTTAGTGTCAAATTTGTCAAAAATGTCATGCATGTTTTAGGTTATGACGTTATGTTATTGAAACAGCTCTCCACTTTTGAGATTTATGTAATAAAAAGAACCATACAGTCAATTAAATACGATGTCTTTGTTTAAAACACTATTAACGCGTTATATTTGTAAGTAATAACTTCAAGATATAATTTCTTAAATCCATTCTTTTCTAAATCGCGTTCTAGTTTCGGTTTTTACACTGCATTACCACATCAGTTTTTAAATAAACTGAACTGAAATGTGCAATCTAGATAAATATATAACCTTTTTTTTTCAGTGCCTACCACACCCCGGGCCGTAGCAATAAGATATTCATCCACAGACCCAAAATTGGCTGAATCTGAAGATGCCCCAGTTGAAATGGAGAACCCATACAAACAGGAACGCCGTCTATGTATTTTATGCAAGCTAAACATTACTCCGGATTATAAAAACTACAGATTATTAAGTCAATTCCAAAGTCCATACACCGGTCGCATTTATGGAAGGCATATTACTGGTTTATGTAAATCAAAACAGCAGTTAGTTGAAGCGGAGATTAGAAAAGCTCAAAATTGTGCCTACATGCCTTATTATTACAAAGATAAAACATTCTTAAAGGATCCTAAACTATTTGACCCTGAAAATCCTATTAGATCCCATAGGTTTTAAGTTACCAGTAGTATTGGTAGTACAAAATTAGTATACATAAAATAAATAATTTAAAACTATATGCTTGCTTTTTATTTTAATAGATTTTTAGAATTTTTATTGTGTTGTTTCATGTCACCATGGGAAGTCATTTATTAATGGTATATCAACATAGCAGATGATGTAAAGATGACACATATTCTAAGTTGAAATCAATTTTACAAGGCACTATTGATGAGTAATCTAAGAATTTTACCTACGAACATAATAGCACAGAGTAGTAATAATGTTTACTTACTATTCTTGGGTTTGAAAAAAATCAATGCATCCACAATTTCTCCATAAATCCAAAGCGTAACCATTCCAAAATCAAATTCCATACGCAGAATAGTAACATTTATTAAATAAATTCTTTAAAATTAACTAACTTATGGACGAAGTCGCCTGCAAGCAACATGGGTGGATCGTACATCTAGCTGCTGGTGTCCCCGCAGTTATCCAATACATTATAAATTTATGTATTGTCCTAAGATAATACTAGCATCATCAGGACTATTAAAACAATCATTCTCTGAATCATATCCTACTAAAGACGGAGGTATTTTTAAAGTTTGCAACATTTCAGAATAATCCATACGTTCTTTATCCGGAAACTTACTCCGCATTAAAGCCAACAATTCCATTAAAGCATCCTGACACCCTTTTTGCCATTTTTTTATTAAACTTCTAAGTTCTTCAGTATCTGGAGTCAATGATTGTGCTAAAAGGAGTTTTTTCTTCGCCTCTATTCGGCGTTTTAGGTTATCTATATCTCTTTGTGTTATAGACCCTGTAGATTTTGCTTTTATAGGTTTAGAGACTTTCTCATAGGTCTTTCGTATTAGAATTGTCTTCTTGTTATCAAAATCGTCATCATCATCATCATCGAAACAATCTTGTGATGAAGGTTTACTCTCGATAACTGCTTTTACGGCTTTGGTTTTGACTGGTTTTACTATCTTAAGCTTATTCTTTGGTGATTTCAAATCTTTATGTTTGTTTAACTTGGCTTTAGAAGCTGTATTGTCAATGAAATCATCATCATCGTCTATAAGTACTTTATCATTTGATTTCACTGAATTTTGTTTCTGTATACTTATTAACGGTGTATCATCTGAATCTGAATCTACTATCTCTATAGGCTTTTCTTCATTTTTAACTTCTTCATTCTCAATGTTTTTAAAGATTTTTCTCTGTATAACAACTATACATTCCTTTCTTAAGTCGTTTGGACTTCTTTCTTTTATTGTATAAGTAGCATCATTTGTTTTTATTCGTTCTTCAGTAGTTTCACAGTTATCTTCAGAAGGTTTTATATTAGTTTTTTTATCTCTACTTCTCAAGGGTGAAGGGCGCTTTTTATTTTTAATGGATTTTGTATGTACAGGTGTAGTAACTACTTCTTTATTTTCAATGTTAACATTAACAGTTGCAGTTTTATCTAATGTTTGTTCTATATCAATACTTTTCAAGGGTGAAGAGGGTTTGTTAATATTTATAGACTTTGTAACAATAGGTGAAGATGCTGTATCAGTATTTTCAATAATATTACTTTCAGTAGTTGCAGTTTGTTTAATACTTTGTCCTTTATCTTTACTTTTCAAGGGTGAAGTGCCTTTTTTAACTTTTATAGATTTTGTACGTACAGGCGTTGACACTATGTCACTATTTTCAGTGGTATTATCACCAATAGTTGCCGTTTCTTCCAAAGTTTCTTCATCAGTGCAGTTTCCAGTAACATTCTGTTCTTGGGGTTTATTAATAGCCTTTAAAAGTGTTTTGGATTTCTTTTTCCGTGGTTCTAAGACATTTCTAGATGGAGTATGATCAATATGCTCACTGTTCACTCCATTTTCATCAGCAGGGGAAGTTTTTTCACTAGGCTCTACGTTTTCATTCAATAAAAGTTGTTTTCTCTTCCTCGTCACATTTTTTTCTTCTGTAACCTCAGTGCTAGAACCAGCTAAAGGTGAAATAAACGGTGACGGTCCACTCTTTCTCCAATTCCGCGAGAGACCGAGTCTTCTGCATGGTGTCAGTAATGACTTACTGATTCCACCCGGAGTTTTAGGCGAATTAGTATCATTAGGTTTTAATGAGGAAACATTCTTCATTCTTTTAAATATATGCAAGAGTCATTACCTCCGTTAAAATTATTAAATCTATTGCAATGTTTTTATTTTTATTCTCAAGTTTGTTTTGAAAGAAATGTCAAAAACTCAAAACTCAAAATAGAACTAAAAAATAATAATGTCAGATTGTTCCCGCCATCAAGTGAACGAATGGTTTGGATTGAAATTTGAATACCTATATCCAATCTGTGGATCTGTGGCTGGCTAACATCTAAAATGAAAACTTGTAATTAAATTTTCTTTCTTCACCAATGGCAGTACGTATACAATACAATAAAAATAGAGTGTGTCTACGCCGCGCCGCAACACCGACCGTGCATGCATCCACGCGCACGGCGCATATTATATCAGACAGTAAACAGTGCACCACAGAAGAGATATAGTTGTACTGTATTATATAAATATAATCTGTGATCTCTCACGAAATCAAAATCAATGGAATGTTTTTGTGCTTTCCATTCGTTTCATTCGCTCGTCCGTCTTTCAAAAATATTTCGTGTTTCGTGAACGCAGGTCGCCGAGTTGCGTAAAGTAAAGTGAGGTGTCGTTTTAAAACAACTGCAAAGCATTGAAATAAACCGAATCGAAATCGATTAAATAACGACGCGTAGAATAGTTTTATTGGAGTGCTGACACTTTTTTAGCTTGAGGGATTGTTTCAGTTTCCGTGAATATTCATTACATAATGCCGCTGCTGAAATTGACAACAGGCACTTTCGGCCAGCTGCGCACTTTTGCGACGTCGCCAGCTCTGGGGAAAAGATTGAAGACATTTGCGGTTTACCGCTGGAACCCTGACGAGCCCGACAAGAAGCCCTACACCCAGAACTATGAGGTAGATTTAGACGACTGTGCGCCGATGGTTCTCGACGCGTTACTAAAAATTAAAAACGAGATGGATCCGACCCTGACTTTCAGGCGTTCGTGCCGCGAAGGCGTGTGCGGTTCTTGCGCTATGAACATCGACGGTATCAACACCCTCGCGTGCATCAGCCACATCGATATGAATTGCTCAAAACCTTCCAAGATTTATCCCCTACCGCACATGTATGTCGTTAAAGATCTTGTACCTGATCTCACCAACTTCTATCGCCAGTACCAGTCTATAGAGCCATGGCTACAACGCGAGAACGAACCTGCTAAAGGTAAGGAGACCCAACTTCTTCAGGACGTCGATGATCGCGCTAAACTTGATGGTCTTTATGAATGTGTACTGTGCGCTTGCTGCTCCACTAGTTGTCCATCTTACTGGTGGAACGGTGACAAGTACCTTGGTCCTGCAGTCCTTATGCAAGCGTACAGATGGATCATTGATTCCCGAGATGATGCCACTGATAAACGTCTATCTAAGCTTAAGGATACATACTCTGTGTTTCGTTGTCACACTATCATGAATTGTACACGAACATGCCCCAAGGGTTTGAATCCTGGCCGTGCTATTGCCCAGATAAAAACTCTGCTATCAGGGCTTGTGAAGAAACAGCCTCCAATTATGGACCCTGCAGGTATTGAGAAGCAGTCTGCACAAAATTAGTTTTAATGGCACCTTCATGGTGGTAGAAAAGGCCAGATTAGCTTCACCCACCAAGTAGTATGTACTTAAGTATGTTCAATCACAGAAGACAATTTAAGCTACCTTGTAATGTAACCGATTGTCTAAAATACTATAAGAATGTTACATTTGTATACCCGTATAATACTAAAAAAAGTATTTCTGTAAATATTACACAATACTTATAAAATCAGAGAATCAACTGTAGTAGCCTTTGCATTAAGACAAGCAGCTGTTTTAAAAAAGTAATTATTTTTAATGAGCAGCGGGCACTGCTCATCATTGTCATGCCATGAAGTTATTTTTTACAATGTTTTTGTAACTTAATATACAGCCAGTTAGATAAGAATAACTTTTGTAGTTAACCTTTTAGTATTTGGAAACATGTTTTGTTCAATTTACACTTTAAGAATAAATGGCAAGGCTTGAAATAAATCTTGTAGATTTTCTAGTAAACTCTTCAAATTGTTAAAGTGTAAATTGTTGCAAGGTTAAAATAATATGAGAATTAAATGTTTTATACTACAATGTTGAATATTAGTCAAATATAGTAATCTCTTTTTTGTTTCAATCATTCGAATTGTAAGATTTGACCTAAAGGTCTTAGTTACCCAGGTCACAAAATCCCAAAAAAAAGATTGTAATTAGGGTATTGCCAAAATAGATAATTATTGCACAATATTATGAAATTAATATATTTGTTTTTTTGCTTGCCATTTTTTTAACATATTTTATGGAAACATGGAATGTTTTTCTAAAATTTAATGAGGTGCAAATGAGTGCATATTTGTTTATCAAAACTGGAAAATTCCCTTATCAGAATCGGAAAGATCAGTCATCAGGTTAATTAATGTGACCATATTGGAAGCTGAAGTACAAAATGAATGTTTTCAATAAAATAATTACGACATAATTATTATTGTGAAATTATTCAAGTATTATGATGGAAGTATTTAAAGATGGAGACCCACTTAAATTATTACGCGTCGCATGTTATATTTATTGTTCATCTCATGTGGATACATCATATTAAAGTTGTTAAATAAATTATCATTTAAGCAAACTATTGTTTTATTTTAAGTTCAGACTATGATCGAGAGGAGGGGGGTTTGAAGGCTTAGTGGAGCACTCACTTTTTCATGCAATTTGACAATATAGGTACCTATTTTACCTTTGGTTTATATTTTCGATGCATGTTTAAAAGTGCTAGTTGAAATGGTTATCTCTTCAATGTTAGATCCTAGAGGTAGTTAGATGCCATTGAGCAAAAGGCGTAAGCGAATTTTTTTCGTCAATGTTACGTACTAACACGTATAGGCATAATAGAAATTGGATAAAAGCCAAAAGCTATTTATAGAAATGTACTTAAAGAGATAATTTTAAGTTAACACTCATGAAGCTAAAATACCTATAACATAAGCTGATAAGAACTAAGGTTAATTCAAACGAAATTTTTATTAATACCACTTTGGCATACAAGCATCGGCCCACCAGATAGGAAACTGTCACCGTGGCCTATGGACGTGTGTACCAGGGGTATCTTACTAACGCAGTCAACCCAGTAAAAACCTTCTAATGCCTTTCTTGAAGAGTCCCATATTGTAGATGCTACGGAAAACAGCAGGAAGATCATTCCACAGCCTAAGCGTGCGCGGAATGAAATTCCTCTCATACCTTTTTTTTCCGCGCGGAAACCCTCGCGGCCAGCGGGGCAGGTTATGTCGGACTCTTACCGACTAAAAACGCACGCCGTCTAGGTTCTTGTGACACCAGGGTTTAAGGTGGTCCAAAGAGCACTTCCCTCGCATTTTCCTCTCATACCTTACAGTGCGCAAGATTGTTGGTTGGGATGTTATTTCAATAACTTATGAACTAAGAAAGAAATTAGTTCAATTTCCGGGAAAGATGCTTAAAATTTTGCTAAAATGGCTGAACGCTTCAGCCATTTTGTCTTTCACTACATCTACTTTTGTACAATATAATCAGCAATAATGACCGTAAGAATACAAACGAGTGTTGTCTCATGACTACCTACTTCATAACAATAAGCCATTATGTCCACGCTGTTTATAATTCGTATCCATTTTAGTTGTAACTTGTAGCTACAAGCGCTCAGCATCCTAGCTATTTCTCGGTTGCTTCAGGGTCCGCTTATTTAACCATAGTGGCCATAATAACCATCGTGTTGTGTTCCAGGCGGTAGGTAGGGTAGCCACACCGGCTGCCTGCACCTGCACCGGCTCGCGGGTAACGTTGGCTTGACCCAAGGGCTCTTAGTGGAGCCCCAATACTCAACCATTGGCTCGGTTTTTAGTTTCTTTTTCTTGTCCATTTCACTAATACCTCTGATTTTGATCATCAAGTGCACCTGCGCTCGTTTGCTACCTTAAAAACATTCGAATAACGATACCTTAGTTTACGAAATATCATTTAATTGCGCAGCACAAGGAAAACTTCGAAGACACGCGTAACAAAAAAGTTTAATTTCCTTGTTTGTATTTCGTTTAAATTTAAAATTTATAATACTGATTCTCAAGGTAAAGTAGGTAAGCAACCTAATTCATTTTTAGATTAAGAGTAGGCACCTACAAGTGTCCTACCAATATCCTTCAAGCCCAAGCTAACCTCACCTTCTAAACAACGGACGGTGCTCTGGCGCAGGTTTTCTTCTCAGGATGGGAGGTCATGCACCCGGGCAACGGAGGTGAGCACTGCCTCCCACTCGCCACAGGAGACGCTGCTGCGGCGTGCGGTTTAAGTCGGTTCGATCCCGACATAACCACCCCGACCGACGGGGGTGTTGTCCATAGGGATTTCCGCACGATAAAAAAAGGATAGGTCAGACGATACTCGCTTCTGAAAAAGTTCACATACTCAATCAAAAACAAGCAAAACCTGGGCTCCAAAGCGTATAGACGCTAGTGGAAAATTGCCATGAGGAGGTGTGTCATTATCCTATCAGAATGTAGGTACACTACACCTATTAACACACTTTGGCAGAGGTTATCAGTAAGTCCAACCGCGCAACAGTTTTTTGTTAGTTAATTAAAACAGTTTTTAAGATATAACCGACTGGCAACAGCGGC
The DNA here is from genome assembly GCA_963576445.1 of Lithosia quadra. Taxonomy (NCBI): domain Eukaryota; kingdom Metazoa; phylum Arthropoda; class Insecta; order Lepidoptera; family Erebidae; genus Lithosia; species Lithosia quadra. The sequence continues at coordinate 994,794 of OY754895.1, forward strand.
TGACCCTGTTACATACCTAGGTAGGTAATGTATTATCTCAGACTTTAGAAACTACCTACTGTTTTCAAGGTCAAATTATGCAAAGATTGCGAGATATGAACTTATTAGTTTCTGTTGCATCCACTGCTTGTAATTTCGGCTCTTTCTTCTAGTTTGACTTGTGGGACCAAGCCGACTGACCCTACTAAGAAAGAACCTTGTTTTCAAAACGCGTGATTTCAATTCTATTAGGCATAAGGAAAACTGAAATAAAAGTACGTTACATAGCTACACTCCTATCAAACTTATTTCGCTCTTTTCAACAGCAGTCGTGTCGTGTCCACATTTTATGTAGGTACCCTATTGATACTCATAAAATATTGAAGTGCACATATTTTTAGTCGGTTAAAATACAACAGGGACCACAGGTAGTTTTCCCCGTGGCAATAACCCAGATGAATACCTCTCATTTGAGAGCTTATTCATGAAAATCCATCCAGCCGTTAGGCCTATAAAATGGATTAAACCAAATGACTTACCTACATACATGCGTGCGAAAAACATTACCCTCTCTTGCGCACTCGGGTAAAAACTCATGCGTCACAGATATGACTCGCCGTTGGCTCTTATACTAGTAAGGTAACCCATTACCACAAATAGTACAAAGTAATCGAATTGTAGGTAAATTAAAATATTTACCTCAAGTTTGAGGTAGGTACTTAAATGTTGTTTTATGTTGGCAACAAGCTTCGCTCTTCTACTATTTTATTCAATGACTTGTCGTTGTTTACCTTAACTTTTATGGGAGCAACTGCTGTTTGCCGTCAGCCTCATCTATAAATCAGCAGGTTTACCAGCTTGTAGGGGAGTAGATGAGTTTGACTTGGGCCTATGAGTTTATCTCACCCATATAAAAGTCGGTAAGTTTATAAAAAAAAATCACTATTCAGACGCCATTGAAGATGCTTAGTATAACTGGTTATCTAATTTGGAATGCTACTACTTTACTTTACAAGAGGAATCTTAATCCAATCAAAACATCGACTACTTGAAATCTTATCTACAAGATCAAAATGCATTTTGATTTCGAGATAAATCGCATTAGTATTTTGTTCTTCCAACTTGATATCAATATCAAATAATTCAAATATCAGAGTGCATTCCACAAAATTGTACGATATAACTTTCATTGTAATGCACTGTCCATAGATTAATGGAGTCACTGTAATTTATATAATCTATGGGCACCATAAGAGGAACGAAACTCCTGACATCTGTCGGAATAGATAAAAACTCAGATCGCAATAAATTATTTAATATAGTTTTATAACAACATATTGATAAATTCGTGACATATCGCCACAAGATAAAACATACAGAAATTAAACTATTCACTTACATTGTCAAATTAGAATATATTATTATGATACAAGTAACACAAAACGATATATACATATTTTTATTAAAGGTAAATAAATTGGCGGGAACGCCATTACGAATTAAAAATAAATTCAAGTTCCCGCCAAAATTTAAATCAAATATCTCAAATAGAATATAATATTGTAAAATATGAGTATTTATTTGAAATAACATTGCTTATCGTTACATTATCAGGTTAGAACTAAAATTGGTTTTCGTTATTTTCTCGGTTTCAGTGGGCCATTTTCTGACATTATATATTATATAGATTGTCCAAAGACAATGACTTCTATGTACGATTCTTTTTTAAAAGAATACCAGGGCACAAGAACTTATAAACCTATGTAAAGAACGCGTTGAACGACACTAGAGTCGGGCCACTTGCTTATGCGTACAAGTCGGCATGCACACACTTACACACTAGTCAGCTAATACGCGGCAAAAGTTATTCGATTCAGTCAGTATAAATAGCGAAAAAAAAATACAACATGTCTTAAGTAGTGAAATGGCCTTAAACCCGTAGTAACAGCAAGAATTATTTTATAGTCGATAGGCCCGCGTTTGACCACTATCTCACTTGATGGTAAGTGATGATGTCTATGAATATCTAGGAATCACATTTCAATCAAATCAAAATTTACTCCCACATGGTTAGCCGACGTCATTTTTGTGATACAGTCTCGTCTGTTCTTGATCGACTATTATACCGACACGATCAAACTACTTCTATCCCGGCCTAACATGACCAAATAGGCTATTTGACAACATTAAAAATATACCACAAATTATGATCATCCTATCAGAAAATAACGTAACAAGCCTCATGAGACTATAATTTACACTCAAATATGCATATTTATTGAGAATTTCAACTAGAAAGATGTAATATATTTTAGATTTATTGTCTGTGGTGAAAACGCTCTGTGTTTGGTGACAGCGCTGGTGACGTCATGTGTACGTAAACACGACTTACATGAACAGACACAAATACGTTTTCTGGGATTTATATACAGATATTTATACAGTGTGACACTTTATACATCACTTGGCTCACTAAAATATTGAAATTACTTTTTTAAGCAATCAAATTCAGTATTGTTCACAAACGTCACCTAGCCAAATGACGTCACGTACGCCATTTTTTCGAGAATGGCGTTTTGCCCGCACTTTTGATAATTTAAACTTTATTATTGATTTTTCAACATAATGCTTTGTTTTTTAACTGAAATATTAATGTGGTATGTTTATAATGTTATAAGGAATCATTTTAAGTAGTTTTATAAAATTAGTCAAATAGCCTATTGTTGTACCCTTAAAGAAAAAGAAGAAAAAAACAAATTTTTGTCTATAGACCGACCGCTACCGCTGTACCGCTGCGCAAGACACCGCCCGTGTTAAATACTCAAAGTCATCATCTCTTTATATATTTTTTTAAACATTTTTAATATTCTATACATGGAATTTTGAGTTCCAACTGGTTGTACCGTAGTCATTTTACCCCAAGTATTTAGTTAGACTAAATAAATGACTACGTCATTGCCCATGAAACAACTAAATCTAAAAAGTAATTAGTCTGACTAAACAGTAGGTCCATGGGTAAAAATACCCTTGACACAACCGGTTGGATATTGTAGTTGGTAAACGGGTAATACCCCGTTATGTTACCGAGTATCCACAGCAGAAAGTAGGGGTGCAAATTTAGGAAACCCCCATTTTATATCAAGGGAGATATCCAACCTTCCCCCGTAGACAAGTGTCACAGCGTAAATTGCTAAAGAATCGAATAGATTAGGTCGACCAATCACATCCAAGCTCGTCGCTGGTGTAAGATACGCGCGTCGCAACGGGATCACGAGCTGAGTGTGATTGGTCGATCTAATCTTTTCTATTCCTTAGCGATTTAGACTTGTGACACTTGTCTACGGGCCCTTATGCTCTTTCGTTTCACGCTTCGCTAAGGAGGGAAGTGGATTTATAACAACGAATTTACTTCTACTAACTTCGATGCAGTTTTGAAGACAGTTTTACTTTCCCTGGGACTAGCCGAATGTTACTTGGCAGTTTTTGTGAGTCACCGCTGTTGAACCCATAAATATTATGAAATTCGTATTAGTCCCATAAATAATATTAGCTAATCAGCACAACAATAATCGCTACCAATTTGTATCCGATCATATCACCAAATTTAAATAATACTTTGTACCATAGACAATGGTAAAATAATAGACAAATTCGTTTATCATTCATTTAGTTCACTCTTTTAACTTATTTGATTTTTTGTCTATGATTCAATTACATACCCTTAGGGAGGGTCTGCTTAACTGATATTGTTTCTTCTAGATAGGTAATGCAATTTCGGTTTGTATAAATCTGATGTGTCATATCTCTGTACTTTGTTTCTTGGCGTTGATTTAATCTTCCCGTTTGGAGTTTGAGGTGCGGCAGGCGTGTTCTGTTCGTAGTTTTCAACTGATTTGTCGCTTGATGGACTGTTTGGGAGATCTGTGGATTATAAAAAAAATATTGTAAGAACATGAGTGGCTCTCTGCATGTTTATTTTTGGAAAGCTAAAAAACATGGGAATAAGTGACCTATAAATAAAAAAATGCATCAAATTTCACCACCCTACAATAAAATAATACTTATTGCTTAGTATTCGGGTGGTAACTAAGTTCATTAACGCATCTAGGCTTTCGGCAGCATTGAGCGAACGCCCTGTGTGGTTTCGTTCAATTCATAGAGTAACGACCGCTTGATGCAGCTGAGAACCTTAGAACGATGATAGATTCGGTAATGTCACCATTTTATTTTATTTCTTATTCATTTTTTAGTACATAATCTAAATTAATTAGTAGGTTATACAATTCATGCTTTATAGCCATTACCCTAGATTTCGGAAGATGAAGGAGCTCACTATAACGTAAAATGATGCAGTAGGAACACAGTAGGACAAGGGCAGCTAGGTACTAGGTATGTATTAATATGTAGGTAGGTATACTAGGTATATATTTTAGAGACAGGAGTGACTTGTTATGATTAGTTTTGCGTATATAATATTATATGGAGAAAGAGTGCAGAAAGCTCAAATTTGTGTGTAAGAATTGTTGCAAATATAATAAATAAAATAAAAAATCATTGTTGCCGTTCATAATGTTAATATCGAACACATAATGGCATTTTAACTAACATAACTAAAACACAGAGAGGTCCACGACAGTAACATCCTGAAATTTGTATGTCATTATAGGCTATTTTTGTGAATTTTTTGTCAATAAGTATGTCATTTTGATAAAAAAAAAGTATAGCCACTATTCTGCTACTTCATAACGAAGTATGTGGAAGTATATGGTGTGAATTTAAGAAGATTTTATATTGACTTTTACATGCCAACAACCCAATACTGTTATTGAACTAAAATAGTCAATAACTTTGAGTTCTATGATTATTTTAGTGTATTATATTATAATAGAGAGTTTTTCCATAAAATAAAACTTACCTATTATTTTTTCTTCAATGTCTGGAATCCATCAAGAGTCAAGCACTTGTATTTCCGCCATAATGTCAACGTATTTCCGGTTTCCCCTCCATATTTAGCGCCCTCTGTGGTGACTTTTTGGTATTAAGCGCTCGCTCGCGGCGGGCAACGACCCGTCTTAGTGTCATTATTGCACTCATGATGCACCAGGTAGGCCTTACCTGGATTCCAGACATTGAAGAAAAAATAATAGGTAAGTTTTATTTTATGGAAAAACTCTCTATTATTTGTTTCGTATCAATGTCTGGAATCCATCAAGAGTGATATGTTTGTTATCTCCTGGTGCGCTTAATCCACGATGCTATAATGTGTAGATATTAATGGTAAGCATTAAATAAATAATAATTAAAACTTGTTACCTTTTCAACTGATAGACATGTAATCAAGTCCATCCAGATGTAATTTTAAGTTCATAAAGCGAGTAAAGAATGGACATGCGTTTTACTGCGGTTAGTGACTGGTGACAGCGATCAATTCTAGATGACCATGTCAATCTAAAGTCCTATACAATTCTAAAATCATAACATCACCTATAGGTGTGATTATTAGGAAAATTATATTTTGAATACGATTTACGATTAACACATTCTGCGGCGACCGCCAGCCTTCATGGGAAACAAATGACTGGCCATGCCACCGTCTCCGAGCCCTGGTAGAACGGGTAGACCCGAGAGAAGTGCTTAGCTTGACGTTGCCGAAGATGACATGCGTGCCAATTTTCACTGCCATGACTGCCCAAGACTGAAGTGGGGAAGTAAAAGTCGGCGAGCGGGCCCCGAACTCCGAGGTGAAAACCTAAACAGTCAGGTTAAATAAATGTCAGAGCCAGACAATTAATGTTCTCCGAGCCTCTACCCCGACTGCCTATGCCGTAGTCAGCAAGTATGTCACAGACTTTAAATATATGGCCTGGCACTATTCCATCTCCGAGCGTACTGATTGAGTATTCCTCACGAGATATTGAGGAATTTCCTTCGGCAGCCGTCGACCGAGTCATGGACTAAACCAAATTTAGTCTCCCTGTTAGTATTTGATACCGTTTGAGGGACCGTTTGCTTTACTGGAGCTGTTGCTGAAGTGCTCTGCGTATCGTTAAGCACTTTTGCTCTGACATAAGGGCTTAGCATTGTGTCATGTAACCCAAGTTATGCCGAGGAACTCGAGACAATGAGTCAGAGCAAGCATTGACTTCACGAGACTGAGTCCATCTCAGATATCAGTTTTTAGATCCGAATGCTGCTAATATAACACATGCATAACAATGTAAAATCATGGACACGACAAGTAATTACTTTTAAAAATTCTTTCAACAATAGAAAGCCACATCATTCGTGAGTGTCATAGGCTATAATTTTATTAGAAACTGGAATTTACACCCGGGCGAAGCCGGGTCCCGGGTTGCTAGTATAATATATATTTATAAAATTTATTTACTGCCAGTTTGACTGCTTTTCCCGTGCAACGGAAAATGCTTAAGTAGAAGACTATTCGATTTAAGATTTAAATGGGTAGGTAAATATTCAAATGACAGTTTTATGAATCAATATAGTGATATATGCAAGTCCTTATGAAAATGAGCCAGTCTTATTTCCTTATGAAAAACTAGCTATCTATTCAGAGTATGGGTATCTATAGTCTTTGGCTATTGATGACAAATACAAGCGGCATTAATGTTCAGGTAAACATACCTTGGTACTACGTGAACCACCTTTGGTGCGAACAAGTCTATTGCTGGCGAACCCCACACAAGTTGATAAGGGTTTTCCTTCAACAGCTGTCGGCCGTAGTGTTGCGGTGTACGACAGTGAAGCCAGCATCTTCGAGTCACCATCGTAGCAAAAGTGATTCTCTCCAATAGTGGTTGATAGTGTTTGAGGGATCACTTGCTTCTTTCGGTAGCTGTCGGCCGTAGTGTTGCGGTGTACGACAGTGAAGCAAGCATCTTCGAGTCACCATCGTAGCAAAAGTGATTCTCTCCAATAGTGGTTGATAGTGTTTGAGGGATCACTTGCTTCTTTCGGTAGCTGTCGGCCGTAGTGTTGCGGTGTACGACAATGAAGCCAGCCTCTTCGAATTACTTTTGTAGCAAAAGTGATTCTCCCCAATAGTATTTGATAGTGTTTGAGGGATCACTTCCTTTTCTGGAGCGGTTACTGAAGTGCTTTGCGTAGCGTTAAGCACTTCTGCTCTGACAGGGACTTCGCCTTGCGTTTTGTGTCCCAAGGCATGAGTCAGAGCAAGCCCAGATTTATAAAATCCATTATAAAATCTAAAAAAAAAACTAAACAAAAACAGTAATCGTTCAACTCTGAACACTACAAAAGTCTTACTTACATATCTGATATGATGACCTCGTAGAAATTTCGCCACTTTAATGGTTATTGAGGCAAATGTTCTCAGTACCGAGGCTAGGCCAAACAGCAAGCTGGTCATCCAGAGTAACTGGTGTTTGTGTACCAAGATCCAGATGGTAAATTGAGCTTTAGGAACCTGAATAACGGGCAGGCCAACAGAGTTAAGCATCTGGTGGCACCGTGCTTCCATCAATTATTACCAGTAACTCCAATATTTAAGAACCGGACCCTTACATTTAAGAAGAACTGAAAATGTCAGGTCAAAGAACTTTGCCCCTCAAAAAGGATTGAAAGGCACAACCTAAGTGCCTCACCGCAAATGTTGCGAACTGAATGTTGGATATAGCGTTGAACGAAACATGACGAATATCCGCTGGCCGGCCGTGCACCTTCCAATGTTTGCAAAACCATAACATCACCCATCAATAGGTATAAGCTTGAACAGGATCAACGACATCTCACGCATGGTCCCCATACGTACCACAAAGACTGAAAGCCACACGAGGTTTTATGTATATTCCACCCTCTCTGGTGAGCACAGAGCTCACTACCGAGACTCTTTCGCGTTATCAGAGACGCTTCCCGCTGGAAATGTCCTAGCCTGGAGCAAATGAAGTCTTTAAAGAGACTTCTGTCCCAGGTCTGTCGCAGCACTGAAAATGGGTCTAGGAGGCTGCCTAGATGGAGCGGACATGTGGTGTGAATGTGGAGTTAATCCACCGTCCATGGCCCCATACTAACGTATGCAGCATGCCCAAACATGTAGACGGGAGGAACTTATAAGCGCCTGAGAACGCAATTAAGGTAGCGGTACACCAGGCAAGCAAAATTTGATCAGCCATCGACACGAAGGAATAAACAAAAGGAACCTTCGATGTTACTGTGCAATCGATGTTAGAAAATATGCCCGACACGAAATTTACTTTTGTCATCCAGATTGCAAGAAGCTTGGTACCCGAAAGCGGTTGAATAGTTAAAGCGGCTTTGTGATTTAGCACTGAGTCAGTCAGCTTACATTGAGAACAGGAACAGAAGAGGCTTCAGAATGAATGCCTTGTTATAGATAACCGAATCGATATAATTTATTTATTTCATTTGCAAATGTAGGTAGAGGGTTGGTACATGTTTATCACATAAGTACCGCTATACGAGTACTTGGCCTCACTGCGTGCAACAGTAAGGAAAGGATTTCGTTATACTTCTATTGCAATTATGAGAAACAATCGTGAGGTTGCTCCACTTGGTCGGTTGTGAAGACTAAATTACCCCCCCCCCCCCCCTCTTTAAAGTAAATTTTTGAAAATTTTTGAAATTTGAAATAGACTCTTCATTAATAAATAGGCACTATGTGCCAGGGGGAGTTTTTGCGTTATACATCGCGGTGGAAACTTTCACCAATTTGTCGAAGAAAAAAGCCTTACGAAGTATGTGAATGAATTTTTCTTTACCATACACTACTTATTTTTAACAAATCATCCGCTTCGGTATTTTGGATTCGGATTTGGATTTCGCTATAGGCACTTTTCACAAAATAAGTAGTCAATTTTCTCAAATACCCATTTGGGGGTAAATTTGTTTCGATTCATAAGCCCCAATCTACTAATACTTGTAAGGTATTTGTAAAACTTTTTGACCAATTAACACGTTGGTTAATGCGACGAAGAAACAATCTACTAAATACGACTGAGAATCTTCCTATACCTAGTATTGCCGATTTAAACTATTTCGATTCGTCGTTAGTATTATTTGCACAACTGGGGGTAGTAGCATATTTATTTCTGTGCATGCGAACATCTTATCAATAGGTATCAATGTTAATAATTAACACAATACATTATAATTGAATTTCTGTGTGGGTACTATGAAAAATTAAGAATTGATTATTCTTATGCACTGCCGAATCTCGTATGTTCAGTAACCGATACACAGGTTGGGAAGGTAGGTATATAGGTATTGAACACCTCAGTAAGTTTTCAAAGAAGATTATTCGAACAAAACCACTGGTGATAAAGACTCAAATTGTACATGACTCACAGTTTCGGAGCGCTTTTTCGCCTTACGCCTTCCCAGCTGGATTCACTTCATTTCATATAAAGGCACTATTGTCGCGTAATGTAACTAATCAATGTGTAGACGAAAAACGAGAACGTTTCTATAACATTAGCGGGTACTAGGTTACCTTTATATCACTAACGGAGAGGAAATTATTTAATTTCAGAAACAATAACTAGAAATTAAAGTTAAGTTTAGTATTCTTTTCTTATTTCTTATATCGTTAACGTATATAAGTATATACTTTTTAAAGTTTTTTGCAAGTATTTCGATTAACGTTGACAACCGTACGGCGCGAAAAACGACGCTATAATGACACTAAGACGGGTCGTTGCCCGCCGCGAGCGAGCGCTTAATACCAAAAAGTCACCACAGAGGGCGCTAAATATGGAGGGGAAACCGGAAATACGTTGACATTATGGCGGAAATACAAGTGCTTGACTCTTGATGGATTCCAGACATTGATACGAAACAAATAATCGAAACTTCATATTTTAACCCAATACGTAGGTGTAGGTACTAATTCTCTAAGCTATTTCCCAACTCAGTTGTGGTCAATATTTTCCGTGAAGCGACTGCCATCTGGCCTCCACATCCCACTAGCGATATCAAAATTTTAATAATAGTTAATCAGTTAACCGGACTTTTTAGACCGTAACGACTGCCATAGATGTTCGTATGGCAACCGGGACCGACGGCTTAACGTGCTCTCCGAGGCACGATCGTCTATTGTATAATTTAAACGGACTCACTAGTTCTCTTAGGCCTTGGTAGACCCACCCGTCTCGCTCTGCCCAAATATTTCGACCGTGGAGGGTTCGGAACCCTGTTGTTGTTTGAATGTTCTTCACTTTCTGAAATATCGTCGTAATGAATGGTTGATTAACGGCCTGAGAACATTTCGCTGAGCTTTAGTTAAATTACTGATGACTTGTAGTAATATTGGTAGTAACACGGGTAATAAACGGGAGAGAACACTTCACAAAACTGAAAAAGCCGAACTTAGCGGGACTCAATTTATTTGTAGAATTCTAGACATAAGATTAAGGCAGCAACATTTTCCATTTAAAGTTTGCGTAATGATATCTGTGATATTGTGAATTCTCATTGCAGCAGGTGGCTCGGGACTCAATCCATATAGGATGAATACTTGTGGTGACCAAAGTTCACTTTTAAAACAACGTAATTTTTTTTAATCTATTCATAAACGATGCCAATATTACTGAACATACACATGAAAAAAAGACTCTTGAAGAGTTGAGGACCTTTACCTTTTTGAAGTCAGTTTACTAAAGTACTAGAAAATTAAGATACATATATTTAAGATTAGAATGAAGATTAAAAGTGATGCATGCCAAAAAAGCCTTGCCCAGAAGTGTTAGCCACATGCGGCATTCATATTGTGCACTTAATAGTACAAATTTAACTGTATCGGAAACTGCAGTTCTCAAGCTGCATCTTATAATTTGAGAATATACATGTTTGAAGCGACGGCCTTCCCCATGACACTACCAAATTATACCGGTATTTCTATGTTACTGGTCATCACTAATACCAGATGGCGGCAAAGAAAACATCTTAATTCCTGATGAAACCCTAGGAGGTATTTTGGGACTAAGAAGATTACCCATGACACTACTAGGGGGTAACATTCGGTGGTGTCAAAGGGAAATAACGTCAAACAATGACTTCTATGTATAATTAAATACTAGACCAGTCTAAGTATATATATAAATCATTGGTTTCAAGATCAAAATGTTAAAAATTTCGCAGTCGCAAGGAGAAAATAAAAAACTTACCTTCAGTCGTTGATGAAATTTGATCCGAATCGCTAAGTTTCCTCATCTTAGCCAACACTTGCCTATTATTATTGACCGTACTCTCTAGTTCCACGAATTTCCTCTTGTAAGACAAGTTGCTTTCTATACTCGAATCCATACAATAATCTATTGTCGGAGTATCACTTTCTATAACACTACCAAGTATAATCTCCATAACTTCTTGCCTAGACGTTTTATTAACCATCTCTTCTAATTTAGCATCATAATCACTTGAGAGCTCGAAGGAGCATTCAGATTTGACTGGACTAAACACTGGTGGTGGTGATTTTGAGTGATAAGGTGCAGGCGAATTTGATTCAAAGTTATTCTCTAAAGGTAGTGTGATTTCTGAAGCAAGATTGACGTTTTTCACTACGTTTTTAGCAGTTTTGGGTAGTTTTAAGTGCCCGTTTCTGTAATAGTTCACTATTTCGTAATTGCCAAAAGTTGCGAAGACTTCCTTCAGTATATTTTCTTCGTAAGTGTCGCAGTTTAACAGATAGACTTTGTTTGAGGCAGTTTTCTCGGTGAATGTTTTCAAGAAATTACTGTATTGGTGTCTTTTGAGTTCAGCTTCATGTTTTTCGTCTTCGGCGAAGTATTTCAAAGATTTGTCTTCGGAAATTGGACTGCTTGCTTCGATTACATTAGATGTTTCAGTAACATCTTCAACTTTCGATTCTATTTCATCATCATCTTCAAGTATTGTGATAGAATCATCATTATTTATAGATTCTTCTTTACCTACTGGTTCATCAGTTTCTGATAATTCCTCAGTAATAATAGTAACTTCAAAATACTCTGTCCTCGCCTTATTCTCTTCATCAACCAAATTGTCTGAGACTGTATCTTTTTTCTTTTCAGTAGCTTTACTGATTTCTGATATTTCCTCCATTAGTTGAGAGAATGGTTTGTTTTCGTTATAAGTATTAAGTCTTTCTGGACTAGGTTTTCGATCCTCATCCTCTCTAATGACTGTATTGTCAATTGGTGGCTCAATAACTTCATCAATAATTTCGCTTTTATTGACAGTTACCTCTTGATTTTCTTCTTTTTCTTTGACAGTATCAGAATCTATTGGTACTAGGTCAGTTTCTACTTGATCCACAGCATACTCTTGGGTTTCGATATTGTTAACTGTATGATTGATGCAGGCGAATTCAAGTTCAGGGCCAGGAATGCTGGAGTAGACTTGGCTCAAACTTGGCCTTACATTTGCTTGGAATTCAAGAAGTAAAGCAGCTTCTTGATTCATCCTTTTTTGTTCTTCATCAAGAAACTTTCTCATTCTCATCATGCGTTTAGCTTCTTTCAAATTTGCGGCAAATTTAGGTTTCTTTAACGTTATATCTGGGACAAAGGGTAGTCTTGGAGGACTGGCTATAGGAACTTCTAAATGATTTTCCACTCTTATGGGCCTCTGAGTACCTTGAACATCAGTAGTATTATTCACAACTTGTTCATTATCACAAGGGCTTGTTGAATCACTTGTTGAAGCATTATCAGATTTAGAACTTGATTCTTTACTTTCTTTTTTATTTTCAGTAGTTTTAGAACCAGAATGATTCTGAGATCCTTTAGAGGAAGAACTGCCATCATTTGAATCTCGATCAGTAGACCGCCTATTGTGATTACCTCTGCCAGATAAACTGTAATGATCATCAGTTTCTTTTTTATCTTTCTTTTTATCTTTATCATCATGTTTACTCTTGCTACTACTGCCTTTTCTATCTTTATCTTTGTCAGAGCGATGAGAACTCGTTTTTGAATCTCTTTTATCTTTAGAACTTTTATCAGAACTTCTCTCTGATCTCTCTTTATGGCTGGAGGAACTACGTTTATCCTCTGAAGATCTTTTTTCACTTTTATCACTTGAATGTTTTTGACTTGAACTAGACCCACGGTGTGATTTAGTATCTCTGTGGCTCGAACTTTTGTGGCTAGAACTCCTATGCTTGGAAGAGTCTCTGCTATCTTTTTTGTCACTTCTATCTTTAGATTTATCCCCCTCTCTATGGGTGCTCCTTGATTTGTTGTGATCGTCTTTTGGTTTTTTATCGTGCCGGCTGCTATCTCTAGAGCTAGATTGCTTAGAGTCCGATCTTTTATCTTTACTACTAGAATGCCGATGAGAATCTCTGGACCTGTGGGAGCTTTTGTGACTACTACTGCTCTTCTTTTCTTCACTTTTTTTATCTTTTTTAATATCTTCAGGTGTTTGATCACGTTGTTCGTTTGCCTTCTCCGTGTTATTAGTTTTACTATTAACATCGCTCTCGTAATCAATATGCAGGTTATTACTATTTGAACTGTCATCGTAAAGAGGGGTATTAAATGTATTCATATTGACTTGGTTGTTGAACTGATAAGATACATTTACTAGTTCATTATTATCTTTCTTGTCTATCTTTTCCGGCGTAGTATTTTCTGGAGATTTAGCGTCTATAGCGAATCTAAACGTACTCGGTTCTTTTTTATCATTGCTTTTGCTATCAGAATCATTATCAAATGCTTGTTGAGCGTCACATGAGTTTTCATTGTTGTAATTTCTGATTGGGGTCAGAGGAGACATATTTCTTCTCAATGACGAATCGCTACTTGAATCGTCTTCACTAGCGAGTTGTAAAGGTTTAAAATAGGACTCTCGATCTTCTTTAGGTAAGTTGGGTAGTGGAATCTCGTCTGGGTGAGGGACTTCAGTTACAGATTGTTCAATTTTATCTAGCTCAAACTTCGGCGGACTGTTTTCTGGTGCTGGGATATTCTCTAATTTTATTTCATCATGAATCATATGCTTGGTTTTATCTTCACTGGATTCAGAATCAATCGTTAAAGTAGTAATAGCTGGCAGTTCGTCTTTAACCTTTTGAGTTTCATTTTCTTTCTTATCAGGGATTTTTTCTTCTTCTTTCACATATTTAATTTCTACTACATCCATCTTAATATCCTCTGTATTATCTTCATCCATGGCTTCCGGTTTATCATCATTGCTTTTAACGGAACCAGGGCTGACAGCTTCAAGGTCAGTTGGTAACAGATCAGCTGAGTCAACCTTTCCATTAGATGTTTCAGCTGTATTTACAGTTTTTTTCCTAGATATTCCCAAGTAGTTGTACACAAGATCTTCTACTTGTGGGATGAAAACGGATGCGACTTTTGGATTGACTACTTGATCGACGATACGTTCGACGCCCTGCTCCAAATAGTTGCCGCTGAAAAATATTACAATATCGATAAACGCTTGTCAGTGCAAAAATACTACAAAAAAAATTCAAAGTCAAAAATCATTTATTCTGTTCTGTTCTGTTCATTTTAAGCGGCACTTACAAAACGTCAAAATTATAAATATTTAAAACTAGAAGCAAATGGACCACCGGTTCGAAACGCGGCCTAGACCTGAGAAGACTTCGGCAAGAAACTCAGCAGGTTGTTTTTTTTGGTCAATTGCTATTTTAAACATACAGGATACTTCTAAGAAAGATAGTCAAATATGATACAGTGGTAATAAATCGATGGAAAGGCGAAAAAGATCACAAAAAAATTTTTGGAGTTGTGTCACGAAGGGATTATTAATCTGATGGTCTTATCAGTCAACAGTCTAATAGCCAAGCACTACAACTAGCATCTCAAGAGGCTCGCGTTAGGTGCCTGAGTCACTAAGTAAATGTTTTGTTCACTGTGGTCAGTCAGTACATTCAAGTGCATGACCATTCAAGTAACATAACTCACTCTAATATGTGTTTCCGAAGCTTCTCACGGAGTTGATTTTTGTTGAGGTCTGCTTTCCAGCACTGACGAGAGAGGAATGACGACACAGAATTTTCCACGCGCTGTCGGAGGTTCTGATATGCAGGGCGAGTGTCCACATCTGCGATACAATCTTTACGGAACTGAAAGTGTAGAAAATATAAATTAAAGAGCTGGTGAATAAAACCATATACTTAATTACATGAAATTAAATTTTATATAATGAGTAAAAAACTTAATAACAGGTTTTCCCATTGGGGTTAGGGGTCAGGTGGCAGTCGCTCCTTAATTGGTAACATTAATTTCATGCAATAATTCAATTCCACATTTTTGTTTCATAAAGGTTCCACTATAATCAATACTGTGTAATCAAACTGTTAAGAAAAGTAAAAAAAAGGGCTGTGAGGTTTCCCTCTTTTCGGACAAGCTTTACCTATTCCATTGCTAACAAAATAGGTATTTGATATAGTAAATTTTGACAGTCCTAAGTCACACTTGGAAACCAACAAGTGCTGGCTTGATGTCATTCTATGACAAGCATGCCAATGATCTCACTACTGTGGATGCTCAAGACTGTGCGAAGTGGAGAAGTAAAAGTTGGCAAGCGGACCCCACACTCCAAGGTGAGAACCTCGGATGCGACCGGTACTAACACAAATATGATGATGATGCTTGGTAGTAACCAAGTTGCTTATGTCATAATTTGAGAATGTTTTTTACTTGAATAACACTCATTCAACATGTGGCAGAAGGAAGAACTCCTTCTACAAAGTTATTATTATTATTTATGTTGCCATTAGCCATTAGGCTGATGCGTGTGTGTTTCATGATCCAGAGATTTTGTCAAGTCTGTTTTTGAAACTATTAACACTGGGTGGCAAAACAACATTTTCATGATACCTTTTGATTTTTTTAATCACACAGATAATTTAAGTGGTGGTCAGATGGTAGCACTGATCTGTATATAGGTAATAATACAGATCAGTGGATGGTAGTCACTTCATGGAAAATATCAAAGTATGCCGTTTAATAGTTATACTGAAAAGCTGACCTAACTGATTTGGCATAAGGCTTGAAGCAAACACAATATCTGATTTAAAACAATTACAAAAATAGGAGTTTATTTTTCAATAGTAATCATTTCAAAATAGTATATCTGTATTCTTTCTCTTAAAAAGAGAAAGAAGCAAAAATAAAATCACTAGTATTCCGGCTAACCCCTCCCAAGTTGCTTACGTTCCGAGTGAGTTCACATTGGTAACTTTCTGTTATTATAGTTCACTGCTGATTAGACTAGCTGCTAACGAGATGACTCATAACTCATTTATCGGAAAGAATGTTACAAGTCAATCCTTACATCCTCTTTAACAATGATTTTCAACATTTGACAAGTTTGCATGAAACATGAAACTGCCAATTGCAATATAGACACTAAACTACAGCAAATCTTATAGAAGATCATAATTTTAGTCACATTCTAGGGGGGGTTGTAGTAAGCCTTCTCAAAGAGCGATACCTATGCTCAGGCCGTCTCATTAAATAGCAGCATTGGCGTGGCACCAATGACAACATCGACTTGAGAGAAGAAGTCTCATTCTATTAGCTGTAACTTCAGTAGAAAATATCGAAAATAGAAATGTCATTCATTGTCTACATGTTATGTGTAACAAAAAAAAAATTTAACACCAATGCATTTCAGACTTATCAGTGTTTGCTTTGAAGCGATTCCAATAGTACAATGTCACTTTGTCTAAGGCCCTAAACCCATCTAGGATCCATAATTATTATTTAGTTACAAGTGTTTTTTTAAGTTTAGGTTAAGGTAGAGTAGAGATGTGTTTTTATCCTTTCAAGAAAATATGTAAATTATTATATTGTTTAATTATTGTATTTATATTGTAAATACAAATCTGCTAGTAGCTATATGGGCTAAGAGCATTAGTGCCTGGGTCAAGTAAAAATATTTTGATTTGTTAAATACTAAGTTTGGATTTTTACTTTGCATAATATTGCAATGTCATTTTATTAGCTTTAATTCTGATAAAAAGTTATTTTTTGACAATGTTCCATGCAATAAGTCACATTAAATTACTACAAGTAATCATGACTTATTCAATTACAACAAACTAAAGGCTAAAAAGTTCTATCAAATTGATCTCAAATAACATGAAAGACAAAATATTTTAACTAACACTTTGGTATTTTTATAGTTACTTACAGAAGGGAAGTATATGCCTAGAAAGGGATCTTAAGTTTAATGTTAAGTGAGCCCTTTTAATAGTTAAGAAAAATAACTAATACAAAATACATTGCTATTAGAATGTGATCAAAGGGACAGACAAGGTCAGACTTCACAGTAAAATGGCGTCTGAGAAGCCCTCAGACCCTCATCTGACTCCACCATATAACATTATGAAGACTATATGCTCACCTGATCAAATATTCCTTTAGATTTCAGCTCGTATACTAATTGATCAACGAGACGCGGATCGCCCGGCATGTATTGCAAATGCGCCATATTTAAGGCATTTATTGAATAAGATATTAACGAAATTGATATTATATCTACTTAAAGAAGGACTAGGCCTAATATACTGTTAGGAATTGAAATAAAAATATTTAAAACCCAGAAAAAAGAAATACGACAAACACAGTCAATATTCTAGGGACGTAGGGACGTTATGACAGTTTTCGATAGCTAACTTATATTATCGATATCGAAATTGTATCGATAAATTTACATAATAATAATAATAAGCTTAATGAATATGATGACATTAATGACAGATAAAATAATTATTATTATTACCCAGTTACTCATACAATTATTTTTGAATCCTTAAGGTTGTGGATTGTGGACTAATTCGTTCAAAATAAATAAAACAAATAATAGCTACCTAATTAATAATATTCTCGAATCTCGATCATTCATTTCATTACTTTAAAAAAAAAAATTATATACAATATCGATAGCGATTATTGATGCGATGGACGATAATGAACAAGGATACTGGATATAATATGGAATGGATAATATATTGCTGTCGTTTCGAAGCCCTTGGCCTTTTAAAAAATAGGAACTAAAAAGTTTTGTAAAGTATAAAGTGCACGGCATGTAACTTGGCAAGGTTTTGTGTGATTGATTTTGGAGTAGTGTGGGCCCCAGCCCCACTACTCCAAAATCTTGCCAAGTTAAATGTCTGCACTATATTAAAGTTAATTTTTCATTAACCGATGTACATCCCTATCCCTACACATAATATAAAATAATGTGCGTGGGAAAAATGGATCTAATAGTCAAGTACAAATTGTAACTCAAGTAACATTGTATCATAAACTACTTTAAAGCATACATAAAAATAATTTTGCTTTAATAAAGCTAAACTTACATAGATTATTAAATCAAGCAATGAAAAGAAACGTAATAATAGTTTAGTTTCATTTTAAGCCACTAGGTGCGTGCGTGCATCTACCAAATCTACCTACAGGAGTGTTGTCAAGTGTTGTTGTCATAATTTAAAACCAAAACTTACGATAAAGTTAAATTAAAAATTAGATATCATGAAATTTATTTCAGCACTCAATGAAGAACACAATAGAATATGTGTAGGTTTAATTCAAAGAGATAAACAGGAACAACTAGCTGCAGGTAAGCGATAAGTTCTTTAAAATCCCGGATAAAACGAGTATGTATTTTGATTGAAAAGACGGTTACTTGAGTTACTTCAAACTCTTCAAAGTGGTTGGGTATTCGGAAAATCAGCTGTTTTTAGTGTTCAAGCATTAACCTTAAAATAATCATATTTTATTGATTTTATTATTTTTTACGAACAGAATACCTACCTAGTAAGCTTTCAAAAATACTTTGTAACTGGTCGATGGAAATTTCGTTACATAAAGATGTTGTGTCATTGACGGAAAATCATACATTCCTGTTACAAAAAGTCTGGAAATAGTCTCTACTTCTGTAAACAAGCCAAATAAACCCAGAAAATGAACAAATTAACGTCATATACCATCAAAGAAATACACAGAGCTTATCGCGATAAAATCTTGACGCCCACAAGTTTCATAGATTTATCTTTACAAAAAGCAAAACAAACCAACGAATTAAACGCTTTTGTGACTTTAACAGAAGATGAAGCAGAAAACCATGGAATTGAAAGTGAAAAGAGGTTTTATATAGACAAGAATATCAAAACTTTAGATGGTATTTCTATTGGAATCAAAGACAATTTCTGTACAGGCAGTATTACAAGTACTTGTGCCTCAGAGATGCTAAGAAACTTTGTACCAACATATGATGCAACAGTTTATTCGAGATTAAGAGCAGCAGGGGCCTGTTTGATTGGCAAATGCAATTTAGATGAGTTTGCAATGGGTGCTGGTACCATCGATTCAATATTTGGTCCTACCCGCAACCCTTGGGGTTATGAAAAGGATAAATGGAGGATTACAGGTGGAAGTTCTGGTGGTAGTGCTGTGGCTGTCTCATCAGGTGCTTGTGTAGCAGCCATTGGATCAGATACTGGAGGTTCTACCAGGAATCCTGCGGCTCTATGTGGTGTCGTCGGATTAAAACCCTCATACGGCCTTGTGTCCCGTTACGGTTTGATACCACTAGTTAATTCCATGGATGTTCCTGGTATCTTGGCAAGAACCGTTGAAGATGCTACACTGGTGTTGAATGCAGTAGCTGGGCCTGATATTTTTGATTCTACAACATTAAAAGAAGATTTTAATCCGATAGAATTAGCAGATATTGATCTAAGTAAAGTTAAAATAGGTATTCCGAAAGAATACCATTGTCAAGGAATGAGCAATGAAGTGATAGAAACGTGGAGCTACATGATAGATATACTAGAAAAGGAAAAAGCTATAGTAAAGTCAGTTTCGTTGCCTCATACATCGGTTTCTATAGCGGTTTATTCAATACTGAATCAATGTGAAGTTGCAAGCAATATGGCTAGATATGACGGAGTGGAATTTGGTTTACGTACTAATGAAAACTCTTCCACAGAAGAGCTGTATGCATCCACCAGACTAAAGGGCTTCAACGATGTTGTCCGCTCAAGGATTTTAGCGGGAAATTACTTCTTATTGTCAAGAAACTATAAGAATTACTTTATAAAGGCTTTGCAGTTACGCAGACTAATATACGATGATTTTAAAAAGGTTTTTAGCGGGGAGAATGCTGTTGATTTGCTTCTTACACCTACTACGTTATCAGATGCACCATTGTATGACGATTTTTCTTCAAAAGCAAACAGAGATCAGTGCGCATTTCAAGATTATTGTACACAACCTGCAAATATGGCTGGCATACCTGCAGTTTCAATCCCAATACAGTTGTCTAAAAACGGTCTGCCCTTGTCTCTACAATTGATGGGACCGTCTCTCTCTGAAGCATTGATGATGAATGTAGCTAAAAAAATTGAAAGTATTGTTAATTTCCCTAATTTAGAATATCCTTAAATATATTTTATTAATACTAGTAATAAATGTGTATTTATTAAAGATTTTTTGAAATATATAATTCAAGTCATTTTTATTATTTATATATAGGTAAGTATATAATTATAAAAAATAATTTATAGCAGGTTTATAAGTACCCGGTTAATGGTAATAGGCTCACCACCTATTACATTGGGACCTAAACATAAACTGGCGAAATGTGGGTGCTAGCACCTCTGCCTACCCCTTCGGGTATATAGACGTGAGTTTATGTTTATATATGTATGATAATTCAAATTTCAAACCCACATCGGAATACATAAGGGAAATGAAACATCTGGTCTCACTCAATCACTATAAAAAAAATCATAATCTATTACTACCTACAATATAAATATAAATTTACGAGATGGAACAAGCCCTTATTAGCAGTTGTCTGGTCCCTCTAGCCTAGCCTCTAGTAACAGTACTTAGTCCGGTTGGTCCCTCTAGCAGTCTAGCCTCTAGTAGCAGTAGTCCAGTTGGTACCTTCAATTTCCAGTAGCAGTACCTAATCCAGTTTATCAAAATCATTTCTTTTTATTTATCTGCTATTATTTTTTGGCAGTTGCCAGCACCTCGAAAGCAGATAATTTGCCCTATCCTATAAGTAGGGTTATTGTTTTTTTTTAATCTATTTTTTTTTTAGTTTTTGGGGTTTTTATCAATAAAGACATGTCAACCCTACATGCCTTTTAACAATATTCCATAACAGCTAACTTAAGATCTAAGAAGCTAACTCCCGCCAGTGTTCTGCAGACTGTTGGCTGCTGTAACCAAACGACACAACCTCTTTGCCACATCAGAGGTTGGTTCGGACAGTACAGCCTGAACCCACCCCACTTCCAGCCTGTTTAACTGCAAATCAGTCATTAGTCCCTCTCTTTCAGCTTCGCTCCGTAAGGGTTCTTGTTAATTTCATATTCCTTATTACAGCAGCATTAACATCGGAGGTTCATTCACAACTTAAAGTATCCATTGAAGAGTTACCTCAAAAATGCCAGCAGCTTTTACGTCAAGCGGCTGAAGCCCAGCAAGCAATGAACATCGAACAACTCGATCCAATAGCCATTTCCTTACACCAGACAAGAGAAATGTCACAAAATTTAGATGAAGAATATGAAATTTTAAAACTGAAACAAAAGAATGTGGAGTTGCAAGCGAAAATCGACCGTAATAACAAGTTTTTGGACAGGTTGAGGAAAGATTTGCAGGCGTCAAAAGATTCGCTGGCGGAGCAGAATCCAAATCCTGATAATATTATGGATTATATAAGACAGATGAAGCAGAAGGTGGCTTCTTATGAGGAAAGTTGTGAGAAAGCCATGGTAAGTTACCATGATTACATTTATACTTACTTCCGTTCAGTTCAGGGTAGGCAGCGCGTGTGTGACACCCTTAGTGTTGCACACGTCCATAGGCCACGATGACCGCTTCCCATCAGGTGGGCCGAGTGCTTGTCTGCCACCTACGTAGGTAGTCTAAAAAAAAGAATTACTGGCCAAAAAATACCTACTAAGTTTGGCCAGTTCGACGAGCTCACAAATTTCCCCCCCTCCCCACCTCCAACCCTAACCCTCCCCTCTACCAGGGCCGGCAGCACGAGTGTGACGCCCCTGGTGTTGCAGAAGTCCATAGGCTACAGTGGCCGCTTCCCATCAGGTGGGCCGTGTGCTTGTCTGCCTCCTAAGTAGATATATAAAAAGGTACATAAACAATTTGTTTATAATTCTAGGCAAAGTTCACAAAGCTGTCGGTACCCGACGCCATATTGCCGACGTCACTGCAGGCTTTAGTGACGTCACTCGTGGCACTACGCGAAGAGGCTGCAGAACTTCAGCTGCGAGCTGATGACGTAGCACTCGCCAGGGAAGCACGGGAAACGTTCCTTAGGCTGAGGAAATAAACAAAGTTGGGCTATCCCGAAAATAATCTTAAAAAATTATGAATATAACGCTATCGTTTTTTATTATTAAGAATTAAACATACCAATAAGTATTTACATGATTTTTTTTCTCAACATTTTTTTGACTCATTTTCAAACACTTAAAACCAACAATTTTAACAAGTAAAACCACCTTACCTTTAGCTTACCATCAGGCGAGGTGAAGTCCTATATTTAAAAAAGTCTTAAGTACCTAGTTGGAGGATCCTCCCTTTTGTTGAATTGCGAGCTGATGTAGTAGCACTCGCCAGGGAAGCACGGGAAACATTCCTTAGGCTGAGGAAATAAACAAAGCTGGGCTATCCCGAAAATAATCTTAAGAAATTATGAATATAACGCTATCGATTTTTATTATTAAGAATTAAACATACCAATAAGTATTTACATGATATTTTTTCTCAACATTATTTTAACTCATTTTTAAACACGCAAAACCTTAAATTTTAACGAAGAAAACCACCTTACCTTTAGCTTACCATCAGGCGAGGTGAAGTCCTATATTTAAAAAATACCTTACCTAGTTGGAGGATCCTCCCTTTATGTTGGAGGGACATCAAACCCCGTTCCTCCACAGTCTAACAACAGAATTTTGATATTGCCAGTGGGTTGTGGGGGTTAGATGGCAGTTGCTTCATGGAGAAAACTATGAAGGCCGGCTGTCTCCAGTTGACCCCAACAGAGTTAAGAAAAAAAATTAATAAAAAATTCTACCACATTCTACACAGAGTTCCCTAGACCCAAAGTAAGCATAGTTTATTATTAACTAGCTTGTTTTATGGTTCTAGAATGCTGATAAACATACTTATATTTTTTTTTGTAAATACATTAAGAATGACTGCTTTATCCGAAAATCAAACCTAAAGCAGTCGCATGTCACACTACCGCTACTCCAACGAGGTTGCATAACATAATAGGTATCAAAACCTTTGTTGCTAATACCATTAATAATCTATATTTAATCAACACGTGTCGCCTTGACAACATTGACAAAGCATTTTGGAGAGCACTCTATTTTATTTTATAAACAGTTTTATTTAGGTGCACCATGGCGTGCAACGAAAATGTGGTAAAAAATATGGCGAATGAAATAGCAAGGAACTGCCAGGCTCAGAATGTGACCGTGGACCCAGAGTTTGTGATTTACATAATAGATTTGTTGTTACTGAACCCCAAGTACGGGCAACTGTTCGCAAGTACCATCAATAGGAATAATTTGGCGTATTTTGTTGACGAATGTGTGAATATGGTGATGCGTAAGTACATAGTTAAAGGTTTTTTTAAATAAGTAGGTAGGTACAAATGTTAAATAAACAGTAAAATTATAATAATAAATAATAATAGCAACCCATTTATGTCCCACTGCTGGGCACGGGTCTCCTCTCTAACGAGAGAGCTGAGAGGGTTTAGACCTTAATCCACACACGCTGGCCTAATGCGGGTTGGTGGATCGGACATGTCCTTAGAATTTCTTCTAGGAGATGTGGGTTTCCTCACGATGATTTTCCTTCACCGTCAGCAGATGGTAAATAATGTGATTAGCACATATAAATTCCACAAAGTGAAATTCACATTGGTACCGACATTGGTACACTGTCCGACCGGATTCGAACTCGATACCTCTCTGAGTAGAGGCCGCGTCCTTATCCATTCAGCTACCATCGCTATTAATCATCAATGAATTCACTGAAAAAAGATGTAGGTACCTAAAGGGTGTTTTTTTCAGCAATTTCTGCGGCGATTGTAGAGAAGCGAAGATGTTATTTTCTCCAATCAAATAGGCTTTTGCCTATAAGGCGGGCAAATTGTAGAAATGTGTAGGTATAAGAGGTGAAGCATATTACAAGTTGTAACAAAAGTTGCACCCATACCTCGATAGATGGTGTTATGCGGTGTTACTGAGTCGCGATATAGGTACTTATCTATATAATGTAGGCTATGTAATCAGTATGATCGTATTCCAGGCGGAGGTACATCGCTAAACACATTAAAAATTCAATTCATCCTCCAAACAAACTACGACAAATTGAACATTCTAATCGAGAAACACCTGGAATCCATTCAAAAATGTCTTCGGCCTCTCGTCAGCGAGATCTTGGAAGTGGACCCCAATCCTAATGACGATGAAGAATTTAAGAAACTGTTCAGAAAAATATCTATTTACATCATTCTTAACAGTGGTTTGGGGAACCCTGGGTTTATTGTGGTGAGCACTTAACTAACTTAATTTTTCTTTTTTGTTTTATGCCACTTACATTAAAACCCCTTTTTGCTGTTGCTCCGGCATTTGGTGATGAACTCGCCGGAACAGCAGATCCGGAACAGTCCGTTCAGCAGCCATCACAATCGTGGCATATGCTGCTTTTAGTTACCCAAGTCGTTCTTTCGAATACACCATGAGCACCTGGTGGAATTGGGATTACTGCTCTTGGATTCCTAGTGGGGGCCCGTGGCAGGCACATTAAAACCCCTATATCCCATACTAGGCACATTCCTGTATTTTCCTCTGTTCTTCTAGACTTTGAAAGAAGGTATGGCTGCACTGGAAAGTGTATTCTCATTAGAAGAATTGAAGGTATTCGTGGCTTTACCGAGGGTAGAGAAGATGGATCAGCTGGCAGACCTATCAGAGATCGTGTCTGGAGTGAGGCTGTTCAATAGGGACTGCAAGAAAGGCGGGGAAGGGATACCGGATTGTAAGTTTATTTGTGGTAATGTATTTTTATACCCATGGAAGGGAAGTAACTAAGCATGACTTCGTACATGGGCCCTGCCGTATATCGCCGACTGTCGGCAATATACGATCTTCGTATATTGCCGACTGGTGAAATAAATGTGTATGGATGCGATTCCCCTAAAGCGGAAATGAGCGAAGTGGAGAGAATTTGTAATAATCGACAAAACGCTTTTAGTCGAAGATGAGACGTGGGTTACAATTCGTAAATTGGCCAGACGCGTCATATGCGCAAAGGTCGATTTTTAGGTTCCCTTTGAGGTATGAGCGGGTCGCAGGAGACGCGGTTGCGCCGTCGCGGACATATGATTGGTCCGTCACTTGTCACTCCGAGAGACGTCTTGTACCGAATCAACGTTCCGTTCGTTCGTACTTTGAATGGCTCAAAATGCACGATGCGCGAATTTACCCCACTACTCCAAAACCTGGCCAAGTTACGTGCCGACGTACGTATCTGTGAGTTCTGTGACACCCGCGCTGCCGCGTAGTGCGTTATGCCACATTTTCTTATTCAAAGAATATTCTGTCGTTACATATCGCGTTGCTCCGCTGCCGCCCAGTGCGGTACCTACAGCCTTAAAACTTAACGCCGTTTAGGGTCTTCTGACGCCAAGGTGTTACGTGGCCTAGAGGGATTTTCCTTGCACCCTGGCTTGACCTTGGCCATCTACCGTTTTAAGATGGCCCCCTCGAACCCCCGAAAGGCGCTGAGTATATGATGTATATGTATAGTATGGGATAGATAGACTGATGATAGGAGAGCGGACCCTAGACATCATAGTAGTAGCTTTGGATGCTTGGACGAAGAAGAGGTGGTATTTCTCTAGTCTAGAGAGTTCTCTAGTCTGGTTTATGCGTCACGCATAAACCACGCATAATGCGTGGTGGAAAAATATCGTTCTACTGCTCTAGTTTCTCTCGATATCTTTTTAAAGCTTCCTTACCATTTTCAGTACCTTTTAATCTAGTGGACGCAGGGAGAGCTTGTCAGACAGCGCTGTCCACTTCATTGATAACCATAATGCAGCGAGTGAATACCCTCACCACAGCGGTCCAAGATTGCATCGTTATCCATGAGGAGACTGGCAGCGCTGTCGTTAAAGTCGAGGCAAATAGTGAGCTTAGCGTGTAAGTTGCATGTCCAAAACATTTATATCCGGGCTCGTGGTGTATCCAAACATAGGTTAACATGTTAAATTAAACAACACTAGCTCACACAGTGCAATCAATTTCACCAAGAACCAAGCGGTTCGGTGTCTCTTTAATTTGCCGTACTATAAAGACTTGGAATTCTTTACCAACGCATATGTTTCCTTCCTCCTATTGTTCCGGGGCCTTTAAGCAGGGCGCGGGCGTGAAAAAGCATTTGATGAGGCCGTCAAACTGAAGGCCACCACTGTAGCACTACTGGTGTATGTAGTGGTGACCCCGGTCCTGAAACACCCCGTGTTGAAGGGAGGACACTACATAAGTTGTTATTATTGGTCTATAAGACCGCGGTAGCCTAGTGGTTTGGGTATTGGACTGCTGAGACGAGGTCTCTCTTTTCGAAGTTATGTATGTATTTATCGCAGGTTTATTAGTGCCTCGGAAAGCACGTTAAGCCGTCGGTCCCAGTTGCCATACAAACATCTATGGCAGTCGTTACGGCTAGTTGGAGCCCACAAAAGTCCAACCAGTCTAAATTGGAACTTCGATATCGCCATTGGTCATAATGACCATTGTTGTGGAGGTCAGATGGCAGTCGCTCCACGGAAAATATCGAAGTTCAGCCGCATCACAGTTAGACTGGAAAGCCGACCCCAACTGAGTTGGGAAAAAGGTTCAGAGAGTGATGATGATGATGATGATAAGACGTTTCATTCTAGCGAAGATTACTACGAAATATTCGAGTTGTTAATCTTCAATCGCCAGTACGAGATGTTCATTCGCAAGCTGCTCTTCGACGTTGAGTACATGACGAGCAAGGGCTCTGAGTACGTCGAAAAGACCAAATCGGTGTTGGAGGAATTGCATACAGCCGTCAGATATAAGGCCGCTGTACCTGTTGTGGCAGTCTTTGTGAGTATACTATTGATAACTGTCACCTCCCACATCCCATGCTGTCAGGGGGGAGACCAAAATCTCCTGCGAATCCTCTTAACCGTCGGCAGCTTGAGTGTGATTGCCCTGGTGTTGCACATGTCCATAGGCCACGGTGACCAATCCCTACTAGTGAATTAAAAAAAACTCGGTGAAACATGTTATTCTATTCCACACTTTCCTGACAATCATTCCTTTCCTTGACATGTCCTTTTTTACACAATTCGTCCATTTTAGGGAAAGGACCTCAAAAGAAAAAAGACAACTCTCATAGAGAACAGTCACACTCACACAGTGCAAACAATTCCATCAAAAACCAAGCGGTTCGGTGCCTCTTTTCTCTGCCGCACCATAAAGACTTGGAATTCTTTACCAGCGCATGTGTTTCCTTCCTCCTATGTCCCGGGGCCTTTAAGCGGGGCGTGAAAAAGCATTTGATGAGGCCGTCAAGCTGAGGGCCACCACTGTAGCACTATCGGTGTACGCAGTGGTGACCCCCCGATCCTGAGACTTTGCCTTTAGCTTTCCATTAGACGAGGTGAAGTCATATTGACGCCGACTGGTCTCCCAGCTGACAGCGCAGAATCCCTCCAGTGAGTTATATTTCATCTTTTGCAGCCACTTTTCGCGAAACTCTGGCAAGTGTGGCGCGCTATGCAAAACGTAATGTTCCTTGTGTCAACCATAAACAGGCTGATGTCTATCATGAGCAGCATCAACGAACAAATCAAGATACCTTACGAAGTGCTTGATAAGATGCTTCAAGGGAGAACTGTTATATCTGATCATGTAAGTAGCATAGCCTTTTTTATCGTGCCGAAATCCTAGTAGCGGTAGCCTAGTGGTCTGGGTAATGGACTGCTGAGACGAAGTCTCGGGTTCGATCCCAGGTTCACCATGGCACACACCAATGACTTTTCGATGCTTTTCGAAGTTATGTGTGTATTTATCGCGGGTTTATAAGTGCCCGATTAATGGCAATAGGATCGCTACTGACACTTCAAAAAAAATGCCATTTAATTTTGGTCTTTATTGTTATCGAGTTAAAGTCTAAAATTAGATGATATTTTATAGATCGAATGAAAAAGTTTAATGAATTATTTTCATTTGATTTTAGACTTTAACCGTATAGCGGTAAAGTCTACAATTAAATGTCAGTGGCCCGACAGTGGTTTGCCTTTAGCAGAATCTAGGCCCAGTAAGGTAATTATTGTTTTCACAGGAAAGAATGAACTACGGGGTCACTGTAGAAGAGCGAATAGCTTTAGGAGCTGTGAAACATTATGTTGGGTACAACGAAATTATTGGCATCAAAGAAAGGAACATCGAGGTAAATATTTGCGCTTGGTAATTTCAAGATTATGGATGCCCAATGCCTGCTATCATCTTCGGGATCCAAGCCTACCTTTTTTTTTACTTTGACACCCACCCCGCGGCCAGCGGGGCAGGTTATGTCGGACGCCTACTGACTAAAACCGCACGCCGTCTAGGGTCTTCTGACGCCAGGGTTTGGGAACCACGGTTTTCCCGTCACGCTTGGGGGGGGGGGGGGGGGGGTAGTTCAATAGAGCCAGCTAAGTATTTAAACATCATTTTCGTTAAGAACTATTAGGAAAGTATGCAATATATTGCACCCTCTTGGCACGGGTGCCACGCCCGCTTGCCCATTCTATCTAGATAATATTTCTGTGGGGCCACCACTGTAGGACTATATGGATGTATGTAGTCCTGAAGACTTTACCTTTAGGTTACCATCAGGCGAGGTGAAGGCATTTTGACGTGTCCTATATAAAAAAAAAATTTTTTTCAGTTTTTAGGCTTTTGTTGTGTGTGCCTTAGTATGGGTGCTTTGGTACCCAGTATACTGAAGATCGGGGTCATCAAGGTGAAAGGCCTGTGCTATGGGTTCTGCAGTGTGAAGATGGCACTCAAGTTTGGTGCGGAACCTGAAAGGTAATCTCATAAGATCAATTAATGATGAATATTATGTGGTCTTGTTTAAATAAAATAAATATTCATCATCATCATCATCATCATCATTCTCTGAACCTTTTTCCCAACTCAGAGGGGTCGGCTTTCCAGTCTGACTGTGATGCGGCTGAACTTCGATATTTTCCGTGGAGCGACTGCCATCTGACCTCCACAACCAATGGTCATTATGACCAATGGCGATATCGAAGTTCCAAGTTAGAGACTGGTTAGACTTTTGTGGGCTCCAACTACCCGTAACGACTGCCAATACTGCCATAGATGTTTGTATGGCAACCGGGACCGACGGCTTAACGTGCTCTCCGAGGCACTAATAAACTAAATAAAATAAATATTCTTATGAAAACTATTGTTTGGGGAACCAGACTATCTGCTTTAAACCTAACCTGTTTAGCCTCGGCGGGCATTTAGGGTTCCGAATTGGAATTAACTACTAGTTATTGGATAGTTATTAATTAATTATGATATTAGCTCACCTGTGGAAAAATAAGCTGATCCCGGTGGCGGCTTAACTTTCCAAAATTGGTTTGAATATCCTTGCCTTAGTGCAAGAAGCAGAGAAAGTTCGTGTGGGTAGAATTCACTTATTCGTGGGCTACCGACGGCGCCCTTGCTCGCGCCCCCCTTTACATATCTTCGCGCCCCCCCAGGTAGGCGCGCCCCCCAGTTTGAAAACCAATGTCAAAGTCAAAGTCAAAGTCAAAGTCAAAGTAAAAAATCATTTATTCTTTAAAGACCATTTTAAGTGGCACTTATAAAACGTCAAAATTATAAATATTTAAAACTAGAAGCAAATGGACAACCGGTTCGAAACGCGGCCCAGACCTGAGAAGACTCCGGCAAGAAACTCAGCGGGCTGTTAGTTCTAGTAACATAGTTGAGCATTTCCAAGCTTCTTTATCATCCAAATAATCTTGACCTAGATATTCCTAATGTCCTAGATATTCGAAG
Source organism: Lithosia quadra (assembly GCA_963576445.1). NCBI lineage: Eukaryota > Metazoa > Arthropoda > Insecta > Lepidoptera > Erebidae > Lithosia > Lithosia quadra. The sequence goes on from OY754895.1 coordinate 1,024,891, forward strand.
TTCTCTAGCGCTGCACTGGAGCCACCTACCGTAATTCTAACGAACTATGAATTCAATCTGCATATTTTTTTAATAGATACATAAACGAAGTGTTGCAGTTCGCTCGCAACAACCCTCAGTTGATCAATCTTCTCAACATTGTGGACAAGGTCTATAGGGTCAAAGACATCCAGGAGCTGGTTACGAAACGTATGGTCAAGGGTGAGTTGAGTATATCCTCTTACATAGCTTCAGGAGCTGAGGTACGCAAGGCGGATTGTGGAGGATAATAGCAAGGAATGAATGGTTGAGGAAGCAGATGTCATCTTGCAGGGGCCTTACCATGAATAGGGATGACGACTATTTTTAACCCCCGACGGAAACCCGAACGGGATGTATGTGTGTGTGTGTGTTTGTAAGTCTATCTGTGGCATCGTAGCTCCCAAACGGATGAACCGATTTTGATTCTGTTTCTTTTGTTTGAAAGACGGGTTAGGGGAGAGTGTTCTTAGCTATGTTTTATAAAAATCGGTTTAGCCATTTCAAAGATATGAGGGGTGAAAGTGGTGATGAAAAATTGAAAGTGTTCAAATATACTCGTGTTGGGTATCAAATGAAAGGTCATAACTTATACATCACGATACCATAAGTGCCATAAGTTAGTTACCTGTCGTTCGTTGATGAAAAGGACTTGGAGGTATCAGGTTGTGCAATTCCGGATCGCACTCTCCGAAATGTATCCGAAAATTAACATAGTGACATATAGATCTGCTAAATTGTATTTGACAGCGAAAGTCCACGATCGGGATATACAAACGGAGACTCATCCTTTCGAAGATTACCACGCGAAGAACTATACTTCGGATCTGTGGAAGTGGAAACGGAGGGCTTGTCAATGGGTAAGTAATGTCTAAAATCGCTTTTTACCAGCTCACGTGTTTCGTTGCTCCTACAGTCCCGGGTCCTATAAGCGGTGCGTGATAAAGCATTTGATAAGGGCGTCAAGTTGAGGGCCACCATTTGGCACTGTCGGTTTATGTAGAGACTTTGTCTATAGCTTACCATCAGGCAAGGTGAAGTCATATTGAAGTGACCGATATAAAAAAATAAGTTTCGAATTCTCCAAGCCTTTTCCCAAATCAGTTGGGTTGGGATCGACTTTCGGTCAAACTTCCATATCTTCCGTGAAGCGAGCGACAGTTATCTACTAATAGCTATACATAGTTTCATACAAACATACATACATACAAATCACGCTTTTTTCCTATTGGGCTAGGCAAAGACAACATCTCTTAAAACTGACCCTGGCCAGTATTTCTTAACCTTCCAGTATACTCCGTTACCACTAAACCACGAGCCTCTAAAATCATATTTTATAATAATTTCAGGCGACAATAGTGAACTGTCAGACCCATTCAACCCAAACGAACTATAGCCACCTCCGCTCTGAGATCCACTCTCAGACCGTGGAGCCACGAGATAAATGTATGCAAACCATGAAAGAATGTGGGGTCAACACCACCACACAGAACTATTTCTTTTGGGGCCTGAGAGGGCAGTATGGCTTGGGGCAGCATATCATGGATTTGAGATCGCAGCATGGTCCTTCAAAATTGAAAGGTACCTACATTTTTAAAATTTTTTTTTTGCTCGTGTATTAACAAGGCCCAATGGTACTGGAGACCAGGGCCTTTATTCTGCTAAAGGCAAACCACTGTAATACCACTGACACTCTAAAAATGCTATTTAATTGTAGACTTTACTTTTATACAGTTAAAGTCTAAAATCAAATGAAAAGAATTCATTTTACTTTTTCATTCGCTCTACAAAATATCATTTGACTTCAGACTTTAACCTGATAACAATAAAGTCTACAATTAAATGACATTTTTATAGTGTCAGTGGTATATCAGTGGTTTGTCTTTAGCAGAATCGAGGCCCAGAGCTGGCGTGCGGTTTTAGTCGGTCCGTGTCCGACATAACACCTTCGATGGCCGACAGGGTTGGTATGCGTGGGGATTACCGTGCAGTAATTTTACTATTTTGGTTCTGATGTTGTTTATATTTTAATCCAGTACGAGAACTTTAATTGCGCGATGCAGGATCGGTAACTTCTAAGTAGTTTAGCTTGCTGTCGCTAGATGGCATTGGATATAATGTAGTTAAATGATTTATTTAATCTGTACCAGCCGAACCGTTGACGACGTGTACATGGCCGTGCATAGGCAATGAGGAGAAACAAGAAACTGAGGTGTACTCGTCCAGCAGCGAAGACTTCTACCCTCAAGACTTCCAGCTAACGGACGACATAGATCCGTAGATGATTACAAGTTTGTAATCATCTATAGCGGACATAAATCATGTACATTGCTTCGTAGTTCGTTAGCGTTACGGTAGATGGCGTTAGAAAGTGTTGCCCGAATAATTATGAAATAAATAAACGTGATTGCTCATAATTTCAAAACGAAATCTGTCGGTCGGTATTTGGTACTTCCTATCTGTATGGCAGTAGTTAGATAATCACATTGCAAATGAATGCAGAACATCTCTTGGCTCTTGGCAATTCCTTCAGTATCTCTTCGCACCTCATCGTTGGAAAATGGTGTAGAAGTTTCTAGAATTATATACATACTATACATAGAATGAGCATTGACTAATCGTAGTGAATAAAGGAATTTGGATAATAGAACATGTGTTTTAATCACTCATAATACTCAAACTAGGCAATACTCCTCCCATCCGTTTCTAGCCTCCCCACTCCTTTCCCAGCTCTCCCCCCTTCCCTTCAGGGCAGGCAGCGTGTGTATGATACCCTTAGTGTTGCACACGTTCATAGGCCACGTTGGCCACTTCCCAATGCTCTTCGCTGCGCCCCTAGCGGTTTGCGCTGGGTGGCGCTGGGCCATATTCGATATTTATGGAATGTTGTCGAACTGTAGTAACAAAACATTCTCTTTATTGTCGATTGCCTATAATGTACGAAGTGGCCCTCTCTGCAAGCTAGAACCAACAAATAGGTAACTAATGTTACACAAAATAAGTAGGTACCTATAGTTACATAGAAGTTATTGATGAAATATTGTTACTTTATAAACTTTTAGTACACAAAATCTAAAAGAATACATTTTTTTACCACCACACACCACCATACCATACTAAAAAAGTCCATTTTTTTCATTCAGTACAATAATTGTAGTTCGGAACGTATCCGGACATTGGACTGCTTGTTGAAACGTCAAAAACACGTGTTTTTAAATGTCAATGTCTATGTCATAATCGCTGTCTATCGTAACTATAACCTCTAAAATAACATAAAACAGTGGTGTTTGTCTGAACGTTTACGTGTGTCTATATAATATATCTAATCTATCTGTGTCTTCAAAAATGGCTAAAGTAAAAAACAAGAGAAATTCCGGCCTAGCCGACAAAGTACATAAGAGAAAAACGGAGAATACTAAGAAGAAGCTGAATCCTTTCGAAGTGCACATTAACCGTGAAAAGCTTAAGGTTTTAGGCAAAAAATCTAAACATGACCGGGGACTACCTGGTGTTTCTCGTGCGAAGGCTATACAGAAGGTAATTACATGAAAGCATTCTAATCTATATCATATGTATACACTTTCATCATGACATAAATAAGTAATTAATTCCTTGTGTTAATACCATGTATGTATGTTCATTGAAACATATTTATGATATTATTAGGAAGGGTGTAATAACTGCCTAAAATATTCGACAGTCCATAATAAATGTGCTCTTACTGCTTCACTAGTAAATGTTTGGTTATGGAATATGCTATGGTATTTTAGATTGATGCGTGTGCATTATTGATATCCAATATTATTATATACGTTTTGGTTCCATAATCCAGATCATTGATTTGTATCCTTAATTTGGTGTGCAATTAAGATAATCTATCCTGAATTCTGTAGTTGCTTTTGTATGAATGAGCAATTGAACCTGTAGTTACTCTCTAACATTATCCTGACATGGTCTGTTTGTAAAAACAATCTTCTAGAAGCCTAAATTGAATGTACATGTCAGTTAGTAGCCCATTACTGCGCAAATTCTGTTGGAAATCGTCATAGCATTGGTGCACACAAATAATAATTGTTCCTCCTTTTTTCCTTCTTCTATCGTATTGATGGCATAGCAATGTATGGTCTCTTCTGGCTAGCATTTTGTTAGGTTTGCTGTATGCACAGGATATCGGAGGTCTTATCCTGAGAGGAACCTTCTATGTTTATAGAGTTGATGCGCTGAGCTGACTTTGATGTTGGCTGACAGAATTGAATTTGAATTACCATCGTAGTGTAGTAATTAGTTTCATGGTAACACCGCTAAGTTCTGATTGAGAGGGCCGAAGCATAGGGATTGTTCCTTTTTTATACTCTGTGACTTTTATAACATTACTATTACAGAGGAAAGAAACACTAGGTACAGAGATGAAAATGATGCACAAAACAAATGCATTCATTGACCGCCGTATCGGTGAGAAGGATACACAGCTGTCCGCTGAAGACCGTATGATTGCCAGGTTCACGTCTGAGCGACAGAAGCAACATAGCAAGAAAAATATATTTAACTTAGCTGATGATGAGATTTTGACGCATAGGTAAGTTCACAGATGTTTTTTTCATTTACCTACCTTGCAGTTTACCTGAATTCTATCATCATTCCAGTTGTGATTTTTATTTTCCAATCTCAATGATTTGGTTGCCTTTCAGTAGCCTTAGCCTTAGAGACTAAAATAGTGGTTGTCTCTTATCGGAATACAAAACTTTAATTTTATTTCAACTCAAATTGTCTTTATTGCTTCAAGAATTAACATTTCAGTTTTTGTTACTGTAAAATAAAATAAAATAATCTGTCTGGGTAATGGACTGCTGAAACGAGGTCTCAGGTTCGATCCCAGGTTCACCATGGCACACACCAATGACTTTTCGATGCTTTTCGAAGTTATGTGTGTATTTATCGCAGGTTTATAAGTGCCCGGTTAATGGCAATAGGCTCGCCACCTATTACAATGGGACCTAAACATAAACTGGCGAAATGTGGGTGCTTGCACCTTTGCCTACCCCTTCGGGATATAGGCGTGAGCTTATGTTATGTTATGTTACAATTAAATCAATAATTCCAAATAATCGTTTTCAGGGGTCAAACATTGGAGGAGATTGAGAAGTTTGACGATCCCAGATCTGATGATGAGGAGGATGAAGACGGCAGAAAGTTTGGTGGATTAGGAGGTGAGTTAATGAATTTGTGGACCGAATAGACCAAAAAAATACAGCCCGCTGAGTTTCTTGCCGGAGTCTTCTCAGGTCTGGGCCGCGTTTCGAACCGGTGATCCATTTGCTTCTAGTTTTAAATAACTTTGATTTTGACGTTTTGTAAGTGCCGCTCAAAATGGTCCATATAGAATAAATGATTTTTATACTTTGACTTTGACTTTGTGCAAGTGTCAAACATGGGTTGTTTGGGGGTTCAAAACCTCTCTGAAATTGAAAATGGTATGTAGCCTCAGACCAATAAAAAAGTATAGACAGAACCATTGTGAACAATAGCGACGAAATAAGTGAAGCTTCTTGTGCAGTCAAATCACGTCACACGCTGACAATAGCTCATGGGCCGACTACCCAAAGACTACCGAACCGAATGTCCGTCATGTGTCCGTCATAAGATTAACGAATCGTCTATACTTTTTTATTGGTCTGAGTATGTAGCAATCATTTTCTGGTAGATTTCAGATTAATAGTTTTGTCATTTTAAGCACATTTTTTTTTTTTTAAATCCCCCACCCTGAAACTTAAACCTGGCTACTTCCATGATGTCACAACTCAGTTATATTTATGCACATACGAAAACCCATAAAATACATTGTCATTCTTATTATTTTCTTTGCAGATGACTTTGTAGCAGACGGCCATTTTGGCGGTGGTATGTTATCAAAGACTGACTCAAAAGATGGTGCTAAATCCCACAAAGATTTAATAGAACAACTCATAGCGGAGTCTAAGAAGAGAAAAATGGAGAAGCAGAAAGAAAAAGAACAAACGCTAGACTTGACAGAGAAGTTGGACAGTGAATGGAAGGACTTGCAACCGGTTGTGTTTAAGAAGATGAAGAAGGATGACAAAGAAGAATCGGCGATTGATAGGCTTTTGAATCAAGCGGAAAAGAAGAATATTGATTATGATAAAATGATGAGGGAATTGCGGTTTGATAGAAGAGGCACTGTAAGTAACATAACTCTCTAGTGATAAATCCAATTTTTCAATTGAGTGTGGAAGTGTGAAGTGAAATTGCAGTGAAGTTAAAATTAAGTACAATATTTGAAGGAGTCCCACGGTCTTCCCCAATTTTTTATTTTTTTATCGTGTGGAAATCCCCATGAATACCACCCCCGTCGGCCATCGGGGATGGTTATGTCGGGATCCAACCGACTAAAACCGCACGCCGTCTCGGTTCTTAATTACCGGGGTGTAATGTTACCCAATAGGCATATCCCTCGCACCCCAGCTGACCCTGGGCCATCTACGGTTTTAAGATGGCCCCCTCGACCCCCTCGAAGGATTGGTCGCAGGCAGCAGCGTCTCCCGTGGCGAGTGGTAGGCGCTGCTCGCCTCCGTTGCCCAGGTGCACCACGTGGAGGTTCCGGCCCACACCCTCACGGTCTTCCCCTGGACCAAATTCTTTTTCTGTGGGAAACTTATTTCATCATTAGCAAATGTTACTTCTTGCATAGAATAAAACGCAACTTCGTAATCGTCTACGACTCAAAGTATGCAGTGTGATTATAGGATATGAAATTATATGACTTCTAAGTGACGATCTTATTACACGTTAAATTACTTTTACAGCCATCAGATGGTTTGAAAAACGACGAAAAGCAAGCAAAAGAAGAGAGAGAGAAGTTAGCGCAGTTGGAGAAAGAGAGGGAACAGAGAATGTTGGGCGAGGAAGAAAGAGTCGCGATCAGGCCTCAGCAGGCTAAGGTGAAACATAGGTAAGAGGGTACAGTTATGAGCAGTTACATACATCATAAGTTTTGTTAAGATAGTTGAGAACCAGGGTCAGCCAGAGACAACCTCTGTGGCGCAGCGGTAGTGAACGCGGCCGCTGCGCAGGAGGCGCGGCTTCGATCCCCGCTCAGTGCACATATTTGTATGCATGAATATGGGTATTTGCATTGGTCTGGTCGTGCCTCGGAGAGCACGTTAACCCGTCGGTCCCGATTGCCATACAAACATCTATGGCAGTCGTAAAAAAAAGTCCAACAACAACGGTCTAGCTGCAATGCTTCGATATCGCCTAATGTCACCATTGGGTTGTGAAGGTCAGATGGCAGCCGATTCACGGAAAATATCGAGGTCCAGCCAAATCCGCATTTAAAACTGGTAAAGCGGACCCCAGACTCCGAGGTGAAAGCTTTGGATATGACTGGGATTAACGCTAGGTTGAAGAAGAGTAACTTATGTTTACTATAATAATAATATTAATAATTATCAGAGCGCTTCTGTACTTCATGGCCCCATTCTGAGTAAAGGAGCTCGTGGGTTTGAGAAAAAAAAATTAAATTGTTTTTTTTTCCAGGTCAGCAGAGGATTTGGACGATAACTTTGAGCTGGATGATGAAAAGGAGTTCATGCTTGCTTACGATAAAGATGGGAAACCATTGGTACCTGAAAACATACTTAAAGATTTCTCAGGTTAGTAAGATCTGTGACGCCCCTGATTTTGCACACGTCCATAGGCCACGGTGATCCCTTCCCATCAAGTGGGCCGTGTGCTTGTCTACTTCATTTTGAGGACTATGATATAAAAATAACCTTTAATTTCAGATGTTATTCATAGTTTCGTATCATGAAATTTTAGCCTAGATTGACCCCAGTCCAGGGTGTCTCTCTGGCAACATCTGCTTGCTCCTCCAACGCCCTAGTTGAGGACTATAATATATATATTTTTTAATTTCAGTTCCAAACGCAAAACCAAAGTTTGAGGATGGAATATCGGATACATCTGAGGAAGAAGACAGTGAAGGTGATGATTCTGGTGAAGAATCTGATAATGAACAAAACACAAACAAGAAACCGTTACAAAATGATGAATCTAACGATGCCTCACAGTCTTCCGAAGATGAAAAGGATAATCCAGTCAATCATAAAGATACACATGCAAATGGGAAGTCAAGTGGTGATGACTCTGATTCTGATGATGATGAAGATAATCTAAGTAATGCGCAGATTAAACAAAACACATTACAACCAAGTAATAAAAACAAAACAAAACATAACGATTCAACAGCTTCACCTGAGCAGAAAAAACAGAAAACAGAACATCAACCAGCAAAAGAAAACAGTATACTATTCCAGAATGTAGGGGATGATAAAAGTGACGAAGAAAGTGGTGAAGAAGATGGAGAAAGTGGTGAAGATGAAGAAGCAAGTGGTGAAGATGAAGAAAATGAAGAAGATTTCAATGATTTGAATGATTTAAAAGAATCTGATGTAGAAAGTGATAATGAAATAGTTGAAGCAGATGTGGAGAAGATTGGGTCTTTGTTTGATCTTAAATCTAGTGAAGGAGATAAGCTAAAGGTAGTTTATATTGTCTATACTTGATACTTTAAGGAGGTTATACTGAACCGATTTGGAAAATACTTTTACCCTAAGGTTATACATCCACATTATTTTTTGAGTGTTGTAGACTATTATATCAACACGCTACTACCCAAGGGAGCGCAGCAGTAATCGTAAATTTCAACAAGGGCTAAAAGGGAGAGAGAATCTTTGGTAGTCCTGTTAAATTAAGTTTTTGTCACATTTTTTGCTATCGCCTCGAATCGATAAAAAAGTGGGTAGTCGTATTTTTTATCAGTTTGTATTGTCGGAAGCTTACGCGAATATCACACATTACAGAAACACAGGTCAGTGAGGATAATACAACACTACTCTATACTAATATTATAAAGAGGTAAAGTTTGTGTGTTAGTTAAATTGTAAGGGGTAATCTCGGGATATACTGAACCGATTTTAAAAATTATTTCACCAATAGAAAGTCACATTATTCGTGAGTGTCATAGGCTATATTATATTATTGGAAAACTGGAATTTACACCCGGGCGAAGCCGGGTCCCGGGTCGCTAGTGAAAAATAAAATAACTCCAAATAAATCAAGATAGAATCAATCAAAAAGTTTAGTTTCAATTTGCTTTTAAAATTACTTTGTTATGGTTTGTCACAATTACGAATTATCTGTTTCCGTTTCAGGAATTACTGGCAGGAAAGACGCCATCTCAGCAGTCTACAGCCCTACAGAAACTTATAAAAAGTTATGATCCGAGCCTATCTGAAAATAACAAAGACAAACTTAGCCGCCTGTTCGCTCATATGCTCCAATACATCGAGCATATCTTCACAGGACTCACAGACGAGAGCGACGTTCTAAAATCGCTTCTAATTTTCGACAAATTAGCCCCACATTTCTACGATTTAGCCCACACAAACAAAGTTTCAACCAAAAAATATATAGTAGAATTATTAAAAGAAAAACATGACAACTTTAAAAAGAGACAAAAGCGCGTTCCAGATTTGAATACGTTAATATTTTTCAAACTGATTTCTATTTTATATCCGACTTCCGATTTCCGGCATCCGGTTACGACGCCGGCTTTGATTTTCATGTCGGAAATTTTAACTTCCTGTAGATATAATAACGCGTATTCAATATCACGAGGTTTATTTGTAACTACCCTCATTTTAGAATATACAACGTTATCAAAAAGACTTGTACCCCCAGCTATAAACTTTTTAAGAGGGATTTTATATTTAAGCGCGAATACAAGCGTTTTGAATCCCATACAAGTTGTGCCGCCATTTAGGTTACATAGAGAAATGAAAATTTTGAATTTGGATACCGACTGTTCGAAAATGGAAGTACAAAACAAAATGGCCGCCAAAGATTTTGTACTGACTGATATAGATGATGATTTTAAAATTCGATGTCTGTTGATCAGTATGGGAATTTTAAAAGAATTTTTTGATTACTTTAATGATCTTGAAGCACAGTATTATTTATTTGAGCCTCATTTGAAATTGATGGATAGGATCGACTTAGATTTATATCCTAAGAAGGGGAATAAATCGATAATGAATATAATACAACACATGAAGTCTAGTTTGGAAGTGAAGACTTTCGCTCCGTTGTGCAGGGAGAAACCGAAGCCTAAGGCTCTGAGGCTGTATGAACCAGACATACAGGAAGTGTAAGTATTTTTTTAAATAATTTAACTGTTAGTGCTCTCAATTCTGTTGTTACATCTCTAAACTTAAATTTCTCTAAAAAAATCTAATTGCATTTGTTTTTTTAATGATCAGATAAAAAAGGCCAGATTTTATTAAGTTAAGACCTGTCAAATTAAGACAGCGCCTTGTTGGTGCGTAGTAAGTTATGTCGCATGTTCGTAGATGTCAACTAAAATTGAAGGGTACCGTCAAGGCGCCGACTTAATTTGACAGGTGTTCACTAAAATAAATCATCTGTCCTTTTCTATCTGATAATGAAAGAAACAGATGCAGTTAGAAAATTTTAGAGAATTTTAAGTTTAGAGATGGAATAACAGAATTAGTAGCAGTATTTCATTTTTATGGTTACCCTTTTAATATGAAACCTATTCTAAATGTTAATGTTTGGATAGATGGGATTTGCAATAGCATGTAAACCTTAAAGGATGAAAAAAAAAATACAAACCTTGCACTATGGAACCATTTATATTTAACTCTATAATTTGGTTGGTTTAAACGGGAGCTACTACTGCAGGTTTTCCTCCAGCGCCGTCCGTCAGTCAGCAGGTGTACTGGCTTGGAGCCATAGGTCTCGTTGGAGCCCCTATGTTGGTCCACTCTATATAAAGTCAAGGATTTATACCTTTTACAGGTTCACCGGTAGCAAAAGTTCGAAGCTGTCAAGGGAACAGGCAGAGAGCCAGCGGCTGAAGAGTAAATATAAGAAGGAGATGAAGGGAGCGCTGAGGGAGATCAGAAGAGACAAAGCTTATATTGCTTCTGTCAAGATTCGGCAGAAGATCCACAGGTAAGCGTACAGTACTTGCTAATTAACTTGGTATAGATGCCGACACGTAACTTGGCCAGGTTTTGGAGTAGTGGGTGTAAGTTCGTGCATCGTGCACTTTGAGCCAATCAAATGATTCAAAGTACGAACGAACGGAACTTTAATTTGGTACGCAACCGCGTCTCCCGCGACCCGCTCATACCTCAAAGGGGCCTAAAAATCGACCTTTGCGCATATGACGCGTCTGGCCAATTTATGTGCCGGCATCTGTGTGTATTTGTGTGTAATGGAATCTTCGAGATCCATTTTGGAGCACCTCCAAACGTCAGATTAATAAAATAATTTGCACACCTATCGAAGACCGATAACAATAATTGTGAGGACGGTCTGACTGACTAAGGCTTTATATAAAAAAAAAACCGCATCCAAACCATTTCAATAGTTCAACTTCAACTATTTATAGTGGGTATTGGGGGATACCACCACAATTTCGCCAAGGTCAAGTGTCAGAAAGACAAACTGTCAAAAGGTTTATCATACATAAAAACGGTAATAAAAGAAAGTCATTTCAACCCCATCATGTGCTTTTAGATAAGCATGCATCATGCATATTGACGTAATCTCTGCAGTGATATCGACTAATGTAATTTATTTTTTTCTTTTCAGTGATAACATAAGAAAAGATAAGGTGAAACAGATATTCAAGGATGCTGCTATTCAACAGGGAGAACTGAACCAAATAAAACGCACGAAATAACAATATATTGGGTTTTTCAATAAAAAATAACATTTAATGTTATAATGACTTTTACATGTGACGTAGAATAGAATAAAACGAAACTTCGGGCAGCCCTCTAGAGGGCCACTCCTACCCTGTGGCGAGTGGGAGGCGCTGCTCGCCTCCGTTGCCCGGGTGCACGCGTGGAGGTTCCGGCCCGCACCCAGTGTGGTGTCCCCTAGCGCCTACAATATAGGGTTCTTCAGCGCGAGTGTGACGCCCCTGGTGTTGCACACGTCTATAAGCCATGGTGATCGCTTCCCAACAGGTGGGCCGTGTACTTGTCTGCCACCCAAGTGGTATAAAAAAGGGTACCTACCTACTAAGCGGACTTCAGGTGAAAGTCTTGCAATGCAACCGACAGTCACTTGTTTTGTAATGCCGGGTACACATCAAGCGAACGAAAACAAACGCTCGCGAAGGAAATCGAGCAATCAAGTTAATTTGAATCTTATTTCAGTGACGTTAGAATTCATTATAATTTATTTCGTCACCACGATGCCGCTTCACTACCGCACGACGCGACGTGCCACATTCCGTTCAATAATTCAAAATGTCACTCAACTATGATTATTATCAGCTGAAGTGCTATTAATACTAAATCCCAGTCAACCATAACGGCACAATCACACAACCAACTTCGAATCGCGAAAAGCAAAACTGATTATAGAGTAGCTGGGCTTTGCCATGGCATACTGCGGCATACCCTAAGGCTTCAAAGACACGTAGGTAGTACCTTCTGTATCTATACATAAAATCTGTTACTGAACAGTGTCTGTACATGTAAGATATATGAGAAAAAGAAAATTAGGAGACTTTATGAACGTAATAGATGCCTAAACAATTTGTCTGTCTCTGTGCCTCTGTTTGTCCGCACCAAATTTTTGTTCACGCTAATATCAAAAACTACTGGAGGGATTTTATCAAACTTGGTACGATTATAGTTCATAGTTCTGGGCAACATATAGGCTACTTTTTATACAAGCTGATACCCATGGCTTCGCCCGCGCTTCGCTTTTAGTTCGTTTTTGGCCATATCTCTGGTTCTACGTAACCAATTACAATCAAACATACGGTAAATTTTTAATCTAAGCAAGACCTTTCTAATAAAAAAAATCGCATCAAAATCCATTCGGTATTTTATACGTCCATTTTTTATTAGAAATGTCTTGGTTAGACTCAAAATCTTACGCACATTTGATCACAATCGGCTGATTAGAACCGGTGATATAGTAGAAAAAAGCGAAAATCGACGTCCACGCGGGCGGAGCCGCGGGCAACAGCAAGTGAAAAATAAAATACAAAAGGTCATACCAAAAATATATTAATTCTCTGAAAAAGTAATTGAGATTCTCAGTTTTATATGTTCCTCTTCCATATAGAGTAGTTCAAGCACGTTGCGAAGGCTAGCCAGGCGAGGTAAGGGAGCATGAGGTGGCCGGCCATGGGAACGAGCTGGTAGAAGCCGACTGTACAGCCGATAGTCACCACGTCGAGCATCAGCATATGGAAGAGAGCCTGTACAGAGAACATTGAAATTATAATAGCCTATACCCGCAGTTTTGCCCTCGTAAATGTCGGTTAGTTTTTCCGAAAGAAAAAAATACTCAGGTGGAGGTCAGATGGCATCGCTTCATTGAAAATATCCCGGATATTAACTTATCCAAAATGTTTTTTATATAGGATAAGTCAGAACGACTTCACCTCGCCTAATGGTAAGATAAAGTCTCAGGACTGGGGTCACCACTACACATACCGATAATGCCACAGTGGCGGCCCTTAGCTTGACTGCCTCATCAAATGCTTTTTCACACCCCGCTTATAGACATAGACTATAGGAGGAAAGAAACGCATGCGCTGGTAAAGAATTTCAAGTCTTTATGGTGCGGCAAATAAAAGAGGCACCGAACCGCTTGGTTCTACAAAATATAAACATACCAATCCTAGCTTGTGCAGTCCAAAGAAGATAGGCGTCCAAGTCCAATTAATTAATAGTTGTACCGTGTACAGAATCAAAGCGTATGAACAGTCATCTGAAATTATAAAAATTATAAGCTTTCAAAAAGTATTCTGTGTATAAACAAAGACCATGATAACTATAGACTGCTAATACCTAAGGAAAAATCGTACGTCGATAATTAGTAAGCTCAACGTCAATTAGATGTCGCTGAGTGTATCAAATCGTAAATTAACGATTTTAACCTCAAAATACCTTCAAATTTGTGTTCCTTTAGTTATCATGGTCTTTGGTATAAAGTATGATCCACTAGCCTATGCTCGCCCGCGTGGATGTTGGTTTCCACAACTTTTGATCATAGGTAATCTCCGGTTCTATTTAACCGATTGTGATCAAACATACCTACGTTTTTTTTTATTTTTTATTTATTTATTTTACAATATCATGATAACAAATTAAAATAAAGCATTCCGTAAACCACTAAGGTTTATGTGGAGTGCCGTGCATTCTGTAGTGCGAGATAAATAGATGCATAGTAAGTACTTAAACTAAAGATATTTACAATTTCAATTTCAATTTCTTTATTTTTCAAAATAGTGTAACGTAATTACATCTTTTTGACGTCAATATTTATTTTATACTAATTAATAAGTTACACATAAATTTCTAAGCAATTAGGCATATTATAAGGCTCTGTTAGGAGGTAGTTACATATTTTTATAAATAGCCGATCGTCAGTTCGAGCGAAGCTGACAAAGAACGTAAGTAACGTAAGATTTCAAGTCTGACTAAGACCTTTAAAAAAACCGCATAAAAATCCGTTCAGTAGTTTTTGCGTCCATCGCGCACAAACAGACAAGAATTAAAAAAAATATGCTTAGAATCGTTCACATAATTATAACCCAAGTATTTTTTTAATATGTACCTATTTCCAATGTACAGACACAGCTACTTAGCTGTGCCCCGCGGCTTCGCCCGTGGCGTACTTCGTCCCCGTGGCAGGATAAAAAGTATCCTATGTCCGTCTCCTAGTTCTAAGCTACCTCCCTACCAATTTTCAGCCAAATCGGTTCAGCCGTTCTTGAGTTATAAATGTTGTAACAAACCAGTCTTTGTTTTATATATCAGATAGGAATGGTAATAATATAAATTGTAGAAGTTTTATAAAAGGGTCTAAACTTTGAGGTCGTACGGGTACGTCGCCTTAGAGAAAAAAAAAATTAAAAAATCTTCCGTTACTTACGCAAGCCACTCAACGTTATTTTTATGCAATCGAATCAATGTTAGGATCTACTTTATGAAACTCATTTATTGTTATTTTTGTTATAATTATAATTATATCAAAAATAACAATAATTACTGTTCATGCATGCTCTACTAAAAATATGTTGGGTATTGTACTATCTTATTGTAACATCATAGATATACTTACATAGGTACAAATAAGTAAAACCGAAGTGTCTGTTTGTGATATTAAAACATGTTTTAATCAATGCATATGAGTGTACCTATGTACGATATAGGTAGATAGATACATACAACAACGCTACAACCTGGGGGTCTTCAAGTATAGAGTGAAAACTGAACAGGGTACCTAACTTCTAGGCAAGCGTGCTCCACCGTCGACCACATCATCACTTACCAACAGGTGAGATTGTGGTCCAACGCGAGCCTATTAAAAAAAAACACTGTCTAGGTATCTGTCTGTTTGGAAGACGTATTTTCTGGAACGGCTAGCTTTCGCAGGCAGAGTAATATTAATAGGTATTGTTTTGGAATTGTGGAAAACTAATTATGGTTTCGCGTAAAAAATTAAAATCTCAAAAATCTCAATCCACACGGGGGAAACCGCACAGGCACAGAACCCTGGAGGACGCACGAGTATGACGCCCCTGGTGTTGCATTGTTTGCCACCTAAGTGCCTACCTACCTAGTATAAAAAAAAATGGTCAGACAGAGTAAATATTCCTCCTGTAAGGAACTGTTCGCGGCTTCAATTCCTGTCCTGGCTGTCCACTTTACCGATCTAAATTAAATTAAGTAGGTAGGTACGATCTAAGTACTCATTTTATATAGTTACCTATAACACCATCGATTTCTTCATACACTATATAAGATGCAAATCCCATAGTCGTGTAAAGGAAAACCCAGACAGGTGCGAACAGCCAGTCTGGAGGCGTCCACGACGGTTTATCCAGCAGTTGATACCAGGCTTTCTCACCCGGACGTCTCACTTGTCCTCTCATCGAGAGGGCGCTAATCCAGCCTCCAATACTAGGCAACAGTAGCGCCCCAATTAAATTCCAATTCACCATTATGTCTGTTAATTAAAAAAAAAAAAAAAAATTTTGTACTGTAAATAATGAAACGGAAGGGTAATAATAACGTGTATGCAATCTCAAATAATCAAACTATTTATTAAATATATTTTTAAGCGGTCGGACAGAGTTTCGACTTAACTTAGAGCACGTTACAGAATGAATGCTAAAATGAGCGGAGTAGGGTATTTATTAACTGTTTTGACAGTTGGACGTGACGTCATGTACGATTAAGGCGGCATGGCTGACAGTTCCGGCGCTGAACTGTCGTGGCTTGGCATTGGCTTGGCATTGGCATGGCATTGGCTCGGCGTTGGCTCGGCTTGGCTAGGCGCGGCATGTGGCATGATGTTACAGTCGGCCATCCTGTAACAATTGCTCCCGCAATGGGGAACACAATGTTGATTAGCTTTCCAGAAGATCAATAAGGTCATCAGTCTCTAATTGTTCATCAGAGCTGCTGGCACTGTCAGATACAGGAGCAACGCTGCGATAGGGTCGCAGAGAATCTGCACAGACTAGTCCCGTAAAGTTCTTGTAACCCCTTAAGCCCTTTATACTCCTGATCCTGTATCTGTCATTGCCTATAACTCTAATTATTATGTAGGGGCCTGAATACAAGTCATCTAGCTTTGTTTTAACCTTAGCAGCACTACTAGTAGGTGCCTGCCTCCATAAAACCAGATCCCCTTTTTTATAAATGTGACAATTTTTACGACGTTTATCAAAGTTACGTTTCATCTTAGCGCTAGCTTTATTTATACGTGCGCTAGCTTTGGTCCGCTTGGACTGTGTCGATTCGGGTACGCGATCCGGGATGGCTACGTCGCATACTGGCCTACCATTACGTGCAAACATCAAATCATAGGGCTTCAAATTAGTAGTATCATTTACAGTATTATTTATACCCCAAATTACATCAGGTAGACAGTTAGACCAGTTATTAGCTGCCTCACTAGGGTCAGTGGTGCGTAGGGCATTCAGTATAGTACGATTAGTGCGTTCTACTTGGCCATTGGCACGCGGGCACGCAATTGCACACAATGTATGTCTGAATTGTTTATCAATCGCAAATTTCTTAAAATACCTACTAGTAAAAGCCTTTCCATGGTCAGTTACAATTCTATCCGGGTAACCAAATAAAGCGAATATCCTTTTGAGTAATCTAATTGTTTCTACTGAATTAACTGTACGGGAAGGCTCCGCGATTACAAATTTTGAAAATGCATCTGTTATAACCAACATGTATTCATAACCTTTCTTGGTCCTACAGAATGGGCCTAAATGATCGACATGTATCATTCTAAAAGGTTCAGTAGGTTTTGGGATAGGATGTAACTTGCCTTCTCTTTTACCATATTCTCCCTTCCCATAAGCACAACTTAAACAAGATGTTACGTACTTCTTAATAAATCGTGTCATTTTAGAGAACCAATAATCACGCTTAATCAAATCTGAGCACCGTTTCAAGCCTACATGCCCTATTTCGTCATGATGCATTTGAACTATTTTCCATCTAGCTGCATCTGGAACCACAAGTCTATTACCACTGAGTGTCTTTCTGTATAACCTATTCTCTAACAACACATAATTATTCACTATGTCACGTCCAGCCGACCCGTTTTTTAATTGTTCGATAATATTTTTCAACTTGTCATCCTGATATTGAATCGTAAAAAACCAATCAGAAACTTCTAACCGATTAATATTTACCGCGTCAATTGGATTCCTACTCAACGCGTCAACATGTTTCATTCGATCACCGGGTCTATATTCTACACTAATGTCGTAATCTTGTATTAACAACCACCATCTCGCAATGCGAGGTATAATATCACGTTTTGTAAGAGTGGCGCGAACAGCGGTGCAGTCTGTCACTACCTTTACGTGTTTACCCACAACATACACCCGAAATTTACGCAACGATTCTACCACTGCCAATGTTTCAAGCTCATAGCTATGATACATTGTTTCTTCCTTCGACGTCACACGGCTAAAATATATAACAGGGCGCAGGGTACCGTCAGACTGTTCTTGTAACAATATACCCGCTATGCCTAGTTTACATGCGTCGGTATGTATTTCTATGTTTAATGTAGGGTCATATAAAGCTAACACTGGTTTAGAGCACAAACATTTCTTTAACTCACCAAAACTATGGACTTGCTCATCATTCCATATCCATGGTACATTTTTCTTAGTTAATTCGGTTAAAGGGCGAGCTATAACAGCGAAGTTATGTATAAATTTTCGGAAATAACTACAAAGTCCCACAAACTGACGCACTTCGTGTACATTTTTCGGTGCCGGGAAATGTGAAACTGCACTTAACTTAAGCTCTGCCGGTTGTATACCCTCTAGGGAAATTTCATGTCCTAAATAGGTAACTTTGTTTTGTAAAAATGAGCACTTTTTCATATTCAACTTTAGGTTTTCCGATTCAAACTTATGCAACACAGATTCTAACATTTTTATACCAGAATCAAAATCAACTGAGGGTAGTAATAAATCGTCTAAGAAGGCTAGAATTTCATTGGTTGAATTGTTATGTTGTGAAGTTTGAGTATAACGGATTGAATCTACAATTTTACTGACCAATCGCATGAATACGGAGGGGGCATTAGCTAAACCAAAGGGGACGCGTAAATACTGATAATGGCCCTGTGATGTAATAAAACCAGTTTTGTGTGAGTCTTCTGGTGCGATTAATAGTTGGTGATAACCTTGAGCCATATCGAGGCTTGTAAAATACTTCTTACCGGCTAGTTTTGAAAGTTGATCATCAATATTTGGTAGCGGGTACCTATCCTTTACAGTGATTGAGTTAAGGGCACGATAATCAACACATAACCGGCTGTCGCCGTTCTTTTTCTTTACTAGGATAACCGGAGAAGCGTATTCCGACTCAGATTCTTTTATAATACCGGCATCTAACAATTCACGGACCTTTGAATTGACTATTTGTTGCTCTGTGTGTGATAATCTGTAAGGTTGACGATAAATTGGCTGCTGACTGGTAAGTTTTATTTTCATGTGTAGCAGGTTAGTGCAACCGAGATCTTTTGTGTTAATTGCAAATGTGTGTTTATATTGTAACAATAAATGTATTAAAATATTATGTTCGTTTTTATTTAAACTTCCTATTCTGATTTCTGTTATAGGGACCCCACCTATGCTATTATTATTATTAGTGATTTGGTTCGTGATTAAGACAGAGGCAGATGGAGTGGTAGGAACACATGGAACAGGCTCTAAATGCTTTGGCTTATTTGGCAACATATTGGCTGACTTAGACAATAATAATAATGGCTTGGCTGGACTCACCCGGTTTGGCTTGGCTGAGTCTTCGCAGCTCTCCGCTCTCGTGAGAACCTGGCCGGCTTCCCAGGCGACGCTCGTGTTACCAGTGTTGATCACCTTCATGTAACCCTCACCGCCTCGAAGTAATGTAGCTGGTAAGGAGTAGGAAACCCCTTGTAGTTCGTAGTGGCGCGGTGCTGTGCAGACATTATTTTCTGGAACATTGCCTATGACCTTAACTCTGATGATAGAGGCACCAGGTGGTAAAGATTCGCTGCTTGATGTGACCACCCTAAATTTTGAATTTTCTTCAACTACCTCACATTCTGAAAAAGGGTTAGGATCCGATATTAGTGTAGCAGTCTGGTTGGTCACCACGAGGGATATGTGATCGGCATTGATAACAGGCTGACCAATCAACAGATGGATATCTTGCATATCCAGTTCTGTCACGTGTGCGGTACATTTCATCTGAATGTTATCAATTTTTAGGTCAAATTCTACTTCGCCGTGGCTTGTAAGTAGTCCTCCAGAAAAACCTTTTAGGATGGTTCTCGTAGGTTTAATATCTAGCGCCAAGGTACTGACAATGTGAGTATTCATAACATTTACTTGGCTTCCCGTATCGATATAGGATTTCAGAAAAATCCCGTTTACCCTCACGACCTTTTTGTAAATCTCGTTGTAATTTTGGACAAGCTTGATTTCTCTGATGTCGTTGGTTTCGGTAGGCTTCGTACGGGTTGTTGAAGAGCTAGAACAGCGAGTAGCAATGTGACCTTTTTGCCCACACTTATAACAAATCCGTTGGTCGGGTAAAGAACAATTTCGTAGGATGTGGCCCGTCTTCTTACAACGTGGACAGGGATCAATTTCGGGGTTCACTTTCTTATCTGGGTTTGGCAGCTGTTTGGCGTCCTTTTGCGGTTTGTCACGTACTTCAATAGTCGGTGAACGATAATCATCGACGGCGCATAGAAAAGACTCGTACAGTTCGTCTGGGCGTTGACATTGGAATGCACGAGCGTTTGCTTGTAATGAAAATGGTAAGCCTCTGATTATGCACGAAACGCTAGCTGCGTCAGATAGATTGCAACGAAAGCACATGGCGATCTTATCTTGGTAATATTTTGTCATTGTTTCGCTCGACAGTTTCTTTCTGTTCATCATTTCATCAAGTAATGCACTGTAGTCACGATGTTTAGGAAAAGCTCTAATTAGCATGCGTTTCCACTCGTCCCACGAATAATTGTATTCATCGAGTCGAATGTACCATTTACGGGCCTGGCCACGAAGTTTATCTTGAAGATGAAACGATTTTACCTTGTCGTTCCAGCCATGTATATCACCCAGTTGGTCGATTTTCTTCAACCACGTCGATACAGTGCAGTCTTCTCCTTCGGGGTCAAATTCTGGGATGAGAGAGGCTGCGCGATGGCCTTTGAAATGGTTTAGAGGCAAGGCTTCTTCATTGAGTTCGTGTATTGCCCTGCCGACCTCAACTTCTAACAAGTTTTTGAGTAGTTTTCTAGCGGGTGGTGGCGGGTAGTCTTCATCTTGGCTGGTACAATCTTCATCTTGGCTAGTTCGGTCTTGTTCCGGCTCGCTCCACCCAGGCGGCCGGACCCCACGGCCATCGAATTCGTAGGGGCGATGACGTTTCATACCACTTCTGAGTGAAACGGAAGGGTAATAATAACGTGTATGCAATCTCAAATAATCAAACTATTTATTAAATATATTTTTAAGCGGTCGGACAGAGTTTCGACTTAACTTAGAGCACGTTACAGAATGAATGCTAAAATGAGCGGAGTAGGGTATTTATTAACTGTTTTGACAGTTGGACGTGACGTCATGTACGATTAAGGCGGCATGGCTGACAGTTCCGGCGCTGAACTGTCGTGGCTTGGCATTGGCTTGGCATTGGCATGGCATTGGCTCGGCGTTGGCTCGGCTTGGCTAGGCGCGGCATGTGGCATGATGTTACAATAATGACCGCGGATTGTAACGGGCACTATATTAAAACTGAAAAATACTGAACACGAGAAATCTATATATACTTAATGCTCATAATAGAATGCATTTTTTTATTGATAACCTTATTATTCATGTTGATATGTGTCTAGCCTTTATGACGATGAACTTTAAAAATGTTTTGTATACTTTGTGTCTGGCTGTGACTACGTTATCAAACCACACATAGGTACTAACGCGTTTCGTGATTGTGTTTATATTTTTGCTTTGTTTACACTTTGGAAATACACCTACGTAAAGTCTTTATCATACATGAGCTGCGAGCTGCCATGAGTCATGGTCTGTGATTCCCAGACGGTTCATAGGTCAATATACCAACGGCTTTAAATCAACCTTAAGTAACCAAATGAGGCAGGCAACCAGCCATTCTGACGGACACATAGGTATAACATAACATAACATAACAAACTCACGCCTATATCCCCGAAGGGGTAGGCAGAGGTGCTAGCACCCACATTTCGCCAGTTTATGTTTAGGTCCCAATGTAATAGGTGGCGAGCCTATTGCCATTAATCGGGCACTTATAAACCTGCGATAAATACACACATAACTTCCAAAAGTCATTGGTGTGTGCCATGGTGAACCTGGGATCGAACCCGAGACCTCGTCTCAGCAGTCCATTACCCAGACCACTAGGCTACCGCGGTATTTGACGGACACTTGTTTTTCAATAAGTTTATAGCCCACTGAGTTGGCATTGGCTTGAAGAGTAGGTAGGTATCTACCTAAACTAGGGTTTCTGTTGTTGCGCTATAAGACACAAGACGGCGTACGGTTTTAGTAGGTTCAATGCCGACATAACCACTTCTAACCCCCGTCCGAGGATCATCGACCCCCATCGACCCCCTTTCGGGGTACCGTCGACGCGCGTAGAAGCAGTCCGCCCCCCCACCTGCTCCCCACTGTGCCCCCTGCTAGTCAGAGGGATACATGGAGAGCCTCACAGCAGCCCTCAAGTGAGCCACTGCCGCCTCGGCCGGATTTGCCGCAGGCAGCAGCGTCTCCCTTGGCGAGTGGGCTGTCCTACTCGCATCCTTAATTTTTTTTCAGACCCTACCAAAGTCAAAGTAAAAAATCATTTATTCTGTATAGACCATTAAAGCGGCCCTTACAAAACGTCAAAATCAAAAATATTTAAAACTAGAAGCAAATGGACCACCACCGGTTCGAAACGCGACCCAGACCTGAGAAGACTCCGGCAAGAAACTCAGCGGGCTATCTTTTTTACATACAGGGAGATACAGGTAAGTAAGAGTCGTGTAGGTTAAAGTACTTACATACCTTTGAATGGCTTGTCGTTGCACCTTAAGCTAAATATAGCTAGCTAAATATAAAATAGCTAGCAGTCTGGTTGATCCCGTTGGCGATGGTTACCGGCTTACAACTGGAGTGTTTCCTCGAGCCTGTGATCTGTGTGGCAAGTTTTCCATCTACCCGCTACCTATTCTCGATATTCTCACCGTGGCAAGTATAGGCTGAGTCGTGCCATCGAACGGCACTTCAGAGTCTTGAGTCCAATGCTGATGATGAGATGATGCTACAATTTTTTTTAAAGAAAATTCAGTAATTAGTTAATAATCAAATTAAGTGTTACCTTGACTGGGATCGAACTTAAGATATTGAGTTGCATTTTAAAAATGTTCCTTTTTATAGTGATTTTATGGGGAGTCTTGGGTAGTGGAGAGTCTTGAAATAAAAAAGGTCTATTTCGTTCATATTTTGTTATTTTTCATGATGGGTTTAATTAATTTTGTTGTTTTGTTTTTAGTTTTCTGCTTATAACGGACCGGTTCAATCATCTGACAATCGTGACACCGTCAGGCCGTCACTGAGTAATTTATTACCCTACCATTTTAAGAAGTGCTACATTTAACAAGGCCTGTATGTCAAAATACTACACCTTCAATTTGGTCTTATAACATTGTTCCAGAAGCTGATTTTCCTTTTAGAAATCTGAATTTTCACATTTCTAATAAGTTTAGCACACTTAGCTGCA
The DNA here is from genome assembly GCA_963576445.1 of Lithosia quadra. Lineage (NCBI taxonomy): Eukaryota > Metazoa > Arthropoda > Insecta > Lepidoptera > Erebidae > Lithosia > Lithosia quadra. The sequence goes on from OY754895.1 coordinate 1,048,323, forward strand.
GTTTTTAGAAGCTTTTACTTAAGTAAGTATTTGATCAATCAGTGTTTTATTCACTTATCTTTCTAGAAAAATACCGGCTTTTATAGTAAATAAATTGCGTAATGTTGAGAGCATAAATTAACTAAACTAATAATTTTAGCTTCATCATTGTCGACCCGTGCCGGCATTACGTCATTTCTAATTAAACTTGTACATTTATTACTCCTGGTAAGTATATTTACGGTATCTTATCACTATGTACAAAGTCTAATCAATAATTTCTACCGGTCTGGTAATATTATCAATCGATTAAGACTTTAGCTTGAGTGTAGAAGTGTATCAAGGTTTTTATATAATGCCGGGACTGGAATTTAATCTAGAAAGGTAGGGACTCTATTATTAATCTCTTTTTGAATGTTACATACATCTAAGAATGTACCTACTAAAATAGGGACATCTGATATAGGTTGAAGTCTTGCAATTTTATATACATGATATTTGTTTTTATTAAAGAATTCTAGTCTTTTTCTTAAAACAGCTACCTCTTTTAGGATATACCTAGGTCATCAACTGACCTTTCCTAGGTCACAATTATCAGGATTTGGTGTCATGTCAGTCTCCTCCATACATTCTTGTCAAATATCCTTACAGTTAACTACTTCCTTGCTATTATGTCCTCTTCCACACCCTCTTGAGCTTACCTCTGCTCTTAAAGCCCTCTTACCTCATACTGATATTGAAATTATAATTAAATCCATTGTAATCACACAATGACCGACAGATTTAGAAAATAGTGCTGTATTATTAATAGTACATCAGTACCTATCTGATATCAATCAACTTATAATAGATTGATTTACCTATTTTTTTACCATTACACATGATTCCTGGTTGCATCCAAGTTTTACATCATAGTCTGAGGTCCATTTACTATTTCTTTTTTGTTAGACATTGATTTTAAGGTTGTGATTCTGAGGAGATTGTGCCTATAACTACATAATGCATGCAGTGCAACACACATTATATAATATGAACTAAAGTGAAGTGTGTGTCCAGTTTAGTGAACCTAATAAAAAAAAAAACAGCAACTGCCGTCAACCCTTTCAACACAGAGAGGTAAGCCTACGCCAAGGCCTCATCCTTTTATCAGCAGCCCCGAGGATCTTAGCTCCATTCAGCTATATCACACGTCCCCTGTTTGAGAGAGGGAGCAAGATAGCCCCTATGAGGTGGGCAACAGAGAGACTGACAGGTCTATTATTGTTACAGATTATCAAACATGGTGAACTGGTCAGCTCTTGGTTCCATCATTCTACCCAACGCCGGTGGCTGGGCCAACGGCTTGTTCTTTGCCGGCCAAATTGACAAGGACGATAAATCAAAGTCCTGGTATGATGACCTCAACAAGCCATCATGGTGCCCACCGAAGTGGGTGTTTGGGCCAATGTGGACTGCCCTTTACAGCAGCATGGGTTATGCCTCATTTTTAGTGTATGAAGAAAGTGATGGATTCACAGGTTAGTCAGAGAGTAGAAAAAAAAAACAATTGACTTTTGGGTTCACCTTACACCGAAAGGCGTTAGGCGTTTGAAGAAGGCGTGTGGTTTTAGTCGGTTCGAGTTCGACATAAGTGCCTCCGTCGGTGGCATCCGTGGGGATTTCCACACGAAAAAAAAGAACATGAAAGTATTATATAGATAGAATAGATAACCAAACAGACAGAAAGACAAACAGAAAGACAGACAGACACAAAACACAATTTTTGTAACCGAGTCAAAAAATATGGTTTTTGTGTAATATTGTATCTTGTACTTGTACTATCTATAGATTCATAATGCATTACATTGAAAAACTGTCATTTTAATGTTTTAATGTTACAAACAGACAATTCAATTTAATTTATGTATTTCCTTTAACAAGTCACTTATTTTATAACATCACTGATATCATTTGCATAATAAAGTGACATCACCAAATATAATCTTAAAATAGCATCAGTATAATCATAGAATCAATAAATAGTACCACAAAATCATAACATAATCATAGATAATGGTGTGTAGATAATATATACTAGGTGTATTGCATAGTTCCACAATAACGGTTTAGCGAGGGTAACATTGTTGAATAAGAACCATTATGATGGTGACTGCTTCCTATCAGGTGGGCCGTGTGCTTGTCTGCCACCAAGTGGTATAAAAAAAAAAACTTTAGTAACTTGTCAAGAAAAATATAATTATGTTGTAGAATATAATTTTCTTTTTTATTTATTTATTTAGGCACACAAAATACATTACAATCATTTAAAAATAATAATAAGTACTAAAATACAGTTCCATACTGGATTGCAAGATTAACACATTTGCACACAGTTAAAACAATATGTTAAAAACAGGAAAACAGGAAAAAGTATTATAATAAAAAGCGTGTTTAAAAATTATTTTTCAAGGCCGAACCACTACGGTAAATGTCTTTCAGTATTTTAGTGAATCTGTTAAAATTGGATCAAATACGTCTAGGTGTTTGTTCTTCCTTGTCACCTCGTTAATAATGTGGGGATAAGATCTTGCAGCCCTCAACAGTGATGGTTTTATGCGCGGGCATTTTGCGGGCGTTTCTTATTTCCACCCAAAATGCGAACTCTCGCAAAAGTCATATCAACACCAAATTATTGAAAGGAGGGGTGTGAGAGTGCCGGGGTGCGAGGGAAAGCCGGGGTGCGAGGGAAAGCCGGGGTGCGAGGGAAAGCCGGGGTGCGAGGGAAAACCGGGGTGCGAGGGAAATGCTCTTTGGGCCACCTTACATCCTGGCGTCAGATGACCCTAGACGGCGTGCGGTTTTAGTCGGTAAGAGTCCGACATAACCTGCCCCGCTAGCCGCGGGGTGAGTATCCATGAGGATTTCCGCACGAAAAAAAAAGGAGGGGTATGAGAGTGGATCCGGGCTCCAAAGCTAATTTGAGAACGCAATAGGAAATGCTAATATTTGCACTCGAATCGATCCCGTGATTCTCCTGGCTACACCCATGAACCGAGACATCAATAAACTACTTTCACTAATCAATCAATTCTTAACTTAACGTGATAAGTTATATAACGACACAAAATAAGATAAGTTATGAATTATGATATAATCTATACTATTATATCAACTTGTAAAGTACTGTCTCTGTACATTTTAGATATTTAAAAAAAATACTTGGCTTATGTTAAATGAACGATTCCGAGCACAAAAATATTTTTGTTGGAATTCTTTCCTGTTTGTTCGCGATGGACGCAAAAACTAGGTACTGGGCCTCGATTCTGCTAAAGGCAAACCACTGTCATACCACTGACACACTGAAAATTCCATTTAATTATAGACTTTATTGTTATCAAGTTAAAGTCTAAAATAAAATGATATATTTTGTAGAGCGAATGAAAAAGTTTACATAACATATATAACATAAACTCACGCCTATATCCCCGAAGGGGTAGGCAGAGGTGCTAGCACCCACCTAAAAAGTTTAATGAATTCTTTTCATTTGATTTTAGACTTTAACTGTATAGCGGTAAAGTCTACAATTTAATAGCATTTTTTAGAGTGTCATTGACATGACAGTGGTTTGCCTTTAGCAGAATCGAGGCCCTGAACGAATTTCGATGCGGTTTTTTGTTGCTCTCTGTCAGACTTAAAATCTTACGGACATGTTTGAACACAATCGATGAATTAGAACCGGCGATATAGAAAAAAACGCGAAAACCGACATTCACACGGGCGGAGCTGAAGACATAAGCTAGTTATGATATAAATTCATGCATCGTATTGTATACTGAGACTTAGTTATAATACACAATTCAAGTGCTGATCTTGTTGTAGAAAGAGATATCTTATCTGTTTGTTTGAGTGGCTTGGTGTGGCTTGAATATAATCATTCAATGTCATTGTTACTATCGCTTATCTTGAGGAAAAGCCCGATTCTATAAATAAAGTGTTGTTGAGCTAGACTGTGTGATGATAAACAACTAGGGTGCGGCTGTATTGGAGACACGGCTATAATGGACCGCTATAGCCTAGCCTAGTGGTCTGGGTAATGGACTGCTGAGACGAGGTCTCGGGTTCGATCCTAGGTTCACCATGGCACACACCAATGACTTTTCAATGCTTTTCGAAGTTATGTGTGTATTTGTCGCAAGTTTATAAGTGCCCGGTTAATGGCAATAGGCTCGCCACCTATTACATTGGGACCTAAACATAAACTGGCGAAATGTGGGTGCTAGCACCTCTGCCTACCCTTTCGGGGATATAGGTAGTTTATGTTATGTTATGCTATAATGGATGATTTCTTAAAAATTCAACAAATTTGGGGAATCGCATTGGATCGCATGCATTTGATACAAAAATCACATGATAATACAACATTTTCGATCTGAATTTTGACGGTCTGTTGTCTCTGCCTACCCCGGAGGGAAAAAGGCAAGAGCATAATATGTATGTATGTAGGTATGTATGTACGAATAGACTTTAGATTAACTTATGTTTACCAAATTGACCACCAGATCAACGTGGCCTTGACCTAACAAGAAGTTGATTATTTTTATCGATGTATTATCGGTGTATTGTGCGTACAGATTTCGCCTACTATCTATTGTCCAATTCACCTATAATATGATCTCCCTGCTGTGGTTTTCCCTAGCGACTACAATATGGGGTGCTTCAAGAAGGGCATTACAAGGTTCTACATGGTCGGCAGCGCAAGTGTGGAGCACCTGGTGTTGAACACGTCCATAGGCCAGGCTGCCCATCAGGTGGGCCGTGTGCTTGTTTGCCACCTAAGTGGTATAATAAAATACCACGTAAATCCGATAATTCATAAACAGCAGTTATACTTGACAACACGCGTCACTGAAATAAACTTTAGAAGGTTTTTAAACAATAATATTCTGTAATTCACAGAAGAATCAGTTCTTCCCTTGAGTCTGTATGGCGGTCACCTGCTGCTCAACTGGGCGTGGACACCCATCTTCTTCGGCCTGAAGGACTTTAAACTGGTATGTATAATCTTCCTCTATCGTATCGATGGTGTTTCTGCTCTGTTCCAAAAAATCCTGTTTTCAATCAATCAATCAATCAATAATCAATCAATCAATCAATCAATCAATCATTTATTTATTTGCGTATATGGGTACAGAGTAATGGTGTTATAAACAATATAATTATGAACAGCCGCATTCCATTTCTTTCTCTTTCTCTCTCAAAGTTAGCGTACACCAGGAACTACCCAGATTCCCATAATACAGTCCATACTGGTTGTCTGGAAGAAATCGCAGATAGCGATGAGACCGCCCTTTGTACAATTTATTTTTTTTATGTATACGCTTTGTTTTTATCCTGATGGTGTGTGCAATAAACAGTATCTATCTATCTATCTATCTATCCATTCCATTTTCTCAGTGTATTGCTACCTTTTTTTTTTATCGTGCGGTAATCCCCACACATACCATCCCCGTTGGCCATAATGGCCGCCTCGACCCTAGCCGGCGTGCGGTTTTAGTCGATCCCGACATAACCACCCTCGATGGCCGACGGGGGTGGTATCCATAGGGATTTCCGCACGATAATAAAAAAAAGGGTCGGCAGCGCGAGTGTTACACACACGTCACTAGGCCACGATGACTGCTTCCCATTAGGTGGGCCGTGTGCCTCCCAAAAAAGAAAAAAAACCCCTTTTTTTTCCGTGCGGAAATCCTCATGGATACCCACGGTTATGTCGGTCTCTTACCGCATAAACCGCACGCCGTCTAGGGTCTTCTGACGCCGGGGTGTATGGTGGCCCAAAGAGCATTTCCCTCGCACCCCGGCTTGACCCGGGCCATCTCCGGTTTCGAGATGGGCCCCTCCGGGTTTGGGAACCACGGTGTTCCGTCATGTCCCTGGAATAGGGGGGGGGGGGAGGGGGGTTTAAATCCCTTAGAAAAAAAACTCATTGACTAATAACACCCCCAGGCGTTCATCGAGATCGTAGTCCTGACCGGGGCGGCGACTGCCACGGCGATCTCGTTCGCGGCCGTCAACAGGACCGCGGGCGCGCTCATGGTGCCCAACATCGCCTGGCTCGGCCTCGCCACCTCGCTCACATACTACATCTGGAAGAACAACCCCAAGGTGGAGAAGGGCGATAAGGTGGAGGTCAAGGAGCTCCTGGACGACAAGAGTCAGTGAAGGTAGAATTCATCGTTCTTTTTAACCGACTTCAAAAAAGGAGGAGGTTCTCAATTCGTACGCTATTTTTATTTTTTGTAAGTATGTTATGCGATAGCGGCGCCAATTATGGCTGGATTTGGAATTTTTTTTTTGTTTGATAGAGGCTACTTCTGAGGTGGTCCCATCTCCAGGGTATCAGGATCTGATGCTGGGACCTTGGGAAAATCGAGGGGAAATCATCAAATTTACGGCAAAAATCCTGTTTTTGATGCCTTTGTACATAGTAAACCTCATAAATAGGTACTTTTCTATTTCTGTACACTAAAAAGTAAAAAATATTAGTTTGTGAAGTCAATAGTCCCGTATTTGACCACTATCTCACCTGATTATACGTGATGATGTGGCACGCTTATAACCATCGTGTTGTGTTCCCGCCGGTAGGGTAGCCAGAGCTCTCTGGGGGGATTTTTTATTGCCAACTTTGGTGATGTTTTTACTACAGGGTGGCAGACAAGCACACGACCCACCTGATCGGAAGTGGTCACACTTGCCCGTCGCTGGAGGGGAGAGGGTTGGGAAGTTTGGGGGTTAGAGGGGAGGAATGGGGAGATGAAGGGGGGATTGTAAGCTCTGGCTACCCTACTTACCGGCGGGAACACAACACGATGGTTATTATGGCCGCGGTGTTCTGTAGGGCGGAGGTACTACCCCAGTCGGACAGCTCCCGTCATGTCCTACCTCCGCTAAGCTACTTATTGTTTGTTAATATCTCATGTAAATTGTACCATATTTTGAGTAAATAAATTATCATTCACTAGCTGTTGCCCGCGGCTCCGCCCGCGTGGATTTCGAATTGGGTTACATTATTGAAGTTTTAGTAAGGATCCCTAAATTTTTTGGAGATAAATTATAGCCTATGTTACTCACAGATAATGTAGCTTTCTATTGGTGAAAGAATTATTCAAATCGGTCCAGTAGTTTCGGAGCCTATTCGTTACAAACAAACAAAAAAACAAATCTTTCCTCTTTATAATATTAGTATAGATTCATATTTTTTCTTTTACAGATGTCATACCCCGCACTTACAACTTAAACTTAAGTCAACGTGTTCTTAGTGTTAGATATTCACAATCTAAGTGCAATTCTGTGGACTGTCTAAATGGAGAGTCGGTTAAGTCTCACTTCGATCTACTTTCAACGGAGGCTGAGTCAAAAAAAGTTATGTGAAAATGTTTTTTTTTGCTGGCAAAAAAATGATCAAATAGTCATACTATTAATGTTATGGCGGAACCAAACTTCGCTATTCGCCTATATTGTATTCGAGGAAATTCTTATGATGATTAAAACCTCCACACTTCGTCATAGAAGCGTGACTAAGGGGAATACTCGTGTGAATAAAGCAGATATACACGAATAAGCTCCCCCACTTCGATTTATACACGTGAATAAAGGCGAATAGCAAAGTGTGGATCCGCCATTAAAATTATGATAGCAAACATAGACTTCTGTATGTACTAGATAGGCTGTTTAGATCAAAAATTATTACAATTCTTTGATAGGCAGAATGGTGAATGTGAAGCATTCTTGTATACACATATACGGTAACCGTTTACCATCAGGTAAGCCGTGTGCTTATTTGCCAACTATGTGGTTTAAAACGGGGTCATAACACGCACTTTGTGATGTCATCTTTATGACAGCAACAAAAAGTTGCTTAATGTTGTATGTCCATTTAATGGTCTTAGATACTAATTTTGGTTCCGTACAGCTTGTCTAGTATGGAAGTTATTAGTACAGATACCGGCAGCAAAGATATGCGCCAAGGTCGATTTTTAGGTCCCCTTTGAGGTATGAGCGGGTCGCGGGAGACGCGGTTGCGCCGTCGCGGACGTATGATTGGTCCGTCTCTTGACGGACCAATCAGATGTCTCCGAGAGACGTCTTGTAGCGAATCAACGTTCCGTTCGTTCGTATTTTGAATCATTTGATTGGCTCAAAGTGCACGATGCGCGAACTTACCCCAAACCTGGCCAAGTTACGTGCCTGTATCTGTAGCAATAATTATTTTACGCTTATTATGTAATTCTAAAACTGTGCTATATCGGCTTTATAAAAACTCAAGAGCATATCCTAAGGACTATTTCAAAAGATTATGGGTTCTAGAACTCAATAACCACCATTTGAAAATGACCCACAATGAAATACGTTTAGTAGACTGGTACTGGTTTTTTAAATGGTCTATCAGCTGAAAGAAAGCCTGAGACTTTACCTTTGCTTACCATCAGGCGAGGTGAAGTCATAAAAGTGAGAGTTATATTCAGTAAGGCAGCCTTCCAAACATAATTCACGATGGGTCATTTTACAGTTGATTGATTGATTGATTGATTGATTGATTGATTGATTGATACAGTTATTCAGTTTAAGGGCTTGTAATCTATTGCTTCAATAATTATTTCCAAATCGACTCTTGCGCAGTTGTTCCTTAACCATCGGTACTGCCAAATTCTATGTCTGTTATATAATATTGCATATATTTATCATACTATATAGATATTTATTCACAAATTATAAAATTTTATGGAATTGTAAAAAAAACACTCCGTAGTTAGCGTGTATGTATCAGTATTGAACGAATAATTTATCGACTGCATTTAATAATTATTATGATAATATAAGGGCCCATTTTATTAATAAATAATAATAACAATTTCAATATAATATTTTTTTTTATTGTATGATTGATTATAATTGTCAGAAAAAAGTTTCAAAGTAAAAGGCAGTCAGTATAGAATAATGTTGATCATTTGAACAGCATCGTGGGACATTTCCTCTTAATTTTAATTGTATAGATATGGGCCCGAGACTTATATAAGCTATTTTTACTTCAATATAATGCAGTTTCTGTGAACGGAAAGCCAAAAGCTAGTCTATATAACATGCTATATAACTTTATTTTACAATAATGGTGTCAATTACTTGTAATAAACCAACTATGGGTACATGGGATCACACCTTGGGTCCCAAAGTGGTAGGTCCTCGCCTTTGCCGCACCATCAAAACCTGGAATTCTTTACCAGCTCACGTGTTTCCTTCCTCACACAGTCCCGGGTCCTTTAAGCGGGGCGTGAAAAAGCATTTGATGAGGCCGTCAAGCTGAGAGCCACCATTGTGGCACTATCGGTGTTTGCAATGGTGACTCGCATTCCAGAGACTTTGCCTTCAGCTTACTATCAGGCGAGGTGAAGTCATGTTGACGTGACCGACTTAAAAAAAAGGTCCCTTGTACCCGCTAATAGTTTGATGTTATTGTAAAAACTGAACAAATTTTATTTTCTGTTATTAGCAGGCAAACCTCGTGAACAATTTTGTGTGCATTAAATGGTCATTTAAAAGTTCGTTAAAATTACTGATCAACTAAAAAGCATTTCATTAAACGGTTTTATTTAACTGGATCTGTTTGTTTGGGTCAAATCAAGTAATTGAAATTTGACCCCCTTTCAGTTGTCTGATTGGTCTGCTATTTGGCAGAAGTCTTTAGTTCTGATGACAATAGAATTTAAAACCGTTTAACTTGAAAAACAAATTTCACAATTTATTTTAGACTTAATCTTAATGCCTTTAAAGTCTAAAATTAAATGGCATTTTTAGTGTCAGTAGCGTGATAGTGGTTAAACTAACTATAATATTACTAGCTGTTGCCCGCGGCTCCGCCCGCGTGGATGTCGAAATCCGTTTCAAAAACTATCCTATCTCTCAAGTTGGATCGAACTGCACATGGTGTGCGAATTTTATTATAATCGGTTAAGTGGTTTAGGAGTCCATTGAGGACAAACATTGTGACACGAGATTTATATATATTAAGATTGATATTTTCGAATACATCTTGGGGCGATGCTGGAGCCATCTATCGTAATTCTTTCGAACGACATTGTCACGAAGTTTGCCAGATAATATAATAATCTTAAGTGAAAAGCACAATATTAATTTTAAGCATTCCTCAGTTGCATTTTGTGACTAGTTTTGTTAAACCGAAATTTAGTTTTTTCGAAATATTTACACGTTTCGGTGTGGATTTGTTATTGTTTATTTATTGCCGCCGAAAATAATCTATCAATAAATGAGTATTTAAAAAGTTTTTCGTTTCATTATTGTGCTTATAACCCTGTCTCATCATTATAGGTAAGTACTCTTTTTCTATTCTTGACATAACATAACATAAACTCACGCCTATATCCCCGAAGGGGTAGGCAGAGGTGCTAGCACCCACATTTCGCCAGTTTATGTTTAGGTCCCAGGTGGCGAGCCTATTGCCATTAACCGGGCACTTATAAACCTGCGATAAATATTCACATAACTTCGAAAAGCATCGAAAAGTCATTGGTGTGTGCCATGGTGAACCTGGGATCGAACCCGAGACCTCGTCTCAGCAGTCCATTACCCAGACCACTAGGCAAATAAATTCCTGAGAGCCACGCTGAGCTAATAAAATTCTCGTAAGAAAATTATCTAATAAGACTTGACTTCGTTGCGTGGCGTTAGAGCATGCGACTGCTACGTTAGAGGTCGCAGGTTCGATTCCCGCTCAGTGCTAATATTTTTATGCATGAATATGGCTATTTGCATTTTCTGGGACCCGGTTGCCATACGCACATCTATGGCAGTCATTATGGGTAGTTGGAGCTCTAAAAGTTGGTCTAACTACAGAACTTCGATATCGCTAATGGGTTGTGGAGGTCGCTAGTCGCTTCACGGAAAATATCGAAGTACGCAGCTTCGTAGTTCTACTGAAAAGGCTCGGAGGGCGATGTTAGATCATGTTAGATGTTAGATAATGTTTTTTTTATTTCACGTCAATATGACTTCACCTCGCCTGATGGTAAGCTAAAGGTAAAGTCTCAGTGGGGCGAGCACGAATTTTCTTTCGAATCGAGTTCGTAACGTGTGCGATGGAAATTATATATGCGATGTAAAGTTCCTTTTACGCACGATAGGGGCGCTGTTCAAATTTCATACATTTGTGTCGCACACGTTACGAACTCGATACGAAAGTAAATTCGTGCTCGCCCCACAGGAATGGGGTCCCTCAGTTTGACGAACCTCATCAAATGTTTTTTCACGCCCGCTTAAAGGACCCGGGGCTATAGGAGGAATGAAACAAGTGAGCTGGCAAAGAATTCCATGTCTTGATGGTGCGGCAAAGACAAGAGGCACCGAATCGCTTGGTTCTAGATGGCATATTGTTTGCACCATGTGAGTGGCAAGACTAATTTCCATATTAACGACGTTTAAGCGCTCTTCCTTCGTGCACCAAACGGACAGATAACACAAAATAATGTTATTGCATCTCTTTCAAGCACACACATAAATACGCACTTATCTCTCTCAGCCCAAAAAGCTTATTTCAACTATTTATCGAACGTTTAAAACTAATGGGGAATTAAATATCGCATGGTTATTCCAATAACGTCTTTAAGATAACTTGCCAAGGTGGGTTTTTAATGGCACTTTTCATTTTGGACGGATTAAGTACCTAAAATCTGATGGCTACGGATAGATTTTGTTGCTATGATTTATGGATTAGAAGCCCGCCCTAACCGTTTGCGACTGACATTTGAAAAGGTAAACTTTGAGAATAACCGTTGGTTCATAATAATAATTTTGAAAATAATAAATTTAACAAAATTGGGTAGGTACCTACTAAATTTTTTATAACACTTAGTTGGCAGACAAGCACACGGCCCACCTGATGGGAAGTGGTCACCGTGGCCTATGGACGTGTGCAACACCAAGGGCGTTACCCACGCCCTGAAGGGAAAGAACGGGGGTAGGGAAAGGTGGGGAGGTTAGGAAGGGGCGGGGAGGAGGAGGGGTATAGTGAGCTCTGGCTACCCTACTTACCGGCCGGCGGGAATATAACGATGGTTATTATGGCCGCGGTCTTCTGTAGGGCGGAGGTACTACCCCAGTTGGACAGCTCATTTCGGACGGGACATACCGTCGCGTCGTGTCCTACCTCCATTAAAAAATTGTTAAGGTAGTTAGTAGGTATATGTATGTGGAATGTATTAGAATATGTTTCAGTCCAGCACCTTCCAAGGTAGGGATTAAGATAAGAGAAATGAGTTGTTGACCAATGGATTACGATCATTTCTCCGTTTAACAGCAACTCAGTTTTTAGTGCCTTTCAAGGCTTTTAAGGCGTTAACTACTGCTAAGCCGTGTTATTTTAGTATTAAGAGGCACTAAAATCTTATAATAAACAAATGTAGGGAGGCGATTTCGTTAATGGTGACTATTTAATTATTTAGTAGCACAGAGTAACTGTCAGCTATTATCTATATCTATACTAATATTATAAAGAAGTAAAGTTTATGTGTTTGTATTTTTGTTAAATTGTTAGGGGTAATCTCGGGATCTACTGAACCGATTTTAAAAATTCTTTCACCAATAGAAAGCCACATTATTGCTAGGTGTCATAGGCTATATATTTTATTGGAAAACTGGAATTTACACCCGTGCAAAGTCGCTAGTTGATATTATAAAGAGACAGGAAGAATTTTTTGTGAGTTTATTTGTATATTTGAGGTAATTTTCCAAACAACTGCACTTATTGGAAAGAAAATTTCAACATTTGAAAGGTACAATAACCTTAATGGATACGGCTATGTATTATGTATATATCTACACTATTATAAAATTAAAGTAGCTGTGTCTATACATTGTAGATATTTCATCTAAAAAATAAAAAAAGGGAAGACGGATTGAAATTATCTGCGACCTGGAATCCAGTTATAAAAAGAGCTTTTCTGCGCGGTCGGATAGACACCGAGCCGTTTGCTCAGATAATAGGGACCCTGTGAGTGTGGTTGTGATGGTACATGGAGAACACTGACATGTATACAGGTCAGTGAAGAAGAAGCAAAAATAAAAAAAATGTCGAAAATGTGCGGGTAGATGAAGAATCTGCTACCTCACGGACTCGACGACAGAGGGCGTGAGCAGCTGAGACAGTCATCCTGTGACCACGGCCGGTGTAACCTGGTCAAAACGTCAGGCATTTCAAAGGTATGTATGTATATGTTGCAGTCAAAACTCATAGCCAGTCAAAAGTACTTTTAACATTGTTTTTTTTTTTATTATTGCCTTCTAACTTAATCCATCCGTGTCGGGGTACTCTGAGTCGGGGTGTTAAAAACAACTTTTGACCAACCTGTTCAGTTTAAGTTAAAAGTACTTTTGACTGGTTAAGAGTTTTGACTGCAAGCTTACGGTTAAAAGTACTTAATTTGAATAAACTAAACCTATATCATGATCGCGTTAATTCCCGTTAACATAATAGTATAGATAGCAGTCGTTCTAATAACATACATAGACCGCGGTAGCCTAGTGTTCTGGGTAATGGACTGCTGAGACGAGGTCTCGGGTTCGATCCCAGGTTCACCATGGCACACACCAATGACTTTTCGATGCTATTCGAAGTTATGTGTGTATTTATCGCAGGTTTATAAGTGCCCGGTTAATGGCAATAGTCTCGCCACCTATTACATTGGGACCTAAACATAAACTGGCGAAATGTGGGTGCTAGCACCTCTGCCTACCCCTTCGGGGATATAGGCGTGAGTTTATGTTATATGTTATGTTAATATGGCAAAAAGAAAAGACATTTGTCTATAGACGCCATGCTGAGGCTGCAGGTAGTAAGGTGCTGTGACACCTGGGATATTGCAAGCATTTATAGACAACGGTAAATGCATACTTCTCTTTGTAGAGAGCTCCTCTTAATACATAAAGCGCAGCACTCGACCTACTCCATTGTCGAATGCTGCTAGCATGCCGAGTATATGTGATAATTATGTCACAGTCTGACATGTTGTAATAGTCTGTGAGGTGGAGTCAGGGTATTAGCATAGCGGCGAGAACACGCTTCAGCTTCCGAGATAGTTGGGGTTAAGATTGTGACACACTGTGAGCTAATATATACAGTTATTCTTAGGTCAACTGGGACCACTACCCGTCAAATCAGTTGGCTACTACCAGTTTTGTAGTTTTTTATTTTTATTTTATTTATTTATAAAACAGTATACACTAATCATGGTACACCCATAAAACCTATATTGGTTTATCTTGGGTGTGAATAATTAATTGGGTTAACTTGACCCATGGTCGACTCGGCCCACTAACGATTTAGTCCGGACTGGAATTACTACATCTCGTTCTGCTTGCGTACTGAGTTGACATTAAGAGGATTATAGTCAACTGCATCTGACTTGGCCTATTTTAGTTTGTACAGTCAATGTTACACCTACTTTCCTGCCCCTTATGCCCTACCGCTTGCAGTCAAGAGTACCTTAACAAGGCTACTGATAGCGTGGTCAAGATGGCAGAATTCTACGCCCGAATAATTTAGCATGCTGAATCATTGACACGAACGAAGAAGGCCCATTTTCAGTAACACAGCCCGTGTTACTGCACACTGTACAATGTATCGACTTATTTAATAGTGGGTCGAGTTAACCTATACGCTAAGCGAACTATGGGGTCAGTTGATCTTGAAAAATTTTTGGTGATCTTGTTCACCATCTAAATAGTATAAACATATATCTTGGTAAAGCATATCTTGTTATACTCCAAATCCTAGCTAACACAGATATTTCAGCTAGCTCGACATCCGGCATGTGACGTCATACGTGCTCGATCAAATGACGTAGTTACGTAGCGCCGTAGAGCTTCGTAGCTGTCGTAGCACGCATACTTAGCAATGTAACATTTTAGAAGTTTGAACTTCGTAGAGGAACGCGGTTGCTACGATATATTCTTGATACTCTCAGATGAATCGGTTGTAAATTTGAAACTACTGAAAAGTTTATTTTATGCTATACTTACCGGTTTGCCCTTAGAAATTTCTTACTAAATCTACGTACATACATTATACAACGAAGCACCTCAGACCAATGCAAATTGATGTAGGCATACAAATATTTGACCTGAACGGAAATTGAACCTGTAACCGCCGATGTAACTATCGAAACCCATGCTACAGCGTCGCGAACGAATTGAGATGTTGTTGGTCGATTAAGTATATTTAATTAACAATAATATCTCTTTATTAGTTTTTCGAATTCTGACCAAGACCTTTCAAAAATAAAAAAATCCGCATCGAAATTCGTTCCATAGTTTTTGCGTCCATCGTGAACAAACAGACAGACAAACAAGAATTTCATAATAAATACATTTGTGTTTACAATCGTTCATATCATAACCAAAGATTTTTTTTCTTCAAAGTCCAGCTCATTTACAATTTTATAAGTAATAGCGGACCCAATAGACGTTGTTCTGCCCGACTGCAGCGCCATTTGCCGGGCTGATTTGTGAATCTAAACCATCTAGGGCGTCACCCAAACGCATTCAAAAAAATTCATTCAAATCGGTCCAGCCGTTTAGGAGGAGTTCACTGTCAACACACGTAAAGAAGAATTATATACAGGGTGAATTTTTCAAAAGGACTTGGATGGCCAAATCCGAAACTAAGCTATTATGGGCTGGAGCTCCATCTTGTTTAAAAAGAACATCAATCATCATAATCATTCTGAGTATAATTTAAAACATGGAATAGTTACGATCTTTTTTGTAATTTCGAACGAAACAAATAGGTACATGAAATATGAATTTTATTAAATTCCAAATTTTCCTTAAATTTGCCGTATATTATTACTTCGCAGAATTTGATTCTTAATAGCAACACTGTCATATGGTGTAATAATAAAGGGTGTCTTTTTTTTTTCAAAATCAACGGGTTCGATTCTCAGCTAGGTTTATTGGTTTTTCAAAAATCTAATGATGAGGTTTTAAGTTTCATCAAAATCGGGCACGTGACTCCTTTGACCATTTTTCGCTATTCCTTATAGTTTTGGATTTGGCCATCCAATCCCTTTTGAAAAATTCATCCTGTATATAAAGATATAGAAATCGACATTTTACTTGATATGCTGACGGTACTCAACTGATATAACCTGTCAGATATCTTACAACGTAGCTCCTAAATTACTGTCGCCTTAAAACGCGCCTCGGAAAGCTGGAAACAATTAAAGTTTGGGGGAGTCCCCCTATTGATTTTTACCTCTCGCCTCCAAAATTGGAAATCTTTTGTTTAAAGAGCATGATTACGTGGGCTTTGTGATGTGCCCTCATTGTCACTCCTCAAATAGATACCCTTTGAGTAAGATAATATGGAGGCTATGAGCGAAGGGCTCTTGAAATGCGGAGATAGATTGATTGATGTAGTTTGGTTATGTTTGAGGCCCTCTGGGACGTAGTGGTAGTTCGACTGCTAATTCAAGGGTTCGATTCCCACTCAGTGCAAATATTTGTGTATGAGTAATATTTAGATTGGTCTGGGTGTTTCTATGTATACTACTAGCTGTTGCCCGCGGCTCCGCCCGCGTGGATTGCGAATTCTGTTTCAAATGCCTTTTTGCCAAAAAACCGCACGCCGGCGTCTCAAGTCTTCAGTTGCCGGGGTGTAAGATTACTTAGAGCATATCCCGCGCTACCCAGTTGACCCTGGGATGGGAATTGTTTGATTTATGATGCCTACAGCCACTTTCTATCATCGCACTGCTTGCCACAGGCAGGGAATTCATCCCCACACGTTGCATCCGTCTGCAGTGCGTACTGTAAGGTATGAAAAAAATTTAGGCCCCTACTTTCTAACCATCTCCCCCTTCGCTTCAGGGTTGGCAGAGCGAGTGTGATGCCACTGGTGTTGCACACGTCCATAGGCCACGGTGACCGTTTTCTATCAGGTGTGCCGTGCGCTTGTCTGCCACCTAAGAGGTATAACAAACGTTACCTATTTAAAAAAAAATCTTGAACGATTTTGAACACAATTTTTTTTTAATTGTTGACTGTAATGGACGTAAAGACTACTGGATCGAGTTTTTCTAATACAAAGATCTTGGTCAAACATAAAATATACCGTATGTTAGAACCGGAGATATGACTGAAAACGATAACCAACCTCACCACAGGCGGAGCTGCGGGGATTTTGTTACTCTTTCATGCAAAAACGGCAGAACGGATTTGACTGAAATTGGATACAGGGATAGATTATAGTCTGGAATAACACATACACAACTTTTTCCGGTAATAAGTTCCCATGGAAAGCGGGAATGAGAACAGAGTTCCACACAACAATAAAATTAATCTTTCATCCGTCAGTACCGAACTTAACGCATCGCTAGGACAGACAGGGACAGAAGAACAGAGAAAATCAAAATCAAATATTTCCTTATCAAATTCAGTCCATTGAAGCGGCCGCTGAACGCAAATTAATATTTTTTAATGACAATTTCATTAAGGCGAAGTTTGAAACTTTGTCGATTCAAAAAAACTTGGCAAGTCGACTTAAAGTTTTAGTTTAGTCTTCTTTCGACTTTAAGTATTCAGACTTTCGTTTAATTGCCTTTGTCAAATGTTTACGATTTAAAAACTTCAGCTTTTTGTACTGGTTAATGAGAATTCTTTTGTTTTTTTGGAACAATTGTGTTTTTTTTGTGATATAAAAAAAAAATATTCTTATTGGAAGAATAATTTTGGTGCTATCGTATCTTGCTGTCTTGTTGTATCCAATAGAGGCCCTTAATGTAGGAGAAAAGTACCATCTAATTTAAAGTGAGGTCACCTAATTTTCCAAATCATTGTTGACCATAATGCCACTGCACTTGCAAGGTATTCAGTAACCAATCTGAAAGGCAATTTTCAGCTAGTATAGTATACTCGTCCACCAACCCGCATTAGGCCAGCGTGTGTGGATTAAGGTCTAAACCCTCTCAGCTCTCTCGTTAGAGGAGAGGAGACCCGTGCCCAGCAGTATGACATAAATGGGTTGCTATCATCATAGTATATTCATCAAGGGGTAAGTTTTTAAAGGTTGGCATAAAGCCCAATCTTTCCACTTACTACAATCCTATACATCTTTCACCTCTATGAGGGTCTTCATATATGGACACGGTGGCAGGTAACCTAAATATGGTCCTTCATACACGAAAAGCTCAATCTCCTAATCCCTCCCCAACCCCACCTCCAGTGACGCCCTTTGTGTTGCACACGTCCATAGGCCACGGGACCACTTTCCATCAGGTGGCCCGTTAGCTTGTCTACCATCTAAGTTGTACAAAAAAAGATAAGCTCATCGGTAACGGTAACTGTCTGGTCCTTCGAGCCGGTAAAACATTTTGTTTTATTGTGTACAATGAAGATACACCTAAACAATGGTGGCTGCGCTGGCCACTATACGTCGGTTCCCTCCCATTAGCCATGGAAATTACCTCCGTCTTCCGGAAAAGTTTCTCCCGACAAGTTTTAAGTCAATTACGCAACACTTCTGCGGCAATAGAACGTAACTTTTTTCTATTCAAGGAATTATATTTATTCATTTATATCTTCGAAGATATACAGCGATGTATTAATAGTTACATTTTCGCAACTGTTGTCGGGTTCACATAACAGGAAGGAATGACCTACGGTGAGTGTATAACGTTCGACTGATAGGAGACGGGTTTGATGTCCGTTAAGTGTAAATATTTGTATGCATGAATATGTTTACCTGCATATTTGTATTAATCTGAGTGTTTCT
Organism: Lithosia quadra; assembly: GCA_963576445.1. Lineage (NCBI taxonomy): Eukaryota > Metazoa > Arthropoda > Insecta > Lepidoptera > Erebidae > Lithosia > Lithosia quadra. The sequence goes on from OY754895.1 coordinate 1,067,119, forward strand.
ATGTAACCATAATATGTGTTAATTTGTTTTCAAAAATATATGATTATATTTATCTACATTCTAGAACCCAAAGCACAACCATGTATAATTTATTATACTTTCTTTGGGTTAGATAGCGCTGTGTAGAATGTCATAGAATATTTGTTTATTTTAGTGGAAAAAAAAATCTTTATTAAAAAAAAATAATAATTTAATACCCAAAATATGCCAAGCTAAATGGCAAGAGAATCTTAAAATTACGAGCGCGAGTTTCACATCAAAAAGTTTTACGCTACGACACTGCTACGAAATATTCATCTCGTAGCGGTCCTGTAGCAGTCCCGTAGCAGTTACGTGCTACGCCTCGTGACGCCGATAGAGTCCTACAGATCAACGAAGCGATGGATTATTTAAATGAGTCCCATCCTAACAACAGCTTTGTTTGCGCCTTGCCTGATTCACTCTATAGAAATTCTAATTGTATTATCATACTGTGGCGTAGCGGTAGTGAACGTGAGGCGCGGGTTCGATCCCCACTCACTGCAAATATTTGTATGCATGAATATGGGTATTTGTATTGGTCTGGTCGTGCCTCGGAGAGCACGTTAAGCCGTCGGTCCCGGTCGCCATACAAACATCTATGGCAGTCGTTACGGGTAGTTGGAGCCCTAAAAAGTCCAACCACAACGGTCTAGCTGCAATGCTTCGATATCGCCTAATGTCACCATTGGGTTGTGAAGATAAGATGGCAGTCGCTTCACGGAAAATATCGAGGTTTGGCTGAATCCGCAGTTAAGACTGGTAAAGCGGACCCCAGATTCCGAGGTGAGCTTTGGATATGACTGGGATTAACGATAGGTTGAAGAAGATTATCATACAGGGCCTCATTCTGCTAAAGGCAAACCACTGTAATACCACTGACACTCTTAAAATGCTATTTAATTGTAGACTTTAGTTGTTCAGTGGCGTATTGGTGGTAAGTGCAACCATTGTGCGATCACGGCTCAGTTGTTTTATTTTTTATTTATTAAGTTTTGGAAATAGATTCTTACCGGAGTCTTCACAGGTGTTGTGAAACGGAGCTCAGTGTGGTAAATTTAGTAAAAAAGTTTTTTTTTATACGTAAACGGGAATTAACGCGATACACGTTAAAGGTATATACATACCTTTGGATGCCTGACGTTTCGACCAGGTTACACCGGCCGTGGTCACAGGCTGACTGTTTCAGCCACTCACTTGTTGGTAAGTGATAATGTGGTCGACGGTAGAGCACGCTTGCCTAGAAGTAACCTGTTCACTCTAGACTTGACTTCCAGGTTGCAGCTTTCCAGAAATACAGACTCAGGCAGGACATTCCACTCTTTAGCAGTCCGCACAATGAACGTACTGTTACTCTCTTTCGGTTCTTAAATATTATTTTGCTTTGCTGTTTTGTAAGTGCCGTCTAGTACCAAGAGGTCCCGGGTTAGAATCACTCATAGTTTGAATGGTTTTCAATTAGATTTTGAATAAAATTTCAATTTTATGGAAAAACTATAAAAATTTGGCACAAATATCTTCAAGTTCTAGTTTTCAAAACACACGTTTTAAATAGGTATTTTAATTTTTTTATTTTAACAATTTTCGACAAAAACGAAATATTTTGCTTTTCTTTATGCTTGTCTTTTGATAACATAACATAACATAACATAAATTCAGGCCTATATCCCCGAAGGGGTAGGCAGAGGTGCTAGCACCCACATTTCGCCAGTCTATGTTTAGGTCCCAATGTAATAAGTGGCGAGCCTATTGCCATAACCGGGCACTTATAAACCTGCGATAAATACACACATAACTTCGAAAAGCATCGAAAAGTCATTGGTGTGTGCCATGGTGAACCTGGGATCGAACCCGAGACCTCGTCTCAGCAGTCCATTACCCAGACCACTACAGGCTACTTTTTTATGCATATTATTAAACTAAATAGCTTTAATATTGTACTGCCTTAATTATTATTTGTTTTTTTTTTCTTTTACAACCTCCGACGATGCTCTCAAAGTTATGTCTTCCATGAACGCAAATCCCCAGTAAAAAACAACACTCAACTTTGTGAAGATATTATTTACAACCATCTTACTTTTAGGTGCGATGTAAAACTGTTGTAAACTTACATTATCTTATATATTCACGCAACGGAACCATTTTATTTTTATTTTTGTGTAAAAATAAAAGTGTGAGAACGTTTATAACCGACTTTATATATCTTCAATCTTGGATATCGTCGAATGGATAAGCTCTATACTATTGTAAAATTGTAAACTTAATGTGTCTGTAAATTCCACTTATAAAAACGCGTAAGTTTGTAAGAATGTATGGGTGTATGTTTGTAATTCTTTCACGCAAAACCAGCTGAATGTATCTAGCTAAAATTTCTCACAGAGATAGATTATAATCTGGAATAACATATTGGCTACTTTTTATCCCAGAATCAGGTTCCCATTCCCAGTGGAGCCGCGGACAATAGTTAGTTTATTAATAAGACTTGATTAAGAAAGAAAAGAAAGAAAAGATAGAAAAGAAGAAAGAGAAGATAAAGTTAGTTTTCTTTCTTTCTTTCTTTCTTTCTATTAATGTATATGAACGGTTCTGAACACAAAATCGTTATCGTTCGTATCGTTATCGTTATAGCAGGTTTATTAGTGCCTCGGAGAGCACGTTAAGCCGTCGGTCCCGGTTGCCATACAAATATCTATGGCAGTCGTTACGGGTAGTTGGAGCCCACAAAAGTCCAACCAGTCTAACTTGGAACTTCGATATCGCCATTGGTCATAATGACCATTGGTTGTTGAGGTCAGATGGCGGTCGCTCCACGGAAAATATCGAAGTTCAGCCGCATCACAGTGAGACTGGAAAGCCGACCCCATCTGAGTTGGGAAAAAGGTTCAGAGAATGATGATGGTTCTGAATACAAAAATATTTTTTGGAAGTCTTGTCTGATTGTACGTTTGTTCGCGATGGACGCAAAACTAATTGAACGGATTTTGATGCAGTTATTTTCTTTTAAAGGTCTTGGTCAGACTTAAAATTACACAATCCGTTGAATATAACCGGAGATATAGTCAAAAAAACTCGAAAACTGACATCCGCGCGTATTTTTCACTTAGGTGGCAGACAAGCACACAGCTCACCTGATGGGAAACGAATACCATGGCATATAGACGTGTGTAAGAACAGAGGCGTCACACTCGCACTGCTGACCCTTTAAAAACCTTCTAGAGCCCTTGCTTTACTACTTAGCAAGAACTGTGTACAGATAATAAATCTATGTACTCTGTGGAACATCCGACTGTGGTTAAATATGTATCATTAATTAATTACGACTACTGGCAATGGAACAGCGTCGTAAATCGTACTTCCTACAGGTAAGTAATTGTAATTCAAGTTTCAGTGCGTATACTCACGCCTGTACACTCCAAGAGGTTAGGCAGAGATGTATTAATAGCACAGTATTTTATTAACCTACTAATATTATGAATGCGGAGGTTTGTTACTTTTTCACGCAAAAACGTTTCTACAGATCTGGTTAAAAGCGTACGGCCGCCTGTCACCCTACCCAGTGAGGCTCACCCCAGCCCCCATTCGGGGCTGGGGGGGGGTAGTCGAGGGGGTCATCTGAAAACTGTAGATAGCCTGGGGTCAGCTCGGGTGCGAGGGATATGCCTACTTGGTAACTTTACACCCCGGTAATTAAGACCCGAGACGGCGTGCGGTATTAGTTGGTGGGTAGGCAGAGATAACAGACCGCCATCTGCCTCTGTCCTGACATACTTCACGCGCTTCTTCTACTGTCATTAAGCCTTTCATGAAAGCCCGCCGGTTTCGAGTGCTTCTGACATGCCCTTTTTTCAACAACTCCCCAATTAGGTCAGTGTATACTCTGCGAGGTCGACCCTGGCTTGCCTGTCCACTTACATGTGCCTTACATATTTGGTGTGTCATTCGCTCTACGTGCCCAAACCAGCTCATCATACCCTTTTTAGCAGGCTATAGTTACAACTACATTTATTTCTAACATGAAACATAAAATGCGAAGGGACGTCCAATAAGTGCTCAAACGCGGCTCCGACTCGGCCACAGCGGCTGACCTTTGTGATCGGTTTTCTATTAATAGTGCCTGTAATTAAAGTCATGTCCTCGTTCACTCGCCTGAATAATTGTTTAAATATGATAGCGCTTCCGACCAACTAATCACCTTTTATCATGAATATAATATGTAATTATTTTTTTCAATTCTATCCAAAGAACTTTATTTTAGGTTAGTTGACCGCGGTAGCCTAGTGGTTTGGGTAATGGACTGCTGAGACGATGTCTCGGGTTCGATCCCAGGTTCACCATGGCACACACCAATGACTTTTCGATGCTTTTCGAAGTTATGTGTGTATTTATCGCAGGTTATTAGTGCCTCGGAGAGCATGTTAAGCCGTCGGTCCCGGTTGCTATACAAACATCTATGGCAGTCGTTACGGGTAGTTGAAGCCCACAAAGGTCCAACCAGTCTAACTTGGAACTTCGATATCACCATTGGCCATAATGACCATTGGTTGTGGAGGTCAGATGGCAGTCGCTCCACGTAAAATATCGAAGTTCAGCCGCATCACAGTTAGACTGGAAAGCCGACCCCAACAGAGTTGGGAAAAAGGTTCAGAGAATGATGATGATCCAAAGAACTTTATTCTTTAATTCTATCGTTTTTTGATCATAATAACTTCACGAATTGAAATCAAACATACGGCTGATTTTAAGTCTGACCAAATCTTTTATAAAGGAAAAGAAAAGAGCATCAAAATCTGTTTTGAAGTTTGTGCGTCCATTATGAATAAACAGACAAATAGACAAGAATTCCAAAAAAAAAAACTTGAGTTTAGAATAGTTCATTTAACATAACCCAAATATTTTATACGGACGTAGCCCATTGGGCATGAGCTAAATATTAACATTATAAAATGGTAAATTAGTTTGTCTGTATATTGGAGTTATACAAAAAATCTTAGGTTATGTTATATGAACGATTCTGAACACAAAAGTATATATTTTTGGAATTTTTGTTTCTTTGTTCGCAATGGTCGCTAAAAATACTGAACAGATTTTGATGCGGTTTTTCTGTTAGTCTCAAAAGCTGCCTTATGTTTGATTGCAATTGGTTAAGTAAAACCGTTATGACCAAAACTGATAACCAACCTTAACACAGCTGAAGCCACGGTTATTTATAATTCTTGTATGGACCTTATAAGTTTAATAGAAATAGTAATATTTTGAGCCAAGCGTCGTCGTAGCTAAAATAAGCCTCGGCCGACTGTGGGCTTTAGTCAGCTTAGAACGAGTTCAAGTTTGTAACAACGGCTGATAAACAGATTTCAAACTAATGAAAACCGCACGAACCGCAGTGTGTCTGTGAACCTGAATTATTAAATAATATTGTACCATAGGTTTATTAAAATAACACATTTTGAATGCAGTTGTATACACCGCGGTAGCCTAGTGGTATGAGTAATGGACTGCTGAGACGAGGTCTCGGGTTCGATCCCAGGGTCACCATGGCACACACCAATGACTTTTCGAAGTTATGTGTGTATTTAGCGCAGGTTTATAAGTGCCCGGTTAATGGCAATAGGCTCGCCACCTATTACATTGGGACCTAAACATAAACTGGCGAAATGTGGGTGCTAGCACCTCTACCTATCGTTTCGGGGATATAGGCGTGAGTTTATGTTATGTTATATATGTTATGTTGTATTGTTTCTAGACAAAGAGATGCAGGTAACTAAAATAAAATATTAATCTTATTAATTTTATAATATCATATCAAATATCAAAAAATAATTTATCAAATATAACAACAATAAACATGTATTCAGGGTCTTCGGTAAGTAGGGTAGCCAGAACTCACAATCCCCCCTCCCCCTTTTCCCCAATACTCCCCTCAAACCCCCTCCCCCTCGATGGTCGGCAGCGTGAGTGTGACATCTCTGATGGTGCACACGTCTATAGGCCACGGTGACTGCTTCCCATCAGGTAGGTCATGAGCTTGTCTGCCACTTAAGTAGCATATAAAAAAAAATCAGGACGAAACAGAAAACAAATATGGGACAAAGTCTTTTTTTTACTGAGAACGAACTTTGCGGTACGAAACAAGAATAAACATAACATAACATAACGACATAAACTCACGCCTATATCCCCGAAGGGGTTGGCAGAGGTGCTAGCACCCACATTTCGCCAGTTTATGTTTAGGTCCCAATGTAATAGGTGGCGAGAGGAACAAGAATAAATCGTTAGGTAAATCAAGTACAATGACACAGAGCCGTTCGTGTGTAACTCCGACTCACACTTGGCTAGTTTTCTAAGCTATTCTAGCTCGCAGGCGAGAGAATCGAAGCTCCAACACAATGATGTATGCATATAACATTGCGGTTTGCGAGCGCCATTGTGCGTCGGCGCTGCGGTTGGCTAACAATTCACTCGGATACATCTTCTCTGCATAGCTAATGATTTATAAACCAATATTGGCTTGTCAATTCAACCATATAATAAATTGTAGACTGTATAGAAAATCGTAGTTATAATAGGAAATATCTTTTTTACACTGGGGGCACAGAGTAAATAATAGTGTGTTGTGTGTTCCGTGTTGTGTTCCCAGCTGTAAGTCACTACTTACAGCTGGGAACACAACACGGAAAAAGCATTTGATGAGGTCGTCAAGCTGAGGGCCGCCACTGTAGCACTACCAGTGTATGTGGTGGTGACCCCAGTCCTGAGACTTTGCCTTTAGCTTACCATCAGGCGAGGTAAAGTCATTTTGACGTGTCCTTAATAAAAAAAAACAAAAAAAACGATGGTTATTACGACGTGTGGAAACCCTCAACGGTTTTCTCGCTATCGCAGTTATCGCAGGTTTATAAGTGCCCGGTTAATGGCAATAGGCTCGCCACCTATTACATTGGGACCTAAACATAAACTGGCGAAATGTGGGTGCTAGCACCTCTGTCTATCCCTTCGGGGATATAGGCGTGAGTTTATATGTTATGGAAACCCTCAACGGGTACAACCGAAAATAATAAAATATTAAAAGTTAAAAAAATAATTAGTTTAGTCGTTTTTGTAATCTGGTTGTATGAATACAATCCGCTGTTAGCCTATGCCCTATCCTACCGGGAGTACCCAGCATCAAGTATAAAAACAACCACAATGCTATGTAAAACAGTCAATTAGTTGTTTGTGTCCAGTTGCCAGTCATACGCCGCCATTTTGTCCAATCAAAATGTTAATTCTGACATGTAATTCTATTCCCCAGGCTTCAATGTTTGCATTAATTAACGGCTATTGTACCTGATGGTGTCAATATAACCGTGCTCATAGGAAACTCGCCAATTATCTCACCTTTGATAACTATTTTTAACTCATCCAATAAGTTAGATGAGTTAAAAAAATTCCCTGCAGGACATCGTGTGGATCTCATGGAGATCTTCGAGGAGGTAGAACACGATGGCATGTCCCGTCCGAAATGAGCTGTCCGACTAGGGTCGTACCTCCGCCCTACAGAACACCGCGGCCATAATAACCATCGTGTTGTGTTCCCGCCGCCGGTAAGTAGGGTAGCCAGAGCTCACTATACCAATCCCCCACCCCTTCCTAGCCTCCCCACCCGTTTTTAGCCCTCCCCCCTTCAAGGTAGGCAGCGCGGGTGTGACACCTTTAGTGTTGCACACGTCCAAAGGCCACGGTGACCGCTTCCCATCAGGTGGGCCGTGTGCTTGTCTGCCACCTACGTGGTATAAAAAAATGTGGGATATCTACTGTCCTTTATGTGACAGTTTTTCTGAGTAATAGTAACTGAAATTACTAGTTTGCCTGTTAATACTCCCAGCAAAGCTAAGGCTATGGGATATGATAGGATATGGGAGAGTAAACGATCTATCGCTTGTGTTAGGGCTGTGTTGCATAATGGCCAGGAATTGAACCCGAGAACTGTAAGGCTGACATCTTAACCAAATAAATAAATAAATAAAATAAAAATATTTTATTTTCTCAAAAAACAATTTAAAACAATTTGAATATAAATATAAATACAACAATAATATATCTTATTTCTTGGTTTTCTTACTGGCTATTTAAAAAAAAAAGTGTAATTGTGAGACTGGTGCCTAAACTAGATACAACAGGTTGTATCTGTATTTATAGGACACCAGGAACCTACGCAACCAGTATACACGATTAATAATAGTACAATAAAATTATCTAACAAGTAATTACTTAAACACGAACAAAAAATAAAATAAAATTATGTAGTAACTATTATACCTTTAATAACTACACTATACTATACACCTTTAATAACCACTATGCTATAGCAAAAATATACTGTAGAGCATTACACTGCAAAGGTAGTTGACCGCAACTTAAACGATATCCATTCCATACCTACAAATAAATGAAATTGAGGTGTCTAAAAAACAATAGTTATTATTTGCTAAATGATTTTTAATATTTATACTCGTATAACACGTTTTTATTCAAGTGTATTAGTAATTATATACTAAAAATTATAAAAAAAAATTATATATAAAAGTAGTTATATACTATACATACAACCAATACATAACACCCATTCATAAATTCTTATTTTTTTTTTTTTATATAGGACACGTCAAAATGACTCCATCTCGCCTGATGGTAAGCGAAAGGCAAAGTCTCAGGACTGGGGCCACCACCACATACACCGGTAGTACTACAGTGGCGGCCCTCAGCTTGACGGCCTCATCAAATGCTTTTTCACGCCCCGCTTAAAAGGCCCCGGGACTGTAGGAGGAAGGAAAAATTTCACATTTATTCTAAGTAGGATAGGTTAACAAGTTTCGTAAAGTTTTTGGTGACGACAAAATTGGCGACAATAAATAAATAGAAAACCACATTGTTGTCTTGTAATTAGTTTAGACGAAGGCCCGTCTCCGAAGTTTTAATTTTATTGTACGGAAGTTAAAAGGCTGCAGTTTCGCAGTTCCTAAACGGATTACAATTTTAAAATGTTCTGCCATGACTTGGATTGTTAAACGTATACTATTATTAAATTGTGAATTAGTTGTGTTTGTAGATTGTAAATATTTAAAAAAAGCATCAGTTAAGTAGGTATGTTAAGTTAATGATTTTAATTGAATGAAATTTTAAGCAATTGCATGCTAACTATTTCCAATGATTTTCTGATCGGAAAAAATGATCATCCAGGACGGGACTTGACTGTAGACTGTAAGGGACTGGTCACGGGTTCAAGTCCCGTCCTGGATGATCATTTTTTCCGATCAGAAAAAAATTAATGATTTTAAGCCTAATAATTTTTTGGAAACCTTTTTTATTTACTTTTTGCGATGGATGTAAAAACAGCTGGTTGAAGGATTCTGTTGCCTTTATGTTGAAGATGTATATTTCTATGTATAATATGTATGAATTCACAAAAAAAACTATATAAGGATGTTTATCCGTATTCTAGAACCCATAACACTAGCAAGTTAAACTAAGCTTACTTTGGGTCTAGAGAGCGCTGTGTAGAATGTCGTAGAAAATTTATTTATTTATTTATATTTTAAAGAAAACTATGCTGCTCTTTCCCGCGTAGAAGTTGGTTTTCTCGTTTTTTGACTATGTCTCCCTTTCTATTTAACCAATTGTGATCAAACATGCATAGGATTTTAAGTCTAATCCAGCCCTTTTAACCAAAAAACTGCATCGAATTCAAGATTCAGAAGAAAGAAGAAAATTCAAGAAGGGCATTAGAAGGTTTTTGCAGGGTCGGCGGCGCGAGTGTGACGCCCCTGGTGTTGTGCACGTCCATAGGCCACGGTGACCGCTTCCCGTCAGGAGGGCCGTGTGCTTGTCTGCCACCTAAGTGGTATAAAAAAATCGAAATCTGTTCCGTAGTTTTTACACCCATCGCGAACAGACAAGACTTTAAAAAAAAAAAAAATGTGTGTTCAGAACTGGTTATGTAACATAACCCAATTTTTATTAAATATCTCCAATGTACAAACACAGCTACTTTAGAATTTTATAATAGTACTAGCTGTTGCCCGCGGCTCCGCCCGCGTGGATGTCGAAATCCGTTTCAAAAACTATCCTATCTCTCAAGTTGGATCGAACTGCACAGGGTGTGCGAATTTTATTATAATCGGTTAAGTGGTTTAGGAGTCCATTGAGGACAAACATTGTGACACGAGATTTATATATATTAAGATAAGATAGAACAGTTAACCCTAGCAATACTCGCAAAACATACACTGTTTTTTTAAATAAATAAATAAATATTCTACGACATTCTACACAGCGCCCTCTAGACCCAAAGTAAGCATAGTTTAACTACCTTGTGTTATGGGTTCTAGAATGCTAATAAACATACTTATATACTTTTTTTTTGTAAATACATACTTATTATACATAGAAACACCCAGACCAATGCAAATAGACATATTCATGCATACAAATATTTGCACTGAGCGGGAATCGAACCCGCGCCCTCTACGTAGCAGTCGCATGCACTACCGCTACGCCACAGATGCCGTCAAAATGTCAACAGGTCTTGGTCAATCGCTAGATTTATAAGGTGCGGGTATTGGACACATAATTTATTGGGCTGAGAACACAAGGCCAGGGTTAGTTAGCGAGGATATTGAGTGCTGTAAAGAGGATGGAGTGCTTCCTTGAGCTTGGAGAAGGCAGTAAATTACTTTGGACGTTTGAAGGTCACAGTAATGCAGGGTTAAGAACTTTATTGATATTTAGTTTGTAGTGGACGATACTCTTTACGTAATGTACAGTCCCGCGCCCTTTTTTTATAGATGGCAGACAAGCACACGGCCCACCTGATGGGCAGCGGTCGCCGTGGCTTATGGACATGTGCAACACTAAGGGTGTCACACACGCGCTGCCTACCCTGAAAGAAAGGGGCTAGGAAGGGGTGGGGAGGTTAGGCAGGGGTAGGGGAGGAGGGGTACAGTGAGCTCTGGCTACCCTATGGCCCTGGCTACGATGGTTATTATGGCCGTATTTCAGACGGGAGATACCGTCGTGTCCTACCTCCTTTAAGCGGGGCGTGAAAAAGCATTTGATGAGGCCGTCAAGTTGAGGGGTCACCATTATGGCACTGTCGATGTATGTACGGACCCCTTGCTGAGAATTTACCTTTAGCTTACTATCTCAGGCGAGGTGAAGTCATATTGACGTGACCGATATAAAAAAAAAACATGAACGACAGATAGAGAGGGACACTTCGTTTTGTCACTCGCGTATTATATCCATACTCAAACTCTGGACATAAGATAGAAGTAGGAACAGTCTACTTCTACAAGTTTGTGGGGGTTATTCAAGAAGATTTCCACAGGAAAAAAGTACTACTATAAAATTTTAATTCCCAGTTTATTCACCCGGATAAACAAAGTTAAATAATCGCAAAAGCCGGGTAAGTATAAAAGCAGTGTGTTTGTGACAAACCTTTATAATATTAAAAATAAATTATACCCTCTCGACTCTCGCAAAGTCTGTGAACGCAAGTTTTGAATACGTGGTTCATGTACCTATAAAACATGAACAGAACGCGTTGAACACGCGGCTGTCTCACAAAAACGGCGGCGGTTAACCCTGTATGAGTGAATTTTGGGTTGCAATGTATTACGATAGAATTGTGATTCCTGGGCCTCGATTCTGCTAAAGGCAAACCACTGTGATCCTACTGACACTCTAAAAATGCTATATAATTGTAGACTTTACCGTTATATAGTTAAAGTCTAAAATCGAATGAAAAAAATTTGTTAAACTTTTTCATTCTGGATATTATTAAATAAATAAAAAAAAAAAATTTTCCTTACCGTACTACTACGGATTTTTTCATTACTTCTTCTTCTATTGTATCAATGGCGTTTCTGCTCTCAGATTTTGTTTTCCCAGTTTGCTACTACCTGGGCCTCGATTCTGCTAAAGACAAACCACTGATATACACGTGAACCTCTAAAAATTCAATTTAATTGTAGACTTTATTGTTATAAGGCTAAAGTCTAAAGTCAAATGATATTTCGTAGAGTGAATGAAAAAGTTGAATGAATTCTTTTCATTTGATTTTGGACTTTAACTGTATAAAGGGAAAGTCTACTATTGAATAGTATTTTTAGAGTGTCAGTGGTATTACAGTGGTTTGTGTAGTGGTTTAGCAGAATCAAGGGCCTGGATTGCGATCTCAGAGACACTCATAAGTTTCTTTGGTCTGCTGTGCATGTATATGGGCATATCATTATGTACACACACGTTAAAACGATATTAATACTTTAACTGAATAAATCAAATTACGTTTGCCGTGTAGTAACTGATTGGTGTGTGCGTGCCGACTTGTACGTTACGTATCCAAAACAGGGCCCGTAGACAAGTGTCACAAGTCTAAATCGCTAAGGAATAGAAAAGATTAGAACGACCAATCACACTCCGGCTCGTGATTTTGCCGCGGCGCGCGCATCGTACGCCGACGAGCTTGGATGAGATTGGTCGACCTAATCTATTCGATTCCTTAGCGATTTCGCTGTGACACTTGTCTACGGGGGCAGAGCCAACTTTAGTATCGTCAATTGTATTCTTCAATGCGTGCCATCCATACGTTTTATAGGTTGATGGCGTGGTTTAAAATAAATTATGAAAATGTGATTTCCGTATAGTTAGAGCTGAGTAACGCTCAACCTAATTAGCGAGTACAAGCGCTCATCGCTCGCAACTACTGCTGCCGTATATCTAATTGTACAGGGCTACATATTTTGCTCAGCAAAAGAAAATTGAATTATATGTATGAAATTTCGTTTCATATAATTCATATAATTTCACATTTAGCTTATGATAGCAACCAATTTATGTCCCACTGCTGGGCACGGGTCTCCTCTCCTCTAACGAGAGAGCTGAGAGGGTTTAGACTTTAATCCACACACGCTGGCCTAACGCGGGTTGGTGGATCGGACATGTCCTTAGAATTTCTTCTAGGACATGTGGGTTTCCTCACGATGTTTTTCCTTCACCGTCAGCAGATGGAAAGCACATATAGATTCCAAAAAGTGGAATACACATTGGTACTGTCCGGCCGGATTCGAACTCGATACTTCTGGGTAGTGGCCGCGTCCTTATCTATTCAGCTACCATCACAGTCCTAATTAAATAGAAAATCTTGTAAAATAAATTTATTGAAATCATTTTCTACATCAATAGTTCATATATCGTCGAGCTAATAAAGCTCTACTTCTTGGCACCTTGCACTCAGTAAGTGTGTGGATCCTGTCACTCCTCAAGTACGCAGGGTCCGAGGACAGTTCTATTAGGGCCTGCAGGGCCTTTTCCTTGTTTAAAGGGTACTGTAGACCATCAGAAATCCGCGACAGCCAACGAGTTTCAACGCACCTGGAAAAAAGTAGAAGTTTTAGTTATGATTTTTTATGTTTATCTGTCTGTCCGCGATTATTCTGCACTTTTGATACGTTTTCAGAAAAGTATCAGGTTTTTTTGGTTCTATGTTTTTCATTTTATTGTCTACATTCTAGAATCCATATTAAAAGCAATACTTAGTAGTTATGGGCCTAAATGGCGCTGTGTAGTTTGGCCTGGTATATATTATGATTAAAAAAAAAACATTTTTTTAAGTCAAGGCCCTTACAATTTAAAAGCAATATCTAGGTCCTCCGATTAGGTGGATCATGTGCTTTTCTGTCACATAAGTAGTATAATTTTTTTAAAGTTTTGCTGAGGAAGAGATATTATTATGGCCCTATATAAGGTGTATGTAGTGGTGACCCCCCAGGCCAGAGACTTTACCTTTAGCTTAACATCAGGCGAGGTAAAGTCATGTTGACGTGTCTTACATAAAAAAAAGCTCTATCTCTCTCCCACAGTTGAACTATACTGTTTTTGAATTGCTATTCGTGGTAAGGCCTCAATAAGGTTACGTACGCTGGGCAGGGATCTGCTGGTAATATCACGTTGATAGGTAGGGGGGTGAACGGGGAAGGATTCTCCCCTTGCACTGTATACTCGTTCTTTTTAAGCCGTGATGAGGTCTTTTCACGGCTTTTGTCGGTCTTCTGTATAAACCGCTCCTGAAAAGGAATAGTAAAAGGGTATTTATAATATAGCTTTATTGATCGATAGCTTTTGTTTTATTGTCAATGGGGAATCTGGAATTCCATTCCATTCCCTTATAACCTCTAATAGGTAGACATGTCATGAACCATATACCTACAGGGTGTACCACAGTCATACCATATGGAGGGGAAGTAAGTATATTAAATAATATAGATAGACAAAGGATATATTTCACAAATGCATGGACCTTGTGCCTAATTGTACACTACTTAGAAAAATAGTTAGGCAATGTAGTTTTCATTTTTCACTATTCAATTCTTATAATATTGCCTATTATTATGGGCAGATTATTACTAAATAAACACTTTCTTGCAACACAACAAACATGGCGAACTAAAACTATAAAAATGTACTCATATTTTATTAATTTATGCCCTTGAATTTCGGAGGCGAATACATAATTGTATTTTTGCCAATAACCGGCATTATTTCTCTTTTTTTCTGTATTGTGTACAATGAGGATCAGTCACATAACAGAACTTTTAATTTTTAATTAATGAAACGTATGCGCTACACATTTCTAAGCATTTTGTTATTTAAATGATTAAAATCCGACAAGAAATGACGAAGTTATCGAAGATTTAAAAACAGCTATTTTAAAACGCACACTCTCGCTGGATTTTTGTCGATGACGTCATCGCTCACATCGTGTGCGATGCCCTTTGATAAACAGACCGTACATCAACGAAGAGCCTAAACCGCTGGACCTACAAACTTGAAATTTTGACAGTAGATGCTTTTTATGTTGTAGGAATCCACTAAGAACGGATTTTTAGAATTTTTACTCCTAAGGTGGCAAAATAAGGTATAAACATTTGTATGAAAGTTCTTCATTTTCAATGTTAGACGCATTAAATTTCATATACCTACTTCTGATTAGAAATAAATATACACGTATATCAGTGTTTTCAAAATTTCACTACTAAAGGCGTAAAATAGGCGATGGCTGGTTGCATGGAAAGTCCGTTATTTTGAAAGTAAGAAGCACGAAATTTGATACAGTTGCTTCTGGTAAAAATAAACGTACCCCGTGAATCGCGGTTTTCAAAAATCCACCCCTAAGGGGGCAAATAAGGGTAGAGTGATTGTATACCTAGACATCCAGTTATAGTTAGTTATTTGGGAAAGTGTTCAAGTTTTGATGTAATGATGTCCATTACTTTTAGGACTGCACCTCGGCTTACCATCAGGCGGGGTGCAGTCAATTCGGCGGACTGACAAAAATAAAAACACCTCCAACCGGGACGTTTTATGTTTGAATCGAACTGATTAAAACCGCACGCCGTCTTGGGTTTTCTAGCGCCGAGGTATAAGGTTGCCCAAAAGGTATGTCCCTCGGATCCCGGCTGACCCGTACCATCTCCGGCTTCAAGATGACCCCTCGGGTTTGCGAGCCACGGTGTCCTCTTCTTGCTCCTGGAAAGGGGGGGGGGGGGGGAGGGGTCGATGAGGCTATTTCAAAATCGTATATGGCCCAAGGTCAGCGGTGTGCAAGCGAAATTCTTTATTGGGTAACCTTACGCGAGCAAGTGCGGTTTTCGTCGGTTCGAGTGTGACATAA
This sequence comes from Lithosia quadra, assembly GCA_963576445.1. Taxonomy (NCBI): domain Eukaryota; kingdom Metazoa; phylum Arthropoda; class Insecta; order Lepidoptera; family Erebidae; genus Lithosia; species Lithosia quadra. Next base: position 1,082,846 of record OY754895.1, read on the forward strand.
CCACCTCCTGTGGTGGTCCTCCTCCTATCTGTAGCTTTATCTTTATCTTTATCTTTATCTTTATCTTTATCTTTATCTTTATCTTTATCTTTATCTTTATCTTTATCTTTATCTTTATCTTTATCTTTATCTTTATCTTTATCTTTATCTTTATCTTTATCTTTATCTTTATCTTTATCTTTATCTTTATCTTTATCTTTATCTTTATCTTTATCTTTATCTTTATCTTTATCTTTATCTTTATCTTTATCTTTATCTTTATCTTTATCTTTATCTTTATCTTTATCTTTATCTTTATCTTTATCTTTATCTTTATCTTTATCTTTATCTTTATCTTTATCTTTATCTTTATCTTTATCTTTATCTTTATCTTTATCTTTATCTTTATCTTTATCTTTATCTTTATCTTTATCTTTATCTTTATCTTTATCTTTATCTTTATCTTTATCTTTATCTTTATCTTTATCTTTATCTTTATCTTTATCTTTATCTTTATCTTTATCTTTATCTTTATCTTTATCTTTATCTTTATCTTTATCTTTATCTTTATCTTTATCTTTATCTTTATCTTTATCTTTATCTTTATCTTTATCTTTATCTTTATCTTTATCTTTATCTTTATCTTTATCTTTATCTTTATCTTTATCTTTATCTTTATCTTTATCTTTATCTTTATCTTTATCTTTATCTTTATCTTTATCTTTATCTTTATCTTTATCTTTATCTTTATCTTTATCTTTATCTTTATCTTTATCTTTATCTTTATCTTTATCTTTATCTTTATCTTTATCTTTATCTTTATCTTTATCTTTATCTTTATCTTTATCTTTATCTTTATCTTTATCTTTATCTTTATCTTTATCTTTATCTTTATCTTTATCTTTATCTTTATCTTTATCTTTATCTTTATCTTTATCTTTATCTTTATCTTTATCTTTATCTTTATCTTTATCTTTATCTTTATCTTTATCTTTATCTTTATCTTTATCTTTATCTTTATCTTTATCTTTATCTTTATCTTTATCTTTATCTTTATCTTTATCTTTATCTTTATCTTTATCTTTATCTTTATCTTTATCTTTATCTTTATCTTTATCTTCATCTTGAATCCGGAGATGGCCCAGGTCAAGCCGGGGTGCGAGGGAAATGCTCTTTGGGCCACTTTACACCCTGGCGTCAGAAGACCCTAGACGGCGTGCGGTTTTAGTCGGTAAGAGTCCGACATAACCTGCCCCACTGGCCGCGGGGTGGGTATCCATGAGGATTTCCGCACGGAAAAAAAAAAAAAGGCCACGATGACAGCTTCCCATCAGGTGGGCCGTGTGCTTGTCTGCCACCTACGTAGTATAAAAAAAAGAAAAATGATTAATTCTATAATTAAAAAAAAAATCCATGAAATGTTTTATCCGAATAGCCCTGTATTCTCCATAGCGGCGCGGCGCGGCGGCGACGCGCGACGATGTGAGCGATGACGTCACAGGGTATTTCTACGCGGTGGCGAGCGTTTTTGAGATTACCGCACTAAAATGGCTATAACTTCGTCATTTTTGATCCGATTCAAATAATTTTTTTACAGAATTTATTGCTTCGTTTAGGTCTATAAAACTGCATACTCAGCTAAAAAAGTGACTGATCCTCATTAGGGTGCTCAAAATGAAACATTTTCTTACTGAAAGAAGATTTCATTCTGATTTCAAAAATAATTGTGAACTGTATTCAAAGATTTTCATAAATTCTATTGCAACACTCGGTAATCGAACCGGCTAAAATTTAAAAAATAACACCCTGTACTTTTATGGCATCAATCTATAGGGTCAATTATAAGGATCAAATCTCTCAAACCAGCATGCCTAATTAATTAAGAGGAAATCCATGGAATCTAAACGTATAATATTTTATTACGCAGGACTTTAGATACCTAATTGTTTTTTATTATTTTCTTTATGGCAATTTTTATAGTGTTCGTGGAAGATAATTACAAAAATTGAATTTGCCATATAATAAGCATTAGTTATGAAAAATTCTATTCATAGAGGGAACTCTATTCCAATCCCCTCCGATCCCTGAACCCTCCTCCTCAAAGGTCAGTAGCGTAAGTGTGACGCCCCTGATGTTACACACGTCCACAGGCCCACGGTGACTGCTTCCCATCAGGTGGGCCGTGAGCTTGTCTGCCACCTAAGTAGTATAAACTTTAATTAGTATAATAATAATAGTGATAATATTACATAATAATAAGCGGTTTCTTTGTACTCCTTGATCTTCTCTGTGATGAGGAGCATAGTCAGCTTCAGCTGGTGGACCGAAGGACCCTTGTCTCCTAGGAGGTTCTGGAACGGCTCCAAACTGCAGCCCAGTATGCTGGAATGATGTATAATATACAGTAAATTACATTTTTATTTTTATGTCGGTCATGTAGCGATACCACATTTACCTAACGCCATCTAGTGACAGCATGACGAACTACTTCGATACTACAACTACGTCACTACAATCCTGAATCGCGAAAGTGAAGTTCGCGCTGGTATAGCATATATACAAGATCCCAACGATAACCATTGGGCCGCGGCCCGTCAGGCGTGATCACCTTGCCTGGTCAGAGGATCCTTACTTTGTTTTGGAGGGACGTCACATGAAGTCATGTTGACGTGTCCAATATAAAAAAGGTAGTCCTAGAATATTTAGTTATTATGGAACATGAAAAATTTAGGTACCTATGTACGTAAAACCTGTGTCTGTCTGTACTACAAGTCTATATTTGAACAAGAATCGCCTGAATCATATATTCAGTTAATGTAATTTTGAGATAGATATACCTAATTAACGGTTCTATAATTAATTTATTAATTAAGATACGCAGGAAATATATCTGCCCTAGACATATTATGTTAACTGTAGATCAGGAATACCTTTTAAATAGCTTAACAATATGTAAATTTTAACAAATAAAAATTCTTAGAGGTATCGAGTTCGGATTCAGCCAGACAGTACCAATGTGAATTTTACTTTGTGGAATTTATATGTGCTAATCACATGATTTACCATCTGCTGACGGCGAACGGAAAAACATCGTAAGGTAATCCACATGTCCAAAAGAATTTCTAAGGATATGTCCGATCTACCAACCCGCATTTGCGCAGGCCAGGCAGCGTGAGTGTGTTAAGGTCTAAACCCTCTCAGCTCTCTCGTTAGAGGAGAGGAGACCCGTGCCCAGCATTGGGACATTAATGGGTTGCTATCATAGAAATCTTAAAAAAGCAAACTTGAATTATAACATAACATAAACTCACGCCTATATCCCCGAAGGGTTAGGCAGAGGTGCTAGCACCCACATTTCGCCAGTTTATGTTTAGGTCCCAATGTAATAAGTGGCGAGCCTATTGCCATTAACCGGGCACTTATAAACCTGCGATAAATACACACATAACTTCGGAAAGCATCGAAAAGCCATTGGTGTGTGCCATGTTGAACCTGGGATCGAACCCGAGACCTCGTCTCAGCAGTCCATTACCCAGACCACTAGGCTACCGCCTTAAACTTAAATTATAAGCTAATCATAACATTGCCTTTCTAATATGAAAGCAGTCCTATTCTATTCGGTCTAAATCTAGTATAGGAATGAGCCACGACACTTGATACAATCTGTGATTCAGTTCAATAACCTAACTTCATTATAGGCTGCATGTAGACAATTCCGGCCAGTGCAATTTCGATTAAATCCTATTAAGCTCGACATTGTATTCTGGTAATGGATATGGGATGTATATCACTATATAATAACGTAAGTATAGACAACCTTTTAATTTTGTGATATTCGGAATTGGGTCTAAGGGTGAGTATTTGATAGAGAGAATGTTTTATTTTATTTTATTTTATTTTACTATTTTCGGATGCATATATTCCTATTTGTGGAATTTATTATGTGCTAATCACATGATTTAACATCTGCTGACGGTGAAGGAAAACATCGTGAGGAAACCCACATGTCCTAGAAGAAATTCTAAGGACATGTCCGATCCACCAGCCCGCATTAGGCCAGCGTGTGTGGATTAAGGCCTAAACCCTCTCAGCTCTCTCGTTAGAGGAGAGGAGACCCGTGCCCAGCAGTGGGACATAAATGGGTTGCTATTATTACTATTTTCGGAAAACTTACAGCTAAAAATTAACAATAAGATTAAGGCTAACATATTGAAGGCCAATTATGAGTTTTCAGACTTAAAACTGTACTTAGTAATGTTTAGTGACATTATGCTTGCATTTCTATTATTTGTAGCGGTAGTGCATTCAACTGCTACGACATGGGGCGCGGGTTCAATTCCCGCTCAGTGCAAATATTTGTATGCATGAATATGTCTATTTGCATTGGTCGAGGCGTTTCTGAGTATGATATGTATGTATTTACAAAAAAAAGTATATAAGTATGTTTATCCGCATACTAGAACCCATAACACAAGCTAGCCGTCAGTAGCGAGGCCGTCAGCACTATTGGTGCTTGTAATGGTGACTCCCATTCCAGAGACTTTACCTTAGTATACCATCAGGCGAAGTGAAGTCATATTGACGTGACTGACATAAAAAAAAACCACCGAGAAAATTGGCACAAGAGTGAAAGTTTTACTTCCCATCTGAAGTTGAGGGGGCTGCAAGCTCGGACAAGAGTTCATTAATATCGCGCGATACCAATCACTTAGAAAGGTCGCGTCATCGGCGACCAATCACAGTTTTTCTTTTCACAGCTATTGTGGAGGTTTTGCTACTCTTGGACATCTATATAGCCCTAACTTTGTTCCCACGACTTATGGGCATCTGTTCCCGGGATAAAAAGATCTAGATAGGATGAAACTTAGCACATGGATAGTATTATATTCTGGAATAAGACACAATCTTCTAATTTACCCGACTGCTAAGAAGGGATAATTACCGGATCAGAATTTCGCGTGAGCTAAACCGCGGGCAACAACTATGAGTTGGTTATGTGGGGTCCCACGAAAGCCTATGGAACCAAGCTCATCTCACCGATAACCTTGTATTTTTTTAATAGCAACCCATTTATGTCCCACTACTGGGCACGGGTCTCCTCTCTTCTAACGAGAGAGCTGAGAGGGTTTAGGCCTTAATCCACACACGCTGGCCTAATGCGGGTTGGTGGATCGGACATGTCCTTAGAATTTCTTCTAGGACATGTGGGTTTCCTCACGATGTTTTCCTTCACCATCAGCAGATGGTAAATCATGTGATTAGCACATACAAATTTTACAAAGTGAAATTCACATTGGTGCTGTCTGGCCGGATTCGAACTCGATACCTCTGAGTAGAGGCTGCGTCCTTATCCATTCAGCTATCATCGCTTCTATTTTTTTATCGTGCGAAAATCCCCGCAGATACCACCCCCGTCGGCAATCGGTTAATAGAACCGGATATATTAAAAAACATTACCCTCCTTTCTTCGGCGGCAAAAAAACGCGCAAATCGACGTCCACGCAGGCAGAGCCGCGAGCATTGGTTAGTATCAACTAAAAATCGGATGGTGTAGTGCAATTACCCCCACTCTCCGAGGTCTGTTCACTAAGTGGGGAGAAGTTGGCCGATAATTAATTCTGGCGTAATGATCAACGTGTCAGGCCCGCCTGCGCTTAACGCACGTTTGATAGCCGGCACGGCGTGACGTCACAACTTGACGTGACGTCACGGGTTTGATTTGTGGATCGTCAGGAGCTTGTAATGTTGTTATTATTACTAATATTGCTGTTAAGGATGTAATTACACTTCTGTTAGGGTAAGTAAAAATAATCAGACTAATACACAAATACGGGTGGGGTGCGAGGGAAATGCTCTTTGGGTCACCTTACACCCTGGCGTCAGAAGACCCTAGACGGCGTGCGGTTTTAGTCGGTAAGAGTCCGACATAACCTGCCCCGCTGGCCGCGGGGTGGGTATCCATGAGGATTTCCGCACGAAAAAAAAAAAAAAAAAAAAAGAGTAGTGGTTAAGGAGACGGATTACGGATTGAGAGGTCCCGGATTACACTACCGGTGTGAACCCACTACTAAAAAAAACTAAAAAGAAAAAAACAAGCACTTAGATGTCCTGTGGTCTAGAAACATAACAACTTAACAGTCGGTATCCATTTTTCAACAGCCAATCTAATTTTGCCATGGATTCCGACTGTTAAGTTCTTATGTTTCAAGACCACAGGGGGGGAGATGGGGGGGGGATACCTAGGAAGAATGTAACTTACTTAAATATATCATTGATATGCTGCATTATGCTTTTCAGAAGTAGTTGCGAATCTTCATCCTTCTTGACGAGTTCATCTTTCTTTTCCTTTGCCTTCGCCAGCTCGTTCTGGAATTTAGTTATTTTCTTTTGGCGTCTCTCTTCTGAAGACTCGTTGAAGTCTCGGCGATCACCTGGAAAGTTCCAATGTTGATTCTGTACATCCATCTATCTATCTATACTATTACCAGCTTGTGTCCGCGGCTCCGCCCGCGTGGACGTCGGTATTATAAAAAATGTGATAAATGAAGAACCACCCGACCGATTTTATGCAAACTTCACATAAACCATCTACCATTCTAAACCGTGGTTTGGATAAGTGAGCCCGTTCTTGTGTTATAAAATTACAACGTAAAGTGGCGTTGATTTTTATATATTGATAAAATTGTTAAGTATCTGTGTACACTGTATATTGAAGATATTAAAAAATACTTTATGATGAGAGTAGAGTCCAAGATATCATCAAAAAACATGCATACTAGGCTAGTGATTCTATAACACTAACTGCTGCCTGTGGCTCCGTCCGCTAGCAATACTGATTTCGTTACTGTAGCATAGCACATCTCTGGTGGAAAAGCACCCTTAATGTGCTAAATTTCATCTAGATCCGTTCAGTAGTTTTGCGTGACAGAGTAACAAACATCCATTCACACATCATTTTCACAAACTTTCATAACATACATTTATAATATTAGTAGCATCATACTTGCTTCTTGCCGAATGCGCGCGACGTCTCGGCGTAGCACTTCGTTCTCAGCGCAGAAGTCGGTGACCAGCTTGTAGATGGAGTCGATCTGCTGCTCCCACCAGCGGAACTGCTCCGTTATGTCCTTCGTGCTTATCTTGTCGGTGAAGGCCTGCAGGAGAAGGTGATGTAAGGCATTGCGTAGACGCTTCGTAGCTACGAGTCAAGCATGAATTTTTTTATGTACATATTACGCACATCTTACAAATCATTAACATAAGATTTTTCCATCTGCTACGATCCTGGCATACGCTTCTCGGTCCTTCAACTTTCATAATTGTTTTCATACATGCACGTCGGTTGAAGGTACTCTTGACCTGGCTTTTTTTATATATAGGACACGTCAATTTAACTTCACCTCGCCTAATGGTAAGCTGAAGGTAAAGTCTCAGAAAAGAGAGTCACCATTACATAAACGTACCATGTTAACAATGGTGGCACTCAGCTTGACGGCCTCATCAAAAGTGGACCCACCGGTCCAACTAGTGCTGCGACCACAATCCCCCCTGCCCGGCTATGCATTTGCTGACCCCTTCTTTTTTTTTCCGTGCGGAAATCCTCATGGATACCTCCCCCGCTATGTCGGTTATGTCGGACTCTTACCGACTAAAACCGCACGCCGTCTAGGGTCTTCTGACGCCAGGGTGTAAGGTGGCCCATAGAGCATTTCCCTCGCACCCTGGCTTGCCCCTGAACGCAATCCAACCGAGATTGGATTACTATCTATTAGGTAATCGGTGTTACTATTGAGGATTTTTTGCAAAAGTGCACGGTGGGACCTACCCGGCCCAGTTTGAGGCAAATTTGTGCCATCAAATTATACCACTTACGTAAATATCTTCCAATATCTGGATATGATACTGATATTGTTCGAGAGTGTCTTCTTCTTCTTGTCTTCTTTTCTCTTCTTCCCTTAATTCTTCTTTTTTATTGATTCTGGTGACACCCTTAGTGGCGAAGAAGTGGTATAACTTCATTTCATGGTTGTAGGCCTTTACTAGATCGCGCATTTCCTGAAAAAGATTTTTAAGTTAAATAAAAAGACTACTAAGGTATAACTCTCATAGTGATAACTTTCTTTTAAAACATATTCGTGAAGAGCAACCCTGATATAAAAATCTAAACATAACTTCTATTATGGGTATCGAACCCAAAACTTTACAAGACGGTGTCTCCCGTGCGAATCGAGCAGTCCGTCTGGGGTAGTAACTCCGCCCTACAGAAGATCGCGGCCATAATAACCATAGTGTTGTGTTTCCGGCGGTAAGTAGGGTAGCCAGAGCTAATATTCCCCCCTCATCCCCCAACCCTCCACTCCAACCCCCCCAACCTCCCAACCCTCCCCCCTCCAGGGTCAACAGCGCGAGTGTGACGCCCTTGGTGTTGCACACGACCATAACGCCACGGTGACCGCTTTCTATCAGGTGGGTGTGCTTGTCTGCCACCTAAGTGGTATCAAAAACAAAAAAAAAGATCATTTTGTAGTTAGTGTTCAGCAATTTTTGAGCGCAACTGTTCATTTCCCGGTAGGTATTAAAAAAATCTTACCTGTATTTGCAGCATCTGATCAATCTTGCCTTTTTCCTGGACCGACTTCAGCTTCGCGACCCACTCATCTCGCTGGTCATAGGCCAGGGTCGAGGACTCGAACAGGTCTGCCAGGAATTTCTTGCCCTTACATAAAGCTGCAAGCATTTTCTCCCAAGCTTGGTTGAAGAGGACCCTGAGAGTTTAAGACAAACAAGAAGTTATCTGGTTTGGTTCAGAATATCCTATGACCACTTACCATCTCTATCTTCATTTTTATATACAACTTAGGTTGCAGACAAGCACAAACTTAGGTTACACGTTACACTAGCTATGTTATGTGTGTATTTATCGCAGGTTTATAAGTGCCCGGTTAATGGCAATAGGCTCGCCACCTATTACATTGGGACCTAAACATAAACTGGTGAATTGTGGGTGCTAGCGCCTCTGCCTACCCCTTCGGGGATATAGGCGTGAGTTTATGTTATGTTATGTTATGCTTGTCTGCCACCTAAGTGGTATAAAGACTATGGCTACTAACCGATCTTTCAACATGTGTTCAATTTCTTCTCTGATCTGGTTGTTCTGGTACTGCATGGTGTTGACCCTTAGTTGAGCTGTCTCCAGCCTGTTCTCAGTTGATATCAGTCTCTGCTCGCTTTGGACCCGACGTTCGTTGATCTGTGAAAGAATATAATTTGAGATATTTTTTTTTCTTTATTGCCATAAATCCCTGTGGATACGACTCCGTCACCAGCGGCGGCGGTTATGACCAAGTAGGCATATCCCTCGCATTCCAGCTGACCTCGGGCCATCTATGGTTCTATGATAGGCCCCCCGAAGCCCCGAAGGAGGGGGAGGTGGTGGTTAGGGCGAGCATTGTTCCATCTCGCTGACGTGCACAAAATTTTTTTTTATCAATTTTTTTTTCATGTGGGGATCAAAAGACTCTATGGGACCATATTAGACTATAGACTATATACATATATAGACTATCTCTATGTATGTCTGTATTTCATGTCTCATTTCTTTCTTTCTCCTTTCTTTCTTCTTTCTTTCTTCTTTCTTTCCGTTCTCACCTGTCCCTGAGCGGTGTTACATATCTTCCTCAGGTTGAGCGCATCCTTATACTTTCTCGCTAGTAACTCATTTATTTCGCCGGTTATGATAATTCCAGCTGAAACAATTAGTCTTATATTACACTATCTCTGCCCCACGTATTCACCCGCTATCGTAGTTGATTCTATACAGGTGGTCATCCGTAAGTGTCTTTTGATATTTTTCTTTCATTATTCAGCTTCTAAGAGTTATAACCTGTTGTTCAGCCTATAATGTTTCTCAAAAACTGGGCTATTAAATGTAGAAATATTTATACAAATCGCACAAGTAGTTTCAGAGATGGGTTCCGAATAAACAGACTCTTTGGATCTATTATTAGTATAGGTAGAAAATTTTGAGTATTACTCGTAATATCGTCTTGTCATTTTGATTGTACGAATTGATTAAATTAAAGTACGAAAAAAGCATTCGATGAGGTCGTCAAGCTTAGGGCCACCACTATAGCACTATCGGTGTTTGTAATGATGACTCCATTGTAGAGACTTTACCTTTAGCTTACCATCAGCCAAGTTGAAGTCATATTGACGTGTCCGACATAAGAAAAAAAAAGTAACGAAAGGGTGAACGGTTGGGAGGGGGGAGGAAGGGGGGTGACATTACCTTCACACTCTTGCTCAGTTTCAAATCTGTTCAACAAGGCGCTTTTTAAGTCCTGCTTCATCTTTCTGTCCTTCTTCTTATGCGCTCCAGACCCCGCTATCTAATAACAGAAGAAACAGAAAATCACAGTTGATTTTATTAAGATTTGAAAGGAAACAAGGTAAAGTTGGATCTGAAATAATAATAACAATATAATAAATAAATAAATAAATAAATAAATATTCTCGACAATCTACACATCGCTGTCTAGACCAAAAGTAAGCATAGTTTAACTAATTTGTGTTAAGGGTTCTAGAATGCGGATTATTATGTATATATTTTTTTTGTAAATATACAAAGAAAAGAAATGAATGAATGAATAATGTCTATTTGATTTGGCCAGAGCAATGCAAATAGACATTATTCATCCGTGAAACGACTGACATCTGACCTCTACAATTCGTAGACTTTTACAACACAAGAAAAAGTGGTGTACTTCGATATTTTCCGTGAAACGACTGCCAGACCTCTGCAGCTCCATGGTGATATCGAATTCTGTGGTTAGACCAGTTGTCAGACTTTTTAGGGCTCCTAATACCCGTAACGACTGCCATAGATATTTCTTCTACACGAAGCCAAACAAATATCTATAATTTTAAGGCTAACTATGTATAGTTAGACTTAAAATTGATGATGATGATGATTTCTTAGGAGGTAGGACACGACGGTATCTTTCGCCTGAAATGAGCTATCCGACTGGGGTAGTACCTCCGCCCTACAGAACACCGCGGCCATAATAACCTTGAGTTGTGTTCCCGCCGGTAAGTAGGGTAGCCAGAGCTCACTGTACCCTTCCTCCCCCCACCACATCCTAGCCCTTCCTCCTTCCATTCAGGGTAAGCAGCGCGTGTGCAGTGACACCCTGTGTTGCACACGTCCATAGGCCACAGTGACCGCTTCCCATCAGGTGGGCCGTGTGCTTGTCTGCCGCCTACGTAGTATAAAAAATAGATATTAAGTATTGCAATCGTGACTGATTGACGCCTTTTGGCACACAAGCGGGTCTTAAGTACCAGTAATTGTCATTATAGTAGGCAGATTATTCAGGCTAAAAACTCATTTATCTAGGCTGTAATTAATAGGAAAGTAAGTTTCTCAAATCTGTCTCCTGTTATTTGAAGTTTTCTTATGGAAACGATGTAATTTAGGTCTACATTTACAAGGCCTGCTTTATCGGGAGCCGTTATCGGCCGTATTTTAAACAGATTCTACTCTGGTCGCAATTTATCAACAATTGTTAGACTGCTGGTACACTGGACTGATGAATTTTGAATCATCTATTTCAAATTTTTTTATATATAGGACACGTCAATTTGACTTCACCTCGCCTGATGGTAATTCAATTTTTTCAATTTCAATTTCAATTTTAAATTTCTTTATATTTCAAAATAGTGCAACGTAATTCCATCTTTTCTTCTTTCTTTTTCTTCTTTCTTTCTATTTATGGCAGTCGTCACGGGTAGTTGGAGCCCACAAAAGTCCAACCAGTCTAACTTGGAACTTCGATATCGCCATTGGTCATAATGACCATTGGTTGTGGAGGTCAGATGGCAGTCGCTCCACGGAAAATATTGAAGTTCCGCCGCATCACAGTTAGACTGGCAAGCCGACCCCAACTGAGTTGGGAAAAGGGTTCAGAGAATGTGTACAGACACAGCTAGGTACTTTAAATTTCAAAATAAACTCTATAATAGTGCAATATTACCCTTACAGTTCACAATATTATCTAGACACGTACAAATGGTTCGGCAGATAAGTCAAGTTACTAAAATATCTGATTAATGACAGACAGACAGTCAAATTGTGTGATAACTTGAAACCTTGTGTCGTGCGACTTCGAACACTAGTTGTTGCGCGCTGTTTTGGTTATTTTTTTTTATATAGGACACGTCAAAATGACTGTCGATCTCTGTGGCGTAGCGGTAAGAAAGAAAGAAATAAAAGAAAGAAAGAAAAATGTTTTATTGTGATACATACATAGATAATAACAATGGAGATCAGTGAATACACAATATTATTATCTGCAGTACGAAAAAAAAACACAGAACGCAAAAAGAGAAAAAGAAGCGGTAGTGCGTGCGATGGCTACGACAGGGGCGTGGGTTCGATTCTCGCTCAGTGCAAATAATTGTATACATGAATATGTCTATTTGCATTGGTCTGGATGTTTTTGGGTGTAAAAAGGTCTGTGTTGTACCTTAAGATCTTTACGGAGGCTTATGTACTCCGACTTCAGGCATCTTAGCAGCTCGTCCTGTCTCCGGAACTGGGGATGAACTCCCATTATGCGGTGTTGACGGTCGGTTTGAATCATTCGCACCTGAAATCAAAGAAAACTCCTTACTGTCATTATTATGAAACAAAAACTTGTATAGATATTCTGTCTCACGAAGGCGGGAGAGCAATTAAATAGTCAAAGTCAAAGTCAAAGTCAAAGTCAAAGTCAAAGTCAAAGTCAAAGTCAAAGTCAAAAATCATTTATTCTGTATAGACCATTTTAAGCGGCACTTACAAAACGTCAAAATTATAAATATTTAAAACTAGAAGCAAATGTACCACCGCACCGGTTCGAAACGCGGCCCAGACCTGAGAAGACTCCGGCAAGAAACTCAGCGGGCTGTTTTTTTTTTGGTCTATTTACAACAATTGCCTTAGTCTAGATACAGTGTTAGTTCGAGTTACATAGTTGAGTGAACAGTTCATTTCCAAGCTTCTTCTTTATCATCTAAATAATCTTGAATTTTATAATAAGTAGTATAGATGTTCTATTTCACGAGGGGTGTTTAGCTGTCATTTTATTAAAACCAAAAATATATTTATTACAATTTGCTTTTAAAAATGCATTAGTTGCAATGCAATTATTGTTCTACTACTGCTATAGGAATTCATTTTGACGTGACATGAACTTTCGCACACACGTAACCGCGGTAGCCTAGTGGTTTGGGTAATGGACTGCTGAGACGAGGTCTCAGGTTCGATCCCAGGTTCACCATGGCACACACCAATGACTTTTCGATGCTTTTCGAAGTTATGTGTGTATTTATCGCAGGTTTATTAGTGCCTCGGAGAGCACGTTAAGCCGTCGGTCCCGGTTGCCATACAAACACCTATGGCAGTCGTTACGGGTAGTTGGAGCCCTCAAAAGTCCAATCAGTCTAACTTGGAACTTCGATATCGCCATTGGTCATAATGACCATTGGTTGTGGAGGTCAGATGGCAGTCGCTCCACGGAAAATATCGAAGTTCAGCCGCATCACAGTTAGACTGGAAAGCCGACCCCAACTGAGTTGGGAAAAAGGTTCAGAGAATGATGAACTTTCGCACACACGTGTACGCGTATTTACAAGACACTGGTACTACTATTTAATTGTTCACCCGCCTTCGTCAGATAGAATATCTATTGACACTCAGCAATAATGTGGCTTTCTATTGGTGAAAGAATTTTAAAAATCGGTTCAGTAGATACCGAGATTGCTCCTTACAATTTAACAAATATACAAACACACAAAATGTACCTACTTCTTTATAAAATTAGTACAGACAGATAAATGAATATTAACAACCAATTACAAATAAGAGAAGCCGCTTGTGTTAGAAGCGGGTTCACGACGGCAGCGTTATGGCCAGGATTCAAACCCAGAACCTCTAGGACGTAAGGCCAACTCCTTAACCACTGAGTTACCGATGTTTGCACTTACCACAATATTAACCAAACTATTCTTAATGTAATATTTTATAACCTGTCTCTGCAACCGTAGATGTTCATCCTCCATCTTTTTCAGGACCTCCAGGTCGTTTCCTGGGTGCTCAGGACTGGATGGCTCCATTTTGATATAAGATTAATGTATAATTTGTATATAAAATGATTTTTGATTGATAAATGTTAGCGCGGCCATGCTCTGAGCCTACTGGATTCGAGTTGAATGCCAATGATTTTTTTTAATATTTAGTCCGTCGGATTGACTGCACCCCGCCTGATGGTAAGCTGAGGTGGAGTCCAAAAAGTATTGGTCACCATTGCCAAGGGATGCCCTTAGAACGGTGGCCTCTACCTAGACAGTCTTGACAGATGCTGATGAATTGACCCTCGGATTTACTGGTCTGATAGTTTTATCACCCTTTGCAGTAATAAGCGGCTTAGTTATAAATTTGTAGTTCTATGTAGAATGTTCTGCAGTAGCAACTAGCGGATGCTTTGATGTGTGTTGCCTCTTTAGTTGAGTGGAATCCGTACCAAGAATATTGAAATGAAAAGAAATGAAATGAATGTTTATTTCAGGTAACAACCCATCATTACAATTAATTAAGTATTTTAATAATTAAGAACAAATTAAATTTAATATCTAATATATATATTATAGATATTTTCTTCTTAAAGTACCTACCTACTGTAATTGAAAAAGAAAGAGATGTTAATGATCGAATTCTTTTAATAAGTTATTAATTATATAAATGTACATTTTTGGAAGTGCATAATATATTAATTAAATTGTCAAACATAGCAAATGAGCCCAAACATGACGGATTTATCTTATTTTGTTTTGGAGATCTTACTGTTCTGGAGGTTACTCTACATACTAACTTACACGTACAAATAACAAAGCAAGTTAAATAAAAACTTGTAAATAAAAGTATTTAAAACGTTGTTTAGCTCGCAGTCGCACTGTAGTAAACAGCTTAACTATAGAAACCAGATACTACACATTTCTCGCAAGCAAGAAGAAACGCAGTGTTCGTTTGTAAACTAAACCACTTTCAAAAGAGAAGAATAAGGAAAATCATCGTTTTAAATTGTGTATTTATAAAAGCCGTTTGTTGTGTAACCATAGACAAATGTTTTGTATAGTAGAGCGGTCGCTTTGCTTTTATAGGTTATGTTTCAAAAATTGAATTAAATGTGAGTGAAGTATGTAAGGAGAGAGGCAAGTGGCGGGCTGTTGTCTCAGTCTACCCCGGAGGGAAAAAGGCATGAGCATATGTAATAGTAACCTGCGGAAGTGGTAGATGCTCTGGTGTAGTTGCATTTTTTCGTGGTCGTAGGATCAGATAGTTGCTCCCGTCAAAGTCAAAAATAAAAAAGACATGTTGGTGCAGAAATATATAATTTATTTTTCATTTCTTTCTTAACCCTAAAAAATCTACTTAAAGCTAAGATTATATTTTTATAAGTGCAATAACACTCAGGATACGCAAAGATAATTGAAATAGCTCAGTTTACTGTCCTCAAGGAACTCTTAATAACAAATGCATGATAAGTTATATTTTTACATACGCCATTTTAGAACCAATGGCATATAAAATGGCGGCCATCGGGGGTGGTTATTACGGGATTTTTTTTTTTTTTTTTTTTTATACCACTTAGGTGGCAGACAAGCACACGGCCCACACTGATGGAAAGCGGTTACCGTGGCCTATGGACGCGTGCAACACCAGGGGCGTCACACTCGCGCTGCCGACCCTGCAAAAACCTTCTAATGCCCTTCTTGAAGAACCCCATATTGTAGCCGCCAGGGAAAATCAAACCGACTAAAACCGCACGCCGTCTCGGGTCTTAATTACCGGGCTGTAAGGTTACCCAATAGGCATATCCTTCGTACCCCAGCTGACCCCGGACCATCTACGGTTTTAAGATGGCCCCCTGGACCCACCGAAGGGTGGTGGGACCCGGTGATACCTCAGCCTGGGACGTGTATTTTCAATGAAGAGGACTTCAAAAAGATTTAACAATGCTTATTTTGTAGGGACTTCCAGCCTCCGCGTTTCGTATTTATCTGGAACAAGGCTTTTGTAACACAGAAACGTTCATTGAAGAAAAACCATTTCCTTACTTCACTTTAAATAATTCTGCGAATTTATTAATTGCTTAAACAAAAATGAAGAAAAAATAGTGTTACTCATCGGTGTAACAGGCGGCCCGTTGTCGGTCTCTTTGTGTAAAGTTCCCTTTAATGTCGCCGTAGTTTCTTTTCATCACACCGCTCGGCTCTGCGACAGTTTTTTTTCACCTATTGACGTTTTAAATCGGTAAAATGGCGGCTGGTATTAGCTGCTTGATAAGTTGATTATTTTGCTTCCAAGTTTGCGGGTGCATTTTTTTGTTTGTTTGTCTTTTTAACCGACTTCAATAAAGGAGGACGTCCGTTGAAGTCAGTTTATTTCTTTTAAAGTTTTTGATCTGTATGTTTGTCTGTCGATTAGCTCACGTTTGGACGTACCAATATTGATGCAATTTTCAAAAAAGTGTTTTACTTTCTAGAGAAGGTTTTAGTATAACAACTTAGAAAAGGTGGCCCTCAGCTTGACGGCCTTATCAAATGCTTTTTCACACCCCGCTTAAAGGACCTTCTGGTCTGGCCTATCCCATAAGGAATGTTGTCTCTGCCTACCCCAATGGAAAAAAGGCGTGATTTGTATGTACGTGCTCATTATAGGCAAGACAGTCTAGTCTTTAGAGCACCCGGGACTATAGAAGGAATTAAACATTAGGTATGCGCCTGGTAAAGAATTCCAGGTCTTGATGGTGCGGCAAAGAAAAGAGGTATCAAACATAATTTATCTTGATCCATGTGGATCGCGGGAATGGTATCTTTATTCCACGCAAGTAACGCCACGGGTATAAGCTAGTATAATAAACATGTAACTAATACAAAGTAACAGATAGGAGATTTATAGGTTTGCCGATAACATGTTGGTTCGTTGCTTTTATTGCAAGTGTGTTAGTACCAACATTGTTGCAGTACTAGATTCCGTCAGATTTTGTCATAGAATTAGAGTGGGATAGATACTACATGTAGGTACGTTAAGAAGAGTCGCATCAACGAAAACCTGTCTGGATCGCCTCACGGCATTTTCAAAGGTATTGGATAATTCAAATTAAGAAGTGGACCCCAACCCCCCCCCCCTTTTTCTGGGGGTATGACGGGGAAATCGGGGAAACCGGAGACGACCCGGGGTCAGTTTTGGTACGAGGGGTATGTCTATTGGGTAACCTTACACCTCGGTAATTGAGACCCGAGACGGCGTGCGGTTTTGGTCGGTTTACCCCCCGATGGCGGGTGGTATTCGTGGGGATTTCCGATACGATAAAAAAAGAAAAAAAGTTGACGTTTCCTAGTTGGGGCGGACATGCGGTGTAAATGCCCAGATAACTCAAATTAAGAGAAAGCGTAGAAAGGCACGGAAAGCTTTACCAGTTTAGGAATACTCTAGGAAGAACGGATTATGGTATCTAGTTTTTTTTTTTATATAGGACACGTCAAAATGACTCCACCTCGCCTGATGGTAAGCAAAAGGCAAAGTCTCAGGACTGGGGTCACCACCACATACACCGGTAGTGCTATAGTGGCGGCCCTCAGCTTGACGGCCTCATCAAATGCTTTTTCAAGCCCCGCTTAAAGGCCCTGGGACTATAGGAGGAAGGAAACACATGCGCTGGTAAAGAATTCCAAGTCTTTATGGTGCGGCAAAAAAAGAGGCACCGAACCGCTTGGTTCTTGATGGAATTGATGCCACCTTGTGCGGGTGATACCTCAGTCTGACACGTGTAGTTCATCTACTCTAAATCTATGGTTTCTATATTTAACCTACAAAGTATGTGTTTGCATTAGTATGTGGAAATCTGTTTATGCGTATGTATTTGTCGGAATTAGATCGAATATTTGAATCATTATAAGTATTATTAAGTCTACATGACTTCATAATAGAGTCTGGAGCTGAAATATGGAAAATACCGTTTATCGGGATGAAAGTAGGTATTACTGTAACATATAGTGGGTCACCTAATCTATGGTTTTCTTAGCCTGTAGATTTCGAAGACTTTCTCTATGTTAACGGAAATTAACGCGATCATGGTATTTATCACAATACCCGTTAATATTTTAGTATATCATAGAACGCGAAAGTTTTAAGATTTTCTCTATCAGATAGTGAAAGCGCCCGGTTGCCGACAATAGGATCACTTTAGTCCCTTAACCCTAAAGGCTTCTTAACCCTGAAGATTTTGGTTGGACCCTATACAGTCATATTTCTACAACATCCTACACAGCTCTAGATCCAAAGTAAGCATAGTTTAACTAGCTTGTATTATGGGTTCCAGAATACGAATAAACAAACTTATATACCTACTTTTTTTAAATAAACACATATTTTGGAATCACGCGTGAACGACTGGACCGATTTGGCTCGAAATTGAAGGGGAGGTTGCTTAGTAGTTGGAGACGGACATAGGATATTTTTTTATCCCGCCACGGGGACTAAGTATGCCACGGGCATATATAAACACCGATCAATGCAAATATACACACTCATGCATACAAATATTTGCACAGAGTGGACATCGAACCCTATCGTAGCAGTCGAATGCGCTACCGCTATGCCACAGAGGTCATCATATTTCTTACGTTTAAGATAATAAAGATCGAAGTGTACCTAGAATACCTTACGTGGAATTCTTTACCAGCGCATGTGTTTCCTTCCTCCTATAGTCTCCGGTCCTTTAAGCGGGGCGTGAAAAAACATTTGATGAGGCCGTCAAGCTGAGGGCCACCATTATGCCACTATCGGTGTAAGTAATGGGGACTCCTTCCTGAGACTTTACCTTTAGCTTACCATCAGGCGAGGTGTAGTAATATCGACGTGAACAAAACAAAAAAAAATACCGTCGTTTCTATGAATTTTATTCGTGGAAACAATCGAGGGAAGCAGTTACTTATATTCAGTCAAAATTAGGTTAAAAACCAAACTCATCCAATAAACTTGAGAATAATAAAACTGGAACGCTGATAAAACTTACAACGATACCTACGCATTGTCGGAGATAGATAAAATAATAAAGGCGTGTTAAAAATACTAGAAACTTATCACTTCGCACAAAGGGTGGCTGAAAAGCCTAAAATAAACGTTAAAAAAGAATTTCTCTTCTAGTAAGTTTTCATTTATCATCTGGCAATTAAAAATAAAACTTGTAATTTGAAAATGGAACCTATAAAAGAACAATACATGTGTATGTATGTATGTTGTGGTCAGTTGTGGTGACCCCCGGTCCTGAGATTTTCAGTACAACTTTAGTCCTATTCTGTGCCTTTAGCTTACCATCAGGCGAGGTGAAGTTATGTTGACGTGTCCAATATAAGGAAAAAAAACTTACGACCGAGGTGCGGGTTCGATTCCCGCTCAGTGCAAGTTTTGTACGTATGAACATATCTTTTTGCATTGGTTTGGATGTTTCTATGTATATGTGTATGTATTTACAAAAAAAGTATATAAGTTTGTTTATCCGCATTCTAGAACCCATGTTCAGGAGTAGAATGTCTTAGAATATTTATTTATTTATTCTATTTTGATCTATAAAAGTTTAATGTATTTAAGAATCAAAAATATTTTTTTGTGTTTTTACATTTAGATTTGTTGTTTTTTTTTATTTGTTTTGTTCTAAAATAAATGCAGGCTAATTCATCAGTTCGATTGGCACTAAGTTTTTGCCGACGGTTGTGGTATGGGGCGTAGAAGGCAGGCAGAGGAGAGGGGTCCACGCAGGCGCCACTTCCCGCCATTTTCTCAGAACAGGGATGCCAGGCGTGCGAAAATTCGCAATAGTTAGGGAGGTTGTAACTAAATATTTATTTTTAGGTTTATTTATAGTTATTGCGTTTTATTATCATATAAATAAGTATTAATACACTATGAATATCCAATATATTTTATCAATTGATTAGACAGTACTTTTATTTTATAATTCAGTGCATTAATTAGTGCAGTAATGGATGTGGTCACCTCGTTATGCATGGACTGGACCGATTGAAGTGCGTTCGATTTGGATATAGAACAACTATTTTTGTAAATGACAGATATCTATTTAAGATTGGGTTACTTTGACCTTTGAGCGAATTGTATATTTATATTTGAACTGACATCGGTGATATTGCAGTGATTTTGCTGTAAAAGCCATTATGGATAGAAGAACAAGTTCTTTGTATAAAGTCGATAAGATAAGATATGAGTATTTTCTCACTTATGCAATGGAAATTTTTTTGTAAGTCTCTATAAAAGTTTTAGTACATTACAGAATTTAAATAAATATTGCTTCCTCTAAATTCTATTACAAGATATTATCCACGTGTTGAATTAAAAAAAAACACAGTCACTAATGCTCGTTCAGTAATATTTCTTAATGAATTATTGATGTGAAAACAAAAGCACTTCTAAAATTATATCTATGGAAACCCACGCACTTTGTCCGCCATGTTGATTTATTATCATTACCGTTCTAAATGTACGCCCTTACATAAAGTACACACAATTTGATTCTTTATTACTAAATAATATGTACATGACTACATAATACACTTAATTAAATACACTAAGAATTTTATATCGTACGTAATTATTACTCACAAAAAAGTAATAAATATTACATAATATATAGCTTGTTAGTATGAATTATATTGATAACTAAAAACATTTTTCGTTTAACAAACAACAAATTATTGGAAATTTTGCGATTTTCCCTGCTTTCATGAATTTTCCCCGGGAAATTTTCCCTAAGACCTTGGTAACATATACGTCCCGAATGGTCAGTCGTTTTGGCGCCGTCGTCACGCGCGGTCGACGCGAACGCCCTGGCAGCGCGCGGTTCGTATCTCACCAAAGAAATATAACAAAAAATTGTGTCAAGTTTTGTGTCAGTGTTTTTGTGATAGTGCCCCTTTGTGTTATGTTCACGGCTTTTGAAAACTGTGAGTATATAAATATTTTATTAATTTAAATGATGCATTTTCGGGGATTATGTAGGATTCGTCGACCTTCAAATTCCTTTCTCGGGATCTTCAGTATCGTAAATAGAGAGGATTGTGCTAGGAATGCCCTCTGGATAGACTTTTCATTTTATTTTTTTGGTAAAGGTACCATTGTTTGGGACGATGGAGTTATAAATTTTAGAAGAATAGGGCTAGAATGTTTTATAAATTGTAGTGGAAGTTTTGTGTAAATATTGCTTAAACGGTGTAAGGTATTTTGCTATTTTATTTTTTTAAGATGTACTACACGTGCGCTATAAGTTGAGACCTGACCACTAGACGTCACCGGCCCGTGTTTGTACAGCGCACAAAAAAATATCGTAAAAAAGCTTCTGCCCGAGTCGTTACCTACCTGTCTACCTATTTTTTTGCGAACAGTATATCACGGGCGACTGAGGGGCAGTGCAGGAGGAAGTAGGCGGAGAGCCCAGGTCTCAACTTATAGCGCACGCCTTATATCTTGCAATGTAATAAATGTATAGGAAAGAGATATTTAAAAAATAAATAAATCGAATGTTGATAGTTTGTGACATAAAATGTCACATGTGTAAAATAGTTTTGCAATACAATTGGTTAGTTTAATCACTTATGCAAAAATTACTCATTAAAACGATTTTTTTGCAAAATTTATAAAAATTGCTGTGGAACAACCAAATTGGTGACAATGCTATAATATATAATTAATTTATTTTAAAGTTATGTTTTTATAATGGAAATGTATGTAGGTAGGTTAATAATTAAAATAATGTCATTATCGGACGTATGATTATGATTTCTTAAAATGTGAGGAGTTCTTTATTTAAAATGCATTATTTTTATTTAGCTAGGTAATTGTAAAATATTTTACCTATTATTTTTATTTGATTTTCACTTTATATGAATAAGAAATTATTAACTTACTTAATGTGTTTTTGAAATAGGTAAATTCTGGTGTTGAAGGTAAATAAATGTTGTTATCATAGATAAACATCCGTGATTCTCGTGTATAATTTATGGTTTCCAGTTAAGTGGATTCAAATTTCTTTATTCGTATTTATTGGAATTGTTCGACGTGAATTAATTTCATTTCATATTTAAATCTGTTTTACCTATATGAATAACTTTGTTTGTTGTTTATCGTAATACTTGAGAACGATCGCTTTGGATGTTTTATTTTATGTAGAGCTTATAATTGTTAGGATACCTACAGTTAATATGAAAGAAAATTTTGGAAAATTCTTGGAAGAAGTCGGCACTTGGCACGCTGACAGTCTGAACAAATATAATATGGTATTTTAATAGAACAATGATAAATTTAACATAAAAATTATATAACTTTGTATCTATTGTGTTTTGTATCTATATTTCAATTTATATTAATTAAATAAAAATTTAAAAATTATGCGGGTAAATAAATGCAGGCATCGTTGTGTTACAAATTATAATTTTTATTGTAGTTAATTTTATTGAATTTTTAAATTTGAATACCCAAATAATTTTAAATTGTAGAAAAGCATAATTTGAAATTAATAAATTAATAAAATAAAGTAATACTAGTTGCAATTTACAAAAATAAATAAAGATTTAATTTTGTGAATTGCAAGTAGGTAGTGAAAATAAATAAAGATTTTTAATTTTTGTAAATTGCAACTAGGATTACCTACTTTAAACCGAATGTAACCGGTTAATGGCAATAAGCTCGCCACCTATTACATTGGGACATAAACATAAACTGGCGAAATGTGGGTGCTAGCACCTCTGCCTACCCCTTCGGGGATATAGGCGTGAGTTTATGTTTTAAACCGAATATTATCATATTCGGTAAAAACAGTAAAATTATGAAAGGAGAAGAAGCGAAAGGTGTATGTCAAGATCGCAATGGTATACATACCTCCGTGATTTATCCATATTATGTGAATGACCTATATATACCTAATATACATTTATCCGGATGTCATATACAATGTTTCAAACCGATGCGACATTTTATTAGAAGTAGGTTAAAATCAACTGTTTATATACATAGTAACCTACATGGCCACTAATAAAATGTGTTGAAAATAAATTCATTCAAGTGGACTATGATATTATTACGCGAAATAAATTCAGGTCATCGTATATGTTACTCAAAGTTATGTCACCAGAAATTTGTGCAAATCGCTTTGATTTTATAAAATAGGGCGTTAAATTATAAACGACTAGCGACCCGGGACCCGGCTTCGCCCGGGTGTAAATTCCAGTTTTCCAATAAAATATGTAGCCTATGACACTCACGAATGACGTGGCTTTCTATTGGTGAAAGAATTTTAAAAATCGGTTCAGTAGATCCCGAGATTACCCCTTACAATTTAACAAATATACAAACACACAAACTTTACCTCTTTATAATATTAGCATAGAAGTATAGATATCAAAATTGTTAACACATAGAGAAAATATATGTAGATGCATCTTTTTCATCCTAGCGTTCATTCCCAGTCGCATCCAAAGCTTTCAACTCGGAGTCTGGGGTCCGCTTTACCAGTCTTAACTGCGGATTTAGCTAGATCTCGATATTTTCCGTGAAGCGACTGCCATATGACCTTCACAACCCAATGGTGACATTAGGCGATATCGAAGCATTGCAGCTAGACATAATGTAAATGCATATACAATAACAAATTAAATCTATTTAAATTGAAGTAAAACAAAAAAAAACGACTTCCGTGAATCAAATTGAAATGATAAAGCACACGGGAAGCACCAGTTTTCAAAACCCGGGCAAGGGTAAACATAAAAAAAATAAAAGAAAATGCAGTCGAATTAAGAACCTACATATTCTTTTTTGAATTCATTAAAAATCCTCAAACACGTCAAATATTGGCATAGAAACATAAACCAAAATTAAATAAAAAATGGAATCTAGGTATAGGTATTATGTAAAGAGAGAGACCAAAAACAAACTCACAAAGAGTTTGTTTATTTTATTTAGAGGAATCTTCGGAACCGCTGTCACTGATTTGAAAATACCTTTTCCCAGGACATTGGCTATTTGTAAATTACGATGACTTGAGTTCAGAAAACACTCATGTAAACAAAAACGAAACGCTAAACTTGTGCTAGTATTAGATAATATTGTGTTGATTATCTTTTTTATGAAATTAATTATATTATCTATCTATCTTATTCATTTACCAATTGCCATAAATAAATTAACCCATAAACTACAAAATGGCAGCCCTCGCTTTCACGCAAAAGTGGCGCCAACTCGATTGACAGCTGTCAAATAGAATTTAAATGGATACCTCAATATTGATGATAATTCGGATCCACAACAATTCAACTTCCAAAATGTGAAATATTTACTGAAATATCACAACATACTTCTGATTAAAATATTGGTAGGTACTTTGTTTTTACATTAATATGTACCTATACTTAGATAGATTGATAAGGGAACGTTGTGATATCTCTTAGGCATCACATTTTTTAGGGTTCCGTACTAAAGTTGCTTCTCTATGAAGCAACTTCGTGTGTGAGTCAGAAGTGTATCCCTCCTTCTCCCACCCCTTCCTAGCCTCCCCACATCTTCCTAGCCCTTCCCCTTCCCTTCAGGGTAGGCAGCGCGTGTGTGTCCATAGGTCACGGTGACCGCATCCCATCAGGTGGGCCATGTAATTGTCTGCCACCTACGTAGTATAAAAAAAGGTATACCTACTTGATGATTTTTTAGGGTTTTTAGAGACCTTATGCAAAGGGCATCCCTTTGGGTACGGTCCCTCCTGTTACAAAGAATCCGCTCTCCGTCTGTCTGCCTATCTATCACCAGGCCGTATCTCAGGAACTCTGAGAACTATATGGTTAATTACAAATTATATATTTCTGTAGCCACTGTAACAAAAAATGCTAAAAATGGAATAAAATAAATGTATTAGGGGTTCCCATACAACAAACGTGATTTTTTGCCATTTTGTCGTATAATGGTACAAAATGTGCGCGAGTCCGACTCGCACTTGTCCTTTTTATTTATAGTTGTAGTAAGTGGCAAGACATTGCGATATATTTTGTTTGCGCGCTGCTAGAGCACGTAAATTGATGCGCGGCCGTTGAACCGGCCCGGTTGGGTGGCTAAGGTCGCTTTTGAGTGGATAAACAATCTTGAAAAAATAAAACGCATCATTTATGCGAAAAATAGTTGATAAAATGTGTTTAAGATTAGTGATGTGGTGGATATCCGTATCGTTTCCGTAACAGCTTTTGGTGGATCTTATGCGGAAATTTTAGCTTATTAATATTCAATACATTATATGAAATTCCTTTATTCGATACTCGGCGACATTCAGCACAGCGCTCTAGACACAAGAATAGCATAGTTAACTAGCTTGTGTTATGGGTTCTAGAATGCAGATAAATATACATTGAACACATAGGAATAAATAAATAATAAAAATTCTACAAGCCCGAAAGTCAGCATAGTTTAATTAGCTTGTGTTATGGGTTCTCAATTGCGGATAAACATACTTAGGTATATACTTTTTTTGTAAATACTTACTTATTTTACATAGAAACATAAATAAATAAATATAGGTGACAAAGGGTGACAATGAAAAGCTTTTAAATGCCTAATGAAAAATAATTTCTTAAAATCTAATATACCTACCTAGAAGCCATCGGTCCCGGTTATCAATGTTGCCATAATAACATCTGAAAAGCAGACAAACTGATTTAGGAAAAAGCTCAGCGAACTTACTAATGGTAAGAGTTTGGCTGTTCTTATATACTACTTCGCCATTTTTGTTTGTCTGTGCGTATAATTTATAAAATATGAGAATAAAATGAACTAACAAATTGAGCGCGGGCCTGCTTCGGACATTTAATAAATGTTTCTCCTCCACAGCTATAATTGACCTAAATCTGGTAAAAAATGTTTAAAATAATGACGAGGCGGTTCCGTACCCCGAATAAATAAGACGGAACTGGACAGAATTAGGAACTCAGTACTGGTTTGACCCCCATTCCTAGGACTTTACCATTATCTTACCATCAGGCGAGGTGAAGTCATAAGTTGCTTGTATGCCATCACAAAGTTAACAGGATATGTACTTATTATATAGTGTAGTATCTGATATTAAGGCACCGTATGTTTCATACATACATAAAATGCTCACAACTTTTTCCCTCCGCGGTGGGGTAGGTTGTATGTATTGTACTGTAGGGGTAGGTATGTTTCAAATGCCATAATTAATGAATAAATATATCTTTAACTCTGTTACTAACAGTAGAAATCAGCAAGGACTAATAAATGTCACAATCTACGTTGAGAATTAAAAAAAAGATATTTTCCCGCGAAACAATGCAGCCATTTTTTATTCAATTAAAACGCAATGACCATCGCCATTGTTTATTGAAACAATTAACTGTTAATGTCAGATAGATTTATTAAACGACCTCTGTGGCGTAGCGGTAAAGCATTTGATTGCTACGTCGTAAGTCGAGGGTTCGATTCCCGCTCAGTTGACATATTTGTATGCATAAATCTATTTGAATTTTTACTAGATAATAACGTTAAAACGGCTAAACGGATCTGGCTAAAATTTGGTATACGGATAGATTATAGCCCGGAATAACACGTAGGTTTTAGGCACTTTTTATCCCTGCAATAGGTTCACATGGAAAGCGGGGATCAGAATTCTACACGGGTGAAGCTGGGGGCTACAGCTACAGCTATAGCTTACAGCTAGTAATATTAAAAGAAAGAAAGAAAGCATTTATTTAAGAACACACAACGTAAAGAGGGTACAAAAAAAAATCATATCATATAATAATATAGGTAAATACCTACATTCCATGCACATCGTGCGCATTCAAAATGTTAATGTCAAATTATATAATAATATAATCAATAAAATATATTTATGTAACATTTCTAATAAATAAATAAATAAATATTCTACGACATTCTACACAGCGCTCCCTAGACCCAAAGTAAGCATAGTTAAACTAGCTTGTGTTATGGGTTCTAGAATGCTGATAAACATACTTTTTTTTTGTAAATACATACTTATTATACATAGAAACACCCAGACCAATGCAAATAGACGTATTCATGCATACAAATATTTGCACTGAGCGGCAATCGAACCCGCGCCTCCTGCGTAGCAGTCGCATGCACTACCGCTACGCCACAGATGCCGTCTAATGGATAAAGCATGCAGAGAATCTGCGAAACATGTCGGACCTTATTTGTTTTGTAACACCATTGTAACTTACCGTGTTTCGAGCAATAAATGATTATTTCAGGTGAGGTGGAGTCATTTTGACGTGTCCTATATAAAAAAAAAAAAAAAATTTACTTATGAGCCACTGTCTCAGGATGGATGCTTCGCACACCGGGGTATGCAAAGCGCTGGTTTTCAGATGGTGCCACTAGTGGCTCTGACGCACTGAGTTCAAAAGGTTTATTCATTATTCTCATCCTCTGAACCTTTTTCCCAACTCAGTTAGGGTCGGCTTTCCAGTCTAACTGTGATGCGGCTGAACTTTGATATTTTCCGTGGAGCGACTACCACCTGACCTCCACAACCAATGGTCATTATGACCAATGGCGATATCGTAGTTTCAAGTTAGACTGGTTGGACTTTTGTGGGCTCCAACTACCCGTAACGACTGCCATAGATGTTTGTATGGCAACCGGGACCGACGGCTTAACGTGCTCTCCGAGGCACTAATAAACCTGCGATAAATACACACATAACTTCGAAAAGTATCGAAAAGTCATTGGTGTGTGCCATGGTGAACCTGGGATCGAACCCGAGACCTCGTCTCAGCAGTCTATTACCCAAACCACTAGGCTACCGCGGCCCACTAGGCCTTTTTTTTGAGTTCAAAAGGTTTATTACAGAACACAAATAAAAAATAAATTAAATAACTAAAAGTAAGCAAAAACAAAAAAAGAAAAATTATTATTATTGCTTAATATTGATTTCTCTAGAGAGGATAAATACAAACTGATGTACCTTATTTAAAAGTTCTCCAAGATCCCTAGACATTTACTAATTGACATTTTATTACATTAAAAATTATACAAAACCCGCCCTTGTAATCTGTTAGCTTAAAATAGATGAACAAGCTCTGTGTTAATTCCACAAGTGCTATGAACCGTAGAACCACTAATAAAAAACTAAATTTCCATTGGGAAATCAGTTTATCGGTCTGTGTGGACTTAGCCGAGGCTCGTAAACCTGTGTGTTCGCCTCTTTATGCCTAGCTTAGCGATAGTTTAACCTGGAATATAGGTATGCTAGGTAAAGGTGACATAGATATGGAGTAGGCTAGATACAGTGTGCGCATTATATAATGTAATGTTATGTAATGTAATGTATGAAAATCGAACGTGTAATGTTTTCTCTACTACAAGTGATGTTTTATCCATGGTATTTATTTCCCAAGGGGAAAAGTTCCTTGTTTTATTAGGTGGGTACCCATCCACAATATTTGCAGTGTTGAAGTTGCTACATCTGAGGTCACGGTTTGATGAAATCGAAAGCAAAGTTCAAAGTTCCTAATCTGACCCAATGCAATTATTCCTATTACTAACTTATCGAGAAGGATTTTTTATATTAGATACGTCAATATGACTTCACCTCGCCTGATAGTAAGCTAAAGCTAAAGTCTTCAGAATGCGGGTCACCAATGCTCAGCTTGTCCAGCTTGACGGCCTCATCAAATACTTTTTCAAGCCTGAAGCCTTTTTGAAGAACTGTTAGAGCTGTAAGAAGTTTCAAATATTCATAAATTGTCCTTTAAATTGCATGACTAACTAATGACATTCCTCGGTTGCCATACAAACATCAATGGCAGTCGTTACGGGTAGTTGAAGCCCACAAAAGTCCAACCAGTCTAACTTGGAACTTCGATATCGCCATTGGTCGTAATGACATTGGTTGTGGAGGTCAGATGGCAGTCGCTCCACGGAAAATATCGAAGTTCAGCCGCATCCAAGTTAGACTGGAAAGCCGACCCCAACTGAGTTGGGAAAAAGGTTCAGAGAATGATGATGATGATGATGATGAACTAATGACATTTAATGGCTATTCGTTAACAATTTAATGTGTATTGTTTTTCTATCAGTATGTGCCTATCCTACTGCTTTGTACGCCATATGGCATCACATAGAGGACAATATAACTCTGCCACCTGTATCTACGAGTATATTGAGTAACATTGAATAAATGATTATGATTATGATAGGCAATATGAAAGGATAAGAAGAAATCTGCGCACAAATGGCTTGCGGTATCTAGCCCACTCTAAGTCTATGGTAGGTGCAGACTATCCTATAATCTGCCTTGGAATTATTATTGAAACTAACTCAGAGCTTTGAGTTGACGAAGATTCTGCTTACAATATACAAGCTGAATTTTAAGTAGGCATGGTAGGTAGATATATATAGAATAACTAGCTGACCCGGCAAACATTGTTTTGCATGTTAAGGGTGAACAACCCTTATCACTAAGGGGTATGAAAAAAAAATAGATGTTGGCCGATTCTCAGACCTACTCAATATGCTCACAAAATTTCATCAAAATCGCTCAAGCCGTTTCGGAGGAGTATAGCAACGAAAACTGTGACACGAGAATTTTATATATTAGATGTTGTATTTCAATTTAGTAGTTCTTTATTAGGTGTATTGAATTGAGTGTGAAGGTATCTTACCGTGAGTGTGAGGGTATCGTTTAAATTTTTTTTAGTGAATGCATGATAATTTTGCCTCCCTTGACCTATGGTACCTATTTTCAACGGCAAAAGTTGCTGAACAAGAGATACAATAGGTAATTAATTGTACACGATTATAAGAAAATTATACATTCAACCAACTGTGCAAATACTTGGATGCTTGAATATGACTATTTATATTGGTCTAGATGTTTCTGTGTATAATTATGTATGAATTTTAAAAAAAGTATATTAGTAGGTATGTATATTCACATTCTAGAACTCATAACACAAGCTAGTTAAACTATGCTTACTTTGGCTCTAGACAGCGATGTGTATGTGTGTATGATGATAATGTATGTCGTAGAATCTGCCTATATTTTCGGTACCTACCTACATACACGATCATAAGAAAATAATACATTCAACTCACTTATGTTTACATTTTCGTACAATAAAATTACCTATCCTTTAACCTTTAGCATTAAAGAATCAACCAAAATTTAAATCCCTTGACCAGTAAAATTTAATTCGCAGTGTCACCCCATGTCCGCAAGGGGTGGGCATTGGCGAGCATGCAAACATCGTGTTGGCATTCGCTGCGGTTTCCTGACTACCGGACAAATTTTGCAGCGCATTTTACAGTCCATTTTGGACACGATATGTTTCAGAATGGCATGAAATCTCTCATTATCTTTTTAAATAAGAAAAACTTAATGTTCATAAAGTCGAAATCGTACTTCCTACTAATATTATGGGCTTCCTACTAATATTATGGGCTGGTTA
Source organism: Lithosia quadra (assembly GCA_963576445.1). NCBI lineage: Eukaryota > Metazoa > Arthropoda > Insecta > Lepidoptera > Erebidae > Lithosia > Lithosia quadra. Next base: position 1,113,404 of record OY754895.1, read on the forward strand.
TATCTATAGAAGGACCGATGGCCGTTAGATCTAACGAGTCCTAGAGTGGTTACTGCGACTCGGCAAACTAAGATATCACCCTCATACCGTACAAACAATTCCATCAAGAACTAAGCGGTTCGGTGCCTCTTTTCTTTGCCGCACCATAAACACTTGGAATTCTTTACCAACTCCCGTGTTTCCTTCCTCTTACAGTCCCGGGTCCTTTAAGTGGGGAAAAAGCATTCGATGAGGCCGTCAAGTTGAGGGCCCCAAGTTGAGGTAATTTTTTTATATAGGACATCTCAGAACTGGGGTCACCACCACATATACCGGTAGTGCTACAGTGGCGGCCCGCAGCTTGAACGCGTCATCAAATACTTTTTCACGCCCCGCTTAAAGGACCCGGGACTATAGGAGGAAGGAAACACATGCGCTGGTAAAGAATTCCAAGTATTTATGGTGCGGCAGAGAAAAGAAGCACCAAACCGCTTGGTTCTTGATGGAATTGTTTGAATAAGTAAATCAATCAATTAGACTATTGCAGTCCATTGTACCCTGTTCTCCTCCTTCCAGTCTTAACCAGTAATAAAACAAATAAAAACAAAAAAAATGAATTTATAAGTTCAACAAACAAAAGTGTTAAAAACAAAATTATTTCAATCGGTTTAATTCGTTTCCGGGGTTGAACGCCCATAAATTGGGTTTACATTTTTTGTATAAAATTGTTGAAATGAAATTCTATTCCAACCAAGTGCGGGCCCATAAACAGATTTATGAATATTTATCGATTTATACAATACTAGCAGCGCGCGACTCCGCCCGCGTGGATATTGACTATCGCTACAGTCTTTTTTAAGCTATTGTATAGCTTTTATCGCGGGCTTTGAGGGGACCGAGTTAAAAAATTCCGTAACGAAAATAAAAACCTAAACACCTCCCCTCTCAATGTCGCCCAAGTTTCACCCTTATTTCAAGTGTAGTAACAACCATAATTGAGTGACTTTTTGAATGATTGAACGGAAATGTGGCACGTTCAGTTCAAAAAGTCACTCAAACATACCACTACACTAGCGACGCATAGCGGCGAACAGTTTACTGAAACAATCGAAGTTACATTAAAAGTCAGCGCTGCAACGAAACCATACCTTGCAAAAAAATCAGCACAACGCCATCTATCGAGCATGCATACAACTTTACAAATAAATATATTATAATATTTAGTATTCGCATACTTAGAATGATTAAAGTATTGAACAGTTAATCTATGCATTATTGAATAAAATGGTATACAACAGCTTTAGCCTCCTTTCATTAAGTCAATTTAGAAAATTGTACTATGTATCGAAATTCACTTACCAAAATGGTAAGTCTACTGATCATTTTCCTATTAAGTCAAACACCTTCCCAGTAACAAGATCACTAATAACAAGACTTAATTAAAACAAAGTTGGTTACGAACGTGTCCGGTAACGTCTGAGTGAAATGGAACGGCTCTGAGTGGTTGGATCAGCGAAGATCGGGCCGAGGACGCTTTACGGAACGGATCCGGTGTTAGATAGCAATACGGATCAGGGTTTACGGGGCAAACGTGAGCTTGATTAAACGGCTTCCATGTAAGAGAATGTCATTAGGAAATACGTATGGAGTTTAGATTGTGGGACATACGTGTGTTTCTGTTTTGAGCAATTAAATCGTGAGGTATTAGGTAAGGGTTATGTATCTTGGAACTGGTTTAAAATTATACCTTTTAGGATGTATTATATGTATTTAGATTTAAATTGAATATCTATACTATTATAAAATTGTTAATTTGCCAGTTAATTACCAGAGCCGTGTCCATCAATCAGCAGTTGAAGTTACTCGTAGTTTGGGCCCTGAGAGATGAGAATGGCACCAAAATCAAAATGTATTTTGATTTAGTACATACTAGCGACCCGGGACCCGGCTTCGCCCGGGTGTAAATTCCAGTTTTCCAATAAAATATATAGCCTAAGACACTCACGAATGACGTGGCTTTCTATTGGTGAAAGAATTTTTAAAATCGGTTCAGTAGATACCGAGATTACCCCTTACAATTAATGAAACACACAAACTTTACCTCTTTATAATATTAGTATAGAATAGATTTATATTATCTATTTTATTATTATTTTGCCCAAACTAATTTCAATTGCACCTAAATCAAAATCTCTTTCAATTAAATTTAGTTTGGACCCAGATAAATGAGAATTGTACCAAAATTAAAAGACAGGTGTTGAAATTAATGTATGACTGAGTTTCAATTTATTTAATTCATTGAACGCAGAATTAACTTGATTTTTTTTTCTTTCAAGATAGGCTTACGTTTGACCTCTACCTCACCTGGCGGTATACCCATGTTACTACTAGTGATTGGTAGTAACACGGGTAATTACCAACTTCAAATGGAGATTCACAGTTTGATCTGTACGTGTTTTTCAAAAAAGTATTTTTTTTTAAATTCTGAAAAGGTTTTAGAAAAAATTTAAACAACTTAGAACGATTAGTGTTTAGCGTTCATTAAAAAAATTCTCTGCTGACTACGCTTAAGACTTTTGGTCTTCGGAATATTGGAGTGGTATTAACAGGACAAAATTTACATAACAGAAAATTTGCAAGTGTTTCAAATTCTTCTTTTATAAACATAACATAAAATAAACTCACGCCTATATCCCCGAAGGGGTAGGCAGAGGTGCTAGCACCCACATTTTGCCAGTTTATGTTTAGGTCCCAATGTAATAGGTAGCGAGTCTATTGCCATTAACCGGGCACTTATAAACCTGCGATAAATACACACATAACTTCGAAAAGCATCGAAAAGTCATTGGTGTGTGCCCTGGTGAACCTGGGATCGAACCCGAGACCTCGTTTCAGCAGTCCATTACCCAGACCACTAGGCTACCGCGGTTATTTTTTCTTTTATGCAAATTGTATTTGCAAAAATGAACAGCTGGTTTTGAAGACGAACATCGCTTTACATACCAACAAAACGCAGGTACGTAAAGCCTTTAAAATTCAAACCACTTGATTTATCCGTACCCTTACTTTGAAACGGCCTGAGGTTTGAGCACACACGTAACTCAAGTGGAAATTACCCCTTACTCTACCTTCGCTAAAATCATGGGTATTACGCATAAATTCAACCATTGATTCACAATGTCCATTGATCTCGTAATCCCTAAGCGACGAAGCCTAACCCTGCAATTCATTACAGGATCCAAACGCCATCCCTTAAACAGGTCACCCGAGTTAATTGTTCTCGTTTAAGTTTTTAGAGTGTGAGTATGAAAGGGTTAAACGTAGATGGATTGATGGATTATTTCGAAGTGACGCTGGAGTGCGTTATGGATGGAAAAATATAGGAATAATGGCGGGAAAATATTGGAATTTTTTTGTCCCCTTTCTTCCTATAATCCCGGGTTGTTTAAGCGGGGCGTGAAAAAACGTCTATTGACGTCGTCTAACTAAAGACCAAGATTTTGGTATTGATTGTATTTTAGATGTTATCAAGTTTTCCAGTGGAGTGTAACCAACTTGACAGACCAATCATAGAACTACCTTGCTCTAAGTGCAAAGAAGTCCTTGAGTTTTAATTTTGTAGACTCGAATCTATTACGTAGCGTAGTCGTGTGTTAAATAAATTCGGATTATCAAGGGCCGAGCGCATCGTAATAAGGACTCGAGACTCAAAAAGGACTAGAGTTTTAAGACTCTAACTCGAGTCGTTTCTGTACATTGAGAACATCGACTGCTCCAAATCAAAACCTGGTAAGGGACATTTTTCCTAAAATCACTTTTCCATATTTCGAACTTTTTAGTTGATCGCATCGAATTGTGAAGACACCGGTTATACGTCATTTGTCTGTAAGCCGCTGAATAGTAAGTTAAGGATGGTGAATTCCTGAAGGCTGTGGAATTTAGAGGTTTAGAGAGCCGAGTGTATACTTACACAGAGAGAGAGAGAGCGACTGTAATGCGCCTCTACAAACGATGGACTACTTTTTAGTACTTAATACCTCTAGTCGTGTCCGCTATGCCCCAACACACTGGCTGAGGCTGCTGCTGCTGTCAATGTGGCTAAATGGACTGGACATATTTTAATGAAGATGCAAAAGAGTTGTCATAGATTCGATGAAGAAGGCGTATGTATACGAAATAAAATAGTGATTCATTGTCTGCTTAATAACTTTTCACTGAACCAAAAATAAACCTAGATAAAGAGTTCGACCTTGGCCATGTCAATTAGACACGATGTCATGGCCATAAAACGGTGCGGTACCGTGTTACCAGTGGTTATAGCAGCCATGCCTTTCGAATTCACGGCACGTAACCGTCAAATGTCGCGAAATAATAGCTTATAGTATTTCATGCCTTCACTTCTATTGCCGTCGCTGAATCGTAAGATATTTGGCAAATTGCGTTGCAATGCAAAAAATGCGCAATAAAAATATCGATACTGTCACTAAATCTCGGCATCTTGATGCAAGAATCGAACGCAAAAGTTATCAAAACGCGTTGCAGTATTAATGCAATCCCTGATCTATTCTTTGCAATCTTAAATCCATTTTAATACGAGTGTAAAGGTATTATCAATAATGTTTTAAAGAAACGCGGCCCCTTTCTTAAGCGCTCTTTTAAATTTCATGTAATCTTTGTTCTACATTTGTTGAAAAATTATTTCACCATTTAAAAGATACATTATGATGTATCTTTCAAATGGTGAATTAATGATGTTGTTGTTTGTTGGTGATAATTTTTATTTTTTTATAAAAACCTAATGTGCATTGTGTTCATGAAAAAAAATGTGTTATTTATAAACTTAGATTTATTAAAACCGAACCGAAATTGAAGGGGCAACAGGTTTTTATAGGGTTGGCAACGCGAGTGTGTGACGCCCCTGGTGTTGCACGCGTCCATGGGCTACAGCTCAGGGGTGTAGCCCAGCTGTAGCCTTTCATGGCCATATGTAGCCTATGGCCATGAAGTGACCACTACTCAACAGGTGGGCCATGTGCTTGTCTACCACCGAAGTGCTACAAAAAAACGTGTATAATCCAAAATACCAAAGCAAGTTTATTGTGGGTTACTATATAGTTTCATATAATATATTTTTATACAAAAATAAAAAGAAGTAAAGTTTGTGTGTTTGTATATTTGTTAATTTACAAAGGGGTAATCTCGGGATCTAATGAACCGGTTTTAAAAACTCTTTCACCAATAGAAAGCCACATTATCCGTGAATGTCATAGGCTGAATATCATCACGCTACTGCCCAAGGGAGCGGAGCAATAATCATAAATGTGAACAATTCCGGTAGATTCCCATACATTTTAGGAAAACTAATAAATTATGAGCAAATTATTTGAGTTAAAAAGGGTGCATCGGGGTTCGAAATACGCCGCGGGCGAAGCCGGGGTGGGGCAGCTAGTTTTTATATAAATCTGTCAAAGGCCCAGACGTCTGGGTGGTCTCGTCCAGGACTCTTACATAAAACATAAGATAAATAAATTAAAGTCAAGAATTAGGCTCGGGTACTTTAGTTAATCACACCGCTATACATTACACAAACGAGCATGCCTACATTAAAGAGCATTCACAACGAACTCAGAACGACTTTAATAATTCTTGGGACCGTTTCATCCTATGTCACGTACCCATGTTTCATTATATAAATGGTATACAATTACTAAGGCGGATTCTCATGAACGATGTGTTTCGACGCTTTCGAAAGAGACAATTGTATTACAAGAAATTGTTTTTGTGCATCACACATAATAATTTTGGTGGTATTTTTTTTATGTCGGTCTCGTCAACATGACTTCACCTCGCCTGATGGTAAGCTGAGGCAAAGTCTCTAGAATGGGAGTCACAATGGTGGTAAATAATGTTGACGTTATAACACATTAATTTTTGACATCTCATATTTCTCTGAACCTTTTTAACTCAGTTCGGGTCGGCTTTCCAGTCTAACTGTGATGCGGCTGAACTTCGATATTTCCCGTGGAGCGACTTCCATCTGACCTCCACAACCAATGGTCCAATGACCAATGGTGATATCAAACTTCCAAGTTAGACTGGTTGGACTTTTGTGGGCTCCAACTTCCCGTAACGACTACCATAGATGTTTGTATGACAACCAGGACCGACGGCTTAACGTGCTCTCCGAGGCACTAATAAACCTGCGATAAATACACACATAACTTCGAAAAGCATCGAAAAGTCATTGGTGTGTGCCATGGTGAACCTGGGATCGAACCCGAGACCTCGTTAAACCGCATTAAAATCCGTTCAATCCGAACAAACTGACAAACATTGTGTTCAGAAACGTTCATGTAATATAACTCAAGTACTTTCATTGAAACACAGCACACACTTCATTTCCAATTTTATAATAGTACCTATAGAAATCAAGAGCTAAAAAATTTTGCATAAAAGAATAACATGCTTAATGGTAAATTCCGGCTAAACAGAATAAACGGAATTTCAGATTAAACCATCCACACCCACTTGAAAAAATCGATGGTAGCTGAATGGATAAGGACGCAGCCTCTTCTCAAAGGTATCGAGTTCGAATCCGGGGACAGTACCAATGTGAATTTCACTTCGTGGAATTTCTTTTTGGTAAACACATCTGCTGACGGTAAAGGAAAAACATCGTGACAAAACCCACATGTCCTAAAAGAAATTCTAAGGACATGTCCAATCCACCAACCCGCATTAGACGAGCGTGTGTGGATTAAGGTCTAAACCCTCTCAGCTCTCTTGTTAGAGGAGAGGAGACCCGTGCCCAGCAGTGGGACATAAATGGGTTGCTATCAACTCACTTGAAAAATTCATTCTGTATATAGACAAATTAAGAACCTCCGTATTTATAAAGACAGTTTAAAGAGATGGAAGGTTGGTGTAACAGGGGCTTTACTTTAAAGATGAGCGGCAAAGTGTAACACTTACTAGTTATGTGATTGTCGTAATCCGGGCCTGTTGAAGTTTTGTAACGAGATCCCTCTCGTGAGGTCTTGCCCTTGTAATTATAAATCCGTAGGCCGTAAGGGCGCGGTCCCTTTGATAGCGTTGTTACACTAATCTGCATATACAAAGGCAGGGCTGCGAAATTCATTTTTGATGTTGGTGTTGGTGGAAGTACGTATAACCTATAAGATACTGTGTAATTATTACACAACATTACAAAATAACAACATTAACTATAAGTAATATACGGAGGGATCTCGATGCGTTAATATACAAAAAAAAACCGGCTGAGTTTCTTGACGGAGTCCTCTCAGGTCTGGGCCGCGTTTCAAACCGCGTTACGGTGACCGCTTTCTCATTAGGTGGGTCGTATGCTTGTTTGCCACCTAAGTTGTATAAAAAAAATTAACCTATTCCGTCACCACTTAGCCACGATCCCCTCAACATAGCCCATAACACTTGTAATACTAGAAGTGTCACGCGCGCTATCGACGCAAGATAGGGCGACCATTGTCACGGTGAGTCCCTTTTCACTTTTATTAATAAAAAGGAAACTTTGTTCCCCGGGGGTGAGTTTTATACATGTAAGCATCGCTCCGTATTCCCACGTTCCGGGACAGAAGTATTCCCGAGGGATCCCTTTCAAGACGGTTTATTTTTACTTGCCGATGATATTATTGTAACGTAATTTTATATTGAGGTAAATATTGAATATGACAATTGAAAATGTATGAGTTGATAAAAAAAGTAAACTGATAATATGATAATGATGTTGTTTCAATTAAGAAAAGAGCAAGTCTTTATTGTTTTAATTTAACAAACGTTCTTTTCCTTTTAAAAATAGGAAGATAGTAAAAAAGGCCTATCTTTAAGAAATTGATGTACGGAATATAATAGCAACCCATTTATGTCCCACTGCTGGGCACGGGTCTCCTCTCCTCCTAACGAGAGAGCTGAGAGGGTTTAGGCCTTAATCCACACACGCTGGCCTAATCCAGGTTGGTGGATCGGACATGTCCTTAGAATTTCTTCTAAGACATGGTGGGTTTCCTCACGATGTTTTCCTTCACCGTCAGCAGATGGTAAATCATGTGATTAGCTCATATAAATTCCACAAAGTGAAATTCACATTGGTGCTGTTCGGCCGGATTTGAACTCGATACCTCTGAGTAGAGGCCGCGTCCTTATCCATTCAGCTACCATCGCTTCAACGTACGGAACGGAGTTCTGTACGGAATAATATTGCCCCGCTTAAAAGCCCCTATTTAATATTTAATAATGTCACTTGACAATTACGAATATTATAATTTATATCCTTTAACCGCTATCACTGCCACCCGACCCTTATATTAATTCTAACCAAAGTTATGAGCCCAAACTAGTAAAGAATTATACCGTGTTAGAATGGCATGATACATCTAGTTAGTTGTCATAATGACGGTGTTGACATTGTTTGTGTCCCGGGACTGCCCAAATAGTTTTAGTGGGCACTTTATCATGCAGCAAGGCATCTTTCCTACGATCCCGGTTCGTTTAAGTGGGGTGGAAAAAGCATCTTTTTTTTACTACTTAGGTGGCAGACAAGCATACCTACCTGACGGGAAGCTGTCACCGTGGCCTATTGACGTGTGGGGTTTTGACTCACATCTTAACTTGTACACCATGCTCAAATCTCAGACCAATAAAAAAGTATAGACGGAGTATTGCGTTTTTTGAAGCCCACCAGCATAAGACGATTCGTTAATCTTATGACGGACATATGACGGACGTTCGGTTTGGTAGTCTTTGGGTAGTCGGCCGAAGAGCTATTGTCAGTGTGTGACGTGTTCAGACTTATGCACAAGAAGCTTCACTTATTTCGTCACTCTTGTTCACAATGGCTCCGTCTATACTTTTTTATTGGTCTGAAGCTCAAATGGTAACAATTTTTACAAATCTGCACTCATCTTAAAAAGTGGTCCTTTTGCGAAGTGCACCGATTGAGCAGTGCACTGATTAAGCAGTGCACCGATTGAGCAGTGCACCAGTTTCTAAGCTCACATTTGAGCATAAGTTGAGCACAAGCTTGTGCAAGTTGAGAGGTACACCAAATGCGTCAAACCCGACGTATGCAACATTAGAGACGTTGCCCATTCACCCTCGCCTCATATATCTGTTTTTTCAATCTTCTTTCATCCATCCGACACATGTGCGAACAAATAAATAAAACTTGTCAATATAATTTGTGTGAGTCAAAACTCAGTCAATCCACACGTATGTGGGAGCAGTCGAGTTGATTGATTCCGAGTAGGTCGTCGCACAAAAGCCCAATGAAGAAGATTCACTGACCCCTCGCTGACGGCTACTAGTTATGTTAATAAACAAATTGACTTCTTCGCGTAAATCTTTTGCTACTAGTATTTATTGAGTTGAAAAATTTATTGTAGAAGTGAATTGTTTAAATATTTATTACCTGGCATTAGAGTTAACGGAATATTGAGTGTCCGATATTTCGCAACGTATTATTTTTAAAAAAATATTTATTTACTGAACAATATACATATTTTAGACTGTTAATTTTCTCTCGTCAAACTGTTAAGTTTGATGGCGAGACGCGCTCGTATCCAATACATTTTACTTAAGTAATAATACTATAAATAATACTCGTAATAGTACAAAAGGCTATTATTTATACAAATATATAGTTGAGGTGTTCGAATTAGCACCAAAATAACATGTATTGTGAGGTATGTTGTTTTGGTGCTGCACACCCACCCACAACCCACAACACAAAAGATTCTTTTTTTTAAATATTATTTTCTGACTGTTTGTCTGTCTGTCTGTACATCGGTCTGTCTGTCCGTCTGTCTATCTATTTGTCTGTCTGTCTGTCCGTCAAGAAGCAAGTCTTTTAATTTCGATTTCAACACACCTTTTTTTATTTGTTTATCAATAAGCAAATTAAATAAAGAAAATTGAGACTCTAAAAAGTTATAAAAACATTTAAATACACAAAAAATTTGTTCCATAACAGCGTTATTAAACGACAAAGCAATTGAGGTAGGCAACACAGTCCAATTATCGTATTATGCACGTTGTGTGGCAACACTTTGAGAATTTTTTGTACTAAAACTGGGAAAATTGTGGACAAATTGAATTTGTTAGTATAAACTAGAAAAGTTAGTAAAAAATTGGCTTTTCTTTGTCGTTCAGATATTGCCCCTGGCTGTCGAAGTTGGGTAAGTATGTACTTACATTTAAGGATGACTTGAAGGCGATATTTTTTATCTGTCTACTTTTTTTACTGTTACAAGTAAGTGCTTACATGTTGGACTATTAGCTATCACAAAAAAATTGACTAGAGATAATGATGGCTAAAACTGACATAATATTGAAAAATTAAACACTAAGCGGGGCGTGAAAAAGTATAATTTGATGAGGCCGTCAAGCTGAGGGCCGCCACTGTAGCACTACCGGTGTATGTGACTCCAGTCCTGAGACTTTACCTTTAGCTTACCATCAGGCGAGGTGAAGACATGTTGACGTGTCTAACATTAAAAAACAATTAGCCTGCCAAATTCAGCCTTCGCAAACTAATATAATACAAAAGTAAATAAATAAACAAACACTTCAGATAGTCCACAAAAACATACGCCAACTGCAAACTATATTCATTACACGCCGCCATTTTTTCGAATGAAATTTATTGGCGCGTAAATCACTGTCCGAATTGGCAAGTCGACTTTAAATAGTGCCAGAGACTTAATTAATAAACGTCAACTTGCCAGCTGCTTGCATTGAAATGGTTCGAGACTTCGAGAGGCTTCGCGAGACTTGGCGGCGGTTGATGGAACTTGGGCGTGCTTTTATTATAGTGCAATTGAAGTTCCTTCAGAGGAAAATGTGTTCAAATAAATCTGTAATGAGGGCTGTTGAGAGGCAAACTTGTTGGGTCAAGTTGCTTTAGGCGTTAATGTAATGAGACCAAGATTTTGTTAATGTACCTATTATACATATATTATCGTATATTCATTTTCCGCAAGCCGCGGTAGCCTAGTGGTCTGGGTAATGGACTGCTGAGACGAGATCTCGGGTTCGAGCCCAGGTTTACATGGCACACACCAATGACTTTTCGATGCTTTTCGAAGTTATGTGTGTATTTATCGCAGGTTTATAAGTGCCCGGTTAATGGCAATAGGCTCGCCACCTATTACATTGGGACCTAAACATAAACTGGCGAAATGTGGGTGCTAGCACCTCTGCCTACCCCTTCGGGAATATAGGCGTGAGTTTATGTATGTATGTATATTCATTTTGCGTACAGCTGAAGAGTGGAACGCCCTGACTGAGTATTATTCCGGATAGTGTGGGAGTCGTCAACAGACACGATACGGCTATAAGGAGTACTTTAAGAAAGGCATTAGAAAGTTTTTTAAGGTCAGCTGCGCGAGTATGTCCATAGGCTCCATTCCCACTAAATAATGTGCATGAAGAACATTCCTCCAATCATTATGTTGTGCCCGACAGGGTCCAAAATTCTGACAAATTATAATCTAATATTTGTAGGTATACCTAACATTATGGAGTGCAATAAATTATTGAATTGAATTTTGAATTTAGACGGGCCGTGTGTTTGTCTGCTACCTAAATAGTAGTATAATAAAAAAAAGAATGTTGCATCTAAAATACCCAAGTTACGGTAACCACCCAGGTAAAACCGGGGTGCGAGGGAAATGCTTTTTGGGCCACTTTACACCCTGGCGTCAGAAGACCTTAGACGGCGTGCGGTTTTAGTCGGTAAGAGTCCGACATAACCCGCCCCGCTGGCCACGGGGTGGCTATCCATGAGGATTTCCGCACGGAAAAAAAAGTTTACGGTAACCGCACACGAAAAAGCGGGTCATAAATTCTTTGTCACTTTAGTAAAAGGGAATAATACGATTAAAAAAATATATCCAGGAAATGGCTCAACTCAGCATATTTTCTATTTCATAGTGATAAAGAAAATGTGTATTCGATTCGTGTAATATATTCTGCTTCTCAAGGGCGAGGGGAAGCGGCGCCGCCAGAGGGAGGCTGTGTATGCACTGTCAAATGATGATATCTGTATATTTTATTGGTTAGTACGATAAATAGAACTATCCGGCCCTCGGTGGTGTAGCAGAAATATATTTATGTTATGTATATTGATATTTCTGCGAAAAAATATGGTTATCTATTTTGCGCATTGAGCAAATGTACTAAGATGGAATGTATTCGCACTGCGTGAGTCGGTTTTAAGGTCTAAAATGCTTTTTACATAATACATACATATATTATGCTCACTTTTACCTCCGGGGTAGGCAGAGACAACAGCCCGCCATCTGCTTTTGTCCTTAAATACTTCACGCGCTTCCTCTACTGCCATTAAAATTGACATCGACATACCCTTCCCCCATTAATTAATTTGCTTTTAATTGCGCGGAAATGGGAGAGAGGTTGTCGGAGTCGAACCGACTAAAACCGCACAGTGTTTTGTTACATTGACCTCCGTAGCCGAGGAATTTGGTGTGTTATAGGGAAAAATTATGCCTTGTTTTTAACTTGCGGTAACCTAGCTTTATCTAACCCTGGGCTGACGATGAGGTAGGTGTGTCGGATTAGAACCGAATCACATCGCATGGCATTTTGTCATATCGGCCTTATAATCGGTGGATCTTTACCGGCTCCTCTCATATACCTAACTTCGTTTCACAACTTCACATGAACGTTTCATGGTAGTCCTAATATTAAGCTCTGCGGTGATATCTCCCCATATCTCCCCAACGCGCCAACAAATTTGAACAAAAATTCCAGTAAAACAAAGGAGATGTTTCATGTTGGGCCCCCTAATTGTACACAATACAGAAAAATAGAGAAATAATACCGGTTATTGGCTAAAATACAATTATATTTATTCACCTCCTAAATTCAAGGGCATAAATTAATAAAATGTGAGTACATTTTTATAGTTTTAGTCCGCCATGTTTGTTGTGTTACAAGAAAGTGTTTATTTAGTTAGATTCCGCCCATAACACGAGGCAATATTATAAGAATTGAATAGTGAAAAATGAAAACTACATTGCCTAGCTATTGTTCTAAGTAGTGTACATTATTGGGCCCAAGGTCCATACTATATATTAGTGTTTTACCTGTGTGACCTTAGAAAAAAATACTAAACTAATACAAAAAATTTCATTCTACAGTCAAAAGTCGTGAGTACCTAAGTATCTTCATTGTACAAGTTATTTTTTAATTCGTAAGTTTATATCCCAGTGTAAAGTTTTAACAATCACCCCCATAACGGGGGTAAGTTTAACCCCTGACGTGCTGTTTTTACTAACAACTGCTACAGTTCAACGCTCAATTGCTCGAATTAGAATATTTCAGGCTGTTTTGTGGTAATCGGGGGAATAAATGACCCTCAAGACATATTTCGGCAACAAAAATATTTTTTAACTCGCTTTGTTGGAACCTAAAGTTTTATTTGCTAAAATACTAAAGATTATATACTGTTTGTTGAATACTAAGGGGTAGATTAGGTATGGAAGATTGGTTTGACAAGGCAAATAAAATTGTACACACACTGATGGTTATTTATTTTAAGTTATGTCTATTAAGGTGTCTTTCAAAACCTGCTTGAGAACTAAATATAAGTTTTTTTTTTATACTACTTAGGTGGCAGACAAGCACACGGCCCACCTGATGGGAAGCGGTCACCGTGGCCTATGAACGTGTGCAACACTAAGGGTGTCACACACGCGCTGCCTACCCTGAAGGGAGTGGGGAGGGATGGGAAGGGGTGGGGAGGCTAGGAAGGGATGGAAGGAGAAGGGGTACAGTGAGCTCTGGCTACCCTACTTACCGGCGGGAACACAACACGATGGTTATTATGGCCGCGGTGTTCTGTAGGGCGGAGGTACTACCCCAGTCGGAGAGCTAATTTTGGACGGGAGATACCGTCGTGTCCTACCTCCTACTGACACTATAGCAAAACAAATGTTAACATCTTCCGTTTTCTTTTTTCATCCCCTGACAATACGTTCTTGCCCCAAACCATTTCCACAACAACAAAAATCGACCCTAATTTTCATCATTTCACAAACTAGGGTCGACCCAGCCTCATAAACAATTATTCCCGAATACCCTTGACCCTCATTGTTCTTCATTATTCTCCAAGCAAAGTATCCACAAATCAAACCGCTAGAAAAACGATAAAAAAATCTCTAAAGTTTTGTAGAAAAATGGTCCAAGACGACGAACTTATTATTAAGTACCTGACCTAACGCCGATTGGAGTAACGGCCACCATAAAACTTTCAGAGGAAAACCGAACGTTTGATTTAGTTATCCAACTCCAATATAAAGTGTGTATCAAGTTTTTTTCATTAGAATAGGAATTTATTCCTGTGGGATATCGCTTCCGGAATTGCGACATTGAAAAAGAAACTATCCCTTTTATTTTTAACTAGCTTATGCAGCGTGACTTCGTTCATGTTCTACGTTATAATTTAGATGAATGTGTGAGTTTTATTTGTTTGTTTCTTTGATACTCAATTACGTGAATTAGTTAGGTAGGAATTTTACACAAAAGTATGGAAGTATGGCCGAAAATAGACCATAAGCTATTTCCTATCCCCCTGAATTGGATTTGAGATGGTTCCCTCGGGCTTCGACATGGTCCCTCATGTCGAAGCCCGAGGGAAGAGTCATCAAATCCAAAGATGGCCTTCTGTCAGCCGGAGTGCGAGAGAAATGTGTTTTGGGTCATCTTGCACCCCAGCGTTGAAGACCTCGGACGGCTTGCGGTTTTAGTCCGACATAACATTACCTACTTATAACAAAAAAAACTATTTTCTATCCCGAGAAATCTTTTGTATATATTCAGTCCGCCTGATTGACTGCACCCCGCCAGATGGTAAGCTGAGGTAAAGTTTTAATAAATTTAAAATGACAAAAATGTACGACAATCTTTTTTATCCATAGTTAATCCAAGTATCCAATAAAATATTATCTAAAACGGTATACGAAATTTTTATTTAAATATTCTTTGTTGCATAATAAAAACTTTTACACAATTAATACAACTTATTCTAAAGTAGATAAGTAATTAATTCCATTAAGCAAAAAGCCCTGCTATCTGTGGCAATGAAAAAGTTACAAATGATCACATTTGAAGTGTCCACTCAACTCTATAACTAATTAAATTGAAGTTATCTACATATATTTTTAATGCGCCATATCTGTTTATTGAAGCTCAAAGGATTGGTACCCTAATCCAGCTTATGTCATTTATAATTATACCTAAGTGGATTAAAATCCCACGATGCGTGTTCAAAACTCAACTAATATTATAGAATACGAAAATAATTCAATGAAATTTTGAAACAATTAGTGTGTTAAGTTTTAGCGTAATAATTCCTTCTCGAATATCTCAAGCATCGCGCTGCCTCATCCGTTTGGTCAGTAGGGAAACAGGCAGCCCTCGCTGTGGAAACCAGCCCGCCCCTTGCTGGCTCTCTACTGTACCCTCTGCTAGTTAGAGACACGTGGAGAGGCTCCAAGCAGCCATCTATAGGACCACTTCACCTTCCTTCTCTCTACACTGTCTCCACTGCGAGGTAGAAAGAGGTGTTGCGATCTCCGTTGTTCAGGTTGCACCACGTAGAGGTTCCGGTCTGCCCCCGTAGACAAGTGTCACGGCGTAAATCGCTAAGGAAACGAATAGATTAATTAGGTCGACTAATCACATCCACACCCATCGCTGCACACAATGCGCGCGCCACGGCGGAATCACGAGCTGGAGTGTGATTGGTCAACCTAATCGTTTCTATTCTTTAGCGATTTAGACTTTTGACACCTTGTCTACGGGCCCTAAGCAGCTCAAAGCGAAAAAATGCTCGAAATTGTAACATTAAGCTCACCTCTAGTTAACACGGTGTCTCTCTATAAAATTGTATCTCTATATTCTAACCACGTTTGTCTAACTAGTGTCTAATTAACCATTAATGAAGGCGAAAATGTCCGCAAATGTCCAACGCACACCACGCACTGATTGCGGTCTGATCAGATAGGTTTTAATTAATACAGGTAAGCCTTGTGTGCAGAAAAAATGCTTTGGATTTATCTTTGATTTCTATTATTTAATGTCTATATTGTCTATTATAGTTTATTGCTAGATATATCAGATAAAATATCTAATTATTTCGTATTGCTAATTCTGCTATTTCTTTTATTGTTAGGCCTCTGTGGCGTAACGGTAGTAAATTTGACTGCTACGACAGAGGGTGTGTGTTCGATTTCCACTCAGTGCAAATGAGTTGTAAGCCTATTTGCACTGTTCTGGATGTTTCTATGTATAATGTGTATGTATTTACAACAAAAAGTATGTAATATAGAACCCATAAGACAAATAAGTTAAACTTAATTTGGGTTGAGAGAGCGCTGTGTAGAATGGTTAGGTGTACAAGACTTTCTATAGGGCTTTAGGTAGGTGAGGGACCTAGG
The DNA here is from genome assembly GCA_963576445.1 of Lithosia quadra. NCBI lineage: Eukaryota > Metazoa > Arthropoda > Insecta > Lepidoptera > Erebidae > Lithosia > Lithosia quadra. The sequence continues at coordinate 1,129,876 of OY754895.1, forward strand.
GGTAGCAATATTGCAACTTGAGACCCCCGTTACCGGAGTGTAATTAGTGAGTACCATACGGTCTTATATGAAGTAGCCAGTTTCCTAACTGAAACGCCTCTACAGAACTCAAACGACGACAAACGACTTAAAAATACGTTTTTATGACTTCACTTCGCCTGATGGTAAGCTAAAGGTCTCAGGATCGGGTCACCACTACATTCACCGATGCTACAGTGGCAGCCCTCAGCTTGACGGCCTCATCGAATGCTTTTTCACGCCCCGCTTAAAGGCCCCGGGAGTATAGGAGAAGGGAAACATAATAATTGCGCTGGTAAAGACTTCCAAGTCTTTATGGTGAAGCCGTTTTGATGATGCTTGGATGTTGTGCGCATAATAAATTGTCAAGATTTTTGATGTATACATGAGTAGATAGTACGTAAGACATATTCGTGCTCCAAGCCTGTCCAAGCCCTATCGTGCGCACTTAATTAATCCTATTTGTCTCAAACTAACTCCATAATAACCATTGTGTTTGGATTATATATCGGGCTATTGTTTGCAGACTCCTAATACTGTGGAATATCCAGATTGGTATCCTAAATCTATTATATTAACTGAGTGAGCAATTTAGAGTGTATATATATGAAATAGACAATCTATACTAATATTAAAAATGTGATGCCGGCTTGCAGATGAACAGGCTTGAGGGTGAGGTTGACTTGTCCCCAAAGACATAAGTGAATAGTATTATAATATCTATGCAACGTTTTTCTCAAATACAAAGAATTTTTTTTTCAACGGTCACGTCAATATTACTTTACCTCGCCTGATGGTAAGCTAAAGGTAGTCTCAGGAAAGGGGTCCCCATTATATTCATCGACAGTGCCATAATAATGGCCATCAACTTAACGGCCTCATTAAATGCTTTTTTTCGCCCCGCTTAAAGGACTCGAGACTGTAGGAGGAAGGAAGCACGTGAACTGGTAAAGAATTCCAGGTCTTTTTGGTACGGCAAAGAAAAGAGGCACCGAACCGCTTAGTTCTTGATGGAATTGTTTGCATGGTTTGATGGTGATATGTCAGCCTTGCACGTGTTGTTCTGTATAGGAAAGGAAAGGGTGGGACTAGTTGGTAGAGTCTCTGCAACCTGTCGAGAGCATCTGAACAAGTACTGAGCAAAGCCATCCCAGAGATGAGAACAGTATTCCACGCCGGAACGGATTTGTGTCTTGTACAGAAGCTACCGCGGTAGCCTAGTGGTTTGGGTAATGGACTGCTGAGACGAAGTCTCGGGTACGGTCCCAGGTTCACCATGGTACACACTCTAGTCTGAGGGTACCCACCAATGACTTTTCGATGCTTTTCGAAGTTATGTGTGTATTTATCGCAGGTTCATTAGTGCCTCGGAGAGCACGTTAAGCCGTCGGTCCCAGTTGCCATACAAACATCTATGGCAGTCGTTACGGGTAGTTGGAGCCCACAAAAGTCCAGCCAGTCTAACTTGGAACTTCGATATCGCCATTGGTCATAATGACCATTGGTCGTGGAGGTCAGATGGCAGTCGCTCCACGGAAAATATTGTAGTTCAGCCGCATCACAGTTAGACTGGAAAGCCGACCCCCACTGAGTTGGGAAAAACGTTCAGAGAATGATGATATAGAAGCTGCCGCTGCTCCGGCATAAAAACCACTTCACCTTGTTCAGGACGTGTTACCATTTTTAAATAATTAAAACTTTATTTTTATCGCACGTTGTGTGATATTTCAAGTTAAAAATACATGTTATCAGGTTGTTGGTATGTTTATTACTTAAACACATGCAATTTTAAGGCGCGTGTAACTTTTGTTGACCTGATTGAGACACGATTCCCTTGGAGGTAGAGTGATTAAGAATATTTATTAGTAGAACTATATTTGTACTAACTGTGGCCCGCGGTTCCGCTCACGTAAAGTTCTGTTCCCGCTACCGCGACCCATGGGACCCTGTTCCCGGGATAAAAAGTAGCCTATGTGTTATGCCAGACTATAATCTATCTATGTACTAAATTTCAGCCAGATCCATTCAGCCGTTTTTGCGTGAAAGAGTAACAAACATACATCCAGACATCCATACATCCATACTTTCCTATAGTCCCGGGGCCTTTAAGCGGGACGAGAAAAAGCATTTGATGAGGCCGTCAAGCTCAGGGCCGCCACTATAGCACTACTTACCGGTGTGTGATGGTGACCCCAGTCCTGAGACTTTGCCTTTAGCTTACCCTCAGGCGAGGTAAAGTCATTTTAACGTGTCCTATATAAAAAAAAAAACTTTCCTTCAAACTTTCGCGTTTATAATATTAGTAGGAAGCAGGATAGGATAGGATAGGAAGAATAGGGTGCGTCTAGTCAGCGTTTAAACTAACAAAAAAAATGAAAGAAGTAGTATCATATAAAGACCAATAAAAAGCAACTTTACTAACCAAAAAATAAAGTAGAATCTAGGTCACACAATAACACACACCAAAATATTTACATTACCTACAATTAATACATACAATCAATTATGCACCGAATTACCACACGTTAGAGTTGGTTTTCTTCGGTATCAAAATGCTGGTGCCCACGTCACAGTGTTGTGATTTGACGCTGATGCGAAGGTATTCTAGTTGTAAACAAACCGTGTATGATCACGTAACAGCACGTTCACTTTATCGAATAGGTACGTAATTTACCTATATCGTATTTGTAGATGATAGATATCTCCCACTCTCAGAGAGGGAATTATCAAATGAGCCCAAACATGATGGGTAGGTATAATAATGAATAGTAATAGCAACCCATTTATGTCCCACTGCTGGGCACGGGTCTCCTCTCCTCTAACGAGAGAGCTGAGAGGGTTTAGACCTTAATCCACACACGCTGGCCTAATGCGAGTTGGTGGATCGGACATGTCCTTAGAATTTCTACAAGGACTGAAAGGAAGGAAAAACATCGTGAGGAAACACGATGTTTTTCCTTCACCGTCAGCAGATAACTAATACAAAATAGTGCTAACTGCTAATATTTTTCGCATGGTAACAAACTAAAAAAAAACGAAAGTAAGTTAAATAAAAGTTTGTCAAAACAGTCACCCAAAACCAAAGTCACTATTCAAAAACCCACATTACCAAATTATAATGAGCATCCTGAGAGCAAACACGACCTTAATATCAGAAAAGCCTAAAGAATCCAACGTTTTCTTCAATAGAAAACGAACAACACATACAAAATTTTAATTTCCATCCCGAGCGGAGACCCTTGGAATAAAATTCGAGACTCCATTTTTTTCATAATGGGTATATGTATTAAGAATATAATGGAATATCTGGAAGAATTTGGGTGCGGTGTTGCTATAGTATAATTTGTGATTTTGGCGGCAAGGCATTGCGGCCATCTTTTTGCTAAAGTTGTATATTTGCGGGTAAGAAAAGGCATTTCACCCATCTTTTTAAACGCTTTTATTATCATTATTAATTAAACTCTTTTATTTAACTTTTATTTGGCATATATCTTTAGTTCTGTTGGCAATACAAGTTAATCTAATCTGTATCAATGTTAATCCAAGATGGCCGCCGCTACAAAATGGCGTTTTACGTATTTTTCCACGATTACCGCATTATGGATATCAAATGAAAGGGCTTGACTAGCAGAATATAGTTCATGGGAAAAAAAACAATACGGCCGCCAACAAAATGGCAATTTTAGTGCGTAAAAACGTTTAACTTAAAAATAATTTTTACTTAATTTATTTTGAATTAGTTTACAAAATTAAGTAAGTTTGCAGATAGTTAAAGATCAGTCATACTATTATTACAATCAAATATTATAAGCTCACTTAGGACCCATAACATGTGTGCGTAGTGATTATCTCTTTATAGGTGGTTTGCTTATTTGTATTTATCGTCTCCCTTTTTGCTGTGGAGGTAAGTGGAGTTGTTATACTCGTATAATTTTACTCCTCCAAGCCACCTCTGTGCAGCGATCTTTACGTGAAACGGCACCAAAGAGACAGAGTTACTTTCGAAGCCAATTAACTAACCTTACTTTTTTTATTTTCTTTTATAAATGAGTGCGATTGTAACAATGGGTGGATAGATATTCTTCCACGCTAAAACGGCTGTACGCATCTGGATGCTATTTGGCACTGACATAGATTATGCACGTTGATTTTATAGTCATTTTGGACCGAATTATTTTGGACACAGTTTCGATAACAGGATCGATTGGAGCCATTCATTTAAGAATCTAAAATTTTTTTTGTAAAAATTTCGAGCACTGATCAATCACAAAACATCCCGGACGACCGCGATAATGCCAGCACCGAGATGTCATGACTCGAAATATGCCTGCGAGCGCACATTCATTCATTAAAAATTCACAGTGAATTTTTATCGAAGCTCTAATAATGTTAGATAACAGCAAGTAATTTTTTTATTATAACTTGTACAGCAATTTGGACATGTCAAAATTATATCATAATATAATTATTCCGAGTAACCCCCTTTCGGGTCCAAAACGATTACGAAATCACGCTGTGTTATAGTTTGAAATAGCATAAATAATCATTGAAAAACGACCATTATTTACCATGGGTGGAGCCATAGGTATAAGTGAGTATAATATACATTTAATATTATAGAAACAAAGGCGTATAAGCTAACTCTCTAAGATTAATCCGAGCGTCTCCATTTGCGACAGAGATTTATTCATCAGTGTGAAACATTTTGATGTTAAAATATTTTATAAAATGAAACACCTTGGTACTGCAGTTATAAATTTATTTACAGCTTACTAAGGGCTAGTATGCCGTGCGCAATATAAAATCTCGCCACACTAAGCGATTTTTTTATATATAGGACACATCAATTTGAGTTCATCTCGCCTGATGGTAAGCTGAAGGTAAAGTCTCAGGAAAGAGGGTCACTATTTGATTATATACACGTACCATGTTAACAATGGTGGCACTCAGCTTGATGGCCTAGCACGTCGTAGCACCGCGTGATACCCACCGGTCCCACTAGTGCTACGACCACAATCCTCCCCTGCCCGGCTATGCACTTGGATTGGTCTGTCTCTTTGGTGATTTTGTATAATATGAAAAAAGGTAATGATGACCAGGTGAAGTTCCCTGTGTAAGGCCACCCTGTCTATTTTCTTGGGGATTGTACAAGGTGTCTGAAGGATATATAGCTGTTTTCCGTTCGTCATGGAAATACTTAAAATATTCTGTCTCATAAAAAAATCCCCCTTGACCCTTTACTGTTTCGCTCTAGAAATCTATTACGCTAGTTGTGTGCTAATTTTTCCTATACATTTTAATCATACAAAGTGAAAATCCAAGACGGGATTTAACATTTTAAAAGCAGTAAGCTCTGCTATGTAATTACTTACTTACTTAATTGACGAGATTCAGGTGGAGATTTATTATGAACTTTATAAGCCACATAATTTAATCTGCGAACAATTATATGGGTTAAGTATAATGTTTACTAATTATTAAATTATATCTAATTGCTGCACTATTCTAAACTCTAACTAGTTTTTGTTCCAAAAAGTAAAATATAAATAAAAAGGTAGAACTGACGTTTGAAAATTTTCCGGATACAAAAAGTTGCAATAAATCGCTTAGTCTGTGCCAACCGAAGCAGCGCAGGTGCGCTTCAAATTGCGCAGTAGGTACCTGATTAAATGAATGCAAATATTTGTAAAGCCTGTTATAATTTACGGCAAGTCTATTGATGTACTTAATTGGACAGAGCCTTTATTTATAAGGGAATTATCTTGGCGGCCCTATCGGAGGCGTCGGAAAGAAATTGTGTTGAGTGTTTGGCCACGATAATCGTTAGTCAAGAGCTCTTCTTGCCGGAAGTTTTGATTAACGTTGGCTTGTGTATCTTATAATTAGGGCTGTTATGATGTTTACGTATTCACGATGGGGAGGCAGATATGGGGTATGTTTTTATGTCAGTTAAGAACGGTCAGCGCTTTTTCATCTGTCAGGCACGTTTCAGGCTTTATGTTGTTAGTGAGAATTGTGTAATAGAAACTTGATAATATTTTGAAAAAAAAAAAACGGTATTGAACTCTGTTTCACATATTTATGCATGAGGTCATCAGCTGACAAAAAATTAATGTCACCGATAAAGCGATGGTAGCTGAATGGATAAAGACGCGGCCTCTCCTTAGAGGTGTTGAGTTCGAATCCGGCCGGACAGTACCAATGTGAATTTCACGTTTAACCTTTTCGCTGAAAAGCAACTGTAATATCGGAAGCAGTGTAAATTTTAAAATGACTCCACCAAATAAATACCCATAATAATTTTTGGTGTAAATGAGAGTTTATCTTACCCGCTTTAAATCATCTTCGCAATTTCGTCTCATAACTTGTCCAGAACTCTTAATTTCCACAGAAAATATCGGATGATTTTTCCACGCCAGCCGTGTCAAACGGCAAGGGTGACCGGCTTGAATTAGATTTGGACACAAAGGCTGTATTAAGTGTTGTTTGTTGTACCATATCTATTGTTAGGGGAAAATGTGTCCAACAAGAGAACGCTTTTTGGACACTTTTTTGTGGGAGTTTTTTCAGTATTTGTTGATTATTTTAGTGGTATTTTGTGTTCCGGGAGCATGTGAGGCGTGAGTTGAGTATTTTTATTGTGATGCTACATTCTGAAAGGAATATGGGATTAAATTGATTTATTTACTAGTTTTTTTTATGTCGGACACGTCAACACGACTTCACCTCGCCTGATGGTAAGCTAAAGGCAAAATCTCTGGAATGGGAGTCACCATTGCAAACACCGATAGTGCCACAATGGTGGCTCTCAGCTTGACGGCCTCATCAAATGCTTTTTCACGCCCCGCAAGGGTTGACCTCGCAGAATATACAGTGACCAAATTAATGAGTTATTGAAAAAAGGTCAGGTCAGAAGCACTCGGAAACCGGCGGGCTTGCATGAGAGGTTTAATGACGGTAGAGGAAGCGCGTGAAGTATGTAAGGGCAGAAGCAGATGGCTGTTGTCTCTGCCTACCCCCGAGGGAGAAAGGCGTGAGCATATATAAATGTATGTATGTCATTGCCCAAGGTGGGCAGGTGTTCTGCATGAAATACTTACATACTGTTTAATTGCTTTTTCAGTAATTTTTGCGTTAAAACGGAATTAATATCCTTCCAAGTTTCTTACAAGTTTTATTTGTTGAGGTGTTGCTATAATAACAATATTATATAGTAAGATAAATACTGTTACTATTATGTTACTGCCCACTGTTCCACTCACGTAAAAAAAACTGGTCTCTTTCTTTTGACCCACAAGAACCAACTCCTGAGCAATAAAGTATGTGGATATAGACTGTACAATCTTTATATAATTTTTTTTTTCAAATCCCGATTCCATTCGTAACCGTTCTATTGAGGAAATTTCACCACTAAGAGGGTAAAATACGAAATATATAATTCATAGCCAGGACGGCAAACATCTCTATATACAAATAGGTACCTAACTCTTTGATGAACTCGCCAAAATGTCCATATAACAAAAACGTTTGACGAAATAATCTCTAATTACTATCGACGGAGCTGGTCCAGTCGCATGCGGGCCCATCAATTCACGCGAAAAATAAACGGTACCTCATTTCTCTCGGCGGTCATTTATCTCCGTCCGCGAACCTTTGTGGCTTAGAAATGAGACGAAAAAATGTCTTTTTTTAACGCTGCCAGCTAGACTTCGAATTTCCTTTCACTACAAGAGGTTGGAGCAACGTTTTAATTATTTTACCGCCTTAGTAAGTTTTTAACTTTTGTATTCCATGTTAATGGGAATTAACGTGATCTTTTTTTAAGTTGGACACGTCAACATGACTTTACCTCGCCTGATGGTAAGTTAAAGTTAAAGTCTCAGGACCGGGGGTCATCACTACATACACCGATCCCAAGCTTTCACCACGGGTCCGCTTTACCAGTCTTAACTGCGGATTTGGCTGGACATCGATATTTTCCGTGAAGCGATGGCCATCTGATCTTCACAACCCAATGGTGACATCAAAGCATTGCAGCTAGACCGTTGTTGTTGGACTATTTAGGGCTCCAACTACCCGCAACGACTGCCATAGATGTTTGTATGGCAACCGGGACCGATGGCTTAACGTGCTCTCCAAGGCACGACCAGACCAATGCAAATACCCATACTCATGCATACAAATATTGGCACTGAGTGGGGATTGAACTAGCTACGCCACAGAGACTGTCTTGTACTAAAGTATATACAGAGACCAATATTCTTAATTGAGCCTAGAGCTAAACAATTACATTACACTGACAAGCGAACTACACAATCTGTCTAATGCCCCTTCCTTGGAGATGAAGTGGCCAACCCTTCAGCTAATGTCTTCATTATGTGGTGTGCACTGGCTGTATAATTACCCATTATTAAAATTAAGGACAACTTATCTTGATTGCCTTTAAGTAAGTACTTGTTTAAGTAAGCATTGCTACTTTTATGAACAACAGAACTTTTCTGAATGTTTTGAATTTTTGAATCGGTAACTAGTGATCTTGATCTAAAGGCTCTCTCTCACTGGAAGCATTCGAGTGCAATGCAACATATAGATTCGACTTTGAGCATTAAATTACAATACTACCTCCCTGACTGCAATGCTTCGATATCGCCTAATGTCATCATTGGGTTGTGAAGGTCAGATGGCAGTCGTTTCACGGAAAATATCGAGGTCCAGCCAAATCCACAGTTAAGACTGGTAAAGCGGACCCCAGACTACGAGGTGAAAGCTTTGGATGCGACTGGGATTAACGCTAGGTTGAAGAAGAACTACCTCCCTGACTAACGAACATTCGTGTATAATGTAACATTTAGTAGGTATACCTAGATTTGAATTTGCGAGCATTCTGATTTAGTTGTTTCTTGTCGAATTGATGCTACAAGTTGTATCAAAACATTACACATTGTATCATTATAAGGTGCGAAATATAATGCTCGGTTTTCCTACTTCACCGATGTAAACTCGTTTTGTATCATTAGGTACAATTTGTGCACTGTAATGCTCAGTTGTGTGAGTGAATTTTGGGTTACAATGTGCAATTTAAAATGATTCCTGGATTTTTCTCTTGTTTTCAATACGGTTATTACCTACACAATTTAACAACACAAGACATGCTGTTTTTTGTCGCTACTTAAACTGACTGAATCGAATTACGTAATTGATAGTTAGTATGTTTATAATAATATGTAAACGGGAATTAACGCGATCATGGTATAGGTATATACATACTTATACCATGATCGCGTTAATTCCCGTTTACATTATTATCATAACCATGGAACGCGAAAGTTTAAAAGTTAGTTTGTATGTTGATCATCTTCAAAATATTATGAAACAGCAAAATCTACAAAAAACATCAAAAATAAATATGTTCTATTATAAACATCTGAAATGAGAACCTGAACTTTGCCGAAGTTGGTTAAAAAGGGTTAAAATCGATGGACCAGTATCGGCAGAAAGCTGTTCTTTATTTAAATATGTTTTTTTGGCAGGCAGGATTAAAATTAAAATGAAATTGCTACGTCATGGAGTCAATATTGATGTGTCAGCCATTACGGCGAGCGTGCAGACACGGCAGCTGATTTATTGGGGCATTACACGAAAACAATCTCATTTTAAAGCGAACGAACCAAGTTTTGAGTTATCGGATTTGTAGTGTATTCACATACATGTATTGATGGGAAAATTTATAAAACCATGATAAGACCTGCCGTCTTGTATGGATCGTCATGTCTGGCCTTGAAAGCGACGGATGAAAAACAAATGCATGTAGCGGAGATGCGAATATTAAGATGGATGTGTGGTGTGACAAGAATGGACAGAATAAGGAATGAGTATATTAGAGGCAGTTTGAAAGTTGCACCAGTAAATGAAAAATTGAGAAGCGAGTGACTGTGGTGGTATGGACATATTATGAGAAGAGATGAAAGTAATGTTGTTAAAAAGGTTCAAAGTATGAATGTGGAGGGCTTCAGGGGCAGAGGTAGGCCTAAGAAAAGATGGATGGAATGCGTGAAAGACGATATGGAAAGGAAGGGAGTGACTGTGGAGATGACATCTGACAGGAATGTATGGAGGAGAATGACATGTTGCGCCGACCGCAAATAATTGGGACAAGGGCAGGAAGATGATGATGATGATGATATTTCTAACTAGTCTAAGCCCGCGGTTCACGTTCGTTCATTTTGATTATATCGCCGGTTCTACTCAATCAAATTGTAATGAAACATGCGTGAGATTTTAATTCAAGTTTGTACGTCCATCGCACACAAACAGACAAATAGACAAGAATTCCAAAATATATATTAGGTATTGGCACAGTGGGGTGGAGGCGGGAAGCGAGTTGGTTCTCCTCGCGCAGTCGGGGGTTTATACAGGATGGCTGCCTGTGTGCGGTTTTAGTCGGTTAGAATCCGACATAAACACAATGGGCGACGACGGTGGTATCAGCGGGGATTTATCTAGACAATAAAAACGGTTTTAATTTTTTTTTCAAGTTGCTTGCCACAATATCCAACCGTACTTGCCGTTGTAAAGTATGTGTTATTTTGCTACATCAGCATTATAATTAAAACCAAAAACATTGACGCTTCATCTCGACCCAATTCTGTAAACATCGTGACAAGTAAACATAAACGTTTACTCAAAGAGATAATATCACCCATCCAAATTTAACCGCACGGAAACTCCCTTAACCAAGTCCGTACAATGTAACAACCATTTCCTCCGACCCTTTACCCTAAACAAAAGCAAAGACAATATATTACGTCCATTCCCAGAGTAAAAATCACCAGGCCATTTAACACGAATAGCAATGGAAAACGGACCCTACTTCCTTGGTAATAAAACAGAATTTTGAACAAAAGAAACGTACTCGTGTATGGGCATATGTATCCCAAATTTTGTTGTACGTAAAAAATAATTTCATAAATTAAGAGTATTGAATTTTGGGAGATTGCGGTCCGTCAGCGGTTCTTAAAATTTTAAAGGTCAGTCGCGCGCAGAAGTGGCTGAACACTAACAGAATGACAAATTAAATTGACATTGTAATTAATCAAAATCTATATGGCAGTCGTTACGGGTAGTTGGAGCCCTAAAAAGGCCAATAACGGTCTAGCTGCAATGCTTCGATATCGCCTAATTTCACCATTAAGTTGTGAAGGTCAGATGGCGGTCGCTTCACGGAAAATATCGAGGTCCAGCCAATTCCGCAGTTAAGACTGGCGAAGCGGACCCCAGACTCCGAGGTAAAAGCTTTGGATGCGATTGGGATTAACGCTAGGTTGAAAAAGCAGTATTCGAGAGTAAGCTAAGCTGAGTACGTGTTGAGAATGGTACCCGTATTATCGACTAATCAAAAGATTGGTGTAGCCATGGCGCTCTCTGTGATGTTAATTTCACGTTCGCTGCTGGCTGGCATATTGATTGACTCGCGTATAGCAGGTAAAAACCAACTAACTAAGAAATTGCCACAATCTCGCTACACACAGCAGCGGCAGGGGCGACTTAGGGACCAAGGATGGTCTCGCGCTCCTGCCACCCTGCAACAGTGCAATTTTTTTTACCCGACTGCCGAAAAAAGGAGGGTAATGTTTTCGAGACTATGTATGTATGTATGTATGTATGTATGTATGTATGTATGTATGTATGTATGTATGTATGTATGTATGTATGTATGTCCATTTCTTTGGCACGGCCTACAGGCTTAACGGATTTTTTTTATACAGGACATGTTAAAATGACTTTACCTCGCCTGATAGTAAGCTAAAGGCAAAGTCTCAGGACTGGGGTCACCACTACATACACCGGTAGTGCTACAGTGGCGGCCCTCAGCTTAACAGTCTCATCAAATGCTTTTTCACGCCCCGCTTAAAGGCCCCGGGACTATAGGAGGAAATCGAGAAAATTGGAATGTGTGTAGGCAACATTACAATTTAAGGGTTATCCCCACTCTGACACCCTCGATTGCCCATGTGGTGTGTGAGTGGCCGGTCTCAGTCGGATTAATGCAATACATCGCTCTTTTTAAGTCGGCTATTTTTAGAATGCCATGTCAAATCTAAAATTTTAAAACAGCTGTCACGTTTTAAGGTTGACGTCTACTCATGTCTGAAATCCAATGCTTTTTATTTAATAAGGCACTTAGAAAAATATTCTTACAATTTGGTCGGTTAAAGATGTTTTTTACCCGACTGCCAAGAAGGGTTATGTTTTGCACGCGTATCTTGTATGTATGTATGTTTGTAAGATTCTTTATTACCTCATCTTCCAAACCACTGGACGGATTTCTTTAATTAACATATTTATCGTTAGATTTGTCTCGGTAACCTAAGTGTTCTTAGATAGGGTGACGCGAAAAAAAAAACAATATGGCCGCTGTAATACGCATTAGTAGATAGGATCCATTATTCGACAGCCAATCTAATAGTTCAATGGATTCTGACTGTTCAGTTGTTATGTTTCTAGACCACAGGACATCTAAGTACTTGTTTTATTTTCGGTTTTTTAATCAGTCGGGTTTTTAATTTTTTAAATTATATTTTTTTATTTACTTATAAGAATTATAAAAAGACGAAAGAGCGAGTTAATAAATACAAAGTAACTTCAGCACTAAAGGTTATTAAGGAAAATCCACCAAAACAATGTATCCACCGAATTAAGCGTGGCACTGAAGGATACTAATGTATCCTCTCCGTCACCAGGGCCGTGAGATGCGAACAAGTGGGCCCAATTAATATTATATTGGGCCGATGTATCGGGACCTTAGGCAGTCATGGCCGTAGCTGATTAAATATAAACTTCCAGAGTTGTTTTATTAGTAAACTTGAAGCAAAAAGTATACTTGTAGAGTTTGTAGACAGTTTTTTTTATGCTACTTAGGTGGCAAACAAGCGTCCGGCCCACCTGATGGGAAGTGGTCACCGTGGCTTACTGACGTGTGTCACACTCGCGCTGCCGACCCTGGAGTGGTTGGTGGGGGGTTTGGGAAGATTGGGGGGGGGTGAGCTCTGGCTACCTTACTTACAACACGACACCATGGTTATATTATGGTTACATCCTGTATGATATTATGTATACATACTATACCTATAGGTACCTCTTTTAGAGTTTACGAATCCCACAAGTATAGTACCCAATTACGTACATTGATAATGTTATAATTCTATATACTTATTAATATATTAGGAATACCTGATTGAAGTCTAAATGTTTGATCTTACGAATAAAATAGCTTCAGATATTCCACATTATATAGCAATCTAGAGCTAAAACCGTTAGCTAAAATATTAAATGGAGTATTTTATCAATTAGTGTAGTTCTTTTGATGATTATATTCTTAAATATGAATGAGTTTTGATACATACATAAATACAAATCACGCCTTTTTCCTATTGGGGTAGGCAGAGACAACACTTTCTACTTGCTACGATCTTGGCATACCTTTTGCTTCTTCAACTTTCATAATAATTGTTTTCATACACGCACGCCGGTTGCGGGTACTCTTGCCTCCAAAACGTCCTGGATCTGAGTTATTGATGTGTTGGTATAAATGTATTGGTATATAAAAGAGCGATACCTACCTACTTGATCCGACTAAAACCGCATAGTATGTTATGTTGTACGACCTAGGGTCCACTACTATAAGAATTCTTGAGATTACATTACGAGTATAATTCTTGTTTTTTTAGTATAATTTTAAATGGTGTATTTTTTGTTTCAGGTAAGTACCTACCTACCTATCTTAGTGGTCTGAAGAGAGAACAGGCGTGATGTTAAGTGACTCCGGCCCTAGAAGACCCAAGAGGGTGTGGGGTTTTAGGCGGTTCGATAACATAACCGCCCCGATGGCGCGGGCGATGGGGTGGTTTTGGGGATTTTCGAATGAAAAAAATTATGTTGTGAAATTGCATAAAAAATGGTTAAATATACGAAAGCAGCAATCGCGATTCATTTGCTGGTATTTATTGAAACTTGTAATCAAATCTTTACGAAATTGAAATGTGGTCCCATTTCAATTTCGTAAAGATTTCGCCATAAATTTCTTTCCGCCTAAGAAGTAAATTGAAAATTCTATTTTTACAGCTCTGACATGTATTGAAACTGCTAATTTATTTTTACAATGTCTATAGGTATATCAGAATCATGCCCGAATATACACAGAAAATATAAACATACAAATTGAGAACCTCCTACTTTTTTTAAGTCGGTTAAAAAGAAAAATAATAGGTAGATTTGAAAAAGACAAAAAACGTACTTATATCTTTATTAGTACCTACCCATTTTTTGGTCCTTTTTGTCTTTTCACGAAAAATAATCTAGAAATTATTTTGAAAACAAGATACCCAGTTTTTTCTAGAATCATTTTCTAGCTAATTTTCTTCCAAAATAATGCTAGTTAGAGAGTAACTAGCATTATAATATTTTGAAAGAAAATTACTTTCATAAAATATGTTCTGAAGTACCTACGCGCCTGAGAGAGCTTTAGTTCAAATATGCCACTAACTGGCTAATGGCATCGTTCTACTAATGGTATGTCTCTTCTACAATAACTAAATGTTACTGAATCATGTCTGTATATTGAAGGTACCACTAAAACTGGGTTGTGGAAATATGTACTAAGTAGATTCATGAATGGGGGTAATTTTACCTTAAGGCTTGAATAGGTCCGATTTAGAAAGCCGTGTTTTCAAAACACGTGATTTCAATTCGATTAGACTGAAAAATGTAGAAAAACATAGAATTAGACTTAAAATCTTACAAAAATACGTAGGTGGCAGTAAAGCACACGGCCCACCTGATGGGAAGCGGTCACCGTGGCCTATGGAAGTGTGCAACACTAAGGTTGTCACACACGCGCTTACTACCCTGAAGGGAAGGGAGAAGGGCTAGGAAGGGGTGGGGAGGAGGAGGGATACAGTCAGCTCTGGCTACCTTACCGGCGAGAACACAACACGATGATTATTATGGCTGCGGTTTTCTGTAGGGCGGAGGTACTTCCCCAGTCGGACAGCTCATTTCGGACGGGAGATACCGTCGTGCCTATCTCCTTTTAGTGATAATTGATGTCTATAGTGATAATTGACACATACTTCATAACTTTATAATAGCATAGATTTTAGTTACTTTTACAGGCATAGCTTGTAAGAAAACTAGTCTGAAACGAATACGTATTTATATGCAAATATAAGGAAAAACGTTTAAGTTAGTTAATGAACGTGGCAATATCAGTTAACTACATCATTCGAAGTTTCCAACCGACCTCATTTCGTGGGACTCCTTGTGGGTGAGTAAAGATTCAATAGATAGTCATTGATATGGTTATAACCGATCACAGAATTATCGAAAACACATAACGAACGTTTTGGAAACAGTTTTAATGTACGCGATATCGTAGACGATTATCAACCTTAGAATATTTGGGGTAGAGTTGAAATTTATTTGTTATTAGTAGTGTTTATTTATTACGTTTTAGGATCATTTCGATTCAAGTTAACCGATTTTGGTTATGGGTACCTTGATAAGTGTAAGTTAATATGTGTTTACTTTACTACGTATCTACGACGACGCTGGGTATATAGGGTACCAAGATCTTTGCAGCCCAAGGCCAAGCGATGTGCCTACTAAACAACGAACGAAAGAAGATTAGGGCACGCAGACAAGTGTCAAAAGTCTAAATAGCTAAGGAATAGAATAGATTAGGTCGACCAATCACACTCCAAGGCTCGTATTGAAATTCGGAGGCGAATAAATATAATTGTATTTTTGCCAATAACTGGTATTATTTCTCTCTTTTTCTATATTGTGTACAATTAGGGGGCCCAAAATAAAACATCTCCTTTAAAAACTCAATACAGTTATGCAGTACAAATTGGCCGCCATTTTGACGTTCCATAGACTTACTTATTATTCGCCGCTTATAACTTTGTAAGTGGCTTAAAAATTTTGTTTATGTTCCAAATTATTGCATAATCAGTACTTTGTATGAGCAATGTGACATTTAAAAAGCTTCTTGTCTTGTCTTTGGGAGCTTTTTTATTTGATTATAGAGATAACTCAAAAGAGTCAGCTTTTAGGAGGTAGGACACGACGGTATCCCCCGTCTGAAATGAGCTGTCTGACTGGGGTAGTACCTCCGCCGTACAGAACACCGCGGCCATAATAACCATCGTGTTGTGCTCCCGCCAGTAAGTAGGGTAGCCAGAGCTCACTGTATCCCTACTCCCCTAACCCCATCCTAGGCTTCCGTTACCTTCCTAGCCCTCCCTCCTTCCCTTCAGGGTAGGCAGCGTCGGCCTCGCAGTGTATACACTGACCAAATTAATGATTTATTTCAAAAAGGGCAGATCAAAAGCACTCGAAACCGGCGGGCTTGCATGAAAGGCTTAATGACAGTAGAGGAAGCGCGTGAAATATGTCAGGACAGAGACAGATGGCGGTATGTTGTCTCTGCCTACCCCGGAGAGAAAAAGGCGTGAGCATAATGTATGTATGTGTATGTATCATTAAAATCAATAAACATAAACATAAACTCACGCCTATATTCCCGAAGGGGTAGGCAGAGGTGCTAGCACCCACATTTCGCCAGTTTATGTTTAGGTCCCAATGTAATAGGTGGCGAGCCTATTGCCATTGACCGGGCACTAATAAACCTGCGATAAATACACACATAACTTCGAAAACCATCGAAAAGTCATTGGTGTGTGCCATGGTGAACCTGGGATCGAACCCGAGACCTCGTCTCAGAAGTCCATTACCCAGACCACTAGGCTACCGTGGACTTAAAATCAATAACAGACAGACAGACAGACAAACAACCAGACGGACAGAGTTACTTTGGCATTTACAATATTACTAGAAGTATAGATAAGCCATTGATGTCTTTAGAACTAAACAATGGAATAAGCCTTTAACTTAAGAATGTTGTTCAATTAACCATTGCTGATTCTTTGCGTCGTAATTACATGAGTGGATGGTCCTCTTTATAAGTGAACATAGCCGTCTCACAGGGGTCTTATTGCAACACTGCCCCAATTACTTACAATTGTACGAGAAACACCATTATCTCCTTACTTGTCCTTTTCCTGTCATGCCCTTTACTGTGTAGCTTTAATTAAATCTAAGGAGAAACAAACAGATAGAAAGAAATTAAAACAATAAATAGCTGGACAAGGAAATGTTAACTTAAATAGCTTCGCTGTCGTAAAAGTAAACTAAACCTGGTGCCTGATTCAGTAATGCCACGTTTTTTGAACGTGTGATTTCAATTCAATCAGGAGGAAAAATAAAAAAATAGTACTTTGTTTTTTTTTCTCTCTTTTCGGAAAGCTTATAACCTGGGAGTCTTTAAGTCAAGAGTGAATAGGTTGCTTCTAGGCAAGCGTGCTCCATCGTGGACCACAGTATCACTTACCATCAGGTGAGATTGTGGTCAAACGCGAGACTATCGACTATAAAAAAAAATTTGGTATGACTTTTCAAAATAAAATTTAAGTAATTACGCTTTTGTGAGGTTATCAAACCCTTAAAATCATTCATATTTTGATTCATTTTGAAATCGATTTTGAACAATATTAATGTCTATAAGTTTTGAAATCATGCGTTTTAAAAACGTATTTTACTGAATCAGACCTAATCCGGGTTATTAATTAAAAAAAGTCGCTCACAATGTTTTTCCTTCACCGCCAGCAGATGGTGAATCAAGTGATAAGCAAATTTAAATTTCACAAAGTATAATTCACATTGGTACTCTCCGGCCGGATTCGAACTCGATACCTCTGAGAAGAGGCCGCGTCCTTATCCATTCAGCTACCATCGCTTTCATACTTTTACCGCAAGGATACCCGTCTTAATTATACATTAGTTTTACCTACACAGCATTTCCTAAATTTGAGAAAGACGATATTTAAAGATAGGTGGGACTCACCCTTGTTGGGTCGCTGGGTGAAGCTCCACTCATCATGCAAATTGTCAATTACTAACACTAGCATATAAGTTTTGTTTGTAACTAACTATACCTATGGACTAACGTCTGAAATAAATAATTTGAATTTGAATTTGAATTTGAATTTGCAGAAACGCTGATGTCAGTGCGCAAAGTGAATTGAACCATAATCACCATATTGCGGTGTAATGGCGGCAGGGCCTCACTTACTGACACAATTTATTAACAGAAACACCGTAATTACTGGTAATTGAATCAGAATGACCGTGTGTCCTGATTGCTAGCTTACATTTTCGGTAGATCTTCTTATTGCATCGTGAATTTGCTAGTGAAGTTTTTTTTATACTACATAGGTGGCAGACAAGCACACGGCCCACATGATGGGAAGCGGTCACCTTGGCCTATGAACGTGTGCAACACTAAGGGTGTCACACACGCGCTATCTACCCTGAAGGGAAAGGAGGAGGGCTGGGAAGGGGTGGAGAGGCCAGGAAGGGGAGGGGGAGGAGAGGTACAGTGAGCTCTGGCTACCCTACTTACCGGCGGGAACACAACACGATGGTTATTATGGCCGCGGTGTTCTGTAGGGCGGAGGTACTACCCCAGTCGGACAGCTCATTTCGGACGGGTGATACCGTCGTGTCCTACCTCCTTGAAAGTTGAATTAAGAAGTGATTAGGTTGCTTCTAGGTAAGCATGCTCTATCTTCTTTTTCTTCTTCTCCCTAGCGTTAATCCCAGACGCATCCAAAGCTTTCACTTCGGAGTCTGGGGTCCGCTTTTACCAGTCTTAACTGCGGATTTGGCTAAACCTTGATATTTTTCATGTAGCGACTGCCATCACAACCCAATGGTGACAGAAGGCGATATCGAAGCATTGCAGCTAGACCGTTGTTGTTGGACTTTTTAGGGCTCCAACTACCCGTAAAGACTGCCATAGATGTTCATATGCCAATTGGGAGCAACGGCTTAACGTGCTCTCCGAGGCACGAGCAGACCAATGCAAATACCCATATTCACACGCAAATTCGCATACAAATATTTGCACTGAGCGGGGATAGAACCAGCTACGCCACAGAGGCTATCGATGAAAAAAAGGTATCATTATACATTTAGGCATCGCTGTGAGCATTCTCCTTTGAAATTTAAGTGGAAACGCAAGTGTTTACTTACGAAGCTCGCAACACCACTTTCAGGTAACATTTTCTTTTCAAAACATTATGTATGTACAGTGATTGAATATATACGAATATTTAATGGGCCTTTTATATCCAAGGCGAGGTTTCGTATCTTGTGGGAAGTCGGCAAATTGGGCTGAGTGACAAGCGCTTTTGTGGATGTGGGGTACGGTATAACTGTTGAAGTTGAATCATTTGATAGAGGAGTAAAGTGATAGCAATTTGTAGGGTTATTTATTTATTATGTACTCCATTGTGTACAGCAAATTTCGTAGTTCAGCCGCATTACAGTTAGACTAGAAAGCCGACCCCAACTGAGTTGGGAAAAAGGTTCAGAGAATGAATGATGATTTATTGTATACAGCCTCTGTGGCGTAACGGTAGTGAACGCGGTCGCTGCGCAGGAGGCACGGTTTCGATCCCCGCTCAGTGCAAGTATTTGTATATATGAATATGGGTATTTGCATTGGTCTGATCAGTCCCGGTTGCCATATCTATGGCAGTCGTTACGGGTAGTTGGAGCGCTAAAAAGTCCAACAACAACGGTCTAGCTGCAATGCTTCGATATTGCTTAATGTCACCATTGGGTTGTGAAGTTCAGATGGCAGTCGCTTCACGGAAAATATCGAGGTTCAGCCAAATCCGCAGTTAAGACTGGTAAAGCGGATGCCAGACTCCGAGGTGGAAGCTTTGGACGCGCCTGGGAATTAATGCTAGGATGAAGAAGATAGTTTAATTGTGTGCTAATTACAAATACAGGTACAGAAATAAGAAGAAAGAGCAGTAGGTACAAAGGGCGGCTTTATCGCTTGACGAAATTTCTGCCAGGTAACCTTGGAGGCCTAGCAGAAGCAGGCCGAGGCGGCGGCGCGCGAAAGCAAAACCCGAAGGATCCATCTCGAATCCGGAGATAGCCCAGGTCAAGCCTAGGTGCGAGGCAAATGCTCTATGGGCCACCTCACACCCTGGCGTCAGAAGACCCTAGATGGCGTGCGGTTTTAGTCGGTAAGAGTCCAACATAATCTGCCACGCTGGCCGCGGGGTGGGTATCTATGAGGATTTCCGCACGGAAAAAAAGGCAACCTTTGGATGGAAATGTTGGTAGGAGTGTTCGGTGTCTGTTGGCATATTATTTATGGGTGGGACGCCGGATTGCCGGACAGGTGATCAGCCTTACCTTTTAGGGCCATTTCACCTAAAATCTCTGCTGGCATAATAGTTATTATTATAATATTACATACATACATATTGATCCATTTCCGTTCGGTGACTACGCAATTATACTATAGTGGTGTGTTTACGTGCGGTAAATATTGACCGTGTCACATTAGTCCATGTCCAGAGGGCGTTAGGGTAAACACGACCGACGTGACCCAACGCGACTAGTGTGCGTATATTTAGAAATGATTTGTGGCTTTATACATATAAGATATAAAAGAGAAGATATGTTATTTAATTTTTAAATTTTTAAGTTGTAATGTTTTATAATAATTCAAGCGAATAATTACAATGAGAGTGTTTGTTAATAAAGTTATAATTATAAGGTATATCGTAGGTTGCATTCGATTTGAACAAAATGTTAATGTGCTAAGTAAAAAATAAAACCCAGATTCAAATCCATACGGTCAAGGTAGCGGGTACATCTACTAAGTAAAATATAAGATATTTGAATATCTTGTTGTATTATGGATGCAAGCGATACAGAAATATGCTATAATAATATAGAAGCTATATAGAAAAATCTGTAAGTAATTAAAAGAAGTAACAAATAATAACCGCTCGTGTGCGTCCATCATAATTTTTGGTAGGACTAGATCAGTATGAAACGCGAGCTGACCCGCAGCTATAGACATCAAAATTTAAATAGATATTAAACTTGTAACTCAATTCCTTCACAACAATTGAACGGATCTGGATCAAAGTCATATAATATCATTTTCTATATCACTTAGGTGGCAGACAAGCACACGACTCTCTTAATCCTAAGGGGCATCATACTCGCGCGGCCAAACCTGTACAAATCTTCTCATGACATTTTGATATAGTTTATTTCTCATCATGAGAATAATTGTCTGTGTATCACAGCCAAGATCAATATTCCACAAAAGCGGCACCATAGGCAACAGATAGCAATACAATAAAAACAAAACACTCCCAAATTGAATCACAATCTGTCTTCAAAGGAAGCATAGTCACGTTTGCTAACGGCCTGGCACTCTGTCCCAGTCGTGCGTACGAAACGGGGTCGCGGTGAATATTTGCCGTGTTTAAGTGTCTGCCGCGCGCCACGGGTCCACATTTCCCCACTGTACTTAAATTTAGTGTGAGTTTGCTATTCTGCGTTCATTTTCAGGGGAGGTTGGGCATGGGATATAATGTAGTGGAATGTGAGATTAGTTTTTTTTTTGTTTTTTATGTAATTTCAATGTATTTTGCTTCTCGGAGTACAATTCAGGGGTCATTGGGACTAGGGTAGGTCTTAGCTAGCCACATTAAAAGTTCATTCGCGAGATCTCTTGAGATTGAGCTGTTCTAGAGCTGTTCTGAGTAGTGGAAAGTTATACAATAATGTTAACGCGATCTAGGCATACGTACGGTCAGCGTCAAAAGTATAAGATGATTTTATTTTTATACTACGTGGCAGATAAGCACACGGCCCACCTCATGGAAAGTGGTCACCTTGGTCAATGGACGTGTGCAACACCAGGGGCGTTACACTCGCGCTGCCAATCCTGGAGGGGGGAGTGTTGGGAAGTTTGGGTGGTTGGTTGGAGGAAGAGATATCAAGTATGGTAGCCAGAGCTCACTGTACCCCTCCTCCCCCACCCCTTCCTAGCCTCCCCACCCTTTTCCTACTGGGTCGGATGTGCGCGCCCTTGGTGTTGCACACGTCCATAAGCCATGGTGACCGCTTCCCATCAGGTGGGTTGTGTGCTTGCCTGTTACCTACGTGGTATAAAAATAGTGCCAAAAAGTACCAACTACCAACCCCTATTTCTACTTTTAGAAACTATTAGAGTGGAAAGTATCACGATTGTTATCGTGAATAACAGTTCGTTTATATAATGTAGCGTGAAAGGATAACCTATGCGGGTGTTTGAGTATCGGATGTTGTCATTTATTTGCCATTGAATCCTAAATCATGGGGGCTACATTATTTAATGGACAGTTTTTAACACGCTTGCTTTGATTTTACTTCCTTTTTGTATACTATTTCTATGGCAGACAAGCACACAACTCACCTGGGCCTCGATTCTGCTAAAGGCGAATCACTGTCATACCACTGACACCCTAAAAAATGCCATCTAATTGTAGACTTTATTGTAAAAAGATTAAAGTCTAAAATTAAATGATATTTTCTAGAGCGGATGAAAAAGTTTAATGAATTCTTTTTATTTGATTTTAGACTCTAACTATATAACAGTAAAGTCTACAAATAAATAGCATTTGTGTGCAATAGTGGTTTGCCTGTAGCAGAATCGAGGCCTGATGGAAAGCGGTTACCGTGGCTTACGGACGTGTGAAAACCTAATGTCCTTTTTAGGTTTTTATACCCAAAGACTAAAAACTTTTTTAGTGTATGACACAATTGACTTCATCTCGCCTGATGGTTAGCTAAAAAGTAGTCTCAGGAACTAAATTCAGCATATACCTAGTTACTTAAAGTTGATACTAAGTAATATAGTGGAGTTCTCCCGGGCGAGACGACCCGTCCCAAGACTCATGACAAAGCAATACTTGTCTTCCTTATCCGTGGTCTTATTGGAACAACAAGGAAATATCCATTTTTCCCTCCAAATACTTCTAGTGAAGATGTAGGTGACCCCATTCGAATTTAGTAATCTATACTTCTATACTAATATAATAATATTATAAGTAAAGAAGTAAAGTTTGTGTGTTTGTATATTTGTTAAATTGTAAGGGGTAATCTCGGGATCTACTGAACTGATTTTTAAAATTATTTCACCAATAGAAAGCTACATTATCCGTGAATGTCATAGGCTGAATATCATCACGCTACTGCCCAAGGGAGCGGAGCAATAATCATAAATGTGAACAATTCCGGTAGATTCCCATATATTTTAGGAAAACTGATAAATTATGTGAGTTAAAAAGGGTGCATCAGGGTTAGAAATACGCCACGGGCGAAGCCGGGGTGGGTCAGCTAGTATATTATAATAACATAACTACGTTTAAAAACCGACTTCACAGACTAAAAACGTAGTTACTTTTTATTTTTTACTTTTTAGTGTACAGAAATAGAAAAGTACCTAATTAAGAGGTTTATTATGTACAAGGGCATCAAAAACAGAATTTTTGCCTTAAATTTGATGATTTCCCCTCGATTTTCCCAAGATCCCAGCATCAGATCCTGATACCCTTGATATGGGACCACCTCAGAAGTAGCCACTTTCAAACAAAAAAAAAATTAAAATCCATTCATATTGGCGCCGCTATCGCGTAACAATCATACAAAAAAAAATTGCGTACGAATTGAGAACCGAGAGAGAAAGAGAAAGGGAATTGGAGAGGGATTGGTGGGGGAGGAGTTCAGGAGTATTGGAATAAACGCGGGCGAAGCCGTGGGCGGAAAGCTAGTCGTCTTATAACACTACACCTTCAAAATGTGCGTTTAATACTGCAAGAGGGAATTATCTTACATCACAATACAAGTTAGTTGCAGAAGTTTAATTTCGCTCTACTGTTCTATTCACAGACTTGATACAGCAAATGTGGTAAGATTATATAAAGTTAAATTCGCTTTAAGTTTGTTTGTAGATATAGATCTGTGATAAACAACACGAATAGTCTTAAGTATGTTCTATCGTCTCATTTGTGCTTGTGACAGACAAACAGACAAAAACTCTACAGTGAGCTGGCTAACCTACTTACCGGGAACACAACACGATGGTTATTATGGCCGCGGTGTTCTGTAGGGCGGAGGTACTACCCCAGTCGGGCAGCACATTTCGGACGGGAGATACCATCGTGTCCTACCTCCTTGTATTATTATCTTTGTGCTAACTAAAAGAACTCCTTTTTTTCAAATTAGTTAAGAAAATTCTAGTTGGATTACTAACTTTACCCTGTCAATTGGCTTTACGACAGCGATACAGGAAATTTTTCTACAGCCGTAAAGTAAGGTTGATTTGTCAACATAACCCAAATTCTTACTCCCTACTTAATCCTCATTCTAGGGCCCCATTACCGCGGTTTGTTATTTTAGCTTTTATTTGTATTTGTTTTACTGTTATGACTGCAGTATATTATGTTGTTAGGTAGACAGTGGTTCTCCATCTTAGTAGTAACGTCTTTACGTATGTGGTCCCGCCACTTTAGTAAATGAGGTTTTTTGTCATATTTAGTATCTACATAAATAAAATGTTTTAGAACCATTTTATTATTTTATTTTCGTGGGGAAATCCCCACGGATATCACCCTCGTTTCCAGCGGGGGTGATTATTTCACAGTCGAACCGACTAAAACTGTCAACCTTCAGTAGTGTAGAGAGACATAAAGAAGAAGAAGGAGAAAATTTCACGCCGTTTCGAGTCTTCTAGCGTCGGGGTGTAAGGTATCCCAAAAAGCATTTTTAATATTGGACACATCAACAGGACTTCACCCCGCCTGATGGAAAGCTAAAGGCAAAGTCTCAGGATCGGGGGTCACTACTATATACACCGATAGTGCTATAGTGGTAGCCCTCAGCTTGACGACTTCATCGAATGCTTTTTCACACCGCGCTTGAAGGACCCGGGACTATAGGAGGCATTTCCCTTGCACACTGACTTACCCGGGCCATCTACAGCTTTGAGATGACCCACTGGCGTTTGGGAACCACAGTGTCTCCGTCATGCCACCGAAACCTATTTTAATACCGTATTTTAATACATTTTTGACGTCAAAAAGATGTAATTACGTTGCACTATTTTGAAAAATAAAGAAATTGAAATTGAATTGAAAATTACCTATATTTATTTAGGTACTAAAATATAGCTCGTATCTTAAAATCAAATTAGATATTAGTTGCTGGCATCAAAATGAATCACCGATTTGTATAAGTATGTACACGTATAGCTACTAAATAATTTGGATAATCCTCTTTTTGTGCGAGTCAAAGTTCATTTCGACTTTGACTTGCCGAAATAGACAAAAATAGACTAGTATTGCCAGTATTGAAAAAAGGGGTCGTGGTATTTTTGCAAAAAAAGTTTGAGAAACTATTGGCAAAGAAAATGTCGTTATTTCTCTTGGGTGCCGTAACAAGCGAATGAAGGATTGACTTGGAGCAGCGTTTCTTTGCCAAGATGTCTACAACTTGAGTTAATTACGATCTAGGGATGTTCAGATACTGGTTTTATAGTTGGACCTTATTAAATCGATGAATAAGACTTTTCTTTTGACATTTTGCTGTTAAATAGTGTTGTAGTGTAAGATGAGAAGAAAAAAAAGTTAAGAATAATATTTTTTTTAATATTATGACTTTACCAGTGTATCTATAAAAAAGAATCAAAAAACAAGCACTTAGATGTCCGATGGTCTATAGAAACATAACAACTTAAAAGTTGGAATCCAATGAAAAAATTAGATTGGTCCGCAGCGTTGACATTATAAAAAAATTCATTACAAATAAACATAAAAACCAAGATCATTTCCAGTGGACCGTGGGCTTGTCTGCCACCTAAATGGTATAAAAAGAGTTAATAAAACCATATAAAAATAGTCTTCAACAAATTAGTGCCTCATCTAACACCTTCCGAAATCAAGTAGCCTTTTATAAAAATACCGTCCTTTATTATAATGTTGTAAAGGGCAATAAAGATTATCTCCACAGTTTTTCCACGAGAGTCAAGCCGTTGACGGTTTTTCAGTTACCCCTTAATTCTCCTCTTATTTGTACACACCCTAAAACAACACGGAAAGATATGGAGTAGTTATTACTCAGAAATGAATGGCAAGATAAGAATTTAGTACGACTCACACTCGAGCTAAATAAATACTCCAGTCGCGTGTTGCGGGCTTGTTACAGAATATTACGTTTCGTATGTTATGTGCTATTTTGAACTGTATATTGTTTGTATATATGGTTCGAAATTAAACGCTGCTGTAGTAATTATAAGAGTACTTTTTGAAGCGTTTATTGTGCTGAATTTTTTTTGCAAATTGTTGAGGGAAATCTACAGGATGCTATTTGAAGTACGTATTATTGCAATATTTTTTTTTAAAGTACTCAGTAATACATGGCCAAGGAAATAATTATATACCTTTACTAGCTTATGCTTGCGGTTCCGCCTGCTTGGACGTCGGTTTTTGCGTTTTTTGACGATATCTTCGGTTCTAGTCTATCAATCTCAACCCCCCTCCCCTTCGAAGGTCGACAGCGCGAGTGTGACATCTCTGATGTTGCACACGTCAATATTATAAGCCACAGTGAAGTATTCCCATCAGGTGGGCCGTGCGCTTATCTGCCACCTAAGTAGTATAATAAATAATTGTGATTAAACGTACGTAAGATTTTAAGATTGACCTTTAAAAACCTGAGCTTAAAAAAAATATCACAACGAAATATTCCTTACTATCACAGACTACTTACAAAACTGTATAGTATTTGTTCTAGAAACAGCCAATCTTGTCTGCGAGGGTCAGTCAGAATAAATTAGAGACATTATTCCCACCCAACATTGAGGTATCCACAGCTGTTATGGATCAATACCTGGGGGGCTACCATTAAACTTCCGAAACTTCGAACTCGCAAGTAACACGAAAGAAATTTGTAACATTTTTTTTCATATTTGGTCCATCAATTGACTACCTGATGAAGGGAAGTCCAGAAAGTAGTAGCAACCATTTCCAGAGGTTGTCCTTACAGCCTAGTCAAATACTTATGATAATTATGTAAACGGGAATTAACGCGATCATGGTATAGGTATATACATGCTGGACTGCCTGTGAGTGTGGTATATGACGGTACATGGAGAACCAATAATATGAAAAATGTCGAAAATGTGCGGGTAGATGAACAACCGGTTACCTCACGGAGTCGGCGACGGAGGGCGTGCGCAGCTGAGACAGTCAGCCTGTGACCACGGCCGATGTAACCTGATCGAAACGTCAGGCATTCCATAGGTATGTATATACCTATACCATGATCGCGTTAATTCCCGTTTACATATTATTATAATCATGGAATGCGAAAGTTTAAAAGCTAGACAAATGCTTTTTCATGCTCCACTTAAAGAACCCTAGATGGTAAGAAGAAGGGAATACGTGTGGGGATAAAGTATTGACAGCAACGTATGTGGATGACATCTAAGTCCTGAGCTGATGTTCGGGACAGTAAGGAAGAGGGTGGAATCAATTGAAATAACTCATCGATAAAATAAGCAATTTTTAATTATGTAGGAATCCTGAAATAATTTCAGATTTCTTCCGACGGATTTAGGCCAAACATAGCGTCATTTATGTCGTCTTTGGGTTCAATTACGAGACAATTTTTTTTGTACAACCTTGGTGGCAGACAAGCCCACGGCTCACCTGATGTTGCAATGAGTTGACAACACGAAATTTCGATCCGTAACTTCGGATGTTTCATAGTAGACCTACTGTTTATATTGTCCATCTATCCTTTATGCTAATTTTGGGGCGGCTCTATAAAGCCAAGAGACCCTTTTGAGTCACTAACCGAAATCGATGGCTTCTTTGAATCTTGCCAATCTGTTATTGATATAAAAATTATGGGCAGGGACCTACCCCAATGATTTTAATATTTAGGGTTAACTCCCGCCACTTTTTTTATATATTTATGTGTAGGTTATTATGGAATAAACATGACCAGGGGCCTTATCACAAACTCTTGTAAATATACCTCTTCTTCTTCAACCTAGCGTTAATCCCAGTCGAAAAAAGCTTTCACCTCGGAGTCTGGGGTCCGCTTTACCAGTCTTAATTGCGGATTTGGCTGATCCTCGATATTTTCCGTGAAGCGACTGCCATCTGACCTTCACAACCCAATGGTGACATTAGGCGATATCGAAGCATTGCAGCTAGACCGTTGTTGTTGGCCTTTTTAGGGCTCCAACTACCCGTAAACGATTGACATAGATGTTTGTATGGCAACCGGGATTGTAAATATACCTATTAACAAATTTAATGAAGTAAAATATATTCATAACATACCATAAAAGTAAGAGAATGCTAGACCACATAACACTAGTATCCGTCGACGTCTATGGTCCGATTCACACTGAAAGTTGAGTAATACTTAAATATACTGCTTTAAGAGTTTGTGGAAGGGCCCCTAGTGTATCAACTGAAAGAGCCTAAATTCCAAGATTCACTCTAAAGATTTGCAGTAGTTTGATCGACCGGCCTACCAATCGGACTACTGTTATTTCTAATGATTCAAATCGGTAAAGTGAACAATTCTAAAATGGGAATTGAACCTGCAACCGGTCCCTTGCTTCGCCGAAAATCAGAATCACAAATCACAACTTTGTTTAACAACTTTCTTGTATAAAGAATTTATAGATGTGCCTTCAAGTACAAATAAAGGCGGTAGATGTCAGACCCCTGTCAGTCGGAGAGGTCCTGAGGGCCACATAATTAGCGCAGGTGCGACTTCCAGACCCGTCAACAACACTGAAGTTTTGGATCGCTTGGAACCACAAGTTATTGAAGGCATTGTGTGTGTCAAGAGGAACAAAGATTAGGAATATAATGGTCAATAAGTAATTAAAATAGATTGATTACCTCTGTGGCGTGGCAGTGGACTGATGGACTACAGAGTCAGAGGTTACGGGTTAGATTTCCGCTCAGCGCGAATATTTGAATGCATGAATGTGTGTTCTACTTAGGTACTTAATTTTTCTATAATTCATCATTATCTACATGTTCTTGTCCCAATTATTTGGGGTCGGCACGATATGTCATTGTCCCCCATAAATTCCTGTCAGATGGCATCTCCTCAATCATTCCCTTTTCGCCATTATCCTCTTTCACGCATTCTATCCATTTTAGATAAACCTATGCACTAAAAGCCCTCCACATTCATACTCTGAACCTTTATAACAACATTACTTTCATCTCTTTTCATAACATGTCCATACCACGACAGTGGGGGTAGGACACGACGGTATCTCCCGTCCGAAATTAGCTGTCCGACTGGGGTAGTACCTCCGCCCTACAGAACACCGGGGCCATAATAACTATCATGTTTTCCCGCCGGTAAATAGGGAAGCCAGAGCTCACTATACCCTTCTTCCCCACCCCTTCCCAGTCCTCCCCCTTCCCTTCAGCAGGCAGCGCGTGTGTGACACCCTAAGTGTTGCACACGTCAATAGGCCACGGTGATCACTTCTCATTAGGTGGGCCGTGCGCTTGTCTGCCACCTAAGTACTTAATATAAAAAAACAACAACTTTCGTTCATTCTATTCAACTGTCTAAGCCGACGTCCTGCGTAGCAAAATATGGATTTTCCAGTCTCCAAACGATTTTTAAAATATTTTCTCCGCTAGCGGTGGGCTTTCTTAAAATCCTTTCTTAATAGGTACTTACATTATTAAAGGAACGGTCTCCAAATATTTCAGTTTTTAGGATAAAAGGCTTAAGCGATGTCGATGGTGAGGCAGCTTTTTTATTTTATTAAGGTTGTAAATACCGCCTGTCTGATGGTAAGCCGGCGATTTAAATTGTCCGAATACCAGAGGCTTCAATTTTGCTATTTTATATATTAAACCATGCTACACTGTCGCTCGTTCCATTGATACTGTTAAAAAAATGCTATTTCATTTTAGACTTTCTCATCATACATTTAAAGTCTAGATTAAATGAAGAGGGGTCATTAAACATTTTCAGTTATTCTTTATTTTTTAGACTTTATTGTCATCCAGTGAAAGTTGTCATTTCTTAGAATGTCAAGCCTAGCCTGACGTCAGAACTCTGACTCTTTCTCATTATTTATTTTTTATGGGAGTGACTACCCTTTGACCTGGAACTCGAGACGAAAGCCTGCGCCAGAGCATCGTCCGTCAATCTGCAGGTGTATCGATTTGCACACATAATTTGCAATTAATTCGAATCCGGCCGGACAGTACCAATGTGAATATCACTTTGTGGAATTTATATGTGCTAATCATATGATTTTACAACTGCTGGCGGTGAAGGAAAAACATCGTGAGGAAACCCACATGTCCTAGAAGAAATTCTAAGGACATGTCCGATCCACCAACCCGCATTAGGCCAGCGTGTATGGCTCTCAGCTGTCTCGTTAGAGGAGAGACCTGTGCCCATCAGTGGGACATAAATGGGTTGCTATCTCACTATTTTAATGTATTGAACTACTATTATTATAAGAAACCGATAGTCTTAATAACTATTGAGTTTAATACAACTCTAATTGAGATTGAAACGAAGTTTTTACTAACGAAGTAACTTTACCATTGATACTAAAAGCTATTCACAAAGTTTTAAAAGTAAGTCGCTTTAACTCCGATTAGAAATCGTTATTAATCGATTTGAACAATACGATGATTAAAAGTTGGATAAATCGACCTTCAAAATTTGTTTACATAAGTTAGCGATGAAACTAATAAATATTATGATTGAAATATTATAATATAATGGAAACTTATTAATAATTACAATAAAATTATAAGCATATTATTAATTGAAAAATATATTGAATATTCCCGACCATATTCTATCTCTGTACCAAATTTCATCGCCATCCGTTCTTTTTTTATTTTATTCAGGATAGGCTTACGTTTGACCACTACCTCACCTGATGGTAAGTGACGATGTGGTCTACGATGAATCACGCTTGCCTAGAAGGATCCTATTTACTCGTGACTTGAATATTCCTAGGTTATAGCCTTCCGGAAACACAGACTCGGGCAGGGAATTCCATTTTCGCGTGAAAGAGTAACAAACATTCATACATCCATTACATACTTACAAATTCCGCGTTTGTAACATTAGTAGGATAGACATGATCAAAGGAGAATTCGTGTCTAAGCATTTCGTTGCAGGGGCCTTACTCTGAAAATCGATGATGAACGTTTCGGATCGAACGAAAACGGACCATTTGTCAAACAACGACAGCGAAAACGTCAAATGTATTTTGGAAGTAGGAGGTATACTGATAACGATCGACAACCTCAATGTCAAACGATCGAAGACGGATCCGAAATCCGTAACGACAGACTTTCGGGGTAACTAAATGGTCAAAACGTCAACGGATACGAATATTTTCGTTTTTCGGAGTAAGGCCCCAGTAATGCCGGTTCAACGTAGTGGATTAGGCGCAAGTATTTACTTTACACAAATTGTGCACTTTGCGAACTGTGCTCGTATGCAAATGAGTGCCAATTAGTATGTATGGTATTAGCATAGTTTAACTGCTTCAAAATTTCAATCATTTAATGAAGTGGAGTCTATTTAAACTGTAGGGTCGGTAGACTAAACCACATATTATGTCAAAAAGTCATACTTTTCAGGAACAACAAATAACTAAAAAAAAATCATGATGTGTATTTAATTACATTTTATTTTATTTTTTTAGCTTTACAATACAATACTAACATGCAACATAAACTTCTGTAAATATAAAATTAAAAATGTAGTTTTTTGGTGACTTATGTAATTAGAAACAGCTAACTTGTGCCTAAAATTGTGACTTAAGGGGAATAAGAACAGTGCAGATGTATAAAAAAAATGAAAACTTGATTCTAAATTCTGCCACTAGCCTATTCCTGCGGCTCCGGCCGCGCGGACGCCGGTTTTTGCGTTTTTAACTATACCTCTGGTTTAGCGCATATTTCATCAATAGTGCTGCGTGGAGGTCGATATCGCCACCAAGTTTATCTATAGTGTGAAGCTAGCTTATGTCATGGTTGTATCATAATACCTAACAACATTCAAAATATGAGTTGTTAGATTACACGTTGTTACAGAATGCATTGAAGTAATAAAGGTTCACTGCTCGTTCCCCGTAGGTGATAGCGTGATAATATGTAGCCTATGTGTTGACCCGACTTCTTAATAATGTCGTGCCAAATTTGAAGTAAAACCATGCAGTACTTTTTGAGTCGGACACCGGTTCGAAACGTGGCTCATACCTGAGAAGACTCCGGCAAGAAACTCAGCGGGCTGTTTTTTCGGTCTATTTACAATTATTTCCTTAGTCTAGATACAGTTATTAATTTGAGTAACATAGTTGAGTGAACAGTTCCTTTCCAAGCTTCTTTATCATCTAAATAATCTTGAATATATACGAGTACTAGCTGTTGCACGCGGCTCCGCCCGCATGGATGTCGAAATCCGTTTCAAAAACTATCCTATCTCTCAAGTTGGATCGAACTGCACATGGCGTGCGAATTTTATTATAATCGGTTAAGTGGTTTAGGAGTCCATTGAGGACAAACATTGTGACACGAGATTTATATAATATATTAGATAGATTAGATAGATAGATAGATTAGATAGATAGATTAGAAGATATAGTAGTTAGGTAGTAAGAGTATAAAACAAAAGAAAAGAAAGTGAGGTTTTCATATAGTGTTGCGATATGTATATAATATACATAATGGATAGTTTTCACAGTTATGAACTGTTACTTATATGTATATAACATAAGGCGGCTGCCTTTTTATAACCTTACCCCATTTGAATATTGGATGGGGCTGGTTATGAGAAACGAAATTGATTCGTTTCTCCTAGCAACCTAGACAACGCGCCGTTTTTATGATGTACATGAAAATATATCGAAAATATGTAGTGTTTATATTATGTTATTTGGTTCATACTGTATTCTGTATTTTGCCCGCATTTTTTGTCTTCAAGGGGGCTACCACATAAAACGTCGCAAAAGTAAACAGAGTGAAATGCGTTACAGTTAACTTTTTTTTTATATAGAACACGTCAAAATGACTTTACCTCGCCTGATGGTAAGCTAAAAGCAGTCTCTAGACTGGGGTCACCACCACATACACCGGTAGTGCTACAATGGCGGCTCTCAGCTTGAAGGCCTCATCAAATGCTTTTTCACGCCCCGCTTAAAGGCCCCGGGACTATAGGAGGAAGGAAACACATGCGCTGGTAAAGAATTCCAAGCCCTTATGGTAATTAAAAGAGGCACCGAACCGCTTGGTTCTTGATGAACTACACTCATATTATAAAGGGTTAAATTTATTTTTATGCGATGCTATTTTTAAATTCATCATTTTGTCATAGATAGAGCTTTCGTGTGGGGACTACCATGACCCATAAAGACCATCTCGAATCCGGAGATGGCCCGGGTCAAGCCGGGGTGCGAGGGAAATGCTCTATGGGCCGGGCCACCTTACACTCTGGTGTCAGAAAACCCTAGACGGCAGTAGTTTTAGTCGCTAGCCGTGGGGGGTAGGAGGGGTATCCATGTAGAATTCTGCACGAAAAAAATGGGGGCTACAACGAGCGACCTTCACGCAGTACACCCGGGCAACGGAGAAGGCGGTGCTTCTCATTCGCAGGGGAGACGTGGGACCCTAGGGCTTCTCGGAGGCTGTCCACTTGTCACTCTGACTAGCAGAGAGCACAGCGGGGAACAAGCAGGAGGCGGCTTTATTTTCCGAGCGACTCAAAAATTCCTGAGAAAACTCAGTGGAATTTTTATAAATAGTCCACACAATAATGTACTACAATAGACTATTGAACACTTAATCACTATAGAAAAAAGGTTTATTTATCCCTTGCCATGTCAAGAGTGCTCGGTAGGTCATTTCACACGTTGGTAGTGCCAGTACCGACGATAGAACCGGCACAGTCTTATTTGTTCGGGACTAGCTTCCGAACACTCATGTCAACATTTTCGCTTCTCGTTAATGTTTGGGTATTGAATGCTGTCGGCAAGATGTGTTATTTGTTATGAATATTTTATTAAATTAGGGTCTTTAAGAGTTAATGGGGTTTAAAAGATTTTGTTGATTTGGGATGTTGCTGGCCCTTTCTGTATGTTTTGTTAAACACTATTTATTATCTCCAAGACAAATAAAGTTAGATTTTGAGAGTTTTATGTACATTTTCTACTTTTGATGTGATTTATCTTGACTTTTACGCTGCGTCCTACTCAAGAGCCTCAGTTTTGCCAGGTTAGAGGATCCGCTTTGCCTTGGAGGAACATCTTACACCGTTCATATATAACAAAATAATGTACAATCAGCGAGAAAAGCAAATTAACATAATCCAATTTACATATAATTTTAGCTATAAAACTGATCATTATCTACAACTATCGGTGTATGTAGTGGTGACTCCCGATCCTTAGACTTTTCCTTTATCTTTCCATCTGGCGAGGTGAAGTCATGTTGACGTGTCCAATATAAAAAATAATTATAAAATTATTTTGTCTTCATAGGCTTCCTACAATTTATTAACTGATGTGCACTACAAAAATCGTTGTTGCAATAAAAATTAGTGTTCTGCAAATTTTGTTGCTGACTGTACTTATGTGATCGATTGAAATTAATGATTGCTTTCTACGAGTAGTTAGATGATCCAAACGTTTTAGCAGTCCCTTTGCCACTGGCATAGTGCCAGTGTTGCTATCAGTTCGATATTATTTCACGCAACAAATATTTATGTGATCCCAAAATAGTTGCCAGTAAAAAATAAACTTGTTCAATTATTGTTGCAAATGCTAATATTTATTTAAGAGTCAATTATTTTACATATTAATGTTATGGGTATTCGATACTGTTTTAACACGCTTCTATTAGCTTCGTATGTATATTTTGTAGTAGAAGTAGTTTATAGAGGGTTTCGTAGCTACATGGTAACACATGGCGAAGTTAGCAAAGCTGAGGTAGTCTTAGGATTTTTTTATATGACTTAGGTGGCTGACATGCACACGGCCCACCTGGTGGAAAGCGGTCACCGTAGTCTATGGACGTGCGCAACCTCAGGGATGTCACAATCGCGCTGCCAACCCTGGGGAGGGGGTTGGTAGTTGGGGGAAGGGTTGGAGGGGAAATTGGGGAGATGGAAACGGGGGGAGGGGTAGTTTAACGTTGACAGGTTCAGCAGCGCAAGTGTGAACTTGTTGTTGCCCACGTCTATGCTGCGGTAACCGCTTCCCATTACGTAGGCCGTGTCCTTATCTGCCACGTAAGTAGTAGAAAAACAATCCGTTAAAAATAGCTTTATTTCGACTATGCCATTAAATTTATTTTAAATTGAATGGTGTACAATTTTGTTTACGGCAATTAACACGATGGCGACATAAATAAGAGGCACTCTCGCAGACTGAATAAATGTTGTAAATTGGCACTTGACGTCGATGTTACAACGGTGGCACTTTTCTGGTCGAAACAGTTTTACGACCTTTTATTTAACTTGTTTTTTTTTATGCCACTTAGGTGGCAGACAAGCACACGGCCCACCTGATGGGAAGCGGTCACCGTGGCCTAGGGACGCGTGCAACACCAGGGGCATCACACTTGCGCTGCCAACCCTGCAAAAACCTTCTAATGGTCTTCTTGAAGAACCCCATATTGTAGTCGCTAGGGAAAACCACGACAGGGAGATCATTCCACAGCCTAAGCGTGCGCGGAATAAAATTTCTTTCAAACTTTACAGTGCGCACTGCAGACGGATGTAATGTGTGATTCTTTCATTTTTCGTTTAATTTTACTTGTTTTTTTTTTATATTGCAACCGTCAACATGACTTCATTTAGCCTGATGGTGAGCTAAAGGTAAAGTCTCAGGACCGGGGTGTTTAATTTAGCATCAGCTAGTTGTGAATTGTGAGTATTTAAAGAACTAGTTAAGAATCTTACCGACTAATTCACCTTTCGACAAAAAATGCAAAATCAAAATCGGTTCTTAGTTCGGGAGTTATAATGCCACACACACCCACACACACACACACATACACATACACACGGACACAAACACCCACCCACTCACACACACACACACGACAAAGTCATAAAACCCTATCATTTTTACATTGAAAGTGAAAAATCAATGTATTTGCCTGCACAAATATCAAAGAAAATCCTGTTCAATAACAAAATTCTTGCAAAATTTCCAAGATACCCAATTCCAAATCCACACGACTCCGCTACGTGCATCCGCGTCTGAAACTTGAAAAATACTTTTCCAACTTTATATTCCGTACGAGATCCGCATCGATGCAGCATTCCCAATTGGGTCGAATGCGTCTGCCGTAAGGGGAATACGATGGTAGGCAACGAACGCCCTTTTTTCTGTTGCACGCAGATTTTTATTTGGCGTCTTGCCCGTTCTGTTTACTGTATAAATACTATGTTAACGTTATTCATATGTTGGGTAACACTTAGTTTTTATTGGCCGGGACTATGAATAGCGATGGGAACAGGGGCCTTACTCCGAATAACGAAAATATTCGTATCCGTTGACGTTTTGACCATTTAGCTACCCCGAAAGTGTTTCGTTTTGGATTTCGGACCCGTCTTCGATCGTTTGACATTGAGGTTGTCGATCGTTATCAGTACACCTCCTACTCCCAAAATACATTTGACGTTTTCGCTGTCGTTGTTTGACAAATTGTCCGTTTTCGTTCGATCCGAAACGTTCATGTTCGATTTTCAGAGTAAGGCCCCAGTTGCTTATTAAGGGATGTTGGCTTTATCTTGAAGAATATTTGTCGGATAATAAGTTTGGTTTGAGAGTTAAGCTTATCATTGTTAAGTAAGTAATATGCATAAAAGATGACCATGAATAAATAAATAAATATATATTCTACGACATTCTACACAGCGCTCCCTAGACCCAAAGTAAGCTTAGTTAAACAAGCTTGTGTTATGGGATCTAGAATGCTGATAAACATACTTATATACTTTTTTTTTGTAAATACATACTTATACTTATTATACATAGAAACACCCAGACCATTGCAAATAGACATATTCATGCATACAAAATATTTGCACTGAGCGGGAATCGAACCCGCGCCTCCTGCGTGGCAGTCGCATGCACTACCGCTACGCCACAGATGCCGTTAAGTTCTGAGTTTAAAAAGTAGGGGCTATGATTTCAGATGTTATAGATTTTGAAATGGAGGTCTGAAACTGCACAGGAATAGTTTTATTTTTTAAATTTATACCATTTACATGACGTCGCTATGCCAATAACCATTGGTCCCACAAGTGCTGCGACAACCATCACCTCAAGCTCCAGCTGCTATGCATCTAAAGAGTGCGTACTGCTAAAGAGTGGAATGCCCTGCCTGAGTCTGTATTTCCGGAAAGCTACAACCTGGGAGTCTTCAAGTGTAGAGTGAATAGGTTACTTCTTGGCAAGCGTGCTCCACCGTCGACCACATCATCACTTACCAACAGGTGAGATTGTGGTCAAACGCGAGCCTATTACCAATAAAAAAAAAATCTGTTGAACCTTTAACGCAATCCAACCGGGACTGGATTACTATGGAGGGTTTTCCGCAAAGTGCACGGTGGTGCCTACCCGGCCCAATTTGAGGCAGATTTGTGCCATCAAATTGTACCACCTAGTATTGACTCTTCATTTAGCTTATTCCTCGACCGATGTCAGTAACTTTAGTACTAGCTTACCGTTATCTTATAACATTATTTTAATATACGATCAGCCATGGGAGCGCTTAACATGAATAATTCTTTATATTGTGACTCAACTCTACCGTAAAACTAACTTTGTGCCCTTAAGGGAACACGTTGAAATTTTCAACTTTTGTCACAAAATTCAGTCGCTATTTTGTTGTCTAACTTTTAAATATATATTATCTAGAGGTGTTGAATATTTTTTATATACACATATACAGGGTGATGTTGAAAAATAAAGTCACGTCTCTTTCGAGGTTTAAGTCGGTAAGAGTCCGACATAACCTGCCCCGCTGGCCGCGGGGTGGGTATCCATGAGGATTTCCGCACGGAAAAAAAAAGGTGAGGCTGTCTTCATCTGGCTGGCTTCTCCATCAGGCGAGGTGAAATCATGTTGACGTGTCCAATATAAAAAAAAATTCGCTATGTAATATATAATATTATTATTAGAGCATCGTAGCACCAGAAATCAAAATTATGGTTTTTGTTCACATTTCAAGTACCCTATGACACTTGGGAGATGCATACCTACCTTTCATTTGAGACCTCCAGTTCAGATTTTAAACCTATAGAGGGGAACAAAGAAAACTACATACATACATACACACGCGCGAAACACAAAACCTCGCTGGCGCAGTTGGAAAAAAATAAATAAAGAAAATGGTGGATAATAATATCAATTCATAAAGTTGCCATATTCTATAACGAATCTAAAAGAGGAAAAAGAATCGCGTATAAAAACTACTCAACAAAGAGTCACTATCAATACTTCTCAAGCTTTATCCACACTCTTGAGATAAATCCAAAAATCCAATAATCCAACCGTAAAATAGAAACGAAAATCATTTATTCTCAGTCTTAGTACATGACAATAAACACCTTTTTTACGAGGGCAACCTCCAATCCATATTCTGTATGTTACATTCCATAAGCCGTGGCCGATAACAGAGCCGAGATGCGATAACTGGGATGCATTATGTATTTTCCCATCCCGAATAGGGTTGCAACATTGTATTAGTACCGACATCGATAAATCGGAGCAAAATTATCGATATCGATTTTATAAATTGACTCATTATCATAGCGTTATTTTTTAAAATATTCAACGACATTCTACACAGCACTGTCTTGACCCAAAGTAAGCATAGTTCACCTTGCTTGTGTTATGGGTACTAGAATTCGGATACACATACTTACCTATATAGCTTTTTTTTGTAAATAAATACATATTATACATAGGTTTCTATGTGTAATATGAATGTAACACCCAGATCAATGCAAATAGATATATTCATACATACAAATATTTGCACTGACCAGGAATCGAACCCGCGCCTCGTCGTAGCAGTCGAGTGCACCACCGCTACACTACAGAGGTTGTCAGTTGTGCCCGGATGCTTGCATATCCGGCATCATTGATATCTAAGTAAAAGTTATCGATATAAATATCGATATTTTTTTATCAATATTGCATCCCTAATCTCGGGTCATAAAGTGGTGGACTATAAAATTCATACTACAACGGTATCGTCACATAAAATATGGCCTTTGTCAATTTTGCGATTCTTGATGCTCTAGTTGATCTTGTGAGGCTAGATACTTGGAGGGCTTGAATAAAGTTTTAAGTTACAGCATACTAGCTTTTGCTTGCAGCGTCCCTCGCTTTAATGCAGTTTTAATTTATTTTTATTTCACTTCAAGAGGAGATTCTCTGTTTGACCTTAATGTATCTTGGTCCACGGTTTCGCGTTTGGTTGAACCAATTTTGATGCAGTTTTGGAAAAGTATTTATTCATCTAGAAAAGGTTTTAGGATTGCTCAGTCCACATGAAATTTATAATCCTGTTATCACGACCGATTAGAAACTATTTCTGATATGCTACTATAATTATGTCTTAGTTCAGACTCGTATCTCTGTGTCAAATTTCATTCAACTTCATCAAGCCGTTTTTACCCGACTGCCGAAGAAAGGAGGGTAATGTTTTTCGAGACTATGTATGTATGTATGTATGTATGTATGTATGTATGTATGTATGTCCATTTCTTTGGCACAGCCTACAGCCTAAACGGCTTGACGGATTTTGACGTGAGAGGTATCATTCGATTTGTCGTGATTGTGTGAGTGACACTGGGTATATTAAAATTTCTATAAAATCAAAATGGCGGATTTTTGGCGCCAAAAAGAAAATCTTGAAAATTTGTCTTGCACGCTCTACAGCCTGAACGGCTTGATGGATTTTGACAAATAAGGTGTTGTTTGATTCGTCATGATTGTGTGAGTGAAACCAGGTATATTAAAATGTCTAGAAAATCAAAATGGCGGATTTATTCCGCCACAAATATTTGACCACGATGGATGCAAAAACTGCTGAACGAATTTTGAAGCGGTTTTATTTGTTTAAAAGGTCTTGGTCACACCTAAAATTTTACGTTTGTTTGATTATAATCGGTTGAGTAGAACCGGAGATATGAGCAAAAATATAATAATTAAGGTTGAATTTCGGTGATGTTCCTTCACTACACGAAAATTTAACTCCTTATTAAAAGATAGATTTATACTTTACTAGTATCCGGGCAGCTATGTTAATAAATAGTATTCATTTTTATCACGTATATGTACAATATTGTGAAAAAAAAAGAGATCCGATTCTCAGCATTTCAAGAATTTACAGTGCGGTCGCCGAGTCCATGGCGTGTGGTACAGAGAGGAACCCCGTGACGGTGCCTGGGACTTGCGACCCAGAAGTAGGTTTAGGGTGGCCACCTTGCGACGCGTCAGCACTCACCTCCACCGTCAGTAGTGTTCCCCACTCTACCTATCCAGATATGGTAGGTAAGATCTTATGAATGCCGATTTAAATCTTTTGATTTAATACAGAGCTTACTGAAGCTCTTGGTAATCCGAGGTCTTTAAACAAATAGTACAGGGATTTATCTAAAATTCCCCTTGCTTCTACTACACAATGTGGCCCTTAGCCGAGTGAAGACTTTAGATGGATTAGCAATATGTGCTCTCGATCCAAAAAAACTTTTGAATCGCCCACACGACGAAAACTCTTTAAGAGAACTTCAACGTTTACGTCTGATGCCTCCACTAGCCTAAATTTTCCCCTAAGCCCTAGTCTGACCTTCCCCCTTGTAAAACTATATATTCAAATTGACAACATTCTATTTTGCGCTAAGTATATAAAGGAATTTTCATTTCATTTTAAAGTCGCATCGTGATGTCGTTTCGCAATATTATGATAACTAAAAAGTTTGAAATAAGCTTAATTATTAGAAAAACAAAAAACCCGACTGCAAAGTAAAAAACTATACAACTGAAAAGCAAAAAACAAGCTCTACATATCTTTTGTGACTTTCTTTAGCTACTTCTGTTTTACTCTGTCTTCTTTTGCTATCACAGGAGTAGCAGTTAGGCTTATTGGTGGGAAAACCCTTCATTCAACTTTTGCCTTGCTTATTGAAAAAGGACGAGTTGAAATGTTACGACCGCTCACAGGGGAAAGGCTGCAAAGGGAACGACAAAAATGGAGATCAATTAATTGGCTAATAGTTGATGAAATATCCATGGTACCCTATACAACTCTGAGAAATATTCACCTTCGGCTACAGCAATTAAAACAAAATGAGAACTTTTTCGGGGGCATAAATGTCATAGTACCAACTAGTCCCACCCTCTCCATTCCTATACAGAACAACACGTGCAAGGCTGAGATACCACCCACATATGGTGCAAACAATTCCATCAAGAACCAAGCGGTTCGGTGCCTCTTTCCTTTGCCGCACCATACAAACCTGGAATTCTTTACCAGCTCACGTGTTTCCTTCCTCATACAGTCCCGGGTCCTTTAAGCGGGGCGTGAAAAAGCATTTGATGAGGCCGTCAAGCTGAGAGCCACCATTTTGGCACTATCGGTGTTTGCAATGGTGACTCCCATTCTAGAGACTTTGCCTCAGCTTACCATCAGGCGAGGTGAAGTCATGTTGACGTGACCGACATAAAAAAAAAAAAAAAATATTGTTCGGGGATCTTATGCAGTTACCGCCAGTCTCCAAAATTACAGGTGGTGCTTATTGCTTTCGACAACCAATGAATGTAATCGGTGAAACAAATCTCTGGCAATTGTTTCATTTCTGTGAGTTGCCACAAAACATGAGACAGTCAGGAGATAATACATTTGTAGATATCCTGAACAATATTCGCGTTGGTGAATTGACAATGGATCAACTTGGAATCCTTGACACTCGCAGGATCCCACTAATTGATCAATTTGCCGATGGGGAAGCAGTGAGAATATACCCAACAACAAGACAAGTTGATACTTATAGTTCCACTATGTGTGAGAAGTTAGCTAAAACTATAAAACTATATGTTGTTAACGCTGTTGACATTTCTTTGGAGGCGAAAACCTACGGTCAGTGTCCGCGCAAAGAGTTTATATCCGATGACCCCAATAAGACAGGGGGTATTCTTGGGACAATACTGATTGGAATTGGATCACGAGTAATGCTACGCCGGAATATTAACGTGAATCAGGGTTTGGTAAACGGCGCAATGGGCGTGATCAGGA
Source organism: Lithosia quadra (assembly GCA_963576445.1). NCBI lineage: Eukaryota > Metazoa > Arthropoda > Insecta > Lepidoptera > Erebidae > Lithosia > Lithosia quadra. The sequence continues at coordinate 1,172,220 of OY754895.1, forward strand.
AAATTGAGTGGGCCGCTCTTCGAAGAGATCAATTAGAGGTGGGAGAGCTACCGCAAGCAGTATTTGTTGAGTTCGATGACTCTACCATCCGAGGCAATGAATCTGGGGTGGGTGTACGGATTGAGCCCTCAACCGTTGACTTCGACGCATTGCGGGGGCAAGGAAAAGTTGAAAGGAGGATGTTGCCCCTAATTCTTTGCTGGGCTGTAACAGTCCACAAATTACAAGGGACCACTCTTAACAAAGCTGTTATAGATCTCAGCTCCCACATTTTTGCTAAGGGACAAGCTTATGTAGCCCTTAGCCGAGTGAAGACTTTAGATGGATTAGCAATATGTGCTCTCGATCCAAAAAAACTTTTGAATCGCCCACACGACGAAAACTCTTTAAGAGAACTTCAACGTTTACGTCTGATGCCTCCACTAGCCTAAATTTCCCCTAAGCCCTAGTCTGACCTTCCCCCTTGTAAAACTATATATTCAAATTGACAACATTCTATTTTGCGCTAAGTATATAAAGGAATTTTCATTTCATTTTAAAGTCGCATCGTGATGTCGTTTCGCAATATTATGATAACTAAAAAGTTTGGAATAAGCTTAATTATTAGAAAAACAAAAAACCCGACTGCAAAGTAAAAAACTATACAACTGAAAAGCTAAAAACAAGCTCTACATATCTTTTGTGACTTTCTTTAGCTACTTCTGTTTTACTCTGTCTTCTTTTGCTATTTGTAGGTAGGCACCCTCTTTTCCCCTTAATGACTTGCAGAGCCTAAATTTAATATCTATTTCATTAATCACACCACATTACTAACAGTTTTACTGTTGTGAGTCTTATAAATACGTATGATAAGTTTGTAAATTATTACATAAATATGTGCAGAAATATTACTATGAATGTTGGGAAAATATTGCAGGCGGGAACAAGCTATGGGAATATTTAGCTATTTTGTAAACCACCACTTGCTGGGTATAGCTTGTTCCCGCCAGTAATATTTTCCCAACATTCATAGTAATATTTCTGCACATATTTATGTAATAATTTACAAACTTATCATACGTATTTATAAGACTCACAACAGTAAAACTGTTAGTAATGTGGTGTGATTAATGAAATAGATATTAAATTTAGGCTCTGCAAGTCATTAAGGGGAAAAGAGGGTGCCTACCTACAAATAGCAAAAGAAGACAGAGTAAAACAGAAGTAGCTAAAGAAAGTCACAAAAGATATGTAGAGCTTGTTTTTAGCTTTTCAGTTGTATAGTTTTTTACTTTGCAGTCGGGTTTTTTGTTTTTCTAATAATTAAGCTTATTTGTGTGAAAGAGTTATAAACCTTCGTATTCATAACATTAGCTATGGGCTTACCTATAAAATCGCGAAAATTTTATATAATCATCGCGCAAAACCATATAAAATAGTTAGTTTAAATAAATACCATAGAATATCATAGTTTATTCTCATTTAGCGATTGACAGCTGCTGTCAATTCATGTTGATACTTGACATTATCCACACAGGACGTAGCTACTATCGTTTCATAGCTACTTATAACTAAATAGAGACCTCATTTCACCTCATTCCATACAATTCGGAGGTGTCAGAATTTCACTGTATATTGTCACATGTCACAAACATGACTCTTGTGTAGGTATTGTCTTTGGTTCTTCCGTGCAAAATAAATAGTGATGTGATTTGTAATTTGTTATTATTTATCGATAGAATTTTTGGATTCTTCGCCTTGTAGTAATGCGATTTATGATTTAATATTATATACTTTGTTTATTTTGTCAGTCTTACAAGGAATTCTTAAGCAACAAAATGTGTTTAGTCTTCGTAAAATTCTGAGTGTCTAATTTCCTTTAGGAACGGGAGAAGGTCCATGTTGCAAAATGTCAGGAAGATAAATTCGGATTTAATCTAGTCTATATCTCATATCGATCTCAAGAATACTGTTTTTTTTATATTTGGGAGATCCACATGAGATCACGGGCCAGTTAAAACTTTTTTTTCCCATGTGGCCCGGTACCGGGCCAAGTCACCGGGGCAGATGGGATACACCCGAGGGTACTGAATTTAGAAGATATTTTTATTACGAGAATTATCCCTTTGGTTGCAAAATGTTCTATCGCGATCTGGACATTTTGCTATCCAAAAAAATAACAATCACTGGACATTTTGGAATTTGAACCTTTAAAGCTTTTCAACAAAGTGTGAAAAAGCATATATTGACGCCTTATAGTGAAGACGACTATTTTTATACCACTTAGGTGGTAAACAAGCACACGACTTATTGATGGAAAGCGGTTACCATGGGTAATGGACGTACGCAACACTCGCGCTGCCGATCTTTTGAAAAATTCTAATACCCTTGAAGAACCCCATAGTGTAGACGCTAGGGAAAACCTGTCTGAAAGTAAACCAGTCTGAAGAATGAATATATTCTTCAGTCTAAAGACTTCATTCTAAAGCTTCTTTTGCGTCGATCAGGTGAGGTGAAATCATATTGATTAATAATATAAGTTACAAAATTATTTCCCGTAACTGTGATTTAATTTTTAATTTTAAACTTTGCTTTACTCGTAACTCGCAATTTTCTCCGCGAAAATAACAATCCACAACCTATCAACAGATAAAAAGAAATGCTCAAAGAATTATTATAAATGATCACAATATTACTTCGCACTACGATCAATCATTTATCATTTGACTTGTGTCCAAAGGAATTTCGTAAAAAAGAAGGCAGTGAAAAGTTAAAATGTCCGTCGAAGATTTCTTTTTTTTACCTTGACACGTAAAACATAAATCAATTTTTTTGAAGAGCTATATTGTTTTGTTTATGAGCTAGTGTTTTTGGCTTTGTGTGAAACTTGTTGTGTTTTTTAACGGCCTTTGGGACGTAGCGGTAGGGCATTCGACTGCTACGGCATGGGGTGTGGGTTCTTTTGCCGCTCAGTGCAAACACACATCATTTTTTCGTCGGGAGGTAAATAATTAATAAATCAACATTTTTAAAAAAGACATTATTAAAAAATTAAAAAAACCGTACTGCTGTTGGAAAGACTGAAACAAGTTTGATAGCAGGCGGTACCCATTAATTCTCTTATGGTTTATGATTTGTGAATGGGTATCGACTGCTATAAAAACTTGTTTCAGTCTTTTCAACAGCAGTCCGGTTTTTTATTTTTTACCATATTTATTCAAATCCGTCCAGCCGTTAGGCCTATAGAGGAGAACAAAGAAAACTACATACATACATACGCGCGAAACACACTACCCTCGCTGTCGCAGTCGGGTAAAAACAAGCTTTTATTCAATTGATATTCAAACAGAAATATGGAAAATTTTAGCTCAATCCGATGCTAACAAATGGTAGAAAAATGGTTTGCAAATTTTGGACGGACAATTTACTTACATACGAACAATGCGAGTTAAAGTGTGTAATAGTAAAAAAGGTAGAAACACAAAACCATTAATGTTTAACCAACTAAATTAAATGCAGCTTTGTAAGAGAGGTGAATGGGTGCACGGTGTGACCCAAAATTCCTTTGTAGCGGTACATTACGGGAGCGTAAAACAATTAAGCGATAGTGTAATATAATAAGCTTGGTAATGGATGTGTTCCTTTGTGTGCATACAACTAATTTAGCAGACAAAGCGTTACATAGTACCTAACTTTAGCGAATCACTTACTCGGTGCTACACGCGGAGATGGACCTAGAACGGGTATTTCAAATCTAAGGACTAACATTAATGATTTTGATCGGAAAATGTAAAAAAATAAAATGTAGGGTTCCCCATACACAGAACTGAAACTTTTTTATCAAACCCATACGTGTGGGGTGTTTATAGATAGGTTTTCAAGCCGGTACACGCACTCTAGTGCAGGTTTTCCTGACGTTGCGGTTGGGAGGACAGACGAGACGGTCGCTAATGATACGTTCATATGATAGGCCACGGTGAACACTTCCCATCAGGGCCTCGATTCTGCTAAAGGCAAATCACTGTCATACCACGGATACTCTTAAAAATGCCATTTAATTGTGGACTTTATTGTTATCGCTTTAAAGTCCAAAATTAAATGATATTTTGTTGAGCAAATGAAGAAGTTAAATGAATTCTTTTCATTTGATTTTAGACTTTAACTGTATAGCGGTAAAGTCTATAATTAAATAGTGCTTTTTAGAGTGTCAGTGGTATTACAGTGGTTTGCCTTTAGCAGAATCGAGGCCCAGGTAGGCCGTGTGCTTGTCTGCCACCTAAGTACTTAGTTTTTATATATAGAATACGTCAATTTGACTTCACCTCGCCTGATGGTAAGCTGAAGGTAAAGTCTCAGGAAAGAGGGTCACCATTACATACACGTACCATGTTAACAATGGTGGCACTCAGCTATACAAAAAATTAAAATCTATATCAATATTTTGTTAATGGGAATTAACTTGATCATGGTATAGGTATATACATACCTTTGGAATGCCTGACGTTTCGATCAGGTTACACCGGCCTTGGTCTTTATACGTGGTGACCATAATCTTCTTTAATATATATAAATCTCGTGTCACAATGTTTGTCCTCAATGGACTCCTAAACCACTTAACCGATTATAATAAAATTCGCACACCATGTTCAGTTCGATCCAACTTGAGAGATAGGATAGTTTTTGAAACGGATTTCGACATCCACGCGGGCGGAGCCGCGGGCAACAGCTAGTATTAATATAGGTACCTAATCATGGAATGCGAAAGTTTCAAAATTAAAATCTACTTACTCTGAGTCTGTTTCAGAATATTTCTTTGTCAGTTTTATAACATAACAGTAGTTGTACAACATTGTTTATGATAAAGTGCCAAGCGCCACAGGCATTACAAACAAAGTGACCTGGCACAACTGTTATGTGCTGAATGAAGTGGCTTTTGATATCAAAGAGAAATGCTGCAGTAACGGGTTTGTGCGCAAGCATAGATTTAAAACTGGCTATACGTATACCGCAAACTGGCTAGCTAAACTAGAGTTTCTTTTATAGAGGACACGTCAAAATGACTTCACCTCGCCTGATGGTAAGCTAAAGGTAAAGTTTCAGGACCGGGGTCACCATTACATTAGGGTCTGTGATTTAGTCGTTTTGTCGTCAAAACAAATTAAAAAAGAAGTGCAGGAACGCGGAGCGGGCGTTCTAAAAAGCGAGCATGTGATTGGCGCTCGAATAATGATGATTATTGTACTATTATATCGGGGCCTCGATTCTGCTAAAGGCAGACCACTGTCATGCCACTGATACAATAAAAATGCCATTTAATTGTAGACTTAATTGCTATCAGGTTAAAGTCTAAAATTAAATGATATTTTGTATAGCGAATGAAAAAGTTTAATGAATTCTTTTCATTTGATTTTAGACTTTAACTGTATAACGGTAAAGTCTATAATTAAGAAAATAGCATTTTTTAGAATGACAGTTGCATGAAAGTGGTTTGCAGCAGAATTTTTTTTTTATACTATCTAATATCTAAAAATCTTATCACAGCTTAACAAATTATAATTAAGTATTTCGGGCAAACCAAAGCGATATTGCTCAAATAACTTTTTAAAATAAATAACCAACTTCTGAAACTGTTAATCCTCAAAAGCGCAATCAATCAATGTTGATCGCTGTTCCCTTGGCAATACTTAACAAAAACACTTCTCTATTGTTACAAACACGACAAAACTAAGTTTTTACACTTGTAATTAAATTCTAAGAGGGAAATCCCTGCGGGGGAATACAGATACAGGTAAGTAGGGTAGCAAGAGCTCACAACCTCCCCCCTCCTTCTCCCCCCCCTCTAAACTCTTCAACTCTGGAATTCTTTACCAGCTCACGTGTTTCCTTTCTCATACAGTCCCGGATCCTTTAAGCGGGGCGTGAAAAAGCATTTGATGAGGCCGTCAAGCTGACAGCCACCATTATGGCACCATCGGTGTTTGCAATGGTGACTCCCATTCCATAGATTTTGCCTTTAGCTTGCCATCAGGTGGGGTGAAGTCATGTTGACGTGGACGTGACCGACATGAAAAAAAAAATCGTCTCAGGGTTGGTAGCGTGTGACACCCCTGATGTTTGCACAATGTCTTTGCTAGTTTTGAAATCACACGTTTTAAAAAGGTAAATTTTCTGAATCAGGCTCTTAGTTTTAATTAAATCCGGCAATTTTACAATGCCCCAAAAAGACCCATGTACTATACTCGTACTAGCTGTTGCCCGCGGCTCTACTCGCATGAAATTTTGTTCCCTCTACCGTGACCCACAGGAACCTGTTCCCGGGATAAAAAGTAGGCTATATGTCACTCCAGATTATAATCTATCTATGTACCAAATTTCAGCTAGATCCCTTAGGCCGTTTTTGCGTGAAAGAGTAACAAACATGCATCCAGGCATCCAAAGATAGATTATTACACACTTTCGCATTTATAAAGGTGGCTCCACACTAGGCGAGCCGAGCAAGAGCCGAGCACGAGCGGAGCCGTTCTTGAGCGCAGCCGAGCACGAACGAAATGCTCGCAGCGCGCTCGTTCGAGGCTTGTAAGTCGGTCCACACTCGGCTCGCCTAGCGTGGACGCACCTTAATATTACATAGTAGGAAGGAAGGAGATGTCGGTTGATTAAAAGTTATGCTTACAACAGTGGAGTATATACAAGCAAAGCCAGTAAACACAAAATTAAACATAACTGAACACACAAGCCTTGAGTACAGTTGCGCTCAACTGTTGACCGCCACAAATAATTAAATTTCATCGTCAACTTGTTCCCAGATTGCTGTGAATTAGCAATTATAATGTAGTGTACGCCGCATGCCATCAAATTGCAGCGTAGAGGCGACTGGACTATTTGGAGACATTCTGGAGATATAGCAGCCGATATTATGTGCAGATCCTAAACCTAAAAAACTTACGGACGAAGTGTTGAAGACAGGGCTGTATTAGAAAAATGGCGGTGACTAACCATGTGTGAGTCCATTTTGGGTTGATGCGTTCCGTTATGTTAGTCTTAGAAGTTAGTAAAGGTTAAGTCACAGGAATGGGGTCACCATTACATCCACCAGTCAAATAGTTATTAGTATTTGTTTTCATACTAAGTATTTTTTGTATTTTTAAATAAATTTTTATATTTATATTTAAAAATATGATTTATATGTATATAAAATAAATAAAGAGGAATAACAATAACAATAATTAAAGAATTGCATAATAATAATGTCAAATAATTGCGTAAGAACGATGTCAAAAAAAAATTGCGTAATAATAATGTCAGGGAATTGCGTAATAATAATGTCAAATAATTGCGTAATAACGATGTCAAAAAAAATTGCGAAATAACGATGTCAAAAAAAATTGCGTAGTAATAATGTCAAATAATTGCGTAATAACGACGTCAAAAAAAATTGCGTAATAATAATGTCAAATAATTGCGTAATAATGTCAAACTAGTTAAATAAAAGCGTTTTAAAAATATAGGATATTGTGGATGTACAAGTACGACTGTACGATTAATAGTATTTACTCTATACAAAACTACATACAGATAAACAATAAGACGAATTCTGTTAGTAGTTAGTTGAATAAGTTGGCATACCCTCAGGCTACAAGCTACAATGTGTTGTGTTTTAAACGATAATGAATCGCCCGCGCTAAGTGCGTTTCGTGATTCAACCAAGGGATCTTTGCAAGCTCGTGTACTGTACGTAAAGAATTGGATCGGATTACGTATGTTTTGCCAAAATATCCACTAAGTAAGGAGTGATATACATCTCATTTGGAAAGTGGTTTTTTCGACAGTAGGGTTGTCTGTCAAGTCAGTTTGATAACCGACTTTAAAAAGGAGAAGGTTCTCAATTGTTTATTTGTTTATTTCAGGGACTCAGCGTCGTGGCAGTTAATTCACTGCCGCTGAGTCACTTTAACTTTCGACTGGGTGAACCGATTTTGATGATTATTTTTTAACTGGATACTTCCCGTGTGGCCCCATTTCAATTTGGTTCGTTGTAGTTGGTTTTTTGTAAGAATTATTAAAAATATTTTTTTAACTAATTTCAAAAGTACCTAACATTTTGACACGATTTGTGTGTTTTTCCACGAATATCTCGCATTTGATTAACCGATTTTAATACCAATTTTTTTCAGAAAAGTATTTTTTGCATTCTTTAGAAAGTTTTTTTTTTTTTTTTTTAATTGGTAATAGGCTCGCGTTTGACCACGATCTCACCTGTTGGTAAATGATGATGTGGTCGACGGTGGAGCACGCTTGCCTAGAAGAAACCCATTCACTCTAGACTTGAAGACTCCCAGGTTGTAGCTTACCGGAAATACAGACTCAGACTTAAAATACTTAACCGATTTAAAAAAGGAGGTACCTAAATTGGTTCAACTTTTTTTTATTAATAGTAGTCAATTCGCAAATACTGAATTTATTAGCATGCTACACTTCTAATCTAATCGTATTCGTAAACTTCTCAATCAACTCTACTTACACTCAAAACTTCCATCTTAAGTGAATTCAATGAAGATACAATGTTTTAGGAAATGTTGGTGTAATTTAGACCAGGGTTGTCCGTCTCCGGGGTAGGGAACACGCCCTGCGGCTTATCAGGGGCCCCGCGGTCCCGGGGCGTTTAGTTCAGAATTAAACTATCATTGTTTCGTTGCACGTTTGTTACTCAAAGCTTTTGAATAGACTAGTTTGAGTTTGAGAGTGGACGAGTTGAAATGTGAATGCAGTGAGAAGTTGTTTATATTAATAACTAGTTGTTGCCCGCGGCTCCGCCTGCGTGGACGCCGATTTTCGCGTTTTTTTTACTATATCGCATGTTTTTTATGTCATGTCTGTTGCGGACAAACAGACAAACAGACACCGATTAGTTACAGATTTATTATTATGTATAGACTAGCTATGTCCGCATCGTCGTCCACGTTGTATTACATTTTTGAGGTTTTAATTTTTTACGTTCAAAGTCAAAGTCCAAAGTCTCTGTATAATATACCATTAAACGGAACTTACAAAACGTTAAAATTAAAAATATTTAATACTAGATCAGCAAATTGATCACCGCCTCGAAACGCGGCTCAGACCTGAGAAGAATCCGCCTCTTCCTAGCCCCATCACTCATTGCACACGTCCATAGGCCACGGTGACCGCTACCCATCAGGTGGGCCGTGTGCTTGTCTGCCACCTACATAAAAAAAAATATTGTGTACGCTAGGGAAAACCACAGCAGCGAAAATTTTAATCCTTTTGCCATTCAACTTGTTGATATACAATTTTTATGATGGCGCCTTCAATTCATTGTTTTCAATACAATTTATCTTTTGTATTACTTTAGTTGCAAATGCCCCGGAATCGTATTGTGTTACAGATAATGCGGTTCGATTCCGGGCTCCTAACTAGATCATGGCATACTTCTCGATTGTGTTTCTCGCGATCCATTTCGTGTTTTACATTGAGGATTCTTTAAATGCAATAACTGCACAGGAAAGATATATAGGGTGGTAGAAATTTGAGGGCACAAATTTGTCAAAACCCTTCACAGTAATCCAATCTCGGTTGGATTGCGTTCAGGGGTCAGCAAGTGCATAGCCGGGCAGGGGAGATTGTGGTCGCAGCACTAGCGGGACCGGTGGGTGTCACGCGGTGCTGCGACAACAATCCTCATTTGATGAGGCCGTCAAGCTGAGTGCCACCATTGTTAACATGGTACGTGTATATAATGATAACCCTTTTTCTTGAGACTTTAACTTCAGCTTACCATCAGGCGAGGTGAAGTCAAATTGACGGGTCCTATATTATATAAAGTACAAATTGTTGATTTGCATTTGGGAGAGATTGAGCTACTTATAATCATCATAAATTATAACTACTTATAATTATAAAGCTGACGCGCACACTGTCTACTTTTATGGACTTAGGGCCGGCAGAATACCTTAGTAACTAGTAGATAAGTAGGTACTAGTCAGTAAAGTCAACTGATAATGCAAATATCGCTTGGGAGTTGTATTTATTTCAAAAAAAATTATTCAGCTTATTTACAGAAAGAAAAAAATTTTTTTTTCATGAAATCTTGAAGAGACCTAAGTAGCTGAAGTATGTTCAAATGCAAATCGAAACTTTGTATATATCATATTTTAATATAGGACACGTCAACATGACTTCACCTCGATTGATGGTAATTTAGAGGCAAAGACTCAGGACTGGGGTCACCACTACATACACCGATAGTGCTACAGTGTCTGTAGTGAGTGTAGTGTCTGCTTACTCCTCATAAGAAATGCGTAATAAATAATGTATAGATGTTCTATTTCACGAAGGCGGTTTAGCTGTCATTGTAGTAAAACATGTATAAACACATTACTTCTAAAAATTAATTACTTGCAATGCAATTATTGTTCTACTAACTGCTATATGAATTTCTTTAGACGTGACATGAACTTTCGCACACACATGTACGCGTATTTACAAGACACAGGTACTACTATTTAATTGTTCACTCGCCTTCGTGAGGTAGAATATCTATAACAGTAAAATACCACAACTCAACTGTCAAGTAGGATCGCGTTAAACACCAACAAGTTTTAAACAGTTCACTTATTCCTGAACTGTACGCCATATATTACTTTCAAATCTTAACCCTAACTCGCAAACTGTCCATCATCGGGCCGCGTCGAACAAATCAGACCTAACCCTTTCCCTGCTACCATTCATCTTATTTATAGCTACTGTTAATCCCTTCTGCAGCAGAAACGTGTAAATCATTGTATCGAATCGCATTATTTACTAAACCGACCGCAGTGTTACCACGGCATAAATTGGCTACTTGTCAAGATTGCCGACTACCAAATATTAGGTTAGGAGTAAATGTATTCGGTGAAATGCGCAGGGATTGTGAGGTTCATACCGAGTTGATTCAATTTACCTTCGTGAGATATTACACTGATATAAATGTTATGTAACAGGAATAAACGGTTAAGTGGAATAAGGTACAATTTTTACTTTTGAAATTTAAGAAAGAGTGAAAGGATTTTTGAATTTGAGTTTCAAGTTTATGAAAGCATAACATAACATAACATAACATAACATAACATAACATAACATAACATAACATAACATAACATAAACTCACGTCTATATCCCCAAAGGGGTAGGCAGAGGTGTTAGCACCCACATTTCGCCAGTTTATGTTTAGGTCCCAATGTAATAGGTGGCGAGCCTATTGCCATTAACCGGGCACTTATAAACCTGCGATAAATACACAAATAACTTCGAAAAGCATCAAAAAGTCATTGGTGTGTGCCATGGTGAACCTGGGATCGAACCCGAAGCCTCGTCTCAGCAGTCCATTTACCCAGACCACTAGGCTACCGCGGTTGAAATTTAAGAAAAAGTGAAAGCATTTTGTAATTTGAGTTGGTTTATAAGAGATGTAAAATATAACGAAAAACAGATTGTGACTTGCCATAATTATAAAAGAAACTCACTTCTTTGTACTATCCGACCAATACAAATAGACATATTCATGCATACAAATACTTGCACTGAGCAGGAATCGAACCCGCAACCCCTGTCGTAGCAGTCGAATGCTCTACCGCTACGCCACAGAGGTTGAGACAACTATCATCTGACTAATAAATAACCCTAAATTAACTGTTATAATATAAGTTTCCTTTTACATCTATGGCAGTCGTTACGGGTAGTTGGAGCCCACAAAAGACCAACCAGTCTAACTTGGAACTTCGATATCGCCATTGGTCATAATGACCATTGGTTGTGGAGGTCAGATGGCAGTCGCTCCACGGAAAATATCGAAGTTCAGCCGCATCAGAGTTAGACTGGAAAGCCGACCCCAACTGAGTTGGGAAAAAGGTTCAGAGAATCTATACATATAATAAAATGGTAGGAAAGTCAAAACTGTACATTGAATATTTTTTTAAAAGAATACTTGGGGTGTGATCTACAATCGATACCGAAGCCAAAAATATAGTTTTTAGAATTTTTGTCTGTTTGTCTGTTTGTCTGTATGTATGTCCGGGATAAACTCAAAAAGTACTGCATGGATTTACTTCAAATTTGGCAAGAATATTATTTAGAGGTCGGGTCAACACATAGGCTACTTATTATCACGCTATTACCTACGGGGAACGAGCAGTGAACCTTTATATCTTCAACGCATTCTGTAACAACGTGTATTCTAAAGATGCATATTTGAATGTTGTTATTATGTTCACTATGCTATAAGCTAGCTTCACAATATAAGTAACTTGACCGATAATATATACAATAAAAAACAAACTTAATTTTGCGGTTCGATCCGTAGACCCGATTACTGTACCAACCGCAAATAATATGTTTGTCGTAGGTTACGTCAATAAAACTGTTGAGAAGTAAATTCTGTACATTGAAATATTTACAAAATAACTATTCGGGGATGATTGGTGATCAATACCAATGGTAAAAATGCATGATCAGTAATTTTTTTGTCTTTCTGTCTGTCTGTCTATCTGTATGTGCATGCATGGAAAAAAACTACTGGTGGGATTTTGATCAAACTTGGTACGATTTATAGTTCATACTTCTGGACAAAATAATAAAATCAACCCATTTATGTCCCACTGCTGGGCACAGGTCTCCTCTCCTCTAACGAGAGAGCTGAGAGGGTTTAGACCTTAATTTTTCGTTTTTTTTTTAATCGTTTAACCTTACCACACACGCTGGCCTAATGGGGTTTGGTGGATCGAACATGTCCTTAATATTTCTTCTAGGACATGTGGGTTTCCTCACGATGTTTTTCCTTCACCGTCAGCAGATGGTAAATCATGTGATTAGCACATATAAATTCCACAAAGTGAAATTCACATTGGTACTGTCCGGCCCGATTCGAACTGAGTAGAGTCCTTATCCATTCGGCTACCATCGCTTACAGGACATCATAATATATAGGCTATTTTTTATACAAAGCCGGGGTGCGAGGGAAATGCTCTAATAGGCCCCCTTTTTTTCCGTACGGAAATCCTCATGGATACCCACCCCGCGGCCAGCGGGGCAGGTTATGTCGGACTTTTACCGACTCAAACCGCACGCCGTGTAGGGTCTTCTGACGCATGGGTGTAAGATGGCCCATAGAGCATTTTCCTCGCACCCCGACTTGACCCGGGCCATCTCCGGATTCGAGATGGCTCCCTGGGGTTTGGCAACCACGGTGTTCCAGTCATGCTCCCGGAATAAGAGAGGCGCGCTGTCGCACGCCGCCGCCTCGGCCTGCTTCAATCTGCTAGGGTGACAGGCGGCTCCGACGGAGCTCTTCAGACCTCCGACGCCTTCGTCGCCGACGCCCGGAAGAGCTTCGTGCAGCCTCTCCCGAACCCTCTCCGCCTCCTTCTCGAGCATCACTTGCTCGCAGAAGGAGGCGGTGGCCGACCACGCGTCCGCACTCTGCACCATCGCAGCGATCAACACCACCCGTACAGACCCATGGAACGCACGATCTCCGCGTAGAGCCTCCTACAGGAGTCATCCGGCCCCCTTATGTTGAGCAACAGCCGCACCAGAGCGTTGGCCCCCCAACACCCTGGCGTCAGAAGACCCTAGACGGCGTGCGGTTTTAGTCAGTAAGAGTCCGACATAACCTGCCCCGCTGGCCGCAGGGTAGGTATCCATAAGGATTTCGGCACGGAAAAAAGGCTATTTTTTATAGGTACAAGCTGATACCCGCGACTCCACCCGCGCGTCGTTTTAATCTAGGTCATAATTTTTTGATTATATCTCCAGTTCTACTTAGCCAATTACAACCAAACATAGGGTAAATTTTAAGTCTAAGCAAGACCTTTCTGATAAAAAAACCACATCAAAATACGTTAAGTAGTTTTTACCATCGCGATTTTGGCTTTTGATGGTTTTTTTTTATTAGAAAGGTTTTGGTTTGACGAGTGGAGACCAGTGGAGTGAAGAGTAGAGTGGAGAGTGTAGTGGAGAGTTGTTTTATTAAAATAGACTTGGCGATACCAACCTCCACGCGGGCGAAGCCGCGGGCGGAAGCTAGTGATAATATAAGTTTCCTGGTTATATTGCTTTTGTTTAACCAATATAAGTTGTAATCTCTACGATGCCAAATTCATGTTTCCCCAGTGTATAATTTAATTTATAAGTTGTGTTAAATAAATAATACAACTCAGAGTAGTATTGACGCATTGCAGTACATAAAGTATACAGTTGAATTGAAAAAAAAAAATCAAAAGAGGCATCTTGGCTCTATATAGCAGATATTAAAGTGTTATAAAAAAAGGAGATTCAATTTTGGCGCGCAACTTACACGAGACGTTTCTCGGCCGCCATATTTGGCAAATAAATTCTGTTTTACTACAGGTTTATTCCTTATCTGATACTTGCAGTATTCTTTGTAGTATCGTTTTAGTTTTTGTAAAACAAGCATATTAAGGGTCCCTAGGACCCGCGTTGAAAAATATTTAATACAGCCAATTAGTTTATTAAATGTAGGTACACAAGACAAGCTGTAAAAAAATAATGGCGAAACTAAGAGCGGGTACACATTGGGCGCTCGGCGTTGCGTTCGGCGAGCATTGCATGTTGCATGTGTACACATCAATTGAAACTCTAGTTGGTTCTTAAAACGCGCGTTAGCAAAGCGCGCGTTTGAAAGCGCCTAATGTGTACCCGCTCTTAGGCAAGAACAGATTTTGAATTTCGAATTAGAAACGGAACGCAGAAACTGGACAAATGAATTAATCAATTTTGACACATATTTGCATAAAATCTTGACGCGCCTTTTTGTAATGTCATCATAATAAGTATAACTATTATTTTGATTAAATACGAATTGCTAAACAAAAAATGCATCAATGGATAAAAATTCCATTAAATTTAACCCAAAAATCCCACAAACATCCAGAAAAAGTACCAGTGATATTCCAACATCATAAAATCCAGTTGGATCCGGCTTAAACCGGTTATAGCTGCAGTAAGCGCTGTAGTCATTAAACTGCCGGATATGAAGCGTATGGCCCATCGACAAGTGCTTAAGTGAAATATCGATCCAAGGATAGCAGAATGAATGGACGGGGCAATAATTGTTTCGATTATCGTCTCTGATTTCCAAGCAAAGTGTTATTGGAATTCTGAAGTGAAAACGTCTCCACCGAACGTCACTTCTTATTCAAGAGCTATACGTGAAGCGATTGAAATCAAGAAGTACAAGAATTTCAATCGGGAAGACGGTTTCAAGTTATCTGCGACATGGAATCCAGTGATTAAAAACTTGCTATCTCGCTTTTCTGCGCGGTCGGATAGACACCGAGCCGTTTGCTCAGATAATAGGGACCCTGTGAGTGTGGTGTGTGACGGTATTTGGAGAAACAATAATATAAATAATGTCGAAAATGTGCGGGTAGATGAACAACCGGCTACCTCACGGACTCGACGACGGAGGGCGTGCGCGGCTGAAGCAGTCAGCCTGTGACCACGGCCGGTGTAACCTGGTCGAAACGTCAGGCATTCCAAAGGTATGTATATACCTATACCATGATCGCGTTAATTCCCGTTTACATATTATTATAATCAAGGAACGCGAAAGTTTAAAAGTAAATATAGTGAACCTCCCCTTTGAAGTTGGTTAAAAAACAATATTCCCGAAGAAAGCAACTACAAGTTCTCATTAAAATATTTTACACTCACCAGTAACTATTTGTGTATATCTAAACAGAGTGAGGTTATTTGCACTCATTTCTGCAATAAACTAGCTACTTCTACCTCTACTAATTGAAATCTCCCTGAGATAAATAGTTCTTGGACACGAAGGTTCATTACTATCAATTCTCGATAGAAACTCACTTAAAAACTCTGAAATAAAACTATATTGAATGGATCCTATCGTTCAAATAGACTTGTCTTTCTTTCAATGAAATTTTGAAGCGCTTAGTATGCTAACTATTCCTGATTATTTAGATCGGCAATTAAGTGAATATTCAGGACGGAACTTGAATCCACGACCACACTCTTGGTTTCCTTCTATTTCGATTATGTGGGTATACAAGGTGTCCCATAGCGATTCTACATGGAGGGGTATCTTAAATTAAGCAGATAGACAATTTTACTGAAAGAAGACTTCATTTCACTTCAAAACAAATTTAAATTCCATTAAAAGATTTTGGAAAATTCATTCATTTTCCTTTGTTTAATTTATCATGTTTGTTAGAGAGATTTGATTCATATAATTGTTATACGTAAACGGGAATTAACGCGATACACGTTAAAGGTATATACATACCTTTGGATGCCTGACGTTTTATATATACATATACATACATATAATTGTTCCTATCGATTGATACCATAAGAGTACAGGGTGCTATTTTTCGGAATTTAGCCGGTTCGATTACCGAGTGTTGCAAGCGTATTTATCTTTCTTCTTCTTTCATTTCTCTTCTTCTTCTTTAATTTCTTCCACATGTCTTCTATCAGTATTCTATAAATAAAAAAAACTCTATTTATTTATTTATCTAGTGAGCGCTGTGTAGAATATCGTAGAATGTTTTTTTAAAGTAATTCTCGCCCATGTAGCATGGCCGTAGGAAACCCTGTATAACTCAATTTAAAAAAAAGTGATTGATGTGCTTTTTCTCCATAACACGGCAGTATTGTGCATATAATTTCGCCTCGAACCGAACGATCCAGAACCTCCTTTATTTGTCGTAAGATAAAGAATTGGAGTTATTATCTGCACACGTGTTTCCCTCTTATTATATAGCCCACATTTCAGTGCTATATAAAATATTAGGGGTGTAAATGTCACTCTGTTTACGGTAATAAAGCATGAATACGGAGAAATTGTGAATGTAGAAAGATTAATGTTGGAAGAGATATTTTAAAAGCTTTTGTAAGCGAGTCTGGATGAGATGGTGTGAAAGAACGGGGTGTGATGTCCCTCGCAACACAAAGGGATTTGATGGAGGTAGAATACGACGGTGTCTCCCGTCCGAAATGAGCTGTCTGACTGGGGTAGTACCTCCACCCTACAGAAGACCGCGGCCATAATAAGCATCGTGTTGTGTTCCCGTCGGTAAGTAGGGTAGCCAGAGCTCACTGTGCCCCTCCTCCCCCCACCCCTTCCTAGCCTCCCCATCCTTTCCTACCCCCATCCTTTCTCTTCAGGCCAATAGGCCATAGTGATTGCTTCCCATTAATAAAAAAAATATAATGAGAATCTTTTTTTTTTCTCTGCAATAATATAGACAGCATTAACAAATAGCATCATATGTGATGTAATATAAAAGCACTAATTAAATAAAAACAGCTCAGTCAACTGAAAAAACAAAACCAAGTTGAAACTCAACAAACCAAAAAAAAAAAAAAAATATTATGGTTCATCTGTAATTTTACATACCTATACTCGCAGAAACAAAACATTTCAGTGCAAATACTATAATTACGTTTAATTAAAATCAGAACAATAGTAGGGATGGAGCAGCCCTCTACAAAATGGTATATATTTTTTTCAATTGTAAAAGCGAATGCAGAGGTAAAATGTGCACACTGCCAGTGTTGTCTCTTAATTAATATCTATCGTGTTGCAACACGGAACTCCATTGTAATGGATGGAACTTGGTTATTGAATAAAAAAATGTTGAGATCTCTCTACTAATATTATAAATGTGAAATTTTGTGAAGATATTTGAATGTTTATTACTTAATCACGCTTAAACCGCTTAATGGACCTATCTAGACTCCCCACCCCATCCTAGCACTCCCCCCTTCCCTACAGGGTAGGCAGCGCGTGTGTGACACCTTTAGTGTTGCACACGTCTATAGTCCACGGTGACCGCTTCCCATCAGGTGGGCCTTGTGCTTGTCTGCCAGCTACGTGTTATAAAAAAAATGAATCTGACTGAAATTTAATACAGTGATAGATAGCCTGTGATATAACTAAGGCCAAATTATATCTGGAATAATTTGGAATAGTAAGGGGTGCTTGAAAAAGCATCTGTCGAGGCCATCTGGGTAGAGGCCACCATTCTAGGGGTAACCCCTGGAAATGGTGGGCAATTTTTTGAACTTCACCACCATCAGGCAAGGTACAGTTAATCCGACGAATTAAATATATTTAAAAAATCAGGATTCCACGAGCGAAACCGCGAGCAACCTCTAAAAGTAAATATAATTTGATATTAATTTGATTCCAAAACTACCACAAACGTCATAATTTCAAAATGCAATATAAATACAAAACATGAGTTCCAAAATCAGTATCATTTGTCAGCTGCAAATCGTAAAATTAACGCAAATACCGGTATTAATATTCAAATATACGGTAAATCAAATATCTAGTGCTGCACCGATACGCGCCAATTACGTTTATTGCGACTCGTGGTTGCATTAGCCACATCGATTGAACTATAAATGGGCAGATGATAGCATACGGGCTTATACAATATGGTAACCAGATTTAATTACTGTTTAGTAAGTGATACGAATTGTGTATTGAATTGAAGTTTAGTTGGGATAAACTAGATAGCAGGCGAAGAGTTGGGTGCCCTCATACTGTGCAAACAATTTCATCAAGAACCAAGTTGTTCGGTGCCACTTTTTTTTGCCGCACTATAAAGACTTGGAGCTCTCTACCAGCTCACGCGTTTCCTTCCTCCTACAGTCCCGGGTCCTTTAAGGCGTAAAAAATCATTTGATGGGGTTGTCAAGCTGAGGGACACCATTGTGTTACAATCGTTAGTATACAATGGTGATCCCATTCCTGAGACTTTACCTTTAGCTTATCATCAGGCGGGAGCAGGGGAGAAAGGGGGGGGGGGGGCTTTAGAACGGGGGACACCCACTACATACACCGATAGTACTACTGCAGTGGTGGCTCTTAGCTTGAGTCGGTCATCAAAATGCTCTTTCACACCCCTGCTCTTAAAGGACCCGGGACTATAGGACGAAGGAAACACATGCGCTGGTAAAAAATTCCAAGCGTTCAAAAAATCCAATTCTTCAGTTTTATTGATGTACTTATAGATAAAAGTTCCATTAAAATTCCATTTAAGGGTCGAACGTAAAACTGTCAGCTTGCACTATCAGTAATTGACAACTTCCTTTCCGCTGTGACGTCGTGAAAAAAAAAAACGAAAAGACCGGTATCAATTAAAACCGTACTCGGTCTACTAGAGATGCGACTCGATGCTTGCCTGTCGATGTTTTGTTAGTTCGGTTTTTATTGTTGTTCAGTGGGAATTGGGTCGGAGAAAGAATTAACCGGTTTTTTTGGAACGCTGTAATTTTTTTCTAAATAAAATCTTTCCTATTAGGGTAGGCAGAGACAACAACTTTCTAATCGCTATGGTCTTAGCATACACCTTTCTTTTTCAATTTTCGTAATTGTTTTCATACATGCTTATCATATCGCATATAGTTTCATTACATACATGAAGATACCAATAAATCATTAAGTTTGCGATACTATTCGTTAAGATATCGAAAAAAATCGTTAGCTTGGAAAGTAGAGACCACCAAATATATTTGCGTTGCTACGAGTTAGCGACCGAATTTGGTAGCTTAAGCGTTGCGATAAATGTCGAGATTGCGCCGGTGGGCTGTGTGTTTGCTTGCCACCTAAGTTGTATAAAAAGAAAGAAAATTCTGTTAGATCGGCCTTCTTCAGCTGTATTATCAAGATGTCATCATGGCATATTACGCCATATTTATGTGCATAATTAGCCACAAAGGTATTTTATGAACCTGTTTACCACGGTATTCAATGGCCAGCATTTATCTCAATGAGCTATTGTCACGCAATCCTGTGTTTCTATAAATTTTGATGTTCATGATATTTTTGTGCTAATAATGTTAGGAGAACAGTATTATCTAATTAAAGTTATTGAGAAACACAGATGACATAACATATAGGGGTCACCAATCTAAGGGGCCCCTACCCAGACTAGGACTCAACTTACCATCAGGCGGGGTGCAGGCAATCCGGCAGGCAATTATAGCACTATTGGTGTTTGTAGTTGTGACCCCCATTTCTGAGACTTTACCTTTAGCTAACCATCAGGCGAGGTCAAGTGACCGATATGAAAAAATCTCATGACTTAAATGGTTGAAGTGCCGTTTTTTCTGACAAATGTAAATAGTATTGACAATTGCTCGTCAATTATAAATGATTGTATTTACTTGTCAAGGTGCAAGTTAATCGCATCAATAAATAGACGTTGATGAAGATTAATTGTCTGTTTATTGAATATGATGTTAACACTATTTTTATACTACTAAGGCAGCAAATCTATCCATGGTATCTCCATCTTGCTACTGGAAAAATAAAATAAAATAATAAAAAAAATCGTGAGGAAACCCACATGTCCTAAAAGAAATTCTAAGGACATAATTATCCGATCCACCAACCCGCATTAGGCCAGCGTGTGGATTTGGGTCTTAACCCTCACAGCTCTCTCGATAGAGGAGAGGAGACCTGTGCTCAACAGAGGGACATAAATGGCTTACGAAGTGTATACATCCAAAATTAAATAACATAACATAACATAAACTCACGCCTATATCCCCGAAGGGGTAGGCAGAGGTGCTAGCACCCACATTTCGCCAGTTTGTCTAGGTCCCAATGTAATAGGTGGTGAGCCTATTGCCATTAACCGGGCACTTATAAACCTGCGATAAATACACACATAACTTCGAAAAGCATCGAAAAGTCATTGGTGTGTACCATGATGAACCTGGAATCGAACCCGAGACCTCGTTTCAGCAGTCCATTACCCAGACCACTAGGCTAGGCACTAGGCCACTAGGCAAAATTAAATGCATAGTAAAAAGTGGTTATTTTAATATTACAAACAACCACTCCAATTTTATTCATATGCATTGGTACATCAAAGAAAACTGATCTTCCATGTACCCTCATGATCATTAATTATCTACCCAGTAGCCCAATTTCAATATCCGATCCTGACAGCTGTTCCAAGATCCTTTTCCGATGTTATGACAGTAATGAACATCGCCTAGGTTCAGCGTTAATTGGCGGACAAATTGAATTAATGTGTACGTACATAGCTGTATCAGTTCTGCTAAGTTTAGTCAAGATACTCAAGATATTGGTTTACTAGAGACAGGTTATATTTCGATTGGGAAAAACGAAAGGGTGTAAATTACAGTGACTTTTTGAAGAGAAACCAAGCAACATTTTTTTTTATGTAAGACACGTTAAAATGACTTCACCTCGCCTGATGGTAGAGCTAAGGGTCAGGACTACATTATACCGGTAGTGCTACAGTGGCGGTCATCAGCTTGACGGCCTCATCAAATGCTTTTTCACGCCCCGCTTAAATGTCCCGGGTCTAAAATAGGGGGAAGGAAACACAACATGCGCTGGTAAAGAATTTCAAGTCCGCTTGGTTCTTGGTGTAATTATTGCACTATGTGAGGGTGATGCCTTAGCCTAGCTGGTTAGAAAGGATTCACGTTAAAATTTTGTTTTAAATAGTTTTGTTTGTGTTTATTATCTAGAAAAAAACATACTCCTTGGCATTGAAACCTATTATATTTATATTATAATGATCTCAAATTACTAAGAAAATCCAATTTGAAAATTACATAAAAAACCATTTTGTAATTACGGAGGTATATGTGAACATACAAACAACACGTCAATCTCCAAGTGATGCAAAATTACACTAAATTCTACGGGGATGAAGTAATAGCCATCAACTAGACTTCAATCAAAATAGTTGGAGTTATACGCATATATTTTATAGCCAAACTTTCATTTTTGAGAGTACTTACCCGAAACTTGTAAAACTACACTTACCTATTTGAAAAGATTGACTAAACTTCGGTCTATTAACCCACAAACGCGCATCGCTTTAAAATAAGTCAGCTTTAAATGAACAAGTAAACCTTATAAAGTGCTCAGTGGTTTGATGACTAATTAATTGAGTCGACTGACTAACTTGCACCTGCAGTCGACAGGTTACTAGGGATGGGACGGTGTACTATATACAGATGTCGATAAAGAGAAATGATTTTTTATGAGTATTACAACGAATATCCCTATCCACACCTTTTTAGTGTAACGAAATAACCACTTTCAAAAACTATTAAACAACCACTAAGAGGTACTTATGTAATAATAAACTATCTCATAATTTAATAAAGGGTGACACATCGCCGGCAATCCATAATTAATCACAACACTTAATTATTTAAAATTGCACTGATAAATATCAGTTGCGGCAGATGATCCAGCTATATCATGAAATATTCATTGAGTACCGCTTCAATCCGGTACAAGCCGGTTTTTTTTTCATTTCGAAACTCAATTTCATTTTCGTTGTTCGCATTTTAATGGAGTTTTTTTGGTTAAATTCTATTTCATCAGTCTTGATCGTGTCTTTGGAGTGTACGGTTGTGACGTTCGTTAGGATAAAGAAATTATAATTTGATTATAGTTTTTTATTTCGTGTGAAAACTTTTAGACACAGTATTTCCATCATCATCATTGACTTTCGTGATTCGTAACGTTGCTATGCAGACGTGCATTTTGTTAATTATATAATAATAAATAGCTGCGATTAATTACTAAAAACAATTAAACTGCAGTATAAGGTAAAATCAAAAAGTGTGTCGTGACCGCAAATGCTTTGTTCAGAGTTGATAATTTTTGTTGTTGTGCAAAAATGAACTAATCACAAACAAAGTGTGTCATCTACATTAATTTACTATGGCAAACTCCCCGTTTAGCCGTAGCCAAATGATGCACCGAAGTCCACCGCCGACGCCTACGCAACGGGACCCTCCTAAACCTGCAGACTTACCAACTGGTCTCGAAAATAACTTGCCGAATGAAGTAGTTCCAACGGAAGAAATCCAGAGGTGGATGAGAACCATAGATGACGTTCTAAACGAAGTCTGCGCAATAGTTGGGGAAGGAAAAATGAACTCGGACCAAAAGCTCCGAGTAAACAATCTGTGTCGAAAGGTATCAAATGGGACATCCCAGATGGCAGTCATGTACCAGTCCCTTAAGCAGAAAATGATTCAGGCCCATGATAGAATACAGTACCTTCAGGCCATACAGGGTCACACCAAGGCAATAGAACAACTTAAGCAGACTGTGGAGACGAAAATGCAGCCAGCCGAACTGACCTCTTATGCGCACATCGTTAAAAAAGGAGCTGATAATCCAGTCCGTCCAGCAAACCTGAGTGCCATTGCTATCTACCCCAATGACAAAACCAAGACCAGTGATGAGACCAAGGCACTTGTGCAAAAAATTATTTCACCAGAGGCCTTCAAACTGCAAGTCCGTGGCATAAAGAAGGTAAGAAATGGAGGTGTACTAATAAGCACGGAAAATAAAGGGGACATCGACAAACTGAGGGGTTCCAACAAATTAGCTTCCTCTGGCCTAACAATTGAAGAACCATCAAAGCGCAGACCAAGGATCATAATTATTGGTGTCCCACTATCCTTGAGCGAAAAAGATTTACTAGATTGTATCTATGAGCAGAACCTCTCAGATAAGGTGCCGAACTATACACGGGAGTCCTTTGCGGAGTCAGTCAAAATTAGCCATAAATCGGGTAAGAAAAATCCTTCCTTCTGTAATTATATTATTGAAGTCCCCCCGACCATCAGAAAGGTTTTAGTGAACCAGGGCCGCATATTCATTAATTGGACATCATGCCCTGTAAGGGACTTTACCATTGTGACCAGGTGTTTTAATTGTCAACTGTTCGGACATGCAGCAAAGTTTTGCCGTGAGAGTACCCCCACCTGCAATCACTGTGGAGAGAGTGGTCATTCCCACAAGGAATGTACTAAGAAATCTACACCCCCAGTATGCGCGACGTGTAAACGTTTCAAAAGGAAATGTGACCATCAAACAGGTGATGAGAGTTGCCCAGCACGCAAATATGCCGAAGCTAGTTATATTAACTCTATAGACTATGAAGGCGCCTAAGAGCGTCACCAACAACCTTTTTATTTTAGCACACTCTAAGTAATTTTTATTTGTTTATTATTACTATTATGACATGTAATCAGCTATTAGATGATCTAGATAATTTTTCCATGTCTGAAACACATGTCTGTTTTGCTATGGACTGTAAGAAAATTCTATCGTCTGGTAACAAGTTAACTTTACTAACACAAAATATTCGTAGCATTAACCAAAATATGAACGCACTGGAAGTATTATTGCACGATATTAATATAAGCTGTGATGTAATTATACTAACAGAATGCTGGCTCCCAGATTACGCTCATAATATGCCCGCCTTACCAGGATACTTGTCACATACCTCAACCAATTATATCAATCAGAATGATGGTCTTGCAGTTTATATTAAACGGGATCTTATATGTACCATTGAGGAACCACTATTAGATGGCAGCAACTGCCTGATAGTTAAACTTCAACCTGATACAGCAATTCTTGCGATATATCGTCCTCCTTCACAAAGTATAGAAATTTTTTTAGATGCTTTAAATAGGACACTAGAACATCTATCCTCTACCAAAAATATTATTATCATTGGGGACATAAACATAGATATCGTTCCTGAGCACGCAGACCAAAATGCGCACCGATACCTTAATATGTGTTCATCCCACGGCCTATTACCTACTCATACCTTCATGACATTCCAAACCGGTTCATGCATGGACCATATCCTTATAAAGTCTAAACTATCGACCAAGACCTTAGTAACTAACTCCTGGCTAACTGATCATAGAGCTATTTTACTGGCGATGCAAACGTGTTTACCTAGGCAAAAATGCACACATAACATAACAACAGTGAATATGTCTAACCTCGAATATGACCTACGTAAGCTTAATTTCGACCCAGTTTTTAACTCTAACAATCCAAACACTTCACTTAACTACTTTATTCATTCTCTGCAAGCAGTCATACAACAAAATACACAAAGAAAAACAGTACCTAGGAAATATAAGAATATTAAACCATGGATTACACCTGGGCTTGTTCGCTGCATAAGGCATAGGGATAGTTTGCATCTTAAGCTAAAACTAACGCCTGATAATGAAATACTTGCTGTTACCTATAAAAGATACAGAAACTTTTGCAACAAGCTTCTTAAAAAGCTGAAATATCAGTTTGAGAGAAGGGAGTTGCAAAAAGCTGGCAATAATAGTAAGCTTATCTGGAAATTTTTAAAAACAAATACATTTAGAACGAAACCACTTGACCAACCACTCGAGCTGCTATATCCGGATGTAAGTACAACCAACACCATCGACCATATCAATGAGTTCTTTATAAACGTTGGTAAAAACTTAGCCGTAAACTCACTAAAATCATGCAATCGCTCCAATAATACAAAATACCGACCTACCAACACTCCAGTAAATTCTTTCGTTTTGCTGGATACTGACACTCAGGAAATAATAAGAATCATTACAGGATTAAAAGATACTTGTGCTACGGGATCGGACAACATACCTAATAATATACTTAAAGCATTTAGGCTGCTTCTTGCACCTCCTCTGACCCATATATTCCAATTATGCTTAACTCAAGGAATATTCCCGGATGAACTGAAAAGAGCGATTGTCACACCAGTGTTTAAATCTGGTGACAAGACCTGTGTTAATAACTATAGGCCTATCTCTGTCTTAACAGGGTTATCAAAGATTCTGGAGAAACTTATCAATAGCAGATTGGTAAACTATCTAGAGAAAAATAATCTCCTATCGGACTGTCAGTATGGCTTTAGGCCAGCACGATCCACCACCCAGGCAGTTCATAAATTAACAGAATATGTCACTAACAATCTAGACAAGGGCATGCATACCATGGGTATCTTCCTTGACCTTGCCAAGGCCTTTGATAGTATTTCATGTACTATTCTACTAAGAAAGCTTGAACTTCTTGGAATACGAGGAACTCAACTACAATTATTCGTCGACTATCTTAGTAATCGCAAGCAATCGGTAAAAATTGGGGATCGCACTAGCAATGTGATGTCTAACAGTAACTATGGCGTCCCACAGGGAAGTGTGTTAGGTAGTACCTTATTTTTGATTTACATTAATGACCTCTGCGCCACCCCATTGCATAACGGTATGATAATATCATATGCTGATGACACAGCTCTGTTAATCGCCGCAAAATCACGTTCAGACTTGTATAGTCACGCCCAATGTGCTTTTAATTTTGTGACAAATTGGCTTAATGAAAACCTACTCACATTAAATGCAGACAAGACAAAATATGTATTATTCACAATGCGCAACAATTATCAAACAATGAACAACCTAAACCTACTCGCGCATAGGTGTAGAACTGCTGACGCACCATGTCTGTGTCCCACTTTAGACAAAACCAATGACATAAAATATCTCGGCGTCACGATTGACAAAAACCTAAATTTTCGTAAACAAACAAGCTTGCTATGTACAAGAGTACGCAAACTAATATACATTTTTAAGAACCTACGTACTATAGCCAATTACAAGCTAATAAAACAGATATATTTGGCTTTGTGTCAATCCATTATCACGTACTGCATAACGTCATGGGGTGGTGCCGCGGGTTCAATCCTACTCCCGCTTGAACGCTCCCAAAGAGCCCTCCTTAAGGTTGCCACATTTCGGCCGCGCAGATTTCCCACCCATCAACTGTATACGGAATGCGATATACTCTCAGTACGACAATTATTTATATTAAGTATTATATTATACCAGCATACCAAACTCACGCCACCTGAACAGACTGGGCTAGCACGACGGAGGAATCGGGTTTGCCCCATTCCACTCTTCCAACATGCTTATGTCAATAAATTTCATATATTTTTAGGACCTTACTTGTACAATAAATTAAATAAGAAATTAACCATCAGTAACTTAAATCATAGAGACTGTAAGGCTTTGGTGACGGATTACCTAAAAAAACTAGATTACGAGGACACGGAAGAGTTGTTGGAGATTGTAAAGTAAAATTTTGACTGTAAGCTTATTGCATCTAGTCTGGATTAATTTTTATTAATATTATATAAATTAACATACACTAGCACTATGATAATGTAAAATGAGAACTGAGAAGGTCTGAAACACAGGTTTGACATAAACCTAGATCAGGCTGGTCCCAGTTTAATCAAGTTGATCTACATCTCATTATATATATCTGACTAAAATGCTAATGTGTAAAAGGTAAATGAAATGTAAAATAGACGTTAAGATACATTCATTATAAACTAACTTTATATACTGATGTAGATCGGGAGCTAATAATTTTGTACTCTACGAAATGTATCTAATGTAACTTACCAGAATGAAAATAAACATTTATTTTATTTTTTTATTTTATGAACTTCTTGAATGTTAAATCAGGTTGTCAAATGTCAATGTCTGTAGCAAGAAGATCGGTGTTAGCTTACTTGACACATTCCAAGCACCTTATCTTTAGGACTTCACGTAAAATAAATAGTTAAGAATAGAAAAATATTAAAACTTTTTTTTTATACCACTTAGGTGGCAGACAAGCACGTGGCCCAACTGATGGGCAGCGGTCACTATGGCCTATGGACGTGTGCAATACCAGGGGCGTCACACCCGCGCTGCCGACCCTGAAGGGGGAAGGAAGGGATGTGGGAGCAAGGAGCTCTGCAACCTAACCTAACCTAACCTAACCTAACCTAACCTAACCTAACCATATTAAGAATAGGGAGAGTTTTTATTTAAAAAAAGCAAAAATAAGCACCACTTTAAAGTGGTGGTAGGGATTAAAAAAAAAAAAACCTAACCTAACCTAACCTAACCTAACCTAACCTAACCGGCGGGAACACAACACGATGGTTATTATGGCCGCGGTGTTCTGTAGGGCGGAGGTACTACCCGTGTCGGACAGCTCATTTCGGACTGGAGATACCGTCGTGTCCTACCTCCTTTCAAAATTAGTTCTCTGAAGATTACAAATATTACATTAATTTATTTAATAACTAGCTGTACTTTATTTATTTAACTTAGATTTGATGAAAATCAGTCGAGGGTTTGTTATATTTTTAATTTAATCTAGGTTTAATACATTTTCTATAATCTTATTAAACATAAGAACAACAATAAAATGTCAAGGTTAGCATTCACACGCAATAAAGGAGCTTCCAAAACAGTTATCATGTCTTGCGGTGGTTTCATGAATAGAAAGTCTTTACCCGCAGACATTTTTCAATATATTTTTAAACATTTCAATGATGAATAGCGCCAAGTTCAGTAATTAAAGATCAGCACGGTATCGCAGCCTCCTGGAGTAATGAGACAGACA
Source organism: Lithosia quadra (assembly GCA_963576445.1). Classification (NCBI taxonomy): domain Eukaryota; kingdom Metazoa; phylum Arthropoda; class Insecta; order Lepidoptera; family Erebidae; genus Lithosia; species Lithosia quadra. The sequence goes on from OY754895.1 coordinate 1,200,535, forward strand.
TCTTTTATGAGAAAGAAACAACTTTTATATTTCGTACTTTGCATAGCTCTTATTAAAAGAAAGTTTCGTTTTGAAATTTTTTCCCAGAGAGTTGAATTGGAAAAATACTCATATTTTACTTTTAAAGACTGTTTATAAAGAAAGAAAGGAAGAAAAGGTCGACCTCTGTGATGTAGCGGTAGAGCATACGATTGCTACGATGGAGGTTGCGGCTTCGATTCCAGCTCAATGCAAATTGTTGGTCATTGGTCTGGGTGTCGTGTATTTATTTATATTCTAGAACTCATGTTATAAGATAATTATTTTTAGTTTGGGTCTAATAACCAAAAAAAAGAATATATCTGAAGAGGTAGAAAGAGGTTTTACCACCTCACCCACAAATTGATAACTATATTTTTGATTCCACGGCTCCCCAGCGTTAGTCGTCTTGTCACCCTCACGCTTTGCTCGGAGAATCAGCCCCTTGTCTGCTCTCCACTATGCCCATTGCTAGTCAGAGGCACACGTGGAGAGCTTCCAAACTACCATCTAGAGGGCCACTCCCGCCTTAGCTGGAATTGACCCTATTATGCGTCAGCGTTTCCCTTGCTAGTGAGAGGTGCTACCGTTACGGTGCATCGCGTAGGTAAAGAAATTACGCACCCCAGGCAATGCACGGTAATAAGTAAGAGAAAAAGCTTAATTCACTTAAAAATATATTCACTTAACCTACTGTTTATTTGTTTATTGATAAATGTGAAGCTACGAGTAAATTTGTTGAGTGCTCGCTAAATTAGGTCCAGATCGTGTTATCGCTGTTGTAAGTTAATTTTAATGCCTAAGGAGTGTTGTTTTGTTGTTCCATTTTATTTATTTGTGATACAAAATGTTCGTGAGATAATTATATTTTGCTAAAACACCCTCGGTAATTTTGGACTTTTGTTAGAGGAATGATTTTATTTTTATTTATAGAATTTTTCTTTACCTGTGTAAATCTCTAAACTCTTAAACCAATTCATAAAAAAATGGGTTGTATGGTTGTAGGTGATTTAATTCACAATTTGACCGTATCGTAAGTGGCACTACTATGACTATGACTATGACTATGAGTGTGAATAAGATACAGGCATTTGTTAAGACTTATTATAATTATTTCTTTTACGAGTATATTCATGCCTATATATTTCCAAAGGGATAGGCAGAGATATACCAGGTATACTCACAATTTATTATCTGTTGTTATCTACCTTCTATCAGGCGGCATCTAAAAAATTCCTAACTGAAGATCCATTTCTGCTTTACCTGGTTATGGATTTGAATCTAGCTCACGCCACTTCACGATAGAAGAAATACAAACTCATAACAGTGTTAGGCATTATCCCCTAATCCCCATATCCACCCCCCCCCCCCCCCAAACTACCAACTTTCCCCCCTCCAGGGTCGGCAGCGCGAGTTTGTCGCCTCTGATGTTGCACAAGTCCATAGGCAACGGTTGCTACTTACCATCGGGTGGACCGTGTTCTTGTCTGCCACCTAAGTAGTATAAAAAATGAGTGCAATCAATTTAGAAATGCCCTTCATTGTTACAGATTAACCGCGTCACGTCAAGACAGCGGCGACGGCGGCACAATTGACTACCATGCTCCAGCGCTAATGACCAGCCCTTCAGTCACGCGAGATCCGCTCGCCATGACAGTCGAGTGACGGCATGACGCCATGACACCCCCCACTGACATCATGCACGTGAACTCCCATCGGCTATGGGACAAACGGAAGCACGAAATCGGACGATGACGCCTGACAAATCATTCGACTGTGTAAAATAAATCAATTTTTTAATTTCTCTAGAATAGTGTTCAGCTTTTTTAAGTGTTATCAAACATCCGTATAATTAATTTGCTGATTAAATTAATTTCGTAATCTCAAGCAATATTAGAATTTAATAAAATAATTCCGTTTCACAATCGGTAACACGGGTATAGATTAAATTGACGTTCCGTTCCTGATGGCAATACGTTTTTTTTAATCAAATTATACACGATTATTTCAAAGGGGCCAAACTTTGCAGTCAAACAATAAATTAGTTAGTTCAATTTTACAACAAAATGGTGCCGAATACGACTCAGTTCGCTCGTACTACAATGACGACGCATTTCAATACTACAGTCGGTTTGAATTCAACGTTTTTAGTGCCGACGTATATGAGCCAGGAGGAGTTTTTTGCTTTGCAAATGACTAATGCGTCCGATGCTAATACGACTTTATCGAATGATACGACAGTGAACTTAGTTCTAAAGACTTGGTACCCTAGTGGGTACTCCCCCGCACATATAATAATAGCTTCAGTGGTTGTGACAGTGTTAATGATAATGGTCGTAGTGGGAAACATGTTGGTTATAATCGCGATAGTTACGGAGAAAGCGTTGAAAAACATACAGAACTGGTTCATAGCGTCTTTAGCGGTATCAGACTTCTTCCTCGGGCTTATAATAATGCCGTTTTCGTTGGCGAATGAGCTGATGGGGTACTGGATTTTTGGGTTTTGGTGGTGTGAGATACATTCGGCGATGGATGTGTTGTTGTGTACGGCGTCAATCATGAACCTGTGTCTCATCTCGCTGGATAGATACTGGAGCATCACTCAGGTGAGTTTTTATCATAATATCTTGGATATATTTGGGACTTCACTCTGGTTATTTATTTTAGCGCCATCTCGTAGAGTTTTGGGGAACCAGTAGTTTAACATCAATATCAACAATGAAAGTACCTTAAAGCTTTACGAGATGGCGTTAACCCTTAAACTCGTGTTTATAATGTTTTTATTTTTGTGTAAAATTACGTTTCTCTAGTCAAGATACCCATATAGTTATACTCAAAAAGCGAAACCTGCTATAAACTACAAAAAGAAAGAACTAAAATGAACCAATTTAGATTTATTCGTCAACTGGCTCATCTATAACTCCGAGCAAAGCGAGTTGGCACATTTCAATTATTTATTTTTCTTCAACTTGCGTGATTACGAAAAACTGACGTACCTACTTAATTATTTTTTCAATCATGCAAGTTGACTACACAAAACTGGAATTAAATTTTCCCATAATATAACTTAAATATAAACATTAAAATCGGCAAAAAGTGATATCCAGAAAGGGACTTGGACTTACGACAGTCCTTAAATTTAACACATAATAATAATAACCTCTTCTTTTCTTTAAAATCGGTATAATATTCTGTCTTCATATTCGCCAACCTCACGAAATTGAACTCAATAGTGATAGTGTTCAATGCACTTTGCACATTGACATCAGCAGTTTTGCGGATGTCGCCTTGCTCCAGTTTAGTAAGTGCTGCAAGAGTAAAACATATTTACCTATGTATAGTTCACCAATATTATGAGGAGAATATGTATATTGCTGCTAATTCTGTTGTTACATCTCTAAACTTAAAATTCTCTAAAATTTTCTAATTGCATCTATTTCTTTCTGATCAGATAAAAAAGGACAGATGATTTTATTTAAGTAAAGACCTGTCAAATTAAGACAGCGCCTTGTTGGTGTTGTAGTAAGTTAAGTCGCATGTTCGTATAGTAGATGTCGAGTTCGACTAAAATTGAAGGTACCGTCAAGACGCCGACTTAATTTGACAGATGTTCACTAAAATAAATCACCTGTCCTTTTCTATCTGATAATGAAAGAAACAGATGCAATTAGAAAATTTTAGAGAATTTTAAGTTTAGAGATGTAACAACGGAATTAGTGTCATTGTGAAAGTATTTTTAAATTCGATTAAAAAAAATCGGTTGTCTGTAAAATCGGTTTACTGACGATAGTTGATCGTGACAACGTCATAACATTTATTTTATATCGAAAGAATCATTTCACCATTATCGCCATTATCACCCTTCCGGGTAGGCAGCGCGTGTGTGACACCCTTAGTGTTGCACACGTTTATAGGCCACGGTGACCGTTTCCCATCAGGTGGGCCGTGTGCTTGTCTGCCAACGTGTCTAAGTTGTGTGTCTAAGGGTGTCACACACGTACGCCTACCCTGAAGGGAAAGGGGGAGAGCTGGGAAGGGGTGGGGAGATTAGGAAAGGGAGAGGGAGGAGGGATACAGTGAGCTCTGGCTACCCTACTTACCGGCGGGAACACAACACGATGGTTATTATGGACGCGGTCTTCTGTAGGGCGGAGGTACTTCCCCAGTCGGACAGCTCATTTCAGACGGGAGATACCGTCGTGTCCTACCTCCTTCAAAAACGATACAGCGTACACAGTCATTCTGGTAATGCTACTATACGTTGAGGCTTTGTAAGCACACACAATAATGCTGGCTGGTTAGTAAACTCACAATTTGGCGTTCATTTGCAAATCAATACACCGTTGGCAACAACTGGGGTTTGTTTGACAATGAATATTTCAATCAGCTTTGCCTATCGGCGCAATTCGACGGCAACATACCTATGCAGCAGTTCTAGTCGATTTAGGCAACGTCCACACGAGGATAACTCTTTGTTACTGTGAGCTTACTTTGGTCACTTCTGTGAGAAATTATTGAATCAATATGGTATAGTGAATAAGGTTTTGCGGGTAAAAATCTTCTAATGCCCTTCTTGAAGACCCCCATATTGTAGACGCTAGGGAAAACCATATCAAGGAGATCAATCCACAGCCAATGCGTATGGGAAATGAAGGGCCTTTCAGACCTCACAGTACGCACCATTGTCGAATGCAACGTGTGGTCCTAAGTTCCCCATCTGTGGCGAGCGTTGCGATAGTAGAATATAGCCATGCCGTGGGCATCATGTCAAATATTTTTACTTGACACATACCATTATATAGGCAGTGCAGGCGACTACGAAACCCAAATAAAACAAATTGAATTAGGTACTCTTTTAGCTACGTATTACCTTTATCCTCAGTCAAGACGTATTATTATTTACAATTTATTGTATCTTTATCTTTATTCAGAACAAAACTTAAAAATAAAACGTAACACAAATTATTAAAACGAAAACAAATTGTTAGCTAAGTCTGTACAGCGCCTTAGATTAGGTCTTCAGTGGTTTGTACCGGCTACGTCTAGTTTTGTCCGGTTGAAAGCTTCAGCTAACTCGTAGACGAGACGAGTAACATTGGTAATTCAGCTATGAACATACTGGGGTAAACTGCATCACTTGTGCGTCAATTGAGCTTTTGCAAGTTTGCTAGCTATGTATGCGGATGAAAATTTAATAGCCTTGAACAAAGTGGTAGAATACTATATCTATACATAATGATAATAATATAATAAATCTGTAACTGATCGGTGTCTGTACATGGAAGATATATGAGAAAAAAATTATTAGGGGACTTTATGAATGTAATAGATGCCGAAACAATGATTTTTAGAATTTTGTCTGTTTGTCTGTTTGTCTGTGCCTCTGTGCCTCTGTGCCTCTGTTTGTCCGCACAAAATTTTTGTTCACGCTAAAATTAAAAACTACTGGAGGGATTTTGATCAAACTTGGTATGATTATAGTTCATAGTTCTGGGTAACATATAGGCTACTTTTTATACAAGCTGATACCCGTGGCTTCGCCCGCGCTTCGTTTTTAGGTCGTTTTTGGCCATATCTCCGGTTCTACTTAACCAATTACAACCAAACATACGGTAAATTTTTAGTCTAAGCAAGACCTTTCTAATAAAAAAAACCGTATCAAAATCCGTTTGATATTTTCGCTGTCGCGATGGACGTGAAAAGAACTGAACGGGTTTTGATGCGGCTTTTTTTATTAGAAAGGTCTTGGTTAGACTAAAAATCTTATGCATATTTGATCGCAAGCGGCTATTAGAACTGGCGATATAGTAAAAAAAAAACGCGAAAATCGACGTCCACACGGGCGGAGCTGCGGGCAACAGCTAGTTAATAATAAATTAACACTTATGAATTTCAAGATTATGACATTGTTTTTCAGAAAGCCATTGTTTCTAAATTTGCAAAACTATCTTTTATGGTAGAGTCCGTGTGAAACCGGTCACAATTTTCCATTCGCCGGTAATTACAATGGTGTTTTTGGATACAGAAAAATATTTATTGAAACTTTAGGGACACTAATTTTCAGTTGCAACCCAACCTTAAAATAGTAACCAGAAATGCAATGCAAGAAATTGCAAAACACAGAGCTCAACGTTAGCAAAATAATCGTCGCAAAAATGGATAGGCAAGGTACCCAAGTTTTTTATTAAAATTTAAAGTGAATCTAATTAGTGTTAATATTATATTTTGTTCATCCTGTATTTATATCGATTATAAATTATATACATTTATCCCGAAAACAAATAAAAAATAAAATACACTTCGAATAAAAATCAAACAAAAAACAAACGACTTCGAATAAAAAACCAAAAATATTAGGCTTAGCTCCCAACACTATTTGTAAAAAAAGACTAAGTAAACCAAAAATAAAAAGACACATGTACACATGATTGAAATATCGGAATGTGCTTTTTTCTGTTCGGTTCGGTTCGAAAGCCGGATGAAATAGAATCGTGTGAATGGGTATTTAGGACTGCGGCTCATGTTGTGTGAACTGTTTTTATTTGACATGTTGACATGAATACAAGCTACAGGTGTACTAAATGTTATTCTGCTCAATTTGATATAACATTTTTGCTAGCTAAAGTTGCACTTCACTTTGAAATATTGACCAGTTTCTTTTTTCATCTGAGTTAATTCACGTTGCATTTTGGACCCCGGGGGCATCAGAGTTTTGGCCAGACGGTATTATGCCAAAGAATTTTATAATAGTGCCATCTTATGCAATTTTTTTATGTCAGTCCCGTCAATATGACTTCACATTACTTGAAGGTAAGCTAAAGGTAAAGTCTCGGGAATGGTAGTCACCACTACAAAAACCCTTGGTGCTATAATGGTGGCCCTCAGCTTGATGGCCTCATCAAATACTTTTTCATGCTCCGCTTATAGGTCCCGGGACTGTAAGAGGAAGGGAACACGTGAACTGGTAAAGAACTGGTGAAGGTTTTGATGGTGTGGCAAAGAAGAGGCACCGAACCGCTTGGTTCTTGATATTATCAACTATTTTTTTATTTTATTTATTTATTTTTTATTTTACAATATCACATGATAAAATATTACAATAAAGCATTCCGTAAACCACTAAGGTTTATGTGGAGTGCCGTGCATTCTGTATTGCGAGATAGATAGACATTTTCCTTTACGAGTTGTTTTTAAAGATCTACTGAGAGTTTTTTCGCCTGTGTAGTTCCATAAATTCCTATAAGGAACTATAATTTTGTCTTATTTTATAAAAATATTTTTCATTATATTTCATAGTCTCGTTGTTCTACCATCAATAGAATACTTTTAAAATTTTAATTCACAGTGGGAACTGCACAGGACGCGAGAATTCGTTCGCTTTTGTGTTTTTGAACAAATACCTCCGAAATTTTCTCTTTTTCCTTTTATTCGCGAAGCCCCGTGAGACGCTCATGTATCTACAATAATATAGGGCACCTCTGAATTAAACATTAACTCCCGCCCCCCAACTATGGGGGAGGGCGAATAACCGTATAGTTGGCTTTTTAAGGATTACCACAGCGTTTTATTTATAAGATTTTTAGCTTTATTTTCAGAAACTTGGTACAGGGATAGATAGTCTAGAATAAGTTCCCATGGGAAGCGGGTACGGGAACAAAATTTGATACGAGTGAAAGCGCGGGTACTAGTTAGTAAAAAATACATTATAGTTTGTTTTTTAATTAGAGATACTAAATTGACATTACCTGTGTTGCCGGTTTTTTGCAATTAAAAAAGTCAAATTAGTCATGTGCCACCAGTATCGAAAGTTATCGAATGTTATCGATAAATTTAATAAGGTCAAGATATTTATGACCGTATAATTTGAAGAAGCGAATCATTGAAACGAAACAACAAGAAGAAGTACGGATATTGGTACTACTGGTAAAAGAATTTACAAAATTGGTTCGGTAGATCCAGAGATTACCCCTACAACTGCAACGTCACAAAGTCACAAACTTTACCTTTTTATAATATTAGTATGAGCACTGAGCGGGAATCGAACCTGCGATCTCCAATGCAGCAGTCGAATACTCTACCGCCACGCTACATTTATAATTAATATAGATTACTGAAGATAAGATAAACATGAATTTCTAAGATCATAAAAACTGATATAAATCCGATTAAAGCTTTGATGTTTTCATAAAGCATCTCTGCTGATCCTCTCAAGGAGATAGCGCTATAGTATTACGGAAACATCCAGCTAAATCTCACCTATATAATTTGACGCTCGTTGGGAATAACTGATTATGGTAATAAGTACTGAAATCGATTTTATGCTGAATTTCTCACAGTAATCGAATGACATAAATTCTCGACTTGTGTATGCGTGTGCTTGGGTATGTATTTGCGTGTGTGTAGGGTAACTGTGTATGCGTGTGTGCAATTGGAATGACACGTACTCATTTATTGCAAGTACGGAAGTATTATTTGAATTGGTTTCATGGGAATTGACTCAGATATAGCTTTCCATGTTGCCCGTGGCTTCGCCGGCGTGGAATTTCGATCCCGTTCCCACAACTTATGGGAACCTATTCCCGTTTATATTGCCCTGGGTGTACCACAAGCTTTTCTAGTAGTTAAGTACCACAGAACAAAGAAAAATCCTTAGGACAAGTACTCACATATTAGGAACCTAATAATCTATTATTATAATAATATTGTAATCTAGTTGTGTCCGTACATTGAAGCCATTTGAGTAACGATTCTGAACACAAAAAAAAATTGTGGAATTCTTGTCTCTTGAACAGTTTGTTTGTTAAATTCCTGAACGGATTTTGATGCGGTTTTTATTAGAAAGGTCAAACTTAAAATTTGTCGTATTTTCAACTGCAATCGGTCAAGTCCAGTTGACCAATTACAATTGAACTCACGATAGCCGCCATCCGCGGCTGGTATCAGCTGGTAAATTAGGTACCGTATTTTAATGTTATACATAGGTACCTAGTTAATTACAAGTGAAATTAACAAAAAAATGTTAAAAACACGAAGCGCGTAGCGGAAATAATTAACATTTTCGCTCCAGTAGAATATCTTATTATCAATAAAATTTAAAAACCTCCTTTATTAGAAATCAAAGCGCGAAAAATTAACATTCTGTAACGGTGCCCAAGACAATTTATTAATACAAACCCTCCTGAGTGTGAGGAGGGGGAGGGGGAGGGGGGTGCCCCATGGAGATTTATTATGCCTACAACGGTATCTGAAATTAATCTCTGATTCCACGTGGATCGAATTTTTTTTGGAAAATTTTATCAACTTTTTTATGGTCACTGGATGGATTGCAGGGTTTTATAAATTGTGTGTGTACTATTGTTGCCGAAATATCGATAGTATCGATAGCTTTTCATCTACGAGCAAAAATAATATCGACAGTATCTATAGAATCGATACTTTATTCTTCGCGAGCAATAATACTATAGATATCGATCGATATTTTTAACGTCAAAAAGATGTAATTACGTTACACTATTTTGAAAAATAAAGAAATTGAAATTGTAATTGATAGTATTGTTGCGATAGTATCGATAGTATTGCCTCGGTTTGAGCTATCGATAGTATTGATTCTATAATTATCGAACAAATAAGAAAAAAATAATAAAAAGAAATATAAATATCGATAGGCCTATCGATATTTGAGTGATTTGTCGGCTATGGATAGACTATCGATTAACTATCGATAGCCGAATATCGATCGGCAACACTAGTGTGTACAAGCATGAAGTGTTAATGTATCGTTACCGCGCTTTCACCATTTCATGCAAATATAAAAAATGCACAGTGCACTGAAATATTGCAGGCTTCAACTAAAAGCTGAGAGCTGAAAATAAACAGCTTTTGTTTGCATATTCATGGTGTACTAAAACTACATGGGGTAGCATGATTTATTTATCGTGTTTGACTTTGTGGCTTTCTAGCTCAGTTGCTCTGTATGCAGGTTTAACGTAAACATAATAGAGCGTTCGGCTGTTAAGTTGCGGGTTCGATGTCCACTCGGTGCAAAATTTGTGTGCATGGGTATGAATATTTGCATTTGACAGGGTTTCTATACGTATATATTTATAAAAAGATATATATCCGTATTCTAGAACCAACAACACAAGCTAGCTACGTTATTCTTACTTTGAGTATAAATATTTGACGATATTCTACATAGTGCTATCTAAGCAATATACAGGGGGTATTGAATTTTAAGAAAACGTTCAATAATTGTACTAGCTAGCAAATAAAAAAACACGCCGTATATAGAAGCTCACTAACATAAAAAAGAAACTAAAAAAAATAAGTCCATAAATCTTTCGCCTCATAAATTCTTATTAGCAACCTTGCACAGTGGTTCGATATTGTGAAACCTCGCCAAAATCACTAATAGACTGTTCTCATAGTATTGTACAATTGAAAGGACATTATGTTGGTCGTTTGCGCGGGAGAAGATATGTGAATGTCTTTAATGTCTGCAGTCGCAGTTACAGAATACTTATTGGTCACATCGATTTTGGTAATAAATGTTACCCAGTGAAAAGCTCGTTTGTTAAAATTATTGCTACGTTTGGTTTGTATGTGAATCACGTATTTATTGACTAAGACTTAATGGGTTCGTTGATCACTGGCTTTTAGCATATTAAAATTGGACCGTGTTGTGCAGAAATGAACCAAACCACTAATATTAATATACTGATGTTTCCCTACTCTTATGCGGTAAAACTCATTTCATTCTCACAATTAGACATGAAATACCATCGCCAGGAATTTTATTACAATCGTATTTTGTAATTTTTAAAGTGTGTCCTGTTGTCAAACATTACTTCTTATTTTAAAATTTGCAGTTAACGCTACTAATAATTAACACTAGGATGAAGGAGTGTTACTAGATATTATTTTGCTTAATTTATTTTATTTATTAAACACAGTACACTAATATTCTGATTCCAATTCACACTAAAGTAATATTTAAAAAATGATTATTGCTTCAAGAGATGATAGTAGCCCGCCAGATCTTAATCTGTTCTTTTTGATAGGTTGGCTTCAATATTTTAATTCTACCATTTAGTGGGTTGGTTCATTTCTGCACAACACGGTCCAATTATTGTTATTTTCTATTTAAGTCACCAATTACGTGAATATACAGTCTATATAAGTTATTAATCCCTTGTGACGCTACACACTCCTTTGTTACGTGTGTATAGTCTAATAAATTTATTCGCGTAGTTAATTAATGTCATACATGAGAATATAAAAGCAAAATTTCGTGAAGAAAGGATAGGAAAATATTTTTAAATTATACGAGGTACCAGGCAAGGAGATAGCGCATTTTGGAATGCCTTTGGATAAGGCTATACTGAAGTACAAAACAATCTATCCTAATTCAGAAGAGTATGTTTGGTGGAACCCGCTTATCTTAGAAATTTTTATTGAAAACATCATTTTATGTTGAATAGCCTATTAGACCAGTGCAGATAGCTATGAAAATGGTAAAAAGTAAAAGAAATTTATAGTAGGATGAAACCTGTTGTAAAAGGAAGAGAATATAATAAAAATGATAGGAAAAATAAATTACGGGCGATCTGAGCTCGGGAAGGGGGGAGGGGGGTGAGTTTTAAGGGTAAAAACGGTTTATCTCGATTTCCGGCAAAACTACAAATCCTATGGAAAAAAGTTAAATGACAAAGTTGTAGGTAATAAAGAGACCTACAACTTTTCTATTTACACTTTTTTCACATAACCTCAAAAAGTATGTGAAAAATTCAAATAATCAAGTTTTTGGTTTTTTATTGTTATCTTAAGCAAAACAAATTTGTTTTCCACGAAATTTGGTGAAAACTTAGCTTTTTATGTCCCAAAGACACTGTAATTTTTTTGATTTGAAATACTCTTTTTTTCAGCTTATTTTGACTAAATATCGAAAAACTACCCCAATTTTCAATCGAAAAATCTCACGTCAAAATATCAGCTTTTTAAAAAAAGTCAAAGAGTTTTTTGTTCTTTGAAATCTCTTCTTTCTGATAATGTAAAAATATATATACATTGCTATGGTAAATGTTCTCAGAAAATGCAAAGAAGAAAAACTCGAATTCGAAATTAACATTTTTGTATTTAGTCATTTCCTCGTTGAGGTGGGATGAAAAGTTACATGTTGCACTATAACTTCATGGTTGCACTCGAGTGCAAAGATTTTTCACCTTGTGCTCTTTTGATTCCCTCGCTAAAGCTCAGGGTTCTATTTTGTGATTATTGTATTTAGTCATTTCCTCGCTGAGGTGGGATGAAAAGTTACGTGTTGCACTATAGCTTCATAGTTACACTCAAGTGCAAAGATTTTTCACCTTGCGCACTTTTGATTCCCTCGTTAAAGATCTGGGTTCAATTTTTAGAACCCTTCGCGTGTTCAGTTTTGATGACCGAGCAAGCGAAGGGTTCATAATTTGAATCACGAGCGCAGCGAGCGATTCACAAAATAGAACCCTGAGCTTTAGCGAGGGAATCAAAAGAGCACAAGGTGAAAAATCTTTGCACTCGAGTGCAACCATGAAGTTATAGTGCAACATGTAACTTTTCATCCCACCTCAACGAGGAAATGACTAAATACAAAAATGTTAATTTCGAATTCGAGTTTTTCTTCTTTGCATTTTCTGAGAACATTTACCATAGCAATGTATATATATTTTTACATCATCAGAAAGAAGAGATTTCAAAGAACAAAAAACTCTTTGACTTTTTTTAAAAAGCTGATATTTTGACGTGAGATTTTTCGATTGAAAATTGGGGTAGTTTTTCGATATTTAGTCAAAATAAGCTGAAAAAAAGAGTATTTCAAATCAAAAAAATTACAGTGTCTTTGGGACATAAAAAGCTAAGTTTTCACCAAATTTCGTGGAAAACAATTTTGTTTTGCTTAAGATAAAAATAAAAAACCAAAAACTTGATTATTTGAATTTTTCACATACTTTTTGAGGTTATGTGAAAAAAGTGTAAATAGAAAAGTTGTAGGTCTCTTTATTACCTACAACTTTGTCATTTAACTTTTTTCCATAGGACTTGTAGTTTTGCCGGAAATCGAGATAAACCGTTTTTACCCTTAAAACTCACCCCCCTCCCCCCTTCCCGAGCTCAGATCGCCCGTAATTTATTTTTCCTATCATTTTTATTATATTCTCTTCCTTTTACAACAGGTTTCATCCTACTATAAATTTATTTTGTCTCAAAGTCTATCGGCACTGGTCTATATTTATCGAGCAATATTATAAGCTATATATCATCACGCTACCAGCTAAAGAAGCGGAGCAGTAGTAAAGTACGTGATATATGGGTTAAATGGGTGGCAGGGGAGTAATGTATGCCACAGTTATAGGTGAAGCTATGGAATACAGTCAATTATTATATCATTATCCGTATTAATAAAAAGTGTAATCAAAAATTAGATTTTTTTAGAAAGGACTATTGTAACGTAATATATGAAGATACCAATTGAATTTTTTAGTCTTTACCCAAGTATCACGCGGGTCCAATTTGTCTTCAAACCTTGCAAAAATGTAGGTTTATAACTTTTTCTTGTACAGTATATAACAAAACGTCCACACACATACCAACCCTGCTCTCAAATATTCAAATTTGATGAAGAACTAATTCCTGGATACACGCACAAAACTCTTGCATACAAATTTATGTTAATTACGATCAAATACGTTTAAAACTATAAAACAAACTTGTTTCCTTAACTTACACCAAGTTTCTGTCAATCAAATAAACTTTGAGCAAACAAAACTCGAACAGTATGATAACAACCAATTATAATCTTCCGCCACTGTTTGTACCTACACAATAATTCACTAAACATAATTCTGATTCCGTTAACTTGGGTACAAAATACCCCTTGTTTGTTATGACGCTAAGCGGAATTTCTTTGTCCATATTGTTGGCATAGAAGCCCACTGTGCAGCGTAAATTGAAACTTTGTTTTGAGAATTAAAATTGAATTTCAACAAGAATTATTTCACTTTAATCAATCGAATGCGATAGTAGGATTGGATAAGGACGCGGCCTCAGAGGTATCGAGTTCGAATCCGACCGGAAATTACCATTGTGAATTTTACTTTGAGTACTAGAGTGAACATGTCATCTCTAGGCAAGCGTGCTCCACCGTCGACCACATCATCACTTACCAACAGGTGAGATTGTTGTCAAACGCGAGCCTATTAAAAAAATCGACTAAAAATTCATGTATCAAATTTTGTGTTGCACACGTCCATAGGCCACGGTGCCGCTTGTCTGCTACCTAAGTGGTATAAAAAAAACACATTCTGGTAACTGGTTCTATTAAAATAATTTTTTTTTCTATTCAGGATAGGCTTACGTTTGACCACTATCTCACCTGATGGTAAGTGACGATGCGGTCTACGATGAATCACGCTTGCCTAGAAGGGTCCTATTCACTCGTGACTTGATTTCAGATTTCAGATATTAGAAATTTCCATTCAGGTTTTGAAATCTCTACCATCATTTATTTTTGACGCTAACTTTACCTAATTTAATTCACAGTCACAAAAAGTTAGCTATTCTACATTCTTAAATGTTTTTTCTTTCCTTTCTAATTGCCGTATGTACATGTTAAGGCGATGTATAACTGTTGTGTACGGTCGGCAGCTAAAATATCCAGCTATTACCCTGTCAGGAATAATGTGAGCCGGAAACCAGCGCTATATTTACCACAACAGGGTAATTTATGCTGCATTTAAACGGTATTTTAGCTCACAGTTAACTATTTGCAATTATTATTATGTTTTCACGAGACGGTGACCAATTGTTTTACTGGTATTTATGGAAAATTAGGCGACGTACCCGTAGGACCTCCAAGTTTCGACCCCATCTGAAAATAGTGCCCGTACGACCCTATTTCTAAAAACGGTGCCCGTACGACCTCATTTTAGCTGTTATCCACGTCTGATCACGTTTCTGTAACACAAGGGAAGCTATTCCAGGGATAAAAACTAGCAAAGGAGTATGCCAAGATCGTAGCAAGTGGAAAAATGATGTCTCTGCCTACCCCAATGGGAAAAAGGCGTGAATTGTATGTATGTAAAAACTAGCACACGTGTTATACATACATACATACATACATACAAATCACGCCTTTTTCCCTTTGGGGTAGGCAGAGACAACATCTTTCCATTTGCTACGATCTTGGCATACGTGTTATTCCAGACTGTAATCTATCCGTGGACCAGAGAAATACCTTATGAACCCCCTTCGACCCCGGCGTCTGAAGACTCGAAACGGTATGCGGTTTTGGTATCCGTGGGGATTTTCGCACGACAACGTGGTTACCCTAGGGTAACAAAACGAGGTGACCAAATTTTTGGCGACGTACCCGTAGGACCTCAAAGTTTGGACCCTTTTCAAAAGTGCCCTTACGACCTGTTTTTTGGTACCCTTACGACCTCCAAAATAAAAATTAATAAAAAGGTGCCCGTACGACCTCTTTTTTAGAACCCGTTAGTCCTCCAAAATCATAAGTACTAAATATGACGTATTTTGTACGTCAAAGGTATTATAGTCATGTCGAATTGTTCCATATAAGACGAAGTACACAGAAAGGCCTAGTTTCTAACATTTAGATCCCCAAATATACCAACAAATACTGAAGAGAATAAAAGTCCAATTAGCCAGATTCCCCTGGAGTTATCTGCCAGTTGACGAGAGGAGCATCATAAAGTATTCAGTACGCTGCCAGGCCCCCAGTGTATGTTTATTTATCGACGCCACTGTGACGTCACAACTGTGACGTACACGTTTGGTGAAAAAATTGGCAGCGTTTTTTAGTTTTCGAGTTTTTTGTAGGTACGTTTTATATAATTTGAAACTGTCACATGTTTTTATTTGATACCGTACATTTTTTATTTGCAAAGTGGTATATATTCAGCTGATAAATTCACAATGCAACATTCATCAGGTGGGCGATGTGCTTATCTGTCACCTAAGTGGTATAAAAGTAACCTGCATGTATGTGTGTATGAAGGAGGTAGGATACGACGGTACCTACCTCCTCCATACCCGTCCAAACTGAGCAATCCGACTGGGGTAGTACCGCTGCCCTACTGAATACCGCGGCCATAATAACCATCGTATTGTGTTCCCGGCGGCGGTGAGTAGGGTACCTCCTGCTTGTCTGCCACCTAAGTAGTATAAAAAACATAATGAGGGCGAACTAAACCAAACACTGTAGTTTGGTAGTCAAACGGCAGTCACCACCGTAAAAGTCTTGCTGCACAAAGCGCCTAAACATATGAACCTAAAAAGTAATTATTCGTAAGAAAAACACTAATTTAAATTTTACGAAAACAGCAGAATTTTGAGCACAAAAGCATTCTCAATTATTATTCCTATTAAAATTCCTACCACTAATTATATTTAATTTTAATTTAAACTAGGAATTTCAACGAGACATTTATTTAAGGATTATATGAAAATTAAAATGTTCCCCACATTTCAAAGCTCTGGCCAAATTTACAGAGTGCCCAAATAAATTGGGCATAAGATGTAAAATTGAAACGGGGATTAAATCACCTTGTCGTTTCTGTTGGCAACAAAAATTCTTAATGGGATTTTCGGGAAGGAGTAACAGACTTCGCAAAAGAAAAACAATATTTTACGTCTTAAATATTAATGGTTTTTATGAACCGTTGTCTGTTGAAAGAAAGAAACGTTTATTTGATGCAGAGTTGCTAGCCAGACGATTTTTTATCGGTTGCATTTTGGGGAATGTGCTCTGGCATTACATAACCTGATTCCTCCAAGCCCTTTTCATCACCGAACGACCAGACGTACAGCGATGCGCCATCGTTATATGGTGGACATTCCCTGTCTGAGTCTGTGTTTCCGGAAAGCTATAACCTTTATTTTTTTTTTTTTTTCCGTGCAGAAATCCTCATGGATACCCACCCCGCGGCCAGCGGGGCAGGTTATGTCGGACGCGCGAAAGCGCGCCCCCCCCCCCCTATTCCGGGGGTATGACGGGAACCACTCGGTTCCCAAACCCGAGGGGGCCATCTTGAATCCGGAGATGGCCCGGGTCAAGCCGGGGTGCGAGAGAAATGCTCTTTGGGCCACCTTACACCCTGGCGTCAGAAGACCCTAGACGGCGTGCGGAAAGCTATAACCTGGGAGTCTTTAAGTCTAGAGTGAATAGATTGCTTCTAGGCAAGCTCGCTCCATCGTCGACCACATCGTCACTTACCATTAGGTGAGATAGTGGTCAAACGCGGGCCTATTAACTATAAAAAAAATGTAGTGCGTCATTTTGTGTATAATTTTGTAAAACATTTGAGTGTTGAATATTTCATAAATAAATTATCTTTGTCATGATACTACTTTCGATTAGAATTTGATGGATGGATTAGATTAGATGGATGATGGCAGATTTTCACCAGTTTTTAAATCATTAAGTAGATACCATATAACATTTGGAAGATGAATACCTTTATCACCATACCACATTTATCGGAATCCGTTCAGCCATTAGGCGCATAGAGCAAAGAAAACTACATGTATGCATACATACGCGTGTGAAACATTACCCTCGCTGTCGCAGTCGGTTAAATAGAAATGTGATACGTAATTGGAAAAACATGTAAGGACGATATAAGATATATGATGCGCGAGTGTAAATTCAATTTGGGAGACTGGATGAGCTACCCCGCGAATCAACGGGGATGTTTTAATAATTGGGAGAGTATTGTATAATAATATAACATTATTTATCAGATCGAGAAGGAAGGAATATGCAGTTTATATTCATATTCATTTATTCTGTGAAACATAGGTTAATTATAAAGGTCTTACAGGCTATGTTATGTCCGCTATGTCCTACCATATGTGGTGTACAGATTAACACAGTCAATTAACTAATTTAGAATTTTCAGTTTAGTATAATAAATTTAAGTAATTAAAAATAGTGAATTTCAAATACATATAAATGTCAATCATATCACTAAAAGTATCTAAGTTGTACCTACTACATATTTAACCAAAATTCACATGTATGCCTTATTAAATGTCAAATACAGCAATTGAGGCGTAGGTTGCTGTAACTAGCACTAACATAGTGACTAGCTGTTGCCCGCGGCTCCGCCCGCGTGGATGTCGAAATCCGTTTCAAAAACTATCCTATCTCTCAAGTTGGATCGAACTGCACATGGTGTGCGAATTTTATTATAATCGGTTAAGTGGTTTAGGAGTCCATTGAGGACAAACATTGTGACACGAGATTTATATTATTAAAGATATTATACATAAAACTGCGATGTTGTTCCTAATATTTTTTTACAAGTGCTACTTAGGTGGCAGACAAGGACACCGACCCTGGAGGGTGCGGAGAGGTTGGTGGGAATTGGGGGTGGGGAATGGGGGGGCAGGTGATAAAGTTTCTCTGCTGAAAACGCTGGAGAATTTGGTATCCCCGCTGAAAGTACAGATTCCTTGCAGTGAGCTCTGACTACCCTAATTAGAATACGATTATCACGACATCTGTTGCTGTGGTTAAAGGCAAAGGCGAGGGGCAGGGCATAGCTAGTTGTATGATAGCAACCCATTTATGTCCCACTGCTGAGCACGGGTCTCCTCTCCTCTAACCAGAGAGCTGAGAGGGTTTACACCTTAATCCACACACGCTGGCCTAATGCGGGTTGGTGGATCAGACATGTCCTTAGAATTTCTTCTTGTGGGTTTCTTCACGATGTTTTTCCTTCACCGTCTGCAGATGGTAAGTCATGTGATTAGCACATATAGATTTCACAAAGTGAAATTCACACGCTAATTGTATAATATATGTATAATACCCTATATTTTACTTCGCAGATAAACACACCAATCGCACACAAATTAAAACTTAATCAGAAGCAATGACACAAAGCCTAATTATTTATTATTTACACTAAAACCGTGGCGTACGGAATTGGGCTATTTTAAACTCTATCGCAAAGCAATAAGGGTGAATTTAGGACGTGTAATCAATAATGTTAATGTTCCCGGATGTGTGTGTTGCACTGCAGAAATAATTGCTACAAGAGCGAATGTCACAGTCAGGACTGTTTTGTACTATTTGTTCTCGAAGCTTGATAACTACACGTTGTTTTTTTAATATACTAATTAGGTGGCAGACAAGCACACGGCCTACCTGATGGGAAGTGGTCACCGTGGCCTATGGACATGCAACATCAGAGGCGTCACACTCGCACTGCCGACCCTGGAGGGGGTAGGGTTAGGACATTTGGGAGGGGGGAATTGGACGGGGATTGGGGGATGAGGGGGGATTGTGAGCTATGGCTGAAAGTGAAGTCCCGTCCTGAATGTTCATTTTTGCTGATCAAAAATCATTAGAAATTTAAAACGTTAAATCCTCAATATCTCAGGTTTCATTGAAGTTTAAAAATAAATCTTTCGACTGGTAACGGATATATATTCATATTCTTGTGACAGAAAAACATAATTGTTTCCGTCGAAAAAAAGAATCAAATAAAGCCTTACTTAAGGTCTAAAAATTATTGAAAAATTAGGGGGTTGGGGTGGAGGCAATTGACCGTAAAACCGAAAAGAATTCATGCAATAACGTTTGCACGTCTATTCGATAGAGCCAAAGAAATACCTACCGTAAAAATCCTACGAAAATTAGGTTACCGTAGTAGGGGCAATAGTAAATTCGGGATGCGAATGGAAGCAACGAGAGGGTGACCAAATTATGAAACACTGGTACGAAACGCCGCCATTTTCACTGTAGTGGTACTGTATTTTATGCTCAGGAAATCCGTATTTGGCTTGTGGTAATATCGCTTATTCGCTTACGTCGTTCGCATATAACTATTTTAAAAGGGTCAGATAATGAAACTCAAGATTATATTTTCAATAGTTCTTGTGAATAGTTTATTATTTTACAATCCCAAATTCAATTACCAATAATGCAATATAGCGAAGTAATATGTGCCCGTAGCCAAGTGGTATCATGACAATTATTTAGCGTCAATATTTAAATTTCTTCTTATACTTAAATATAATATAATATAATATAATACTTATATGACGGCCTCTGTGGCGTAGCGGTAGTACGTGCGACTGCTACGCACGGGGCGCGGGTTCGATGCCCGCTCAGTGCAAATATTTGTATCCATGAATATGTCTATTTGCATTGGTCTGGGTGTTTCTATGTATAATAAGTATGTATTTACAAAAAAAAAAGTATATAAGTATGTTTATCAGCATTCTAGAACCCATAACACAAGCTAGTTAAACTATGCTTACTTTGGGTCTAGAGAGCGCTGTGTAGATTGTCGTAGAATATTTATTTATTATTATTTATTATTATTATTATTTGACCGGATAGTAAGTTCAAAAATAGATTTATATTTATTATTTATTTCTAGATTTATTTTAACTATTATTTTGTACTATTTTGAGAATCACATTTAATTAATAAAAATATTATGACTGCTAACTTCATATTAGGTACTAGTCAGTTTACCTACTTTCAGTATAAAAATGAACAATGTATTTTAATAAAAGCTAACACTATGTATTTCGAAGAGGGCTATTCGCCGACGGGTGTCACGTAGGTAATTTTCGCACGTAAGTAATTTTTGCGCGTAAATTGCGCGTGTATTGTATTTTTGTCGAGTTTTGTGTTGTGGTTGGCGTGAAACGTATGAAAAATAAAATAGTGTAAGTCGTGCGCGAAAACTTGCAGAATGGAAGCAAGATATTGAAGAATATGAAAGGAAATGTCAAAGTTACATTATTACATAATAATATAGTTATTACATTATTAAAATACAATTAAGATATTTATTCGCTTCCGAAGTTCAAGGGCATAAATTAATAAAATAAGTATGTAATGTTTATAGTTTTAGTACGCCATGTTTGTTGTGTTGCAAGAAAGTGTTTATTTAGTTAGATGCCGCCCATAATACGAGGCAATATTATAAAAATTGAATAGGGAAAAATGAAAACTACATTGCCTAGCTATTTTTCTAAGTAGTGTACAAATTATCGGGCCCAAGGTCCATACATTTGTGAAACATCTCCTTTCAAGTCACTTTAGTACTTCACTGTACCTAAAAGGCCTTCATAATCGCCACATACAAATTGACAAGTCTCACTTAGGCGATATAATGACATCGGGACCAGCTAATTAACATCCAACATAACTTGACCCATAATAATATACAAGTTTGTTGCAAATGAGGTCTTATCATCGTAGGTCGGTGATAAAATTTTAAATTATTTGTGAGAAGGAGTTTCTCGTAAATATTGACAGTTATTATAATATCGGCGGGCATAAAATTTTATAGGAGCTATGTAAGATGAACTTTTAATTATATAGAACTAGCTCTTACTTGCAAATTTCCTCGTTCGGACTACATCTTGTGAGCTTCAATAGCGGTAGACTTTTACAGGTTTTGCTGGTTTTTTGAAGGTCAGATGGTAGTCGCTCCCGAAAAAACACTCAATCGCTATGAGGATGGTGATGAAGCCTGCTAAATTATTACCACACAAACATTTTTCACATGGCCCGTACCCTCTGGATTTTACCCTAGCTTCTTACCATCCAGTGGGGTGAAGTCAATTGACGGACTGAACATAAAAAAACATGAGTATGCAGCATGTAACGAGACTAGTGTCCGATCTGTGAAAGTGTAAGGTTCTGTTAATGAAATTTAAAAAACAACCATAAAAACTGCAATATAATTTTGATTACTGATGAAACTTATATTTAGCAACTCAAGAGGGCGCTACTTTGTAAGCAAACACTTTCTAAAATCGTGCATCTAAGTAATGTAAGCCGCCTCAAAATACTACTATTGGATATCTACCAAGTGTGGTGTTATCACATGTTGATTACATAGCGTATATAATTAGAATACCTACATGTGTACCCATTTTTATACCACTTACGTCAAGCACAAGCACACGGATGCACTATGGATGTATGTAAACACCAGGGGCATCACACTCATGCTGCCGACCCTGTAAAAACCTTCTAATGCCCTTCTTGAAAAACCTCATATTGTAGTTGCTAGGGAAAACCACAGTAGGGAAATTCCTTTCATATCTCACAGTGCGCACCGTTGTCGGATGTACTTAACGTGTCGGAATTAATTCTTTGGCCTGCCTACATGCATTACTGATCAGACACTAGTTTTGTTACACTATATAATATCTTAATAATAAATAACGAACATAATACAGCTACTAGAAAATTCTACGCCCCATTATATAAATAGCATTTACAAAGAGGGTACGGACTTACTCAAATAATCCCGAAATTAATTAGGCCCCGGACTTTGAATCCCGTATGTGTATCAGGGTATCAGCTGCTTATCGTCCCGGGCAAGTAACTCTCAGGGACGGGATTAGTTTATACTTGCAGACGCGGGATAACTACTGCCCAACACTATTAATAGTGTTATCCCAACACTATTAATAGTGTGAAGGACTAAGTTGTATTTTAACAAGTTTATTCTTGGAAATAGTTAATCTATAAATGATACTGCTATTAACCGCAGCTCCTCTCGTGTGATATTCTGTTCCCACTACCGTGAACTACGGGAACCCGTTCCCGGGATAAAAAGTAGTCTATATGTTATTCCAAACTATACCTATCATCATCATTCTCTGAACCGTTTTCCCAGCTTAGTTGGTGTCGGCTTTCCAGTCTAACTGTGATGCGACTGCACTTCGATATTTTCCGTGGAGCGACTGCCATCTGACCTCCACAACCAATGGTCATTATGACCAATGGTGATATCGAAGTTCCAACCACTTCCACACACAATCCACAGATAGATATAGTCCAAACTATATCTATCTGTGTAACAAATTTCAGCCAGATCCATTAAGTCGTTTTTAGCATAGGTTTTTAACAGATACATCTATTTACTATCTCATTTATTTTGTTTGCTAACCGCGGTAGCCTAGTGGTCTGGGTAATGGACTGCTGAGACGAGGTCTCGGATTCGATCCCAGGTTCACCATGGCACACACCAATGAATTTTCAATGCTTTTCGAAGTTATGTGTATTTATCGCAGGTTTATAAGTGCCCGGATAATGGCAATAGGCTGGCCACCTATTACATTGGGACCTAAACATAAACTGGCGAAATGTGGGTGCTAGCACCTCTGCCTACCCCTTCGGGGATATAGGCGTGAGTTTATGTTATGATGTTATGTTATGTTATTTATTTTGTTAGCGACGTAAAACATAGCCAAACAAACAAAAATACCCAAACTTTACTTACATTCAGAAACTGATTAAAAACCTGATGGATGGTTCGATTGTGTCCAAACACTGACACGTACAAACGAACATACAAATTGAAGTGTTACTTGTTGATATCAATGATAAATGGCGTGAGTTTTGATGTGATTATTTTCGCAAAAGGGTTGATTTCCCTCAGGGGTTGAGGAAAGTACTATATATTACTTGGTGAAGACAGCGTTATACGTCAAGTTGAACTTTCTTCAATAAATTTATTGGATCTACATTGGATTGGATTCAGTAAAATTACTACAATATGGGGTTTTTTTATATAGGACACGTCAAAATGACTTTACCACGCCTGATGGTAAGCTAAAGGCAAAGTCTCAGGTCTGGGGTCACCACCACATGCAACATTTCTTCTACTTCTTCTTGAATGGGTTCTTCAAGAAGGGCATTAGAAGGTTTTTGTGGGGTCGGCTGTGCGGGTGTGATGCCCCTGGTGTTGCACGCGTCCGTAGGCCACGGTGACCGCTTCCCATCAGGTGGGACGTGTGCTTGTCTACCACCTACGTAGTATTAAAAAAAAATTGGTTGATTACAATTTCAGCAATTTACATTTAGTTACAGTATACCTATGTATCAAGAAAGAATCTATTTTTTTTCCTTTTTCGCCCCTCAAAGGGGTGAATTAAAACGGAAACTTTTCTAATCCCGCGAGTTTGCCTTAAAAAACTTGGCCTGAATTCATTTATCATAGTCAATTACGTTGAGCTCCTCTTGCCATGATTAATTCCGCCATTAGACGCGAAGGCTGAGATGTGTGGAAGCTTGTGCGAGAAGGTTCTTGGTGACTAAAAGGGCACTTTAAAATCTGTGAATAATTTCACTCATGTTATTTTGTTTACGACACACTTGTTTATTATATCAACGATTGAAGGGCTAAAAGGTTTAAGCGACAATTGCAGTTCACAAGAAAATCGCTTTTCAGTAAATTGTTTATGATGTCTTTTGGGATGGTTTCCCTTTGAACATTCATTTTCGCTTCCACACTTTTGCCTTTCATCCGTCGATATGTTTAAGAATAAAGAACATTACGTTATCATTATTTCACGGTCTCTGTGGCGTAATGGTAGTGTATTCGTGCACGACAAGGGGTGCGGATTCGATTCCCATTCAGTGCAAATATTTATTTGAGTTTGTCTTTTTGCATTGGTCTGGGTGTTCCTATGATATGTGTAACAAAAAAATGTATTTAAATATCTATATCCGCAGTCTAGAACCCATAACACAAGCTAGTTAAACTATGCTTGCTTTGGGTCTACAAAGCGCTGTGTAGAATTTATTATCCACATGTATTTTTGCAGTGGGGTGTATTATTTATATAATATTGACGCTAAAATCATCATCTTAGCGCTGATCTACAAAAGGGACTTCCAAAAAAGGAGAAATTTACTTCAAAAGATTTTTCTGTTGAAGTTGGTGTGGGAATGGGATGTATAGTATGTTCCGTCTGAAATAAGCTGTCCGACTGTGGTAGTACCTCCGCCCTACAGAACACCGCGGCCATAATAACCATCGTATTGTGTTCCCGCCGGTAAGTAGGGTAGCCAGAGCTCACTGTAGCTCTCCTCCTCCCCGCCCTTTCCTAGCCTCCCCACCCTTCCGCTTCCACTTGGGTAACGCCTTTGGTGTTGCACACGTCCATAGGCCACGGTAACCGCTTCCCATCAGGTAAAAAAAAATGCCCACAGTGACCCCTTCGAGTTTGGCTACCCTGGGTAATCCTGTACAAAGGGATATCTATCAAAGTGTTCTCTTCACGTATTAAATATAATAATAATACCAAAATTAGTTGTTATAATTTGTACTTTGTCAACAAATTAGCGAACAATAGAAACCAAAGGTTTATGTATACAATACCATTCCCTAATATGTCCCGGTTTCGTAACAATCGGACCTTACCTGTTACCCGTTCGGCAATCCGGGAGCAACTTAAGCTGCGGGCTTAAAGCAGTCTCCCACTAATCCTTCCTTGGACCGCAGGTATGCCAGTTTGATTCAGATTTATTAACTTGTTGCATAATGGATGAGTACTTCCATCTTTGTGTAATTGCCCGTTAATTTATAATATTGATTTTCGAGGTCTTTTTATACAATTTTTTTTTTTATTCATGATAGGCTTACGTTTGACCTCAATCTCACCTGATGGTAAGTGACGATGTGGTCTATGATGAATCACGCTTGCCTAGAAGTAACCTATTCACTCGTGACTTGAAAACTCCCAGGTTATAGCTTTCCGGAAACACAGACTCAGGCAAGGAATTCCACTCCTTAGCTGTACGCACGATGAACGTGTCAGCAAAGCGCTTCGTGCGTATGAGTGGAATATCGACCATATAGCGGTGGCGTGACGCTGTTCGTCTGGTCGTTCCACCAAGAAGCAAGCGGTATGGTGCCTCTTTTCTTTGCTGCACAATAAAGACTTGGAACTTTTTACCAACGCATGTGTTTCCTTCCTCCTATAGTCCCTGGTCC
This sequence comes from Lithosia quadra, assembly GCA_963576445.1. NCBI lineage: Eukaryota > Metazoa > Arthropoda > Insecta > Lepidoptera > Erebidae > Lithosia > Lithosia quadra. Next base: position 1,226,372 of record OY754895.1, read on the forward strand.
TTTAAGCGGGGCGTGAAAAAGCATTTGATGAGACCTTCAAGCTGAGGGCCACCACTGTAGCACTATTAAATTGATGTAGTGGTGACCTCCAATCCTGAGACTTTGCCTTTAGCTTTCCATCAGGCTAGGTGAAGTCATGTTGACGTGTCAAATATAAAAAAAAAACTCAGGTGGCAGGCAAGCACACGGTCCACCTGATAGGAAGTGGTCACTGTGGCCTATGGACATATACAACACCAAGGGCGTTACACTCGCGCTGCCATTCTTGGAGGGTCGGGGGATGTTGCGGGAATGGAGGAAAAGGATCTTCATAGCGTCAAAACTTAAAAATATGCTAAGGTGGTTTGGGCACTTAACACTGCGAATGACACACCAAATATGTAAGGCACATGTAAGTGGGCAGGCAAGCCGGGGTCGACCTCGCAGAGTATACACTGACCAAATTAAAGACTTATTGAAAAAAGGGCAGGTCAAAAGCACTCGAAACCGGCGAGCTTGTATGAAAGGTTTAATGACAGTAGAGGAAGCGTGTGAAGTATGTAAGGACAGAAGCAGATAGCGGTATGTTGTCTCTGCCTACACTGGAAGGAAAAGCATGAGCATATGTATGTATGTATGTAAAACTTAAAAATAAATTTAAGTTCAAAATTTAACTGCTCGAAGGACCATATTTTTAACCCACAAAAACCCTCTTCACTGACCTTTGAGTTGAAAACTCCACTGAATACCAACCCTCAGCTTATATACTTAACACATATCTGTTTCAGTATTAAGGTCAGGGAAATACATGGAAAGCTAAAAAAAACGCCATACACGAACAAGAACCCTAGTTTCCAGCTCATGTACCAGTTAACCGGAACGTTGAACGTATACGGTTGAACTAACTAGGTGTGGACTGAGGGCTCCGATGTGTAAGAACAGTTAGTACAAAGATACCTTAAATAACTGGCGAAATATTCTTGTAGAGTTTGTGGTAAGCGGTGTTTTGTTTACAAAATGTAATTATGGTTAGATTAGCCTAGTGGTTTGGGTAACGGACTGCTGAGACGAGGTCTCGGGTTCGATCCCAGGTTCACCATGGCACCACACCCAATGACTTTTCGATGCTTTTCGAAGTTATGTGTGTATTTATCGCAGGTTTATTAGTGCCTCGGAGAGCACGTTAAGTCGTCGGTCCCGGTTGCGATACAAACATCTATGACAGTCGTTACGCGTAGTTGGAGCCCACAAAAGTCCAACTAGTCTAACTTGGAACTTCGATATCGCCATTGGTCATAATGACCATTGGTTGTGGAGGTCAGTGATGGCAGTCGCTCCACGGAAAATATCGAAGTTCAGCCGCATATCAGTTTTAGACTGGAAAGCCGACCCCAACTGAGTTGGGAAAAAAGGTTTAGAGAATTATATAATTATGCTTAGTACCGATGGTAGTTGAATGGAAGCGATGGTAGCTGAATGGATAAGGACGCGGCCTCTTCTGAGAGTTATCGAGTTCGAGTCCGGTCAGACAGTACCAATGTGAATTTCACTTTATGGAATTTATGTGGGTTAATCACATGATTTACCATCTGCTGACGGTGAAGGAAAAATATCGTGAGGAAACTTATAATATCCTAGAGAAATTTCCAAGGACATGTCCGATGCAACAACCCGCATTAGGCCAGCGTGTGTGGATTAAGGTCTAAACCTTCTCTCGTTAGAGGAGAGGAGACCCGTGCCCAGCAGTGGGACATAAATGGGTTGCTATCACCTTCTTTTTAAGTCGGTTATATACACTAAACCTTCTCCTGAATGTAAAAAATATTTTTCTAAAAATCTAAGCGGTTTAACCTAACGCGAGATAATCGCGATCTAAATATTTATAGGTCAAACAGTGTACCACCTTATAAAGTCGGTTAGAAAAACGTTTATTCTTATTTCTGAAGCAGCATAAGTTAAGTAATTATGAACTTTATTGCACTGAATTAAGTACGAGAATTCTTTAACAATATATTATTCAACGTTACTTTTCAAAAACCATAAAAATAACATCGCGACCAAATTAAAGGTTGCGTGTCACCCCCTTATCATATGAGGAAGGGTCTTTATCCCTTCCCTAACGACTTCCATGACATGTGTCAAGCTATGTTAATAGTTTACGGGGTTTTGTTAGCGTAAGGACACAGAGGTGGAGTTAGGGTCTGCGTGGATAGCATAATGTCCACGGTAACAGCTGTCGCTTAAGAAGATTTATTTTTATAATATTAGCTGTGGCCAGCTGCAGCTTGGAGTCACCCTATTAAAAAAACGTCTATGACATGTGTAAGTTATTCTATACTGTAATCTATTCCTGTTTCAAATTTCAGCGAGATCTGTTCAGCCGTTTGAGAATATATATATTTTTTTAACATTCAAAATCTTTCATTTAACATAATCCAAGTAATTTTTTTAATTAACTTCAATGTTCAGACACAACTAACTTACAGTACGTATAGATACCAGAATTTGGTAATTGAGGTTATTAAGGAGTGACCCGAGAACTGAACCCGGGTACCAAAAAGGATAGAACCGAAAATCTTTTTACGCCTCATACATCCCTATTCCTTGTCTAATTTAGGGTGATAATTTTGACAGTTTACGTCTATGAAGTATCATATTTTTATAAACAAAATAATACCTCAGTCGTAGCACATAGACAGGTACCGCCCACTTGCCGTAGTGAAGCGACTTGCAAGAATACAGCACAATTGACTTTAGACAAAATGAATCGATTGAATCGAACTTAAATTAATTTATTGAAATTATTAAGTTTATCTACTACAATTTTTTATAATAATAATTGGCTAAGTAATAATACAAAACATAAGTACTTCGAGTAAGTATACTATAAAACTTCTCTTTTGCCACCCTGAAGTAAGTTACCTACCTAAAATAATAAAAAATAAATGTTTTTGTGTTTTTGTAACTATCGATTCCATATTCTACGGGAACAATAATCGAAAATCGAAAAATTCATTTTCGATTATACTAATGGGGTACCCTACTTTGAGCTGTCAAAATTATCATCCTAAATTAGACAAGGTATAGTATAGTATAGTATAGCTGTATAGTAAGGCCGTTGTCACACTCGACTCACTGAATTAACAAGCTTTCCTAAACGCGTGTATAAAGCCTTTATCGCAAACAATACGAGCACCTGCGTCCCAATTATATTATTATTATCAAACAGCCATTAGAAGCGTTGATCGTATCGCTACGCTCACACGAGCAGATATCGTTTTGTTAAACGTTATTAGCAGTTTTGTAATAGCCTAGCTTATTAATATTGAGTTAAATAAACGGCTGGCGTAGTGTATTCGATTCGTATGACAGGGGCGCGGATTTGATTCCCGCTCAGCACAAATATTTGTATGCATGAATAATGTCTATTTGCATGTTTTTAAATTATGTATTTTTTATATCGGTCACGTCAATATGACTTCATCTCGCCTGATGGTAAGCTAAAGGTAAAGTCTCAGGAAGGGAGTCCCCATTACTTACACCGACAGTGCCATAATGGTGGCCCTCAACATGACGGCCTTATCAAATGCTTTTTCACGTCCTGCTTAAAGGACCCGGGACTATAGGAGGAAGGAAACACGTGAGCTGGTAAAGAATTCCAGGTCTTTATGGTGCGGCAAAAAAAAACACCGAACCACTTAGTTCTATTATACCATAATATTACTAATATACAAAAAAAGTGTATATGTAATTATGTATCCGCATTCTAGAATCCATAACACAAGCTAGGCAAACTAAGCTTACTTTAGGCCTATAACGCGCTGAAGCATGTTACTGGCGAAGCTGCGGGCTACTATTATACTTGGTAAATAAAAAATTCCCAAATTACTGTGTACCGTTTTATGTTACTTTTATATCCAGAAACAATTCCAAATAAGCTAAAACTTCGGAAACACATTTCGGCAAGACAAGAAAACTGCCCAAAACAATCCGCAACTGCGGTGATACGACGCGAATATTAAATAGCCTCTCACACTTAGCTCTGATTGGTGTTTAAATTGACGCGACGTTAGGGATGAACCGTCTTAGAATTGGTAATTAGTGACTTATGTATATGTGTCTTATTATAAAATTCAAGATTATTTAGATGATAAAGAAGCTTGGAAATGAACTGTTCACTCAACTATGTTACTCGAAATAACATTGTATCCAGACTAAGGCAATTGTTGTAAATAGACCAAAAAACAAACAGCCCGCTGAGTTTCTTGCCGGAGTCTTCTCAGGTCTGGGCCGCGTTTCGAACTGGTGGTCCATTTGCTTCTAGTTTTAAATATTTATAATTTTGACGTTTTGTAAGTGCCGCTTAAAATGGTCTATACAGAATAAATGATTTTTGACTTTGACTTTGACTTTGTGAGTTAAGGTAAGGTTAAGCCGTCGGTCCCGGTTGCCATACAAACATCTATGGCAGTCGTTACGGGTAGTTGGAGTCCACAAAAGTCCAACCAGTCTAACTTGGAACTTCGATATCGCCATTGGTCATAATGAGCATTGGTTGTGGAGGTCAGATGGCAGTCACGGAAAATATCGAAGTTCAGCCGCATCACAGTTAGACTGGAAAGGTGACCCCAACTGAGTTGGGAAAAAGGTTCAGAGAATGTATGTATTAATATGTGAGTTATCTTGACTGTTTGTTTAAGGGTAGTATTTAAACGTACCCATGTCAAGAGTACCCGGAACCGGCGTGCGTGTATGAAAACAATTATGAAAGTTGAAGAAGCGAAAGGAGTATGCCAAGATCGTAGTAGGTAAGTGGAAAGATGTTGTCTCTGCCTACCCCAATGGGAAAAAGGCGTGATCTGTATGTATGTATGTATGTATGTACGAGTTATCTTGACTCTTTGTTTAACGGTAGCATTTAAACGTACCCAGGTCAAGAGTACCCGGAACCGGCGTGCATGTATGAAAACAATTATGAAAGTTGAAGAAGCGAAAGGAGTATGCCAAGATCGTAATAGGTAAGTGGAAAGATGTTGTCTCTGCCTACCCCAATGGGAAAAAGGCGTGATCTGTATGTATGTATGTATGTATGTACGAGTTATCTTGACTCTTTGTTTAACGGTAGCATTTAAACGTACCCAGGTCAAGAGTATCCGGAACCGGCGTGCGTGTATGAAAACAATTATGAAAGTTGAAGAAGCGAAAGGAGTATACAAAAATCAAAGCAAGTGGAAAGATGTTGTCTCTGCCTACCCCAATAAAAAGTCGTGATTTGTATGTATGTAGTATTTAAACGAGTGACTGTATTACTATGTGAGCGACTGACTGCGAGCCCCTGACCTTCCTCCCGCCCCTTCCTAGCCTCTCCACCCTTTCCTACCCCCGCCCTTTCCCTTCAGGGTCGGCAGCGCGTGAATAACGCCCTTGGTGTTGCACAAGTCCATAGGCCACGCTGACCACTTCCCATGAGGTGGGCCGTATGCTTGTCTGCCACCAAAGTAGCATAAAAAAAGATAGGATCTTTGAACGTTTCGTTTTTTCTCTTAACTTACGGAACCCTAAAAAGTGATTGCTTAACAAAATTTATCTGCAATTTTATCATCGAACGGAGAAAATTGGTCGTAAAAGTATGCTGTTTTTGGTTTTTTTCTTAATGAACGTTGTTTAGAGAAGATGAGAGAGATACAACATGAAACCTTATCTTTATAGATAATACTAGCTTCCGCCCGCGGCTTTGCCCGCGTGGAGGTCGGTATCGCCATCAAGTTTACTTATAGTGTGAAGCTAGCTTATAGCATGGTTTTAACATAATACCTAACAACATTCAAATATGAATCTCTTAATGGCTGAGGCTAAACGGATTTGGATGAAATTTAGCAAAAGGATAGATTATGGTCTGGAATTACATGTAGGCTAAATTTTTTTCCCGGGAATAGGTTGCTGTGGGACATGGGAATGAAGAAAAAAGAGTTATAAAGTTATTATTTTATCATTCAAAGTTTAATAATAAACATCAAAGGATAGTTGAGTTAGCCTTTAGCTGCTATCGTTATCAAAGCTATTTAGATTAGACATTCACCGCCATATTTAAATCAGTGCGAATAAAAATTAAAGACCTGTTGATCATTTTAACTATTTAGTAACTACCATTGCTTTGTGACTAAGTGCGAATATTCTAGTAGGTCAACTGCTAAGCTCTAGCTTGGTGAATAATATTTTGACCTGAAATTAATACCTACAGATTAAAAGAAAAATCTTTTTAGCCATAATATTTTTTTTATATATTATAGGACACGTCATTTTGACTCCACCTCACCTGATGGTAAGCTGAAGGTAAAGTCTAAGGAAAGAGGGTCACCACTACATACACCGATAGTGCTACAGTGGCGGCCCTCAGCTTGACGGCCTCATCAAATGCTTTTTCACGCCCCGCTTAAAGGACCCGGTACTATAGGAGGTGTTTTCATTAGTTCAATCTTATTAACTATCCAGGACTTTTTGATTTACTAAGGATTTAATCAAATCCAGGACGTTTTGGAGAAAGATATCCAAGAGTGTACTCGCAACCGGCGTGCGTGTATGAAAACAATTATGAAAGTTGAAGAAGCGAAAGGAGTATGCTGGGATCGTAGCAAGTGGAAAGATGTTGTCTCTGCCTACCCCAATGGGAAAAAGGCGTGATCTGTATGTATGTATGTATCTATTAAATATTCTACTGCCTACTTATATTACATGCATGAAAGATTGACTTGGGTCTGAGCTTGATGGAGCCCCATCCAAAGTTTAAAATCAATTGGAATTAAAACCATTTAAATTCTCAAACTTAAAATTCCAGAAACGTCTCTCAAAATTTACCTTCAATTTCATTTTCCTTTCCAAACGCTTACACTTTGGATGATAAGATAAAAGAATTTAAAACTTCAAAAAACTTCAATCAATTTATGCGCAGTCTTTGGTTGTTGGCCAAATTCCGCATCGCGGGCGATCGTAGATAATGGTGTGTTCACACCGACTCTCCACCTCCTTCAGGTAATTGAAATTAATTCAATTTTAAATAATTCAATGGTTTGTATGAATATCTTGTGTCTTTGATGTTTTCGTTTTGTGGGAAACAATTTTTGTGGACAGTTTGTAATGTAGTTACCGTTTTGAAAAGGGGTTAACGATATTTTTATTTTATTACTACTCAAGTTGCAAATAAACATATCTACTTAATTGGTTTGAGAAACATAGTTGAGCGAACAGGGGCCTTACCACAAACTCTTAAATAGTATTATTTCAATATTGTTTAACTTTCATAGTGTGAATCGGACTCAGTCAAACGTCGCCCGTTATTAGATAAGTGTTCTGTGTCCTAAAAAGCTACTAACAAATTTAATGAAATAAATATATCCACGACATACCATAAAAGTAAAATAATGCTAGACCACATCACACTAGTATCCGTCGACTTCGAGGTCCGATTCATACTATGAAAGTTAAGTAATATTGAAATAATACGGCTTTAAGAGTTTGTGGTAAGGCCCCAGTTCATTTCCAAGCTTATTTATCGTCTAAAATAGTCTTATATCTGTCTATAATAAATAATAATAATAATAATAAATATTCTACAACATTCTACACATCGCTCCCTAGACCCAAAGTAAGCTTAGTTTAACTAGCTTGTGTTATGGGTTCTAGAATGCTGATAAACATACTTATATACTTTTTTTTTTGTAAATATATACTTATTATACATAGAAACACCCAGACCAATGCAAATAGACATATTCATGCATACAAATATTTGCACTGCCGGGAATCGAACCCGCGCCTCCTGCGTAGCAGTTGCATGCACTACCGCTACGCCACAGAGGCTATGTCTATTGTAAATAGTCTTGAGTAGAAGGCTTAACTTCATCTAAGTTTGGAAAAAGATCGGTAGATTACTTTCATCTCTTTTCATAATAGTGACAAGCTACTCGTTTCTTAAATTTCAAAGGAGAGTCGATGTGGAAAGTAGTGTGAACGGTGCACCACATTCTTTTCGAGACAGAGGTCAGTCGGTGCCGGAGAAGGTGATCGATGCCGCAGTAGGAATGGGACCACTGCGCAGTATGTGCGTTTTAATATTGGTTGATAGAGGTACAATATAAGAGATTAGTACGATTTAAAAAGTAATAGTTTAAAAACTATTTAAAAATATGTTTTAATAGAAAAACTTATTGTAGAATTGTGCCTACAATGAACTAAGGTACGATGGGGTTGACATATCCTTACTGGATCAAAACCCCAAAATAAATAAGATAAAAAAAAAAAAAAATAGAAAAACTTGATAGTTTTCGCTCGTAATTAAATCATAATGATCTCTGCCCGCATGAATGTCGGTTATTGCAACTTCTCCAAGACCTTTCTAATAGAAAACCGCATCAAAATCCATTCAGTAGCTTTTGTGTCCATCGAATACAAAAATTCCAAAAAATATGTCTGTATATTTTGACTTGCAATGAATGATTGCAAGTCAAATAGAAAAAACTATCTGAGAATATTTCTATATGTGTGTATGTATGTATATATTATATTGTATGTATGAAACCTTTACTGTGCCCAGGACGTGGACGGACCGTACCCCGTCAGGGACTCAAAAAAATATTGTTGAGTACATTTTTTATGAACCCGATCACACACGTCCGGTTCCGAACCGGCAACGGAGCTTCCTTGCCTTGCCTAAGCACGGCCACGGCCCGGTCACGTCACGTCCCGTGATGTGTGTGGATAGACCTTGAGTGTATGTATGAATATTGAGCATGAATTTTTTTATTATGTACATACAACAAAGATCTATCAATCTATTTTCCAGTTTCTCAGCAGACAAAAACATAAATCAGGTCGAACGTCAAGTTCGGTTATTATAATCAAAGGTCATAGGACATGGAGTCGACCCCATCTGTCAGGGCGCAATAATGAAAATAATAATCTAAGACAAATGGTAGCAACGAGCTCCCGAACATTTCTCAATATCAGAACTTGTTCAAACCTGGATTAAGCTTCGGGTCTAAGGCATAAGAGGTAGCGTTTTTGAATAGAGTGTGATAATTTATGTGTATTTTATGTATTATATTTATGTATTTAGGTATGTATTGATTTTATCAATTACACATAATCGCGTCTTATGCCTACCTCGTTATAGCTCTGCACCACCCTATGGTTGACTGGTAGAAAATGCCCACGGCATTAAGTCCGCCAATGTACTATTCAAATTCAAATTCAAATCATTTATTTCAATCAATTTCAGATCATAAAACGACACATTTAAAATAAAATTACAAAATATAAATAAGTTGCAAAAAAAGAATGAAGAACGTGCATGAAGATTAAATAAATAAAATAAATAAATAAATAATTCTTTATTCTTGGATAAATTCGTTTTTAAGGTCCCTTAACCGAACTAATGAAATTTTAATAAAAAAACCACAATTGAATAAATACTATTCCACTGTTTGTGGTTTAATAAAATTTATTTTATTACCTAAGAAGGTCCCGATAAACATCACATAAATAGGTACGATATGTGTGAAAATCGCAAGGCGACATTATGTCTGAAACGACGATAGTTTAATTTCAAGTTTAAGTTAAACTTCTACTAACCACCCGTTAATTAATCCCTGAACAGGTAACCGCGCATTCCGTGGTTCACGTTCATGAGCGATGTCTGCTACTTAGTATGTGTCACTCATACAGGCATTAAATGGAGGTTTAAATTCTGTATGAATTTTATTGTAGCTGCAAGAAAGTGGCAATATTATATCTAGTAGAAAACTTTGACTTTGCCATTAGCTTACCATCAGGCGAGGTAAAGTCATTTTGACGTGTCCTATATAAAAAAAACGCTAGTAACACTTCAACTTTCTTACCAGTTTTTTGATGAATATAAATATACCTAGTCAAAGTTCAGAGTTTTTGAATACGTTTTTAAAAGCAAACTGTCTGACCAGTGTTTTAGATATTAATATGTTTAAATTCTGTCTTAAACATTCCTTAGAATATAACATACATACATACATATATATCATGCCTTTTTCCCTCCAGACCGCCATCTGCCTCTGTCCTAACATACTTCACGCGCTTCCTCTACTGTTAGTCCAGTGCCGATAGCTATGAAAATGGTAAAAAGTAAAAGAAATTTATAGTAGGATGAAACCTGTTGTAAAAGGAAGAGAATATAATAAAAATGATAGGAAAAATAAATTACGGGCGATCTGAGCTCGGGAAGGGGGGAGGGGGGTGAGTTTTAAGGGTAAAAACGGTTTATCTCGATTTCCGGCAAAACTACAAGTCCTATGGAAAAAAGTTAAATCACAAAGTTGTAGGTAATAAAGAGACCTACAACTTTTGTATTTACACTTTTTTCACATAACCTCAAAAAGTATGTGAAAAATTCAAATAATCAAGTTTTTGGTTTTTTATTTTTATCTTAAGCAAAACAAATTTGTTTTCCACGAAATTTGGTGAAAACTTAGCTTTTTATGTCCCAAAGACACTGTAATTTTTTTGATTTGAAATACTCTTTTTTTCAGCTTATTTTGACTAAATATCGAAAAACCACCCCAATTTTCAATCGAAAAATCTCACGTCAAAATATCAGCTTTTTAAAAAAAGTCAAAGAGTTTTTTGTGCTTTGAAATCTCTTCTTTCTGATAATGTAAAAATATATATACATTGCTATGGTAAATGTTCTCAGAAAATGCAAAGAAGAAAAACTCGAATTCGAAGTTAACATTTTTGTATTTAGTCATTTCCTCGCTGAGGTGGGATGAAAAGTTACATGTTGCACTATAACTTCATGGTTGCACTCGAGTGCAAAGATTTTTCACCTTGTGCACTTTTGATTCCCTCGCTAAAGCTCAGGGTTCTATTTTGTGAATCGCTCGCTGCGCTCGTGATTCAAATTATGAACCCTTCGCTTGCTCGGTCATCAAAACTGAGCACGCGAAGGGTTCTAAAAATTGAACCCAGATCTTTAACGAGGGAATCAAAAGTGCGCAAGGTGAAAAATCTTTGCACTCGAGTGTAACTATGAAGCTATAGTGCAACACGTAACTTTTCATCCCACCTCAGCGAGGAAATGACTAAATACAATAATCACAATATAGAACCCTGAGCTTTAGCGAGGGAATCAAAAGTGCACAAGGTGAAAAATCTTTGCACTCGAGTGTAACCATGAAGTTATAGTGCAACATGTAACTTTTCATCCCACCTCAGCGAGGAAATGACTAAATACAAAAATATTAATTTCGAATTCGAGTTTTTCTTCTTTGCATTTTCTGAGAACATTTACCATAGCAATGTATATATATTTTTACATTATCAGAAAGAAGAGATTTCAAAGAACAAAAAACTCTTCGACTTTTTTTAAAAAGCTGATATTTTGACGTGAGAATTTTCGATTGAAAATTAGGGTGGTTTTTCGATATTTAGTCAAAATAAGCTGAAAAAAAGAGTATTTCAAATCAAAAAAATTACAGTGTATGTGGGACATAAAAAGCTAAGTTTTCACCAAATTTCGTGGAAAACAAATTTGTTTTGCTTAAGATAAAAATAAAAAACCAAAAACTTGATTATTTGAATTTTTCACATACATTTTGAGGTTATGTGAAAAAAGTGTAAATGAAAAGTTGTAGGTCTCTTTATTACCTACAACTTTGTCATTTAACTTTTTTCCATAGGACTTGTAGTTTTGCCGGAAATCGAGATAAACCGTTTTTACCCTTAAAACTCACCCCCCTCCCCACTTCCCGACCTCAGATCGCCCGTAATTTATTTTTCCTATCATTTTTATTATATTCTCTTCCTTTTACAACAGGTTTCATCCTACTATAAATTTATTTTGTCTCAAAGTCTATTTGCACTGGTCTATGTCATAAAGCCCTTATTATAACTCTATGGAATATAAAATACTATTGACCAAGATATAAATACAGCAATCTCAAATCTCCGCTCGAAGCGTGCTCAGACTATAACCCTCTCAACTCATACATTTTCCTATAACTTGTACCACCCGAATAGCTGGAGCTTAGTTTGAAAGGAGTTATTGGGACGGAAACATTCAGGCGGATAGAACAATTTATTGATATATAGTTAACTATATTAAATTATTCGATTACTTTTTGTTTTATAAGTACCTAATCTTTATTCCTCACGGTTGTATGGTTTCGTGAGCGAGTGGGGCTCATGTGATATTGGAGAGATGTAGTTTGTCGATAAGGATTTACTGGAATAAAAGAATGAGGGTTTTTTCTTACCGACTTCAAAAAAAGGAGTTAATTATTTTGCTGTATTTTTTGTAATGTTTTGTCACGGAATCTTATGGGTAAGTAGGGTAGCCAGAGCTTACGACCCTCCCCCCCCCCCTCAACTACCCAACCCTCAACACCCCTGGTGTTACACACGTTCATAGGCTATGGTGACCGCTTCCCATCAGGTGGATCGTGTGCTTATCTGCCACGTAAGCAGTATAAAAATGAATAAACACGTTAAGGTCTCCGAGACTCAAGCCAACCTCTCCTGCAAGAACACTACATAGGTGGCAGACAAGCACATTGCCCTTGATGGAAAGCGGTCAACGTGGCCTATTGGACATCTGCTGATTGAGGAATGAGGCTTTGGTGAAAATTTTACTTTCGAGGGTGGTAGTGCTCCCATAAAAGCCAAGTCACATCAAGTGATAGAATAGGATAGCGGACCTCAAACTCTAAAGTGATGATGATGCTGCTTTGCCTGATCTGGGAATCGAATATCTACGCCAACAAGACACTCTAAAATTGCCACTTAGGTGGCAGACAAGCACGCGGCAGCCCACGGCTTCATGGAGGTAGGACACGACGGTATGTCACACAGAACAAAGAAAAATCCTTAGGTATGTCCCGTCCGACTTGGGTAGTACCTCCGCCCTACAGAAAACCGCCCCATAATAACCATCGTGTTGTGTTCCCGCCGGTAAGTAGTGTAGCCAGATTTCACTATACCCCTCCTTCCCCCCGCCCCTTCCTAGCCTTCCTACCCTTTCCTAACCACGCTCTTTTCCTTCAGGGTCGGCAGCGCGTGAATAACGCCCTTGGTGTCGCACACGTCCATAGGCCACGGTGACCCTTTCCCATCAGGTGGGCCGTATGTGCTTGTCTGCCACCTAAGTGGTGTTAAACTCGCGCTGCCGACACTCACACTCATACACATACTCGCACTGCCGACCGATCAATTTAATATAAGCAAAGAGTTTATAATTGTATCAAGGAAGTAAATTTGTTTGCATAATTTTATAATCCTGGCAGCACTGACTTGTCGTGATTTCTAATTACTGGCAACTCTGGAAGGAATTTACTACATAATCTCCAATTTGAAATGTTGATAAATTTAAATTCTACTTGCAATGTTTTCCATACAGTGGGATTTCTAAATAAGTAAGAAATTACGGAACTTGTGAGAATGCAGATTTAATTATAAGTTTGATGTAAGTACCGATGACTCTTAAACGTCAGGGGGCGCGGGTTCGATTCCCACTCAGTGCAAATATTTGTATGCATGAATATATCTATTTGCATTGGTCTGGATGTTTCTATGTATAATATGTATGTATTTACAAAAAAAAGTATATAAGTATGTTTATCAGCATTCTAGAATGCATAACACAAGCTTGCTAAGCTTGTGTTATGTACAAACGATATTTATACCAAATCAATTGTTTTTTGCAATTCTTGTCTGTCTCTCTGTTTTGGCTAATTTCTGAAACTGCTGAAGCGATCTTGACTGGATTTTTCTGGCAGATAGCTGATGTAACAAGGAGTGAGTATACATCCAAATGCACTTAGTAAAAAGCGGTTTTAATCTAACAAACAGCACTCCAATTTTATTTATCTGTATATGATAAATGTATAGATTGGGCTTTTTAAATACAGACTGAAACTCCAGAGTAGATAAGCATAATATTAATTAGCTATTAGTTAAACGTGTTAAAAGTGTTATCATACTGGGCACCGATAGTAATTTGCGTTCATTAAAATTTCATTAAAATTATATATTTTTTATCAGAAATATAGATAAAAAAAAAATAAATTTACAAATTCAAAAACCCGACTGTCTAAAAACTGAAAAGAAAAAAACAAGCACTTAGATTGATGTCCGGTGGTCTAGAAACATAACAACTGAACAATCGGGATCCATTATTCGACAGCCAATCTAATTTTTCAATGGATCCCGACTGTTCAGTTGTTATGTTTCTAGACCAGCGGACATCAATCTAAGTGCTTGTTTTTTTCTTTTCAGTTTTTAGACAGTCGGGTTTTTGAATTTGTAAATTTATTTTTTTTATTTTATACTTTTTAGTTATTCACATAGCTGCCCGGATAGTAATGAAGTATAAAATCTATCTTTTATGGAGTTAATAATTTTCGTGTAGTGAAGGTACTTCACCGAAATTCAACCTTAATTATTATATTTTTGCTCATATCTCCGGTTCTACGAAACCGATTGTGATCAAACAAACGTAAGATTTTAAGTCTGACCAAGACCTTTTAAACAAATGAAACTGCATTGAAATTCGTTCAGCAGTTTTTGCCTCCATCACAGTCAAATTTTTGTGGCGCCAAAAATCCGCCATTTTGATTTTCTAGAAATTTTAATATACCTGGTGTCACTCATACAGTCATGACGAATCAAACAACACCTTGTTTGTCAAAATCCGTCAAGCAGTTCAGGCTGTAGAGCGTCCAAGACAAATTTTCAAGATTTTCGTTTTGCCGCCAAAAATCCGTCATTTTGATTTTCTAGAAATTTTAATATACCCAGTGTCACTCACACAATCATGACGAATAAAATGATACCTCGCATGTCAAAATCCGTCAAGCCGTTTAGGCTGTAGGCCGTGCCAAAGAAATGGACATACATACATACATACATACATACATACATACATACATACATAGTCTCGAAAAACATTACCCTCCTTTCTTCGGCAGTCGGGTAAAAATAGCTTGTTTAGATTCAGAGCATATTTGTATTGCTTTCTGAGAGCCAATTCACATACTCAAACAAAATATAATTGAAATTGAGTTTCAATCTAGTCCGCTCTCATGTCGGGCACTCAAAAGTCAAAAAAGGTCTTTTGATTGCAAAAAAGGTATTCTTTTGGTTAGAAGAATATCCTTTTTGACACTTATCGAATTCAGATCGAGACTACACTGAGACTGAATTTGAACAAATTTTTTTATGAGCATTTTTCCTCATGAGCAGAATGACGGCCCCGCCAGATAAACCGACGACCTGAAAATGATCGACAATGAACTATCTCTGTGCCACATTCCATCTGAATATTTTCAGCTGTTCTTGAGTAAAAGCATAACAAATATCAATCCAACTATCCATCCTCATTTCGCATTTATGATATTATTATTGGTAATTTATTAAATTGTGAGCGCAAAGGTTTGAATTTAATAAGCCTAGAACAATTATTCGATAATATATTATTATACCTAACTAGTTATAATTATAGAAGTTAACGTTAGATTTAGTAAGGGCTAGCGCACACGAGCGACCTACTTTTTAAAAGAATTTTAACTTTCTCTTGCTCTGTTGTTTGTTAGTTTTTTTTTATATACTACGTACCCACACTACTCCAAAATCTTGCCAAGTTAGATGCCGTGCACTATATCAAGTATATTATACCTAAATTCAATCTAATATCAAGAAGTAGCGCTAATTGGACTTTCAAGATTTGATGCATATTATGTTAGTAAGTATGCGTCAAATATTCTAACTTCCCTTCAGGGTAGGAAGCGCGTGTATAACACCTTTGGTGTTGCACACGTTCATTATAGGCCACGGTGACCGCTTTGCGTCAGGTGGGCCGTGTGCTTGTATATCACCTAAGTGGTACAAAAAAAAATACGGGGAAAGCCGTGGGCATTACCTAGTAAAGAAAATAAAGTAACTTAATTTACTGAATTAAATTTTCAATTAGAATGACTTCCCTGTTGTGGTTTTCTCTAGCGTCTCCAATAAGGGGTTCTTCAAGAAGGACATTAGAAGGTTTTTACAGGGTTGGCAGCGCGAGCGTGACGCCCTGGTGTTTACACACGTCCATAGGTCACGGTGACCGCTTACTATCCGGTGAGCCGCGTGCTTGTCTACCACCTAAACAGTGTAAATCTATGAAGGATAATAGTGTAGCGTGTGTGCTCTAACCTTTATGTGTGAGGTTGTTGAAATTATAATTAGTGGTGTGAATTTGATTGATTAAACTAATGTTAGGCAGGTGGCGCTGGCATCGCACACGCGCGGCGGTGACAAACTTAATTTGGAAACTAATACATCACGCACTCATTGGGATTAATTTCAATTTCTTAGTAAAGGGTCGTTTCTTAGGCGCTTGCGTTAGTTATTAAGGCTGGTTTTATCGTCACGCCGCCAGACGCGCTGTTCAGCAGCGCGCTGTTAACAGCGCGCGTTTGAACAGCGGTGCACTATAAAACGAGATTAGTAGCGCGCGTTCCGCTGCTGTGAGACAGTCGTGTACAATATTATGAAGGTTAATGCGAGTCGAGTACTGGCTATTCACTTATTATGGAAAAGAAGGCAACGGCGAAATAGAGTACCTAGTTGATCCTTATAACGCTACAAGGTTACTGAAAGGCGAACACATAACGTCTTTCTCCGATTTATGAGAAAATAGTAATAAATTTTATAATTTTTTTCGCCTATCAACAAGCAGTTCGCCACACAATTCCTTCCCAATTTCTTCCCAGGCCTTATTTTTTGCATCCTTATCACTACATAGTATAAAACAAAGTCGCCTTTTCTGTCCCTATATCCCTATGTGCGCTTAAATCTTTAAAACTACGCAACGGATTTTGATGCGGTTTTTTCCAATAGATAGAGTGATTCAAGAGGAAGGTTTATATGTATAATACATGCATCATTTAATTTAGTATCAGCATTGCACCCGTGCGAAGCCGGGGCGGGTCGCTAGTTTTTGTATAATTCATCGGCCGGGTCCCATAAACACCTTCTGGATCGAACTTCCTCGATAACTCGTCCCGTATCGATGTAATTCAATTTCTCAACTATACCTACGGCGCGTCTCAACAGCGTCACACTAAAACGCACACTGGCCGTAGAAGCGAATGAGCAGCGCGCGTTTGGACAGCGCTGTCGAACATCGCGCGTTTATTAAACGGCGCTGCCCAAGCGCGCGACACAAAAACGCAACTTCTACTCCCATATATCTCTGAACGCGCGCGCTCCAACGGCGCTGTCGAAACGCGTAACGATAAAACCTTAATATTTTGATGATGAGGGTATCATATTGCAAAGTTCAGGCTTACTAACCAGGTTAGTTTTAAGATGGGTGACCAGCGCATGTGTTTCCTTCCTCCTATAGTCCCGGGTCCTTTAAGCGGGGCGTGAAAAAGCATTTGATGAGGCCGTCACACTGAGGGCCACCACTGTAGCACTATCGGTGTATGTAGAGGTGACCCCCGATCCTGAGACTTTGCCTTTTCGCTTTCCGTCAGATGAGGTACCTATAAAAAAGTATTTTTTACTTATAAGTTACTTCTAAATAGTACTGTGTAGAAAGTTTTACAATTGTGATTCTGTGAAATTTACAAATACGTTATATAAGTCTAACTGGAGTTAAAAGACCAAACCAAAGTAGGTATGTCGAGGGCTCTTCAACTGAGATATATTTTATTTCAGTCTTTTCGCTTTGTTGAGGCCCTCGAGATGAAACGTTGAGATTTGGGTCAAACTTGTTGTTATTAGACGTATCGAGGTCTTTGCGATTCGGGATACATGTTTTGTAACTTCTTTGTATAGGGTAGGTTATTTTTTTTCGAACGTTATGAACCAAACTAAGTTTTAAAAAAACTTAGTTTCTGAGCAAAATAATGAAGTAGGTATAAATTTAGTTTTTGAGCAAAATAATTAAGTAGGTATGAACTTAGTTTTTGAGCAATATTATTTATATAAAATTTACTATTTAGTGGGCTGTATTAAAATATTTTGCATCAGTAAAAGGAAAATTATGTTTAAAATAATTTCTGATAGAGTATGCGAATGAAACGTTATACAAGTCATTGCGAACAAGTTTAACATGATCGGAGTGATCGATGAAAATGATTTATGCACAAATTAATGAACTTTTAATATGAAAAGTTCACAACGATCTCGTATTATTGTGCGTCGTTTAAATTTAAATTCGATGTTGGGATTAATTTTAATTTTAATTTTAATAACCCAGACCAATTAATTAATTAATTGGTCTGGGTGTTTCTATGTATAATAAGTATGTATTTACAAAAAAAAAAAAGTTTATAAGTATGTTTATCAGCTTTCTAGAACCCATAACACAAGCTAGTTAAACTATGCTTACTTTGGGTCTAGAGGGCGCTGTGTAGAATGTCGTAGAATAGAATATTTAAATTTTAGAAATAATATTATTATCTTACTAGTTGATACCCGCGGCTTTGTCTGCGTAGAATTCTGTTGCCGCTTTTCATAGGCGTCTATTTCAGGGGTAAAAAACCTTTTTGTTATTTGAGACGACAATCTGTCTCTGTACCAAATTTCATATTATATCAAGTCTAGAGTGAATAGGTTACTTCTAGGCAAGCGTGCTCCACCGTCGACCACATCATCACTTACCAACAGGTGAGATTGTGGTCAAACGCGAGCCTATTACCAATAATAAAAAAGGAAAAAAAAATATCCGTTCAGTTTTCAGCAGTTAGGGCGTAAATGATTCACAAACATACAAATAGCTTCACAAACTTTTACATTTATAATATTAGTAGGAAGTAGGACACGATTGCAGAACATAATTATAAATGCGAAAGATTTTTCATTACTTGAAAAAAAGTTGCTTTGATTAAATTTTTACAAATACGAGTATAATTCCGGTATCTTCAGTTAAAGATAATAACCGTTGCAAATGGATTCTTTGATATATTTAAATTGGTTTACAATATTGGGTTGACATACGATTGTATTCGTTCATACAAAGATCCTTTGTTGCAGGTGAAGTTTTTTATTGTTTCAGTTTTTTTTATACCACTTAGGTGGCAGACAAGCACACGGCCCACCTGATGGGAAGCGGTCACCGTGGCCTACAGACGCGTGCAACACCAATCACACTCGCGCTGCCGACCCCGCAAAATCCTTCTAATGCCCTTCTTGAAAAACCCCATATTGTAGTCGCTAGGGAAAACCACTGCAGGGAGATCATTCCACAGCCTAATTTATAAGAGCATGGTGATATTACAATAATAATTTTTGACTGTAAAGTGTAATGTATTGTAGGGAGGAAGGTGTATGATAGAGGAGGGGGGGGGAAGGGTTGACAGCATTTATGTACTGACAATGCAGAAGACTTTGATCTATAGGTGGCACATAAGTACACGGACCACCTGATGGAATGCCATTACTGCAGCCAACACGTGTATCACACTTGCGCTGCTGACACTGTAAAAACCTTCTAATAAGGTTAATAAGGTTGAAGAACACCATATTGTAGGCAAACAGCTAGTCTAATCTAAAATGTTATACGAAAAGCCGAATCTATTCCTTCCTAGTTCTATAACGTAAACACCTATATCCCTTCCAACACACTAAGATACCAGTTCTTGTCATATATAGCCACATTGCTCATCTCTATCGAGTCAAGCGTTCAATTTCAAACGATTATGCCGTAACACATAACTGGACGATTAGCTGTTCATGTTTAATTAGGTAACACTTATGAACATGAGTTCTGATCGAATGACTATCAAGTGTTTAGATAATGTGAATCAGGTTGGAGGAGTGAATGACTTCGAAGATGATATACTGTTCATCTATGCATGTAAAATGCTTTGTCTTGAATTACTGACTGACTAACGGATCAATGCACAGCCTTTTTTTATCGTGCGGAAATCCTCACGGATACCTACCACCCCCGTCAAGGTCTTTCTTCAAGGCTTCAAGTTCTTAAAGGGTCGGCAGCGCGAGTGTGACGCCCCTTGTGTTGCTACGACCATAGGCCACGGTAACCGCTTCCCATCAGGTGGGTCGGGTGCTTGTCTGCCACCTAAGTATGCGTGTGCTTGACGGCCTCTGTGGCGTAGCGGTAGTTCATGCGACTGCTACGCAGGGTTCGATTCCCGCTCAGTGCAAATGTTTGTATGCATGAATATGTCTATTTGCATTGGTCTGGGTGTTTCTATGTATAATATGTATGTATTTACAAAGTATATATAAGTATGTTTATCAGCATTCTAGAACCCATAATACAAGCTAGTTAAACTAAGCTTACTTTGGGTTTAGAGAGCGATGTGTAGAATGTCGTAGAATATTTATATTTATAAGTGGTATAAAAAAAGTTATTTTAAAAATTGTTTAAGAAGTAAACGAAATAGCATGTCAAAATTCGCTTTACGACATTGGAGAAATACGACCTTCAGATTATAAGTTCGTTGAAGCGAGTATAGTAGAAAATAGTGAGATCGCCGAGTCCACAAGGTTATTTATTATCAAATAGTTGATATATCTTGTGATATTTCATGCATTAAACATAAGGCTTTGCAGATAATACAGCGGACTGGTAGTGTTCATTTTGATCAATTTGATCAACTGACTATTATATACTAGCTATGTCCCGTGGCTTCGGCAGGATGAAAAGTATCCTCTGTATGTATTTTACTTTTACTTATTACGATGGCCTCTGTGGCGTAGCGGTGGTGCATGCGACTGCTACGCAGGGGGCGCAGGTTCGAGACCCGCTCTGTACAAATATTTGTGTATATGAATATGTCTATTTGCATTGGTCTGGGTATTTCTATTACAAAAAAAAGTATATAAAGTATATTTATCAGCAATCTAGAACCCATAACACAAGCTAGTTAAACTATGCTTACTTTGGGTCTAGGGAGCGCGGTGTAGAATGTCGTAGAATATTTATTTATTTATTTATTTATGTATAAACAGTTTGTATAAGTGTGCTTCTAAACATGCCATGTTTTTCGACAATTGTGTGGCTGCAATTCCGGCAATAATGATTGCCCGGCCATAACAAAAATATTTTCATATAGCCGAGCAATCATGGCCGGGCAATTATGTTGCAATATGTCTGAAATAGTATGGCTCTTGATGCAGACTCTTAAACGGGCTACAAAAACCGGCTACAATGGCTGACGAAATCACACAGGATAGAAAAGGATAGACTGTGTCATAACAAAGAGAGCGACTGAAACAACAAATGGAACTGGCCGAGAAATATTGCAGTAAAATCGACCGCCCAGCAATATATTCGGGCAATATCGGGCAATGGGGCTACACAAAACATGTTTGGCTAATATGACATGACATAAACTAACGCCTATATCCCCGATGGGGTAGGCAGAGGTGCTAGCACCCACATTTCGCCAGTTTATGTTTAGGTCCCAATGTAATAGGTGGCAAGCCTATTGCCATTAACCGGGCACTTATAAACCTGCGATAAATACACACATAACTTCGAAAAGCATCGAAAAGTCATTGGTGTGTGCCATGGTGAACTGGGATTGAACCCGAGACCTCGTCTCAGCAGTCCATTACCCAGACCACTAGGCTACCACGGTATCTTTTTGTGTATCTTTGGCTAATAATGGCCGGGCTATTACTGAAATATTGCTGGTATTCCTAGAAATGTTGCCGGGCTATACAGTGGCCGGCTACATATTGCCGTAAAACATGGCCCGTTTAGAAGCGCCTTAATAAAAACAACTATTCTATTACTGTAATATAATCCAATATAAGACTAATTTTATAACCATTGGAGGTTGTTAGAAGTCACCTTCAATATTTTTACTTTTTATAGACGGGCAAGGTCATCGGAAATAGAACCTACGCTAACCGAGATGAATACCGTTCAAAATCTAGAATTTCCTTGTTATTTTTAAACACTGATGCAAAAACAACGGAGTTTGACTACCAGGGAATGGACAGAAACACACACTGACGGTGTATGTTTCTGTCTGTTGTATTATTACATTTCCCGAATTGATAAACCGATTTTATGGTTTTTTTTTGGAAAGTGAATTACTAGGCAGTGTTCGATGAAAAGTAGTCGGGGACTTTTGGATTTTTTTTATTCACAATCTGTATTAGGTTACGAAACAAAACGATGTAGCACAATTCAAATAGTTTATTAGGGGCACAACTTACTAACTTATAGGTACTTATTAGAGGTACCTACAATTGTTGATTATAATCACATAACATTATCACTACATAGTATAAAACAAAGTCGCCTTTTCTGTCCCTATATCCCTATGTGCGCTTAAATCTTTAAAACTACGCAACGGATGTTGATGCGGTTTTTTCCAATAGATAGAGTGATTCAAGAGGAAGGTTTATATGTATAATACATGCAGATATAGTATCAGCATTGCACCCGTGCGAAGCCGGGGCGGGTCGCTAGTATTATATATTCGTATACTTATTTTATATTCATCATTGCCGTCTAATTGCCCAAAGTAATTAAATATAATATGTAGTTACATTGATTGAGAAAACCATTGTGATAATGATGCCTTAAAGACTGATAGAGGCGTAGTTTTAATCAAATCATCGCATAATTGATGAACAGTCCACAGGGTGGTAGTTGATGGACGATCGATTCGACTCGGCGACCGTTCATCAATTACATAGCTACTCCACCTCATACACACATCGTATGTTCTAATCATACAATACCCTTTTGATGAAGATTCAATATGCAAGCAACATAGAAAAAAAAAATTTTGGCAGTACAATTTTGTGTTTAATGGATCAAAGACAAAAATTGTTTATTCTGTAAATCAGGGTTAAGTTAAACCTATTTATATCGGTTTTCAGTAAAATTACATTGTCTTTGGTAAATTTAAAAAAAATCGTATTACCACCATACCACTAAACTTTTAAGAACTTTCGTTAAAACAAATCATTACCTATACTTTCCCTAATATTTATCTTATTTAACGATTGATGAAGTTGATGAAATAAATAAAAATCGAAGCTATAATAATATAGGCGTTAGTATATACGTATCTAAAATAAAACTAGAAAAACATCGGCATCACAAAATACATAAAAAAATCATGTCTTGACAAAAGGGCAGGCCAGAAGCACTTGAAACCGGCGGACTTGCATAAAAGTTTTAATGACATTAGACGAAACTTGAAGCGGCCTCATATTATCACTGCTCACCCCGGGGAGGGGGGAGGGGAAGCATGAATATATAAATTTGGGCTCAAACTAAGTACGTACAGCATAATAATATTAGGTTCAAGAAAACGGATAAACATTAGGTAAATACGTACAAACTAGAATAAAAATGTTCAGATTCAAATAAACATATTCATTCCTAGAACATAACATAACATAAAATCACGCTTATATCCCCGAAGGGGTAGGCAGAGGTGCTAGCACCCATATTTCGCCAGTTTATGTTTAGGTCACAATGTAATAGGTGGCGAGCCTATTGCCATTAACCGGGCACTTATAAACCCGCGATAAATACACACATAACTTCGAAAAGCATCGAAAAGTCATTGGTGTGTGCCATGGTGAACCTAGGATCGAACCCGAGAGCTCGTCTCAGTGTCCATTACCCAGACCACTAGGCTACCGCGGTTATTTCTAGAAATATTAGCAAAAATCGAACACGCGATTTCTGACTTAGCAGTTGAACTACCACAAGGCCACACAGGTCGCCAAATTATTCTGTATTTTGAAGAGCACCCGCCTAGACGAATGAATAGTTAAACTCTGTGTATCTTTTCATTGTTTAGGGATGAAACTTTTATGAGCCGTGTAAAAGTCTAAAGCTATATTGTTCGCAAGTATATTATTTCGTAGGCTGTACGTATTCTCTAGCGGGCTATAAATTTAGTTACGATAGACTACATTTCATGTATTATAGCGTCTATCATGAAACTAGAAGGACAATTTTCTTCTTATTGTTGTATTTCTTTGAAAGTACTGAGACAATTATTTATTAGGCTAGCCTAAAGCCCGCAGCTCCGTCCATATGGATGTCAGTTTTCGCATTTTATTGAATACTTTTTTAATAATGATTAATAATGGATTTTATGGGATTCTTTACCAGCGCATGTGTTTCCTTCCTCCTATAGTCCCTGGGGCTTTAAGCGGGGCGTGAAAATGCATTTGATGAGGCCGTCAAGCTGAGGGCCGCCACTGTAGCACTACCGGTGTATGTGACAAAAAAACATCTCCGGTTCTACTCAACCGATTGTGAACAAATTATGCGTCAGATTTTAAGTTTGGCAAAGACTTAAAAAAACTGCATTAAAATCCATTCAGTAGATTTGCGTGCATCGTAAAAAAACAAACAAATAATAAACAGAAAAGCAGACAAACAGATCGGGTCCCTTAAGCGGCCGTTTCCTCGTGGTCATACTATGTAGTTTGTCACACAAGTATGACCACGAGGATATAAAAGCGGGGCGTGCAAAAGCATTTGATGAGGCCGTCAAACTGAAGGCCACCATTATAGCACTATCGGTGTTTGTGATGGCGACTCCCATTCCAGAGACTTTACCTTTAGCTTACCATCAGGCGAGGTGAAGTCATATTGACGTGACAGACATAAAAAAACAAAAAATATTTTTGTGTTCAGAAACTGGAAACTGTGTAGACTTTGAAAGAGTTTATCTGCTTTTACTGCGATTTGAGTTAATATTTTGCACACGGCTAGAATACGAAACTAAGACATAGGTCACTTTAATTTAGGTCTGTGAATACTTTCAGTATTCCACACATGTAACAAGCCTAATCTACAACAAATTAATGTCTATATATAAGTAAAATCACGATCTTCAACAAAAACGTACCAACATTTGTGCTAATGAGTGCGATTTCCGATTCATATAAGTGGCAGACGGTTCTATTCTCAGGCGTCCGAAGTGCGAGCGTTCAGCGCTTCAGCGCTTAGGGGTTTTTTTGATAGTGAAGGGAAAATTTTTAGTCGATATTATGGTGTAATGTACCTATAAGGTGGACCGTGTGCTTGTCTGCCACCTAAGTGGTGTAAAAAAATATTGAATAATATTTAAGGTATTGACAATTCCTCATTATATTCTAATGAATTCAACACTTATTTTTTTTGTGGATACAGAGTGATTTTTTCGACTGGGCGTGGCGTGGATGGCCATAACCTAAATAATGAAGATTATCGAAAAACGATCACAAGAATCTCGAGCTCGATATTGATAAAAACTAACAATACGTCATTAGATTTTCCAAAATTAATGGTCCTAAACATGTATCAAACTCATTGGCTTGTAAAAAATCCTCCTGAATTATAGCACCATTCGATAGTACCGCTAGTAAGTACTTAACGAATTCTGAGAAGTAATGAAGAATGAATGAATGATGAATTTCCGGCACAATTAAGGATTATTTGAGGAATTATCGATACTCCGAACTTTTTTATAAAAAATTTCCCTTTACTATCCGCGAATATCAGTCATTTGTTTTAAGCGCTGAATGCCCCACTCCGGCCACACACTCAGTGAGGTATTTATACGAATATATCGCTGGCTATCAAATTTACTGAGACTTGGAGCAGCTTTGCTAAAGCCACAGGTTGGGCCCCACACATCCACAAAGGTTTCACCAGCGGCTGAAGATTAAGTTCACATGCATTATGTATTGTTCGGAGTGGACTATCTGACATACGGGTTGATAGGATAGCTTGCTTTATTAGGACTTAATTTAGGTAATTTGTAAATTTTATTTTAAAAAAATGAATGATTACAAAATAAAAAAAACGCGACTGTGTAAAAAACTAAAAAGATCTAAACGGAATCGAAAAATGTTGAGCGGAAACTATAATGATTTTTAAATACCTATTCAACGATACTTAACATATTTTTTGACTTTAATTTTTTTCATTTTCACAATATACGCGACCACTGGACGCCCAGTAATCGCCATATTCAATTTTTACTAATATCATGTCTTTTGTGACATCAATCATTAAAATTTCGGCCCAGGTGTTTGGTCTGTATCGTGCTTCAAAGGAACATACAACCATACATACATACCTAGGCTGATTTATGTTGCACAATCAGCTGTTTCCTTCCTCCTATAGTCCCGGGGCCTTTAAGCGGGGCGTGAAAAAGCATTTGATGAGGCCGTCAAGCCGAGGGCCACCATTGTAGCACTACCGGTGTATGTGGTGGTGACTAAGGTCCCGAGACTTTACCTTTAGCTTACCATCAGGCGAGTTGAAGTCATTTTCACGTATCCTATAAAAAAAAATTGGAATTGCCACTGGTGTACGATAATGTAATTACCAGTACGACAAACTTTTGATCTCAGATCATCTCATCCTCAATCCCCACTTCCAATCTCCCCCTAAACTCCTCCCTACAGGGTCGGCAGCACGAGTGTGAATCCCCTGATGTTGCACGCGTCCATAGGCCACGGCGATGGCTTACCTTGTGGGCCGTGTGCTTGTCTGTCTATAAGTAGTATAAAGCGAACAAACTTTTGGTCCGTATGTCACAAAGCAGTTAGCGCACACGTCTCGTTGCCGCCAGTATCTGTGTGACTTATTGCCAATGCATTGTGTTCCATGACCAGCTGGCTCGGTGTACTGAGTTTGATATGATGTCGTTAACGTTTATAATGTAGGTAGTTGGAAAAATGCCATCATTGAATTATTATTGTATTTGACATTAAAATAGCTTAATTTATAAAAATATACGGAGGTAGGACACGACGGTAACCCCGTCCGCACTGAGCAGTATCTCCGCCCTACAGAAGACCGCGGTCATAATAACCATCGTGTTGTGTTTCCGGCAGTGAGTAGGGTAGCCAGAGCTTACAACCCTCCTTCTCATCTCTCCAATCCCCCCTCCCTTCTCAGGGTCGGTAGCGCAAGTATGAATACCCTTTTTTATCGTGCGGAAATCCCCATGGATACCACCCCCGTCGGCCATCGGGGATGGTTAAGTCGGGATCGAACCGACTAAAACCGCCCACCACAGATCACCACACACCAAAATCAATCTACAGAATAGTGCCATCAGCTCTTAGACTAAGAGACAAATTGCCAATAAGATGCTCGCACTATGACTCGATTAAAGCGCTGACGATAAATCGCTTCATCTGATTAGCTTCTGATTTAAAGCGATGCAGCTGAATTGCACTCCCGGACAAATTGCTGAGCTATATTGGACTGCGAATTTTTGTTATTTCAAAGATTTCTCGCACAGATTTAGGAAAGACTAGAAACCTACAGAACACCGCGGCCATAATAACCATCGTGTTGTGTTTCCGCCGGTAAGTAGGGTAGCCAGAGCTCACTGTACCCCTCCTACCCCCATCCCTTCCCAGCCTCCCCGCCCCTTCCCAGCTCTCCTCCTTTCCCTTCAGGGTAGGCAGCGAGTGTGTGACACCCTTAGTGTTGCACACGTTCATAGGCCACGGTGACCACTTCCCATCAGGTGGGCCGTGTGCTTGTCTGCCACCTACGTAGTATAAAAAAAATTGCACATGTAACATTACAGTTACATTATATAATTCTATCTAGATTCAAGCATAGGTAGACTAGCTTATAATATGGGTTCTAGAATGTGGATAACAACTTTGTTTTTTTTTTTTATAAAACCAAAATAAGTATCATCAATTTCACACATAGGTCGTCATTATGTCAAAATATAAGAAAAAAAATACATTTATATCTCTGGGTTAACAGATCATACATAATATACATCTTATACTATATAATTCAAAGTCCTGACAGGCTGATTGACTGATTGACTGATTGACTGATTGACTGATTACAACGCACAGCCTAAACCGCTGGTCGTAGAGACTTGAAATTTGTAGGGAGTGTTTGTTTTGATGCGTAGAGGTGTACTAAGAAAGGATTTTTTAAAATTCGAACCCTAAAGCCCTAAAAAGGGCTAAAACGTGCTTTTCCCAGAACTCAAGAACGGCTGAACAGATTTTCATGATCTATGATTTTTTGGATTTATCTCCGCCTCGAATAGCATATAACATAATTAAAAATATATGATTCATTCAGGAAATTTAGTAATAAAAAGATAATTAGATGTTGCAAACGTTTTTATCGCCATCTATAATAGTTGTCATAGCAACAGGAACTAAAATTGACTTTGTCTAAATTTTCATAGAGTAATATCCTTTACTTCTTTACTTCTTTTTCCTCAAAAGTAAATAGAATATATTAATTTTTAGGGTTCTGTGCCTGATTAGGAAAAAAACCCTTATCTCTTCGTTATCCGTCTGTCTGTCTGTCAAGACCTCTTCTTAAGAACACGTAGAGGCATCAAGTTGAATTAGATCAAAGGAATGTTGCGGATAATGCTTGGCATTAAACGAAGCGTAATAGCCAAACTGTGGTCTCACCGACTAATAGGTGGCTTGACCTACCATCTCCAGGCCTGCACTCATGGAGGACGGAGGTCGTTAAGTTACCTTCGGCGACATTAGTAAGTCACCTGCACCGCAATCGGAGAGTTTTAAGAAGCAGTACCTTATTTTGCGTGCGGAAATCCCCACGAATCTCTCCCCTCCTCTGGCCAGTAAGGACGTAATATCGGACTTGACCGACTAAAGTCGAACTCCATTTTGGGTCTACAGACAACGAAGCTTAAGGTAACCCTTGACCCTGAGCTATCCAAGGCTTACTGATGGGCATGGCTGTTTTGGTAGGTTCCTGCATTGCGTAGGCAGGGTACTGACGTTTGAATGCCACCATTGCCGGGGCTGATCCGTGGGCACACCACCTCTTCATACACTGGTAGACACACATGTCCTTGAAGCAGACGTCGGTAGGATAAGCCTCATGGTGAGGGCCCTGGTGCCGACCATGGTCACCATAGAGAGTATGTGGAACGCTACCGCTTTTTTTGCGAGGCAGTAATGCGCGCAGAAGTGGTGGTAGAAAAGCTACGGGAGAGATCTAGCACTCCCCCGGTGCCGATGAAGGCGCACCGGGCGGCGTAGTTCGCAGAACCATCTCCGTCCTCCGTGCGGTCCTAGGCTGACGGTCGAGGCTAACCGTCACCATAGCAGAAGCAAACCCAGGGTGGCAGGGTGTTATATTTCCACGGGCGCTTTTTTATAGAGATGGGGGATTTAGATTTCTAATAACACGTCGAGGTCTCCAGTGCTGGTGGCCGAAGCCGGTTGGGGTTTCTGGGATATCCTTTCTAGGACACACCTGATTCCTCGATCACACAGGCATTGGTAGGATTCCGACATACCAACGTCTCCGTTGGCTCCGTTGAGGTGAAGCCCGACGGGGCTTTTGAGCACGAAAAAAAGGGGTATTTCCCTTTGGGCTAGAATTCAGATATTTTGCAGAAAGTAAAATCTTATAGCATAGGTACAGGTAAAAGTCCGGAAAGCGTAAATATTACCTACATCACTAAAAAAATGAATGCCTGTCAGTCAAGACAAGAAGCACTGCAACAAAGTTAAGTTCGCGCCCTTTTTTTATCGTGCGGAAATCCCCCTCAACCCAATTTTGTACGGAACCCTGCGTGCACGAGCCCAATTCGCACTTGACCGGTATTTATTAGTATATATATACTCTTTCTTATATACTCTTTCTTTACTTTCATGAACTTATTGAATGTTAAATCAGGTTGTCAAATGTCAATGTCTGTAGCAAGATTTTAATAATAAAAAAATCTGATTTTTGGATATAAATAATGTTCACTAATTTGAAATAGTGCATCGAATGTGAAAATGCAATGCAGCTATGATGAAAGGGTTTTTCAAAGGGTCTCTTCCGAGTCACACATACTTTGGCCAGAGCAGCTATCTAGGACTCCGCTACTGAACAATGAAAAAGGATAATGATGGTAAATAGACTGGCTTTGGCTGCAATGCATGGCACTGTACTTTGAAGGGTTTGATAGAACTTGAGATGAAATGAATACGTTTAGCTGCAACTACTGATTGCGAAGAAAGTAAGGGCAGTCCCTCAACTTAAAAAGACTTAGTGGCGATAGCCAACATTCACGCGGGCGGAGCCGCGCGCGGGTACGCTAGTATGTATATATATGTATAGCTAAATTACAAAAAAGTATTTAATTTTCAAATAATTCTTAGAAAAGAAAAACTAATCCAATAGGACTAAAATATGGGACTACAATGGGAAATACAAGCTTTCATACAAAAAGAATAATCAAAATCGGTTCGCACAGTCAAAGGTTCTAAGTTAGTAAACAGGCCGCGTTTGACCACTATCTCACCATGGTAAGTGATAATCTCCCTTTTGGAAGTCGGTAAAAAATCAATATTGTATAAAACCACAGATTTATTATATTACATAACATAACATAAACTCACGCCTTTATCCCCGAAGGGGTAGGCAGAGATGCTAGCACCCACATTTCGCCAGTTTATGTTTAGGTCCCAATGTAATATATGCTGATGAGCCATTAACCGAGCCATTCTAAACCTGCGATAAATACACACATAACTTCGAAAAGCATCGAAAAGTCATTGGTGGTAACCTGGGATCGAACCCTTATTATACTCGTATTAGTATAGTAGTGATATAGAAAGAACTAAGTTAACATATTTTTTGATTTGGCATATTCAGCACTATCCTATATGATTTAGATCTGTCCATGAAACAATATGTCCGGTTCGCCCATTATCAATCATGTCGTGAACATGTGTTGGGTCTCTGCCAGTACCTTTTCAAGGGTTTTGTACTTAGAAACAAGGTTATATATTATATCTTTTCGTACTGCAGGAAATTCAAATTTATACATTATAAAATGCTCTCTTGAATATAACTGACTGATAGAATTTATTTAACACTAGTACTTACTACTATTTATGTCCATCGCTAATCACGATGGACAAATAGGAGCCCCGCGGAGTGGGGCTCCTTTTTGTAAGTGGTTTGAAAAAAAAATAACCAGAAAAATAAGCAGCTAAAGCCTTCTAACCTAATCTATTCGAGTCGGGGTACTCTGAGTCGGGATGTCAAAAATATTAGTTTAATATAGTTTAATGTTCGTTAAAAAATAATTCTACTGTTTGATAAGTTTATTAACAAAAAAATATTTTTCACTCTAGTAAATTGTTGAAACAATAATATTCGAAAAAAAAAATATAGGACCATAAATATTCATAAATATTTAATGAAACATTTTCTGGGCAACGAAATTCTATGAAATTTCTGTCTGCGAAACAACCCCAAGAATAACCAATCATCCCCCAATAGTTATTTTGTAAATAATATATTCAATGTACAGAATTGACCTCTGTACAGTTTTATTATAAGTAATAGAAGATTATCACTATTCATCCCGATTACAAGATAAAAACGTTTTATCGTACCAATTGCCCGAAACTTCGATCCGCATCTTCGAATGTACGTTTCCATAAATCCTGGATATTAAAATAAATCTAATCCTACGTCTCCATTCCCCTACATCAGCATCAAAGCTAATGCTAATATCAAGAGTGAGATGCAGCTATACGATAGCACTTACACGCCATACGAGCAAGCGAGACCACGCTACTATAACGTGTCAAATCTTCTAGCGCATCAATATCGTAGTCTGAATGACATTTCTAATCTACGATATCGGGTGAATTGACGACAGGTGTTGGCAAATGAATATACACTGTAAATTGTAAGCGTTAAGGTGTAAATTCGTGTGGAAGGATTTCCGTTCGCAGTGAGGGTAGGAGTTCATATCACACCGTTTGTGGTTTATGTAATTTGAATTTGTGTTTAATAGATACTTTTGGGAAGTAAACCTTAAGGAGGGTAAGTACCTACGTGATATATAAATATTAGAATAAACTATCTCCATACTCTGTCGTCTAGACCCAAAATAAGTAGAACTGGTCATATGGGTTCTAGAATGCGGAAAAATATAGTTACTCAGATTTTTTTTTTGAACATTATATTTGTACATTTAATCAATGAACATGATAACTATGGTATTTGATTTAATGTAAGATTAATATAAATAGATGTACATTTATTTGCACTAATCGGTAATCAAACCTACGAACTCTTACTCAGTATTTGGACGAGCTAAGTCACAAAGTATTTTCACTGATTATTTGTAATCCTTTTTTCAAATCTTTGGTTCAAAATTAAAAAAATTCAAAAAAATTTTAGACACAAGAAAATTGGGAATTGTATACTAGCATTTTGGTTTTTTACATTTTAGGGTTTTTAAAATATAGTTCAACGGTGTAATAAGCAGCCATCTGGACTGTGTGTAGTGATGTGTACACACACGGATGATTGAATTAGCAAATCAAATCGCACGATTTGTTGGCCCTAATTCCTCATATCTAACTTAGTTTACAGTCGCCGTCGGCAGTTTGACGCTGAAACAGATTAGTTTTATGAATTACTAGCTGAGGCCCGCGGCTCTGCTACGTGGAGGTCGGTTATGGTTTTTAGGTCATACCTATCCATTTACTATATACCATTTGGTTAGATCTATACTAATAATAAAGAAGTAAAGTTTATGTGTTTGTATATTGGTTAAATTGTAAAGAGCAATCTCGGGATCTACTGAACCGATTTTAAAAATTCTTTCACCAATAGAAAGCCACATTATCCGTGAATGTTATAGGCTGAATATCATCATGCTACTGCCCAAGGGAGCGAAGCAATAATCATAATTGTGAACAATTCCGGTAGATTCCCATATATTTTAGGTAAACTTTTTTTTTTTTATACTACTTAGGTGGCAGACAAGCACACGGCCCACCTGATGGGAAGCGGTCACCGTGGCCTATGAACGTGTGCAACACTAATGGTGTCACACACGCGCTGCCTACCCTGAAGGGAAGGGGAGAGGGCTGGGAAGGAGTGGGGAGGCTAGGAAGGATGGGAGGAGGAGGGGTAAATTGAGCTCTGGCTACCCTAGCCGGCGGGAACACAACTCGATGTATCCTCTAACCTCTATTATGGCCGCGGTGTTCTGTAGGGCGGAGGTACTACCCCAGTCGGACAGCTCATTTCGGACGGGAGATACTATAAATTTTAGATTAAGTTTCTATAAACTGAAAAACTAAGTTTTTATATGAAACATTAAATAGACACATCTAGCTAACCTAACCTAACCTAACCTTTTTTTTTTTTTTTTTTTTTTCCGTGGTGGAATGCATTTACGCACTTCGCTCACCCCCCACGGGGGCAGAGGGTGGGCTTCGTGTGGGACTCCTAGCCTCTGAGGGAGGCCAGACTACCCACTAAACCACCACGGTGTCCGTCGTCACCACATATCGACGATGGCGGGAACAACATCTTCCGCCATCGTCGTGTGGGTCGCCCGCCGCTGATCGACGGCAGGCCCGTCTCTGGTGCGGCAGAAGAGGAGTCCTTCTGCCCCCTTGTTCGCTTTAGGACAGAATCGCTTTATGACAGATTCACTGTACGACAGAATCGTTACTTTACGTTAGTAACTTCCGAAGCATCCATGCCCCGAAAGGACCTGCGCCATGCGGAACGTTACCGACCCCCGCGATCTGTCCATCCAGTCTCTGAGGACCGGACGGATCGCCTCGACGGTCCTGCTGCCAGCCGTGGGATTGGCCAGCCGCCGCTCCCACTCCCGGAGCATGAACCGTCTCACATGGAGCCTCCGCTCTCCCACCTCCGAAGGTGCCGGGAATTCACCCCGGCTCCGGGCCTCCTCGCGCCAATGATACACTGACGCGAGGACACCGGCCTCCAGTTCCCACGAAGGGGAGCCCGCCATAACGCAAGCCGCCTCGAATGAGATGAGATGGTGCGGTATCCTCTTATCGCCAACCTAACCTAACCTAACCTAACCTAACCTAACCTAACCTACCTAACCTAACCTAACCTAACTGAATGGAGTTTAAATTATAAGTACGCTTACAAATAATTAAACCTACCTACGAACATAAATTATATTATATAGTGCATGGCATCTAACTTGGCAAGATTTTGGAGTAGTGTGGGCCCCACTACTCCAAAACCTTGCCAAGTTAGATGCCTTACACTATAATTGTTTCTATACGACGCATTTTGCCACAAACAAGTATATTCTACGGCATCTAACTTGGCAAGGTTTTGGAGTAGTGGGCTCCAAAAACTTGCCAAGTTAGATGCCGTGCACCATAATTATTATATATACTGCATAGTGCAAATATCTGCGAGCCCATTTAGAGCCCATTTACTTTAGATATTTCCACGTGATAAAGAGGATCGGTAGATTCATATTAGTTATTCAGGATTATGCAATAAAATTACTGTCAAAGCAATGGACGTAAAAAGTACTGAACGGGTTTTGATGCGGTTTTTTTATTAGCAAGGTCTGGCTTAGACTAAAAATTTACCGTATGTTGTAATTGGTTAAGTAGAACCGGAGATAATATGACCAAAAACGACCTTAAAACGAAGCGCGGGCGAAGACACGGGTTGATACCCGTGTCTTCGCCCGCGCTGATGCTTGTATAAAAAGTAGCTTAAATGTTGCCCAGAACCATGAACTATAATCGTACCAAGTTTGATCAAAATCCTTTTAGTAGTATTTGATTTTAGCGTGAACAAAAATTTAGTGCGGACAAACAGAGACACAGAGACACAGAAAAACAGATAAACAGACAAACAGACAAAAATTCGAAAAATCATTATTTTGGCATCTATTACATTCATAAAGTCCCCTAATATTTTTTTTTCCCATATATCTTTCGTGTACAGATACCGATCAGTTACAGATTTATTATTATGTAGAGATTCAGGATTATACAATAAAATTACTGTCAAAATATTCAATAAAATCCTTTCAGATAACACCCGTTGCTAATTTCCACATACATCACAGCCTGCGTACACAGAATGACAAGAGTATAACAATATAATATCGAAAGATTGATGGCAGCCGCAATACTCCTCGTCGAGGAGACCACTGTCTCATTAAAATGATTTATATTATTTTATGTGCGCCTAATAATGTTCAGATATTAGGCGTCTCCATTACCACAATTTGTTGTTAGCTTTTATTATTTGTACGTGTATTGTTGGTAGTTCAACGGGTAAGTCGGTAGGACGATCGAGAAGTCACGGGTTCGTATTCTAGCCATTACGCTTAACTTAGCGAAGATTACCTGGAGGAGAATGGGAGGACTAGGATCTTTTCTTTTTTTTAAATATGTGTCAAATCCTAAAAATTCACTCCGGGTATGTTTAGTCTGTGGAATGATTTCCCTGGTGTTACTTTTTCTAAAGCTTCTAAAATATAGGGTTCTCTTTAAGAAAGTTATAAAGCTTTTACAGGGTTGTCGGTAGCACGAGTGTGACGTCCCCGATGTTGCACACATCCATGTAATCGCTTTCCTCCCGTCAGGTGGGTTCTATGTTTATCTACCACCTAAGTGGTATAAGAAAAAGTTTACAAGCTCAAGACTCTGAAACTCTGAAGTACAAGCTACCAGGACTAATGCTGTGAGAATGATGATAGAAAGTAAACTTTAGTAACTAGATATTTTTTAGTCAAACTAATTAATTGGTCCACTGGGAAAATATCCCATTTAGTACAACCAATTGCATATTGTGGTTGTACCACGCGTAATATACTTTCGCCAGTTCAGACCCTGTACTCCTAGGTGAGAGTCTTGTATGCAATCAGGACTAACATGAAGATAATGACTCCTTCAATAAACTACATACAAAATACCGTTCAAATTTCTGAACAGCATCTAAAACATTCCTCATTGCATTCGACTTGAGTAAGACATCCCATCAATATCACCGCAATATTTTCCAAACCGACACATAATGTATTCGGCCGGCCATTCAACAAACACATCGGTCAAACGGTAAGTTAACGATTTCCACTTGTTGCGTGCACTCGAGTTAATAACGCAAATGGACAACACTAGCTATCGTTTAACCTGAGTGACGTCACAGTCTTTGAGTGACGATCCTTCAGGTTTTAGTGAGAGAGTAATTATTTTACTAGTGGTTCGTTAGACGATTAGGATTCTATACTCAGATACATACGTACATAGAATGATGGTAATCTTATAAAATTGGATTGATAGTGATGTACGAAGTTGGAAAAAAAACCGGTTATTTTGCTAACCTATTCGGTCTTTTGAAGAAAACCCGGTTTCAGGGTTTATAAGAGGTTATAATTTGTCGTAAATTTTGAAATCATCCGTAAATTTACTGAAACGGGATTCTGTAGCCCCAAAACGGCGTCCGTAGGTAGATAAGATTTCTTCCTTTCTCTTCAACTCGCATTCACTTAAAATCAATTTCAAATTCGCAGAAAAAAGTAGGGAGGTGACGTTTTGGTCACGTGAAAACTTTTTCTACGATTTAATTGGTCGAGAGAAAATAAGACATTATGTCTACGATCGTCATGCTGAGTTTGCAGTAGGTACCAAATAGCAGTTAAGGTTGGTTTGGACCCCAAAAATTATTAGGGCTGTAGGTATTATCAACTATATGAAAGACGGCATGGGAGTGACGAGTGGAGTCGCTTGTCCCCCTAACAGAAGCAGGCCGTGGTGGCCAAAGCGTCCCCCTCATCCCGGGGGCATGACGGGAACACCGTGGTTCCCAAACCCGAGGGGGCCATATTATCTTGAATCCGGAGATGGTCTGGGTCAAGCCGGGGTGCAAGGGAAATGCTCTTTGGGCCACCTTACACCCTGGCGTCAGAAGACCCTAGATGGCGTGCGGTGTTAATTTGTAAGAGTCCGCATTGGCAGAGAGGGAGGATGTTGGGGGGGAGGTATCCATGAGGATTTCCGTACGAAAAAAAGGGCTGTATACCTATAAGCAACTAAATGTAACGAACTTAGTCACTATACCAATATCAAACAAACTAGATAGATACTTAGTGTGATAAGTGATGTTTCATATTCTACAGAAATTCTTCAGAAAATTATGAATAATGCATGACAAGCATTTCACGCTGCTTGCTGATTAAATTTCGCAAAGTTTCCGGGCAGTGCGAACTTTGTCCGGCTACTTACCGAATGTTACACACAACCTATTTCGTACTTACTTAGAAATTCCCAAGTATTTTATAACTATGGTGCGGAAAATTTCAAGTTTCCGCGCCTGGTCAAGTGTGACTATTTAAAACTTGAAATTGTAGTTTAACCATCTTTTTGAGAGAAATTTCATGGTTGAAGTGAGAAAACTTCGCCTTTAGTGTAAGTTTTTTAACTAGCAACATTCTGTAGCAAAACTGTAACATTTTCTTAACGAGGGAACTGCACCAGTGTGTCTACATTGTACCGACGACTGAAGTTGCTTGGCACTAGAATGTTTTCAAAACTTTTTTACATTGTTTCAATAAAATGTGTAAGCAGTTTTATCTAAATGAGGTCGTACGGGCCCCAATTTTTTGAAATAGGGTCGTACGGGTACTGTTTTCAGATGGGGTCGAAACTTGGAGGTCCTACGTGTACGTCGCCATCTATCCTATCTCCCGGCTACTAGTAAACGAGCTAGTAAAATTTCTTCTAGGACATGTGGGTTTCCTCACAATGTTTTTCCTTTAGCGTCAGCAGATGGTAAATCACGTGATTAGCACATATAAATTCCACAAAGTGAAATTTACATTGGTACTGTCCGGCCGGACTAGAACTCGATACCTCTAAGAAGAGGCCGCGTCCTTATCCATTCAGCTACCATCGCTAATAACAGACAATATTCAGTTTAAAATAATCTACTCATTTACCTCGTACAGCGTGTGGTAAACACCTACAAACTACATAGTTAGGTACACAGTTTCTCGAGTTGCCGATCGTTATTTTCGCAACTCATAGGCAACTAATGTTTCTAACTATTAATTACTGTTCTCTGTACATATTGTATTTCGGTAGTACTTATATATTTTTATACATTACTAGCTGTTGCCCGCGGCTCCGCCCGCGTGGATTTCGATTTCCTTAATTTTTTGAAAACAAATTATAGCCTACTAGCTTCCGCCCGCGGCTTCGCCCGCGTGGAATTCGGTATTGCCACCAAGTCTATTTGAATGAAACGACTCTTCACTCGACTTTCCACTCCGCTGTTCACTCCACTCTCCACTCCACACTCAACTCCACTGTTCACTCCACTCTCCACTCCACACTCCACTCCACTCTCCACCTCCACTCTACTGTCCAATCTCCTCTCCCGACTCCACCCTACATTCCACTCTCCACTTAAGGCGACAGTGTGGACATCATATCCCTTTATAACAGTACTTTTAGTTGTAATAATCGATATTTGAAAAAAAAGACTTGGTTATCTTGACCACAAATAACTATTTTTTGCAATCCTTGTCTGTTTGTTCGTGATGAACGCAAAAACTGCTGAACAAATTTTGATGCCGCCTTTTCATTAGAAAGGTCTTGGTTTTACATAAAATCTGCCGTATGTTTGATTGCATTTGGTTAAGTAGAACCGGGGACATGGCCAAAAAACGATTACCAACCAATCGACTCCCACGGGCAGAGCCGCGGGTATTAGCTTGTATAAAAAGTAGCCTATATATTACTCCAGACTATAATCTATCTCTGTACCAAATTTCAACCTGATCTATTCAGCCGTTTTTACGTGAAAGAGGAACAAACATACATCTAGATATCCTGACTGATCAACTCCATGGGCGAAGCCGCGGGTATTAGCTTGTATACAAATTAGCCTATATGTTATTTCACACTACACTCTATCTCGGTACCAAATTTCAGCCAGATCCAATCAGCCGTTTTTACGTGAAATAGCAACAAACATAAAATTTGGACATCCTGACCGATCGACTTTGCGAGCGGAGCCGCGGTATTAGCTTGTATAAAAGTAACCTATATGTTATTTCAGACTATAATCTATTTCTGTACCAAATTTCAACCTAATCTATTCAGCCGTTTTTACGTGAAAGAGTAACAAACATACATCCAGATATCCCGACTGATCGACTCCATGGGCGAAGCCGCGGGTATTAGCTTGTATAAAAAGTAGCCTATATGTTATTTCACACTACACTCTATCTCGGTAACAAATTTCAGCCAGATCCATTCAGCCGTTTTTACGTGAAATAGCAACAAACATAATATTTGGACATCCCGATCGATCTACTTCGCGAGCGGAGCCGCGAGTATTAGCTTGTATAAAAAGTAGCCTATATGTTATTTCAGACTATAATCTATCTCTATACCAAATTTCAACCCGATCTATTCAGCCGTTTTTGCGTGAAAGAGTAACAAACATACATACAGACATCCCGACTGATCTACTCCGTGGGTCGGCTGATCGACTCCGTGAGCGAAGTCGCGGGTATCAGCTTGTATAAAAAGTAGCCTATATGTTATTCCACACTTTAATCTATCTCGTTACCAAATTTCAGTCAGATTTATTCAGCCGTTTTTACGTGAAAGAGTAACAAACATATATCTAGAAAATCCCGACCGATCGACTTTGCGAGCGGAGCCGCGGTATTAGCTTGTATAAAAAGTAGCCTATATGTTATTCCAGACTATAATCTATCTCTGTACCAAATTTTAGCCAGATCCATTAAGCCGTTTTTGTGTGGCAGAGTAACAAACATACATCCAGACATACATTCTTACAAACTATAGCGTTTATAATATTAGTAGGATGTTACTCCCAGATATTGTAGCTTTCTATAGGTGAAAGAATTATTGAAATCGGTCCAGTAGTTTCGGAGCCTATTCGTTACAAACAAACAACAAATCAAAAAAAACAAATCTTTCCTCTTTATAATATTAGTGTAGATAACATAATACATACGTATTATGTAAGCAATATGCGGCTACAATATGGGGTTCTTCAAGAAGGGCATTAGAAGGTTTTTGCAGGGTCGGCAGCGCGAGTGTGACGCCCCTGGTGTTGCACGCGTCCATAGGCCACGGTAACCGCTTTCCATCAGTGTGGGCCGTGTGCTTGTCTGCCACCTAAGTGGTATAAAAAAAAGCAGCAAAAGTAGAAACGATTGCACAGATCTGATTTCAAACTTGAACTTTTTAATGAATGTAGTTTATTATTAAAGTAATCAAAGTTTAGAAATGTTTTTTTTTTATATCGGTCACGTCAATATGTCTTTACCTCGCCTGATGGTCAGCTAAAGGTAAAGTGTCTGGAATGGGAGTCACCATTTGCAAACACCGATAGTGACACAATGGTGGCCCTCAGCTTGACGGCCTTATCAAATGCTTTTTCACGCTCCGTTTAAAGGACCCGGGACTGTAGGAGGAAGGAAATTCGTTTCAATAGCGCTCTATTTAATAATTCTCTGTACCTATTACATTAAGACAATGTTGTATATGGTGACTGTTGGTGTGTCTAAATAATTATTACCTAGTTAAATAGGTTGTCTGCCTGTTTGTGTCCTTACCGAAAACTACCTTTCTAATAATTTGGAATCACAAGAAATGGAAGGATTTCTTTATAAACTAGATTAAGTATTTCCCATAGACGTATGGTGTTGGGCGTACCCTGGCTAATCTTTTAAGCCAAGGCGGCCGAGTTGGGTTGTGACTATCTCACCTAATTCCTCACAATCTTTAGGGAACTTCGGGATTTACTTGTGAAATAGTGCGCCACCTTTAAACTATAATATATCGTTATACTGTGTTACCTCACCCTTTGATAACTTTGCCCAAAGCCATATTTTTTTAGTAACTTCGTTTATAACTTTTTTTTTAGTTTTAGTTACTACACCCAAAAGTTAAGTTTGTTTAGTAACTTTGCCCAAAACTATATTAATCTGTTTGATAACGTCGTTCAAAAGATGGTTTTGTTTCGTAATTTTGCCCATTAAATATATAATTATGTAAAAATATGGTTTTACATTTTTTATGATTGGCAATCTCATAAACAAAGCTTTGACATGATTTCCAGATTTTTAAGAATTCACGACTTAATAGCCTCAAAATATCATCATGTTATTTCACTTTAATTTGTAATTTAATCACTTTTATATTATATTTTTTATATCATATTTTTCGATGCCTATCGAAGTTGTGTGTATTTATCGCAGGTTTATAAGTGCACGGTTAATGGCAATAGGCTCGCCACCTATTACATTGGGACCTAAACATAAACTGGCGAAATGTGGGTGCTAGTACCTCTGCCTACACCTTCGGGGATATAATCGTGAGTTTATGTTATGTTTAATCACTTGACATCATAATCATGTATTTTATTTTTTTTACAGGTAATGGAACCTTCTTCATTCTACTTCAAAGGAGAGGTGTAGGTAATTACAAAACTTTTGCAATGCTGTTTTATTATAATAGACTTCCAGTGTTTACATAAATTTACCAATGTAAACCTTAATATAGCAAAGTAAACCGCGGTAGCCTAGTGGTCTGGGTAATGGACTGCTGAGACGAGGTCTCGGGTTCGATCCCAGGTTCACCATGGCACACACCAATGACTTTTCGATGCTTTTCGAAGTTATGTGTGTATTTATCGCAGTTTTATAAGTGCCCGGTTAATGGCAATAGGCTCGCCACCTATTACATTGGGACCTAAACATAAACTGGCGAAATGTGGGTGCTAGCACCTCTACCTACCCCTTCGGGGATATAGGCGTGAGTTTATGTTATGTTATGTTAAACCATAATATTGACCTCACATACATACGACAAATTCGTAAATCATACAATGCAGAAAGGTTTCATAAACGTTAGAACGTTTTAAATATTATTTAATTATGTTTTTTCTTTTATAAAATGATATAAATAAAATTCTTGCAAAATAAAACTTCACCTCACCAGTTCATAACGCCAGCTTTCAGCTCCTTACACGACTATTAAGACTCCGTTCTTTCACGAATTTCTTTGCCCCACGATTCACAGAAT
Organism: Lithosia quadra; assembly: GCA_963576445.1. Taxonomy (NCBI): domain Eukaryota; kingdom Metazoa; phylum Arthropoda; class Insecta; order Lepidoptera; family Erebidae; genus Lithosia; species Lithosia quadra. The sequence goes on from OY754895.1 coordinate 1,268,225, forward strand.
TATAAGCTTTCCACACACTTGTAACTATTTTATTCACCTAGTCAATAAGCAGGTTTAATTGGAAACTTGAGGTATTAAAGTTTACTGTATAAGTGAGCAATGTTTAACTTATACTCCGATTTTTAATTCTAGGCAAGAAAATGACATTTCCAGTGTTGCAGGTTTTTTGTATCAAATAAATAGTGATGTGGTTGAATCGAGTTTTACAATTATAAGTTAGTCGTGAGTCGGGATTATAATTCTTATTATTAAATATCAAACCGCGTTTATATAAATAAAAATATGCAATTTACGGTAATTAAACAGAAAACATACACGGTAAGTAATTAAATCTATATTATTATACAAAAATCAATTGCTGTTCGTTAGTCCGCTAAAATTAGAAAACAGCTGACCCGATTTGGCTAATTTTAGTCTTGAAATATTAGTGGAAGTCCAGAGAAGGTTTATACGGTGAGAAAATATGGAAAAATGGCAAGATAAATAGAATGCGTTGAGGTTATTTAACTGACAAAATTCTATGAAAAATATTTCCGTCGTGTAACGTACTAGACGAGAATAAATAGCAAAGAGGTTCATGCACTGATAAAAATAAAGAATGACTGTGTGTGTCTAGTCTATTGATTGCCGAACATCACTATTGTAGCGGGTCACCCTTTTTTGTGTTAGTGACAATTGCACTTGTCATTTTCTTGCCTAGAATTAAAAATCGGAGTATAGTCAACATTAACCTATTCAAATCACCACTAAAAATAAAAGCTAAAAAAAATTCGCACACAATTTTATTCGAGCTAGCAATTAATTTTGTGTACAATCTGTCCACATAATTTTGTTTTACTATGAATTAAAATAACACTTCACGAGAAACGTGAATTTATATAATATCTTGAACAATTCGCGGCGTAGGCATAGACAATAGCCAGTCATTCACACCAGTAAAATTCGATTTTATTGATATTGAAAAATTTTGAACTGATTTTTCTTGGCTTTTACGATCGCGACTGCCATCTGACTTTTTAAACCCAAGAGTCAAGCCTAAGCTACAGATTTGTCCGTCAATAATTTAAAGGTAAGGAGTCGGCTTTATGATCAAGTGGTTCCGTGTTCGAATCCTGACTATTAAACTTCAGACGTGAATCCATATAAGTTTAGGGAGGATGATAGTGGCCTTTGCTTTTTGAACTTCATCTAAGTTTAACATTAGAAGGGGTGCAAACGATCTGATGGATTAAATATAAAAGAATCTTTATTTTTGTATTCAGTTTTATTAATGGAGGTAGGACACGACGGTATTTCCCGTCCGAACTGAGCAGTCCGTCTGGGGCAGTACCTCCGACCTACAGAACACCGCGGCCATATTAACCATTGTGTTTTGTTCCCGCCAGTAAGTAGGGTATCCAGTGCTCACAATCCCCTCCTCATCATCTAATCCCCCATCTCCCCAAACCTCCTAACCCTCCCCCCTCCAGTGTCGGCAGCGCGAACGTCCATGAGCCACGGTGACCGCTTCACATCAGGTGGGCCGTGTGCTTGTCTGCCACCTAGGTAGTATCAAAGACGATTTTTTTTATTCATGATAGGCCTACGTTTGACCTCAATCTCACCTGATGGTAAGTGACGATGTGGTCTACGATGAATCACGCTTGCCTAGAAGAAACCTATTCACTCGTGACTTGAAAACTCCCAGGTTATAGCTTTCCGGAAACACAGACTCAGGCAAGGAATTCCACTCCTTAGCTGTACGCACGATGAACGTGTCGATCAAAGACAATGATAACTTTATCATCGTCTTTGATTGACTAAAAAAAATCAGTTCATAATATAGAAACCGCCCCAACTCTTAGGTCTATTGTAGGTAATATATTTTACGTTACCTACCTAAAAAATTGATAGTCCATTAAAACTGAAACGGCTAAGCATTAAACCAGTACCTTACTCAGTGGACCGAGTAGTAAGTACCTTACCTTTTAGAAATATGAGTGTATAGCACCGAACTCAAGTTTCGACTCCGCAAGTGTTGAATATTATGAGTTATGGTTATACTATTGTTATGAAATATGGTGAAACATTTTTAAACGGTATACTCCCTCTAGCTACACTGTAGTTCCATTAACATAACTTCTTCCTTTGGGATATCGACATGAGATCGAAACTAGACTGAATCTTGAACATATTTTTACGAGAATTAGCCCTCGGTTTCAAATCCACGCACGCAACCAAAGTTGCGGGATAAAATTAATCCCAAAGAGTTCATTATTACAAGATTAAACTTTAGTTCAACTTTACCTATTCTACCTTGGAATTACTGCGAAGAGCTTACTCGCAAATTAACATATCCCAGCCCATTATGCATGCATTTAACATGGCATAATTAGCATAGTCGAGCATTCTCCGTGCATATATAGTCTTGTGTACTCAGAATCAAATAGTATCAATTCGGAGGGGAGAAGATCAAATACAAATTAGCATTCGTACCTAAATTGTATCTTATGACACTAAGAATGTAGGCTTACCTATGGGTCCTTTAAGCGGGGCGTGAAAAAGCATTTGATGAGGCCGTCAAGCTGAGGGCCACCACTGTAGCACTATCGGTGTATGTAGTGGTGACCCCCGGTCCTGAGACTTTGCCTTTAGCTTTCCATGTTTTCTTTTAATATTTAGGACACGTCAATTTGACTTCACCTCGCCTGATAGTAAGCTGAAGGTAAAGTCTCAGGAAAGAGGGTCACCATTACATACACGTTCCATGTTAACAATGTCTTCCATGTTAGAGCAGAGAGATTTTTTTTATGTTAGACACGTCAACATGTCTCTATCTTGCTTAAAAGACTTTATCTTTAACTTACCATCAGGCGAGGTAGAGTCGTGTTGACGTGTCTAACATAAAAATATTTTTTTTTAGTCGAGAGTGATGTGGAGAGAAGTGGAGTGGAGAGTAGAGTGAAGCGGAGTGGAGAGTGGAAGTGGAAAGTAGAGTAGAGAGTCGTGTGGAGAGTGGTGAGTCGGACGAAAGCCAGTCTTTTATAAAACGCCAGTCTAGATAGGCCTCTCCGAGTACGTGGTATAGCACGCGATCGTTCCATCTACCGCAGTCTAACCCAGCTACCTTTCAAAATTAACTACATAGCATAATTCGTTAGCATATTATGAATTCATAATGCTAATACGGAATGTATACGTGCAGACCGAGTAGGTATACAGCAAAGTTAAATTCACTTCTCAACAAATGGAAGTTAGTCGTGCAGAGTAAACTTTGCAGGCTATAGTTGGCTGCAATGTTTGGGCAAACTATTTTGACCTGTGTTGGACTAGATTTTGTTAATTATTTGTAGATTATGCTCATGGGGGCATGAGTTCGATTCCCGATAAGTGTAAATATTTGTATGCATGAATTTAGCCTAAATTATTAATTTAGCTTACGTTAGATTACCATTAGGCGAGGTGAAGTAATTTTGACGTGTCGTATATAAAAAATGCAGGAGTAAATATCTCAGTGGTAATCGAAGTTACGACCTCGCAGTCGTTCAACCGCCTCGCCACGGTCATTACTATTGTCAGTTCTTATTTAAAAGCTAACTCATGCAATTTTGAATTCTTCGTACAGCTTCTAATAAGTATTCATTTATTTCTAATAAAAAATTAATACGAAAATATCCCAAGGCTGCCTTTGACGATGTTCAGTTTACATTTATTACAGTTTTTCATACATTTTTTATTACATTTAGATTAAGTATTTGCAATTTCATCTTTTTCAGCAATAATATACTAGCTTCAGTGTGGGTTTCATCTGAATTAATGTACAAATGTCTAAAAGTTATTTTTATGTCATAACGGTGGCGTTCTATGGCGTAGTAGACTGCTACGACGGGAGTGTGGGTTCGATTCCCGGACTGTGCAAATATTTGTATGCATGAATATGTCTTTTTGCATTGGCCTGGGTGTTACTGTGTTTAATATTATTATGTCTGTATTTACAAAAAAGTGTATGTATGAACCCATAACACAAGCTAGTTAAGCTGTGCTTACTTTGGGTCTAGAGAGCGCTGTGAAGAATGTAGTAGAATATAATTTTATTATTATGGAATAGTCCTTTTTTCTGGGTGATTGACATAACATTCTTCAATATCAACACTTCGACATTTATTTGAGCGAATAACAAATTGGCATCCAAAATAAAAAGCCAAGTAATTCAAAAAGTATCGCGACATTTTTGCCACTCAAGATTACTACGCACACGAAATTTTCATAAAACGTACTTACGGCGCATTTCTAATGGTATCAAGCGACAAAAGTGATATCTGTCTGCCTGTCACGAGCAGTGCTGAGGCGACATCTATGTCATTTACGTGGAGACTGTCTTTGGCTCTCGTAAGTTTACTAAGACACTTTTGTAATATTTGATTGAAAAGAAAGAAAAGATTTTTGTGTAAATATAATAGCAACCCATTTATGTCTCACTGCTGGGCACGGGTCTCCTCTCCTCTAATGAGAGAGCTGAGAGGGTTTACACCTTAATCCACACACGCTGGCCTAATGCGGGTTGGTGGATCGAACATGTCCTTAGAATTTCTTTAGGCCATGTAGGTTTCCTCACGATGTTTTTCCTTCACGGTCAGTAGATGGTAAATCATGTGATGCATACATATGAATTCCACAAAGTGAAATTCACATTACTGTACTGTCCTGCCAGATTCGAGCTCGATACCTCTATAATAACAATAAATAATAACTATATTCTATCCGCTTATATCCTAACTCATTATACCAACTTTATTTGTATAGAGCTTGAACTCTATCTAGCTCGTTGATAGCCTCTACAAGTCTAGATTGGACCGGTTCACCTTTGACACGTCACCTTCACCGTGTAATCAAGTTGGGAGCTCGGTAGAGACGATAGAGTTAGTATCACAAACTAATAAACTTAACTTGGACAAGATAATGGTTTGGTGTGTTGGCAGTGTTGCTTGTTATAACATAACATAAACTCACGCCTATATTCCCGAAGGGGTAGGCAGAGGTGCTAGCACCCACATTTCGACTGTTTATGTTTAGGTCCCAATGTAATAGGTGGCGAGCCTATTGCTATTAACCGGGCACTTATGAACCTGCGATAAATACACACATAACTTCGAAAAGCATCGAAGTCATTGGTGTGTGCCATGGTGAACCTGGGATCGAATCCGAGACCTCGTCTCAGCAGTCCAGACCACTAGGCTACCGCAGTTATTGCTTGTTATACCTAATAGAGAATGTAATAATTTGATCATGTTTAATTGTTCTTAATATGTATAAACGTGCATTACAAGCGATACGAAGCGAAAATGTGGTTTAATAACACTTATACTAAAGTGGTAGTAAGTGTTAATATCAAAGAAAACAATATAAGAAAACATAACAAAATTGTCAACAAGAGCAATTTGACTCTACCAACTCTACGACTCCACATAGGTGCTTTAAAAGAAAATAGAGAAAATTTTCTTGTTATTATAACGTGGCATGTCGCGTCAGGACATATTTGCAGTAAAAATATAAAACTAACCATTTTCTAGAGACGTCGAAATGGCGAAATTTCATATTTTACACCAGAAATTGTGGATTTATATTATTGATGTAGAGTCTGGCTAGATGCGCTGTAGTTTCTTGTTATAAATTTTCAATGTAGCGTTGCAATTTTATACGATTAATGGTTGTTATAATATTTTTGCGCAAAACCATCAACTTTTAGCCATTTAAATAGTACCTACCCGAATAGATTGTAGAGTCAAATCAAAAAATATTTTTCTGACATAAATAGAATAAGATTTATTTTATAATTAAACCTGTTCGTAACAGTAATTTAGTATAACAATATAACATAATTTAAATATTTTTATTTATTTTAAAGAGCACTCATAACTGAAATTACCTCTACATCAAGACAACTACGATGTCCAAAGTCACGATAATCACTGAAATTATGAAATGTGATGAAATTTCCTACCACCTCTACATAAGAGCTCTATGTCGAGTTTGAAATATTATTTCGTAATCTATATGGGAGCTAATTTTCATCCCGGAAATATGAAATAGGCTACTTTTTGTTCCCAGAGTCATATGCCTGGGACAGAATGAATAGGCAGACAGGTTAGGTTTTGTCACTATTTTTTTTAGATGAATTAATGAATGAGAATAGAATCCGATGGGCCACGGTAATAGTAGTAGAGTCGTACATAATATTGTGTAGCAATATTACACAAATCAAACACTTCCACTAACTCTACATCAAAACACAACTGCGATGTCCAAAGTCGTGATGCTCGGCGACGTCGTGGTGAAACTTTCTGTCACCTCTACATACGAACTCTATGTAGAGTTTGAAATATTATTTGTGCTCTACATGTTTCGTTGTGATTTCGTCCCGTAGATTTGGTGTTAGATTGTCTGAATATATTGTTTTGAGTGTATTTTAGACTATATTTTACTTGCGACTTCGTTTGTTTAGTTAGAATAAATTAATTCAAATGGACTGATGGGTATATGAGGCTTCGCCAAGACCTTCAAGGTTAAGTCAATATCACCTGCAAGCTGGTATACTGCTGATCAATGGATGAGGTACCATTACAGTAGTTACTTCTATAAAAGATAAAATAAACCAATTTATACCGAAAATATAAGTCTTTCTGTCTGTTGAAATGAGAGAAACTCTGGAACAGCTGGACTGATTTGGACGGGGCTTCCACCAGCAGGTAAGTAATTTTATATGGCATAACATAGGCTACTTTGATTTCAGAAAAAATTGGGGGATCGCGCAAAAAATATCTTTAAAATTCTAAATTCATGGTGATGGAATTCGTTAGCGCAGCTGTACAGAATAAATTATTTCTCACTTAACTTGAATCCAGAATCAAACCCACAACCTATAAACATCACTTATGGAAGTACTGAAGCATTCTAGCATCAAACTGACATAACTCCCTCAGTCTAAAACACATTTGTTATCTCGTATCAAAACGACTCGGATAAATCTCACTTGTGTAGCCGGATGCTGCAGATAAGCCATGCTTTCGCGTATACTGGGGATCAGGCGTGTCATGACTAAAGCCTTCTGTAGAATACCTTCTGTGAAAATAAGTGTATATGTCAGTAGTCAGTCAAGGCTCTGCCCACGTTAATGGCGGTTATTGCAAATTTTGGTCATAGCTCTGGTTCTAGTTAACCGATTGTGATCAAATATTCGTAAGATTTTAAGTCTGACCAAGGCCTTTCTAAAGAACATATCGGTAGTTATTATACGTAAACGGGAATTAACGCGATCACGTTAAATGTATGTATATACCTTTAACGTGATCGCGTTAATTCCCGTTTACGTGATCGCGTTAAGGTATGTATATACCTTTAACGTGATCGCGTTAATTCCCGTTTACGTGATCGCGTTAAAGGTATGTATATACCTTTAACGTGATCGCGTTAATTCCCGTTTACGTATAATAATCATGGAACGCGAAAGTTTAAAAGTTAATATATCGGTAGTTCTTACGTTAATTGCGAACAAATTGACAAAAAGACAAGAATTTCTAAAGAAAATATTTTTGTGGATTGAATGTTCCTGGAAGTACGGTTGAAATGGCAGAATTTTATGCCCGAATAAATTAGTATGGTGACACATCAATCAATCAATCAACCATTGACACGAAAGCAAATGTAGAAAAAGAATTGGAAAGGTCTTGGTCAGAATTAAAATTAGCCATATTTTATCAAACATACAATTAATACAATATCATACAATACATGTAACTAGTAAAATAAAATCAGCCATATTATGTTATCAGACATGCAACTAATATTTATAATCAAACATGCATTTAACGACGAAGAACCAGAGATATGAGCAAACCACCGCGGTCATCAGATAGCAATATAAAATGAGTAGACAAAAGTGCATTTTTGTATCGTGATTTTATCGGGCGCAGACAAAGTGCATAAAACAGAATTGTTATCGCGCCTAGCTGTCGGAGTTTATTCAATAAAGCTTCACAACTCGCCACGATTTAGAACTCGATTCAGTTACCGCTGTCTTATACTCGTAGTCAAATGGAAGGGTAGAAAATGGTGGATGTTAGATTTTGTTCAAACATTTTATTTCTTATTATATAATATTATATTATAAGGGCCTGTGTGGTGTTGGCATTTCACGAGTAAGTTGAGGGATCCTATTAAGTGCAAATACTTCTATGGCATTATATTATATGCACACACACATAGAGTAGAGTCTATGCAATAAAAATGATTAAAAGTCTCTTTACGATATCAAAATAAAAGATTTTTGAATTTTTGTCTATCTGTCTGTCTTTTATTATGTTCAAACGAAATCTAGAACGACTGAGTTAATTTTTACGACACTTTTACTGGCAGAGAGGCAATGTTATAAGACGTAATATAAGTTATTGTTTAGAAAAAGCTTGGTGCATAAAAAAGCAGAACATTAAAAATTTATGAAATAAAAGAACTAGGTATAACAGGTTAAAAACTACAATGATAATAAAATACAAATGCACAAAACAATATACAAACTATTCGAAACAGAATTAACTTTGTAAATACAAAATGAAACTGAATTTCATTGTAACATTTTGTAGTATGTACGAATTAAAACATTTCGTTTTGAGTTCACAGATTAAACTAAAATGTGTGTTTGTTTATTGTACCTCTAAATTCATTTTGTATGTTGTAATTTATGCAAGCGTGTCGGTTAAATTTCTAACTGTTAACTTTATATATTCTGGTCACGTCGATAATAAAGCGTTATAATTTTTTTTTCGCAAATGCGCATTTGACCTCTTCTCTCCTATTTAATTTCACAATATTCAATGTACTAGCACTTCGAAAATGTGCGAATCTATTTTGGAGTCCTTTTTTTAACATGATTTTTTACGACTACAAGTTGCTCAACCCCCTGTGAATTTTTTTACAAAATCATTAAATCAAAATCATGTATTTATCATCAAATGTAAGACAGCCCTATCCCTTAGACAGGTCTAAGTATAGTATAAGTCTATACAGAGGTTAACCCATTTCTTCCCCTGGAAAGAGATGGGTTAACCCTTGTAGTCTTCACAACTAACTTTTCAAACAAAACAACTTCTTTAAATAAAATTAGTAAAAATAAACAAAACTGTACAGATCCGCTCCATAGATCACTCAGCCACAAATTGCCCAAGGTTGCGTAAAACAAATTTCACGCCTCCGCCGGGACTCGAACCCTCCTAACAACTGTTCCAACAAAATGCTTAACCTTAAATTATAAAGTTTAAATTGTTATTGAAGTAAGAATATACCCGTGTTTAACTTAGTTGGAACTATTCAGTTGATGTATATCTCTGGGGGTTAGAATTCGTCAAAGATGTATGTTACTTACCCTGTGAAACCAATTGAATTTTATATGTGGAGGTGTATGCGCGGCACACTTCTGCCTGCGGCAAATCCGGCCGGGGTGAGAGTGGCCCTCTAGAGGGCTGCTCGGACCCTCCCTACTGCACAGTGGGGAGCAGGTGGGGGGCGGGCTGATTATCCTCGTGTGGTCGGTTAGGTGACAGGACGGCCGCCTGTCACTCAACACCCCACCGTCAGCGAGGTGGAGCGTTGCTCACCCCACTTCTTTTCGAGGGGTCGAGGAGGCCATCTTATAACCGTAAATGGCCTAGGGTCAGCTGGGGCGCGAGGGATATGCCTATTAGGTAACCTTACACCCGGTAATTAAGACCCGAGACGGCGTGCGATTTTAGTCGGTTCGACCCCGACATAACTAAACTAAAAAAACCGTCTTCAGGAACCAGTCCATCTATTGATGAAAACAACATGAAAATCGATGCAGTAGTTATTGAACTAATCGCGAACAGACAGATAGACGCGGTGGAGGACTTTGTTTTAAAATAATTAGGTATCTAGTAATTATGAACACTTCAACCAGTAACTGTCGTAATTCGAGAACAAAATTAACTTCACATCAGAGACGTACAAAAGTTTCTTAATACCACTTTCACATTAATTGCTTATTATCAATATTACAGAAATTGGACACTTGAACATGTTAAGGAACTTTTGAGGCTGACTGTACGAAATTTTTAACTAACTTTTTGTCACAAAGATTTGAGTTTTCTATACAAATATATAAAACTGGAGTGTCTTTTTGCAGTATTAAAATAACTCCTCATGGTTTTTTGATCGGAAAAAGTGATCATCTAGGGCGGGACTTGAAGCCGTGACCAGTCACTTATAGGGGGAACCAACTGAGCTACCTGGACTCATTCTAAGTGCTCGAATATCCAATCCAAAAATCATTAAAATAATCGTTTTTTACCCGACTGCGTCAGCGAGGGTAATGCGTTTTGCGTGTATGTATGTATGTATCTAGTTTTCTTTGTGCCCCTCTATAGGCCTAACGGCTGGATGGATTTCGATGAATGAGGTCTCAAATGATAGGTATGCATCTTCCGAGTGTCATAGAGTACAAGAAATGTGTTCAGAAACCATAATTTTGATATCTGGTGTTAAAATGTAAGGAATCACCAAACCGCTTGGTTTGCGATGGTATGGTTAGTTAAATTCCTTTCTCAGTCACATTTTATACCACAAAAACATCAGCATTGATTAATGGCATATTTTGAAGGACTTTATAATTAATTTTTTCTACTTGCAATTATAATCAACTTTTGAGAAACTCTCACAATTAGTTAAAAAGATGGATGGTGAATTAAATTATTTTAGATCGGAAAGTGAATTTTGGCATCGGGATAAAATTGGACGGAAACTAGAAGTGACATCATTATTTTAGTTTATATTATAGGTACGATTTAGGGACAGTGTGAGACTTTTTTATATTAGACACGTTAACGTGACGTTACCTCGCCTGATGGTAAGCTAAAGGCAAAGTCTCAGGACCGGGGATCACCACTACCTTTTTGCCAATTTCCACCAGTATCCTTCTTTCACTCCCCCAAATATCGACGGAGTAAGCAGATGTATTGTAACACTTTTACCATATTTATTTGTAGTCCCTTTGAACCATATATCCAGGGGTTAACAAGATTATTGGCGCCTTTTAACTAAAAGATATAGTGGCGAGGTTTAGGTGATGTTTTGGTCACGTGACAATTTTTTTTTGTGATTTCATTGGTCGAGAGGAAACAAGACTTATAATGTCTAAATGCGAGAAAACTGTCTCGATTATTCAAATTATCATCAGTCTTTTGCACTGTCTAGATAGACTTCTATTAGGTCTTCTACTCCCTTGTAAAGGTCCTCTTCCATGCTTAATACCTTCCTTACGACAGTACTTTCATTCTTACGCATACTATTCGGCAAAGATTTTTTATCACAGTTGTAACGTGAGTACTCAGTGAATTTCAATTGGCCTACATAGAAAAAAAAGCTAGCGTAAAGTGAAACCAACTTAATTGTGTCGGCTAATACGAACGTTTATAGGTACGGTACGGTTGGTCAATCCGAATAAGGGGTTCATACCAACCTATCACATGATTAATCTTCGTCAATACAAAATTTAATTTAACTTAGCATTTTAGTAATGAGATTATTTTCGAGTGAAAAACTTCAAAGGAATAATTAAAAGTTTATGAGGATTAATTTATTTGTTCTCAGATGTAACTTCTGGCATTTGTCAACTTCTATCAAAACTTTTAGGCTTAATTTCATTTCGTTCAAAAAGTGTTATAATTAGAAAATAATATTAAATTTCGGAAAAATTTAAGCCTACTTCAGCAAATCTAAATATTGACACTTAGAGTGCTTAAACGAAATTTCATTAGCTATTTTCAAGTCTTAAGAATTATTAGTTTTCTTTTCAAAAAGTGATAACAGATTAATTAAATTAGAGTTCACCTGTACTTATAATAAAATTGGTTTTGGTATTAGATTTTGATACCTTTGAAATCGGACCCTGAAAAAAACTATGTATCATAAAAATATATTTCAATGAATTTTATATTGAAGTTGCTTTAAATAAAATAACATACGAGTACCTCTGTTCCCGTTTTTCCACTTAATATTTTTTTTTTTTTTCAATTGCATACATATAATAGCAACACATTTAGGTATGTCCCGCTGCTAGGCACGGGTCTTCTCTCCTCTAACGAGAGAGCTGAGAGGGTTTAGACACACACGCTGGCCTAATGTGGGTTGGTGGATCGGACATGTCCTTAGAATTTCTTCTAGGACATGTGGGTTTCCTCACGATGTTTTCCTTCACCGTCAGCAGATGGTAAATCACGTGATTAGCACATATAAATTTGACAAAGTGTAATTAACATTGGTGCTGTCCGGCCGGATTCGAACTGGATACCTCTGAGTAGAGGCCGCGTCCTTATCCATTCAGCTACCATCGCTTACACACACATAATAAACTTAAATAAATAAATAAAAAAGGGGTGGAATAATAGATATGTCTTTGGAATGTTGTTTACGCAACTTTGAAAGTCAAGTAAAGGTTTAAGTGATTAACGATGTTCGAGTAAATACTTGACATTTGAGAAGACGCGCATTTATTTACATTTCAATGTCGGCCCTGTTTGAAAGCTTTATACTTCAGCTGAAAAATACGGCTCAACTTCGACAGATGTTTGTTAAAATTGTTTTATTTGTGTTCACTTTTTATGCTGCTAAGGTAGCTGACCAGTGCCAGCCGGGCTGGTGGGAGTGGCCCTCTAGACAGCTGCACGGAAGCTCTTCACGTGTCACTTTGACCAGCAGAGGGTACAGCACCTACTGGTAGTAGAAATTTGATGGCACTTTGTCACAAAATTCGGCCGGGTAGGTACCACCGTGCACGATTGCGAAATACCCTCCATAGTAATCCAATCTCGATTGGATTGCGTTCAGGGGTCAGCAAGTGCATAGCCGGACAGTGGGGATTGTGGCCGCAGCACTAGTGGGACCGTTGGGTGTCACGCGGTGCTGCGACGTCAATCCTCTTTTGATGAGGCCGTCAAACTGAGTGCCACCATTGTAGCATTATCGGTGCTTGCAATGGTGACTCCCATTCCATAGACTTTACCTTTAGCTTACCATCAGGCGCGGTGAAATCATATTGACGTGACCGGCATAAAAAAATGCATTAGCTACCCAATTAAAACTTGCCAACGTGAAATGTTTAAAAACTCACCATCCCTTTGTGTTCTCTTCAAGTAAATACAATACATAAAAACGCCACAAAGAATCGGTCCCTTTCGTTAAGGAAAGCTTTGAACAATCTCTCCACGTACAAGTTAGCCAGCGTACTTTTAAAATGGCAGTTTTTACTCTGTTTGTTCCTCAAATGATAGTTTCGTACAAGACGTGCCATCTCGACCCACGCTAGTTGGATGTTCATTTTGTGGAATTCAATTTCAGAGCTCGTTTGTAATGAAGATAACTTTAGAAACTATAAAACTACGGACAGAAAGCGCTGGAGACGAGATTGTGTCACAAAAATGACGGTGGCGGTAGGACACGACGGTATCTCCCATCCGAAATGAGCTGTCCGACTGGGGTAGTACCTCCGCCCTACAGAACACCGCGGCCATAATAACCATCGAGTTGTGTTCCCACCGGTAAGTAGGGTAGCCAGAGCTCAATTTACCCCTCCTCCTCCCATCCCTTCCTAGCCTCCCCACTCCTTCCCAGCCCTCCCCCCTTCCCTTCAGGGTAGGCCGCGCGTGTGTGACACCCTTAGTGTTGCACACGTTCATAGGCCACGGTGACCGCTTTCCATCAGGTGGGCCGTGTGCTTGTCTGCCACCTAAGTAGTATAAAAAAAATGTGTGAGTGAATTTTGAGTAGCAATGTGCTACTCAAATTCAATGTCACTACATAAGACATGCTGTATTTATTATATAGGTGTACTTAAATTGACTGACTCGAATGACGTTTGCCGCGTAGTGGCTGACTAGTGTGTGAGTGTGTGCTTGTTGACTTATACGCATAAGTAAGTGGTAACTTTTAGAATCAACCGTCAAGCAATCGATGCACTTACCGCAATGCCACAGTAAATCCTAACCTCAGCTTCTTCCAAAAGGTAAAAATACTAGATATCCAATATTTTTAGTTCTTCGTACCAAAATTGGTAGAAGGAAGGCTTATGCAATCACTTCGGCGTCTGTCCGCCCGCCCGCCCGTCCGTCCGTCTGTCACAAGCATTTTTCTCGGAAATTGTTAGACACAAGAAAATGAAACTTGACAGTTTTATAGTAAGGGACCATCCCTTCCCATCCCCAATCACATAAATGAATTCAACATAGTTTCTTTCCTTATTAGCCGAGAGTTTATTGAAAAGAACGGCTTTTTATTTTTACAAGAAACGTTAATAAGAGTATTTACCTTTAGTTTACCATCAGGCGCGGTAAAATCATGTTGACGAGTCTAACTTAAAAAAAAAATTGAGGAGTTTATGGCTAAGTGGTAACCGAGTTGCTTGGCCAACCTTGGCTAGAATACTAGCTGGATTGATCTTAGGATGGGTGACTATTCAAGCTGAGGGCCACCACTGCAGCACTATCGGTGTATGTAATGGGGATTCCCTTCCTGAGACTTTACCTTTAGCTTACCATCAGGCGAGTTAAAGTCATATTGACGTGTCTAACTTAAAAAAAATCTTACTGCTAGATTGTCTTGTACGACACCTACAGGGAAAGATGGGTTAACGCTTATATTTAACAAGAAATGTGAAGAATATAAATTCTAAAATCTAAAATCGATATTATGTAAAACATTCACCAGAGAATCGTTTAGAATACAAGGGTCTCTACATAGAGCATATACAATGACACTCTACTACTGTAGAGTCGTTTAGATATCGCTTTTAGTTTATCCGTGGTAGTTATGATAACAAACTTATCTGTGTAGAGTCGGCTAGTATGTAGAGCACAGGTCTCGACTCTTGTAATCTGATGTACGTCGTTGTTTTAAGGTTTTATTTAGTTTTTGGAATATTTTTTACTATAGAGACTGTGTAGGAAGAATATTATTATTATTAGATTACAATATTACACTATGGCAGTCGTTACGGGTAGTTGGAGCCCATAAAAGTCCAACCAGTCTAACTTGAAATTCAAAATCGCCATTGGTCATAATGACCATTGGTTGTGGAGGTCAGATGGCAGTCGCTCCAGTTCGACTGGAAAGCCGATACCAACTGAGTTGGGAAAAAGGTTCAGCGAATGATGATTACACTAACTAATGCTCGCGGCTCCGCCCGATAGATAAATATTTATCCACATACTGGTAGCCATATCACAAACTAATTAAACTATTTATTTACTATGATGGGTCTAAGTATAGGATTTAGTCATGCTTGTTATACTAAAAAGGTTAGGCAAAGTTGATTTACCAAATTTCAAAAATCCCTTTATCTTTAGCTTACCATCAGGCGAAGTGAAGTCACACTGATGTGGCTGGTATAAAAAAATCCCAAGTAAGAAGAGATGAGTCTTTTGTTAACCGGGCACATTTTCTTGACCCAGTTTATTATGGCTGTGTAAAATATCCTAAAATATTAATAAACTATATTACAACACTTCAAAGCCATAACCTTAAGTTATAAAGCCTTACTCTAATCCATTTTCGCCTCCTAAAACTTCCAAACTAAATGTTCCTTTATATTATTTAACTCACCAACAGGCTATAACCTCAAAAAATAATTTCCATTACGGTTGACTTGTTCATTCACAATTTGGACCTCAAAATTGCCCAGTTATTACATTATCCTGCCCTATTCATTTTTTAACTGCAAAACTTTAGCTATATTGTCAAAAAGTTTCTATTTGCCGCGAAATTGATACAAAGAGGTATATATTTCATGTTTACGGCTGCAATTTGAAACAAAGACTATAAATTATGTACACTGGCCCTGGTCGTTGATTGCTGAAATTAGGGATTAAGTTTTATCTTTATGCCGTTTTATTGAATAGAGGAAAACTTAAGATTAACTTAACCGACTTAAAAAGTTAAAAGGTTTTTTATACTACATTATACGTTCATCGTGCTTACTGCTAAAGAGTGGAATGACCTGCCTGAGTGTTTATTTCCGGAAAGCTACAAATGGGAGTCTTCAAGTCTAGAGTGAATAGGTTACTTCTAGGCAAGCGTGCTCCACCGTCGACCACATCATCACTTACCAACAGGTGAGATTGTGGTAAAACGCGAGCCTATTACCAATTAAAAAAAATACTACTGCGGTGGTAGATAAGCACACGGGCCACCTGATGGGAAGCGTTTAACGTAGCCTATGGATGTGTGCAACATCAGAGCTGTCACACTCGTGCTACTGACCCTGGAGAAGAGGTGTTGGAGAGTTTGGGGGGTGGATTGAGTACGCCCCCCCCGAAGTAGGGAGTGCGGGAGGGGGTTGTGAACTCTGGCTACCCTATTTACCGCCGGGAACACAACACGATATTTATTATGGCTGCATCGGACTAAAAACAAGGTGCGAAAAAAGGTAGTAGCGAGTCTTGTTTCTGCACTCGCTCTTCCCTTCGGGGAAGGAGAGGGGGGAGGCAATCAGTTTCCCAAGAGTATGTCCAAGTTGGAGCCAGTCGGGCTCATAATATTTCCTTTCTAGAGAACACGAAATTAGAAAAATCTGGGTTCTACCTGCATTCTACCACTGGATACGTTAACAATATCACATTCAAGACTCATAATTTTCCACAAAATTGTAGGTATATAACACACATACATTACGGCTTATTTCCATAAAGAGTATCCCTACCAACCCCATGCCACCACTGCATGCATTACAATAGCAATAAGTGAAACCATTGAACCTTTACCCTATTTGCGTCTTTAGAGAAAATACCCTGTCTTTGAATATAAAGGCATACAGATTCCTCCACAGTTGTATGAGAAATAAACTTATTATTTTACCTTATAGGAGAGGAGCTGATGAAGGTCGACCTTCACCTATCTGATAACCAGATGTGATATATTTTTTATCCAATGTTATTGCCATCAATAATATACATATTTGCCTATCAAAAAGTGCTCATGGCAATTTTTAATTTTCATGACTCTTTTATGAGCGATTTTTTGCAAGCACGCCTATATCATTATTTTGTAATTAAATTACCTTTCTCTTGATACCACTTTTAATTGGTTATTAGATCGATGTATGATATCGAATTGCCTTTAATTACATTAATACCTGCTTGCCAGGTATTCATGAATAAAAATAGGTAGGCCTCGGTAGGAATAAGCCAACCGAGGCATATTCTCTAAGTTGAAAATTGTCACGCAAGATAAAAAAAACTCAGCTATCAAAAGAGATTAAAATTATTTAAGTTAAGTAGTTAAAAATAGTCGTGAACATTTTTTCATAGGCACGTTAAGAACCGCGGTAGCCTAGTGGTTTGGGTAATGGACTGCTGAGACGAGGTCTCGGGTTCGATCCCAGGTTCACCATGGCACACACCAATGACTTTTCGATGCTTTTCGAAGTTATGTGTGTATTTATCGCAGGTTTATTAGTGCCTCGGAGAGCACGTTGAGCCGTCGGTCCCGGTTGCCATACAAACATCTATGGCAGTCGTTACGGGTAGTTGGAGCCCACAAAAGTCCAACCAGTCTAACTTGGAACTTCGATATAGCCATTAGTCATAATGACCATTGGTGTTGGAGGTCAGATGGCAGTCACTCCACGGAAAATATCGAAGTTCAGCCGCATCACAGTTAGATTAGAAAGCCGACCCCAACTGAGTTGTGAAAAAGGTTCAGAGAATGATGATGATGAAAAAATATATAACATCTGGTTATCAGATGGGTGAAGGGCGATCTTCACCGGCTCTTAGACTAATATAGGCCTATCTACGTTACACTAAAGGGAATACTTAATCAGATCCCCTCGAGGTTTTATTTTGATCTCAAAAAATTTTCCCTCACCTTTACTTTGCTCGTAATATGGATTTGTTTGTCTAGATATGATAATATGAGACGTACTCTCATATATACACGCGTTTTACATCTCTAGGGCCTGATTCAATGAAATTATGTACGACTAAAAAGCTTTCTCAAGCTAATAGCTGATATTATTTTTCATAATCTAATTGAAAATTTGGTAGGTTGATAACCTTGCTTAGGCTGTGGAATAATCTCCCTGCTGTGGTTTTCCCTAGCGACTACAATATGGGGTTCTTCAAGAATTATGAAGTTTTAACAGGGTTGGCAGCGCGGATGTGACGTTCTTGTTGTTGCACACGTCAATAGGCCATGGGAAAAGCTTCTCAGCAGGTGGGCCGTATGCTTGTCTGCCACCCTAAGAAACCTTACGAAAGTGTAGGTAGGTTTTATTTTGGCAGTTCAAACCAATTATCAAAGGATTTTTGTTTCCATTTTTACTTCTAATCGAATTGAAATCACGCGTTTTGAAAACATGGTGTTACTGAATCGGGTGCTTGGTAAACACTATCAAAACTTATGGAAAGTTAAACTTAAAATATAAATTTCAAAATCTATTTAAAAACACAATTATCCGTAATCAAAAATTCTTTGCCCGACCCATTCCGGAAATTGACTTTTTCCAATTTATTATAGTTGATTTCTCACTATAGACCAGTGCCGATAGACTTTGAGACAAAATAAATTTATAGTAGGATGAAACCTGTTGTAAAAGGAAGAGAATATAATAAAAATGATAGGAAAAATAAATTACGGGCGATCTGAGCTCGGGAAGGGGGGAGGGGGGTGAGTTTTAAGGGTAAAAACGGTTTATCTCGATTTCCGGCAAAACTACAAGTCCTATGCAAAAAAGTTAAATGACAAAGTTGTAGGTAATAAAGAGACCTACAACTTTTGTATTTACACTTTTTTCACATAACCTCAAAAAGTATGTGAAAAATTCAAATAATCAAGTTTTTGGTTTTTTATTTTTATCTTAAGCAAAACAAATTTGTTTTCCACGAAATTTGGGGAAAACTTAGCTTTTTATGTCCCAAAGACACTGTAATTTTTTTGATTTGAAATACTCTTTTTTTCAGCTTATTTTGACTAAATATCGAAAAACCACCCCAATTTTCAATCGAAAAATCTCACGTCAAAATATCAGCTTTTTAAAAAAAGTCAAAGAGTTTTTTGTTCTCTGAAATCTCTTCTTTCTGATCATGTAAAAATATATATACATTGCTATGGTAAATGTTCTCAGAAAATGCAAAGAAGAAAAAATCGAATTCGAAATTAACATTTTTGTATTTAGTCATTTCCTCGTTGAGGTGGGATGAAAAGTTACATGTTGCACTATAACTTCATGGTTGCACTCGACTGCAAAGATTTTTCACCTTGTGTTCTTTTGATTCCCTCGCTAAAGCTCAGGGTTCT
Organism: Lithosia quadra; assembly: GCA_963576445.1. Classification (NCBI taxonomy): domain Eukaryota; kingdom Metazoa; phylum Arthropoda; class Insecta; order Lepidoptera; family Erebidae; genus Lithosia; species Lithosia quadra. The sequence goes on from OY754895.1 coordinate 1,287,557, forward strand.
ATTTTGTGAATCGCTCGCTGCGCTCGTGATTCAAATTATGAACCCTTCGCTTGCTCGGTCATCAAAACTGAGCACGCGAAGGGTTCTAAAAATTGAACCCAGATCTTTAACGAGGGAATCAAAAGTGCGCAAGGTGAAAAATCTTTGCACTCGAGTGTAACTATGAAGCTATAGTGCAACACGTAACTTTTCATCCCACCTCAGCGAGGAAATGACTAAATACAATAATCACAAAATAGAACCCTGAGCTTTAGCGAGGGAATCAAAAGAGCACAAGGTGAAAAATCTTTGCACTCGAGTGCAACCATGAAGTTATAGTGCAACATGTAACTTTTCATCCCACCTCAACGAGGAAATGACTAAATACAAAAATGTTAATTTCGAATTCGAGTTTTTCTTCTTTGCATTTTCTGAGAACATTTACCATAGCAATGTATATATATTTTTACATTATCAGAAAGAAGAGATTTCAGAGAACAAAAAACTCTTTGACTTTTTTTAAAAAGCTGATATTTTGACGTGAGATTTTTCGATTGAAAATTGGGGTGGTTTTTCGATATTTAGTCAAAATAAGCTGAAAAAAAGAGTATTTCAAATCAAAAAAATTACAGTGTCTTTGGGACATAAAAAGCTAAGTTTTCCCCAAATTTCGTGGCAAACAAATTTGTTTTGCTTAAGATAAAAATAAAAAACCAAAAACTTGATTATTTGAATTTTTCACATACTTTTTGAGGTTATGTGAAAAAAGTGTAAATACAAAAGTTGTAGGTCTCTTTATTACCTACAACTTTGTCATTTAACTTTTTTGCATAGGACTTGTAGTTTTGCCGGAAATCGAGATAAACCGTTTTTACCCTTAAAACTCACCCCCCTCCCCCCTTCCCGAGCTCAGATCGCCCGTAATTTATTTTTCCTATCATTTTTATTATATTCTCTTCCTTTTACAACAGGTTTCATCCTACTATAAATTTCTTTTACTTTTTACCATTTTCACAGCTATCTGCACTGGTCTACTAATTAACGGTCATACAACATCTTTAAACCATAGCCTAGTACGAAGAACATCCTTTATATGAACGAAACAGCACACCATGTTCCCCATACTCCTAACACTTTCAAACATACTTTTGTTATTAAAATGAGTTCGTACAACTAATTTGCCCCAAGCATCGTATTTACTTCGACGTAGGCGAGCGTATTATAAACATGTAACGTATGTGAGTTTAGGTAATGAAACATGTATTTGTTATAAAGTTTTTGAAGGAAAAACATCGAAAATTAATATAAGGTGTAAGGCAATGTTATCAAAAACGAAGGCAGGCGATAGTAGGTACTGAAGAAAAAGTTACTGAAAATTTTTTTGGATAATATATTTTTTTCCTTTGTTACCAACGGACCACTCAATCCATCCACCGAGGTGGTCAGTTAGGAATTTATATAGGACACGTCAAAATGACTTTACCTCGCCTGATGGTAAGCCAAAGACAAAGTCTCAGGCCTGGAGTCACCACCACATACACCGGTAGTGCTACAGTGGTGGACCTCAGCTTGACGGCCTCATCAAATGCTTTTTCACGCTCCGCTTAAAGGCCCCGGGACTGTAGGAGGAAGAAACACATGCGCTGGTCAAATAAATATTCTACGTTATTCTACACAGCGCTATCTAGACCCAAAGTGAGCTTAACTTAACTAGCTTGGGTTATGGGTTCCAGAATGCGGATATACATACTTAAATATATTTTTTTGTAAATACATACATATTATTATACATAGAAACTATCAAACCATTTTTTATTCAAGATAGACTTACGTTTGACTACTATCTCACCTGATGGTAAGTGATGATGTGATCTACGATGAATCACGCTTGCCTAGAAGGTAACTATTAATTCGTGACTTGAATAGATATATTCATGCATACAAATATTTACACTGAGCAGGAATCGAACCCGCACCCCCTGTCGTAACAGTCTATGTTCTACCGTTACGCCACAGAAGCCGTCATTTTTACAGAATACCAAGTTTTTATGGTGTTGCAACGAAAAGAAGAATATTCGTAGAATATTTTTATGGTTAATTGATTATTATTTATTTACTTACGCGTTCATCTAAAATAGAGGTGTTGTGATTAAAGTCCCGTCCTGAATGTTGCATTTTTCCTATTTAAATTTATATATCCAAGCAGCCAGGACACAAAGCCCTGCCATCAATTGGTGCTATATTGAATACTATGTTTAACTATAAAGGCACCATTATGTAAATAGAATAGAAAGTGCTACGCGAACCCATTGTGACGTAGTATTATATAATAGTTCACAGAAGGTTAAGTTCGTTTCGACGATAAAAATTTTCATGGTATGAAAAATTGGGAGTCCCACTAAGATCTCTGATGTCCATGCCAACGTAATCTGCAAGCCAGTATAAACACAGCTTCTATACTAATATAAAAGTCTAAAAAAATTGTGTCTTCATATTGAAAATATTTAAAAAAGAATAGAGTTGTGTAGGGTTATGTTAAATTTATGATTTTGAATACAAAAATACATTTTCAAAAAAAATTGTCTATTTATTCGCAATGTAAGCAAAAACTAATGAACGGATTTAGATGCGGTCTATTCTATTAGAAAGAACTTGTTTAGGGTATATTAATTTGATTGCAATTGGTTAGGTAGAACCGAAAATATGACCAATAAACGATTACCAACGGAACCTCAGGCATAAATTAGCTGTTAAATATTAAAAAATAATTGCTATGATGTCAAATAACGTGTGATGTTCATATTTTTGTATCTTGTATTTAAGTATCTATATAAAAATGAAACGCTGAATGTGTTATTCAATACAGCTGAACAGCTAAACGGATTTCCCTAATTCATTTTATTAAATATTCCTTGAAGTATGAGGATAGTTCTTACGCAGAGAAAAAAACGAAAATTAACTGATAACCATGGGGACGAAGTATGCCACAGACGAAACCGCGGGGCGAAGCTAGTATAACATAAAATCAGCTACAATTAGAAACTTTTAGTATTGAACTTCTGTTATACCTACATTGTGACCACTCTCATCTATGATAGAGCCCTTCTCGTAGCTACTACCGTAGCGGCTACGAACGTAGCGCATACATAATATATTACGTAGCAGTTTTAGCGTTCCTTTGTGGAATGAGAAAACTCACATTTTTCTGTTTACAAGAATGACACGTATATACAAGTAGAAGGCAATCAATCTGAAGTGATGCCTGCGGGGAGACAACTGTACTTGAGTATGATTTGTAAATTTTTGATGTGTTTCTACTACAAAATGGCTGAACACAAATGTGTGCTTTTGTAGCTCTGTGTAATGAATATTAAACACAACTGCTAGATATTAAATTGCTTGGTAATATGAGTGATATTTTAGTTATACTTTGGGATATATTATACAGGGTTGCCAAAACAATACGTAACTTGTAATATGGATTTTATAATATAGGTCAATTATAATAGTCCTAGTTGTCAAGAGAAATAAGAAGAGAGGAAATCCCAGGCTCTAAAGTTGCTCCTGAGAACCAATGTATACCAGAAGGCTTATCTTGGCTTTTACGAGAGTGACTGACCTCTCAACCCTTCCAAGTTGACATCCGTGGCGTAGCGGTAGAGCATTCGATTGTTACGTCTCAGTTTGCGGTTTCGATTCCCACTTAATGCAATTAAATTTGTATGTATGAATATGCCCCATTTGCATTGGTTTTCCACTAACTTTCCTTTATAAGAAAATATTTTCTTATAAAATACTTCTTTTACGAGTTTACTATTTAATAAACCTATTACCTTCTAAAGGGCTCATCCACCTAATGCTTTATTTACCAACTTTATACCTTAATGGTATGTAAACAGAACTAGACTAATATGGAACGAGTATTTGAATATAATTAGTAATAGTCACTTACCAACTGTAGGCTTTTAAAATAAAAGTTCACCCTCAAACTCACCCCTTTGCCACCGCATAAGGGGTGAACTCAGTGTTAATGCATAGCGAGCTTTTAATTAGCACACGCTTTACAATTTACTGCTAACTGAATGTAATGTAAGTATGCGTTTTTATAACTAAGAATAATTAGACGCCATTTTTTGCATTGCTTGTCGATTTCAAGACAATTAAGGTTAGAAAAGGAGTTAGAGAGGTAGAGCAGTAAAGAGGTGAAAACTTGGAGATATAGAGAGGTAGAGAGGTAGAGAGGTAGAGAGGTAGAAGTAGAGAGGTAGAGAGGTAGAGAGGTAGAAGTAGAGAGGTAGAGAGGTAGATAGGTAGAAGTAAAGAAGTACAGAGGTAGAGAGGTAGAAGTAGAGAGGTAGAGGTAGAGAGAGGTTGAGAGGTAGAGAGGTAAAGAGGTAGAGAGTTTGAGAAGTAGAAAGAAAAGTAAAAGGGTAGAGAAAATATTTTTGAAATGTTGGCAATAAGATGGTGTCCTTCCCCGTTTAAGCACTCGCTAGTAGAAAATAGCAACTAATAACTAATAATTAGATTGTCACTCAAACTTTGAAGGGTGCGATTCTCAGAGTTTGTCTCACTTGACTGAGTTCAGTAAACTTTTATTGGAGGATTAGGGGCTCGGAACTCGGCCATAAGTGGCTGGAATTACTCAATTGAGAGGTATATAAATCTTAGTTTTAACTTTAACTAAGCTTCAAACTTTTACGTTTCATAATTATCATTGTACTGGCTATCCCTAGCCATAATAGAGGAAATTTTTAAAAGGGTTTTTACTATTATTTTATAAAAGTAGTAATGATTATGATGGCGGTCTATGTGGAATACCGTAGAATTTTGTTTTATATTGGACACGTCAACATGACTTCACCTCGCCTGATGGTAAGCTAAAGGTAATATCCCGGACCGGGATCAACACTACATTAAATTTATCTATATATACGAAAGAAAGTCGTGCTAGTTACACTAGTTATGGCTTGAGAACGGCTGAACCGATTTTATTGAAAATTGGTATGGGCCTTGCTTAAAACTAGGAGACGGACATCATCATCATTCTCTGAACCTTTTCCCAACACAGTTGGGGTCGGCTTTCCAGTCTAACTGTGATGCGGCTGAACTTCGATATTTTCCGTGGAGCGACTGCCATCTGACCTCCACAACCAATGGACCAATGACCAATGGCATTATCGAAGTTCCAAGTTAGACTGGTTGGACTTTTGTGGGCTCCAACTACCCGTAACGACTGCCATAGATGTTTGTTTGGCAACCGTGACCGACGGCTTAACGTGTTCTCCGAGGCACTAATAACTAGGAGACGGACATAGGATACTTTTTATCCTGCTACGGGCAAAGCCGCGGGGCTCAGCTAGTTTATAATAGAAAGTAGCACAGTAGCCAATAGGATAATAGGATAGTGCATTACGATAATACTCAACCCATATTTGCACATCACTCAAAATTCTCTTCTGTAAAGTTTACCTCCAACACTAAATCAACAAGTCCGAATTCTCGATATGTTTGTTGAGATTTACAACATGGTGTTGGCTCTATCGAGATAATGGTACACGCAGTTACGTTGATCCCTGCTGATCGATCTAATGCTTTAATATACTGAGTTACCATTTTAGATTTCGTATGTCAGACTTTTAAGATTTGAGCGGAAAGCGATTAGCGTTAGGAGGTAGGACACGACGGTATCTCCCGTCGGAAATGAGCTGTCCGACTTGGTTAGTACCTCCACCCTACTCTCTACAGAACACCGCGGCCATAATAACCATTGCGTTGTGTTCACGCCGGTAAGTAGGGTAGCCAGAGCTCACTGTACCCCTCCTCCCCACATCCCATCCTAGGCTCCCATCACCCTCCTAGCCCTCCCTCCTTCCCTTCAGGGTAAACAGCGCGTGTGCAGTGACACCTTTAGTGTTGTACACGTCTATAGGCCACAGTGACCGCTTCCCATCAGGTGGGCCGTATGCTTATCTGCCACCTACGTATAAAAAAAATATCTGGAAATAATTATCCACCTCTATCTGTAGCGTGACAGATATTGTAGACATATCTATGGAAGCGGAGACCTTGATCTCCTCGCTGATTGCACTGTAGCACTACCGGTGTATGTAGTGGTGACCCCGGTCCTGAGACTTTAAGTTTAGCTTGCTATCAGGCGAGGTGAAGTGATTTTGACGTGTCCTATATATAAAATAAATCCCTCTAGTGAGCTCTGGCTATTCTACTTACCGCCGGGAACACAACACGATGGTTATTATGTCCCCAGTCGGACTGCTCAATTCCGATGGGATATACAGGATTTATTTCTTTCTTTCAATATGGCCCGCTTGCTTAAAATAAATCTATTCACTCTTGACTTAAAGACTTCAAGGTTTCCAGATAGGTATTCAAAAAAGCTAAAAATTTCAATCGCTTTATTTTATATCTTGTACCAATCACCAACCTAACAGTTTTGATCTGTTGAGTGTTACCTATGAACGTTACCGATGGCGTTTATGTGCATCTATCGGTTACGGACCGTTACGGACCATCAAACAAATACTGTGATCGCTTTAACGGGTAGTTTATGAGTTATTGCGGTAGATAGAAACGTGTACGTAACTATTTGCGTCTTTACAAAAGATCCATTAAAATTTATGACCATTAATGTGACGTGTATGTTAATGCCGTGGTAGCCTAGTGGTCTGGGTAATGGACTGCTGAGACGAGGTCTCGGGTTCGATCCTAGGTTCACCATGGCACACACCAATGACTTTTCGATGCTTTTCGAAGTTATGTGTGTATTTATCGCAGGTTTATAAGTGCCCGGTTAATGGAAATAGGCTCGCCACCTATTACATTGGGACCTAAACATAAACTGGCGAAATGTGGGTGCTAGCACCTCTGCCTACCCCTTCGGGGATATAGGCGTGAGTTTATGTTTATTTTTATATGTATGTTTATGATTCTTGCGAATTATCTATACTATTATAAAATTATAGTTGTGTTTGTACATTGCAGATATTTGAAGTTGGCGAATTTTAGGCCTGACCTTCTCTAATAGCGATAGTTGTAGCTGAATGGATAAGGACGCGGCCTGTTCTCAGAGGTATCTAGTTCGAATCCGGCCAGACATTACCAATGTTAATTTCACTTTGTGGAATTTATATACTAATCACATGATTTACCATCTGCTGACGGTGAAGGAAAAATATTGTGAGGAAACCCACATGTCCTAGAAGATTTTCTAAGGATGTGTTCGATGCACCAACCCGCATTAGGCCAGCGTGTGATAAAGGTCTAAATCCTCTCAGCTCTCTCTTTAGAGGAGAGGAGACCCGTGCCCAGCAGTAGGACATGAATGGGTTACTATCAAGTAATATTCGTGTATATTAATTTTATTATTCACTCGAATAATATTTTCACTTTATAGTCCAGTCATAAAATATAAAAAATAAATAAATATATAAATCTAACAAATCTTTCAGTTATTAGATTGCAAGCATCCATAAGCCAAAGCCGCCCCTGACTTAACACGCAAAGCAGAAAGTTATGAATATTCGTAACTCCAATCTTAGCTATCTATACATACATACATACATACAAATAAAATTTGAGTGTCTGTCTGTAATATTAAAATAACCACACTATACTAAACGCTTATGGATATACCAAAACAATTTTTTTACTATTTTTGTTTATCTGTCTGTCAGTTTATTCCGGCTAATATCCGAAATAGCTGAACCGATTTTGATAGGTATTTCTCTGGCGGACAGCTGCTGATGTAACAAGGAGTATGTAACTTAGGCTACTATAATTTTGGAAAAAGGATTCCACGACATAAAATATATTAAAGAGTTAAGCTCGCCTTTGTGCATATATTGTATTTCTTGTGTAACAATATTTGTCTATTTTATGGTGTACAATGATTTTTTTTCAACCTAGCGTTAATCCTAGTCCTATCCAAAGCTTTCACCTCGGAGTCTGGGGTCCGCTTTACCAGTCTTAGCTGCGGATTTGGCTGGACCTCGATGTTTTCCGTGAAGCGACTGCCATCTGACCTTCACAACCCAATGGTGACATTAGGCGATATCGAAGCATTGCATGGAGTAAAATGAATAACCTTAAAAATCTAAATCCGAGCAAAGTCGCGGGCATTGCTAGTTAGAATTATTCGTAACGTCAATCCCGGTTATTACGAATATTCATAACTGTCGATATTTGGGAATTAACCCTTTCACTGGCGGCGCGGATGACGCGGGCTTAATGAGTTATTCCATCCGCGAATAATGTGTCTAGAATTTGAGGGTTTGAGTCGAAAACGGAGCTAGCAATTACGTTTTATAGACTGCTAAACGTGGAATCGTTGATTTATTACAAACTAGCTTCCGCCCGCGGCTTCGCCCTTTTATGTTTTATATATATTATGCTTATAGTATATATAAAAAAATAAGTTTATAAAAAATATAATAAATTTTCATTTCATTTCATTTCATTTCATTTCATTTCGCCCGCGTGTATGTCGGCATTGCCACCAAGTCTATTTTAATAAAACAACACTCCACTCTCCACTCCACTCTCCACTCCACTCTCCACTCTCCACTCCACTCTCCACTCCACTCTCCACTCCACTCTCCACTCCACTCTCCACTCCACTCTCCACTCCACTCTCCACTCCACTCTCCACTCCACTCCACTCTCCACTCCACTGGTCTCTCCACTCGTCTAACCAAAACCTTTCCTGTCCGTATTATTTTACAATAAAATGTATTACATTTGCGCTACTGACCCTGCATTCTAGAACCCATAACACAAGCTAGTTAATCTAAGCTTACTTTGGATCTAGAAAGCGCTGTATGGAATGTGGTAGACTATTTATTTATTGTTCGATTTCTGCACGTCTATTCTCAGCTTCACTTGTAAACGCACCCTAAGTATTGCCATCTTAGAAAAATTTCATAAGCAAGTTACTATAACAATCTTTTATTGCTGGTATGTTAGTCACGACTGCCCATTTCCTTACATTACTACACATCCATGATAAATTGCTGATTATATTTGGCCGCCATTTTCTATAACCAGTAAATAGAACGATATAAAACAAGACCTAAAAAACTTATGGATGTAACGCGGTGAATAATACAACTGACGATGCTAGAGATGACCCACTTTCATATAAGTCGGCACGCACACTCTCACACACTAGTTAGCCACTACGCGGCAAACGTCATTCGATTTAGTCAGTTTAAGTAGCAAAAAAAAATACAGCATGTCTTGTGTAGTGAAATAGTTAACAATGTCAATATGCCATGTAATCAAACCAATAACTGTATTTAGATTAAGGAAATAATTTTAAATACCTAATTCATAAACTCATAAACTCATATAATTGTAAATAGACCAAAAAAAACAACCCGCTGAGTTTCTTGCCGGAGTCTTCTCAGTTCGGGTCGCGTTTCAAACCGGTGCAGTTCATTTGCTTATATCTAGTTTTAAATATTTTTCATTTTAGCGTTTTGTAAGTGCCGTTTAATAGTCTACACATAAAAATAAATGATTTTAGACTTTTATAAAATCCATAGTGACAGCAAGAACAAATATCTAGGAATCACATTCAATCAAATTTGGTAACACATTGTAATACGAAATTGACTCACACATAGTAAGCCGCCGCCATTTTTAACCGACTTTAAAAAGGAGGAGGTTCTAAGGAGAGAATTTTATATATTTTTTTTTTATTTTTGTTTCCTTAGAACTTTCGACTGCGTGAACTGATTTTGATGATTCTTTTTTATTTGATAGCTAGCGCTTTCCGTGTGATCTCATTTCAATTTGGTTCAGTTGAAGTCGGTTTTTTGACACAGCCTTGTTTTCAACGCTTTCCGTCCTTTGGTTTTTTAGTTCCACGATAAAAGATATATAATAAACATTCTTATTTTTGTTAACAAGACAAAGGCATTTACATAAAATGTGAGATCCAATTTGGAAGCAAACCAATTCTTTTGTTTTGCACAAAGTTTACATTATAACATACGAGTATCTTCGTATATATTTACATGTTACAATGTCAGTAAATGATATAGGACAATAAGGCGCTGCGCAAACGTAGACACTTTTGTTTCTTGTGTCCGACACAAGCTACCGATGAATATTTGAATTCTATAGAACAAGTATGAAATCATTCAACTCCCTGCGCAATACGTGAGTCCAGTTGCTTCCACTGAACACTATATTCAGGAAGACCAAAAAGTGTTCGGTGTCGGTAACTGGAAACTAAAAGTCGTCAGTTGAAAACACAAACAACATTCACAAACGTCCATCATGAGACTACGGAAAACAAGCAGATACAGCAACTACAGCTACAGTTTCTTGTGGTGTGCCGTGTCGGTGACAGGGAACCGGCAACTGTGTCCAATTGTCAATACGGGACACAGCAACTACGGTTTCCTGTGGCGGTGTGCCGTGTCGGCAACACGTTTGCGCGGGTGCTTTTCCACCAGTGAATAGATGTGCTATGTTACGATGCTATGTATGCGTTTGATGTCCACCAATCATATTCATTGGTGCACATAGCTTAGCACTGGTGGAAACAGATTCAGCTACGAATGTTTTTTTTATATAGAAGGATGCGTGCTATGGATGTGCGCTATGGATGCATGCTATGGATGCGTGCTATGGATGAGAGTTTCCATACTATCGATACATAGCATAGCTTGAGATGCACATCTTTCTCGCACAGCACATGCACTTTAATATTATTTAATTTGACTACATCTGTGACATTATTATTTATTATTCTGACTAGAAACAATGTTGACATTCACCTATAAATTCATTTGTTATTTTTGTATTATTATTATTTGATTATTAATTTTTTTTGTTGTTGTAATGAAATGATCTAAATAATAATCTCATCTAAATAATTATATATTTCACAATTTAATTTGTACCTAGTGTGATGTGGTTCATAATCCTATTGTACGTCTTATCAGACATGCTGCGGTGATACTTTTAATGTAATAAAATTGACAACATCTTATAGCTACATTGTGGCGGCGCATCTTCCTCGCTCAGCTACCTAGCGTAACATTAGTGGAAACGTTCACATATTCTCGTAGCGCAGATTTCACATCTTCGCAACATAGCTGCATAGCACATCTCCTGATGGAAAGGCACCCTAACAGAGAAAACTGTGTTTTGTTATCTTGCCATAAAAAATAATCTCAAGGCCGTCAAACTGTGGGCCACCACTGTAGCACTGGTGTATGTTGTGGTGAACCCCGGTCCTGAGACTTTACTTTTAGCTTACCATCAGGTGAGGTGAAGTCAATTCATGTTGACGTGTACAATATATAAATCAATCTAGCAAGTTATAACTAGTTATCAGATAGTAGACCCTAGTCAGCGTGTACGACGGCTTCAATTAATTTTTGAACCTCTTGAAGGCAGACAAGCACACTGCTCACATGAAGAGAAGCGGTCATCGTGGCCTATGGACGTGTGCAATACCAGGGGTCTCAAACTGGCGTTGCCTACCCTGTAAAAACCTTCTAATGCCCTTCTTGAAGAACCCCATAAACGCTAGAGAAAACTAAGGAAAACAAAAAAAAATTCCATTCCTACACTTTGTAACCATTTAAAGTGCTCCAGGAAAATCACACTACCCAGTTTTATAAATGAGTAACTTCACGCTAGTATACTCTACAAAGTAAGCTACATTAACATACACTGACGCACTTACTACACTGTACCGAAACGCTCTTTTATAGTCAGCACCAAGACGGTGCCAACTTTGTAACTTAACACACATTGACCATAAAACTTTGATAGGCTAATACGTCTATGGTTTCAGATATATATTATGGCCTTTTTTCTTTGAAAGCGTGGCCTGAAAGTGTAATATTCTTGAACTACCATACAAAAACATACAAGACTTTACAGCTTACCATCAGGCAAGGTGAAGTCAAATTGACGTGTCCTATTTAATTTTTTTTTCATGCAAATTTTCAATTTGAATATTCCGAAGTTATGTCTGATAAATCTGTTGTGACTGTTCACTCAGTAGCAAATACTGGAGCCATTGAAAAATGTAAATAGGACTTGTTGCTAGTTACGATATGCAGATTTGTCCCGGTTTTATTGCTCGACTTGTAGCATCCCTATTGACGGCAGTCGGCAGATGATCGCTGAGCATTCACGAGTCGTAAATTTTACGACCGCACGAAGTACACCATGAGATTGAGTTCAAACTAGGTCGTGATTTTTAACCCGAAAATGTAATATCTTTGAGAAATTTCTGTTAGTAGTTTCTGAGTACGAATAAACTCGTAAAATAATATAGTGGATATTCCTGCTTATTCATGGAAGTGGTCTAGAGAGAGAGAGAGATAGAGAGAGAGAGAGAGATAGAGAGAGAGAGAGAGAGGGGCAGTTCAATCATGGAAATTAGGACAACGGACTCCAGGCTTCAAAGGGTGGATGCTACCAGTACACTGGTGTTCGGATGAAAAATGGACAAGATTTGTAAAGTTGTACGCGTGCTCGATAGATGGCGTTATACCGGTTTCCTACATCAAGTTATGGGTTCGTTACATGATTGTTACTATACTTGAAATAAGGTTGAAACTTGTGCGACAAGGGGGGTGTTAGATTTTTTATTTTTGTTACAGAATTTTTTGACTCGGCTCTCTCAAAGCCCAAATACAATAGTTTAAAAACATAACCGTCGGAATTGAGAACCTTCTTTTTTTATATTCATGATGGCTTACGTTTGACCTCAATCCCACCTTATGGTAAGTGACGATGAGGTCTACGATGAATCACGCTTGCCTAGAAGGAACCTATTCACTCGTGACTTGAATACTCCCAGGTTATATAGCTTTCCAGAAACACAGACTCTGGCAAGGAATTCCCCTCCTTAGCTGTACGCATTATAAACTTCTTATTCGAAATCGGTTAAAAAGCACTTCTACAATGTAAATTCTCATCTAATATAGAAGAGCATAAACAGTTCAGTCCGATATTTCTAAATAAACATTACACACGCCGCAAGTAGTGCTAAGTCATGCTTACCAAAATAACAAAACTAGTTTCGTGATATTAATATAACGATACGTTCCCATTTCGAGCCCATTTGTGGAATGTCGAATTGTTTCATAATATGATATATTGTGCCCGCGCTCCAGTCTGCGGGCTGTCATACACACGCGCGTACAGAACTGGTAATTACTGGATAAGACCAGTTGGAACTGGTTAGAACTAGTTGTAATTTATGATTAACTAGCGACCCGCCCCGGCTTCGCACGGGTGCAATGCTGATACTATTTCTGCATGTATTATACATATAAACCTTCCTCTTGAATCACTCTATCTATTGGAAAAAACCGCATCAAAATCCGTTGCGTAGTTTTAAAGATTTAAGCGCACATAGGGATATAGGGACAGAAAAGGCGACTTTGTTTTATACTATGTAGTGAAGCTATTTATCAGGCAGTTTGTTTATCATACTATCGGGGTTGGATTACGCCAATGATGGTAAGAAGAATTAATTATCACTTTTTTACCGACCTCAAGAGGAGGTTTAATGTTTGACATTGGTAGTAAGTATGTGTGTCAGTGATTACCTATATCGCGTTTGATTGAACCGATTTTGATGTGGTTTTCAGAAAAGTATTTTTTATATTTCTCGTCCAGGATTTCAAATAGAGCATTAGAAACATAGCACTCTAGTAAGTATCTAAAGTAGGTGTAAAGATATTGTTGGTATTACCCTGTATTTCCGATCCATTCGGTATTTCACTTTACCTTGCATCTTATACGAAATTAGTAGGAAATTCCTTTTTTGTTATAAATGTAATATTTATTATACATTAAAAACTTTGATAAAACTAATTTAATAAACTAAACTATTCGGCAATAATTTTTAGCCGACTTCAAAAAGAAGGACTAACATCCACTACAGTTCAATTTAAAACGTGCAGTAATGTTTTTAATTATCTATCCATAGCACAACCAGTTGTGCCAAAATAGTTGGTCCACAGGGAATACGGGTATATAAAGATTCAGTCCTATCTAGTATAACTACGCTCAGTACATCTAGGGTACAATATTATTTCCTCTTTTGTCATAACATCGCTTGACTTATTCTAGTTCTAGTGTAGGCCAAACACATTACACTTCCGACGATTTACAGTGTCGGGTAAATTGTGAACTGCTCGTGAAAGGTCTTTATCGAATGTAAAATTAAATAGTTTAGTGTAAATAGGTGGTAAGTAGGGTAGCCAGAGCTCACTGTACCCCTCTTAAGAAGTGGGGGGACTCCTTCCTAGCCTCCCCACACTTTTCTACCCCTGCCTTTTCCCTTCAGGGTCGGCAGCGCGTGGGTAACGTAGTGTTGCACACGTCCATTGGCCACGGTGACCGCTTCCAATCAGGTGGGCCGTGTGCTTGTCTGCCACATACGTGGTATAATATATCAGCCAGTAATCAATAAAATTAAAATATAGAACTATAATGTAAGTGAATAATATAGCAGAGTATATAATCAAATTTTACTTCCAAACTATTTCGATTACGCATTGAGCAATAATAGTCTTTAGTGTAGCAAATACATTACGACCATTCTGCACCACTTCGCAAACTACGTCATAATTTATTATTATTTTAATCCTTACCAGTCTAATATTGTAGTCAATAAAATATTATGGTAGCCACACACGTTCCAATATATTTGGGTAGGTCTAAACGTAGTTGTAAGATACTTTTTTATATTTAGTTCCCTGGATTGACTGCACCCCGCCTGATAGTACGTTGAACTGACATGGTGAGATGGCAAGTTTAAACTTTCGCAAGTATACTGGAACGTGTGTGGCTACCATTAGACCCAATAATAGTATAACTCAGACTTACCTGCATGACAGCATTAAGCTGAGAGGCACCCTAATCCTATGCGGGTGTGGCGTGCATCGGCACTTAACTTCTTTTTATTTTTTCTCATTTTCAACTTGTTTTTCTGTTTTTTCTCGTGGTTTTTTTTTTTTTTTGTATTATTATTATTATTATGTTAACTGTATAATTGTGCCATGTATTAGTCATACCGTTAGGATTAAATGATTTTTCTTTCTTCTTCTTCTTTCTTTCTTTCACTTAGGTTTAATATTTTCTGATGGTTCGTCCTACATTATTTATGATTGAGTCTATATTGAGATGCATAAAATTCATTGATGCATCCCAATATAGATGCCAAGATATTCGATTATAAGCTTTCGGCGCGGTGAGCTGGATTTGAAAGCTGTTTATTTGACATACTACTTAGGACTCTGATAGCTTTGCATATTTTACACATGTGTATACTTTATTGCTGTACTCTGAAGGGCCTGTAGACAAATGTCAGTGTATTCCGTAGCGTAAATCGCAATCGAATAGAAACGTTTAGGTCGACCAATCACATCCAAGCTCGTCGCCGGCGTACGATGCGCGCGCCGCGGCAGAATCATGAGCTGGAGTGTGATTGGTCGACCTAATCTATTCTATTCGATACGATACGATAGCGATTTAGACTTTTTCCACTTGGCTACGGGCACTGATATTATATAGGAAGAGGCCGAATTTTGTTTATATGTTTGGGTAAGCTTCGGAACTTATTGGAAAAATCCTATGATCATAATAAATTGACTTGGAATCTAACGTGTCTGACAGTCCCGGGTCCTCACAGCGGGGCGTGAACCATTACCTTCCCTCTTCCTGAGACTTTACCTTTAGTTTACCATCAGGCGAGGTGAAGTCATATTGTAGTGACTTATATAGGTATAAAGAAAATTATAGAAGTTTGAAAAATTTATACTTTTTCGTTACAAAATAAAAATATTTACAAATTGTAGTAATTGAACATGGCGGCGCGGCGCCTGCAAGAATCTGTTTGCAAACGGTCGTACAATTTTCTGAACACTTTTAAATATAGGTCTTTGAAAATGGCGACGATTTTTTCATCAAATATTTAGAAAAGGAAATGAGACAGTGTTCCTTTGGAGATTGTAAATATTAAACCTTTTTAATTGTAAGCGGAGTAAGCAGGTTTTATAATATTTTTCAAATGTAAATTGACTCCCGTTACAATGGAGTCAGATGAGTTTGTATATTATAAAGACAGAAAGATTTTAAAATTGAATCTCTTTGTGCTTATATTCTTATCTTTTATTGCTTTTTTTTTGTTTTTTTTTTTTCTCGCCAAACTGTTAATTTTGTTCTGTGTACCCGGATATACTCACGGATACCTCCCTCATGCCCAGCGGGGTGGTTATGTCGCACTTGAACCGATTAAAACCGCACACCTTCGCAGGTCTTTAGACACCAGAGTATAAGGTGATCCATAAGGCATTTCCCTTGCACCCCGGCTGAACCTGAACTTTTCTTCTTCAAGTGAGAGGCACTGCCGTCTTCGTTACCGGGAGTGCGCCGCTTGAAGGTTCCGGCTCACACATCCCCTCTCTCACTACCGACTGTAGTAATTTCCGCATGAAAAAAGTGGGTAGTTACAGCGGGCATATTATATCACTTTCGGTAAATACATTAATAGATCACCTTGCTGTGGTTTTCTCTAGCGACTGCAATATGGGGTTCTTCAAGAAGGGCATTAGAAAGTACAGTATTATTATTAAGTATTTACAGGGTCGACAGCGCGAGTGTGAGTGTGGGTTTTGTACACGTCCATAGGCAATGACTGCTTACTATCTTCACCTCGCCTGATGGTAAGCTGAAATTAAAGTCTTAGAAAAGAGGGCCACCATTACATATACACGTACCATGTTACCAATGGTGGCACTCAGCTTGACGGCCTCATCAAAAGAGGATTGTCGCCGCAGCACCGCGTGACACCCACCGGTCCCGCTAGTGCTGCGACCACAATTCCCCCTGCCCCGCTATGCACTTGCTGACCCCTGAACGCAATCCAACCCAGATTGGATTACTATGGAGGGTTTTTCGCAATCGTGCACGGTGGTACCCGGCCGAATTTTGTGATAAATTTGTGACATAAAATTTCTACCACCAGTAACAAGTGATACTTAAATATTTTTTTTCTTGTTTCAGGCCGTAGACTACCTAAAGAAACGCACTCCAGCTCGAGCAGCGCTCATGATAGCCGCCGTGTGGCTCATGAGTGCGCTCGTGTGCATACCCCCTCTGCTCGGCTGGAGGGTGAGTCGGCCGGAGGAGCAGTTTCCTCAGTGCAAGGTGAGTCC
Organism: Lithosia quadra; assembly: GCA_963576445.1. Lineage (NCBI taxonomy): Eukaryota > Metazoa > Arthropoda > Insecta > Lepidoptera > Erebidae > Lithosia > Lithosia quadra. The sequence continues at coordinate 1,304,755 of OY754895.1, forward strand.
ATGTACTTTAACACGTTTTTATTAGCTTCCTATGTATGTAATGGAATCTTTGAACTTGATTTTGGAACAAAATATCAGATTTATTTGTTTGGCACACTTATCAAGGATCAGGACACAATAATTTAAGGGATTGAAGTTTTTAAACTATATGATCTAACTTTAAAAAAATCTAATGGTTAATTAGATTTTTATATTATTACTTTTTCTGCCTAAAACTATAGGAGATCGAACATTTCGATCTCCTATAGTTTTAGGCAGAAAAAGTTGGCAATACTTGCGACCTTCTTTATCCCAAAACCATGCCTTTGGTGATTATTAAAGTATTATTCACTAACAATGGGTATGTATTTCTGTTATGTTTGGCTGTCTATTTTTAGTTCACTTAACTTCTGATGACCCAGTGATATAAGACGAGGTAAGGTCATATTGAAGTAACCGATATAAGAAACATTTATAGTGTATTTTTTTTAATTTTAAGTATTATTTTTTCTTCTAAAATAATACTAGTAAATAAATATTGTATGCCTTATTTTATTACACAACGTCATTATAGTATTTCAAAATAGGTATGGTGAATAATAAAAGCCTAATAATGAAAATTTATAACGAAATACCATGAACTTTAGGAGAATTGCCAATATTTAGGAGGAAAATATCTTCAAAAGTTGTCTGGTAAATTGCTGCTGATGAAATGAATTTCTTCAAATATAATTATTATTAACGGTTGGGGAAATATTTGAAATATGAATGAATTTGAACCTATTTTTTTCCGTGCGGAAATCCTCATGGATACCTACCCCGCAGCCAGCGGGGCAGGTTGTGTCGGACTCTTACCGCACTACTAAAACCGGCGACGTACCCGTAGGACCTCAAAGTTTGGACCCCATCTGAAAATAGTGCCCGTACGACCCTATTTCAAAAAACGGTGCCCGTCCGCATGCCGTCTAGTCTAGGGTCTTCTGACGCCAAGGTGTAAGGTGGCCCAAAGAGCATTTCCCTCGCACCCCGGCTTGACCCGGGCTTGACCCGGGCCTTTGTATTATTGTAAAGTACTGTTTAAACCTCTATGTACACTATTTAGAAATTATAAAGTAGCTATGTCTGTACAATCAAATATCTCCAATAGGTTGTGGAGGAGCACTCCCTCTCCGTTTTTACGGGGCAAGTTGGTGACACGAGAGTACGGGTACGAGGGAAGGCAGGGTATCCGTAGGGATCACAGCACTAGTGGGACCGTTACGCGGTGCTGCGACGATAATCCTCTTTTGATGAGGCCGTCAAGCTGAGTGCCACCATTGTTAACATGGTATGTGTATGTAATGGTGACCCTCTTTCCTGAGACTTTCCCTTCAGCTTGCCATCAGTCGAGATGAAGTCAAATTGACGTGTCCTATATATATAAAAAAAGCACAACAAAAAATTTCCCTGTTAATGAAATAAAAAAAATACTTTAAAAAAAAGAACTGATTAATTGCATCTTACTTTAACGAGATGGCGTGAAACCCGACTCCTATACAAACTTTTCCGAAGCCCGTCGAAAAAAAGCTTAGAAAACTTTTCTTTTCACACAAAAGCTCCCCCCTCCCTTTCACCGATAAACTTTTGCTCGAACCTAACTTACTGTGTGACTATTTTCACAACTTTGTTGCATGTGCAAGCAAAAATAGAACATGTCAGACCATTATTTCTTTGAGTCTATAATAGCAACCCATTTATGTCCCACTGCTGGGCACGGGTCTCCTCTCCTCTAACGAGAGAGCTGAGAGGGTTTAGACCTTAATCCACACACGCCTAATGCGGGTTGTTGGATCGGGCATGTCCTTAGAATTTCTTCTAGGACATGTGGGTTTCCTCCGGAGATATAATAAATAGTCAAAAAACGTGAAAGCAGAAATCGGCACGGGTAAAGTCGCGGACATAAGCTAGTATAGATAATATAAAAACTTACCAAAATAAAATACTGCGCCCTATAAATACTCAATTAAACATTAAAAACCACTTAACTAAATAAGCTATCAATATTCGATCTCCTATAGTTTTAGGTAGAAAAAGTTGGCAATACTTGGGACTTTCTTTATCGCAAAACCATCCCTTTGGTGAATATTAAAGTCTTTTATCGAATTGAGAGGGTGGGGCCACGAAATGCGAGGGTGTGGGGCCCTGTCTCCGCCGTGGCAGCAATAACATTTCGGAATTTAATACTGTTAAAAAAGTGTAAGGATTGTTGAAAGTTAATGCTATAGATTTTTTTTAAATGTTACTTGAAGTTTAAGATTTATAGAAATGGATTTCTTCCTGATTATTCGTGTCGGATTAGTTTTTTTATATAGGATACGTCAATTTGACTTCACCTCGCCTAATGGTAAACTGAAGGTAAAGTTTTAGGAAAGAAAGTAAGTAGTAAACGGTATTTACATAAATACGCGTGTAAGTCAGTCATCTATGTTATAGTCGTCTATGTAGTTTTAAATATTTATAATTTTGACGTTTTGTAAGTGCCGCTTAAAATGGTCTATACAGAATAAATGATTTTTGACTTTGACTTTGACTATGCGTTTTTATGCGCTCGATGAAATTATATTCATTTATACACAAAATAAATCCTAATAAAATCCTTCAACAATAAATGTACTTAATTCAATAAATGTTTGCATAAACTTCTATCAAAGTTTTCTATAATTTTTACTGCATCAAATCATAACTTCGAAGAAATTTATCAAGTTGTATGTTTTGACAAACATTTTATAACTCTGGTATGAAAATTTTATTATATTTGATGACCTCTATTTAGCGTATCGATAGAGCGATCGACCTTAGCATCTGCCAGAGGTTCGATTCCTGCTCAGTGCAGACAATATTTGCATTAGACTGGGTGTTTCTATGTACAATATAATGTATACCTATATTAACAAAAAAAAATGTATCTAAGTGAGTAAGTCCGCAATATGGAACCCATAACACGAGCTAATTAAGGTATGCTTACTATGGGACTAGATAGCGTTGTATAGACTGTATTTTTATTTTTTTATAGTTGATAGGCTCGCGTTTGACCATAATCTCACCTGTTGGTAAGTGATGATGCAGTCGACGATGGAGCACGCTTGCCTAGAAGCAACCTATTCACTCTTGACTTCAAAAATTCCAGGTTATAGCTTTCAGGAAACACAGACTCAGGCAGGGCATTCCACTCTTTGGCAGTATGTATGATGAACGTTGAACGAACTGTCATAAAATATTTATGCATTATTTGTTTGTTTGTTATAATGGAGGATTGAACCGCTGTTTTCATAGCCCGCTCTCTCCGGCCCCTAAATTTCCTGTAAAAGTGAACGTTTAATTTTACCTTGAACAATCGACAAGTAGCGCCGGGCGCTTCTCTTAATTTAACTAATATATTTTAAGTGGTCACTGACATTCTAGGGTTTGACCATTTGCCAAAATGTTCAGGAGAATATACTTGATAGGGTATAATGTAATCGCCCCAGGTGTTGCACACGTCTATAGGTCACGGTGACCACTTCCCAACAGGCGACTTCCATACCATTAGGCAAGGTGAAGTCATATCGACGTGACCAACATACAAAAAAAAACAGTCACACATGCATCTCAAACACATAACTATCCTATTTTTGCCGTAATCGGTTAAAAATAACTAAACGTAAAAACCAATTCTATTTTAATGCCCCATAAATATGACCTGAGATCTTCGATCTTCGGCCCGCGGAAAGGTATTGATGAGAAGTGGCCCATCTACACTCGCCCTTAGAGCCCTTGCAGACTACAAACTTTTTATCTACCGATAATTTGATAAAAACCGCGGTAGCCTAGTGGTTTGGGTAATGGACTGCTAAGACGAGGTCTCGGGTTCGATCCCAGGTTCACCATTATAGCACACACCAATGACTTTTCGATGCTTTTCGAAGTTATGTGTGTATTTATCGCAGGTTTATTAGAGCACGTTAAGCCGTCGGTCCCGGCTGCCATACAAACATCTAAGATGGCAATCGATACGGGTAGTTGGAGCCCACAAAAGTCCAACTAGTCTAACTTGGAACTTCGATATCGCCATTGGTCATAATGACCATTGGTTGTGGAGGTCAGATGGCAGTCGCTCCACGGAAAATATCGAAGTTCAGCCAGAGAGGCAAGAAAAAAGACAATCGTCAGATTAAATTATTTCTATCTTGAATGAAATTTTTAAGCAATTGCATTCTAACTATTCCCAATGATTATCTGATCGGAAAAAACGATCATCCAGGACGGGACTTGAACCAGGTAGCCCAGTCGGTCAGAGCATTCACCCTGTAAGGGACTGGTCACGGGTTCAAGTCCCGTCCTGGATGATCATTTTTTCCGGTCAGAAAATTATTTCTATCTTTCTTTACTTTTTCAATAGTCAAGCCATCAAACTTATTTGTCGGCCGATATCAAATCAACGTTTTGTGTGAACTTTCATACATTTCATACAAATTAACAACCCGATTAAACTCACGGTCGATGAAAAGTTGATAGTCTGCAAGGGCTCTTAAAGGTCTTGAACCAAATATTTGTCTGCACGCCCCTATCTGTAACATGGGGCGAGTTATCAGACTTAATTTAATCTATTGCTCCTTGGGAAAGAATACTAATCTTCTTTTGTGGGTCGTTAGGGCCATAAAGAGTAATGATAAGGGCAAGATTTCGGGCGACGAGTCTCAACTTGATTCTCTTTCACTTGAATATGGGCGAGTGATGAAGTTTGTGAATAAAATCAGTGTTTATTTAATGAAACAATTATCGATAATGCTTGCGTTTGCATTTATTGTTTTAAGTTAGTAAATGAGGTTTTAAAAGTTTTAGTATGTTTGTAACCGATTACTTATAAAGAAGAGGTTCTCAATTCGATTGTATTTTTGTTGTTTACCTCAAAATTTTCGCATGGGTGAGCCGATTTTGATGATTCTTTTTTTGAATGAAATTTTAAGCAATGGGGTTGGCAACTGTCAAAGTGGCGCTGGTGTAGATGGCTCCTAAAACATTGATCATTTGTATGGAGTTATTTACAAAATAATTTTTAAACACAAGATGACTAAATGTATAGTAGTGAAATGCTCAGAATTTGGAGTACACCATATCCCAAAATATTACAAAATTCGTCGGCTTTGGTTGAAAGACATTTGCCTACAAAATTTTATTTCTAAAAATAGTTAGAGGTTATGTCGAAAACATTTCGTGGAAAATGATTATAAAAAAATTGTGAATACACAGGTGAGTGTTGCTTATTCAACATTATTAGTAGTCTTAATACATATGTACTTGATATACCTACATAAAATAACATACAAATTGATTTACTCCTATGATCTTAATAATAACAGTCATTTCTATATTCTAGGAGTTGAACACCAACATAAATATATGAAGAAAAGTGCTGTACCATCTATATCTCCTTGAAACACTTAACCACTATCAGAAACAGCAAGAACAAGAAAAGATATATTGGGAGTCCGGAACCTGAGGAAATAGCTATTTGAAATGCCATCAACTTACCAATCCTGTGAAGGCATAGTGCCATTAAATATAGTGATAGTATATTATGATGATTTTGCAATGTATCTCAAGAGCATGAGATTGATAATGACACCAACAACTTGCCACACTCATCGAAGTACTCAAGCATCTAATATATAGTTCACAGCATCTAACTTAATAGTGTGGACGGTGGGCCCCACTACTCTAAAATCTTGCCAAGTTAGATGCTGTAGGTACACTATACTTAAGATTATTTTCCACAGAGCTACTACTTGCAGATGATGCAGGTATTGTAAATAAAAAAACTAAGATGACATAAAGTGTTTTATTTTTAAAAGCTTCATGTGTCCTATTCACGTCCAAGTATTATGTATGTCCACTTCATATTGAACATTTTTCATTGATTTTCTGCAATATCCCTTTATATAGGTATTATTACCAACAACAGAAGATCTTACCATCAATAAGTGACGGGTTTCATACAGGTGCATAGCAATATTGTTCTTTTTGTGTACTGAAAAGAAAAAATATAGTTGTGAATAAGTAATGGTGAAAATGGGCTAGGGTCTCAGTTTAAATTTCACTTTGGTTTATATCCTAACTCAATGCAGTTTCCTATTAGGTATAAATCTATACTTAGTTTAAACTACTTACTAGCATAGATAATGCCTTATGATTGTCTTATCAAGAGGTAGTAGAGCCGTGTTACTGTTAATATCACGATAGGTTTCTGGCAATGGTAACTATATTTCAGGATTCCCTTTATAGGTGTTCAAAATTGAAGTTTTGGTCATAAATCTCCAACCTGAAAGTAAAAGAATGTATATTATTATTATCCCCGTAGTTTAACTATATGCATAAGTATTACAAGTCTGTTACATTTTAGGTAATGGTATCTTCAAAACAAAAATGTTTCTGAATACGAAATTTGTGAATATAGTGGTAATTTATTTAAAACAATATACCTTTCCACAAGATCTGCTTTTTTTCCTCGTAAAGAAGCACCACGTTTTTTAAGTTAATCTTTAAGTTCCTTCACTCACCTGTTACAATACATGTTGTATTAGTTCACAAACTACTAGTCAATACTGTTTTAGGTCCCTCTTTATGTTATGAAATGATAATAAATGCATGTTTTTTTTGTAAACAATAATGACACTGAATATGGCCGTCGTACACAAAGGAGCCAAACTCGCTAGCGCCATCTGCGATTAGCTTTCACCGGCCAACCCCAATGCATGCTAACTATTTCCAATGATTTTTCTGATTCTTTTTTTATTTGAAAAGTGTAAATATTTACAGTTTCAAGTGGTTTTAAATTCTGATGGTTTGATTCGTTTTCAATTAGATTTTTAACCTACTTCCAAAAAATGGGGAAGGTTCTCAATTTATCGGAATCTTTTTACATTATAATTTTTTTTCGTTAGTTTTGAAGTTCGATTAGTTCGATTAGATTAGTGAGTCGGGTCTCCAGATATGAGAAAAAAAACCTCGATGTTAGAAGGTTTTTACAAGGTCGGCAGTGCGAGTGTGACGCCCCTGATGTTGCGCACGTCCATAGCTCACTGTGACCGCTTTCCATAAGGTGGGCCATGTGCTTGTCTGCCACCTAACTTGTATAAAAAAGGAGGAAAGTTCTCAGTATGTTTCAATCTTTAAAACTTTATAATTTTTCTTAAATTACATTATTTTAAAAACTCAACTCACGACGATAACTGATGCTTTTTCACTACCGTACTGTTTATCGATATGAGAAAAGAAACCACAGTACTTAGTGAATAACTTACATTTTTAAACAAACTTCTGTCTTAGTAGTTGCTATTTCATTAGCAGATAGCAGCCATCTTGGGACCTTGCCAGCAGATAGCAACTGCAATTTTTAGCTCGATATTCATGCCAAAAATGTTACATGTATTTATAAAGTACTAGCTGTGCCCCGCGGCTTCGCCCGTGGCATGATTAGTCCCCGTGGCAAGATAAAAAGTATCCTATGTTCGTCTCTTAGAAAAGTTAGAAAAGTTAATAATTGGTCGTTAAGTTTTCTTAAATTTTCTAATGTCCCGCAAAACTTTCTTCACTTTTTCTTTCATAAGAACCTTCTCCTGACAATAACAAACACAACAAAAAAAGAATTAACGAAATCGGTCCAGTAGTTTATGCCTGATGCCGTGACCAAGGGAAATAGGGATTCATTTTTATATATATAGACTTGTTGTGGCGGATGACTCCGCCTGCGAATCCTGACCTCGTTTCTGTAACCCACAGGAACTTAAAGCCGAAATGTATTTATAAAGAATTAACTGTAGCCCGTTACTCCGCCTACGAGAAATCCTGACCCCGTTCCTATAACCCACAGGAACTTAATGAATTATCCTATATATACAGACTAAAATGTATTTCTGTGCAAACTTTCATCTAGATTTGTAGAGCCGTTTTTGCAAGATAGAGTAACAAACATCTATACATACTGCAAACTGTCACTACTTATGTGTATTTACCAAAAAAAACAGATTTCTTTTCTTTCTTTCATAAGTCAACCAAGACGTCAAAAAAAGTTACATATTTTATAATAAATAAATATTGTAGGACATTCTACACTTAGCTTAACTAGCGCTTTACAGCGCTATCTAGACCCTTAGCTTAACTAGCTTGTGGAATGGGTTCTAGAATGCGGATAAACATACATAGATACAATGTATCTATGTCATTCTTTTGTAAATTCATACATAATACATAGAAACACTCAGACCAAAATGCAAATACACCTGTTTATACAGACCAAAGATATAGACATAATAGTTGCACGGAGCGGTGATATATCTTCATATCTTTAAAAGGTTTATTTTAGTTAAAAAAAAATAATTTAGTTAATATATTTAACAATAAACAGCAAAGATACCTAATGCCCACTTACTGTATTGAATAAACCTACCTCTTAGATATCTACCTGCTTGAAGATGAGCGGAGATGAATTTAGTATTAAGCGAATGTTTGTTGCTTGTCCTGTCTCGCATCTGTATGATTAAGCGAATAGTATCTATCTATAAAACTAAATGAGATGTAGCTGTAGTTACATTGGAGTTATTTAAAAAAACCTTGAGAATTCTTGTCTGTTTCTCGGTTTGTTCGCGATAGACGCAAAAACTACTGAAAAGCTTTTGATGTAGTTTTTTATTATTGAAAAGGTCTTGATTAGACCTAAAATATGCATAACTATTATGTTTAATTGTAATTGGTTGATTAGAAGCGGGCGGAGCTGCAGGCATCGGTTTTAATTAGTACTTATATTTTGATAAACGTTTTTCTAATTTAAAAAAACACTTTTTATAAATAACTAAAACAACTAAACCAAAAATAAATATTTACATGCATGTGTCGTAAAATTCCTCCGCATCATACATAAAAATAATTGTTATATAGCTCCGCTCCGCTCATCTCAGTCCCAACCCACGATACCTTTTACCTTACATACGCAAATTGAATTGAGCTCAATGTACATCGAACATTCCAATAGGAGGGAATGTCTTTTGTATCGCCGCTCAGATTGACTCGATTCAGAACTTGTAATCAAAGGAGTTGGAAACGAATCTTTTTATTTTAAACATTCGGTAATGTGTGGAATTATATTGAGCGTGATGTTTGGCATTGATTCTTTGGGTAGGTAAAATATTCATTTTCGTTTGCAGCTTTTTAATTTTTTGGGTGGCTACATGCCTAGTGCCCAGGTGCTTCTCTCCGTGGTAGGTACTTCTTACGGACAGGGATGAAAATAAAGTTTTTTTTTTATACCACTTAGGTGGCAGACAAGCACACGGCCCACCTGATGGGAAGCGGTCACCGTGGCCTAGGGACGCGTGCAACACCAGGGGCATCACACTCGCGCTGCCGAAAAGTCAAAGTCAAAATTATTCTGTATAGACCATTATACGGCACTAACAAAACGTCAAAATTAAAAATATTTAATACTAGATCAGCAAATGGATCACGGTTCGAATCGCGGCCCTGAGAAGACTCCGGCAAGAACTCAGCGGGCTGAAAAAAGATTGACTTAGGCCTCAAGAATATTAGCTGGGCTCTGTACAACGCAAATAATTAGTCTTCTGAGTAGTAAATACTTAAAGGAATATTCATAGAAAATAATGATGTACAGTCAACGTTAATAATTATAAGCTGAGGGGTGTTCTCATACATCAACTTTCTCCAAGTTCAGTCATTTTTCAAACTCTAGGGCTCTTATATTTCGGCACATTAAAATGGCCGTCTTTGGCCGCTCTGGGCGCATTTTTATACACATTAGTAACGTTAGGGCTGGGTCAGACTTGTGTGAGCGTTGTGAATAACTAAGATTATTGCTACACTAAACTAGAGCTAGACTTGACTGGATTGACTCAGGAAGTTAGTCCAATGAATGGATTACATACAAAGGTTTATTAATTAGAATTTTACAAACATAAAATCCCTGAACTCACGATGTTATTATCCCATTATCCCCCTCAAAGAAAGAAAGAAAGAAAGAAAAGAAAGAGTAGAAAGAAAAGTAAGAAAGGAAAGAAAAGAATAGAAAGGATAATATTTTATTATTTTGGACACAAAAAAATGTAAAAATAGTATCTAATAATAATATTGCTTATCTGTTTTTAGAGTTTTAGAAATCTAATAATGAGTCTATTAAAATAATAAGTATGTAGTATACATAATGAAAAGAAAAGTATATATCATGGATCACAAAAATCATTCCAATACACAAAGAGCGGCAATATCTTAGTAGTATGGTGGTATGGTAGGTATGGTCAAACTTAAAATTTTACGCATGTTTTTGGTAGACGAATAACGATGAACAACGATGTGTGTGTGCGAATTAAATATTGTTCTTTCGTTTCTGTCTTTCTTTCTTTCTTTCTTTCTTTATAGACTTAGCTGTTTAGCCGGGATAGATTGGATGCGCAAGACGGAGGATCGAGTGTTATGGCGTTCATTGGGAGAGTCATTTGTCCAGCAATAGACTAATTGATTGATTGATTGACTAAAACCAGAGATATATTATATCTAGTCAAAAATCGCGAAAACCAGCGTGTGGGCCAGTAATATCTATATGTACATGCCCTAAGCGAAACATTAGCAACAATTCAAGAAAGTCATACATCACGGGGGACGGACGATGTATCATTCTTGTTATATGCTTAGACTAATTTATGTGCGGCTCGGTTACATCTTACACTTAACAATGTGGAGTTTTAAATTAGAAATATTGCGACATGCCTTCATTTAATATTGTATTAATATTTAATTCAATTTGAACTTGCGAATCCGTGCGCGAATTTTTTTTTGGTGGCATACAAGCGGCCTACCTGATAGGAAGCTGTCACCGTGTCTTATGGACGTGTGCAACACCAATGGCGTCACACTCGCTCTGCCGACCCTGTAAGAAACTTTCTAAACCTTGAAGATAGCTCCAGAAATACTCTATCACAAATTTTGATTGCATTAGGCTGTGTTTGTGATTTAAACGGCGTCAAGTAACTATAATCTGCGTTTTATATATTTTTTAACTTTTTAATACTTTTTATTAAAGAAAATAAACGTAAATTACGAATTATAATAGCAACTACAGTAAAAAATTTCATCAACACCGTTGCATCCTATTTGAAGGGACTTTTAACGGCTTCAGCGTACTCCTTATACGAATTGGCCGGAGGGGACTTTTATAGAAGCAACTGCCGTCTAATTCTTGACCCCAAAATAAGAAAGCCTTCATTAATACACAGGTGTACTGGATACCAGGAAAAACTGGCTTGGTCGTGTAAGATCTTGTGGAGCGCCACGTATCCAATTTCCAAACGGAATCATTTCAAAAAAACTTACCGTCATAATTTCATAGTCGCGGATGTAAATTCATTCAAATTTTATTACAACACGAACTTATTATATCCACAGCGATAAAATTTAATTACAACCTGTTACCATCAGCATTTAAAATTACAACAGTGTTATCTCATAATGTTGTCGCAATGTAACGGATTTCACACAATTTACGGTGTTAAAGGCGCGGGTACATAATGGATATAATTAACTTAATATCTTTGATTATTGGAATGTTTTGTTCTTCACTAAAGAGACGATTAGACGATTTATTGTTGTTTCAGTTGAATATATTTATAACATTGCTTACAGAATTTATTTGATAACATTAATCTTTTCATCCGTGGCGCTCGTGACTAAGTGGTAACCAAATCGATAAGTATATTGCAAAGTTAAAGCAATTATATCCAGGTCAGTTTTAGATGGGTGACCATTTGAATAAATATATACTACTTTGGTGGCAGACAAGCACACGGCCCACTTGATGGCAAGTGGTTACCGTGGCCTATAGACGTGTGCAACATCAGGTATGTCACACTCGCGTTGCCGACCTTGGAGGGGAGGGGCGTTGAGGAGTTTGGGGGTTTGAGGCGGGGATTGGGGAACATATCCCTAGCCGCTCATATTAGTATCTTTTATCACAGTCGGGGTGCAAGGGAAATGCATTTAGGGTTACCTTACACCGGCAATAGGCCATCGTGACCGCTTCCCATCAAGTGGGACGTGCGCTTGTCTGCCACCTAAGTAGTGTAAAATACCTTCACCGGGTTGCCCATTCATCCTCGCCTCATATAACTGTTTCGTCAATCTTCTTTCATAAATGAACTAGTGCAATTTATATGGCCATAGAACCAACTATTAATACTTGTACACAGTGAGGTGTTACAGTAAAACGTTCAACTGTTACCTGCGTCAGAGGTCGGGATTTCAATTTCCGCTCAGTGCAAATATTTGTATGCATGAATTTGGTCATTGGTTGGTTATTTCTATCTATACTATTATAAATTGTACAGTAGATTCGTCTGTATATTGGAAGACGAATGGTGTTTAAAATGGCGGCCCGTATCCTCAAGGCTTTACCCTAGCTTCTTACCATCCGGCGGGGTAATGTCAATTGACGGACTTAATGTAAAAAATACATTTAATAAAATACTTGGGTTAGTAGGTATGAACGATTCTAAACACAAAATTATTGCGTACGAACCCTTTTTCTTTCGTACGGAGATCCCTGCAGAACCACCTCGGTCGGCGATCAAAGTCGTTATGTTGGATTAGAACTGACTAAAACCGCATTCCTAGAAATCCTTACAATATTCTAGGGATGTAGTTGGGTAAGGGGGGGTATGTGTCTTTATAAACTGACTAGCTGTTGCTCGCGGCTCCACTCGTGTACTTTTATATAGACCTTTTTAAGTTATACATTTTCACAGCCCATCATTTTGTTCTATCTTCAATAGTTTTCGCAGCGCACGCGATGTAATGAATTTTTAGGTCATTTTTATACACCTTGGGTTATATTATTGAAGTTTTAGTAAGGATCCCTAATTTTTTGAAAACAAATCATAGCCTATGTTACTCCCAGATATTGTAGCTTTCTATAAGTGAAAGAATTATTGAAATCGGTCCAGTAGTTTCGGACCCTACCTATTCGTAACAAACAAACAAAAAAACCAAATCTTTCCTCTTTATAATATTAGTGTAGATAAACGCCTTGCATTTCATTTCCCTACCTCTTATAATATTACTACTGTGGTACTTACCATCAGCATCAGTTCAAATACCCTGCTTCATTTTCACAGTTTATCTATAGCCTAACGGTTAGCCGCATCAGAATGAACCGTAATTATAACAAATGGGCTATTTTGCACTCGGGCCTGTTGAATTATTTCAATTTGCACGGCCGTAAATTTATTTAACAAAACACAGTTTTAGTCAGCTAAATGTATCAGGTTAATTCGATGATTTAGTGTTACTAGGCTGGTACATTCATAACTTGGAAATTTTGGACAGTTTAATACATCATGCCTGTATTTTTTATCGGTCAGGTCAATATGACTTCACCTCACCTAATGATAAGCTAAAGGTAAAGTTTCAGGTAGGGGTACCCATTACAGACACCAACAGTGCCGTAATGGTCAACCTCAACTTGACGGATGCCAAACAGTGCTAAACTTCATCCAGATCCGTTAGGTCGTTTGAAATTATACATACACCCGTTCATACATATATTAATACTCACAAACTTTCACATCTTATCAAAAGTTTGTAAAGATGTGTGAACTCTCATTACAAAGACTTTAGCTTACCATCAGGCGAGGTGAAGTCACATTGACGTGTTTGACATAAAAAGAAAACTCAATCATGCTCAAACGCATCTGGTTGAAATATGGTACAGGGATAAATACCCATGAGTTGCAGAAATAAGATCTGAATTCCAGTTCAGAATGTTACTGGGGCTAAAATAAACTCAAATATTAAGTACCTTAACTCCACACATAACTCACAGCGAATATTCCTATCTATAAAATATTAGTTAAACTTTCAAAACTGTATATAAATTCACTTCACCGCATCATTGATACCGAAATAACAAACTACTTTCGCCAGCTTCCAACAACTTGGGTGCGAAGACACCTTCCAGAATTAATTCCAGCGAAAACTTCCTTGTCTAATCTAGAAGTTTCTAGAAGTTTCTGTAGTTGCAGGATTCCAAATATAACTACTCAGTGTTATTTCATGACTAACTTAAACTTAAAACCCGTAAGATTATTTCAATCCTTTAAGTCTTTATCTTAAGGTTTAATATTTAAGCAGTACTTGAAACGGCTTTTGAAGAGAATTTTAAATATGTAACGGTTTTGTTTTGCGTTTTATTTTGAGTTGGTTTGAGACGGCGTGTGTTTTTGTTCAGTTCAAGTTTGACATAACCTATTTAGGGACTTCACCTCAGCTTACCATCAGGCGGGGCGCGGTCGATCCAACGGACTATATATAAAAAAAAAAGCATTTTTTTAAATAAATTATGGTGCTAGCTAGAGCGGCGAAAAGGTATGCGTTCTCACTTAATTTTTATTTATCGCGTGACAAGAATCAAATTAATATCGACAATTTTGGTAAAAAAGAGTCATGGACAGTGCGAACAGACAAAGATTTTGACGTTTTGTAAGTGCCGCTTGAAATGGTCTATACAGAATAAATGATTTTTGACTTTTGACTTTGATTTTGATTAATTATTAGCTGCAGTAACTTAACTATAGGTGTTTTTTAATCACATTAAAATCACAATATTTCTTATAACAATCAAATTTTTATCGTAAAATTATTTATTTATCGAAAAATTACAATAATTATTATTTTAAATTAAATAAAACTTACACTATGACAAAAAAGTTTGAAAAACAACATATTTACAATTTTAATATGAAATTAAATTGAGCTGATGAAAAGCCCAAGGTTCAACTGGTAAAAAGGCTGCAATAATAATGTCCAAAAGTAAATTCAAAATGTCCGCATTAACGGAACGCCTTATTATAATAGTAATGTTATATTATTTTACGGCAATGGCGGCAGATGAGCTCTTTATAGTTCATAACTAAGCTCGTTTAGATTCATTGCCGGGATTAGGACTATTGTTTAAAGTTATTACAAGTTTTCAAATACAGTCTTGTTAAGTGCTACAATAATTGATGGTAGCTGAATGGATAAAACGCGGCCTCTTCTCAGAGGTATCGAGTTCGAATCCAGCCAGACAGTACCAATGTAAAGTTCGCTTTGTGGAATTTATTATGTGCATGTGGTATATCATGTGGATATACCATCTGCTGACGGTGCAGGAAAAACATTGTGAGGAAACCCATATTTCCTAGAAAAAATTCTAAGGACATGTCCGATCCACCAACCTGCATTAGGCCAGCGTGTGTGGATTAAGGTCTAAACCCTCGCAGCTCTCTCGTTAGAAAAGAGTCAATTTTAAAAGTGCTACATTATTTGGCACACTACGAGTACATAGAGCAATATTGACCCAAGGTAAATTTGATAAAACTCGATTAATTACATGCCTAATAAACTATCATAGGTACTAAGCTGAGAATTTTTTATACCATTTAAATGCCTTACTGATGGAAAGCGGTCACCTTGGGCCTACGGACGTGTTCAACGCCAGAAGCGTTGAGTTTGGAGGGGGAAGGGTTGGCTTGGGGTGGGGATTGGAAGGGATGGGGATTAGGTGGAAGTTGCTTGCCACGAACTATAACCTACCTAGTTTTAAGATGCTATTTTATGTTAAACTTATATATGGAAAGTAAAATATTTAAAATAATGTTAAAGTATATAACGGAAGTATAAATTAAAATCGATAGACATCAAACGAAAAATTAAGCGCCAAGAAACAGCCCTTGTTTCTACTACAATAGGCTTTAACCCTTCCTTTTGTGTTAATAACTTTTAAAGAAGAAAAACTTTCCCTTTTAAAAAGGGCAGGTACAGTCAACGACAGAAATTGATATACGATAAAATATTAACAAAGTTTTTTTTTACATTGATATACATAGAGCAATTAAATCAAAATTTGAAATCCCTGGAGGATACATGCAATATTTATTTCATTTTATATACTACTTAGGTGGCAGACAAGCACACGGTCCACCTGATGGGAAGCGGTCACCATGGCCGTGTGCAACACCAAGGGCGCCACACTTGCATTGCCGACTCTTTAAAACTTCTAATGCCCTTCTTGAAGAACCCCATATTGTAGACGCTAGGGATAATATTCTGCATTATTCTTTAGAGCGCTTTCTAAACACAAAGTAAGCATAGCTTAACTAGCTTGTGTTATTGATTCTAGAATGCGGATAAAATATACTTACGTACCTACTTCTTTATTGTAAATACATACATTACATAATATATTATACTACACAGACTAATGCAAATAGACATAATATCACAGATTACCTAATAGTTCGTACAGATAACGCACTGCCTGGAAAATCAACGATACCTACCGAGATTGATACCTAAACATCCACGTGACCGACGGCTGCGTGCAAATATGTATCTTAATACTCGACCGTAGGGTTACTTTTACTTTGCAGCTGCTTGGCCGTACTAGTGACCTTGTGGTGCTAGGGTTGCTTTTCTCAAAATAAAAATCCAAGTAGCATTATAGGAAGGTACCTACTCACGTGTGTATTAAAGTCTGACAAAGTAAAAAGACAAACAAAGATAGCCTATAAGGTATGTACGAGTAGGACATTCTTCATCTTATATTAATAAGCCTTCTTGGCAGTCGGGTAAAAAGAAGTAGGTAGGTACCTATATTACATTTACGAATGTATCCCAGTGCGAACTCACGACCCAGGCCGCTGGTCATCATAATATAATTAGGCCAGATTATTTCATTAATTTAATAATAGCCTAACACAAGTATGTACTTTATGAATTCAGTTTTTTTTATCTTAATACAGTATCAAAAAGACAGGTTTATATTTGACTTGTTGGATTCACATCCGTACTTTACAAGGAGTACCTAGATATGACAATTCATTAAAGCATGCATTATTAACCTAACAAAATTCGGATGAACGCATAGGACATGCGTTACGAGCGCGCGAACGGCTGTTGACAACCCGACCGAATAAAGTATAGCAGAGACCGCCGAGAACCCGCGCGGAATAGGTGATTATAGCGCGCAAGTACATACAGTGCGTTAGGCCTGATAATATATTCATAAATACAAATATTTTACAATGAGCGGGAATCGGACCCGCACCTCTGACATAACATTCGAATGCATTACCGCTACGCCACTGAGGCCGTCATAATTTCATATTTCATTTATTATTTTCAACTTTTGAACTTTTAGTTCAATAAATTATAATTCGTAAAGCTATTTTTGTTGTCGACTGTACATAACGCCTTCAACCACCCATTCAACTTGCAAAAGTTGGCGCAGTCTAGCCTGTAACTTAGATTAGAAATAACGGATTAATTCTTAGAAGACTGAAGTTTCAGGCAGGAACATGGCGGCATACTTCGCATACCTCATTTTATTACACATTTGGCTAAGTGATGAGCGGGAGCGTTGTAGAAATCGGAATTTAGTTAATGGTAATATTTTTGTATACTACTTAGGTGGCAGACAAGCGCACGGCCCGCCTGATGGGAAGCGGTCACCGTGGCTTATTGACGTGTGCAACACTAAGGGTGGCACATACGCGCTGCC
Source organism: Lithosia quadra (assembly GCA_963576445.1). Taxonomy (NCBI): domain Eukaryota; kingdom Metazoa; phylum Arthropoda; class Insecta; order Lepidoptera; family Erebidae; genus Lithosia; species Lithosia quadra. The sequence continues at coordinate 1,322,348 of OY754895.1, forward strand.
GACCTTCGAGGGGGATGGGGGTTGAGAAGTTAAATGCTATAATGCTATAAAATAAAAAAATGCTATCGTGTAGTTTAAGTGAGAAAAAAATACATGTTTTCATAGAATAATACAGAATTGATTAAAAATGTTATTTAGAGGTCCTGTTTCTTGGTTTTTTTTTCACAACAAGCTTTTAACGAATTCGACCATTAAAAAATATCAGGACTAAGTGGTCTAGATCTCTTGTTTGCATCGTATTTGTTTTACATACATAAATCTTGATCCCGTTAAAATATCGGGATAAAAGATTTCTTTTTTATTCAAGGATAATGTAGTATTATAATGGTGAAAGAATTTATGAAATCGGATCAGTAGTTTAACAGTTTAATGATTACAAAGTAACAAATATAATCTTTTCTCTTTATAATTTTAAAATAGTTAAATAGTTCGCCCTGGTGGCCCCCATTTATCTTAAACATACTCGTAATAATGTATGGAAATTAGCCGATTTGTAGAAATATATGATTACTGCTCCATTCTACTGAGTAGTAACGTGATGATAATATTATATAGCCATTCAATTCGAAGCAGTAATTTCTGAGATTCACACATTCAACCATACAAACTCTTCAGCTCTATTATTAGCAGAATAGATAAGTCAAATTAAACTACATCTTCATTTAACTAATTTTGACCAAGTAAATTAGCCTATTCGCCAATCCGCTATCGCTCATCACTCAGTCCTCACCCTCTTAAATAAAAGATGGTCCACGTTCCTCACGTAGTTCCAGCGACCTCTAATTCAGCCTACAGACGTGAAATAGGTTGTTGCACCCGTTAACTAGTTCAACTCCCGGGTGACGCACTTTGGAATGTAATCGTTATATTCATATATGAGTTATTGAGACCGTGGGTCGCGTTATGAGGTCTTTGACTTCGCCTCCAGAGGAATATTTTACGACTGACGTAATTTTAAGGGATTTAGAATTCTATGTAAAGGGAATTAGAATCTAATTTTGTTTAATAGTTAAGTATCGTTATCTTAGAGTTGTTTCCGGTTGCTTCCGTGATTTTCACTCCATAGCCCAGGATATGCTAACTCCTTTTCCTTCTTTTGATATGGATTGTAAGTTTTTTTAAGAAGCGATGGTACCTAGCTGAATGGATTAGGACGCGGCATCTACTCAGAGGTATCGAGTTCGAATCCGGCCGGATAGTACCAAAGTGAATTTCACTTTGTGGAATTTATATAATTATAATAATTACATGATTTACCATATGCTGACGGTGAAGGAAAAACATCGTGAGGAAACCCACATGTCCTAGTAGAAATTATAAGGAAATACCCGATGTACCAACCTGCATTAGGCCAGCGTGTGTGGATTAAGGTCTAAACCCTCTCAGCTCTCTCGTTAGAGGAGAGGAGACCCGTGCCCAGCTCAGTGGGACAAAAATAGGTTGCTATTATAATATATACGGTTTTTAACCGACCTCAAAGAAGGTAGGACTTTTTGTTTTTGTTTGCACAGATTTTTTTTGTTTTTATATTGGTTTGAAGATTGTCGTCACAGTACCACGTGACACCCAGTGACCCCATACCCCCCACTGGCCCTCTATGCACTTGCTGACCCCTGAACGCAATCCAACCAAAATTGGATTACTATGGAGGGTTTTTTGCAATCGTACACGGTGGTACCTACCTGACCTTAATATATTTGATCACAATCTGTTAGATAGAATCAGAGACATTTTTTTATACTACGTAGGTGGCAGACAAGCACACGGCCCACCTAATGTGAAGATGGGAATATGGAAAAATCTGTAATCGACCTTCGCGCAGGTTAAGCTGAGGGCTACAGTTAATTAATAATACATTACAATACAATAATCTATCTTATTAAAGAACGCATTATCTATGTATTATGGAATTACGTCTTCAGATAATTACCCTGAATGCCCAACAGTTACCCCAGTTACCCTTTTGTTACCCATAAAGCATGAATCAAACTTTTTATTGCGGAGATAACTTTGGAGTATTAAAGGCTTTATTCCGTGAAGGATTTAGGTGTGAACCTGTCATTAACAACCCATTAAGGCCCAGCTGGCTATTGGGCTGGCCTTGAAAGGTGTTTTATAATTACGTTGTAAATAACCCTTTTTACACCACAGTATATTGTGTGTCAGTCATTGAAAAGAGTAAGTTAAAATTTACGGATAATATGAAAATTTTATTAATTTTGAAGCAATTAGTAACCTTACTTTTCCTTTTTTTTGTACCACTTAGGTAGGGGGCCATCTCGAATCCGGAGATGGCCCGGGTCAAGCCGGGGTGCGAGGGAAATGCTCTTTGGGCCACCTTACACCCTGGCGTCAGAAGACCCTAGACGGCGTGCTGTTTTAGTCGGTAAGAGTCCGACATAACCTGCCCCGCTGGCCGCGGGGTGGGTATCCATGAGGATTTCCGCACGGAAAAAAAAGGTAGGAGATAATGTACATGACCCACCTTTTTTTTTTATCGTGCGGTAATCCCCAGATGGGAAGCGGTCACTGTGGTCTTGGACGTGTGCAACACTAGGGGCGTCACACTCGCGCTGTTGATCCTGGAGGGAGGCAGAGTTAGAGGGATTGTGGAGGAGGTATTGGAGGGGGATCCTATAGATTTAACTCGCAAAAAGCAAACATCCGGGACTTGAACCCCCGACCAGTACTTTACTAAGTCAATACTCTGACCGAGATACATTTACATGTCCTAGATTTTTGAAATTACATACACTTACGATACCATAAAGTTTTTGGGCAGTGCTCAAGCCAACGACCTCTGGTGACGTAGCGGTAGATCGACTGCTAAGTTAGTGGTCGCAGGTTCAATTCTCACTCAGTATAAAAAAATGAATGTTTGCAATGATTTTCCTTATTTACAAAAAAAATAGGTTTTCAAAAAGGTTTATTCGCATTCCAGAGCCCATAACACAAGTATTATAAGCTATTCTTACCTTGTATCTAGATAACGCTAGAATATCCTAAAATGTATATTTATATTTATTTTATTTATCTATCTTGCTCGAAGAATCCTCCAATAAAACCGCGTACCATCAAATCCTATAGCTCCATAAATAAACTGATTTTTAGTCAGAAATATGATATAATCATTATACCAAGATCCTTCTCAACCAGAATTCGATATATCTCCAATATTATTGGATATATTGAACTACACTAATAAGATTTCGTCTGTTTCAGGTACCGACCCGAGTCTTTGATGGCCTGAGGGTAATTGAGCATGAAAGCAAATAAGTATCGAATGGCTTGCGGGGTAAGCAGAAATCAAACTCCGCTGACTGTTTTGATATTGTAGCGATTGAATGAAAGTGTCGAGCGGTCTGATTGTGAAATATGAGGTTTTAATTTTGAATGAAATTTGTATTTGTACATTATTTTTGTCTCAAATTTTGGCTAAGAATATTTACTGCATCGCACTAATTTTTGAACGCATTGGTTTGGAGGTATGCACGTTGGTAATCTTACAATTTACATTTACATATCTAACATAACATAAACTCACGCCTATATCTTCGAAGGGGTAGGCAGAGGTGCTAGCACCCACATTTCGCCAGATTATTTTTAGGTCCCAATGTAATAGGTGGCAAGCCTATTGCTATTAACCGGGCACACAGACAGTCGGACAGCTCATTTCGGACGGGTGATACCGTTGTGTCCTACCTCCTTTAATAGTTTGATAGTTTAGTGTAGTTTGTTTCATAACGAAAAGAAGCTCTCACTATTTGGTTACAACAATTTATTTAAATCGTTAGAACCATTCTTGAGTAAGAATAATTAGTTTATCTTTAAGAATAGCTCGTTTAAAAGTATTACAGATATTTTACTAAAGTGGTGCTTTTAGCAAATACATTTGCTACGTACTTAATCGAACAATGTTCGTATGCCGATATGGCACCAGGCGCGATGGAATCAGCCTTTAGGAAATTAAATCTCTTCCAGGCTTCCTCGAGACTTTACATTTTAATGTAAGCTGCATTTACACCGAATTGTAACGGATTAGGAATAGTAGCTTTAACATTCGCTTTGTTGACTAAAAGTTTTGTGAAATGTTATCTTAGCGGTGATCCCGGTTGTATCCGAGGTTTTTGTCACAGAATCCGGGGTCTATCTTTCTCCACGACTATACCAGAAACGACTGTTAACTAACCGCCAGGTTTTCCACTCAATGCAAATATTTGCGTGCACATTTATATTTGCATTGGTCTTAGTGTTATATAATATGTATGTATTTACAAAAAAAGGTATTTTAAGGTTTTTTTATACATAAGACACCTCAATTTGACTTCACCTCACCTAGTGGTAAGCTGAAGGTAAAGTCTTAGAAAAGATGGTCACCATTACATACACGTACCATGTTAACAATGGTGGCTAAATGAACAAGTTTTGTTATTCTGCATTCTAAAACCCATAACACAAGCTATTTTAAGCTTTGCTTACTTTGAGTCTAGATACGTGATAAAAATATTTATTATAATTGTCATAGATCGTTGTGAAATCGAAGCACTGAAGCGACAAATAGCGCGAATGGTTGCAACCGGTTAGACATTATTCACACAATATTTTATCACTATATATATAATGCTGTTATTTGTCTTATGATATTTTGGTACAATGAAACCTTTGAGTGAAACTATAGGCACCAATTGAGTTGCTCTGTGAAGAGAGGATTTTATTTTAATACACAATAGTTTAAACACTTTTACAACATATTCTTAACTTATACTAATTACAAACACACCTGTGAAGAGAAACAACATTTGGAGCTATTGTTTCACGTGGAGGATATTAACTAATTCTTATTAATACAAGTAATGCGCACGTTTTTTCATAACGTCTTTTAAATCAGTCCATTTCACAGTACAGCTCGCTGCCTCCAAAAGTTCACAGATAAAAAATGGTGGCTTACAGTTATTGCGCGGCAAATTCAAATAATCAATAATTAAACGAAGTGTGATATACTTTATTTACATCTCCCCCCCCCCCCTTACTCTACTACTGGAATAAGTTTAGTAATATGGAAGAGATTCGACTCTGACTTTTTGTACCCTGTATTTACTCTGTAAATTGAATTGGATATTTTGTCTACAATTTGATATGGTCCTATTTTCAATTCATCTAGTTTTTTTCGGTTTAGCCGGTTTCCATTTTCAACATAAACAAAATCTCCAATTTTAAAATCAAAATGTTTTCTGTTTTTATCAAATCTCTGTTTATTACAATTGTGGGATTTTATACTATTTTCCAGGGCAATCTTTCGGTCTCGCAATAGGTGATTATGTGTTATATTTTGTTTTAATTCATTCGGTAGGATGTCAACATTTTTTCCTTCCAATAAGTATTTTGGGGAGAAACCTGTTACACTATGTTCAGTTTCATTATATTTTTCAGTGCATTCATGGGCAATAGTTGTCCAAGCAATTTTGTCCTTTGTTTCATTAATTTTGCAACGAATTTTATTAACCAAAGTTTGATTTAATCTCTCATTCAAACCATTTGAAAATGGCGTATTTACAGCAGTGAAAACAATATGTATGTCTTCACTTTCTAAAAATTGTTTGAAATCCTTGGAATTTATGCCCGGATATTGATCTGATAGGATCAAATTAATTTTATAATCTTGTATAACTTTTTTGACAAGTTTTATAAAGTCATTTGCGCCCTGGGTTTTTGATGTCAGAATGTAGGCATATCGAGTGAAATGATCTACCAAAAGATGCAAATATGTTTTGGTTGAACGAGCACCTCCAAATCCCCCTATGGTGTCAATAGAAACTATTTCGAACGGATAGGTAGCGGGACCTAAGTGAGACATTAGTCCGAATTTGTATTTACTTCTAGATTTATTTTTTATACAGACATCACAGTTGTCACAGAAAATTTTTATGTTATTTAATAGATTGTTTGCTTCATAAAAGGGTTTAATTTTTTTTTCCATTTGTTGTCTTCCTATGTGACAGTAGTAGTAATGTACATGTTTTATAATCTTTTTACTAAACTCTTCACTTAGTACAATCTTTTCATTTTTTCCTATTTTTTTATAATATATGCAATTTTTGAAAGTAAGTTTATGTATATTTTCTTTTATATTTTCATTTTTTTGTTGATCATTTAGTATGTCTTGTAGTTGAACAAAATTTACTACTTTTAAACTGCTATCTTGATTTTCATACGATTCCAGCACAGGGTTTCTGCTTAAAGCATCTGCCTCTACATTATATTTACCCGGAGAATATATTACTTTAAAATTGAACTGTGATAAATAATATGTTAAATCTCCCAGTTCTTCGTCAGTTCTGGCTTTGATATTTAATTTTTCTAACGGTTTGTGATCCGAAAAGACCGTGAAGGTTTTTCCCATTAGCCAATGCTGCCAGTATTTAACCGCCTCTTTTATTGCTAAACACTCAAGATATATGGCTTTTTTCTTTTTTTGGGACTCGTTTAATTTTTTTGAAAAATATGCACAAGGTTTTTCATCACCATTGGGTTGAATTTGTTTTAATATTGCACCTACCCCTTGTATGCTAGCATCTGTATATATTTGTATTGGCAAGTCTGGATCAAAAATGGCTAGAATAGGTTTTGAGCAAAGTAGTTTTTTTATAGTATCAAAGGATTCTTGACATTTATCGGACCAAACGAATTTTTCTCCTTTTCTTAATAAATTGTGTAATGGATCCAATATAATTGAAATATTTGGTACATATTTACTGTAAAAATTAATTTTTCCTAAAAATTGTCGGACATTTTTTTGTGTTTTTGGAACTGCAAATTCTTTAATCGCTATCAAGTTATCTTTTAATGGGGTGACAGTATTGTTTTTTATTATGTGTCCTAGGTATTTTACCGACTCCTGTGCAAAGTTACACTTCGTGAATTTCAATTTGAAACCTTCTTTTAAAATTGCTTTTAATAACAGAGATATATGCTCAATGTGATTTTCGAATGTATCAGAAAAAACTAAAATATCATCTATGAAATTGACAGTAAAATTTGACAAATTATACTTTCTTATAATGCTACTCAATATTCTTTGAAAGATGGCGGGAGCCGTTTTTAGGCCAAAAGGTAGGCAAGTCCATTGAAAATGTGAGTCATGAGTAACAAATGCAGTTTTGTACCTATCTTCAATTTTGAGAGGTATGGACCAGAAGGCTGAATTTACATCGAACGTTGAAAAAAATTTACATTTCCTTGTCTTTACCATTAGGTCCTCGATTAGCGGAAATGGTTGCGATTGAGGGACTACAATTTTGTTTAATTCCCGAAAATCTATACAAAGCCTTGATCTCCTTCCTTCTTCTTTTTTAAATGCTAATATTACCGGAGCGGCAAAAGGGCTATATGACTCCTCAATTAAATTGTTCTTTAGTAATTTTGATATTTGAAGTTCAATTTCTTTCATATCCTCAATGGAACACCTATATGGTCTCTTACTACAGTATTTATCTATCATCAAATCAATATGGGCCTCATAACCCTTTACCGTACCTATATCATATTTGTCTTTAGCAAAAACTGAATTATATTTGCTTATTAATTTATTAAAAGCAGGTCTTTTTTCTTTATCTAAATTATTTAATGAAATATCAAAGTTATCAACTATTATGTTCTCATTAAAGTTTATTTTATACTCATTAATGCTAGTATCATTTTTATAGTTACTTGTAATGTCCATTTTTTTTTGTTCATTATATAAGCTTTGTTTATTCCTTATGTCACTACCTGAATTGCCAGGAATTGTTTTAGTGTTTAAAGGTTGATTTTCTTCATTTTTTATATTAAGGACATTCTGAGTAATATTTAAATACTCATTCTGAGTTAGATAAAATTTTTGTATACAGTCTAGCCCAACTAGGAAATCATAGTCAAAGTTGTCTTCATTTATTACAAAAACATTAACATATTTTTCAATTTCAAAAATTTTCAGTTTTAAATTTACCATTCCTATTGATTTTCTTACACCATTAATAGTTTTTAAACCAGCATTATTATCATAAGTAGGTATTTTTTGTAAAGATAATAACCTTGAATTAATTAAGGATACATTAGATCCTGAATCATAGATTCCTAATGTTTCCAAAGTATCATTAATTACTAGTTTAATTTGTATTAATGGTGGCACTCTCAGTTTTTTGAATCAAATTCCTTCAATTCTATCTCCAATTCAGAATTGTTAACACTCCGTAATTGATCTTTTTTTTGTCTATCATTACTTTTAGTTTTGAACCAACATTGGGATTCCGAGTGGTAACGGACACCTTTATTCTCTTTTTCACAAATTTTACATGGACTAAGCAAGGGTTTCAAATTTTTGTCTTTCATTTTATTATCTGAAGATCCTAGCTTTTTATCAAATGTCTTTTTGTTTACCATATGTTCTAAACATCTTAAATTATTAAATAAGTCTTTAGTTTCCTTTAAACTATTCCTATCAATCTTATCTGCAATAAAATTTGGTAATCCGGTGGCAATCAGATCAATTACGGTTTGGTTATCTAACAACTTATTAATTTCCAACAGTAATCTCTCTTTTTTTAACGCATATTCCAGTAATGAGCCCTGTTTATATTTAAATAACATTGCATACCTGATTGGCGACCAACCCTTATCTGCATATGTTTCACAAAAGTTATTTTTCCACATTACCCATTCTGAATTTATTGTATACTTTATAAGCATGGAGCTGTACCAGTCTAGACAGGAGTCTTCTATGAATAACCTAAAAATTTCAATTTTTTTAATATCATCTTCTATTCCCATACGGACACATTCTGCTTCAAAGGTGGTCATCCACTGGAAGGCATTATTACTCTTGCTATTGAACTTCTCAAGAACAAATTTTTCCATCAATTTCCTTGTATTAAAAGTTCTTGGTGGTTCATTTTTCATTTCAACAAAACTTTGTATGATTTTTCCTAGAGACTCTTCTGATATTCCTTGTTTGGAAGTCTGTTGTACTGGTTGTTCCTCCAATAGGTATCCCATAAATTGTATATTTGCATCTTCATCACAATACATAGCCTTCATTCCCGGATCCATTGTAATCCACACCTGTCGTTTTTCATTTCGCCTTTGTAATGTAGCTTTAACTTTTGCGAATATTTCCGTCGCTGCGATCTTTGTATGTAGTTTTACCGGTTGTAGTTTATCCGGGAACATGAAAGTTCGGCCCTCTATGTCGGTGATTGATTGAATGCAAATAACATTTGTTTTCTTGTCATCTTCGCTAGCCTTGACCACGAAGTCAAACCTTAGTTTGTCCATTATGGTAGCTGTAGAAATGTTGTTTTATAATGCTGTTATTTGTCTTATGATATTTTGGTACAATGAAACCTTTGAGTGAAACTATAGGCACCAATTGAGTTGCTCTGTGAAGAGAGGATTTTATTTTAATACACAATAGTTTAAACACTTTTACAACATATTCTTAACTTATACTAATTACAAACACACCTGTGAAGAGAAACAACATTTAGAGCTATTGTTTCACGTGGAGGATATTAACTAATTCTTATTAATACAAGTAATGCGCACGTTTTTTCATAACGTCTTTTAAATCAGTCCATTTGACAGTACAGCTCGCTGCCTCCAAAAGTTCACAGATAAAAAATGGTGGCTTACAGTTATTGCGCGGCAAATTCAAATAATCAATAATTAAACGAAGTGTGATATACTTTGTTTACATATATATAATAAATTAATGACGTTTTATGACATACTTAGATTATTAAACAATTTTTTTTTTGACATTTCGATTCCATTTGACATTTTTTTTTTAATTTTTGATTTTTAATTTTTATTATTACAACTTTTTTTTTTCATATTATTAATGGATTATGGATCATCTAATTTTGTATACTATGTTATCTCTGCGCTAACATTGATTTATGGTAATTTGAATTTGATGAATTTATCATAATATTGAAGTGCCAGATTCCAGACAGACCATGTAAACGATCCACAGTTATTTTACGTAATCTAGATAATCTTGATCACAGAATGTTAATTTAATTTATAGTGTTGTGTGTTTCATGCTTGCTTTTGTTTTGTTTTGTTTTATAAGGAGTTTAAACACAATGTAAAAATTGTTTATGAATAAATAAATAAATAAATAAATAAATCATCATCTCTAAGTATTGGAGCAGGTGGAAAGAGAACAAAAGCTGCGAATACTTTGGATATTTTATAAATCTCCTTGTTAATAAACTCATATATTAATTCTCGGAGCCTCATTCGGTAATGCAATTTAGTACTCACGCAATTTCATGTTCATTGGTCATGAACTATAATGAATTTTGGTATCATGGGATATTCGTGATATTGGTTTTAGAAAGTGGTATCATTAAGGTAACAACGTATGGTGCCTTCGAATAACAGCTCTTTTTCAAAATACCTAGTTTTTGTCTAATCAAATTAACCTGTCAAGTTCAACTTTAGAAGGAATTTAGATGATTATGATCGATTTTGAAGTGCATCTAAACTTGGCATTGGATTGGATTTCAATCCTTTTTTAGGCGAACCTTTAGCTGATAGAAACTTGGCCCCCTTTATAACAGGTATGTTGTTGGTGGGCAATATTACAGTGGTGGCATGAAGTCTTGGTCTTGCTTTATCTTCTGCGTTGTCAGTATAGAAACCTTTTAACCTTCCTCCCCCTTCCCCTTCAAGGTCGGTAGCGCTAGTGTAATGCCCCTGGTGTTGCACACGTTTATAGGCCACGGTGACCGCTTCCCATCAGGTGGACCGTGTATTCATCTGCCACCTATAGGTACTGTACGAACCTAAGTGGTAAAAAAATATACAGAAAAAAACAAGGAATCAAGTTGTTTCCCTTTCAAAGATTTTCTCCAATAAATACTGGAGACAGATGGTTAATTATCAAAACAGTCCATTCAACATTATTTTATAGCTATCAGACAACTTTTGGATGGTTTAGCGATTAGTAATAATATAGTTTTAGTCCTTAAAATTTTCACAAATTACACTTCGGTGTGACACGCAGCCCTGCTTAATGTATTTTCGTGAAAGCCCGCGTTGAACGGTTCGTATTAAATGATGTGAGAAGAATTATTCTCATCTTTTTCCACCCTCATGCTATCCTGCTCTCCCAGTATCGTTATTTTTGTCACCTTTCCGTGGAGGGAGTGATATCGTACGTAGAACTAATTTTCTTAAGCTAAACCGGTGCTTACGTTATTAATAAAAGTCAATTAATAAAGCAATAGTATTATTAACTAAGCAGATTAATTAAGTGCTTCGTAGATAAATAATTGATACACGTTTAGATGCTTTTTTGTTTTCGTTTATTGTTTAATAGCTGAGCCCCGTGGTTTGACTTGTAAATATTTGGTTTTTTTATACGATTCACTTCTTCTTCAACCTAGCCTTAATCCTAGTCGTATCCAAAGTTTTCACCTCGGAGTCTGGGGACTTGTTATATCATTCACTTAATATGCGTTATCATAATAAGTACCGAAACATTATTATTTTAACAAAGAAAACGTTTCAGTAAAACAAACAAGCGCTTAAATCTCGAGATATTTTTTTCACTTTCTTTATATTTTCCGCCATGCAAATGTTTGAACGAAAAATATAAAATTTTTAGAGCATTTTCAAGCTTATTTTTCTTCAGTTTTCTTAAAACAATCTTTATACATGTATCTTGTATAATATTTTGTTTTCATAGCTTGTGATAAACTGAGTTTATTAGTCGGCATTATGATTTTGTTTTTTGAATTTATATGATAACTAGCTGATACCTGTACCTCCGCTCGCGTGAATATTGGTTATCACGACACTCTCCATCTCGAACCATCCCCTCCAGACCTCCCCCCACTCAAAGGGCCATACGTCCATAGGCCACGGTGACCACTTCCCATCAGGTGGGCCGTGTGCTTGTCTGTCACCTAAGTAGTATACAAAACACTGCTTCTTACAATGCAGTCTTACTTTTAAAGCATATCTTGAAAGATTCCACTCCACTACACTTTTCGGATTTTTCTCTTGAAAATCTATGGGCTCACTACATAAACGTATAAAATTTATGGACAGAACACGCTAAAGACGAGACTGTTTCATAAAATTGGCTAACCATGTGTGAGTGATTTTTGAGTTGCAAGTTTGTATAAAATTGTGATTTCTGGATATTTTTTCTTGCTGTCATTGTGGCTTTTACACCATTTTACTTTTACTTCTTCTCTCATGTCAATGTTGCCATCGTGGTGAAGTAATTAATTTAACGGCAATGTCCCTACTTACTACACAAGACATCTGTATTTTTTTTTCACTATTTAAAAAAACTGAATTGAATAACGTTTGCCGTGGCTGACTAGTGTGTAATATCGACTTGTACTTATAAGCAAGTTGGCTGACTCTAGTTTCATCAGGGAGGCTAAAAAGGCCACATTAGATGTTTCATAATGTGATCATCTTATCTGTCAGGTGGCATGATTTATATAATGAAATATGACAACTGACGGATATGGTGATCATAATATGAAACATTAAATGTGGCCTTTTTAGCCTATCAGTTGTATTATTCAACACGTTCCATCGATAGGTTTTATACATCCATGGCTCACTAATAGAACCGTAATGGACGGCTAGAGCTAAATGACGTTGCATTTCAGCAACTTAATTAAAACTTTCTTAAAATTTAAATTCTAGATAGGAAATGGCAGGATAAAAGTTAATATACTTAAATCTCTGTAGTAAATCTAATACAATTTATTGTTAACTAGCTAATGACCGCGACTGCGTCCGTTCGAATTTCAATTATCGTCGATTTTTTTTTTTAATATTTATCAACTGAACAATAACATTTTTAGTGTATCAATAATTTACTCATATCAAACTGTTGAGTTTGATGGTAAGATGCGCTCGAAATGATGATATCCCCGGTTCCACTCAATCAATTGCAAGCATACTTCTGTGGAAGTGTAATTTCTAGGATTCGAACCCGAGATCAATCGGTCGTAAGATCGATACCATAACCACTAAGCTACTATCATTAGTTATCTTCAAATACTTAAAAAGTCATAACATTACCCAATGTAATCATTATAAAATACGCTATCATAGACAAGAAATCATCTCGTTATATTTTTTTTGCACTAAGCATTTCTCCCCTTAAAATAACATCCGCCTTAATACAAAATAAACAACGGCTTAATGAAGAAACACTCGAAATTAAAAAAGACGAACGTCCGTGAATGTATCTAATGGGGTCACCCTATTTGGGCAGGGTAATTTAATAACGCACCCTACCTGCCTCTGATAAGGGCTATCGATTTGCAATATTTACCCCTGAAATGGTCGGAGGGTCAGAGATTAAAATTTTATTTGGCGCAGATACGACAATCGAAAATTTTGGGCATTTCAAAATTTAAGTTAGTTTTTAGTGAAGTTAATTTTGAGATAGTATTAGTAATGTTTATTTTATAAAATATTACATTCCAAACTTAAAGAATACAATGAAAATTATAAATAATATATATACATAAAAATTAATAACTAAACAAAATTAGTTAAAGTATTAGTTATAAAAAGACTCGAAAATATAAATAGAAGCACTTATGTGACAACTCTGGTGTTACACACGTCCATAGGCCACAGTGAACGCTTTCCATCAGGTGGGCCGTGTACTTACCTACCACCTATATAAACTTTTCTTATTTCTATTAGATTATATCTATATTATATCTATTAGACGGACCTATCAATATGATATTTTTTTATCAACGCTTGCATCTCCGTCTGCCGACAATCCCGAGTCCTTGAAGCGAGACGTGAAAAAGCAATTATCGAAGATGCCAAACTGAAGTTATCTACAATGGAGGTACAAGTAGTGATCCATTTTAATGTTGATTATTATTGGCATCTATGATGGTGGCTTTGACACTTAAGGGTCAATTTATTCTAGCGCAGAGTCGAAGCGCATCGAAGCGTCTAGCCTAAACTGAACATAACAAATTCAACCTTAACACCACAGCGTAGAGCACACATTACTTCTGAGATTTTAACTGGTCACGCGTAGACGCGCGCATTCTTCGGAATTCGCGCGTCTGCGCGTCTAAATTAACCCTTAGACTTCACTTACAGATTCTTATTATTTAGCGAGGTGGAGTCATTTCGGTTTGTCTCATATCATTGAAAAAATATACGATGAATATAACCTTGAAGGTATTGTTCGGTAAAGAACAAAGACAAATAAAGTATCTTGAAATAATTATAATTTATTCCTTTACAAGTTTTAATGTAATTAGAGCGCTAGTGATAATTGGGTTACTTTGAGGTAGTCCGTAGGAATAATGATTTTACTTTGTGATGATTTGCATAAATTATTAGAGCCGTTTACAAATCACGTTATAATTTAGTATATAATAATTTGTCAGTTCGTTAAAAGGTTTAGATAAAACTAATATATTTAGTTGATTCTTGAGTCAAGTATAAAATTAATTAATTTGGATTATTTAGTACAGTTATTTAGAACAAATAATAATAAAAAATATAGGCAAGTCGGCGCAGATAGGTATAAACCTCAAAATTTAACATGTCGCATCTGCATTAATGTACTAAATTACTCTTTGCGCAAGCGACTGTAATATCAAAATGCAGATTATTGGTGAGAGGCGACCTTTGGCCCTTCACCTAGTTTTATTTTATTACAGTTTTGGTGATAGCTCCGACGGTAACGGTCGCTAGAGGATCGTTAGTTCGAGCCCGGCTGATGTTTTTCAATTATGTATGCGATTTAACATTTCAGTTTATTATTTATAATGTTTTAGGTTTATGACGGTCGCGTAGTTAACTAGCTACGGCGTAGCTGAGTGCTACGTTCTACGTCGTAGAGCAATTTAGTGCCGCGGTAGGTTTATTTGGGGATTATACACATGAGTGACTTTTAGCTTCAAAGAGCGTATTAAAAATGGCCGACTTTGTCGTCTATGCCACAGTATATAGTACTTATTTTGAGGTCTATGCTGTTAAATATTAGGTATATTTAACCGCTTAGAACTTAGAATTAGAGAAACATACCATACAAACGTTTTTTTTTACTAAGGTAGCAAACACACTACTAAATGTATGTACTTACACTTATTACAAAATCAGATACGGGAATTTCCAGCAATTGAGTAGGCCATCTTAAAACTGTAGATGATGTAGGGTCGGCAGCGCGAGTGTGACGCCCCTGGCGTTGCACACGTCCAAACGCCATGGTAACCACATTTCATCAGGTGGGCCATGTGCTTGTTTCCCACTTAAGTGGTATAAAAAAATGTCATCAGGGTGCAAGGAAAATGTCAATAATTGATACATGACAGTCGAGAAGATATGCGGTTTTAGTCGGACATAACTACCCCCAATGACCAACAGGCTAGTAACTATGAAGATTTTCGTAAAAAAACATTACATATAAAACTATAAAGCTAAAAATATTACAAGTTTGTAGTAATAAAAGTAATAAAAATTAATAAAATACGAGAGTTTAAAACAAAACATGTTTCAAGGCATCCGCCATTTTGTTTGGAATTGAATTTATATTTGAACTTTACGAGTTGTCTTCACTTTTCTGTTTACCGTTCCTTTCTGGAAAGTTCCACAAACAAACACGAAATACAAGTTTCATTGTTTTGTGTACACATTGGGACGTCCACAGCTTGAGTTTGTACCACTGTGTGAATAAGCTTGGCTGGTATGAATATTCAGTGATCAAAAAATATTATATAACACAGCCTCTGTGGCGTAGCGGTAGTAAACGCGGCCACTGTGCAGGAGACGCGGGTTCGATCCCCGCTCAGTGCAAATATTTGTATGTATGAATATAGGTATTTGCATCGGTCTGGTCGTGCCTCGGAGAGCACGTTAAGCCGTCGGTCTCAGTTGCCATACAAACATCTACGGCAGTCCTACAACAACAGTCTAGCTGCAATGCTTCGATGTTGGGTTGTGAAAGTCAGATGGCAGTCGCTTCACGGAAAATATCGAGGTCCAGCCAAATCCGCAGTTAAGACTGGTAAAGCGGACCCCAGACTCCGAGGTGAAAGCTTTGGTTGCGACTGGGATTAACGCTAGGTTGAAGAAGAAGAAGAAAAATTATTATATAACTTACATGTGAACCTCCAGTGAGCTCTGACTACTCTTGTAGGAATGGAAACTGGAGGGATTCTGTGCTGTCAGTCGGGAGATCAAAATGTCAGCATGCGTTGTCAGTGCAGGATCTCTCACAACCCCGAATGCCCGCCGGACTACATTAGTCAGTACCATTGATGGTACAATTGGCACTGATTTATCCCATTAGTACAATTGATTGTACAAATGATACCAAAATATCCCGAATATCCCGCTGGACCACTTGTACCATTTGAAAATGGTACAAATGGCACGGATTTATCCCACTAGTACATCAACTGTAAAACACAATCCTTCTTAGTAATATTTTATTTTTTCCCTGGCCGCAAATGATTTATAATAACATTTTTTTCCTCAATTTCGAACCGTAGTACCCAAAATTCAAAAGAAACGGAAATCATCTGTACTGCACAGGAATACGTATATACACCATGTGCAAATGCAACTTACTGTGGGTGATATAGACGTCCCTCTATTCTTGGAAAAATAAGACATTAAAAAATATAGGTTACATAACTACTAATAAAATAAAGTAGTGTACCATCAGATTTTTTTTTTATGAAGTAACGTCGAGTGTAACACTTGTATTTATTTCCCTGGTACTAGTGGGATAAATCAGTGCCAATTGTACCATCAATGGTACTGACTAATGGTACAGGTGGTTCGGCGGGCCCGAATGTCATATACGAAAGCTATTACAAAAAAGCAATTTTAAAAATTTTTGACTGTCTCTCTGTATATTTGAATAAGGAAATTTCTGGAACGGTTGGGCAGATATCAATGGGACTCTCACTGGCAAACAGATAATATTACAATGCGTAACATGGGCTAAATTAATTTATGAAAAATAAATACATACCGCAAAAAAAACCTTAAATTTTTAGCTAGTAATCTTTATAGTATTATAAAATTGTACAGTAGCTATGTCTGTAAATTAAAAAAAAAACTTGGCTTATGTTATATGAATGATTTGGAACACAATTTTTTTTTAAATTCTTGTCTATTTGTGCACGAAGGACGCAATAGGTAACTGCTAAATGAATTTTGATGTGAATTTTTTGGTTTGAGAGGTCCTAGACTTACAATTTTACGTTTTTTTTATCACAATCGGTTGTGTAAAACCGGAGATTTAGTCGAAAATGCGAAAACCGACGTCCAAGTGGACGAAGCCATGGGCATAGGCTAAGTAATTGTAAAGTTGAAGAGTTTGTTTACATCCTTACAGCTGCAGATTTAAAGCTAGCACAGCTAAAAGATAATAAAGTTTGCACAACACAATCATAATTAACTAAAGAGAAAAATATCTCAGCAGGAAATTTGCTCCTACGTAAATATTTTTCCAACAATTTATTCGCTGAAGTGTTGAATTCAAAGAGTTTATAAAGAAGGTAATGTTCGTAATAACGTAGCCTTATTGAGAGCTTGTTACCTCGTCGCTTAGCTATTATAAGAGTGCCTTTGTTACGCAGTACGCTTGCTCCTGACCTACGGTAATACAGATTAACTTGAGCCGGTTTTATTAAAATAGAGCTAATTTTACTGTAATGTTAAGTAATAACCCTGTGACAGCCTTTGTGGCGTAGCGGTAGTGAACGCGGCCGCTGCGCAGGAGGTTCAATCCCCACTCAGTGCAAATAGTTGTATGCATGAATATGGGTATTTGCATTGGTCTGGTTGTGCCTCGGAGAGCACGTTAAGCCGTCGGTCCCGGGTAGTTGGAGCCCTAAAAAGTCCAACAATAACTTGTGCTGCAATGCTTTGACATCGCCTAATGTCACCATTGGGTTGTGTAGGTCAGATGGCAGTCGCTTCCCGGAAAATATCGAGGTCCAGCCAAATCTGCAGTTTCGACTGGTAAAGCGGACCCCAGACTCCGAGCTGAAAGCTTTGGATACGACTGGGATTAACGCTAGGTTGAAAGAAAGAAAGTTAAGTAATAACCCTTCTTGGCAGTCGGGTAAAAATTTAAACGCTTTTATGCACTAAAAGCGGCCATATTGGATTTTCTTTTTTTTTTCACAGTGAACTATATTCTACTAGTCAAGCCCTTTCATTTGATATCCATATTGCAGTAGTTGTGGAAAAATACGTGAGCCGCCATTTTATAGCGGCGGCCATCTTGGGTTTACAATGATACAGAATAGATTGACTTGTATTGTCACCAGAACTAAACATAATGTGCCAAATATCAGAACAATCCGTCCACAGGAAGGGGGTCAATTTTCAATTACTAGATTTGACCCAAACAAACAGGGGCCACAAAACACAAACACAAAGTCTTAAATCAGTATTATTAATTCAATATTACTCAACTTTCATAGCATGAATCGGACCATCGACGTCAATGAATACTAGTATTATGTGATCTAGCATTCTCTTACTTTTATGGTATGTTATGGATATATTTATTTCATTAAATTTGTTAGTAGATTAACAAGACACATAACACTTATAATAATGAACGACGTTTGACCGAGTCCGAATCACACTATGAAAGTTAAGTATTTTTTTGTCATTATGATGTAGCTGTTTGGCTACCTCATAACAAGGCGCCGACTTAATTTGACAGGTGTTCACTAACATAAATCATCTGTCCTTTTCTATCTGATAATGAAAGAAACAGATGCAGTTAGAAAATTTTAGAGAATTTTAAGTTTAGAGATGTAACAACAGAAATCAGCAGCACTATAGTTCGCGTCCCACCAACTCAGGCGCAGCGTCCATAGAGATTAGATAGGCCATAGACGGGTTAGTCTATTGGTTGGTGGGTCGTGGATCGTGGTCTTTTGCGTTTTCGTGGACGTTGGTGATATTTTTTTGTATTTGTTAAAGTTATTTTTCTTTCTTTCTTTCTTCTTCTTCTATAAGAGTTTGTGGTAAGGCCCCAGGTCAAGTTAAATAAAATCGTCTAATAATAAAAATAAAAACATTGTCGATTCGGCTAACACCATTATTCAATATTTAATTATCCTGTAACGGTAGAATAAAAAACCGCTGAACAATCCGTCCATTAATGATTTGAGGCAGAGGCCGGTAGCAGGCATTATCGCTGACACGCAAGCTTCCTGTCGCCGCCGGAAACGGCCGCGGTAACAGTTTCCGTTTGCGTTTTTCACCGGAAATGATGTAAATAGTTCCGCGGGTATAAGTGGTTTTTGGTCTTTATTCGGCTTATTAGCTGAGTTTGTTTTTTTTGGAGGCGTTGAGTGTGACGTCATTGTTATGACGTGATTAATAGTGATACAGTAACAGGTGGTTTTTGGACGCAGCTTTGAAATCAGTTAAGTTGTAAATATTTGTATGTATATTGTGTTGTTGTATTTAATTGGAGCTTATTTTGTTTGTTTGTTTGTGTAGAGTCACATAATATGTGACTCTACACAACGAGAAAAGGAAAGTAATTCATATTAATATATTATACAACATATATATACACATATATATATACATATATATACATATATATACATATATATACATATATATATTATATAACGAGAAAAGGAAAGTAATTCATATTAATATATTATATTAATATGAATTACTTTCCTTTTCTCGTCAACTTTTTTTTCCAAATTTAATGATGTAACAAAAAATCCTCATAAAACAGAAAAAAACTTTTCTCTAGGTCTAGATATTAAATCTAAGACATTTTTTTCACAACAGTCGCACTAGCTCCCCCCTTCCCGTCCCCGCCTTACTTCAGGGTCGGCAACGCGAGTGTGACGCCCCTAGTGTTACACACGTCCATAGGCCACGGTGACCGCTTCCCATCAGGTGGTCCGTGTGTTTGTCTGCCACCTAAGTGGTATAAAAAAGGTACCTATACCATGATCAAGTTAATTCCCATCATCATTATATCACGGAAGACAAAATTTTAAATGTTCAAGCGCTTACTAAGTATGCAGTTTAATTAAACTTGAATGCATTAATTTTCACCGGTGAAATCCGACCTCAGTAACCGTCGAAAGCGAGCACACCGACCAATTTATTCTCTCTTTGTGAAACTCTGCAGCCATTCGGCGAAGTTTCAACTACAAAGTGTTTAACACAAGTTTAATAAAGGCACGAGAGGCCGATATTTATTGCATTAATTATCGAATATGCCTAATAATTACCCTTATTTTGCAGAGCTTACATTGTTGCTTGTAGGCTAGGAGCTCGCGGCAATTTTGTAATGAAGATCATAATTTTAATCTTAGCATTAGTCCCGTGCCGTGATCGCATCTGATGCTTTCTCCATGGAGTCCAAGGTCCGCTTACTGGCTTTTTATTCCTCAAATTCATACGGTCTTGGACGACGCTAACTCTTTTTAAGTGAGAACTTTTATAGTGACACTGGTAGACTTATTTTGACATATCAAAATATAATAATATGTATAGTTAATAAGGTAATAATTATAACTTAACCCTATCTACTTTAAACAATAGTTGAACATCAGCTCTCAAGATATTCTGGCATAATAAAATATAGGTTATTTTATTATTTGGTATTTAAGTTCCGTAGAAAATCGAGATGAAATTGTATTAAAATACGTTAGAATTATGAAAACGTACACGTACATAGAAATAATCACCAAAAAGGCTGACGAACGACGGAGAACAGCGACTTAATTGTTTTCAATTAGTGTGGGTGAACTCTGCTCTGGGGATTTCCTTAACGATGGAATCGTATTAAAATTTTGCCACCACCTCTCTGCCTATAGAAGTTAAATTTCATCGTATAGTTTAAAATATACTTGCGATGTGAGAGAATTTCGGTCAACCTATTTTAGACTTTGATATTTAGGGAGTCATGTTTAGCTAATTATAATATTTGCAGACAAAATAATGATGGCATGTCTAAGAAAAGATGAATGGATGATAGGGGACATGGCAAGGATGGGAGTGACCGAGGAGATGAAATCTGATAGGAATATATGGAGGATAATGACATGTTGCGCCGACCCAAATAATTGGGACAAGGGAGGGTAAGTAGATAGATCACAATGACTTACAGACTTGCTATTACGAAGCAACAAAATTATTTGAAAAGTAGAGCTGGTTTGAGATAATAAAAATTATTCTTAGAATGGCAGTCGCTTTACGGAAAATATCGAGGTCCAGCCAAATCCACAGTTAAGACTGGTAAAGCGGACCCCAGACTTCGAGGTGAAAGCTTTGGATGCGACTTGGATTAACGCTAGGTTGACGAAGAAGAAGATTCTAAGAATGCATGGGGTGTTTGCGAACCTCCACAAATATCTATGGAGATTAAATTCCCCCCCAAGCTGATACACCTACTGATTAAAGAAGATGGCTCATGTATCTACAGGCTTTCCTGTTGGGTTTGAGAGGTTAGATAAAGTCGCTCCTATAAAAGTCAGGACAAATAAAATGAGAAGAAAAAATGAGCAAATACCGGGCTTCAAAGTGGCTCGAATGCAGTTGGAAATATTTCTAAAAGGTTTGAATGCCACACGAGTTCCGAGTTCGATTCCCAAATCGGGTAATAACTTGTTATTATTTTTAAGTATGTTTAAACAAAATTATACCTACGTCTGATTGTTAAGATCAGATTTAGTTCTAGTTTCAAATACTGTGAAATATGAAATCTATACTATCTATACTAATATTATAAAGAAGTAAAGTTTGTTTATTTGTATATTTGATAAAATGTAAGGGGTAATCTCGGGATCTACTGAACCGATTTTTGAAATTCTTTCACCAATAGAAAGCCACATTATCCGTGAATGTCATAGGCTGAATATCATCACGCTACTGCCCAAGGGAGCAGAGCAATAATCATAAATGAGAACAATTCCGGTAGATTCACATACATTTTAGGAAAACTGATAAATTATGAGCATTTTATGCGAGTTAAAAATCGGTGCATCAGGGTCCGAAATAGGTATATTCCACTTTGTTCACCTAAGTGATATCACCCGGGTGAACAAAGTAGATTTTGTAGTGTCCTCATTTCACCTGCAAATCATATCACCTACGCTTTATCTCCCAGGTGAAATGAGTCGACACAACGCCACGGACGAATCTGTGGTAGGTCAGCCAGTTCTAAATAAAAACAAAACAACAGGACTCAAAGAATTTCTTCTTATAAAGGAATTTGTAACATTTTTTACACCTATTAATCCGGATTATTCGAGACGCGACGCCCTGCGCTCGACGCCCGGCGCTTCTACCGAGACATCCTTCCTTAGGGATACTTGATCTTCATTGCCGCTGGCTTTTACTGATCTGGTTTCTCCACTGAATAATATTTAGAAAAATATGTTATTATAATACGTGTACTAAAATCTATACATATAAAATGCTTTGTCCTGCACAGCCTAAATCACTGATCGTAGAGACCTGGGGCCTTACTCTGAAAATCGAACATGAACGTTTCGGATCGAACGAAAACGGACAATTTGTCAAACAACGACAGCGAAAACGTCAAATGTATTTTTGGGAGTAGGAGGTGTACTGATAACGATCGACAACCTCAATGTCAAACGATCGAAGACGGATCCGAAATACGAAACGAAACACTTTCGGGGTAGCTAAATGGTCAAAACGTCAACGGACACGAATATTTTCGTTTTTCGGAGTAAGGCCCCTGAAACGTAGAGAGTTTTCTTTGTATGAGGTAGGCATCCGATAAGAAAGAATCCATACTTATATTATAAATGCGAAAGTAACTCTGTCTATCTGTCTGTTACGCTTTCACGCCTGAACCACTGAACCGATTTTGATGAAATTTGGTATAGGAGTAGATTAGACCTCGAGAATGAAAATATGCTGTTTGGTCGCGATAACCGACATCCACGCGAAAACCGACAGGCAACAGCTGGTTTTATATAAATTTTACCCCCAAAAGGGTGAAAAGGCGTGAGTTTATGTTATGCTATGCAAAGGGGTGAAAAAAGGGGGTAAAATTTGTATAGGTCCCTGGATTTTTGCATACATTCTTTATCAGATCTCAACAATGCCTGTGTTCGCTGCATGCAATGTACCTAATATATCTATTTTGACATGATGAACTACATTATTTCGTTTACTAAACATATGTTCCGCAGAATTTAGACCCCAAAATGATTCTTGTCTATTATTCTACCCTCCAGTATTGTATATTATATCGACGGCATCTGCGACCCGTTCGCTTCGAAAATTGTCGCTTCGTATTACAATAACCTTACGTATTTCATTTTCAATTGGTGCTCGACAACGAAGGCAGAAGAATACATTCTTTTTTTTATCAGATATTAGATAATACAATGTTATGAAACGCTCCTGGAGAACTAAAGTGTGTTATAAAATGTGATGTTATTCCGATTGATTTGAAGACGTGTAAGGGAATTAATTTATTGGTTTGAATGTGAAAAGAAATTGAATATTGTTCGTTATAATAATATGTTTGTAGACAGATAAGGTTTTGTGCAAAAATGTTCTTTTTTTCTTTTTGTTTTTTTTTTGTACCACTTAGGTGGCAGAGAAGTACGCGGCCCACCGATGAGAAGCGGTCACTGTGGCCTATAGATGTGTGCAACACCAGGGGCGTCACACTCGTGCTGCCGACCCTTTAAAGTTGTTATCTTTTACAGTTGCCAAACAATAGCCTTTTATGGGTAGTCCTACTATGTTTATACAAAAAGCTTTTTTTGTATAAATAACGTTTAATAAAAATTTGAGTCTGTAGTACGAGTTTGATACCCCTGGTGTAGCACACATCCATCGGCCACGGTGACCGCTTCCCAACAGGTAGGCCGTGTGCTTGTTTGACACCTAAGTGGTATTATAAAAAATCTGTTTTAAGTAATGTTTGTCTGTCCGTCTGTTTCTGTTCTCCATCCAAGTGTCAACCCGGTTTTAGTTAACACTGTTATATAGATTGATTTCTAATTATTGTTTTTTTTTTCAAGTTATGTATCATCGGTTTTAGAGAAATCCCAAATCAACCAAACGTATTGCGCAAAAATTTAGTTCGATAATTTCGTTAACATACATACATACAAATGAAGTGTTAAAAAAGATTGAATTACACGTAAATGATACGACGACGGTATCTCCCGTCCGAAATGAGCTGTCCGACTGGAGAAGTACCTCCGCCCTATAGAACACCGCGGCCATAATAACCATCGTGTTGTGTTCCCGGCGGTAAGTAGGGTAGCCAGAGCTCACTGTACCCCTTCTCCCCCTCCCCTTCCTAGCCTCCCCATCCTTTCCCAGCTCTCCTCCTTTCCCTTCAGGGTAGGCAGCGCGTGTGTGACACCTTAGTGTTGCACACGTTCATAGGCCACGGTGACCGCTTCCCATCAGCTGGGCCGTGTGCTTGTCTGCCACCTACGTAGTATAAAAAAAATGAGTTAAAACTTCCACACGAACGAAGCCATACTTAGCTTACTGTACAAATGTCAATGTTTATGAGTAAGCAATTTATCTTATCCAGCACTGGGCAATACAATATTGTTATCTAGACAGCGATCGTATATCATACAACATTTGTATTTTACTGCCCATTTATGTATTTCCATGTCGTCATTTGTATAACATTGAAAGTGTAATTCAAACAGCAATGCACTTTATTTTACTACCGAATGCAGCGAAATATGCATTCTGTACGATAAATATAAAAAGTTATGGAGGGAAACGCGTGGCTATGTTTTTATTGAGCCAACAAATGAATTAACACAGCCGGGCGGGTGGCGCATTTTTTTTAAACCAGTATGCGAATGCTGATCAGTTTATTCTGTTCTGTTCTGTTCAGTTCTTGTTCATGTATTGTATGCAATTGGAGCTAAAATTGTGTACGAATTCTCTAATTGTGAACGAATTTTTAAATCGAGAATTCGTTCACAATTGAAAACATAAAATTGTGAATGAATTCTCAATTTGAAAACATAAAATTGTGAATGAATTCTCAATTTGAAAACAAAATGAACGAATTCTCAATTTGAAAACATAAAATAGAATGTATTAGTGAGGATTCCAGCGGCTGGGACCGCTAAAGCTGGGACCGCGGTTCCAGTTGCCGGTTTTATTAAATTTAAATATTTTTCTTCCGGCAACTGGGACCACCCATAAAAAAGATCAAAAACAGTACAGTCAAACGAATTATAATTAGGTATGGCCACCAGGATCCCAGGATGGATATTATTTTGATCTGCGTTACGTCTTTTTGGGTAAAATGGCCAACAAAGGTGTGGCTGATCACCCGTCCGGCAAACGGCATCCCCAAAGTAAATAATAATAAATAATACGACTTTTTAGCGGTTGTCTTCACTGCCTGTCTTGCTTTCTTTCTCTTTTGTCTGAGCCAGTATTTCATATAGTTTACCAATTATAGCAAGTTTAGATAATCTTCACTCATATTCAGTATATGTTTTTTTTAATGTAGTTCCACCCTTCAGTAATAAAATCCGTAGGTTATAACTACACAACAAAACCAGTCTCCTATCATATATGTTTTTAAGTAAATGTAAGTTTTTACCCTTTTTACGTATATATTATTCCGCTTGACATGGAAATAGCCTATTTTTATAGCAGCTTCATGGAAATTTTTGCGCTGTGTCTGGAATGCTTAGCGTCCAGCGCACAGCGTTTTTCGATAGTGAAGGGAAAAATATAGTGGTAAGGGTTTAATGTATGTGCCTGTTGTCTCTGTTGTTTAATACTATGTAATATTATATATGTCACCTAATTATGATTGTTACTATACTTGAAGTAAGGTTGAAACTTGTGCATGGGTCATTAGAATCTATGAAGAGCAATGAAGAGCAAAACTGATGCTAGACTAGAGTAGCTGGGTTTTGCCGCGGCACTTTCTGTTATACCATATCGGTAGTGGGCGTCGGCCATTAACAATTTAAGGTTATCACCCCTGTTACTTAAAATATCATAGAAATAAACACATAAATTACAATAACAAACAAACAAAAACAAAAAAAAACAACAACAAAAAACAAACGGTATCCGAAGGAACTTCCGCACGAAAAAAGGAATTTGAAATCCACGCGGGAGAAGCCGCAGGCAATAGCTAGTTTTTTTATATACTTCTTTTGCGTGCGATTATGTGTAATTGACTAAAATAATACGCAATAAAACCCGTTAAAAATTGTTTTATTTTAATAATAATCTATACATATAATAAAATGGTAGGAAAGTCAAAACTGTACATTGAATCCCACGAAAAACATAAATGTAAAAAAGGAAAGCCAAGTTCAATACAAAAAGTATGCTTGGCTAGGGGCTCCGGGCTCTGCCGCAAAAAGAATGGAGATCTAAATGAGTGCCAAGTTCTATGCAGAATCGAAATTATGTATTTATAGGAACAAAATAACATTATGAACAAGTATTAAACTCTATTTCTTTGCTTTATTGGAACCTATAACAATTGCTGTTATTTGTAAATGATCTATCTCCATTCTTTTTGCGGCGGAGCCCGGAGCCCATAGCCAAGCATACTTTTTGTATTGAACTTGGCTCTCCTTTTTTACATTTATGTTTTTGGTGGAATATCATTACTTTTTGTTAAGAAAACTAGGCAGATATTTAGTTTTAATATTTTTTATCAATTCACATCACTTATTTTTATATTTTTGACTTTTCTTTTTTTTAGATTTTTTCCTGCGCTTACACACAATTACCAAGCTGGATCCCAAATTTCATCCTTTTAGGTCATCTGGAAGTAGGTTAGGTGTAGGTACTATAAGTCAGTCAGTCAGTCAGTCAGTGCTAATTTTTACGACTTTTGGACCTTCATATCTACATAACCGTTTGAGCCAGCTTCATGAAATTTGAGCTTCTACATGTCCTTATGGGTATAATTAAACATACGTAGTTTCACGTGTTTACGTTATATAGGTTTTGAGTTATAGAGGGGTCAAAAGTGGCACCAAATGGTTCGTGTGAATATACACTTGAAGCTGGTTAGCCAGTTCCTTTGCTTGAACTTGGCTTGACACGCTCCCGCGTGTCTAGATATTTATTTAAAAGAATACTTAGGGTGTGATCTACAATCGATACCGAAGCCAAAAATATAGTTTTTAGAATTTTTGTCTGTTTGTCTGTATGTATGTCCGGGATAAACTCAAAAAGTACTGCATGGATTTACTTTAAATTTGGCAGAAGAAGAAGAAGAAGAAGTCGGATCATTCCGATTTATATGTATATATAGGCTACATATTATCACGCTATCACCTACGGGGAACGTTTTACATAGATTCTTGGTGAACAATATAGTTAGTTATTCATGTTACTGAACGCACTTTTTTTTGTATAAGCCTGATGAGTGGGGATGCCAACTACCCTCTAGATGCTCTAGACTCGGAATTTCAATGAAATTGTCAGTTCATATTGTAGAGCCTTATGAAATTCTAAGATAGATGACCTTAATAACTTATTTTCAAAAAAAAATTGTTTAGAACCGGTTTATCTTTAAAGGTACGATATGAGTATACCTAAATGATATTTTTCAAATAAACAGATTTTTCTTTAATTATTACTTGAAATGTTTTATTTTTGTTCGACTGTACTTTTTTGGTTTTAGCCTTTTTTTTGATCTTTTCTATGGGCGGTCCCAGTTGCCGGAAGAAAAATATTTAAATTTAATAAAACCGGCAACTGGAACCGCGGTCCCAGCTTTAGCGGTCCCAGTCGCTGGAATCCTAAGGGGTCAATACTTTTTTTATCGTGCTGAAATCGCCACGGATACCCGCCGTCGGGGAGCCCTTATGTTTTTTTTATACTACTCAGGTGGCAGACAAGCACACGGCCCACCTGATGGGAAGTGGCCACCGTGGCGTAATGGATGTGTGCAACTTCAGGAGCGTCGCACAC
Organism: Lithosia quadra; assembly: GCA_963576445.1. Classification (NCBI taxonomy): domain Eukaryota; kingdom Metazoa; phylum Arthropoda; class Insecta; order Lepidoptera; family Erebidae; genus Lithosia; species Lithosia quadra. The sequence goes on from OY754895.1 coordinate 1,350,338, forward strand.
GGGCTGCCGACTCTGGAGAGGGTAGGGTTGGGAAATTGGGGGGGAGGTGGAGGTGGGAATTGGGGGATGAGGGGGGATTGTGAGCTCTGGCTAAGTATAAAACTATCCACATAATAATAATATAACTACTTGCTTTAGTTCTAAACTGTCAGTTTTAGCGCTTTTAAAAGGTTTCTACAACTTTCCCTAAAAATCATCTTGAAAGGAAAGCGGGTTGTACAATAATATCTATTTGATAGCACCTTACTGCTATTAACATATAGATTAAAGTCCCGGCCATTTTCCTTATCGAATCTTATAGAAGGTTCGTCTGACTTGTCACCGAAACCCTTTCAAGCATAATTATGCGATTGAGTAACATTTTATCAATTGAGACTTCATCTGACGGATTTTCTTTCGTTAAGAAATTTGAGCCTGCCATTATAGCTTCATATGGGTTCTTGTAATCTTGCAATTTGACAATTGCAGTTTATTCCACTGGTGCCAACTAATTTGAGGAATTTTTTTTATAAGTAAGAATAATAAAATTCGTTATTGTGTGTGTCTGTATTATGTGTTAAATTTGACACATAGATATTTTTTTAAATGTTCACAGTGTAGGTCGTCAGATTACGCCAAATTTCAATATGCAACCATAAATAGGTATATTGTGCAGTTTCTTAGAATGATGGTTTATATCACGGAGGGGCTCTATCAGGAAGTGGGGATATGGAGGTCAAATAGCAATTTAACACTCTCCGAATGAAATAGAGTTAATTATAATATTCTGTACATAATTACCTCATGTTAAGAGTGACAATAAAAGGTTCTTTCTTTCTTTCTTTCTTTCTTTCAATCCCTTCATGGAAAACAATGTAGTTCGGCGGTTTCATAGACCGAAAGCTTACCTTATGCAATGTGATTCCTGGGCCCGTAAACAAGTGGCACAAGCGTAAATCGCTAACGAAAGGAATAGAATAGGTCGACCAATCACATCCAAGCTCGTGATCCCGCCACAGTGCGCGCGTTGTACGCTGGCGACGAGCTTGAATGTGATAGGTCGACCTATTCTATTCCTTTCGTTAGCGATTTACGCTTGTTCCACTTGTCTACGGGGGCTGGATATTTTTTCTCGCTATCACTACGGTTTTTACAAGACATACCGTATTTTTTTCGCTGCCTAAACAGATTGAAACGAATAATGTTTATCGCGGTTGACTAGTGTGTGAGTACACTACATGGCAACTTGTAAAGCCAGCTACTCACCCACCTGCCGCAGAGGCAATCTAGAGTGTAAATGTGGGTATGACCATAATTGCCACCTATCTAGATCGTCCCTGCTTGCCTACACACAGGTGGCAATTACGGAGTGCGGGCCGGAATCTCCACGTGGTGCACCTGGGCAACGGAGGCGAGCAGCGCCTCCCACTCACCACGGGAGACGCTGCTGCCTGCGTCCAATCCGGCCGCGGTAGGAGTGGCCCTTTAGAGAGCTGCTCCGAGGCTCTCCACGTGTCCCTCTGACTAGCAGAGGGCACAGTGGGGAGCGAGCGGGGGGCGAGCTGATTGTCTGCGCGCCGACGGTTGGGTGACAGGACGACCCTACACCCTACCGTTGAGGGGGCCATCTTAAAACTGTAGATGGCCCAGGGTCAGCTGGGGTGCAAGGGATATGCCTATTGGGTAACCTTACACCCCGGTAATTAAAACCCGAGACGGCGTGCGGTTTTAGTCGGTTCGATCGCGACATAATCGATCCATGGGGATTTCCGCACGATAAAAACAAATGATGGCAATTACGGTCATCCCCACATTTACACCCTAGATTGCCTCTGCGGGAGGTGTGTGAGTAGCTGGCTTAAATATAAGCAAGTGAGCTGTAAGTATTGTCAATTGTTTCCTTAAAACGTTCCATCTACACATCTATGGCTGACCACAACTGTGTTAAGAAAAGGCTCGGAGAATGATACACCCAGCTTGTGGCATCTATCCCACTCTAAATCTGCGACCACGTCTAAATTTATGCTACAACACTACAGGGAGTATTCCAATGTGATTACCTCTCTGTAAGCCTTGTCCATAAAAAAAGCGTGAATAATGAATGAATTCGCACACTACCATTTAATTGGCACTGGATTTTATTTGGACCTGTGGGAACGACATCAGTGTCCTAATCCAGTGGATAACCTTTGTGATTGTAATCTAAAGAAGGGTCCTGAGGGAATGGTAAAAATATATTGCTTTTTGTATCGTACGTAATTAGATTTTAATTGACTGATTTTTGATTTCCTATTTTATATACCAGGTTCACCTTGGCATACACCAATGACTTTTCGATGCTTTTCGAAGTTATGTGTGTATTTTATCGCAGGTTTATAAGTGCCCGGTTAATGGCAATAGGCTCGCCAAATATTACATTGGGACCTAAACATAAACTGGCGAAATGTGGGTGCTAGCACCTCTGCCTATCCCTTCAGGGATAATATATAGGCGTGAGTTTTTGTTATGTTATGTTATCCCGTGCGGCAATACAGATAATTTTATATTTTGTTCATTTTGTTTTTTTTTCTTTCTCTCTCATTTGTTAAATAATAAGCGTACCTACACCAAGAACTATCCAGATTCCCATAATACAGTCCATACTGGTTGTCTGGAAGAAATCGCAGACTGCGATAAAACCGCCCTTTGTACAATTTTTTTTTATGTATACGCTTTGTTTGTATCCTGATGGTGTATGCAATAAAGAGTATCTATCTATCTATCTATCTACAGAGTGCCATTTTTTTACTGTATTAATTTACATACACTTCTTGGTCTATGTATGGTCAACTATGTAGTACTATGTAGAGTCAACATCAGATGTTTATGATCATATATATCCAGGTGTCAATAGTTGCTGATGCTACAGAGCGTTATGATACAGAGCATCAAAAGTAAGTACCTACCTATTGCGATATAGTTTCAAAAGTTAATGTTGAGTATAAAATTATTTTGACACTAAAATTGCACGAAAATATGTAGTATGTACCTGCTTTTGATACTTGGATGTGATTAACAATTGACTTTTTTTATTTTGGTTTCCCTCATGGTTAATCCACCTTTTGGGAGGAGTTTCAGGCAAGTGTGAGAGGGTAATTGAGTGTGTTATATAAATTCTATAACTACTATGTGTGATTCATAGAACTATCGTTGTTAACTATACGTATAAGTTTCAAAAATACAGAATTTAGATATACCTAATATTTTCATATCAGTCTCGACTATAAAATACACTACTTTATCTGTGGTTTCACATTTAACCATGAATTAGTACCAGCACATACATCATTACGTAACATCCCAACTTTTCACATTTACCATAGTTTTGCAAACGCTCGCGACATAGATTCACTAACTTTCCACCTTCAACACCCAAAACGTCACAACTACGTCCAACCTCAAGCGAAAACCTACCTTTAGGTTCCGACATACGATTCACTTTCCTCTATATTGTAACATAAAAGGGTCTTTTAGAAACAAATTACGTTTTTACAACACATCGCGAGATGAAAAGTTAGCGGGCTTGTGAAAAAGCGAGATTCGTCGCTGCTCTGTGATCGAGATTTTCGGCATTCGGCTTTCTGTCTTATCTAATGAGTTATAACTGAGATTGTACTTGGAGTTTGTTTCTCCTTTTTATTGCAATGAAAATGAATGTAGTGATAAAGACTGATGAGATGTCGGCGAAATGCCGTTGGAATGCCGACAAAATTGTCGACGGGTACTGACAAATTGTCGGCGAAATTCCGCTTACGGCTGTATTGCCGGTGTAATGTCGGTTGATTGCGCCGTACTAGAACAGATTGCTATTGTGATATGTCGTAACAGTTTTTATTATGATTATCTCGTAATGTTTTTATGAAAACTGTATTGTTGTTCTAGATATGATATACTAGCTCATGCCCACGGTTCCGCCTGTGAATTCCGATCCCGTGTCCACTACTACCTATGCGAACCTATTTCGAAGAAAAAAAGTATGAATGTTAGTTACTCCTTCACAAAAACGGCTGTATGGATTTGGCTGATTTTTGATACAGAGATAGATATAAGTAGGTTACTTTTTATTCCTAGAATAAATTCCATGGGAATCAAAATTCCATATAGGTGAAGCCACGGGCAAAATACATAATGTACCAGACTCGTATAACAAAGGAATTATAAATTAATTCTTGAATGGTTTCTATCGTCTCAGCAATATTGACAATCAAAACTCGTTTGTTCCAAACACACTAGGTTAAATAAAACTCGTGTACGAATATAACGAAGTACTGTAACTCGCTGAATCCCAAAGTACCATTGTGTACATTAAAAACGGTAGCTTTTACAAAATATTGTGAGTCGGAGTGCCTCCCAACAAGAACGTATACGAAATAAAATAATACAATGATTGTTATGTCGGCTTTGGGTTCCGTACTCATGTTAAGTTTTATGTTGTGGTTAGTTGAGACATGGTACACATTATCCGGTTGAAGAAAACATGTTTTATAGAAGAATAGATGTTGCCCGCGGTTTCGTCCACGTGGAATTCTGATCCTGTTCAATATTATTTTTATCATTATAGCTCAATGTGGTTTAAAAGATAAATTCGTTACTTTGTATCGATAACTACTCGAAGTCCTTTATTTATTCTTTTTGTCAATTTGATTGTTTTTAAAGTAGCTATTTTCATAGAATTATTGGATACGAAGGGTCGACACTCGAAGTGGTCCAAGAATATGTCTACCTTGGGCAGATTATCCAGCTCGGTAGAAACAACTTCGAGAAAGAAGTCACCAAAAGGATCCAATTGGGCTGGGCAGCATTTGGCAAACTGCGCCGGGTTTTCTCCTCCCCCTTACCGCAATGCCTAAAAACGAAGGTCTTCGATCATTGCGTCCTACCTGTTATGACCTACGGTGCCGAAACGTGGACACTGACAGTAAGACTGGTCCACGACTTAAAAGTCGCGCAGCGGGCTATGGAGCGAGCTATGCTTGGAGTCTCTTTGATGGATAAAATTCGAAATGAGGTCATCCGACAAAGAACGAAAGTTACCGACATAGCTCGCAGAATAAGCAAGCTGAAGTGGCAATGGGCTGGTCACATCTGCCGAAGGACTGATGGCCGATGGAGCAAACGAGTCCTAGAGTGGAGACCGCGAATTGGCAAACGGAGGGTGGGACGTCCCCCAGCACGATGGACAGACGACCTAAAGAAGGTGGCTGGGATAGACTGGATGCGCAAGGCGGAGGATCGGGTGCTATGGCGTGCATTGGGGGAGGCCTATGTCCAACAGTGGACTGCAATAGGCTAATTGATTGATTGATTGATATTGGATACATTTTAAATGTACTGTATCAAAAATTAAGTACTATCATTGCGTAAGCCACCATTAATGAAATCACTCTGTAGATAGGTAATTGACGTCAACATCAGACTTGATTATGCTAAAAACTTCAGGTCATCTGCATACATTAAAACTTGAGAAAATTTGAAGCAATTTGAAATGTCATAAAGTAATTAAATAAAATTGGTCCCAAAAGTGTACCCTGTGGAACTTTCGAAGAATTTATTCTGTGGACTTGAATGATAGCTATTAATTTCAACAAAAACTATAATTTCTTTTTGGTAGAAAGTCAACCATTATGACTTTTGCTGAATAACAATTCTATAGGTAACTTTGTGATTAGGATTCCATGAGAAACTTTGTCAAAAGCCTTGCTGAAATCTGTATATATTACGTCAGCTTGATGACCCAAATCTATGGCTTTTGTTATGAACTCAATGAAAGGAACAAGATTTATATTTGTATATCAAAGTGCGACAAATCGACGCAATGGTTGCTTAAGTACAGTTTTAACTGGTTCTGAATGTGAGAACACCATGATTGATGGGAATAATTCTGCTAATGAGCATTAGATTGAGTTAGGACTGTACCTAGTGCGATATTTTTTTGGAAAAAAAAGTGTGGTGGTTATAATATTAACCTTATAACTCAATCTCTGAATGGTAGTATTATGTTAATGTTGACGATAGTGATTATACTACAGGCATTAAAGTAATTGCAGTTATAATAGGTTATTATTAGAAAGATATAGGCTGAGTTTTGTGAGTTTATTTATATATCTGGGATAATTTTCGGAACCACTGCACTTATTGGCAAAATTATTTTACGATATGAAAGGTGCATTATCAATGATAGATATTGGTATATTATGTGTAAATTACAATGATTATGAAAATAATATACACTAAAATACATAGGTAATATGAATTTCGAATCAATCATGATAGTCCACCAGTAAATTATTACAACATCAAAATTGAAAAAGTTATACAAATGGCACGTAATTTTTCTTGGTTTCTGGTCGTCACCCACGGGACCCTAACAAAGCGAATGGGCACTGGAGCATACGGTTTTCAATCAACGAAAACTTTATTAGCTCGGCTTGCAGGTTGCAGGTCGACGACTTCGATGACCTGCTCTCTGTTTTTATTGAAATATTAAATATCTGAACCGATTTTGTTGATGGGTAATATTTTTAATGAAATTTAATATGATCTTAAATAATATTTGACATCAACATAATATATTGTTAAATTATGTTGACTAAGTGTTCAAACCGTTTCATTGAAGTTCTGTGACAAACAATGTGATACGAGATTTTTATATAAATAAATACTAGCTGTACCCGCGACATGGTCTGCGTGGATTTTGTTTTTGTAGTTTTATTTAAAGATTTGTTCAAACTGACGTTAGTCAGAATTTCGTGATTAAAACGAAATCACAAAAGCTTTTAAACACGTAAGTGCTAGGCATCTGTTTGTTTCAATTAAAAGTTTTATTTCTTACCATAGCTGATTGCTTAGTCCATCTTGTACCCAATACAAACTAATCAAAGTAAAAACTCGAAACATAATTCCAACTTTACCAAACACAATATAGTGTCTAGGTACACAGAAACACAACTTTTCTTTACGCACTATTTTCGTCCTGGATCCCTAGTTACGCAATTGTGACACTATAAATTCAGCAGTACAAGTTCATGACCTTGGCAATTGGCTATACGCCAGACGTTTGGCAAACTACGGCAAATGTTGGTGTTAAGGTGGTGCCACACTTAAGTTATATTCTACTTCCTACTTATATTATAAATTCTACGACATTCTACACAGCGCCCTCTAGACCCAAAGTAAGCATAGTTTAACTAGCTTGTGTTATGGGTTCTAGAATGCTGATAAACATACTTATATACTTTTTTTTTAATAATAATAAATGTTAATGCTTGTTAAGATGTTTAGATATTTTTTACGCAATCACTCTCTAAGGGCTAAAAAGATCTGGTTGAAATTTGGTACGGGGTAGATTATAGTTTGGAATAACACATAGTGCTACTTTTTGTTTCGGTTATAGATACCCCTACGAAGCGGAAATGGGAACAAAATTCCACGGGAACCGCTGGTAATAGCTATATATGTCCCTATAAAACATTGTGTATACGATAACAATTTATAACAGTGTGTAACATTTTGCTACATGTTAAGAATGTTATACGCTATAAATAATATCGTCAGTATGGCAATAACATTCTGTAATCGTCAGTATGGTATATATATCTGTCATTCCAGTATCTTTTGTTATCAAGTTTTTCCATTTTATTACACGAGTTGTATAACATCATTGACACTTTTAACCTTTATTACAATTAATTAAGAAAATTTAGACAAATGTTTTGTAACATTCTCAAATGTTATATAACTGCAGGCTGTGTGAAAGCACCTTTGTATAACTATGTTTTGGAAACGTTCTGATTGTGTTATCCACAAATTTGTGTCAAACCTTGGTGCCAATGATGGTTTATGTTCGAGATTATCTCTTAATTAGAGTATTTAGTGGAATTTCTTGCATTATTAACAGGTGTGGCGTTGTAATTATGTATACTGAAGTAGAATTAAGTTTATGTATCGTTCGATAAAATGGTCTTCTATTTTCTTATTGTCTATATTTTTATTGTTTCTTGTTTTTTATTGTTTTTTTATTTCTTTTTTTTATTCGTCGTATATCTTGACTAAGGTAACATCACCTGCAAATTACTTTCTATTGATAAACAAGGCTCTAGGCTAGACTTGCCTGTTGAGATTGGGAAATTAGATAGCAATTGCTCCCATAAAAGACGTATAAGTTAATTCAAAAGTTGGAAATACGTCCCAGGATCCGAGGTGAAAGCCTTGGATTTCATACCACGTAGGTGGCAGACAAGCACACGGCGCTGCCAACCCTGAAGGGAAAGGGCGGAGTAAGAAAGTGTGGGGAGGCTATTCTAAATCAGGTATACTGAACCTAAAATCACCTATTTCGTGAATGCCTTCCGCATATATCACAAAATTAAACCCAAATAAGATCAGATCAAATGTTTTTCAAAACAAGGTCTCGAGACCCGACATTTGGACAGCGGTCTCGCTACACCTCTCTAGGGATAGTCCAACATCGCTTTGCGTACATATCGATCGATATATCTGCCAAAAAGCAATTTATTTGTTCTCCAAACCGTCCATTATCTTCTCATATCAGTATGTAAATCAGGGTCCCGTTTTAGAAAATTCTCGGAAACAAGCATTTTGTTTTCAAAGGGATTACTTCAAGGATTTTGGGTTGGCCTAAAAACGTAACAGACTTAATAGAATTACTTATAATCCTGTGTGACGTTGCCGCATTGTAATTCTCTTAATTGCTTAATCTTTAAACATCCCTGTTCTGATTTATACGGCATATGTTTGGGGACCGAATTGAAAATATGTTAGGGTAATATTATAAGCGTAGATAATAATTAAGCGGCTGAAATTTAGTCTCGAATTAGATTGCTCGTTGAATTTTGCGCTGTTATTTGGTTTCTCGGTAGGCATGTTTTTTGGTTTGGAATTAATCTCGTTATGTTTTGGTTTGTTGTTAGTTATGTTTTTTTGGTTTGGAATTGATGTCGTTATGTTTTTGTTTCTCGGTAGCTGTATTTTCTTTTGCTGCTAAAGAAGTTTTATGAGATTTCTACATTTGATATATTATTAGATTCATAATATATATTGAATGTAAGTTAAGGTTGTTCTTGGAAATTCTAATCTGATTTATTTTGTTTTCAATATATAATATTCTGATTTAGCCTTTAGGTATTGAACCTGGGTAAATACCTTGTACGCACGTTCCTGTCACATAATCATCCTAAAAAGAAATCTATGTTTTTAGCGAGTATCTATGATTCATTAAATCATGAGTAATGCGTGCTTACTTAAAGCAGACTTACGTTAAGCGTTGGTCTGTCAACTTTGTTGCGGGTGCCAATGCTTAACTTGGTGACTCTCACACACACATTACACAGTATATTTAATAGACCCCTGCATTTTTTAAAGGCAGACACTTGACAGATTGTAAAAATTTAATTATTTGACAGCTTGTGTTACCTGTTGATTGAAGCTTGCTTTAAAATGTAGCCAATCTTGTCATTGACCCCCTACATATATAGAGTGACTATTGAGCGCCAGCCTATCTTTATACGTCTAACAATACATCCTAATAGCTTACAGCCAGCGATTAATTACCAAGAAGCATTGGGTTAGATATAAATACATTACTCCTTTTTTAAGCTCACCGTAGTCGAGTATAAATTAAATACACTGCACTTTTGTACAAACAAATCGTGTAAAAATACAGCGCTATGCTTTCAACCGAGTAAAATTTACCTGGTAGTATTATTCTAATGTTAAGAGTTCAGTTTTTACTCCGAGAAATCTAGACCGTTTCTGCAAATCACTGCATATTTAAATTTGAAAAATGCTCAAATCTAAAATTTTATGGTGGAATATTCAGTCCATTTCGAAATACTTTACTCTCTATATCTCTGGCTGGCAGAGAATTACAGCCTTTGTGACAATGGTTTTATGTTCTAAAATTGTCTAAAAAAATGACGTCTATTCAAAAGGACTGGCTTCCTTCACCCGGTGTCTACATGCCCGGTTTGCCGGAACTCTTTATCTAAAAACGGGCACGTCTCAATTTCACCCTCATTTCCCATTTCATACTTTTTTTTTCTTCTCAGTTATTATACGCGACGTTTATTGAAATGTAAATAGATTATTTTTGACAAACAATGGTGCGAGTCCATTGTTAGAGTTTGAGTATTTCGGGCGTGTAAAATTGATAAAAAATATTGACCCGAGATTTTTGAAACGAAGTTTATTGTGCGACCGTTTGGACGGAGGTTGGAGAAAAACTTCTATTTCAATTCACAGAATCAAGGTTACTTCAAATTATATTTATGGGAATTTATTCCTTAATAGCATAGACAGAACGTATACTTTAGATCGATATCAAATTATCTTCTTTATATAGAACGAGATCTCTTTATTTATACCCTGATCAATTTAGTGATATATTTAAAAATGAAAATTTAAAAGCACTCAAAACCGGTGGGCTTTCATGAAAGGTTTAGTGATAGTATTTTTCTTTACATACTACGTAGGTGGCAGACAAGCACACGGCCCACTTGATGGGAAGTGGTCACCGTGGCCTAAGGACGTGTACAACACTAAGGGTGTCACACACGCACTGACTACCCTGGAGGGAAGGGAGAAGGACTAGGAAAGGGTGGGGAACCTAGGAAGGCGAGAGGGTACCAGGGGTACAGTGAGCTCTGGCTACCCTACTTACCGGCGGGAACACAACACGACGGTTATTATGGCCGCGGTGTTTTGTAGGGCGGAGGTACTACCCCAGTCGGACAGCTCATTTTGGACGGGAGATACCGTGCGTTGTGTCGTACTTCCTTTCGATATGAAACTTTTCCATTATATCCCATAGCACTGAACAGTATTCAAACCCACTAATACATTCAATCTTTATACACAGAAATAAATATTACACTTGTGTAATTTCAATAAACACTGATCGACAAAAAGACTTCAATAAATCATAATTTCATTGTTGTATTCCATAAAAAATGTACATTTTATTACATAGTAGACATTTTAGGTATTATGATAATCGACTTCAATATAACGTCTATTGAAAACCGTTGAAGCGATGATGAAGTCTATAGAATTTGTATTAAAATAACATTTTTTATTGTTCGTTTAGTGTATAGGTACGAAACAATATTTACGGCACATTAAACGTTCATTGTATTTGATGAGTTATAGGCTTATAAAGTAAACAGACGGGTTTAATAGGCAGACTTCCCCTTTCAACAAGATTAAAATAGTTATTGCTTGTCACAAACGTATAAAATACTATTAAATAAATGGAATTTAGCTATTAATGTGTTAACTTTTCGTATAAATTTATATCAATTAATATTTGGAACGAGATTTTAACCCGTGAAACCCTTTTAACTGGCTAATATTATAATTGTTTTAGAACCGAATGCCTATGTGAAACTATAATCTATACTAATATTATAAAGAGGAAAGATTTGTTTTTTTGTTTGTTTGTAACGAATAGGCTCCGAAACTACTGGACCTGGACTGGATTTCAATAATTCTTTCACCAATAGAAAGCTACATTATCTGTGAGTAACATAGGCTATAAATTTATCTCCAAAAATATAGGGATCCTTACTAAAACTTCAATAATGTAACTCAATTCGAAATCCACGCGGGCGGAGCCGCGGGCAACAGCTAGTTAAATATACACAGAGTATACATCTGCATGTAGTAGTATACAAAGTATACACTGACCAAATTACTGATTTATTGCAAAATGGGCAGGTCAAAAGCACTCGAAACCGGCGGGCTTGCATAAAAGGTTTAATGGCAGTAGAGGAAACGCGTGAAGTATGTCAGGACAGGGGCAGATGGCGATGTTTCTGCCTACCCCGGAGAGAAAAAGGCGTGAGCATTGTATGTAATGTACTTCCTACTATAAAATTATAAGTGTGAAAATTTGTGAAGGTTATTGTTTGGATGTTTGTTACGCAATCACGCTCCAACAACTATAGGGATGTGGCTAAAATTTGATATCAGGCATAGATGATAGTCTAATATAGCTCATAGGCTATTATCAGTGGAATAGGTTCCCTTGGTATTTTGGATCGGGAACAAAATTCCACACGGACAGAGCCACCGGCATCAGTTGATAAATTAATGATTATATATTTTCACTATTTATTTTTTTATATATGACACGTCAAAATGACTTCACCTCGCCTGATGGTAAGCTATAGGTAAAGTCTTCGAACTGGGGTCACCACTATATACACCGGTAGTGCTACAGTGGCGGCCCTCAACTTGACGGCCTCATCAAATGCTTTTTCACGCCCCGCTTAAAGGCTCCCAGACTATAGGAGGAAGGAACCACGTGCGCTGGTAAAGAATTTTAAGTCTTAATGGTGCGGCAAATAAAAGAGGCACGGAACCGCTTGGTTCTTGATGAAATTGATTGCAATGTGTGAGTGTGATACCTCAGCCTGGTACGTGTAGTTCTGTATAGAAAATTTAATATGCCACGGATACACGATTTTTATTATATTTTCAATAATTCCTTCTATTTAAAAGCACTAATGACTATCCAACAAAAAAGTTCAAAAGGGACGAAGGAAGACCCGCCAACCATTGATCACTCAATTTCGCTCGTAACCCGATTACTCAAAAAAAAAATTATTTTAACGTAAAATCCTAAGTATTTTCGCTGTAAAAAATTGTACCTAAGGCATACAAATGTGGTTTAATTAAAAAATTCGAGGCTTTACATCAAATACTCGAGTTTGTCCGAGTTCACAAAAGAATATATTTTTGCCGACGGTAAAACTCTCAAAGGGAAAGCTGGAGATCTGTGTGTTTTTTTTTTTAATTTTCGTGATTAAGAAAAGTATTGGGGTTCAGTATAGATTAAAAATTATTCGAGTGTAGTTTCTGCAAGATTGATAGAGCTCGTTGTATAGCTGATTTGTTTTCAAATATTTTTTTGTTGACGTATTTTTAATAACAATAGTAGCCTACTGGAAAGCGATGCTAGCTGTAAATAGATAAGGATGCAGCCTCTTTTCAGAGGTATCAAGTTCGAATCCGGCCGGACAGTTACCGATATGAATTTTACTTTGTGGAATTTATATGTGCTAATCACATGATATACCATCTGCTGACGGTCGGGTGAAGCAAAAACATCGTGAGGAAACCCACATGTCCTAGAAGAACTTCTAAGGACACGACCGATCCACCAACCTGAATTAGGCCAGCACGTTCTCTTTAAGGTAATCTTGCTCCACATTTAGTGCGAAGACATTTTTTTTCATCATTTTTCTGATATCTCCTCTCACTACCTAACATTAGGGTTGAACACGTTCCCTTTGACACTGACCACTCTCAAACACTCTCAAAAATAACTATTCTTAGGCGGTAAGCTCAAAAGCCCGCAAGGTCAAATGAGGTCAGGCGACCGAGTAAATAACAATTCCACACCTCAAGTTTCGCTGAAAGCTGACCTGTATGCCTTAGAGAAAAGCTAGAATTACGTGTATTTTACAAACAAGTAGGTATATTCGACCCTAGGGACTTCGTATAGAGCATAGGTTTAGAAAAGGTTAAATACCGTCTGTGTTCTCCTGAGGTAGCTTAGAAGTAGGAGACGGACATAGGATACTTTTTATCCTGCCACGGGGCATATAAAATTGTAAATAAATAAAATTGTAAATTCGTTGTGTCTGTAAATAAATGTATATTTAAAAAAACTTAGGTTAAGTTAAATTAAACATTCTGTATATATAAGTATTGTAGTCTGATTGTATGTTTTACAATGGACGTAAAAACTATTAAACGGATTTCAATGCGGTTTTTATTACAAAGTTATTAGTTACTACCGAAAGAAATTGTATTCTTTTTGTTTGAAATATCTTGGTCAATCCTTAATTCTATCGTATGTTTGACTCCAATTGGTTTAGTAAAACCGGAGATAATTTATGACTAAAAGTTCCGGTGACATTTACGCGGGCAGAGCCGTTGGCGTCGGCTAGTCCAAAATATATTTGGTAATAAACCTAATTTTAGGCTTGCAACATTCTAAAACTCAACCTCGCAGACACCATACAATGAATTTTTTTTACTGGCAATATCATTTATCAGGCAACTCTCAGTACCTTAATATACCTATTACATAAAACACGTCATCTCATAAACAAAAGTCTTACTACACTGCTCACCCCATAAATCACAAGTCGTTATGATATAATGTTATTTACACAAGTTTTTTTTCTACCCTTGGCCCTTTTCTCCTTCAAGATGTTAACCTATTATGGGTCTTAAGTTCTTAGTGTAATGGTCGAAAATGGCTTGGATAATGAGGATTTAGTACATTACTCTAATGGATGGAATTTTGCGAAAATAGCTCACCTATGTATTAGGGAAAATGTTTTACCTAAACTTGGCATGATATTATTCATTTAAGTCTGAACTATGTACCGTCAGCATAAAAAGTTGCTTAACAACTTTAGGTTTTAATTTAATACATACACACATAATACTCACGCTTTTTTCCCTTCTTGGGTAGGCAGTCTTGTGTATCTCACACACCGATGGGCGCAAGCCATCGAGAGTGGGGGTGAGGCACTGGCGGTCAGCCTGGATATAGCGAAGGCCTTCGACCGGGTCTGGCACAGAGGTCTTCTGGCGAAGTTGCCGTCCTATGGACTGCCCGAGGGACTTTGCGAATGGATTGCCAGCTTTCTGTCCAACAGAAGCATTCAAGCCGTTGTTGACGGCAGCTGCTCGGACCGCATGGACATAAATGCTGGCGTTCCACAAGGCTCCGTGCTATCCCCGACCCTGTTCTTGCTGCATATCAATGACATGCTGTCTGCTGACTCTGTTCATTGCTATGCGGATGACAGTACCGGGGATGCATTTTACACGGGCCGGGCTAACCTCCCTCGGTCCGCAGTGGAGGAAAGTCGCGAACAACTTGTGTCTGAAATCGAGACTACTCTCACAGGAGTGTCCGATTGGGGAAGACTAAACCTAGTCCAATTCAACCCCACTAAGACACAAGTTTGTGCATTCACCGCTAAGAAAACCCCATTCATTGTAGCGCCACAATTCCTGAACACACCACTCACCATCTCCTCGAGTATAGGGATCCTTGGTGTCGATATCTCCAGTGACGTCCAGTACCGTAATCACCTCGAAGACAAGGTCAAGTTGGCATCTAAGAAACTTGGAGTGCTCAACAGGGCGAAGCAGTACTTCACTGCGGGGCAAAGACTTATTCTTTATAAGTCACAAGTCCGGCCCCACATGGAGTACTGCTGTCACCTTTTTGCCGGGGCACCTGCATACCAGCTTGACCCCTTCGAGTCGGTACAAAGACGTGCGCTGCGGATAGTCGACGATCCCATACTTTTAGGCGGTGTGGAGCCGCTTAGCCTGAGGAGAGATTTCGCCTCACTGTGCGTCTTCTACCGCCTATATAATGGTATGTGTTCAGATGAATTGTTCGACATGATGCCCACGGCCACTTTTTATCATCGCACCGCTCGCCACAGGCAGGGAATTCATCCTCACACATTGCATCCGCCTGCAGTGCGCACTGTAAGGTTTGAAAGAAATTTTATTCCGCGCACGCTTAGGCTGTGGAATGATCTCCCTGCCGTGGTTTTCCCTAGCGACTACAATATGGGGTTCTTCAAGAAGGGCATTAGAAGGTTTTTGCGGGGTCGGCAGCGCGAGTGTGATGCCCCTGGTGTTGCACGCGTCCCTAGGCCACGGTGACCGCTTCCCATCAGGTGGGCCGTGTGCTTGTCTGCCACCTAAGTGGTATAAAAAAAAAAAAAAAAAAAAAGGCAGAGACGACAGCCTGCCATCTGCTTCTGTCCTTATGTACTTCACGCGCTTCCTCTACTGTCATTAAACCTTTCATGCAAGCTCGCCGGTTTCGATTGCAGGTCTTTTATAATTTTAACACTATTCGGGATTTAATTAAGTGGTTTACTTTTTCTACACTTATTACTTATTTATTTGTCTGTCTATTTGAATGAAGTAAATTCTGGAAAGACTAGACTCATTTTGAAGGGACTTTTAGTAATTTTATAAGGCGTAATATAGGGTACTTTTTACTTAAGAGAAATAATCAAGGTTTCGTGCCGTAAAAAATAAAGAAATAACAATCGAAATCCACGCGAAGCAAGTCGCGGGTACAGCTAGTATAATAATTTAGAATACATACATAATGCTCAGACTTTTTTCCCTCCGGGGTAGGCAGAGACAACAGACCGCCATCTGCCTCTGTCCTGATATACTTCACGCGCTTCCTCTACTGTCATTACGCCTTTCATGCAAGCCCACCGGTTTAGAGTGCCTAGTGCCTATGCTACAGTAACGTACAGAACATACCTACTTACATTTTTGCTCTAGATATAAATAATGTATAAAAAGTAATACAAAAATCTAGAAAGTTACGAAACACGTAAAGTTAAACTTTAGTTTCTTTAATAGTTTCCATCGGCCTACTTCCACAACAAACTATTCAGTACAAAATCACATTCTCGCACACTGTACGCTAAAAGCCGATATTTTTAGTTTTCGCAAAAAACTTTCACAAAACTTCGCACAGTCGTACAATATTTTCGCAAAAATATTTGAAGAGAATTCGTTTTCTCATCGGAGTAGCTTATAACCAGTTCCGTGCAGTTTTTCAACGGTTCCACCTGAATTTTCAATTGTTTTCCGATTGGATGATTTTCAACGGAGTTCGGTTCAGAAATTTAAATTTGGAAATGGAAGTGGAACCGGTATTTTTGAATGACGAGTTTTAATTTAACGCAGTTGAAGTATACAACAATAGACATCTAAGTAGCAAGGAAATATTGACGCTTGTATGTATAACACTAGTTGTGCCCCGCGGCTTTGCTCATGGCACACTTTAATCACCCATACTCGTATAACCCAAAAAATGTATGGAAATTTGCCCAATTTGGTGATATTTATAATTACTACTCCGCTTTCCTGGGTTGAACGCACTAATCTCAGAAACTACTGGTTCGAATTGGGAGTTATTTTTGTCTTAGATAGCTCATTTTGAAGAAGATATAGACAATAAATCATGACGCTACTGCCCAGGAGATTGGAGCAGTACCTAATAATAAAATTCAACAAAATGTGATATTTTTTATTGGTAATAGGCTCGCGTTTGACCACAATCTCACCTGTTGGTAAATGATGATTGTGGTCGACGGTGGAGCATGCTTGCATAGAAGTAACCTGTTCGCTCTAGACTTGAAGACTCCCAGGTTGTAGCTTTCCGGAAATACAGACTCAGGCAGGGAAAATTTCTATACATTATTGTAGCACTAATAAATGACGGGTATTGTATGCGATAAATGGCTGACACAGGCGAAGCCGCAGGAGACAGTTAGTTACAAATAAAGTTACTAAAATAGTATAAAAAATACACATTGAGAACATCTCTTTTTTGAAAATCAATTAACATCAAACCCAAAACAAAGCCTTATAAACAAACCTCCATCACCATTTTAACAAATCACCAAATCTAACATTTAATCTCGACGCTTGAGCGGAAACAATCCATAGTTAAACAAATCTGAATTCTCCATTTGCGATAACAGCGAAACAAAGGCGTTCGCCATCGTAAAACCGGGGTATAATTGCATAGATGAGTATCTTAGGGGCGTATTAATGATCGAATTGATGCTGCGAGCCTTTCGAACGACAGTTTGAGATGTTGAGTTATGTTTTTGGAATCGAAACTATAGAATTATTAGTAGGAATTCAATTCAAATTGAAGGATTTGAAGAGGTTTGTAATAAGTTGGGGTTTTATCTTAAAACTAGCTGTCGCCGCAACTTCGCCCGTGACATATACCTCTTACGGCTTTACCATTAAGAACCAAGCGGTTCGGTGCCTCTTTCCTTTGCCGCACCATCAAAACCTGGAATTCTTTACCAGCTCACGTGTTTCCTTCCTCATACAGTCCCGGGGGGTCTAGTTCATAATATCGACAATCACTACATCGATGGTCGCTGTATCGAAAACGCTCCATCGATGGTACGCTACATCGACAGTACCCCAAATCGATGGTACGCTACATCGACAGTACCCCAAATCGATGGTACGCTACATCGACAGTTCTCCAAATCGATGGTACGCTACATCGACAGTACACTATATCGATGGTACGCTACATCGTTAGTACACTAAAACGACGGTATGCTACATCGATAGTAAACCAATCGGGTTTTTTAACTTTTCAATATATTTTTTAAAATTAGTACTATCAATCAATGTTACTGAATAAGAACTTATGTTTTTTCAACCATTTAATGTGGGTTCCATCAAAAATAAGCAATTTACAGATTTGACAAATTGTGATTAAAAACTTTAAAAATCCTGTTTTTTATTTAAATCTAGCTCGAGTCGGGTAGTCGATGCAGCGTAATAATTAAATTTGGTTTACTGTCGATGTAGCATACCGTCGTTTTAGTGTACTAACGATGTAGCGTACCATCGATATAGTGTACTGTCGATGTAGCGTACCATCGATTTGGAGAACTGTCGATGTAGCGTACCATCGATTTGGGGTACTGTCGATGTAGCGTACCATCGATTTGGGATACTGTCGATGTAGCGTACCATCGATGAAACGTTTTCGATACAGCGACCATCGATGTAGTGATTGTCGATATTATGAACTAGACCCAGTCCCGGGTCCTTTAAGCGGGGCGTGAAAAAGCATTTGATGAGGCCGTCAAGCTGAGAGCCACCATTTTGGCACTATCGGTGTTTGCAATGGTGACTTCCATTCTAGAGACTTTGCCTCAGCTTACCATCAGGCGAGGTGAAGTCATGTTGACGTGACCGACATAAAAAAAAACTGTATTCATTTGGCCGGAGACAAAATATAAACAAAGGAAACAGTAGTTATCAAAATTTACTAGCCGACTTTTTTATTTGTAAAAATGGCGGGTATAACCCGGCTAAATACGGAAACTATCAATTCTACTTTTTAAACTATTAATTTTATTAAGTACTTAAAAAGACTATTCACCTTCATTTAGTAGTATTAAAATGCGTTCATAGTTTGAGATTCACAACATTTTTAGGTCTTTTATAAGGCAATTATTATGAATATTTAAATGTGACATAAAAAGTGTATTCGTTTCATATGACACCTAAAAGAGCCTTTTTATGGTTTGTTTACATTTTTTCTCACGGCCAAATGAATACAAGATAAAACAAGATGAAAATATGAACTTTGTTCTCATCAGACTGCTGGTTCTTAGCAAATGAGGGTAGTTTAAAACCACTTGAAGCAAACATTGAACTTTATTTGACGGGTTTTGATAAGGGATAATAAGTTTAAACGAGTTGTTCTGTAATGAAGGTGAAATTGACGGCGACTTATAAACAGTAATATCGATTTATCTATATTCATAAATCAGGAAAGTTTTGCAATTTGTAACACGAGTTTTAATCGTGTTTAGTGGCTAAACTCCAGTTAGGTATAAGTTTAGACTTCCACGTGGTACACCTGGGTAATGGAGGCGAGCAGCGCCTCCCACTCGCCACGGGAGACACTGCTGCTTGCGGCCAATCCGGCGGAGTGGGAGTGGCCCTCTAGAGGGCTGCTTCGAGGCTCTCCACGTGTCCCTCTGACTAGCAGAGGACACAGTGGAGAGCGAACAGGGGGTAAGCTGATTGTCACCTTTGGCGAAGTGGCGCGATGCTCGCCATTTGGCTTAGTTTATTTAGCTTACCATCAGGCGAGGTGAAGTCATATTAACATGACTGATATAAAAAAAAATCGTGAATATAAATATTTACTCTACGCGGGAATCGAACCCATAACCTTAGACGTAGTAGTTGAGCGTTCTACCGCCACGCCACGTTCTTGAAGTTACATTTGCTGAAACTTTGAACTCCTGGTATGTTTCATGTTTTCTTATTGCAATCCAATCGCATCAAGTTGCAGCTAGAAATGAAATTCGAGAAATATTGTATTGGATTGTTCTCAGCGATGCTGCTTACAATATTTTCTCTTTATTTTCTTAAAGCTAGATTGAATAAAATTGGAAATCGGAGCCTCTGGATCGAACACTGCTAATACGCTTTTATTAAACGACCTGTGAGTTAGCCGCGGTAGCCTAGTAGTCTTGGTAATGGACTGCTGAGACGAGGTCTCGGGTTCGATCCCAGGTTCACCATGGCACACACCAATGACTTTTCGATGCTTTTCGAAGTTATGTGTGTATTTATCGCAGGTTTATTAGTGCCCGGTTAATGGCAATAGGCTCGTCACCTATTACATTGGGACCTAAACATAAGCTGGCGAAATGTGGGTGCTAGCACCTCTGCCTACCCCTTCGGGGATATAGGCGTGAGTTTATGTTATGTTATGTTAAACGACCTGAAAGGATGGACGAAAGAAGATTAACTAATAATTTTATGAGGTGAAGGGGAATGGGCAACCCGGTAAAGGTCAAACTGGTGTTGCACACGTCCATTATAGGGCACGGTGAACGCTTCATCAGGTGGATTTTGTGCTTGTCTGCTACTAAATGATATAAAAAAAACTAGACGTATAGTCAGCATCGAAAGTAAATGATAATTTTCAAATCTTAAAAATTAGTTTCTGTGTAAAATTGAGGTGTATTTTTTTTATTTGGTTAATTTTTTATTTGGATAATGCTGTTCTATTGAAATGGTTTTTTTTTTAATCAAATTAAAACATAATCAACACTTTTAACTACCCGTAACGAGCACATTATTAAGGTAGGACACGACAGTATCTCCCGTCCGAACTGAGCAGTCTGACTGGGGTAGTACCTACGTACAGCCTACAGAAGACCGCGGCCATAATAATCGTTTGTGTTCCCGCCGCGCCGGTAAGTAGGGTAGCCAGAGCTCACTGTACCCTTCCTCCCCCACCCCGTCCTAGCCTCCCCACACCTTCTAACCTCCCCCCCCCCCTTCTCTCCAGGGTAGGCAGCGCGTGTGTGACGGTGACCGCTCCCCATCAGCCACCTACGTAGTTAAAAAAAAATACCATAGATTGTATGGCAACTAAACTTAACGTGCTCTCCAAGGCACGAACACAAATAAGGTTATGTTAAACAATCTGTCCTTGTTTTAGCAAGGACATGTAACACATGACAAACTAAGTAGACTTCTCTAACAATGGCCATCCAAAATGTTGAAGACAATCGCAAATAATTGTAGTACTAAGTTACCCTAACGTTATTTTCTTACGTGATTAAATCACAAGCGGTAGCGGAATTACAAAAACCTTGCGTAATATCTATTATTTGGTTAGGAAACTAGCTAGTTACGCACGGGAATCACGCATTGATTTTTTAACAATGGGAATATCTCAGTTGTGATATATAGAAGAGGCTTTTCTATAAATATGTACGTGTACGTATTTAAAAATAATATTATTCACATTTTAGAGCCCATGTTACAATCTATGCTTAGTTTGGCCGCGTAGTCTGTCCGATATTTGTCTAGATATTCGTTTATTTTATTATCAACAGCTGCAAACTGTGCGCAAATAAAAAATATATAAATTTTGAAACTTATGGGGTAAATAGACTGAAATGTATGGGAATTTTGTGGTACATAAATCAATAGGACATAGAAGGAGCAAATCATAATTTGAACAAAGAATATGGTACATTTAATTTCACTTGTACTCTTATTCATCAAGGCCCATAAATCAAAATATCTCATTTAGGATATACCGGCCAGTCTTAGTACTAAAAGTCTTAAGTACTGGATCGTAAATGATATTGCAAAATAACGTCCACCTGCGGGTCCGGACGTAGTATTATTTTGTTACTGGACTAATATATACTTATCAGAATTTAGTATAGGTATTTCGTTTCATTATTCTTCGATTTTCTGTGATGAATAACGTGATTTGTTATTGATTACTCGTGGTCCAACTGCAATATCCAAAACTCGTAATTTATTGCATAGATTGACAACTCAGACTAGTTCCACCGCGATGCAAATTATAGTACTTTTCCCTGTAAGTACATATCAAACATTTTTATTTATACAAACCTCGTCATGCTAAAAATAAATTACTTGTGTCTGAAATCGAGACTACTCTCGCGAGAGTATCCGATTGGGGTAGACTTAACTTAGTCCAATTTAACCCTACTAAGACACAGGTTTGTGCATTCACCGCTAAGAAAACCCCATTTATTGTAGCGCCCCAATTCTTGAACACACCACTCACCATCTCCTCCAGCATTGGGATCCTCGGTGTCGACATCTCCAGCGACGTTCAGTTCCGCAGTCACCTCGAAGATAAGGTCAAGTTGGCTTCAAAAAAACTTGGAGTGCTCAACAGGGCGAAGCAGTACTTCACTGCGGGGCAAAGACTTACTCTTTATAAGTCGCAGGTCCGGCCCCACATGGAGTACTGCTGTCACCTTTTTGCCGGGGCACCTGCATACCAACTTGACCCGTTCGAGTCGGTTCAAAGACGTGCGCTGCGGATCGTCGACGATCCCCTACTTGTAGGCGGTGTGGAGCCGCTCAGCCTCAGGAGAGACTTCGCCTCGCTGTGCGTCTTCTACCGCCTATATAATGGTTTGTGTTCAAATGAATTATTCGATATGATGCCTACAGCCACTTTCTATCATCGCACCGCTCGCCACAGGCAGGGAATTCATCCCCACACGTTGCATCCGCCTGCAGTGCGTACTGTAAGGTATGAAAGAAATTTCATTCCGCGCACGCTTAAGCTGTGGAACGATCTCCCTGCAGTGGTTTTCCCTGGCGGCTACAATATGGGGTTCTTCAAGAAGGGCATTAGAAGGTTTTTGCAGGGTCGGCAGCGCGAGTGTGACGCCCCTGGTGTTGCACGCGTCCATAGGCCACGGTAACCGCTTTCCATCAGTGTGGGCCGTGTGCTTGTCTGCCACCTAAGTGGTATAAAAAAAAAAAAAAATTAGGTAAATCAGTCAGTGATGCACGTAGGAACGTTATAACAGTCATTATCATTTTAGTGTTACCTGTTTTCAGTATGTATTTAATGCGCGTATCTTCATTTTAAATGTACAAAAAGAGTTTTTTCAACTTTAGTTTGAATTTAGCAATAATTATATTAAAGAGTCTTCTTCTCTTCTGACTTAGACCACACAACATTCTCGAGCTAGCCCGGGGCGACATTACCGTGCCCTAAACACTAAAATGCACTTAGACCGCTTTCAGGGTCCGTCTGTTTTGCTGCCAACGGTTTAGTAATGAGGATGGCAAGACGGACGAGCAGAAAGTTAAGTATTTCTGTAACTGCATTGCTTCGTGGGAGATTAACTGCTGAGTACTCGCTTTGGGGTCAAAGAGAATCTATGTCTGTTATTATAGTGCTTGTAATAAATTCCACTTAGCAGTACTACATTTAAAGATAGACCAAGCAGTAAGCTATCTAGCTTAGTGGTGGAGCGGTAGCGATAGCGATAAAGTGAATGAGATCTGGGCCCGTAGACAAGTGTCATAAGTCTAAGGAATAGAATCGATTACTGCTAGATGCTGGCGACGAGTTTGGATGTGATTGGTTTACCTAATCTATTCGTTTCCTTAGAGATTTACGCTGTGACACTTGTCTACGTGGGCTGATTAGTTTGGTGCCTTAGTGGGTGCCAAGTAAAACTTTTAGAGCTAGACTCTATTATAAACTAAAGTCTTGATTAAGCTCTTCTTAGACTAAGCCAACCTCGATTACACATTACAATACATTTTATACATTATACATTTTATGTCGGACTTAACTGACAAAAACCGCACATCGATTTGGGTCTTCAGAAAGGGTGTAACTAACCCTGGCTGACCCTGAGCCATCTCTATTTGGATATACCCTCCACATATTTAAGAACCACGGTGTCCCAGTTCATGATTGGGAACCACGTTGTCCCAGATTTGACCACGGCAAAAGAGGGAGGTTCGTGCTGCATCATAGCGTCGTGGCACTGCGCTGTCCCTCCTTTGCCCTCAAATGCTTTTTATTCAACGTATGTTATAACATTCAAAATGGTTTTTCTACCAGCAGGTGTTCTCCGCTTTCAGTGGGGACTGACCCTAAGGTAATTCCTACAAACAATGTATTTACTTAACACAAGAATAGCACCTTTTAGTACACTTAAAAAGTTTATGACTCAGACTTCTTGACTTCCGGGTACTTTAGTGAACTTCCTTGTAACTGCTGAACAGCTGGGGCCCGATTAACAAAATTGCGTTGATAAAGTCCGTCTTTCTGTCTGTCTGTTTGTTTCACGTATTTTTGTTTCATTTTGACGAAATTGTAAGTGTGCATAGTAAATTAGTTGGGTATGTTTGTAATTGCCATTAACCGGGCACTTATAAACCTGCGATAAATACACACATAACTTCGAAAAGTCATTGGTGTATGCC
The DNA here is from genome assembly GCA_963576445.1 of Lithosia quadra. Lineage (NCBI taxonomy): Eukaryota > Metazoa > Arthropoda > Insecta > Lepidoptera > Erebidae > Lithosia > Lithosia quadra. The sequence continues at coordinate 1,374,743 of OY754895.1, forward strand.
ATGGTGAACCTAGGATCGAACCCAAGACCTCGTCTCATCAGTCCATTACCCAAACCACTAGGCGGTTTAATGAACGGTTCTGCACACAAAAATATATTTTGCATTCTTCTCTGTTTATCTTTTTGTTCGCGATGGATGAAAAAACTGCTGAACGATTTTTGATAAAGTTTTTCTATTAGAAAGGTCTTGGGCAGACTTAATCTGCTGTGTGTTTGATTGCATAACCAATCGTAGAATCGGCGATATGACAAAAAATGATCCTCAATCCACACGGGCGGAGTCAAGGGCATCGGCCAAAACAAGTCAATCTTTATTTCCTTAGAATAAGGTTACACGATGCTCCTTTCTGAGACTTTATTTTTAGCTTACCAACAGGCGAGGTGAAGTTATATTGACGCGACCGATATAAAAAAATATAAATTTATTTATTTTTCTCTTTACATCACTATTCATACGGGTATTGTTCATTGTTGCCGGAGATTGCCGTAAATTGGTTAAATTACAATACAGCATATTCTGTGTGTCATGGAAAACATTTTACAAAACATTTTTTTTAGTGCTACTAGACATATATGTCAGGAGAATTCCTGTCTCTATAATATAATAAAGGAAGTCGTGTTAGTTACATTATTTATAACTCAAGAACGGCTGAACCGATTTGGTTGAAAATTGATAGTGAGGTAGCTTAGAACCAGGCAATGGACATAGGATACTTTTATTCTTTTTTGGAGTGAAGAGTGGAGGGAAAAGGAGTGGAGCGTGGAGTGTAGTGGAAAGTGGAGTGTGAGATGGAGAGTGGAGTGGAGAGTGGAGTAGAGAGTTGAATGGAGAGTCGTTTAATTGGTGACAATACTGACTTCCAAGTGGGCGAAGCCGCGGGCAAAAGCTAGTCTACTATATAAAAATAAGTCGGGTTTTGCTTCCTGACGCTATAACTCCAGAACGCACGAACCGATTTCCACGGTTTTGCATTCGTTGGAAAGGTCTCGGGCTCCGTGAGGTTTATAGCAAAACAACCATGCGGGCGGAGCCGCGGGCAACAGCTAGTTATTAATAAATATCATGGACACGTGTAAACACAAAACACGATCGCAGAACTCTTGTAGATCAATAAAACTCTCCAACTACCCTCAACTACATAGAAACAATTGTCTGTACGTACGTATCGGAATTCTGTTGTTATTGTGTACGCCATGTAGCGTTTACACTCTATAGGTATGTTATGGAAAAGTTTTCCATAACCGTTACGTAACCCTGTGAAGTACATAACTAGCTGGTTTCTGCGACTCCACCCGTGTGGAGTTCTGATACTGTTTCTTTTTTTCATATAGGTCACGTCAAAATGACTTCACTTCGCCTGATGGTAAACTAAAGGTTAAGTTTCAGGGGTCACCACTACGTACACCGACAGTGCTACAGTGATGGTCTTCACGTTGACGGCCTCATCAAATGCTTTTTCACGCCCCGCTTATAGGACCCGGGACTATAGGAGGAAGGAAATACATGCGCTGGTAAAGAATTCCAAGTCTTTATGTTGCGGCAAATAAAAGAAAGAAAATGGTTCATTATATTATAATCAAAGTATAAAAGAACTACCTTTCAATCGAACTATAATTATCGCACGCCCAAAACAACACTACACTAAGTCAAAATAGCTCTTTTTTCGGAAACGACGAAAAATCGTTATCTTACGTTATATTAAAACTATTGCATATAATTATAATGAGCTTTGGATGTAAAGAATCCAATCCTTATTAATATAGTATAGTTCAGTCACTGCAAAATATTTACTTTAAATCAAAATAATGCGTTTTTGGTATAATTCACTATTGCGTAATAACAGAACGAAATAAAAAAAATATTTATTTCGACATAAGTGCTTTTTACTGATTAATTATGAATTAATACACTATCATTCTATTGCCGGAATGTATTATGTCAATAAAGCTAACTAAGTAATTTTTGGTCAAGCGCGGTCAAGATGGCAGAATTCTACGCCCGTATAATTTGATGAATCATTGACACGAAAGAAGAAGAAGACTAAGTAATTAAACATGTTTTACATTAAGGACCATCAGTTACTTTGCTCAAAACTACCCTTCAAAATCTGAAAATGATCATAGACCTTTGATGCTGACTGTACGTGCGTGCGTGCATGTAGGTATGTGCGTGTGTGTCAAATATATTATCGTCAATATGTATATGAATGTAATCAGTAAAAAATAAAATAGATTGTCTATTTAATTGAACTTATGATATATCCGCACATTGCGTGTGAAACAATGAAAAAATAAAACTAACCCTCCAGTAGGAGTTTGATGTAATGAGTTCCGTACAGCAAATGATAGATGGCCTTTTCGACCTATTAATGTGGGTGGGTCAGTCTATTAATTTCAGCGGAGAAGTGAGGGTTGATGGGCTGTGTTCTAATATTAGTGAATATGTTTATTCTTTGATGGATTGATGAGAGTAATTTGTCTGTCTGTTGCAAAAAGCTTTTTCTCGTTTACTGTGGTGAATGCAATTGTGTTTATGAGAATTAATACTAATGTAGTGTAATGTATACTACTGTATACATACACTACATTAGTGTAACAAAATTATTGTCCGATCAGTGAAAGGTATCAATATTATCTGAAACTTTTAAGCATATTTACTATAACATATATCTAGAGGGGGGCAGTCAACTGACAGACCAACTTAAAAAAAAAACAGCTTTATAAAAATTCCGAAAAGTACAATTTTTATTATTATTTAATATATTAGTTATTTAATTCTGTCTCTGTAATCCATTTTTGAAAATGAATTAAAAGAAAAGATTCAACAAAAATGGCAAAACGGCAAAGTTTATTGAGGAAACTTAGGTACATGGTAAAATAGGGGGGCGCAGCATTCAGCCAATGAGGGGTAATATTTATGGGCCATTTCAAAACTATTCAATATCCACCATTTATGGTGTTTTCAGTTCTTAGGTTTTGGTGTCATAGTACATCATAAGTGCCTACATGTATGTATGTGTTTTATATAATGTAACTAGCTATCCCCGCGGCTTCGCCCGTGACATACTTCAAAACATTCCGAACACAATAAATATTCATTTAAAACCATATTTACTAATTGAATACACAATTTCCGACAGACAACATTAAAATGGACACGTGTAAAATAGATTTGTGTCCAATTAAAGCCGTACTCATAATTACACGTTCATACCCGACTACAAATTAACATCACTATTAACAACTAAAATCTAAATGGCACTACCAATAACATATGGAATGAAACAAATTAGTTCCTAGCATCGGAAAGCGATTACCGGCTGATCGAACATCGATTACGAACTAATGGCTTAAAATTATATCCCTAAGTTAGGCGTGAGCGTGTGAGGGTTAGATACGTGTACTGCGATTCGATGGAAAGTCAGTAATGTGTGAGGGGTTAGATATGATTTACAGTTTGTAATTTGAGTGAAAATTTGAGCCATAATAGTGGTTGGATGTTGCAATCGTCAATGGCGTGCACTGACTGTGCGCGTAGGTAGAACACGACGGTATCTCCCATCCGAACTGCCCCCGTAGACAAGTGTCAAAAGTCTAAATCGCTAAGGAAACGAATAGATTACGTCAACCAATCACATCCAAGCTCGTCGCCGGCGTACGATGCACGCGCCGCGGCGGAGTCACGAGCTGGAGTGTGATAGGTCTGTTGACCTTATCTATTCGTTTCCTTAGCGATTTAGACTTTTGACACTTGTCTACGGGCCCTGAGCAGTCCGACTGGGATAGTACCTTCACCCTACAAAACACCGTGTTCCCGGCGCGGTGGTAAGTAGGGTAGCCAGAGCTTACTGGAGCTCTCCTCCCTCCACCCATCCCTAGCCCACTGCACCTCTCCCTTGCTCTCCCTCCCCCCCTTCAGAGTTGGTACCACGATTGTAACGTCCTTGGTAAAGCACACGTTCAAAAACTACGGTGATCGCTGCCCATCAGGTAGACCGTGTGCTTGTCTGCCACCAACGTAGTATTAAAAAAATAACAAAAATATTTTTCCTACAAGTAGCTACTTCCCCGATGGGACTCAATTAAACTACCCACAAATCCGAGCCATGCACGAATGGCTTCACGTCATCTTGCCACGTGTCTCTTTATACCCAGATATAGCTGGAAATAACCGGATTATGCCAAGGGACGAAGAACCCCTGCTTAAACGAAGCGGTCCTATAAAAATGGTAAAGCCCAATCTTGTGTTATAGCGATATGGGGAAAACATATTTTTGAGGCTTTTCAGTCAATTATTGAGGAATCCTAGCGGTTTATATCCAACTTGAAAATAAGGAGGTTATTATATGGGTATTGAACATTTTATTCATTTAATTTATTTTTTTCCAAATTGTATCCAATTATAATAATTAAAAAAATCTTTTAACCTCATCATCAGGTACGTGTACTTGTCTGCCACCTAAGTAAAATAAATCCATCTAGATTTTTTATACCATGTAGGTGGCCGACAAGCACACGGGCTCATGGGAAGTGGTCACCGTGTCCTATGGACGTGTGCAACACCAAGGACGTCACTCACGAGTTGCGGTCCCTGAAGGGAAAGTAATATTTATATTCATTCATTATTCCTCTCTCCTTTTGTTTGCAATTGAAACCGGCACCTTGCAAGCCGATAAGCTAGGTAAAGTTTGGTTAAATACCCCCTGTACACCAAAATATTTTCAGTGTATCATAAAATATCTGGTAACAGATATTAATCAACCATTTAACAAGTCGAAAAATCTCACAAAACGCCAAAAGAAATGTATACAGTTGGAAATCACTACAGAGACGCATTCAGTAATGAAATAACATCGTATAATATTATTATACAACTTCACAATCATTTCTTGTGATACATTGTTTGCAACAAGTAGCCAAGCTTCTAAAAATTTTTTTTTTTATTCATGATAGGCTTACGTTTGACCTCAATCTCACCTGATGGTAAGTGACGATGTGGTCTACGATGAATCACGCTTGCCTAGAAGGAACCTATTCACTCGTGACTTGAAAACTCCCAGGTTATAGCTTTCCGGAAACACAGACTCAGGCAAGGAATTCCACTCCTTAGCTGTACGCACGATGAACGTGAGAAATACGAGTGAAATATAAAATCTTTTTATAAAGTGTATAATAAATTAAATGGCGACAGGTATTTATATTTTACAACCACATTAATTAAAGAGTTCACAAGCCGCCAGTAGAAACTTACCCATACCGGGTAAAATCTACTGGAACGTATTCTGAAAGTTAAAATCTTATAAAAAACCTAACCTAACCTAACCTAACCTATCCTAACCTAACCTAACCTAACCTAACCTAACCTAACCTAACCTAACCTAACCTTTAAACTTGGTAACTGCTACACGTTGCCGAGTATCTAGAAAGCTCTCTTAGGTAAATAAAATCAAAGATGAAAGTTCCTTACAACCAAAGTATTTAGAAACCTTTTCTATATTGAAAGACAAGCATTAAAAAAAACCAAATAAGTGGTTTTATAATTCTCAAATGACAAAATTACTATTTTCCAAATTTTGTTTATTATTTCTTGAAAGGATGAAAAAATTAGGTGATTTGTACATCAGAATTTACAGTTATTTCCGTTGTTGACTGTAAAATACCTGGCCAGTCAAATTTTACAATCACATAAACCCTCAAAAATCTCTCTAAAGTGTACAATAAAACAAATGGCAATGGGTATTCAAATTTTACAACCATATTAGCACACCCAAAGATCTCGCAAGACACCAGTAAAAGCGTACACCGCAAGAAATCCACAGGGACGCATTCAGGCGTGAGTTAACACCGAGTATGTAATTATACTCTCGACAACTGTCCTGGGACATGTAGATTTGTGGATTTTCCTTGTTTATTTGAAGAAAAAAGTCGGTGAAAAGCTTCGGGCGGAATACTAATCTGTTCTTTTTACCTGAACTGAATCTGTTTGCGAGTTCCGTAATGGATATCTTGTTGGTAACTATTTGAGTATCGTTTGTGTTGCTGTTGACTTCCAGAATACGAATGATACTCTTTTTCTAGCCTTTTGAAAATAGTCCGTAATTTTCTCCTTTTGAAAGTATTTTTACAAAGCTTCTTATATCGCTTTGCTTTAGTGATAAGTTTGGAGGTTTTGTAACTTATTATAAGACTATCTCGGCAGATACTTAGTTAACTATATATAAGTTTAAAGAACGGGAACCATTATTATACAGTGGAAACCAGGGATCCACAAATGGATTTTTTTTATACCACTAAGGTGGCAAACAAGCATACGGCCCACCTGATAGGAAGCGGTCACGGTGGCCTATGGATGTGTGCAACACCAAGGGCGTTACACTCATGCTGCCGACCCTGGAGGGGAGGGAGGATTAGGGGATGGAGGAGGGGAGGGTTCGTGAGCAATGGCTACCCTACTCACCGCCAAGAAACACAACAGGGTGGGGAGGCTTGAAAGGGGTGGGGAGGTTATATGTATAGATAGAAACACCCAGACCAATGCAAATAGACAAATTGATGCATACAAATATATGCACTGAGCGGGCATCGAACCCGCGCTCCCTGCGTAACAGTCGAATACACTGCCACTACGCTACAGAGATCGTCTAAAAATATTCTGTAGTAGTTGCGGTAAAACGACTTTCATACCAAGAAAATAATTTCCCATTCACGAATTCCTCCATTCGGATTTAAGCCACAAATTCAGTATGAAAGCTCATTTTAAACCAAGTATTCCATTGTCCTCAAAGACAATTTTTGAGGGCCGCTAGCCATTCCAGAAATCCCCGGGAATCTCCTTTGTATACTGTAATGCTACTTAAAGTTGGGATTGTGGCTAACTATGCTGCATAGTTACAGAATAAGGTATATAACATGATATTATAAATTAGCTGATGCTCGCGGCTCCGTCCGGAGGTCGGTTATCGTTTTCTTGGTGATATAAAGAGTGGAATGCTCTTTTTTTCGTGCGGAAATCCTCATGGATACCTACCCTGATACTACCACCCGCAGGTACGCTCCGGGAGATCACCAGCAGTATAAAAAGGCTGCTGGCGTTCTTCCAAGAGGTCGGGTGGATCGAATAACGTGCCCACCCACACGCAAAAACCGCGCCAGGACGTGGAGTTGCGGATAACAGCCCGTGAAACCATACCACTACCACCCGCCCTGTCAAAATTTTTCGAGACCCCAGCCAAGTTAACCTACAAATCGGCACACCTGTTAAACAGCTTACACAAATAAGCTCGTGGTGTAAGGTTTCCTCTCAGAGTTGGAATGTCAGACGACAGTCGCTCCAGAAAAAGCTGACATAACATTAAAAAGCGGACCACAAACTCCAAAGAGTGAATACTTTAGACCGCTATCGCTATGAGGAAGATGCTGTTGACAGTTGATCGTAAATAAATAATTTAGTATATCTACAAATCCTATATGAAAACAATTACTCATATGAAAATTGAAGAAGCGAAAGGTATATTCATTTCGACGGCCTCTGTGGCGTAGCCCCCTGCAGTAGCATTCGACTGCTACTGCAGGGGGCGCTGGTTCGATTCCTGTTCAGTGCAAATATTTGTATGCATGAATATGTCTATTTGCATTGGTCTGGGTGTTGCTATGTATAAAATGTATATATTTACAAAAAAAGTATATAAGTATATTTATACGCATTCTAGAACCCATAACACAAGCTAGTTAAACTAAGCTTACTTTGGGTCTATAGTGACTGCTGTGTAGAATGTCGTAAAATATTTTATGTTAATTTATTTATTATTATATGCCAAGATTGTAGTAAGTGGAAAGATGTTGTCTCTACCTACCCCTAAGGGAAAAAGGCGTGATCTGTATGTATGTATCTACAATAACACATTTAAAACAAACTAAAGAAATTCCCCATGGACCTACTACAATAATATCTTATTAAAACAAGGTCTATTTTAACTATATAGTAGTAAGTACGTACAAGTTCCGACTTAGTCTGTAAACGTAAACGGTATGCCGAGGACAAAGTTTAAACTATTTTAAACTTGTTCAATTTTGGACTAAGTCCAAACGGAGATTATGGGATGGTTCGTAAACCTTTAACTGAACGAGAGAGGAATAAAATTATACAGTTACGTTCAGGTCAGTGACACGCACTTGTGAAACTTTTAATTCACTTGAAAGCTATTTCTAGTTGTATGAATATCTTATTTGAATACGAATATAGATTTGTGCTAACATGTATGGGTTTTTTTATAATATACACGTTGATTTTATAGTCGTTTTGGACTGAATTATTTTGGACACAGTTTCGATAACAGGATCGATTGGAGCCATTGATTTAAAAATCTAGAAGTATTTTTTTGTAAAAATTTCGAACACTGACCAAACACAAAACATCCCGGACGACCGCGACAATGCCAACACCGACATGACAATGTTATGACTTGAAATATGCCTGCGAGCGCACATTCATTTTAAAAATTGACAGTGAATTTTTATCGAAGCTCTAATTAAGTTTTTACTCGAACGAATCAAAAAGATTACAGCAAGTTATTTTTTTTTATTATAACTCTTACAGCAATTTGGACATGTGAAATTGATATCATAATTATATTATTCCAAGTAACCCCCTTTTGGGTCCAAAACATCCATAAAATCACGCTGTATAAGACATGTCAAATTCATCATGTTTGGCTTTGAAAGCGATAGAAGAAAGACAACTGCATGTAGCGGAGTGCGAATGTTAAGATGGATGTGTGGTGTGACAAGAATGGACAGAATAAGGAATAAGTATATCAGAGGAAGTTTGAAAATTGCACCATTGAATGAAAAATTGAGAAGCGAGCGACTGTCGTGGTATGGACATGTTATGAGAAGAGATGAAAGCAATGTTGTTAGACAGGAATTCATTAAACTTTTTCATTCGCTCTACAAAATATCATTTGATTTTAGACTTCAACGTGATAACAATAAAATTAAGCCTACAATTAAATGGCATTTTTACAGTGTCAGTGGTATTACAGTGGTTTGCCTTAGCAGAATCGAGGCCCTGGTCTCATGTTATCAACTCGGTTTTCGTGGTCGGCTTTCCAACTTTTACTTCTTCACTTCAAACGGTCTTGGGCATCCATGGCAGTGAAACTATGGGCACGTATTTCATCTTCTTTGAGACCAAGCCAGCTCACTTCTCGTGTCTAACCCTCCTACCTATAATAAATCTTCTGAATGCATTTATAGTATTCATTTCAAATACGACATCTTTTTTTATCTCGGAATATCACGCGGGTAAAACTAAATTGTTATAAAAGTTTCAAACAAGAAATAATTACCACTAGAATATTTTTAAAAGCCATTTTTCTTTTTAACTGCGGCTAGTCTGGCAACATTCCACTTTAGCGGCATACAATTTTACAATCTTCTCAGAAACAAAATGAATTCATGAAATATATCATTTACTTTTTTAGATTTTCTTATGCAGTTGAGGGGTCTACTATCATCTCTTAAAGCAATATTTATAATTTTAACGTTAATAGTGTGAATCGGATTTGGCCCATCGTCGTCCGTCATTATACCTTTTTTTTATCGTGAGGAAATCCCCATGGATACCACCCCCGTCGGCCATCGGGGGTGGTTATGTCGGGATCGAACCAACTAAAACCGTACGCCATCTCAGGTTTAAATTACCGAGGTGTAAGGTTACCTAATAGGCATATCCCTCGCACCCCAGCTGACCCTGGGCTATCTACGGTTTTAAGATGACCCTGTCATCCCCAGAAAGAGGGGTGGGGTGATCGCACCAATTCGCCGACGATGGGGTGTAGAGTGACAGGTGGCTGTCCTGTCACCCAACCGTCGTAGTCGGCGCCTCGCTCCCCACTGTGCTCTCTGCTAGTCAGAGGGACACGTGGAGAGCTTCGGAGCAGCCCACTCTCCCCCTGCAAGTTTAAACAATACTAGCAAGGTCAGTCTTAGGATGGCTGCCCAGTGTGCACAAAGATATATAGATTCCAAGCATTTTAGAATACTTTTTAGAACATTCTTTTTTATGTCACAACTTGAAAACAGATGTCGTATCAGTTTCGATAAAGCTTTATAGTTTATTGCACGTTCTCATTTATGTATACGAGTGATTTTATCGATATAGTGTTACGGTTGAATCGATACAAAGGCATATTAGCATAAATAAATGCGTAGTGGAGCGAAACGATCATGTGTGGTGATGAACGCACATTTGTATCACTGGAGTGACTCAGATGTGTAGTCACAGAAATATTAATAGGTTAAGATATACGATACTAGTTATAAGCGACACGACGGTATCTCCCGTCCGAAATGAGCTGTCCGACTGGTAGTACCTCCACCCTACAGAAGACCGCGGCCATAATAACCGTCGTGTTGTGTTCCCGCCGGTAAGTAGGGTAGCCAGAGCTCACTGTACTATGACGTGTGCAACACTAAGGATGTCACACACGCGCTGCCTGAAGGGAAGGGGGGAGGGCTAGGAGGGATGTGGAGAGGCTAGGAAGGGGAGGGGAAGGAGGGGTACAGTGAGCTCTAGCTAACCTACTTACCGGCGGGAACACAACACGATGGTTATTATGGCCGCGGTCTTCTGTAGAGCGGAGGTGCTACCTACCAGTCGGACAGCTCATTTCGGACGGGAGATATCCGAGATACCGTCGTGTTCTACCTCCTTCTAATCAATATGCTCAAAAATCAAGTTGAAAAGATTTCGTTACATGCAAACATACATACCGACTTAAGAAAAGTAGCCTATATAGTTAGCCTCAAAAGTGATATGACCATTTTGGGATTTTAAAAATTAGTTTTTGTGCAAAAAAAAATTGATTCTTAACAAAAATGCTGTTTAATTGCTTAATGGGCTATAATAACTATTTTTTAAACTTTGATTACAATATTATGAACTATTTTTTCCGGATTCCTAAGTATGAAATCATTACAATCATCATCAACTTTTGAAAGAAAGAAGAAAGAAAGATACGGTACATTAAAATCTGTACGTTAAAATTATAATTTGCTTACTGTAAAACGTTTCTTTTTTCACATTGATAGCAGAATTTGTTCCCAAAGTGGCCGCCATGTTCTAAATTACATGTAAATACGGACCATCATCTACACACCCCGGCCTTAATATTCGAGAGCCTGGCTGCGTCCTTTCACTGGAGTAGTCTCGTATTATGTTCAAATAGCTAACAGTTTCTTTACGTGGGTCGAAAATAGGGTGACCATACTTTGTTGATATTTTTTGGATATTCCCATTTTCACAACTTTAGTCCCGGTTGGATCTATAGTTTTTGTAGCCTTAGATGATTTTGTTACTTTATCTCTTCATTTAGCTTATATTTGTTTTAGCTAGAGCGACTGTCGTATGACCTTTCAATCACGAGTGAAAAGCCTGCTTCAAAGCTTCATCCGTTAATTGTCAGGTATAATGACTCACAGATCTTAATGGACCATCTAAATATACACCGCTGTGTAGGTATTATTACTTGTGGACTTTTGGACTAAGAATGCTTCTTAGTCCATTTCCCATGTCCATTTTTACCACTTTCGGTACACCCAAGAGTTGGTTAAGCAGTATTGTTAATTCATTATTTTAGGTAGTGCGAAGCTCATGGTATCGCACACGCCCATAGGCCACATTTCCCATCAGGTGGGCCGTGTGCTTGTCCGCCACCTCATTGATATAAAAAAGAGGCAGATAGTCTAATTGGTTGTTTGATATTATATTGCTTGCTTGTCCCTTTAGTCGTGTAAATCCTGTTAAATTATTTCTATTTGGTAACCCTAGTAACAGGTAACGAGGTGGGGTCACAAAGACCATTATGGACTATACAGCACGTATGCCAAAGGCGAGTGAATGCGGCACGTAACATCTTACAAATCGTAGTGTACCCAATATACCTGTCGATTGTGGTGCTGCGTTTAGTACGTGCTATGTGGCAAGTTACTCGACTTCTATAACTCTAGAGAAGAGAGTAGTTTCATAAACCTACTTCATATTTTTTTCTCTTGTTTATTCAAAATTGTTTATCTAATTTTTCGTGCGTGATGTCACTTCAGTGACACCATGCATAAATTAGCACTACATAAATATCGTTATGCAGAATTTATGCCGAGTAGGCTACTCAAATTTAGATTTGCATAATGCAATGTGCAGGATAAAAGATCAACTTGTAGGATCATTTCATCTTGTATTTAATGTGAACCATTCGTTAGTTCCAACGGCATGTCATGAAACTAGTGCAACCCTCTAGCATTCTACACCAATCTCCGCTTATACTTAAGTCTAAAACCTGTTGGTCGATTGGTCAATATACAAAATTTAAATTGTACTGACGGATGGTATGAATATTTTTAATGTAATGTTTGTTATAAACTCATACTCAAACGGCTGAACAGTACTGGCTGAACTTTGGTACAAGGTAAAAATGAGCTACTTTTATCCCTTGGATAGGTTGGTTACGAGAGTGGGATCAAATTTTCTAGTGGGAGATCCATAGGTATTAGCTAGTTATACTTATATAAATTACTGGCATGACCTCATCAATGGTAGGTATTGACGGCATGCACAGTGTTCCTACTATTTTTAATTTTCTCTCAGTTCAAAATCAACTTCTACTTTTTGTAGCACTTTAAGCTAATGTAGCACTTTATTTGTTTGTTAACATAAATTTAAATTAACCAATCAATCAATTTAATTTTAACTAAAATAAAGGAGCTATTTTAATAGTCCATTTTTATTTCAGTTGTTGTTCAGAATACCGATAACGTCATCCTCATAAAGGAACCATTCAGATTAAACAACGTTATTATCTTAATTAGCTCTCCATGATTTATTACCACTTAAGTATATAACTCTAACGCGACGGATTAAGGTCTATATTAGCTCGCATTTATATAAAGTGCTGGTTCTCCTGAAGTCTAGTTTACTAATAGCGCACGAGATTACTTAGCTAAATTAATGTTTTAGCCAGTTGTTTACTGGTTCGTTTTAAAGGAAACTGACTTAACCTGTCCCGGTTGGAACTCCAATGGACGTTTATTTGTGAGTAATAATTTAGTAATTGAAAGAAATGAAGAACACTTGGTTTTCCCTAGTGTCTACATTATGGGGTTCTTCAAGAAGAGCGTAGAAGATTTTTGCAGGCACCTCCACGCGGTGCACATAGCGGAGACGAGCAGCTCCTACGACTCGCCACAGGAGATGCTACTGCCATAGGCAAATCCGGCAGAGGTGGGAGTTGCCCTCTAGAGGGCTTCTTCAAAGCTCTAACTAAACTACAACTGTTCGAACTAAAAACTAATCAACGGATGATGCGGTTTTTTTGGTTTAAAAGTCTTGGTAAGACTAAAAATCTTCCAAATTTTTAGCACAATCGGATAAGTAGAACCGGAGATTTATATTATTTACCAAATACAAGTAATTTTTTTTTTTACTAAACCATACTAAACGCAGCACCACTTTCAATTGTACTAAAGTCCGGTGCCGCTAGAGGGCGCTACGATCGCTAACACTACCAGAATACAGATGGACATTTTTTTACCGTTTGACGAATTGGATGTAGAGATCCGACAATGGTAGAGACGCATTCGGTAGGAGTTTCACGGTGACTGATTTACTTCAAATATGTTCTTGGGATATACAAATTGCTCTTGTATTAGTGTAATTTATGTTTTTATTTCATCATCATCATTATTGATGATAAAATGTTGATTACAATCACTACGTGAGTCCCGGTTCAAATCAAAAGTTTGCTTGGAGCCGCTTACCTGTGCTATCTTCGACGTTATGTAACCTATTCTGATGAAAAAGCCGAATTGTGTGTCATTCAGTAGTTCCATGGGCCCTAAATGTCTTTAAGGGACTCATTCTTCTAAGGTAGAGTTCACATCTATTTTCACGTAACAAAAATAAATTTAATACATAAACCAAACTGTGAAACATTAATCCAATTTTGTTTCAAATTAGCTTTTGTAGAGCCACCCTAAACTCTACAGCGAATTTAGAATACAAACGAGGATTAAACATTTTAACATTTAATATTACTGATAATTACAACTCTGTTTTCTACCTAAAGTAGTTGTAGAGTCGTGTAGAGTTATTATCTCAATGTCGTCTGAATAAAAATGACTAAAATTATAATAAAAAAATAGCACCTCTTTAATATTTTCTACGGTTCTACAGTAAATTTACATAATGTTGAGACTATTTTTATGCTACAAATGAAATTTAAAATGTAGAGAATCTTAAATTTCGTGAGCACAATACACAATTAATACTACTTCCAATTCTCAAAAACCAAAACTTACGTAACAACATTTTCCAACCACAATATATCTCACAATAAAAGCAGCTCTACACAATTTAGGTAGAGTCCAGTACCTATCCCTTGAGAGCAACACTAGTCCTGTAACGCTACCAGAATATATACGAGCATTTTTGTACTTCTCTGACATATTACACTGGGCTTAACCGATTATAGAGTCGACACGTATCTCCGAGAGTGGGTAGAGATGTCTCTACATATTGGTTTCGGGCGAACTATTGAGAATTATTGCGCCAGGATGTCGCACAGGTTACAAAAAAGTTTTGTAGAGATAATGTAGAGTCGTAGATAGTGTTTACTGTAAACTTATTTTGGTAAGTGGTGTGATTTGAAGAGGCTTTGTTTTGAATGGTAAGTAATAGTTCTGCGTATCCTTGAAGGGGTGGACAGAAGTGTATATTACCTATAATAATTTGGAGACCGTTTTTTTTTGTTTTCTTAAAAATCAGGTATATAGTTAAAATGAACTAAAAAAACGCAATAAAATCTGTTCAATTTTGTTCATCTCATTTATATTGAGATAAGTATTGCTCTACAACTAATAACCAGATATTGACGAATGTAGATAGGCTGATATAATTATGGTCACGCGTAGGTATTCCTATTGGGGTAGGCAGATTAATTATTATTCTCTTTATTTTAATTCATTCTCTGAACCTTTTCCCAACTCTGTTGGGGTCGGCTTTCCAGTCTAACTGTGATGCGGCTGAACTTCGATATTTTACGTGGAGCGACTGCCATCTGACCTCCACAACCAATGGCGATATTCTCTTTATTTTAATTATATACATATTAATTACATTTTTAAATATATCTAAAAGAAAAAAAATAATATTAATATTATTATTAGATTGGCTGCAGATTTAATCGAAATGGCAGGTAACCTTTGAATGGCAGTGATTTTTATTACGAATGTCTTCTTAATATTTATTCTTCTTCATCCATGCGTGATTGATACGATTGTCTTTTTAAGTAAATAAAAATTTAATTGAGGTAGGACCCGATGGTATCTCCCGTCTGAATTGAGCAGTCCGACTGGGATAGTTCCTCAGCCATATAGAAGACCGCGGCCATAATAACCATCGTGTTGTGTTCCCGGCGGTAAGTAGGGTAGCTAGACCTTACCGGAGGGATTCAGTGCTGTCAGTGGGGAGACCAAAGTCTCCTGCATTTTCTGCACAGAAACTCTCTCAACTTCATCCAACCCAACTACCTTCCATTTCCCTACAACCCTCCCCCCCCCCCTAATCTTGTTTGCCACCTAAGTAGTATAGAAAAAAAAAACTTAAAAGGCCAACCAAACTAGCGTTCCCTTCTGAATCTCCAAGAGAAAAATATACCATATTGATTAGAGCACATAGCCATGTTGATTAATGTACCCACTGCTGACCGTCTCGTGATCGCAAATAAATTCTCTTCGCAACCTTTTGTTACCCGCCTAAGCCCGGTCACAAAGGATTGCCCAAATTTCTATTGTATTTTTACTTTTTATTTGGTGACGATAAAAATCTACATAACTGTCGTTGCAGATGTTTATCCAACTTTATCCTGATTCCTTTAAATTTTATTTTGAACTGTAAAGTTGGTGAACTAGCATAAGGCCTACGTGATAAGTTGCAAAACCATGCATGCTGCCAACCTTGAAAAAAAACTTACTATTTTCATTAAATCTCACTCTGGTATCTCCAAAGACAATATTTAATCTAATCAAGAATAGACTTGGGCTGAGAATACTGCCCTGAGGAACTCCTCAAGTTATATGCGTCTAAGCTGACTTGATTACTGATTTGAACCTGTTGTATTCTGTCATTTAAAAAGTTTTTAATGATTATAACTGCATAATCATAAATACCAATAATGTACTAGCTTATTCTTAAAAGTAGAATTAATATTGTGTTAATATTGTGTTGTAAACCGTGTCAAAGGCTGCATGTGGTGAAATATACCTAAATGTTAATCTTTTTGAGTTTCAATTGCATTGAAAAAGTTATAGGGTTGAGAATTATTAACATTTTTGTCACTTAAATAGATGCTAACCCGTTAAATAACATTAATGTAATATTTCAGATTTATAATCTGAAATACATAACATAATTACTTGAATTTACAAATATGATACAAGTAACCTACGTCAAACTTTAACTTATAAATTATGAAACAGATCCTAATCTTGCGATGTTATTAGAGCATTAGAACGTGAATTGAATTCTTACCAATAATATTCCACTGCACGAATTACTGGCTTTCGACAATATTAACGCAATTCGACGTGTAATTACATTGACGTATAATTACTCTGACGAAGCCTTCAGATTAACATGTCTAGACGACAAATTATTTAACTTAATACATCGTTCGAAATGTCATTTCATCTATAATGATAGTGGCGAGATTTTACAAATAAGATTTCTCTCATCATGTTTATTGATGAATTATGAGATTACCACCATGTTTGCCTCCCTGTGACTGTCTCGGTCTTGGAATTTCAATCTCCGTGGTTCTGAAAAGAAACGAACACATTAAGACCAAATGCTCGATGTATGTTCCCACTTGTTCAACTAAACAGTTCTACGATAGAACAAATTTAATGAGACTTTTTTTCTCACTAGTTCTACGATATTAGATTAGAGGGAATCTACCACTCGGTGGCCGCTGCCACGGCACGCTTGCTTCGCTCGCTCGCTTTCGCGCAATAAAAAATCACTGTTTTAACATAACCTAACCGAACCCTTAGACAGTTTTCAGCCATAACAACGTTCAAAATAAAAATCATAGAACAAACTATAATAAAATAACATCAAATAATTCACAATAAAAAAGTAATTCTTACACAGATAAATAGCAAGCGTAAGAATACAACTGGATAAAGGTGAGAAGTAATTTTCGTGTCCGTACTGTTTTTTAATCTCATAAAGTGTCACCTGGACAATGTCGCCATGACAAAATAATAATATTTCAATTCCAAGTTGAAGCTAATAAATGTTTATTTCTTTTACAGGTAAGATAAAGAAGCGCCTGTGTTACATAAAATTGTGGTAAGTATTATTTAGAATTTGACCTTAAAAATTGAAAAAAAAAGTTTATAACTAAAGTGTATGCTTTGATTTCAAAGTGTAAACGTAAAATTTAGGTAAAGAACTGTATTTTTATTTAATTTTAAAAATTTAATTGAATCAAAATGGCACGGCTCATTTTTTCTCTGAACCTTTTCCCAACTCAGTTGGGGTCGGCTTTCCAGTCTAACTGTGATGCGGCTGAACTTTGATATTTTACGTGGAGCGACTGCCAACTGACCTCCACAACCAATGGCGATATCGAAGTTCCAAGTTAGACTGGTTGGACTTTTGAGGGCTCCAACTACCCGTAACGACTGCCATAGATGTTTGTATGGCAACCGGGACCGACGGCTTAACGTGCTCTCCGAGGCACTAATAAACCTGCAATAAATACACACATAACTTCGAAAAGCATCGAAAAGTCATTGGTGTGTGCCATAGTGAACCTGGGATCGAACCCGAGACCTCGTCTCAACAGTCCATTACCCAAACCACTAGGCTACCGCGGTTAAATCAAAATCAAAATGGCACGGCTATTTTTCTAATTTAACAACAAGCACTCCCTATTTTAATAAATCAAGCCGTCATATTTACTATAATATAATTAGCCTGTGTCTATTGGATATAATACATTTTCAAATACTGAAAGAATTCTTCCAATAAGTGCATTGGTTCCCCAGATTACCCCAAACATATAAACACACTTGAAGAATTCAATTTAAATTATTAAGTGGTGATATTTGCATAGTACGCTCGCCTTTCAATCCAGAATATAATAATAATGTGATGGGTATGTTATTCATCTTTATATATCAAAACTTCCTAATCCAGGAGTTGCAAGCAACAAAACCTCTATAAACAATTACCCTGATGGCCAAATGATGGCAAGACTGAACTGGTTGGGATGTTTTTGTTTAAGCTACTAATGAATCCTCCATTTCTAGTATGTTCTTATCTCAACCTGTTTCAGTATGTTACAGTGAGCCTTTTTGTTTCAACAAGTTGCAATCTACAGAAAACCAGCAACTGGATGTAGTTTTTCTTTGTTACGAAAATGACACTAACTCGCTTTTGATTGCTGTGCCTCGGAGAGCACGTTAAGCTGTTGATCCCAGTCGCCATACGAACATTCATGGCAGTTGTTACGGGTAGTTGGAGACCTAAAAATTTTGACAGCTACAAATACCGCCTGTGCTTTGGGGAGGTCAGCTGGTAGTCGTTTCACGGAAAATATCGAAGTTCAATCATTTCGTAGTTACCCTTAAACTCCATAAAGGCAATGGTTTATTAACTAATCGCATTTTGATATTTATTTTCAACTCCGCATACTAAGAAGTTAGCCCATAGTTATCAACCGGGCATTTTTACCTGGTTTCTCATTGCTACTGAAATTTCTCTAACTGGAAAATTTAATAACCCTTTTCCTCAACCGCATATCAAACCTAGAAACTCATGCTAAAAATAACAACTTCTTTCCAGTTTCAGTTCTTCTTTCCAGTTTTACTTTATTATACTTTTGATTCAAATAAAAATCGAAATAAAAATTTATCTAATAACTTTGTTTTTCTCAACTTTTCTCACCGATAAACATACACTAAAATTCTATTCCTCTTAACCTTAAAAGCAAGATAATATCCACAATTTTTCCTTATACAAAGAAATACATTCTAACAATCATTCCTTTTTAGCCAGACGTTTATAACGACCACCATTTTGTTTCAGCCGCCATTTTGTGCAACCTTGGGCATGGAGCAGAATTAAGTGTCTGTTTTATCAAATGAATTGTTTAGTTTGAAGTTTTCTCTCTGTTGGGAGCTTGTTAAATCTCTCCATTTTATTTCACACGTAGTTTTTACCACAGAGCAGCATAATTACTAAAAATAAGAGCAATTTGCACAACGGAATTTATTTGCAAAGCGTACAAAGCTGGACTTTGCCAGCAAAAATACAGTGGAACTGTGTTACCAAAGAATTTTATTGAGTACTAGCTGACCCACACCGGCTTCGCCCGTGGCGTATTTTGAACCCCGATGCACCCTTTTTAACTCACATAATATTATGCCCATAATTTATCAGTTTTCCTTAAATGTATGGGAATCTACCGGAATTGTTCACATTTATGATTATTGCTCCGCTCCCTTTGGCAGTAGCGTGATGATATTCAGCCTATAACATTCACAGATAATGTGGCTTTCTATAGGTGAAAGAATTTTTAAAATTGGTTCAGTAGACCCCGAGATTACCCCTTACAATTTAACAAATATACAAACACACAAACTTTACTTCTTTATAATATGTATTAGTATAGATAACGTAATTTCGTTTTAATTGATGCTGGTCCCTGTCATTGATGAAATCGGATCAAAGCAGCAAAATCAAATACAGAAATTCAATTAATTTTTATTTTTTTTATTTTTCTGCTCTTTTGGTCAATAATCAATTAATCAGACTGTAATAATGTTATGCTGATAATTTAATTGAGCATTTCAATTTTCAGGTGTAAAGTACTATATGAGCAGATATTGATTATTAAAGGCACTTGGACGTCTTTCGATCCTTTGGTTAGGCTTAGATGGCTGTTATGAGAGCGACTGCTGTCTGCCCACTCAATCCCGTTCATCATCCATCGATCAGCAGGCTGCCAGCTAGTGAGGTTGGCTTAGCCTTAGAGTTCTTGGTGGGCCAATATCTATTTTTTTTTATTGGTAATAAGCTCGCATTTGACCACAATCTCACCTGTTGGTAAGTGATGATGTGGTCGACGGTGGAGCACGCTTGCCTAGAAGTAACCTATTCACTCTCGACTTGAAGACTCCCAGTTTGTAGCTCTCCGGAAATACAGGCTCAGGCAGGGCATTCCACTCTTTAGCAGTACGCACAATGAACGTACTGCCAAAACGTTCGTATTCGTTCGTAACGTGCGTATTAATGAAAGATTAAAAGCCTTCTACTAACAAATTAATACAACAGTTGCTCAATAGACAATACAAATAGACGGGTTCGTTGTAAATAAGAATTGTAGTCAAATAAAAATCCAATTTGATAAAAATAAATGTTTACGAAAAGTGACGTACGCATTTATCAAATGCTCGCACGAAACATTGACGGTTTGAGTGTACATCGATATAAGTTAATTGCTACTGGAAATGGTAAGCCGTTTAATAAACATTTTGTGATGTAAATTCGGTGAAAGTCAAAAAAAAATTATTTATCTATCTAGGTAAACTGTTATAAAATTTTAAAGTAGCTATATTTTTGTACGTTGGAGATATTTAAAAAGCCTTGGGTTATGTTATATGAACGGTTCAGGAGCATTATTCTGTTTGACATTGATTTCTAATCACAGTCGAAACGTGAGAAGTCAGTCGATTTCAATAGGTTAACATAGAGGAAAGAACCGGTGTAAAACTAAACCAACCTAAATGTGTCGGCTAATACGAACGTGGATGGTTACGGTACGATTTGTCAAACAGAATAAGGGCCCTGAACAGAAAAAAAATTTTTTTTTGGAATTCATGTCTATTTTTTTGTGACGAACGAATTTTGATGTGGTTTTTTTAATTTGAAAGTTCTTGGTTAGACTTAAAATCTTATGCATGTTTAAAATTACAATCGATTGAGTAGAACCATAGATATAACCAAAAAATGCGAAAACCGAAGTCCTCTCATGTCAATGTCAATTTCTTTTTTTATACTACGTAGGTGGCAGACAAGCTCATGGCCCACCTGATGGAAAGCGGTCACCGTGGTCTATGAACGTGTGCAACATTAAGGGTGTCACAAACGCGCTGCTTACCCTGAAGGGAAGGAGGAGAGCTAGGAAGGGGTGGGGAGGTTAGGAAGGGGTGGGGGAGGATGGGTACAGTGAGCTCTGGCTACCCTACTTACCAGCGGGAACACAACACAATAGTTTTTATGGCCGCGGTCTTTTGTAGGGCGAAGGCACTACCCCAGTCGGACAGCTCATTTCAGACGGGAGATACCGTCGTGTCCTACCTCAATTCATGTTGGTAGTGTATTGGCAATTGAAATATGTTAAGATACTTTTTCACTGGCTGTACTTTCAAGAGCTTAATATAAACGTTAAAATTTTATTGTTATACAATCGTAAAAATCAATGTAACAGTAAAAGCAGTATAAACGTTTGTCGACTTTGTAAAGCCCGGCTGTGTAAATGGGCACTAAAACTGAACATTCAATTCACGGAAACCAATAGCTGGTATTCAAATTTTTACGTATTAAAATATTTATGTCAACTCAAAATGAAAAATGTACAGTTTGTTTTTTTTTACAATCGATATGTTGTATTTTTATCCTATTTTGAATTCAACGATAGATTAACATAGATATAAGTGCACGGCATCTAACTTGGCAAGATTTTGGAGTAGTGTGGGTCCCTTTACTCCAAAACCTTGCCAAGTTAGATGCCGTACACTATACTTGTTTGTGGCAAAATGCGTCGCATAGAAACAAGTAAAGTTTACGGGATCTAACTTGGCAAGGTTTTGGAGTAGTGGGGCCCACACTACTCCTAAATCTGGCCAAGTTAGATGCCGTGAACTATAGCTTGTTTTATGGGTACTAGAATGTGGATACATTTTTTATAAAATATATACATCATGTTATACATAGGTTTATACAGCCTTTATAGGCACCATTAGGTCACTGTCGGTATAAGTAATGGGGACCCCCTTCCTGAGACCTTACCTTTAGCTTACCATCAGGCGAGGTGAAGCCATATTGACGTGACCGACATATAAAAAAGGATAAACCCCCAACAGGTACCATCTCCATCAGTTGAACCGACTAAAACCACTCAAATATGAAACCACCACACTTAAGTGAAACTCATTTTTAGTCTCAAACTACTCGAGCCATTTCCAGCGTCCCTAATTCTTTGAGGGGTTGTGAAGCAGTAGGATGTCGGGCCAGTGATCCATCACGATCGCAGAATGTAAACATGTTCGCCTGCTCAGGGTTGTGCGAAAGGATACAAACAATATTTTTATTACATTACTAGCCGCGGTAGCCTAGTGGTCTGGGTAATGGACTGCTGAGACGAGGTCTCGGGTTCGATCCCAGGTTCACCATGGCACACACCAATGACTTTTCGATGCTTTTCGAAGTTATGTGTGTATTTATCGCAGGGATATTAGTGCCTCGGAGAGCACGTTAAGCCGTCGGTCCCGGTTGCCATACAAACATCTATGGCAGTCGTTACGGGTAGTTGGAGCCCACAAAAGTCCAACCAGTCTAACTTGGAACTTCGATATCGCCATTGATCATAATTACCATTGGTTGTGGAGGTCAGATGGCAGTCGCTCCATGGAAAATATCGAAGTTCAGCCGCATCACAGTTAGACTGGAAAGCCAACCCCAACTGAGTTGGGAAAAAGGTTCAGAGAATGATGACTCACTACTAGTATCTTTTTGGGGCGGCACATAATCACACGGCTCGCCTGAGGGGAAGCGGTCACCACGGCCTATAGCCGTATGCGTCAATCACACTCGCGCTGCCGCAGCACTAAACTGCACTAAACCAGGCTACCGCAGTACTAGTAGTGAGTGATAAAAAAAAAATGTTAGTGTGCTGAGTTTTTTTTTTCAAATTGGCAACCCTAAAAGTAAAGGATTAGTGTGGAGGCGCACCGTTGTGATTTGTTTATGATTATCTAAATCGGTGAGTTCCTCGGGCGTTCACAGAACCATCTGTTTCAGGCCAAGCCTTTGATTGATTCGAAACAATATCTCAAACGATTTTTACACAAATCCTTCTTTAAAGGATTAAATATAAAATGCAGGTAATAAATAAATCAATCTTGATTTACGAGATAAGGTTTTGAGATGCGCTAGTGAAAGGAGTTTAATTATTTTAATCTGGCAATCTTCTTACAAGTTTCTAATCGGAACAGGTGTGGTTAAATCTTTGTTGGCAATTTAATTTTAGTAGAAAACCAATTTAAAAGATAGAAATTTATATTCACGCCTGTTCATCCCAAAAGGAGTGAGCAGAGATGAATTGAAATACGTGTTTTTCACATCGTGGTTTATGACAATTACCTACCTCCCTCCTAATAACTGGTGAAATGTGGGTATTAATAACCTAATTACTAATTCTTTTCTAATGTGACTCGGTCCTGAGACTTTACCTTTAGCCTGCCATCAGGCGAGGTAAATTCACGTTGACTGCTGAATTACTGTTACATTCTATCATTTTTAAAATCATCATCATTAACAAAGCCAGTTTATTCAGGGTCCTACTTTCTTTCTCTTCGTTTAGCTTATTTTGGCTTTTGTAGGAGCAACTATTGACTAACCTACCAATTTCCCCTGACTGCCCCCTGGTACACCAACTGGCAGGTTGGTTGTGTCTGTATGTCTGTATAGGTATATTATCTAATTAATTCAATCTATCAATTCAAAAACGGTTGTACTTAATTTGCTATCTTCGATAGATAACCTTCTCACCCCGCCTAATATCTCCAAACTCTATGGGCTATATAAAACTTCCGGTTAATAAAAGACATTTAACATTCCACCATAAAGAACCCGCCCTTATTGAATACTATGTCAAAGAATTTGCAGTCCTTAAAATCAATATTGTACCCATAAAAGCACTATGAATTTATGGGTGCCATTCTGATGCCCCATAAAAAATTTAATAACCTCTGTCCTACTCTAACTACGAAAAGCTTTATAAGTATGAAATAATTTTAGTATAAACAACCAAATGGAGGAGGAGAGTGGGATAAATAGGGCCACAAGGACTTTTGAAATTTAGATTTTATTTTCTCCTATATTGGACATGTCAACATGACTTCACCTCGCCTGATGTTAAGTTAAACGGTTTTGTGGGGCTTTGTTTATATTTAAATTTAAGTAATTATTTGTTAATAAAGATATATAATAATAATAAAAGATAAAGTCTCAAGACTGGGGGTCGCCATTACACACACACCGAATAATGTTCTTGATTTTATAAGATTATCTTAATAAATATTTAAGTTAAATACTTTTAAAATTTCTGTGATGGTGCACGATAAAGTAAATTCTATTCTATATTTTATCTAAGTAGCTCAAGTGTAAGCAAGTGCACGAGTAGTTGAATTTCGAGTCGAACAAAGCGTTATTAGATTTTATTTGTTTGAAAGTTCTGAGTGGAACGAAGTCTAGATAAAGAGTCATGTTTGTACTATTATTTTTGCTTGGCAAAATTTGAAAATAGAAGCGAATTGAATTGAAAATAATTATACCACCCTTCTTGAGAAATATATCAACATAATAGAAAATAATCATAACCTCTACACTTACTACAATTGCATTACAATTTCATGTCAACCCCGTGTTGCCAGCCTTTAAAGTATATCACCGGCCGGGTCAATCTAACACTTTAAAACCATTATGGCCGATTACTACAGAATTTTAAAGACCTCTTGTCCCGCAAATACTTAAGTCGTAAAACGACCTACTTTTCAAGGTTTTCACTGAAGGAAAAATCAATCATACGTTATTCCAAATCTTGTGACCCATTTTAGCCCACACTCCCCATATTTATTTATGAAAATATATCTGTGGTAGATTTATTCCATGATAGGACAGTCCAATTTCTATGATGATTTGGTAATATAACATATATTATATTATATACTATGTATGGTTGTTTATCATAATATCGAAAAAAATATGTTGTTTGTTTGTATGCTGAAGTGGTTTGAATACGTAAGATACGAGTAAGTTAGGGCAAATATAAGTCCCACCCTCTCCTTTCCTATACAGAACAACACGTGCAAGGCTGAAATATCACCCTCATATGGTGCAAACAATTCCATCAAGAACCAAGCGGTGCCTCCTTTCTTTGCCACACCATCAAAACCTGAAATTCTTTACCAGCACACGTGTTTCCTTCCTCCTAAAGTCCCGGGTCCTTTAAGCGGGACGTGAAAAAGCATTTGATGAGGCCGTCAAGCTGAGAACCACCATTGTGGCACTATCGGTGTTTTGTAATGATGACTCCTATTCCAGAGACTTCACCTTTAGCTTACCATCAGGCGAGGTGAAGTCATAATATTGAAGTGACTGACATAAAAAATACCTTATCACTATCCAATGAGGGCCAGCTTTTTCCAGTCTCAAAAGTTTTTTTTTATCATACCGCTCGCCACATTCAATTCATCCTCACATCGGCAGCTCGAGTGTGATGCCCCTGGTGTTGCACGCGTCCTTAGGCCACAGTGACTGTTTCCCATCAGGTGGACCGTGTGCTTGTCTCCCACCTAAGTGGTATAAAAAAAAAAGAAAAAAAAAGTAATTTTTTCCAGCCACACAATAATGTTGTAACAGTAAATTAGTTTTGTGAAAGCTCGAGGGACCTTTTGTGATGGATAACCAACTCGCTACGTTATTTTCGGCCACTTTTTTTCTTTGTTGGCAACAAACGGAGGGTATTTTCGTTGTGAATGGCTCTGTACTACTGTTTCAGTTATTTGACGCCGTGTGAGGGAGAGGTCATTTATATTGCTTTGCTTTTTTTTTTTTCATGAAATGTAGGTAGATATCGCAGTATCAAAGCGACTTTCCAATTTTAATAAATTAAGTAAGTTTTTTAGTTAAACGGTTTTAAATTTGTATTGTCATCAGAACTATGGATTTCTGCCAAATATCAATACCAATCCAACAACTGGAAGGGGGTCAAATTTCAATTATTAGATTTGACCCCAACAAACAGGTACCTATTATACATAGACACACCCAGACCAATGCAAATAAACATATTCATGCATACAAATATTTGCTCTGAGCGGGAATTGAACCCGCGCCTCCTGTATTAGCAGTCGCTTGCACTACCGCTACGCCACAGAGGCCGTCAATAAGTACTTCATTTAACTATCACAACGAGCTCTATCATTGAATTGATAGAAGCCCTTAAGACGCTCTTGGATACTTCCAGGCCTGGTGACACTGAAGTGGCTCAACCGAGCTTCGATCGACTTAATTCCCTCATCGAACTAGTGTACTAGTTCATTTATATCGAAATAGATTGGTTTCTGAGCTGTACACTCTGAGATGGTTATTACTTTTAAAGCGAATTTCAAGGATGACTTTAACCGAGATCAATTAAAACTTAATAGTGTTATCATGTTTTGCTCAATGGTTTTGAATATTTTATAAAAATAAAAAAACTGATGCCTAATAATTTTAAGATGATGATAAAATTATAATTTTACAATATTATCTATCATAATCATAATCATAATCATAATCATAATCGCAACAGTCACTTCACGTAAAATATCGATATACGCCGCTTAGTTGTTAGATTAAAAAGTTGGGAAAACGCTGGAAGGACATGATGAGATGAGAAACCAATACCTTTTTTTTATATACTACGTAGGTGGCAGACAAGCACACGGCCCACCTGATGGGAAGCGGTCACCGTGGCCTATGGACGTGTTTAACACTAAAGGTATCACACACGCGCTGCCTACCCTGAAGGGAAGGAGGAGGGCTAGGAAGACGTGGGGAGAGGAGGGATACAGTGAGCTCTGGCTACCCTACTTACCGGCGGGAACAAAACACGATGGTTATTATGGCCGCGGCTTTCTGTAGGGCGGCGGTTCTACCCCAGTCGGACAGCTCATTTCGGACGGGAGATACCGTCGTGTCCTACCTCCTAATAATAATAAAATACCTATTTAGGTACAGACAATAACCTGCTATTTGCTTCTCATCACGAAGAAACGTTTCTCGAACTTTCTCTCGATTCTATACTCCTTGATCGGTTAAATTTCGACCATTGACCGATAACTTCAAATCGATCGCCACGCAGGTCGTCCGTCAACATTGTTGAAGCACTGAGTGCTATTATGCACCAAACCCTTGATCAAAGCACTTACCGCAACTTCTCGAGATGTTTGTCTCTACTCAGGCACCTTCGTATTGACAATGACACTTGAAACAACCTTGGACATCATTTGCGAGCTGTATTAGCATTCTAATCGATACCCTTTGATTGGCATGAGTAGAATTATAATGGTGGAACCACACTTTGCTATTCGCTATTCGTTATTCGCCTATATACTGTATTCGACGACGTTACGGGTAGTTGAAGCCCACAATAGTCCAACCAGTCTAACTTGGAACTTTGATATCGCCATTGGTAATGATGACCATTGGTTGTGGAGGTCAGATGGCAGTCGCTTCACGGAAAATATCGAAGTTCAGCCGCATCACAGTTAGACTGGAAAGTCGACCCCAACTTCAGAGTTGGGAAAAAGGTTCAGAGAATGATGATGATACTGTATTTGACGAAATTCTTATAGACGACTAAATCCTCATATAAGAGCGAATAAGGCGAATATTCGTGCGAATATAGCAAATATATGCGAAAAGGCCCCTCTAATTCGTTGCACACGTGAATAAAGGCGAATAGCGAATAGCAAAATGTGTGTTTTGTTGTGTTCCCGCCGACGCTCACTTTATCCCTCCCTCTTCTCTTCAGAGTAGGCAGCGCGTGTGTTTCATTGCCGTGCGGAAATCCCCACGGATTATGTCGGACTCGAACCAACTAAAACCGCACTCTATCTCAGGTCTTTAGATAACAGGGTGTAAGGTGGTCCATAAGGTATTTTCCTCGAATTTCAAGGGGATTATGTGCCTTTCAAATGGTGAAAGAATTATGTCAATAAATACAGTCATTCCATTACTCTAAACGTCTAAATAAATCATAATCTGTCTGTTTTTCTATAGAAGTAATCTCTGGATCGACTGGGCCGATTAGAACGAGACTTTTATTGGCAGATAGGTAATATTATAAGGCGTAACATAGGCTACTTTAATTTGGAAAATAGAATTAGGGTTCCGCGTAAAATATTAAACTCTAAATCCACACGAGCGAAGTTGCGGTTTGCTAGTATAAGTTCTATGTGAAGATGTGGTAGTCAAAATGACTTCACCCAGCCTCTTGGTAAACTGTAAGAGAAGTGACCACTATCCATACAGTTGAATAGAATCAGTTTGCATGTAGTCAGTTTGTTCAGGCGAAGTTTGGGCTCCTTCACTGACCCGTGACTTAAGGTAAGTTTTGTTTGAAATGTTTCCTTAGATCTGCGGGTGAAGCAGGGTGTTTTGATAGAGTTATATAGAATGTCATTCATTGAAGCACTTCATTAGTCAAACCGCTACTGATGGATGTTTTATGTTGTATTGGTGCAGTAAAAAAATTGTGTATTTATTAGCGGTTGCATTTAAGTTGTTAAAAAGATCTTCATTTTGAAATAGGTCATGATAATTATTTTCCCGTTTTTTCAGTTGCATTCGACTCAGAAGGGTCCACTTAATTTAGTTCATACGGTATTTATTATAGGAAAGATATGGGCTTCCAAACTCCCAAAATTATGTCTTTTTTGCAGCTGCGGCCTACAAGTGTAGGCTTGGGCCTGAAGATCTAGGTAGAAACTCAAAAGCATTCCAACTTTTTTACAAAAAATATGAAACCTTAAAAAAATACAAACACACACATACGAATGTGGACAATACCTGTATTTTTTAAATGTATTTGCACGTATGTGCAAACACATACTTTCACATGTAATGTGATACAGTTTTATGTGTACCACTATAATGATAGTGGTACACATAAAAATCATCAGTGTATTGTATGTGTTTATCTATAATTATATTTTCCGCACACACATACACACTCAGAATAGTCAGTAAAAACAATAACCCGCAAGAAACCCAACCAACCCAACACCTTTAAATTAATTAAAACAAAACTTCAGCTTAACACATTGGCATCCATGCTTCCTCACTATACCCAAAACGTAACAGGTACCTACAAAATTAACAACACCCCAATTACAAACGGAATAGTTAAAATAATTTTACACCGCATAATATTATTTTAAATTTGAACGTACATATATAAATTCGGAGGTATGTGCATTTATTTTCTTGACTCCCTCTTGTGGAGTGCCATCCTTCATGTGCTACGTAATATCTCGGATTTAACGGGACTCCGTTTTTGCTTAGAGCCTCCGTCAAATGTAGCGCTTGGTGTAAACGCAGGCGATCTGGGTGTTAATTAAAATTTTGAGGGCAACATTTCGTTGAGTTTTAACCTTCGCATACCCGCGTATTGGTATGTCATACCGACACCGGTTTTATATACCGTGCGTAGGTATTGTAAGGTTATTTTTATTTTTATTTATTTTAACATGAGGCTCGTCATAGAAGTGTTAACGGGGCACTGCCGTTTGAACAGGCACCTGACACTGATAGGAGTGAAGAACGACCCCAAATGCCCGGAGTGCATGGACAAAGAAGAGACGAGCTTCCACCTGCTCGCCGAGTGCCCCATGTACTCGATGACACGATGGGAGACTACGGGGACAGACGTATTGACCGAAGAGGACCTGGAAGATCTAAAGGTGGACCAGGTAGTAAGACTGTGCAAGGAAACAGATAGGTTCGGGGAGCTTCCGTGATTGCCGGACAGTCCCTCATCCCAAGGGAAATGGGTGAAATGGCCAACAAAGGTGAGGCTGATCACCCGTCCGGCAAACCGGTGTCCCAAAGTTAAATAAATAAAAAATTGTAAGGTTAACTTCAATCAATGTTAAATTAGCCAAGTGGTTCGACAAGCAATCATTTTGTGTTTGAATCAAGCAATCATTTGTGAAAAATCAGGGCAAGTTTGTGTACGTTGAAATACGTAATAGGCTTGTATTATGTATTTATGTTAGTATCGCCACGCGGTTTCACCCCCGTTATTTTGATTTCGATCCCAGGTTCACCATGGCACACACCAATGACTTTTCGATGCTTTTCGAAGTTATGTGTGTATTTATCGCAGGTTTATAAGTGCCCGGTTAATGGCAATAGGCTCGCCACCTATTACATTGGGACCTAAACATAAACTGGCAAAATGTGGGTACTAGCACCTCTGCCTACCTCTTTGGGGATATAGACGTGAGTTTATATGTTATTTTATGTTATGTATATTTTTGTATAGGTAAGGGCTGAATAAAAATATTTTCTTTATTTCTTTTCTTTATAAATTCCGTAGTGTTATACTTACCTTGTATCTTGTATCTTGTGTTTGGTGTATAATAAAGAAGATTTTATCTTATCTTATCCATTAAAATCATTTTGGTGAAATTTAGCGAGTGCGCAAGAGAATGAGCACCAATTTCACTATAAGTTTCCAACTTGCGACACTAACGGAGATACCGCTGAAATTAATTACATTTATGACGCGGAGGTAATTAGTGATTACGTATTTGCGCCCGCCGCACATTAGTAGGTAGGTACACCCAGTTTCGCCCCACTAGACACGTCGCGATGGAAATAGGACAAATTTGTATATCTATAAATTAAATCAGGACAAGTTTGTGTACGTTGATACACGCAATAGGCTCGTATATATTTATGTTAGTATCGCCACGCGGTTTAACCCCCGTTATTCTGATTTCGTGTGAATTTCGGGACAAAAAGTAAGCTTAGTGGGTAGTTTTTTTTAAAGTCACCCGTAAATAGGGCTCTCTAATTTGATGACCATTTTTCTTTTTTACCCGACTGCCAAGAAGGGTTATGTTTTTCGCGCGTATCTTGTATGTATGTATGTAGGTATGTATGTATGTATTTTAACTTTTCAGTCAGCCTGTGACCACGGCCGGTGTAACCTGGTCGAAACGTCAGGCATCCAAAGGTATGTATATACCTTTAACGTGTATCGCGGTTATTCCCGTTTACGTATAATATGTATGTATGTATGTTTGTAAGATTCTTTATTACCTCATATCTCTCAAACCACTGGACGGAGTACTTTAGTTAACATATCGTTAGATTCGTCTCGGTAACCCGAGTGTTCTTAGATAGGTGACGCGAAAAAAAAACCAACATGGCCGCTGTAATACGATAAAGTTTGAAGGGAAAAAAATAAATATTAATTGTATACTGCAACATGGATATCAATTTAAAGGGCTTATCACGAGGATTTCAAAAAGGTATATTAGGACCAGATTTTAATGTATGAAATGAAATTTTTATCTACAAGTTACGCGAATTGAGGTTTGTGAACTTAGTGATTTGTACACGAAAACTAAAAAGTTTAAATAGTTGGTTATAAAATAGTTGCATTTCTGGTAAGCGTTTAAACATAAACCGAAGTTAAACTCAATTTCATCGTCACCACAGAACCCCAAACATCGTTTCCCAAAACCCTTATTGTGATTACATTACACCGAATCAATCACGGTTAAGAGATTAGCGCTACGCAAACAAACTGCCAACAGTTTTGTTAGTTCTGCTGTCCCCCAAACTTTAAGCGGATATGTGTTACTTTAGTATTGATTGGTTGGATAAATATCTAAACAGTTTTTTGTTGGTTTTTCGTTATAAACAAGTTCTTCAAGAAGGGCATTAGAAGGATTTTGCGGGATCGGCAGCGCGAGTGTGATGCCCCTGGTGTTGCACGCGTCCCTAGGCCACGGTGACCGCTTCCCATCAGGTGGGCCGTGTGCTTGTCTGCCACCTAAGTGGTATAAAAAAAATGGATGAATGAATTTTGATCCCGTGACTGTAGCCCATTGGAATGTATTCCAGGGATAAATAGTAGCCTATAATTTTAGGGCTTAGAATATATCGAAAAATTTCGAGCATCTAAGATGGGTCCAAATAGCTCAGTTGGTCAGAGCATTCCCCCTGTAAGGGACTGGTCACGGGTTCAAGTCCCATCCTGGATGATCATTTTTTCAGATCAGAAAATCATCGGAAATAGTTAGCATGCAATTGCTTTAAAAATTCATTCAATTGTAGCCTATGTGTTATTCCAAGATACAATAAAATTTATAACAAAAAATTGTTTCAGCGCTTTCAGCCTGATTGAGTAACAAAATATCTTGACGAAAATATACATAGATACATACATGATCACGCCTCTTTCCCTCCGAGGTAGGCAGAGACAACAGCCCGCCATCTGCCTCTGTCCACATACTTCAGGCGCTTCCTCTACTGTCATTAAACCTTTCATGCAAGCCCACAGGTTTTGAGTGCTTTTGACCTGCCCTTTTTTCAAAAACTCATTAATTTGGTCAGTGTATACTCTGCGAGGCCCACCCCGGCTTGCCTGCCCACTTACATTTGCCTTAAGAAAAAATCTTTCCTCTTATAATACTGATATATACGCATGAAAGGTGTAATGACAGTAGAGGAAGCGCGTGAAGTATGTAAGGACAGCAGCAGATGGCGATATTTCTGCCTTTTTTTATACTACTTAGGTGGCAGACAAGCACACGGCCCACCTGATTGGAAGCGGTCACCGTGGCCTATGAACGTGTGCATCACTAAGGGTGTCACCTACGCGCTGCCTACCCTGAAGGGGAGGGCTGGGATGGGGTGGGGAGGCTAGGAAGGGATGGGAGGAGGAGGGGTACAGTGAGCTCTGACTGCCCTACTTACCGGCGGGAACACAACTCGATGGTTATTATGGCCGCGGTGTTCTGTAGGGCAGAGGTACTACCCCAGTCGGACTGCTCATTTCGGACGGGAGATACCGTCGTGTCCTACCTCCTACATCCCTACCTACTCCAGAGGGAAAAAGGCGTAAGTATTATGTATGTATGTAGATATAGATAGACGATACAGTGTTAGGAGTGCAGCTTTGTGAGTGCACCGGGGCACTCTGTATTCATAGAGGGACTTAGTGCAGACTTACTTTCTTAAATAGAGACGCGCGATGCTGAAATAGCAATATAGAAACGCTTAGAGAAAATACAAAAAATACTCAGTGTGTTTCGTCCTCGAGTACTGGGTAAAGCTCGCTTGTTTTTTTTATTTTCTAGGATTATTATTACACAGCACCATCTGGATCTAAACTAAGCAGAGCTTGTCATTATGGGGTTTAGAATCCGGAGATTATATTTATTATATTTTGTAATGAACTACATAGAATCACTCAGACCAAAGATACATACCGTCGATCTAGATGTGACCGCATGTAAAATCTGAATTCTTGCACTACGGTGACCCCTTGCCATCAGATGGGCCGTGCACTTGTCTTCAACCTTAGTAGTATAAAAAAAACATGAGATAAAAAACTGCATAAATAACTAAATATGTTTTTTTACTGATTCTCAACTTTGCTAAGCTTTTAAAATCAGAAAAAATATATATATTTTATTTCGGTTTCTAAGCAGTTTTTTGTCTTTGTAAGGAATCGAACTCGTGACCTCTGATTAAGCAGTCCAACACACTGCCACTACACCTAAAGATCATTCTCAAAAGCACTTGAATTAAAGCAAACTTAAACATAAATAATATCAAACCTCCTTCTTTTCAGGTATCGGCTAAAAACTAAACGCGTGCCGAATCATAAAATCGGACGGTTAAAAAACAATAATCAAAATGGCGGAACCACGGTCTCTCACTGAATAATAATTGTGCGCTCTCGACGCGTAAACGTAAACTGTCGAGTCGTACAGTAAATCAAATTCTCAAGTTTCAATTACATTTGGGATACTGATGAACGCTTTTGTTTAGAAATGTCAACTTTCCAAGCACTCAGTTACTTGAACAGTTTCAAAACGAGAATCTCCGTCAAAAATATTTAAGGGCGTTTGTACACGATGTTTGTTTTATTTATTTACTAGCTGTTGCCCGCGGCTCCGCCCGCGTGGACGTCGATTTTTGCGTTTTTTTACTATATCGCCGATTCTAATCAGCCGATTGTGATCAAATATGCGTAAGATTTTGAGTCTAACCAAGACCTTTCTAATAAAAAAAACCGCATCAAAACTCGTTAAGTACTTTTTACGTCCATCGCTAATTTACCGTATGTTTGGTTTTATTTGGTTAAGTAGAACCGGAGATATGACCAAAAACAACCTAAAAACGAAGCGCGGGCGAAGCCATGGGTATCAGCTTGTATAAAAAGTAGCCTCTAAATGTTGCCCAGAACTATGAACTAGAATCGTACCAAGTTTGGTCAAAATCCCTCTAGTAGTTTTGGATCCATGCGTGCACATACAGACAGACAGACAGAAAGACAAAAAATTTACTGATTGGATTTTTTGCATTAGTATCGATCACCAATCATCCCCCAATAGTTATTTTGTAAATATATTCAATGTACAGAATTGACCTCTCTACAGTTTTATTATAAGTACTTATAGATTTTATTTTTTTATACCAACTACCTACCATCTGCTTCTGTCCTTATAAATGTCCTTTTATACTTCACGCGCTTCCTCTAGTGTCCATTCTAGATTATGTTTTTTTTTAAGCGACTATGGTGGCAGACAAGCACACGACTATGGGAAGCGGTCACTGTGGCCTATTGGACGTGTGCAACACTAGGGGCGTCACATTCGCGCTGCCGACCTTGGAGGAGGGGTTGGGGGTATGGAAGAACGGGATGTGATGTCCCTTCAAAAAGAGAGAACCCGAGCAGGCAAGGTGATCACGCCTGGCGGGCCGCCCACCAACGAATATCGTTGGAATGGTCGTTATATTCTACGAATATTCTATTCTACGACATTCCACACATCGCTCCCTAGACCCAAAGTATGCTTAGTTTAACTAGCTTGTGTTATGGGTTCTAGAATGCTGATAAACATACTTATATACTTTTTTTTTGTAAATACATACTTATTATACATAGTAACACCCAGACTAATACAAATAGACATATTCATACATACAAATATTTTCACTGAGCGGGAATTGAACCCGCGCCTCCTGCGTGGCATTTGCATGCACTACAGCTACGCCACAGAGGCCGTCTGTAAGTATTATAATGTTATACCAGCGCGCGAACTTCACTTTCGCGATTCAGGTTCGTAGTGACGTAGTCGTAGTATCGAAGTAGTTCGTCATGCTTTCACTAGATGGCGCTGGGTATATGTCGTATCGCCACAGAGCCTCCCTCTGTGCTGCCGTTGAGAGAGTTTATGTGCTGACAACACAGAATCCCTCATGTTGTCCTTATAACTAATACTGCGCCCTGCACATTAAAAAAAATACGAAAATAAAGCACAAAAGCTCGCACTACGTCGATTATGTAATATTTTACTCACAGTCGCACCCCGAAGCTCTTATAAGAGCGGCTCCATAATTCCCTAAGTGATTACCAACCCAATTTATCGTATGTTTATCTCGGAAGAAAGCCATATATTGTAACTAAATGATGATAAATTGACGCTATGTGGTGGCATGTGGTTCGGGCATAATTTCAGTATATATTTTTGTGGTAGCACCTGGGCCGACTGATGGGAAGCAGATAGGCATTTTTTGTTAGACTCCTAATTCGCTACAGTTACTTGAGGATCAATAACAGCAGTACAAATGAAGATACCAGACATGATAATTAGCATCGTGGCGTGGCGGTAAAGCGTTCAACTTTTACGTTGAAGGTTGCGGGTTCAATATATTTGGTCAAGATATTTCTATGTATTGTGTACTTACCTAATATAATGTTTTTCAAGAAAAAAAATGAATTTAAGAATGCTTATCCACAATCAAATTAGAATAAGATTAAAATTAAAATGAAATCAAATTGTCACAATTGCTGACTGTGATTATTATTATGTTAATTTAAGTTACGAACAGGTTTAGAGAACGGTTCTAGGTACAAGTTATTTATTGTTTTTTTTTTTTTTTTTTATTGGTAATAGGCTCGCGTTTGACCACGATCTCACCTGTTGGTAAATGATGATGTGGTCGACGGTGGAGCACGCTTGCCTAGAAGAAACCTATTCACTCTAGACTTGAAGACTCCCAGGTTGTAGCTTTCCGGAAATACAGACTCAGGCAGGGCATTCCACTCTTGAGCAGTACGCACGATGAACGTACTACCAAAACGTTTTGTGCGTATGAGTATTGTACATAACTAGTCATGACGAATTGACATTATGTCAGCATCGCATACTCTCATTTTCCGAACTAGTTAGGTATATTTATACCTAGTTAGGGGTACTAGCCTTTTAAACACACATTCCGTACTAACACTAATGAGGTTAAACTATTGTATCTTACAGTATAATACCACATTAAGTAAATAGGGACGTACGAAGCTTGTTCAGCTCGCCGCGCCCTACCGCTCTGAAAAGCCGACGTTAATGAATGTAAATCATTCAATGCAGCTACTCGGAGTAAATAAAACCGGCCAAATGCGAGTCCGGCTCGCGCACGAGGGTTCCGTACAAACTTGTAGGTATATAAATAAAAATTAAGTTTAAATTTTTTTAAATTAATATTTATAATATCGACGGTTCCAAGGCTAATTGGTCTAAGCGACATTTTTTGCGATATTGCGTTATATACATATTTGGAATCAGCGAATTTTTCTGCGTCGTTTGAACTGAGTTTCACCTTTCTATGAGCATTTTTTTGGCGCTTGAACCCTACAGTAACTTTGCTCTCATTTTGGACGTCTTTGTTCCAACCGACACAAAAATTGACCAATATTTGTAGTGGGTAACTTCGACTATATCTGCTTTTCTAAAAATTTTGTTATTTGTTGATTGAATCATTTTACCTTTTGTTTAAATACGCGGATTTGTCGCTTGACACATTTTGCATTGAAGCATAAAGATAGGCTATGTCGCTTGAACCGTTTTGACTAGGCCCATTTTTAAACGCAATGACGTTTGAAACATTTCTTTTAAATTAATATTGGTGTGAAACGTTACATAAACCTTTTGTGACACATTAAATTTTTTATTGTTTAGCTTGTTAATCCCTTTTCGTGGAATCGAAATTTTAAAATGTCACTAGTTAAGACATCAGAAATTATAGTAATAAATATTACACTTGTCTTTTGAAACATAGAAAATTGTGTCGTACAATATGAATTGATGTACTTTACCGCGATCACTACCCTGCGCGGGCGTTTCGGTCACCCGCTAGACGTGAGCAAGGTGCAGTTTTTGCGTTTGAGTGTGTTGTAGAAATCCGAGCTTTGTTGGCCTAAAAATGACGATACTTTCTTGGTTAGTTTATTTTGTTTACTTCTTGTAGAAATATAAATAATTAGGTATTTACCTTTAACAATAGAAATAAACTACTCACGCTGAATAATTTTTGGGGGATTTTAACGCCCACCATGAGACCTGGTTGGGCTCCACCAAAACCGATCATGCGGAAAGAGCCGCTCACGCACTCGCTCTCACTCATGACCCGACTCAATTGGTACACCAGGTCACCAAAAAATCAGGACAAGTGCCCCCTCTGCTAGACCTTCTCCTGACGAGTCATCCAGACTACTTGTCTAGATGACTCGTCAGCAGTTTATCGGTGTATTCCGCTTTAGATAACTCCGACCATTGTCTGGTCTGTTCCAAGGTGCCCATTGTAGCTCCCCCACGAACTATGCAAGGAAAGCGATGGCTCTGGCACTACTCGTCAGCAGATTGGGATGGACTCCGTGATTACTTTACGTCCATCCCATGGGTTGAACGCTGATTTAAGAGTGGGGCCACTTCGAAAAGTGCTGCTGCGGTCGCCAGTGATATAAGTTTGGGTATGGAATACTATATCCCAAACACGATGTCACCGGTACCCGAAAGGCGCGTCTCTGGTTTGGGTGCGAGTGCGCAGAGGCTGTTAACCATAAGCAGTTGGCGTACCGCGTTTGGACCAGGGTGCGTCCGCAGTGCGATCCGAACGTGGACTGGTTTAAGGCAGCATACAACAAAGCCACAAAGGTCTGCAAGAGGACTTACATTAGTGCGGATGCCCAGCATATTGCACGTCTTGGACACGAACTTGCAGTGCATCCCACTGGCAGCCGTGGCTACTGGTGCCTGGCCAAGGCTGTGTAATTAAACTTCTGCAAGCCTTCGCTACCCCCCTTTTGAAACCCCAACGGATCACTGGTTCATGAGCCGCAAGAGAAAGCAGACTTGCTGGTTAATCTCTTTGCGACTTATTCCCGAATCGATGATTGCTATGTGTAGCCACCGACACTACCCAACTGTGACCACGCAATATCTGATATCCTTATCAGGCAACGCCATGTTCGTGCAGTGCTGCAATCACTCGATGTCCGGAAAGCCAGTGGTCCCGATGGTATTCCAGCAGTGGTTCTGCGCAAATATGCAGCGGAGTTGTCTTCCATGCTCACGCGTCTGAACCAACGCCACGGATACAGTGCCGTCGGCTTGGAAAGAGGTGAATGTGCAGCCGATCCCCAAGAAAGGGGATCGGTCACACCCCATAGCTGTCACCTAAGTGCTGTGCAAGGTTTTCGAACATATCATCAATAAACAGCTAATGCGTCACCTAGAAGATCACTCATTAATTAATAATTGACAATCTGGCTTCAGACTGAAACGGTCAACTGGTGATCTTCTAGCATACCTCACTCACTTATGTGGCGAGGCTATGGACAAGCATGGTGAGTCATTGGCGATCAGTCTTGACATCGCCAAAGCTTTCGATAAGGTCTGGCATAAGTCGCTTCTTTCCAAGCTGCCTGCATTTGGTCTGCCTTCCCAATTTTGCAGCTGGATTGAGAACTTCCTGTAGGAACGTTGCCTTCAAGTAGTTCAAGTGCTCTATAATGGGCGGCCATCAGAGTTCTTGCAGGTCTGCTGGTGTACTGCAGGGGTCCGTTTTGTCGCCCACTCTGTTTCTTCTTTATATTAATGACATGCTGTGAGCAGGCAGCATTCATTGCTATGCAGATGATAGTACCTTGCACGGGCGATATCATGGTCACCCTGCAGCCGGGCAGGCTGACATTGGGAAAAAAAGATAACTTCTTGTTGCTGAGCTCGATCGAGCCCTGAATCACATTTTCTCAATAGGGCTCTGAGAAACTGGTCGAGGTCAATGCTAAGAAGACGCAGGCTTGTGCGTTTACTGCTAAGATATCTCCTTTCTTTCCCCTTCTAACTGTTTGGGACACTCCATTGCCACTTCAGGATAACCTAGATATACTTGGCATGGATATTCGCTGCAAACTGAATAATAAAAACTACATCGAGAGCATCATAAAAACGGCCTTGCAGAAACTCGGAGTCCTGAAGAAGTCCTGAGACATTTTTCACGACAGAAGAGTGGTGTCTTCTGTACAAGACACAAATCCGTTTAGGCGTAGAATACTGCTCTCTCCTCTGGGACTAAGATTACGGATTATCTAATATTTTTACAGCGAGACTATTTGATTTTCAATTTGACACTGCATATTGCAATTTTAGAGACAACATGGTATTGTTGGTATTTATTCATGTTGTGTCTGCAAATGCTTAATAATCTGATTTGTTATAAATGAAAAATAAAGAATGAATGGACCATAGTATGTTTTAAAATTGTCAGGGAGTTTTTGTCAGTCAAAAGAATTTGGATATTAGCATCACAAATAATAAATATGATTATTTTTCCCTATTATAGAAATTGGTTTTCTTTCAAAATTAACTCTAATATTTACATCTTTTCTAACTGTCGCTAAACTTTATAGTGGTTTATGAGCCCACATTAAATTTTATGATAGTTAACATTCATTTGACTTGATCTAGTTTGAACATTTGTTGTTG
This sequence comes from Lithosia quadra, assembly GCA_963576445.1. NCBI lineage: Eukaryota > Metazoa > Arthropoda > Insecta > Lepidoptera > Erebidae > Lithosia > Lithosia quadra. The sequence goes on from OY754895.1 coordinate 1,414,702, forward strand.
TTTGTATCAATTTACTTTAGTCCGGTTTAACTTTACATGTTATTACAACTCATTTGACATGTTAAATGCATTGTGTGGCATGTAGTATGCGCCATTTTTCTTCGTTTCATTTCATATTCATATCAACATTTAGACTAATTTACTTTCAACTGGTATATAAATCATTGGTAGTTGAACCATTTGGCTTTCCTCTAGCAAACAACACAAACGATGCATTTTGGATCAAACGACACTTATTTCAGTAAAAAATGGTTTTATATTCATGAAAACTGTCTAAAAAGATGCAATATGTATTTACAGAAATATAGTTTTCATTAAATCAAAAACCGCGCAGTAGTTTCTTTTTAATGATTTTTTTCCCAAAAAATGAAACTTTAAATCGCTCTCCTGCAACTTTCAAAAAATGTCGCTTAGACCAATTAGCCTTGGAACCCTCGATATTTATTTTAAAAAATTTAAACTTAATTTAATACCTACAAGTTATGGTGTACCCATCTAAAAATTTAGGTATTTCCCCATATTTTCTTTATCTGTGCTATAAAACGTTGCTTCGTACTAAACAAGACTGAGTTCACGGGAAGTAGGTACCCTGAAGGTTTTTAATTTCCTTGCGAATGTCGAAAATTTGCATCATAGACAGTTGATCTTTTGATTGCGTTGGTTTATAAGTATGATTTTTTCGGCTGGGTTCCTTAGAAAAAGGGTTTTGATAGACAGACAGACGGACGGACAACAAAGTGATCCTATAAGGGTTCCGTTTTTTTTCTTTCGAGATACGGAACCCTAAACATTTTTTTTTTAATTTTTTATTTTTTTTATTTACTTATTTACAAAACAGTAGGTAATACATTAATCATGGTACACCCATAAAACCTATATTGGTTTATCTTGGGTGTGAGTGTACATTTATACAATAGTTTTCATTCCATTATAATATATGTATCGCCGTGAGCACCGACATGAGCCACAGACTTACATACCTACTTATAGCATAGCAAACAGCACTATACTAACTCGTCTGCGGTTCTGCCTGTGTGAAATACTACTTCTATGTCTAAACTTACTAGCGAGATAAAAGTACCGTCAATCTTGGCATCTTTACTTTCCGTGAGCAACTTTACCTAAGCATACCCTGTATTAGTTTATTTCAAATATTTTTTTAACTGTGGCATTTAGCACAATTTTACACTTATTGGTAGATTTTATAATAAATTGTGGTATCCCAAAAAGTTTTTCAAGCTGGTAACTCCCTCAATTGTCGAAGTATCGTGCCTTTTCATGGCATGTGGTCAATTATGTTTGCTATGTCACCGCCTAAAGATTGGTTTTTCTTGCAGAAAATAAAGTGCAGGTCTGTGGATTATATAAAATATTATAGGAAATATAGTTACTATGGCGTATCATAATTATTCAATCTTATAAAACTTCTATTTCTAGAGTTATTGGAAAAGGTAATGTTGGTTGAGGTTAGGTAAAGTTACCTCACTTGGCACAAAGGCAACTTTACCTATGACTAGGGTTGTCAAATTTCGTATAGTTATTCAGAACATAATAGTAGGTAGGTACTTAGGTAGGTACCTATAATTTTTTGCTATTTGATTTTGTTACATTTTAATTTAGAGTTAGATAAAGATATTATTGGGTAGGTGTTACATTTTCCTGATAAGGTGCCTACTTATTTCAGATATACCTACTTATGCGACTTTAGAAAGGACAGTTTTAGATGCTTTAGTTTTGGACACATTTTTTCTTAATAATGTAGGTACCTACAAAAGTAAGGTAAAGAATATTTATTATTAAGTATAATATAATTTCTTCAACCTAGCGTTAATTCCCAGTCGCATCCCAAGCTTTCATCTCGGATTCTGGGTTCCACTTTACCAGTCTTAACTGCGGATTTGGCTGGACCTCTATATTTTTCGTTAAGCGACTGTGACATTTTTTATTATAATGATCTACGTGAAATAGGTATTTCATTGTTTATTGTTTTGGAGGATTGATCCGTTCCTATTGCGTGGTTCTATGATAAATTAGGTATTAAAAAAAGTTTTATTATTTTTGACAGCCCTGATGACATTCACCAATTTCTATAAAATTCGAGAAATTCTTTGGGCAACTTTACCTACGTATTGGTATTATCTATTTAAACGAAGATGGCCGCTTCAAACATACATACATCCCTTTTCTAGCGCCAGGACTATTAGTTACTTTAAGTCGCGTGCACACTGGGGCACACATTCTATGTAAAATAAGGCTAGGTAAAGTTGCCAAAAATGTGCCAATTTTACCCCGCTCATACTTTTGATTATTACAGCGATTCTATGTGGATTTTTGTAGATTTCAATAATTCAACCAAAAGAGACTGTCTTTTTTTACCACATAGATTAAGCAAAACTTTCATAGCTAGCTTCATTTTGGAGTAAATTTCATTAAAGTAAAAAAATATGGTAAAGTTGCCACGATTGACGGTATTCAATGAAATTTTAAATCAATTACTTAGGCACTCTCATCATTCTGTGGGGGTCGTCTAACTGTGATGCGGCTGAGCTTCGATATTTTCCGTGGAGCGACTGCCATCTGACCTTCACAACCCAATGGTGACATTAGGCGATATCGAAGCATTGCAGCCGTCATTCTTCATAATAACTATAATTTAACATATTACAATTTCTTCTGTTAAATAAACACTTCTCACACAAGTCAAAACAAATTGAACCTTAACTACCAGCAATTAAGTAGACATTGAATTGTCGAAACTCCTCTGTCCATCGTTTACCATTGATTAATGAAAGCCAAGTGGGGTTAGCTACGGGAACCTGTTCATTTCCACGTGTCAATCACCAATGGCGGCTGTGACGAAATGATGAGTAAGCGCTGTTCACCCGGTAGTGTTGCCATTATTATCAAGACCAGCTGTGCCCGCGACTTCGTCCGTGTGGAGTGTAATTAAAAAAAAGTCGCCTAAGTCATAAAGCTATCCCCGTCCAAAATATATGTCCCGTCCAAATCGGTCCAGCCGTTCCAGAGATTAGCCGGAATAAACAGACAGAGAGACAAAATTTTTAAAAATATATATTTTGGTAATGTGTACCGTATATACATTCATATGTATGTAGTAGAAAGCGGTTATTTAATATTACAAACGGACACTCCAATTTTATTTATTTGTATAGAAGAAGACTAGCCTATGACCGGGGATGTGTGTTTTTGCGTATTTTGTCTATTATATACGTACATACGTCACGCCTTTTTCCCCTCCGGGGTAGGCAGAGACAACAGACCGCCATCTGCCTCTGTCCTGACATACCTCACGCGCTTCCTCTACTGTCATTAAGCCTTTCATGCAATCCCACCGGTTTCGAGTACTTTTGATCTGCCTTTTTTTCTATTATATTCTGTTCTACTCAACCGATTGTGATCCAACATGCGTAAGATTTTTTAAGTCGGACCAAGATTTTTCAAACAAAAAAAAAACTGTATCAAAATCCGTTCAGTAATTTTTGCGTCCATTGTGAACAAACAAGGATTAAAAAAATATATTTTTGTTTTAAAAATCGTTCATATATTAAAACCCTAGTATTTGTTTTAATACTGCCAATGTACAGACACAACTGCTTTACAATTTTATAATAGTAGATACTAGCGGACCGGTTGTCCTGGATACCGACTGTAACGTCATCTGCCGGGCTAATCTGTGAATCTAAAGTTCTAAACCAATCGAAAAAAAAAACATTCAAATCGGTCCAGCCGTCTAGGAGGAGTTCAGTGACACACACGTACAGTAGAATTTTATATATAAAAAAAATGAAGTGTATGCATAAATATAATTATTCGGTATAATTGCAATTTATCAAAATGTTAGAAATAAAGTACCAAAATTTTGGCATCTGGCAACACTACGTTAAAACGGAAACTTAAAGTTCAAAGAAACGTCAATTTTATTACCGAATCAACGTTCATAGTACAAGCACGTAGTGATGTATCGTTTGATACTTTAAAAGCTATCGATTTTTCTGGAAGGATTTAAAAGGAAAAGAACGTGCAATCGTTCCTAAAATTGTGTTGGAGTGGTTTTAGAACTGGCACAAGGGTCGTTTCAGTTTTTATATAACAATTTGGGGTTCCAATTTCTGCTTTGTCTCAATATTTACAAACATACAATGTACATTCGCCACGAGTTAAGTAACATAATTATTTAGATAGCCTTTGTATGAAAATGCAACTGAATAATTTTAACCGTTCTTATTAATTCTCATTGAATACTGATAAACAATCCCCGAAAAGGTAGAGTTGTATTGATACTCAGAGTCTACGGACATCCCTTGGGAATGGCCACTTACTTTTAGGATGGTTAGGACTGCACCTCAGCTTACCATCAGGCGGGGTGCAATGAATCCGGCGGACTGAATATTAAAAAAAATTGCCAACTATATTTGCGATTGCCGTTTTCTAAATCTCACGCTGCTTCTAAAAATATTAAAATAGAAACGAACTCACTACTATACCTTATTAACAAAACGTTAATGTACATCGATAATTTTAATCAACGTTGACTACACATTAATAAAACCGTAAATTTATCAATCTATAATATTATCATCGACATATCGACATCACTCAATCTTAAACGAATCACAACCCTTTCCATCCGATTTTAATATCGCTTTAAAAGCAGTCACTTCAAATAACTGATTTTAATTCAGTAAGTGAATGTTCGTAAATGCATTTTAAAATAATTTCATTACTTATAATGGCCGCCATTATTTTATATAGACTTCGGAGTTTCGGAATTTCATCTTTGAGTTACTTATTAATATAATTGTAGGGTTTGTCGTAATTTGAGATTGTGACACTGAAATGTGCTGATTTAAGTAAATATAGAAAACTTGATTTACGTTACCCAAAACTTTGTGTTAAATTCTACCAAGATTTTTGGGGTTCAAACTAACCGTTTTTTCGTGCGGAAATCCTCATGGATACCATCATATAGCTATCGGTCGTTAGGTCAGATTCGAACCGACTAAAACCGCACGCTGTCTTGAGTTTCAACTACTGGAGTGTAAGGCTACCCCATTAGGCATTCCCTTCACACCTTGCTGACATTGGGCCATCTTTGGTCTTAAAATGGCCCCCTTAAACCCCGGGCACTGAATTTTATTGGAGTTTTGCTTCCGACGAGGCTCT